>CM060907.1:150093906-152593906 GCA_030737815.1 Allium fistulosum
GCTAACTAGAATTATCAACAAGCAGTCCTTCCACCCTATTGATCTTCGGTCTTCATCCTTCATTTTCTTTATCAAGTCTTCATTTTTCAAACGTGTACATTGGTTCGAAGTGGTTTTCGGATAAGAATCACTCAAATCCGACCCTGTTTTCTTCGAACCAATCATCGATAAAAGAGGTCAAGTTAATAGCTGAATGATATTTGATTAATTCATTTCCTTCATCAAAATATCTTTTAGAGATATATAACTTTAAAACCATTTCTTTTCGACATATATGGAATCATTAAACCTCTCTTATCAAATCCTTTGATTACTTCAAAACCTTTTTAAACTTGGAAAAATTCGAAATCATTTCATTTTTCACTTAGGAAAATATTTCTAAATCATTTCATTTAAATCTTAACAAAGATTTCTTAATTCAAAACTCAAAATTTTATTTAGTTAAAACCATGTTATCTAGGATGTTAATCCTAAAATCAGTAAATATTTAATGAGCAGAATCTATAGAAATCATCTAATTCTACTCAATATCAGTTCTCGTATTCAATAAATACCATGGGTGGAATAACTGCGAAATCACCTTTTAAATTCGACAAATAGTATGAGTTCCCTCTTCGGGCTTTAACACTAAGTATAAGAAGATCATCTCTATAAAATCAAGTGGTATATAATTTAAATTTGAAAATTTTAAATCTTTATATACTTAACTCGTTTCCGACATGTCGACCTTATCTATCCCTCGCCCAGGGAAGAGGCCAGGTGATCCAGGGCACTGGTTGCTCCTAAACATCTCCTTAGTTTAAGCACCTCACATCCGGATCTCACGAATAGAAAAATCCACTCTACTCGTCGGCTTTTAGAGCCAAGATTAAACCACTTTATTTATAAAAGCTTTTCTTTAAATCATTTATTTAAACTCTTTTAAATAAACTATAAAAAAACCCAAATCATTATTAAAATACATAATTATCCATTTGAAAACATTTATAAAAGATTTGGAAAATAATTGTTAAGTTTAAAGCTACATTTCAAAGGTTATAGAAAAGTGCTACGGAAAGTGCTACAAAAAGTGCTTTTTAAGCTATATTGATCAAAATGACTTTTTATCATTTGAAAATTCATTTTTTATTACTCAAATCACTTTTAAAACATTTTAAAAGGTTTTTTTAGAACTTATTTCATATTTTTAAACAATTTTAAAATATCATTTTCAAAGAAATCCTTTTTTGGATTCCGAACTGCAAAACCGCAATTTTTCCAAAAACTTGTTTTGCTCATATTTCAAAATCTACTTATCGAAATCTCGATTTTCTTTATTTTTTTGAAAACTATAGATATAATAGTTCGGAAAATTCTTATCTTGAAGAATTCCGAGCTGTATTCCATTCTATAAACTCACTTGACTTTCATAGCGCGAAATCGCGTACTTCCGTTACGCAATACGTCTAATTTTGACTAAATTTTCAATTACTTTTCAAACTTCACCAAAACTCTTTCATATGTTTATAAAACATTTCAAACTCATTTTTAAACCATTTTAAAGAGGTTTAACGTTCCATATACGCCAATTCATTCAATAAAGGAAAATGATTTCTTTTTTGCTTATCGACGTGTATTTCCGTGACTTGCTTATATATTCAACATTCATATTTAACAACCATCATCAATAATCATAATCAAACATATATAACATCCAATAGCATATAATACTATAGTTTAGGAGTTCTCACCTTTATTTTCCCACGGGCTAGTCTAAAATCGGTTATAGCTTCGCTACAATGGTTTTAAACTCTACGGAACCGAACTCTTTGACCTTGAATGGGCTTGACCCACCTTATAATTCTCACGACCATGACTTGGGAGGTGGGAGGGCTCGTCCATGATGGTGATGGTGGATGGTCGTGATTTAAAGGGGTGGAAAGGAGGTGTTATGACTTGTTTCCGAAGTGGATTGACATTGCAAACTAGAGTATATATTTCCCTCTTTTATTTGAGATATTTTGCCTAATCTTCCTATGGTAAGAAGCCATTAGAAAGAGCTTTAAATAGGAAGAAGGAAGAAGAAGATAGAACGGAAGTGTGAGGAATTGTGAGAAGTATGTGCATGTATTTATAGGCTTGAAGTTGTATAAAACATCATCATTGTCCATCACCATGTGCATCCACCTCCTTCTTTCCCATCATATTTTACATGTTGCCCCCCTCATACATGTGCTTCCATCACTTCATTCACTTCTATGCTATGTGTATGTACTTAGTGTGTAAGATAGTTGACTTTAGGAAGCTTAAGGATTAAGTTTTTTTTATAAAATATCTTAGATTTTTCTTATATATGTTTACATGTGTATTTGTATGTTTATATATGTTCATGTGCATGTTAGGGTGTGTATTTATATGTTATATATGTGTACATGGCATATAAACAACATTGCATTGATTCCGAACAACTTTCGTTCGATAAACCATTGAAAATTGGGAAACCGATTACCGGTCACATTTTCGCTTATACATTAAATTACATATATATGTTAAAAAAATTTGAAAATAAATTTCTTATCATTTTTAACTAAATAAAATGATCATAATTCATTTATAAAACCATATAAAGTATTAACAATTATTTACAAAAATCGTTATATACCGATAAAGCGATATCGATTTTTTTCTTATATTTTCAAATCAAATATATATCTTTATAAAACTATTATAAATAATTTATTATCACTTTGTAACTATTCAAAATGAATTATCATCATTTAAAAACAATTATTTATATAATTATAGTAATTATTAAATCATTAAATATCAATTTAAATCCATAAATCTATATTAAACGATGCCATTATTGGTGATGACGTAAATACATTTAATGTCCAAAATTTAAATAATTAATTTTATTTAATATTCTTGTTCAATTATAAAAATAAGTGTATGTATCTAGCTCCGTGTACGATGTTTTATGAGTATAGAGTTGTTTACTAATAAAACAGTTTTCGGCCATTTTATCGATTCAAATCTCGACGAAAATATTTTTGTAAATATCTATTCAAAATAAGATTACTAATACTTATTATCACTCAAAACAATATTATTTGTATTATCAACCTTTTATTTGAATAATTTAAAAATAAATATAAGTTATCAAAGTGATAAATTTGCGGTCGTTACAATATGGTTAAAATGGGAAATTATGTTAAAGTCAGAATTTGACCACGAAAGTTCCGTCATTGCGTTCGTAGCAGTTTCTGATCAATTTTCGTATATAATATGTTGAAAACGAGCTCAAATAGAAAAGTTATGAATGTTTGAAGTTTTCAAATTTAAAATAACTTAATAGAATTCAAATTCAAATAAATAAGTAATTTGTTAACCCAAAAAATGGATCAACACCCTGGATAGAGCATGAAAGCACCAGCCCTATTCTTACAGAGCAATAATACAGAGAATAAATGTAGAAAAAGCAGAAATAATAATAAGACAAGAAGATTTTTATAGTGGTTCGGCTTTTAATGAAGTCTACGTTCACTTTATAACTTTTATTATTGACTAATTACTGTTACAAAGTGAACTGGATTACAAAGTTATCGAATATCCCGGGTTAGAGTAAGTCCCCAATGCCGGAGTTTACTGGAGAATCACAGTAGACACCTTGGATGTCTATTGTAAGGAGGAAGGATAAGTGTGAAGAATAGTTTCTACAGAGTTTCAGTAGCCAGTCGAAGGGATCATGTTTATGTTGTAGGTAGGATTGTATTTATAGGGGTTGGAGAGCTACTGGGCCAGGCCTTCTTGCCATATGCTTGCGAATGACTGTAGGAAGACGCACTGCTAGTTTCATCTCGAACCAAGCTAACTTGGTGGATCGCTAGCGATCCATAGGCTATGGATCGCTAGTGATCCATAGCTTCTGGCTCGATTGTGAGCTAACGACTTGGGATGCTTCCCTTACCTTCTACCTCAAAATTCATGGCAACTTGGCAAAGCGGCATGGATCGCTAGCGATCCATGTACTTAGATTATTTTTGGGCTTTGTCTTCTAGGGTACATTTGTTGTCTCGTGTTGGTGTCCTTCAAGTAATTTTGTAGCATATTGCCTTGTTTTGATGACGGTCTGGTTACTGGTTGAATTAGACTACTGATCGAACTAGACGAATGATTGTCTCTCGATTTAACTAGGTCGAAATCCCATCAAACTTGCCATTGTCCTTAGAATACCCATTGGACCATGATGCAAGTGAATTCAAGAACCCATGAGCCAAGATTATGGATCGCTAGCAATCCATAGATGATTGATCGCTAGCGATCCATCATCTTTGCGTATTTTTGTTTTCTATTTCTCTGACTTCTCTTGGTTTGTTGTTCTAATCTTTTTGGTTGGCTCTTGAGCTATTCTGACTCGACCAAGCTATTCTGATTTCCTTTGGATTCTGCTGGGTTAAAAACCCGGATAACATTTGCCCCCCAAAGTATGCCTTCGTTGAAAACAAGGCGTGCTCTAGAAGTAATTGCTTTCCAGTTTCTACTTAGCTAGGTTCAAGTAATCGTGTTAGGGCTACACGAATTTGACTTTGGCTATTTAGTTGCTCGTTAAGTTTTGACCTGAACTGTCATTGCTTGTCATAGCTGACCAAATTTTACCCTATAACGTTTTAGAATGCCTTGAAGCAGCACATGGACCTTGCTAGATAAATTTGAGATTGATCGCATGCGATTCGATGGATCGCTAGCAATCCATAGAAGATGGATCGCTAGCGATCCAATAATTTAGACGTTTTTTCGTCTAATTCTTCTATAAAACTGCCTTGAGCCGACCTATTTTCTAGTCTTTCCTCTTTATTGCGACCCGAGCATTTTTCCTACGACTTGAGCTATTTCCTACGACTCAACCCAAACTTCGTCCAAGACCTAAGTCCATCCGATCCATCACCTTTGCCTACCATTCACCACCAGAACTTCGTCATTGATTGACCTGAATCTCATCGTCGCCTCGATTTCAACCTAGCTCCTTCTGGATCGCCGCTGTCCAAACCCTAACTCCATCATCTTCTTCCTTGGATCGCCGTCGACCCACCGTGCTTGGATCGCTGGGTTGAAAACTCCAACCATCTTTGCCCTTTGATCCTTAATTCGAGGTGGGTAATGCTGATTCTGGTGTTCATTTAGCAATTTGACGATGGAGTGTATTGGTAATGATCATAGCGAAGAGTCCGAGTTGATTGTGATTTTATGGAGGAAGATAGTAAATCGAGTCTTGAGTTCTCATGGAACAACATTCGGGCCTTGCTCCGATGCGTGACATGTTTTGTTGTCTTTGTCCATAGAACCAAAATTGATTGTACTAAGTTACATTGCCAATACAGCACGACGCATCGTGAATTGGTTTTACCCTTCCAAAGGGGGAGAACGGCCTAGGATAGCGTCTCGCAAGCAGCTAATGTTTTTTTCGCCTTTTGGAGTATTCGAACTGGTTTAGTTTCTTGCACGCTCGGTGTACCTGTCCTGGGAAGAGCTTTCCATGTCGCTTTGGACAATGAATCTGTTATCGATCGTTAATCGATAATGGGTTAGTGTAGAAAAAATAATTTCAAAAAATGATACAAAAATCCCTTTTCTTTCTTTACTATGAGCGAACTATCTACTTGGGATAACGCATTTGTAGTATTCAAGACACCGAGCTCACCCCCCGTAGATAACACACTGCACTTGCCCCGGTATATACTTGAAATCCGACATGTCGGTGTGAATCGATATCCTTTCAGAATTCAAGTGTTATAGGGGAGTTTTTAGTTAAAGATAGAATTACCTAACCACTTTGGACGCAAGTCCTGCTGTATAGAACGAAGTATCCATCTTCTCACCGTAAGTCCAGTAGAGGAAGCCAACAATTTTAGAAATTGAATCATCGTCTGTCACCCCCTTCCTCTTCCGCTTCGCGGCCCGAATACGGTCAGCTAGTTCCAGTTGGTCTGGTTGTGGACTGAACTTCGCCGAATTTCAAAGTTCTTCTTAACCCACCAGAGAGAGCTTCTTCCATGATCTCCACCAAGGTTTTGTTTAACATTTGCTTGCAAGATGGCATTCCAGAGGATGACATGCGCCTGTCGGAGAAGAATGAATTCGCCCATATGCCACCTCTGGGATACACTACTTGCCATCGATATATGTGCCTAAACGGAGCAGTGCCTCCCTTCAGTGATTTCTTGAGATAAACTCTTTCGAACTTAGGAATTACCCCATTCCAAATTCATCCTAATGGGTATGAGATTTTGACTTGCCTGCACGTTCTGTTTATGCGGACATTTAATCGTGCTCCAAGTTTCGACGAGGTTAGATATTTCCTCTCGTTTAAGAGGAGAGACGAGTGTCCATCCCTTGTCGTCATTGAGGCCCAGAGGAATCGCAAGATCGTGCTGTAGCTTCAAATCAATTTGTCCTATTTCAAGACTCGGTACTTCTTCATTAGATGTTCTGAAGGGTTCAATCTCCTTTGGACAACGGGGGTTAAGATCTCTTCTTTGCTCATTGAAATTTGAAATATCACTATGGAGTTTCTAACAAGTCAAATGCTTCCTGTAGTTATTCCAAAGCCAAATAAAAGCTTATCGCTTGACCAATTTTCCATACTCTAAAGGTTGTAGATGTCGGGAAAGAGATCGGTTAGATTTCTGCTAACAGATGAGAATTTGCTCTGGTATGTGCTGTTGCATCCAGGGCGATCCACCGTAGCAGTTGATGTTCCGTCTCCTTACCGCTCTAGAATACGAACGCGCTTCACTTCTTCATCACATGGTTCTGAAGAGGGAGTTTTTTAAGGAAAGGAGGGCTTGTCTAGGGAGTCAGCTGAAGAGACTCATGAAGGAAGAGATGTCGCGACTGAAGTCAGCTGTCTGGCTAGAATGTCCCCGATTTCGAAAGAAGGGGAAGAAGAGTTCAAGCAACGAGAAGGCAAGGCTGCAGTGGCAACAGAAAAAGAGGAAGGTTAATTTGAGAGCAGTAGTAGCTTTGATTCCTCTACTAGTGATATGATTTTGACCCAATTTCTGGGGACGAAGACTCTGAATCGTGTGATAAGACTACGGGAATGAGTCCCGTTCTTCCGGATTCGTCTCACCATGAGATCTGCAATAAAGGTGCTCCGCCAGATGCCAAGTGACGTCAGGATTCCTCGATCAAAGATGCTGATATAGACTTTGGGGATTTGAGCAGCGTCTACGTCGATTTTGACGAACTTATGGAGGAAGGTTTCAGATTTGAGGAGACGTCTCCTCGTCCAGGCCATGTTGCGCCCAAAATCATTCTGATTTCTAACATAATGGCTGCCTGATCTGGTTTGTGACGTCATTTTAGGCCCTCCCCAGACACATTATACGTTTCACTAGGGTCACATTCACTTACACACACATTATTTAAGTCTATTTTCCATTACTAAAGCTCTTTATCTATTCTTCATGTCAGGTACCATGAGAGGACATGGTCTTTATGACGATCTTGAGGAGTTCACTGATTCGCAACGCTGGTTGAAATAATCCACTAGCCGTCATCAGCCTCGTGAGACTGAGGAGGAATGGAGAAGACGAAAGGACTTGGAGGCTGAAGCTCGTCGCTGGGATGAAAGGGAACAGAGTCATACGTACAAAAGTGGTTACGAGAAGAGAAGGACCTTTGATGAGTAAAAAGTCAAAGGTCGATCGCAGTTCTCCTTCAGAGCAACATGCCTTTTCCCCGGTCCCAGCTTCAGTCGGTCTCGAAGTTCCAGTTTCTTCTGTTCAGACTCCATCTTCATCCTAAGTTCCATTGTCCCATGTGGTGCTTGCCCTTAGTTCTTCGTGCCCTCACTGAAGATCGGCTTATGTTCTTCCATCTGATCCTCCTAGACTTGAAGCAGCGCTCTTCGGGTGGTTTTTAAAATGGCTTAAGTTTGATCGCGACCTTCGCCCAGTCCGCAAAAACTCATATATGCCCCCACCTTCAAGCGATCCAAAGTGATTTGGAGCACGCCGAGGGATGAGAAAAACTATGAAAGCAGCTGGCTGATACGAACCGCAACAATTACCAAGAGATCCTCTCCTTTGAATCTATTGACTCAAAAAATGGATCAACACCCTGGATTGAACGTGAAAGCACCAGTCCTATTCTTATAGAGCAATAATACAGAGAATAAATATAGAAAAAGTAGAAATAGAAAGAAGACAAGAAGATTTTTATAGTGATTCGGTTGTTAATGAAGCCTACATCCACTTTATAACTTTTATTATTGACTGGTTGCTATTACAAGGAGAATTGGATTACAAAGTTGTTGAATATCCTTAATTAGACTAAGTCCCCTAAGTTGGAGTTCACTGAAGAATCATAGTAAACTCCTTGGATGACTGTTATGAGAGAGGAGAAGAATGAAGAATAGTTTTTGTAGAGTTTCAGCAGCCAGTCCAGAGGATCCCCTTTATGTTGTAGGTAGTAGAGTATATATGGAGGTTGGAGAGCTACTAGGCCAAGCCTGTTTGCTAGATGTTTGCAAACGATCATAGGAAGGAACACTGAAAATTATGTCACGATCCGAGCTAAAATGATGGATCTCTAGCGATCCATAGGTTAGGCTCAAAGGCGATCTAATGCATCGGTTCCTTGCTTCGTTCCATGCAGGTCGCAGCTGATGAAAACATATGGATCGCTAGTGATCCATATACTTAGCCAGTTTTTGGGCTTTGTCTTCTGGATATCATTTGTTGTGTTGATGTTGACATGTAGTCTTGTAGCATGTTACCCTTTTTTGATGATGGTTTGCTTACTGGTTGCATTAGGCTACTGATTGGACTAAGCGAATGCTTGTCTCTTGATTTAACTAGCTCGGAATCTCATCAATCTTAGCCATTGTTCTTAGAATTCAGGTTGGATTATGATGCAAGAAGACTGATGAACCAACACGCAAATACCATGGATCGCAAGTGATCCATGTCATTGGTGTTTTTTTCTTTCTTCTCCTCTGACTTGTCTTGCCTTACTGTTCTGGTCCTTTTGGTTGACCCTTGAGCTATTCTGACTCATCCAAGTTGCCTCGACTTCCTTTGAATTATGCTGGGTTAGAAACCTGGTTAACATTTGCCCCTCAGAGCATGTTTTTGTTGAAAACAAGGTGTGCTCTGGAACTAATTGCTTTCCAGTTTCTGCTTGTCGAGTTTCAAGTAATCATATTAGGGCCACACGATTTTGACACTTTGGCTATATAGCTGCTCGTTAAGTTTTGACCCGGACTTTCATTGCTTGTCATAACATACCAAATTTTACTCTATAGCTTTCTAGAATGCCTCAAAATAGCATGTGAATGTTGATAGACAAATTTGCGATCAAATGCAAGCAGTTCGATGGATCGCTAGCGATCCATTGCGATGGATCGCTGGTGATCCAATGACTTAGGCATTTTCCCTTCTCGTTCTCCCCTATTTAAATGCTTCGAGCCGACCTATTTCAGTTCCACCTTGTGACCTGAGCTTTCATCCTACGACTTGAGCTATCTCCAGCGATTCGATCCAATTTCGAACAAGTCCAAACTCCATTCGATCCATCAACACTGTCGATCATCCTCTTCGCCGTTGACTCTATAACCTCGTCGTCGCCTTGATTTTTGCCGCACTTCTTTTGGATCACCGCCGACCAAACCCTAGCTCCTTTGTTTGATTCCTTGGATCGCCACTGATCCATCGTGTTTGGATTTCTGAATTGAAAACTCTAACTATCTTTGACTTTTGATCCTCAGTTCGAGGTGGTTTATGTTGATTCTGACGTTTATTTATCGATTCAACGACGTAGCGTACTGGTGATGATTATAGCAAAGAGTCCGAGTTGAGTGCGATTTAATGGAAGAAAAAAGTAAATCAAGTTTGGAGTTCTTCATGGAACGACATTCGGGTCTTGCCCCGGTGCATGACATGTTTTGCTGTCTTCGTCCGTTGAACTAGAATTGACTTGTACTAAGTTACATTGCTGATACTGCAGGACACATCGAAAATTGGTTTCACCCTTCCAAAGGATTCAGATTGGTTTTGTTTTCCTTTGCATGCTTGGTGTACTTGTACTAGGAAGAACTTTCCACGTCGCTTTGGACAACGGATCCGTTATCGATTGTTAATCGATAACGGGTAAGTGTAGAAGGAGTAATTCCAAGAATTGATAAGGAGAGTCCTTTTTCTTTTCCACTACGAGTGAACTATCTATACAGGATAGAGCGTTTGTAGTGTTTAGGACACCAAGCTCACCCCTATAGATAATACACCGCACTTACCTCGGTACATACTTGAAATCTGATGTGTTAGCGTGAATCTATATTCCTTCGGAATTCAAGTGTTGTAACGGGAATTCTCAGTTTAGAGTGGAATTATCTGACTGTTTCGGGCGCAATTCCTATTATTTAGAATGAAGTACCCGTCTTCTCACCGTAAGTCCAGCGGAGGAAGTCCAGCACTTTCGGAAGGTGAGTCGTCATCTGTCGCCCCTTCTTCTTTTGCTTCGCAGGCTGAATATGGTCAACTAGCCCAGTTGGTCCGGTAGTGGACCGAACTTCAGAGTTCTTCTTAATCCACCTGAGAGAGCCTCCTTCGTGATTTCTGTCAAGGTTTTGCACAACATTTGCTTGCAATACGGCATTCCAGAGGAAGACGTGCGTCTCCCAAAAAAGAATGAATTCGCCCATATGCCGCCTCCGGGATATACTACTTGTCATCGATATATGTTCCTAAACGGAGCGGTGCCCCCTTTCAATGATTTCTTGGGAGAAACCCTTTCAAATTTGGGAATTGCACCATTTCAAATTCACCCTAACGAATATGCCATCTTAACTTGCCTACACGTTTTATTTATGCGGACGTTCAACCATGCTCCGAGTTTTGACAAGCTGAGATATTTTCTCTCATTTAAAAGGAGAGAAGAGTGCCCATCTCTAGTTATGATTAAAGCTCAGAGAAACTGCAAAATCGTGTTGCAATTGCAGAGCAATCTATCTCAGTTCAAAACTCAGTACTTCCTCATTAGATGTCCCGAAGTGTTCAATCGTCTTTGGACAACAGGGGGTAAGTTCTCTTTCTTACTTATTAAGTTCTGATATTTCGCTATGGAATTTCTAACAAGTTAAATACTTCCTACTATTATTCTGAGGCCGAATAAAGACCTATCTCTTGATGAACTTTCCATACCCTGAAGGCTGCAGATGTTGGGGAAAGATCAGTTAAATTCTTGCTGACGGATGAAAACTTGCTTCGGTACGGACTATTGCATCTAGGGCGATCTGCCGTAGTAGTTGAGGTTCTGTCTCCTTCTTGTTCCAGAATACGAATGCGCTCTGCTTCTTCTTCCCATGGTTCTGAAGAGGGTGTTTTTCAAGAGAGGGAAGGCTTATTCGATGAGTCGGCTGAAGAAACTCATAAGAGAAAAGGTTCCGCGACCAAAGCCAACTACCCGACTAGGATGCCCCCAATTCTGGAGGAAGGGGAAGAAGAGTTTAAACAATGAGAAGGCAAGGCTGCAATAGCAATGGAAAAAAGGAGGGTGAAATTGAGAGTATTAGTGATGATGATGACTTCAATACAGATTCCGATGATGGAGATTCTGGATCATGTGATGAGACTCCAAGGATGAGTCCCGTTGTTCCAAGCTCGCCTCCCCAAAAGACCCTCAATAAAGATGCTGCCTCGGAAGTCAAGCGACGTCGAGATTCCCCGATTAAAGATGTCGGCGTAGACTTTGGGGATCTGAGCAATGTCTACGCCGATTTTGATGCACTTATGGGGGAAGATTTCTGATTTGAAGAGATGTCTTCTCGCCCGGGCTATGTTGCGCCAGAAATCAGTTCGATTTCTACCACAATGGCTGCCCGATCTGGTTTGTAACGTCACTTTAGGCCCTTCCTCAGACACATTACACTTTTCACTAGGATCACACTCACTTATACACATATTATTCAAGCCTATTCTCTGTCACTAAAGCTCTTTATCTATTCTTCATTTTAGGTACCATTAGAGGACGTGGTCTCTAGGATGATCTTAAGGAGTTCACCGATTCACAACGCTGGTTGACACGATCCTCCAACCGTTATCAGCCTTGTGAAATAGAGGAGTGGAGAAGGCAAAAGGATTTAGAGGTAGAAGCTCGTCACCAAGACGAGAGGGAATGGAGTCGAATATACAAAGGTGGTTACGAGAAAAGAAAGACTTTTGATGAGTGAGAGGAACCGTCTTAAAAGTCAAAGATCGATCACAGTTCTTATTTTTCAAAGCAGCAAGCCTTCGCCCCGGCCTCTGCTTCAGTCGGTCTTGAAGTTCCAGTTTCTTTTGTTTACATTCTGTCTTCTTCTATTCACGTTCCATCTTCTTCTCAAGTTCCATCGTCCTATGTGGTGCTTGCCCCTGGTTCTTTACGTCCTCACCGGAGGTCGACCTATGTTCTTCCGTCTGGTCCTCCTAGGCTTGAGATAGCGCTTCCCGGGTGGTTTTTAAGAGGGGTTAAATTTGACCATGGTCTTCATCTAGTTCGCAAAGATTCATATATGCCCCCACTTTCGAGCAATCCAGAGTGATTTGGAGCAAGCCGAGGGATAGGAAAAACTATGCAAACAGCTGGCGGATACAAATCGCAATAACTACTAAGAAATCCTCTCCTTTAAATCAGAAAAGGATGACTTTGAGAAAGCATTGGCAGAACGTGATGCCAGAATTGAACGACTGGTAGAAGAAAGGGATGTGGCACTTCGAGAGAGAAAAACTGACGCAGGCTTGCTAAAAGAGTTGAAAGAGGCCCATGAGAGAATAGAGATCGTCTATAGAGATGAAATTAAGAAACCCCTACAAAAGAAGTCAAGTTGAAAGAGGAGCTGGAAGCTTGCAGCGCGACTATTGAGGCCCGTAAGAAGACCATTGCTGATCACGACAAGATTGTCGAAGGGCATGACAAAACAATTGTAGAATATGAGGAATCCATGAAGTCGCGTGATAAGACCACTCCGATCAAGCCCAGATGATCACCATGCTCCCGGATAGAGTTGTGCAGCTTAGCGCCGATAAAACTCACGTTGAAGTTGAAAAGGTCGCCGTTACGGCGAATTATTTGGAGCTGCGAGATACCTTTAGGAGGAAAATGGAAATGATGGATGATACCATCTTAAACTTCTATTTCAACTCCCTGTTGCACCAAGGTAGTCTCAGTTACTTGGGCTTCAAGTTCCCGCGCACTCTCGCCGTGGTTTGGGAGGTAATTTTGACCTGCTTTTAAAATAGCGGGGATCTCTACACTGAGCGAGAGCTAGAGAATGCCTACTTTAATGAAGAATCAAAGAAAGCGTTGATAGAAGGCCTAGAAATTCTGCGAATTGAAAGGGAACAGGAAGCTGCCGATTTTGCTCCGGCATTAACTGTCAAAACATTGCCGGAGCCCCTTGTTTCCGGACATGGCGAATCGTCGAAGAATCCTCGCGATCCATTTGCAAGTTCTGGGCCTGAAGCTTCTCCATAGATTATGTAACCGTCCAATGAGGGAGAAGGCGGTGAATATGAGATCGACATTCTCAATCACTCTTCTGGTGTAGGTAATCTTCTTGTTTCTCCCGAGTTCGAGAGTTTTCAACTCACGTCACAAGAGCAAGATGAATTTAATGCTTTCATTTTTTATCTTATAGGTCCATCTTCCTTATCCGCCGATCCGCCGGTTTCCTCGATACCCAGACCCGTCGCTATTTCAACTGCTTTCATGTTCGTCTCCGTAGTTGCTTCGGCTGCCGTGTCTGTATCCGGTTCGCAACCGGGGCCAGAGTCTGAGAAAATCGCTGCACTAGATGGCTTAAATGACCCTTCTTTATCTTTGGAGGGCGACTTTACGGCAGCCGAGGTTTGGGAGCAGGAGATCTAGATTGAGCAGCTGCATAAATCTCAACAGAACCTGGTTGCCATCAAGAAAGAAAAAGGTGAAGCTATAAAGTCCTCGAAGAACTCTCGCAAATCTCGGAAGCGCAAGATGAAAGGGGAGACCTCCGAAAAAGTTAAAGAGCAGGAAGAGGATTTTAGCACCGAGGAGATAGTCGACATTACCGGCAGTGACACTACCCCTGAGGGGAAGAAAAAACTTCCAACCAAAGGCGAGAAGGGGAGTGGCGGAAAAAGGGGTTGTGAAGCTCGGATGGTAGTTGAGCTGATTTTGAGGCATTTTGTATTGTTTTGTTCAAGTGCAGAGTCTGCACTTACTGCTTTTGTTGTAGTGTCTGTACTTTTTATTTTTGTTGGCCGATATTGTGTGGGTACGGCCCCTACATTTTGACCTTGTACAAAAAAGTCATAAGTAATACATTACTGACATTTTGATTATAACTTCACATGTCTGCTTATTTGTGTTTTATTTACTTATACCTATTTTGTTTACTTCTATTCTATTTTATCTAGTCCTGTGATTATTGCCAAAATTCTTTGTTTGGAGTGATAGAACTTGTGAAGTGTTTTTGTTCCTGAGAATTTCTATATGGATACCCGTGTATGCCCCTCAGCTCATAGGGCTGTTTACTTCGAACACTGGACAAACAACCGGTTAGTTCGAGTGTTTGCTTATTACTGTCTTCTTTATTTATCAGACTTGCTTTATGGTTCCCATCCTCAGGAAATTATGATTTGAACGGCTTAATTACAGAATTATTGTTGGTCAACAATTGGAGTTTCTGCTGATTTTAGCACTTTGACTTAAGTACCCCTTTGATTTTGTTGGATTCATGCCCATCACTCCTGGTAATGGGAGTGGGTTGATCGTTGTTATTCCTGCAATGGATAAGTTTCCCGGTATTGCCAGGGCATTTCCGATACTTAGAAGTGTGCGCGGTTTATTAAATGTGCGGCTTTTTAAAAGTATGCGCGGCTTTTGGAATGCATGGCTTTTGGGACTGATATGACATGTCGATCCAAAACGGTTTTGAAACTTCTCAATGTTGCCAATCTTCGGGCAACGTGAGGAGTTTATGCTTTTAGAGCATGATTCCATGGTCAAAGAGTTATTGCGTGGCTTATGGGATGCGCAGCTTATGGGATGAACGGCTTTTAATTTAGGCCTTCCCGATGTTGCGGGAGCAACACCGGTTCTTAGAAGGCGGGGATCGAGTTCCGCCGATCCGACGGTTTGAGTCGATTTGCTTCCTTCGACCCAGCGGGTAAGTGGGGAACACTTGATCATGATTCCACTATCTCAAGCAGCAATTGAATGGTTTTGAGCCAATTTGACCCCGTCGACTCGGCATGTTACTATTATGAACACAGTTTTATTCGTTCTGAAAGCAAATCAATTTTATTAAGGAAAGTTGGGCAAGTTCTGCCTATTTACAATACCCCTGGTATCCTGGGATGGCTTATTTGTTGAAAAATAGAAAGTACATAGGGTAATTTTCAAATAAAGTAACGGCACAGCGATTCGTTGTTCCATGCTTTGGGAATTTGGATTCCGTCAGTGGTTGTCAGTTTGAAAGTTTTGTCCCTTAACTTTTGATTGATCACATATGGCCCTTCCCAGTTTGGTCCAAAGACTCCCGGGACGGGATAGATTCGTTTGAGGATGAGGTCACCCACTTCGAAGGTTTGGTTGTGAACTTTGGAGTTGAAGTACCACACGAACATTTTTTGGTGAGCAGCAGTCCTCAACTCGGCTTCTTCCCTCCTTTCGTTAATCGTATCAAGCGACTCGAGTAGGAGCTGCTCGTTTTGTTTCTGATTGAAATTTTTCCTTCGATGGGAAGGGACTTCTAGTTCGATGGGAATCATTGCCTCTGAACCATATGCGAAGGCAAATGGAGTGTGCCCGGTTGCCGCTTTGTGTGTTGTCCTATAAGCCCATGGTACGATTGGAAGCTCATCAACCCAGATCCCTTTTGCTTTAGTTAATCGCTTTGTGATAGTGGACTTGATGATCTTGTTTATTGCTTCCACTTGCCCGTTTACTTGTTGGTGAGCAACCGTGGAAAAGCTCTTCTTGATTCGGAAGCATCTGCAAAAGTCTTTGAACTCGGCTCTTTAGAATTAGCTTCCGTTATCAGTGATGATTTTCTGTGGCACACTAAACCTACAAACAATGTATTTAGTAACAAATTTAACGACTTTCTTTGTGGTAATGGTGGCCAGCGGTTCCGCTTCGGCCCATTTCATGAAATAATCAACGACAACTATAGTATATTTGGCCCCTTCTTTTGCTCAATGCAGTACGTCAATCAAGTCAATTCCCGATATTGCAAATGGCCATGGGCTGACCATCTACGTTAGCTTTGTTGAGGGAGTTCTTTTAATCTTGCTGAATCTTTGGCAATGATCACACCGTCTGGCATAGTCTGCTGCATCGCGGTTTACTGTTGGCCAGAAATATCCATATCGGAGGACTTTCTTTACAGGGGTTTGCCCCTCCCATATGATCTTCGCAGTCGCCTTCGTTAACCTCCTTCAGGATCCGTTGAGCTTCGTCGTCAGTTACACATCTAAGCAAGGGGGTAGAGAATCCCCTTCGGTAAAGTATTCCATCCTGTATTATGAATCGTGGTGCTTTTCGAAGGAGCTTTTTCCGTTGGTTCCTGTCACTTGGAAGGGTCCCTATGAGAAAGTATTTGATTGGCATCATCCACGTTTCCAGTTTGACGGTGGTCCCAAAAACCCAGGCGACATCCATTTCGTCTATACTTGGTGCGGTCAGAGTCTCAACCGAGACTATTCCCAACGATTGAGCTTCTCTGGAGCTTGCCAGTTTAGCTAAGTAGTCAGCTTTGGTGTTTTGCTCTCGCGGGATGTGAATTATAGTGTAATGTTCGATGTCATTTAGCAACTCTTGTACTTTAGATAGATATGGGGCAAGGTTACCCCCTCGAGCCTGGTATTCGCCTTTCACCTGGCAGATGATTAGCTGAGAGTAGATGTAGATGTGGACGGAATTTATTCTGAGTTCCTTCACGACCTTCGGTCCTTCTATCAACGCCTCATATTCCGCTTCATTATTTGTTACAGGGAATTCCAAGCGTAAGGCGTAGCAAATGGCTTGTCCTTCGGGGGTTTCAAGCACCACCCTATCCCTGAATAGAGATTGTTAGATGCGCCATCGACGAGGAGTTTCCATTATGTTTCCACTTCGAATGGTATTTCTTCTTCATCATCCCATATGGTAAACTCGGCGATCAAATCGGCTAACGCTTGCCCATTGATTTCCTTTCTCGGATGGTAAGTGATATCAAATTGGCTCAATTCGATATTCCATTTAAGGAGTCGCCCGGAAGTTTCAGGTCAGTACAATACTTGTTTCAGAGGTTGATCAGTCAGTACTTTAATCGGATACACATGGAAATATGGTCATAACTTCCTAGATGCAATCAAGAGGTAATACGATAGCTTTTCCAACTTCGGGTAATTTTTCTCGGCTCCAGTAAACCGTTTGCTAATGTAGTACACGGGTCGCTGGATCTTTGCTTCTTCACACACAAGGGCAACGCTTAACGCGTGAGGTGAGATTGTTAAGTAAATGAAGTGATCCTCTCCATCCACTGACTTTGACAGGATTGGCGGGGCTTCCACATGTCATAGCAATTCTTCGATTGCGGTTTGACAAGCTTCACTCCATTCGAAGTTCTTCTTCCCTTTCTTTAATGCATCAAAGAACGTTATGCACTTTTCAGTGGCTTTCATCAACTTAGTGCTACGACTTTAATTCCTTCTTGTTCTTTGGGGCTTGAACTTCTCGTAGGGCAGTTATTTGCTTTGGATTTGCTTCAATGCCCCTGACACTTACTATGAATCCTAAGAACTTTCAGGAGGCTACCCCAAGTAACATTTGAGTGGATTGAGTTTTCATTCTGTACTTTCGGAGTATTTTAATAATTTCAGCAAGGTTATCCAGGTGGTTGGCAGCTACTCGTGATTTGACCAACATGTCATCCACGTAGACCTCCATGGTTTTCCCGTTCTGACGCTTGAAAATGGTATTTACTAATCTTTGGTAGGTTGCCCCAGCATTCTTTAAACCGAATGGCATTACCCTGTAGCAGTATAATCCTAGATCAGTGATGAAGCTGGTGTTTTCATGATCAGGTTTGTGCATCAGGATCTGGTTGTACCCCGAGTATGCATCCATGAATGATAGCAGTTCATGTCCCATCGTTCCGTCCATAAGCTGATCAATTCTGGGCATAGGGAAGCTATCTTTTAGGCAAGCTTTGTTTAAGTTCGAGTAGTCGATACAAGTTCGCCACTTCCCATTGGACTTTTGAACCAAGACCGGATTAGATACCCATTTAGGGTAAGGGCATCACGGATAAAACCGTTGGCCATCAACTTGTCTCCTTCTCTTAACGCCTTGGACCGCTGAGGGCCCAGGCTGCACCTCTTTTGTTTTACCGGTGTAAACCCGGAGTCAATGTTGAGTGCGTGGCATGTAACGACACGTAAATTTTAGTGGTTTATTTATTTAATTAATTGGAATTTTTGTGAAATTTTAAATAATAAAATTTTGAAATTTAAATTTGATATTTGAAATGCGTATGTTTTAACATAGCAACTGGTAAATTTTCATCAGATAATTTGGAAGTTTATATTCTAGTGTAATTTTATTCCAATTTATATCAGTTAAAAATTGATGATAATAAAAGTGTTCCGAAACCTAAATATGTCAACATGAGGAAATTTATTTAAAACACTCTGAATCTGACTGCGAAATTCATTTCGCGAAATTCAGACGTTTCTAGCTCCGTTTGGATTTTTACGTACGGAATAACAGCGTTTATCGGTACCGATTATCGACTTTTGATAGGATCATCATACCACTGATATCTGTGTATCGTTTTGATCGTCCTGTCGGGCTGAACTCTGCAGTATATTCACTTCTGTGTTTTGACTTCCGGTACCAAATGAAATTAATAAATCGATAACCGTACCGGTATCCAAATTCTAACTTTTGGTTTCCTTCGTCTCTTTCATATTCCACCGTTTATTTACTAATAGCCTCTTGTCATTATTATTTTCGAATTCAAATGGGCTGACTTTTACAATTTTCAATGTAAAAAATTTATCTACTGTTACTATCTTTTCTTCTGTCTATTGGTTTAAAAAAAATGAAATCATAGTGAACCATTGCCAGCTCATTCTTCTTCCTATCCTATTTGAGAAAAAAAAACTATTCCTCTTCATTTTTATTTTGGCCGAGCAAGCTTATAATCTTTCCCCTCCTCACGTTCACGCAACTGCACTGCCTGCTCAAATTCATCACGCAGCCGCTTCTTCCACCGAGTCTGCCCTCCACATCCGTAGCAGCCCCGCCAAGGTCATGCCCAAACGCCTCACTTCCATCACCACATAGTTCTCACCCAGCTTCCACCTTTGCGCTGGCCTTTCCCCTCCTTCCATCTGTAAGCCTAGCTCTCATATTTTTTTTGTATACATAGTTTGTATATATATATTTTATAAGTATTTGCAGTGTCGTATGTATTTATTCATTTACATATTATGGGTTATTGATTTTGTAGTATATACATTTTTATACACGGTTAACTATGCACACTTTAGTTTACATATATATTTATCAAGTTTGTAGTTAAGCATTTGTTATATAAGTTGTTACAATACGCATGTTATATGTTTTCATTAATATACTGTGATATGTATAGTCTGCATAGGTTGTTGTTATATATATAACAGTTCCATTTTATTTTTGTATATGTAGTTATAATATATAAAGGTTTATATTACAGTTTATATAGAATATATTTGTATTTCGCATGAAGACTGTGCATTTATATTTTTATAAATTTAGACCCTTTTTAATTTTATGTTTAAAAAGTATAGTAAGCATGTATGACGGGTTATGTATATATTAGTATATATGCATGCTGGTTATAGTATTAGGTGTTTGACATGTATATTTGATTCAGTAGCTTATATACCCTGTTAAATGTATAGTCTGGATATTGATTTTAAGTATACATCAGTTTGGTTTTAAATTTACATATATTATATGAATGTTACAAGATAATATACTATTTATATATATATATATATATATTTGTGTTGTTGTTGGATTTATATGGGTTGTATAAGCTATAAATTTCGGTCAAACATATATATGTTGGTTATAAGCATTTTTTTTGTTAGTGTATGTGACGCCCCACCTCTATGCTCACAATAACAAAGAGTATTAAAAGAAATACTGTCTGTTATTACGAAGAATAAGGCTGGATAGGAGCGGCCATCCGTAGTTGGCCTTACACTAGTATTGGTTACCTCGATAGGAATGGTATATATTTTTCAAATTTCGTCTCTTATTTATTTACTCCCATCGACATACCCAATTCCAGTATAAAACGAACTATGATGGTTCATAATAGTTTAGGACAATATATATAATAATAACACAGATAACAAAAGAATGTGGAACACAGATAACAGAAGTCTCATATATATATATATATAACTGATGTCAGTTACAATACAGTTGACACAATACATATGATACAACTACAACTGTCGACTCTGGAAGTTATATATACAAATACATTATCAACTAATGTACATGAATACATATCAACCTAATCAGTACACTGACTACTACAAAAAGACGCAGACCACTTCAAATGATATGAAAAGTCTTCATAGCTCAACAGCAACTCAAAGCAGGAAATCTACAACCTGAAATAACTCGGGTCTGACCCGAGTATTAAATTCAAAAGAAAATAATACACGGGTCAGTCTAATTCAAACTCAGTTATTAATGCACAAAAGCAAAAGTAATCAAATAATGAATAGACGACAGTCACAGAAACCTCGTATATCCAACTCTTCGATAAGAGAATCGGATAACGGCAGATATAACACTAAACAGTGTTAAACAACAAATCAGCAGATTCAAATCATCAACAAAGATAAGTGAAAAGAATATCAATGAAGATAATTTAGAAAACATCAGAATTGCCTAATTGGCAATTAACAACAAAATCCAATTATTAAATAATAATTAGAAACTCATAATCTAATTATCGAATAGATAATTAGACACAACAAAATGATCAATCGAAATGAATCAAATAATATTCCCCAAATTTTTAATTGAACCCAAAACCATTCAAACAATTGAAATATCAATTAAAACGCCTATACTGTTGTTTGTACCAAAAATGGGCACAACACTCTTCGGGAGTTATTTGAAGAGATAAAATGAAGATTGTAAATATAAAACAGAGGTTATCTAACAAAAACTCCAACAAACAGAAATGTAAAATGCACAGACAAGCAATTTAGAGTGGTTCGGCGTATTGCCTACGTCCACTATGAAGTTTTGATGATTTTATTGATTCTCTTCCAATGGTTACAAGCGATTACAACAAACAACAGCGGATTACAGAATAGAATTCGAAATTAACAGCAAAGGTATGATGCAAGTCTTGATCCGGCAGAGTCTGGACGCTTAAGAATCAAAAAGATCCCCTTTTCTGTATGCTCTGGGGCTCTATTTATAGGCGTAGGAGGCTCAGATCTCGCTCAAACTTCGGGAGACTTGGTTTGGCACGTGAGGGGGCCCACGCGACCATTTCCAGAAAGTTTAGCCTCGATCTGCGATCGATACGAATCCATTTCGTATCGATCAAGATGACGTCCAATTAAGCTAAAATTTGGTGGAGACCTTCTTTAATGTGTATGCAAGCTTCCCTTAAAATTTCATTGGATTTGGATTAGTAGATCACGAGATATGGTCGATACGAACTGAGATTTTTCGAAGGCTGTTTGGTTCGTCTCCATGACTGCGACTCCATCACTTCCTGTCGATGATTGCACGTGCTCTCAAGATGAGGTGGCGTGCACGCTTCGCCTCGATCCGGTCTTCACTTCGAGTCGACCGCGTCGACTCCATATATCTCGGCACGTTCGCGTCGAAGGATGACACGTCATCTTGGCTTGATGGCTTGATGGATTCGAATAAAGCGTTACTGCTGGATTCGAGCAAGCGATGGTCGATGGATACGAACAACTCTTTCTCCCATGGATACGAGGCAGACACTAGCTGATGGATACTATTTCCTGGAGATTTGACCAGGCAACTGAGTACTCGGCGTACAGGACGACTCGGTGTCAACTAGTGATCGGCATCTCATAGTACTCGGCGTAGTACTCAGCGTCTCATAGTACTCGGCGTAGTACACAGCATCCATTGTACTTGGCATCAGGTAGCACTCGGCATCTCATAGTACTCGGCGTAGTACTCAGCATCTCATAGTACTCGGCGTAGTACTCAGCGTCTCATAGTACTCGGCATCCAGTGGTACTCGGCGTTAGAAGACGTTCGGCGTATATAGCTACTCTACAAGAAGCATCGTTCGGCCAAAGGATCGTTCGGCTAAGAAGCATCGTTCGGCCAAAGGATCGTTCGGCTAAGAAGCATCGTTCGGCCAAAGGATCGTTCGGCTAAGAAGCATCGTTCGGCCAAAGGATCGTTCGGCTAAGAAGCATCGTTCGGCCAAAGGATCGTTCGGCTAAGAAGCATCGTTCAGCCAGAAGGCACGTTCGGTTTCGACTGACAACTGTTCTGCACTTCCCACCCATCAAACGTACCGTTCGGCATTGAGAAGGTGGTTCGGCGTCAACATGTTTGGTCTACTTGGTTCGGCATACAACGACCACTACACTTGGGCTAGAGTGTTCGGCCACCAAGCCCACCTGGGAAGTCCAGCCCATATTTGTCTATAAATAGAGGGGCAGGGTCACAGTGAAAATGGATCCTTTTTTGGAGAAAAAACACCGGGGAGACTCTGACATTTTCAAGACTCATCTTCTCTACTTAACAACTTCACTCAAGCATTCGATTCACGAATTGTATTTGTAATCAACTATAAAGGAAATCAATAAAGTTGAACAAAGTGGACGTAGGCAATTACGCTGAACCACTATAAATTTGGTGTTCTTACTTTCTGCATTTAAATTAGCATTGTCTTCTCTGTTTAATTTACTTTCATCACTTATATCTCTACACAATCTTTCTGAACGAGGTTAGTGACCAATTTTGGTGCTAACACTTTGGTGCTTTCACCGAGAATTGAATTCTCAGACCTCAAGGATCTGCTTTGAAGCTACTGGATTGAATAAATCCCCCAAAGAAGATCTGACTCACTGATAGGACATCCGTTGATTCTACTCAGAGTTCATACCGATAACTCTACAATGGCAGGACCACGTACCAGGTCAGCTTCTCATAATGCGGATGCCCGCGAGACAGCTAGCGTGCAACACGACTGAAGCTGCTGACAGCTCTACTTCCTCTGATGAACCTCCCAGGCGCAGACGCCGCAAGACTGAAGCTGCTGTTCAAACAGCTGGAGACCGTGACCAAGCAAGAGCTGGAAACTTCAGGACAGGAGTACAAATGGAGGCTGGAGGCCCAGACCATCAGAACGCTCCAGAAAAGGCGTATACCGAATGCTCCAGAAAAGGCGTATGCCGAACGCTCCAAAAAAGGCGTATGCCGAACGCTCCAGAAAAGGCGTAGGTCGAACGCTCTAGAAAAGGCGTAGGCCGAACGCTCCAGAAAAGGCATATGCCGAACGCTCCAGAAAAGGCATATGCCGAACGCTCCAGAAAAGGCATATGCCGAACGCTCCAGAAAAGGCATATGCCGAACGCTCCAGAAAAGGCATATGCCGAACGCTCCAGAAAAGGCGTAGGCCGAACGCTCTTCCAGGCCGAACATACCTCTAGGCCGAACGCTCTTCCAGGCCGAACGTACCTCTAGGCCGAACGCTCTTCCAGGCCGAACATACCTCTAGGCCGAACACTCTTCTAGGCCGACCATACCTCTACACCGAACGCCCTAATGCCGAACGGTATTGTATGCCGAACGACTCGGTTGTGCCGAACAGTGTGGATGCCGAACAGCTTTGGCCGAACCACTTCTGGACGATTCACTTTGGACAAACAGCCTTGGTCGAACAGCTTTGGCTGAACCACTCCAGGCCGATCCACTCTGCCGAACAGCCTTGTGCCGAATAGCTTTGGCTGAGCCACGTGCCAACGCCGAACGCCCCAATGCCGAACGGTACTTCTGTATGACCAAACGGTACTTCTGTGCCGAACGAGGTATCCAGACCGATCCATGCACTGCATACCGATCTCTCTCTCAAAAAACAATCTGACTAGTCCATATACAAAAAATATATGGATCAGGTACGACCCTTATTTTCAAAAAAAAATTCTTTTTCGGGTACGACCCAAATTTCCAAAAAAGGAACTTAGTAAAGGAACATTCTATCCACTTCCCTGCCATCCCATGATCGACCAGGGCATAGAGGATCTAGCGGCAGCTTATGAACGACATCAAGCGAACGGACAAGCAACCGCTATTCAAACGGTACTCCCAAAGGTTGGAGAACATAGATGATGTGACTCTAGCAAACGTCAAGATGACTCCAAGCACCATTCTTCGCTGACCCAGCACTTCGAATTTAGTGACTCCAAGCAAACCAATGTTTAGCTCTAAGCAATTTATTCCAAATACTAATAAGGGTATCATACTAATCACATTTGAGGAAAGTCGACCTCTAGAGATATGCTCTTTGAAAGATTCAATTAACAACCTCTACTTGAAGACTCATGACTCGGAGTGGTACTGGAAACCAACCTCGAGAGAATACACCAAAGTCTAAAGAAAATCAGGGGAATGTTGTATATTCCCAGATGCTCACTGATCCTAACATGGGCGATTACAAACACCTCCGAGGTGTGATCGGAAAGATGACCTGGAAAGGAAAGCTTCAATAGTATGTACAAGTCCTACAGAATGGAGGGAAGCGAATATCCGATGCCTATTAATAAAGAGCTATGATTATCAATTGGACGGTTGACGGCCGACATCCCTTTGAAAGGAGCCAAGGGCGGAGTCGAATAGCGAGCACACGATGCTGCTTCACATATCAATAAGATTTACCATAATCTTCTTTGAATTATTTCCATTTCCATCTCTATTTCAATTGTTCTATGAACTACGACTAGCTTGAACTAAACTACTTTCGAAACGATGCAGGTGACCAGGTACTCAGATTTGGTTGCCAACCAATCTACGCAGACCATGATCGGACGTGTGGAGTTACATCTGGACGAGCATAATTCTATCGCTCATCATCAACCATATGCCTTTGATTTGGGGCTATGGGTTAAATACAATGTACAACATCATGATGCACGGAGAGCTGAATTCCATCCTGCAAGTGGAATTTATTCAAGTAGAGAGCGGCCGCGATACGGCCAGCCACTCGCTAAGTGAAACTCGAGCTCGGGGGCAAGCCATCACATCATGGCTAAAAATTGGTTGATACACGACGATCCTTCGCACAACTCCATACTCCCAAAGTGCGAGATGGAGTATAAACATCTACACAACTCCGTACTCCCAGAGTGCGAGACGGAGTATAAACATCTACTTAACCCCGTACTCCCAGAGTGCGAGACGGAGTATAAACATCTACTTAACTCCGTACTCCTAGAGTGGGAGACGGAGTATAAACATTCATCAACTCCGTACTCCCAGAGTGCGAGACGGAGTATAAACATTAATCAACTCCGTACTCCCAGAGTGCGAGACGGAGTATAAACATTAATCAACACCGTACTCCCAGAGTGTGAGATGGAGTATAAACATTCGCTTAACACCGTACTCCCAGAGTGCGAGACGGAGTATAAACATTAATCAACTCCGTATTTCCAGAGTGCGAGACGGAGTATAAACATCTACTCAACTCCGTACTCCCAGAGTGCGAGATGGAGTATAAACATACATCAACTCCATACTCATCCCCAAAACTGGGGGCAGAACCAAAGCAAAGCATGCTAGTTGAACATTTGTCTAAAAGAGGATTGCAACGAAACGATTAAGAGACGACTGTCAAGCAATCAACTGAACGGAAATATTCAGCATGTAAGACTGCGGTTTTTCAAAGCACGTCATGTTTACACAAGACGTCCTTTGGGGGGCAAATGTTATCCCGCCTTTTGGCAAGGTCGTGACACCAAGAACTTGATTAGAAACCAGTGACAGTTTGTCTTGGAGATCGGTTACACAAAGGCTCACTATGGATATCGATGGATTTTGTTCGAGTCTAGATCGAGCCATGATTAACAAGACATAACAATCAAAGCCAGAGAAGCCAATGTTCCAAGTTTCAAGACGATCCGAGTTCGTATGCTCAACTTATGATCGATTCGAACAATCGACCATCCATCCATCCATCAACCTCCACATTTGACTTGGAGACCTAAACTGCTTGGAATGAATATGGCCCGATCATCCACTCCAATCGAGTCATAGAACAAAGTTCGACAAAATAACAGACGCCCCTCCTGAAACTCAGTGGCGCCAGGATCTGTCTAGAGTGGACGTGATTTGATCATCTACACATCAAATCCTACCCTGAACACGAAAGGTTGTTCGAAAGCCCAACTTGAAGTAGCTATGGTAGACTGCCTACTCGCTAACCATCACTCTCAATACATGGACGCGACTGCACCGTGAAACATATGCAACTTACTTTGTCTACCCAGTAATCCATCATCCTTGCTTTCTGGAAAGAGATACGAAGAAAATTGTGCGAGACTTGATTATCCAACCCCAGCATGGATGTAATCCAACCATCTGTCATATACCTCCTTCCTTGACTTGATTGGAAGAGCTATAATCACCAAGCGGACGAGAATCGATCATCCATTTTTCAAATTCCGTCCCTCATCCTGGGGGTAGAATCCCATCCCGCGAGCAAATGTGTTTCGATTGTTCATTCAACGACATTAGCCTCGATACAGTAGATGAATACAAATTAAAGAGTGGAAATACGACTGCTCTCAACTAAAACCTCCAAGTCCCCAGAGTGCGGACTGGAGTACTCTAAGTCCCCAGAGCGCGGACTGGAGTATAAACGACTAAAACCGCCAAGTCCCCAGAGTGCGGACTGGAGTGCTCTAAGTCCCCAGAGCGCGGACTGGAGTATAAACGACTAAAACCTCCAAGTCCCCAGAGTGCGGACTGGAGTACTCTAAGTCCCCGGAGCGCGGACTAGAGTATAAACGACTTAAACCTCCAAGTCCCCAGAGTGCGGACTGGAGTACTCTAAGTCCCCAGAGCGCAGACTAGAGTATAAACGACTTAAACCTCCAAGTCCCCAGAATGCGGATTGGAGTACTCTAAGTCCCCAGAGCGCGGACTGGAGTATAAACGACTAAAACCTCCAAGTCCCCAGAGTGCGGACTGGAGTACTCTAAGTCCCCAGAGCGCGGACTAGAGTATAAACGACTAAAACCACTAAGTCCCCAGAGCGCGGACTGGAGTATAAACGACTAAAACCTCCAAGTCCCCAGAGTGCGGACTGGAGTACTCTAAGTCCCCAGAGCGCAGACTAGAGTATAAACGACTTAAACCTCCAAGTCCCCAGAGTGCGGACTGGAGTACTCTAAGTCCCCAGAGCGCGGACTGGAGTATAAACGACTAAAACCTCCAAGTCCCCAGAGTGCGGACTGGAGTACTCTAAGTCCCCAGAGCGCAGACTAGAGTATAAACGACTTAAACCTCCAAGTCCCCAGAGTGCGGATTGGAGTACTCTAAGTCCCCAGAGCGCGGACTGGAGTATAAACGACTAAAACCTCCAAGTCCCCAGAGTGTGGACTGGATTACTCTAAGTCCCCAGAGCGCAGACTAGAGTATAAACGACTTAAACCTCCAAGTCCCCAGAGTGCGGACTGGAGTACTCTAAGTCCCCAGAGCGCGGACTGGAGTATAAACGACTAAAACCTCCAAGTCCCCAGAGTGCGGACTGGAGTACTCTAAGTCCCCAGAGCGCAGACTAGAGTATAAACGACTTAAACCTCCAAGTCCCCAGAGTGCGGATTGGAGTACTCTAAGTCCCCAGAGCGCGGACTGGAGTATAAAGGACTAAAACCTCCAAGTCCCCAGAGTGCGGACTGGAGCACTCTAAGTCCCCAGAGCACGGACTAGAGTATAAATGACTTAAACCTCCAAGTCCCCAGAGCGTGGACTAGAGTACTCTAAGTCCCAGAGCGCGGACTAGAGTATAAACGACTTAAACCTCAGTGCGGACTGGAGTGCTCTAACTCCCCAGAGTGCGGACTCGAATATAAGCGAATCGGATCTCCAAGTTCCCTGAATATGAACTATGACACAAATGACTTGAATTTGTCAAATCCCTGACATACGGGCTAGAAAGTATTCTAAGTGCTCGAAGCACAGAATGGAAGTTCAATGACTCCCGAAGAGTTTCCGAGTTATGTGAAGATGGAGTGAGAAGTCTATGTTACTCACAACTACTTGGATTAAAATCACAATCACAATCACAAAGAAAACTGAACAATAAGAGTCTTTTGTAAGACAGAAAAAGGAACTAAACCTTATTCAGAAATGAGTTTCTATTACAACCCCTCCAACGTTCAGAGTCGACATTCTATTTACAAGGACTAAGAAAATAGATGAAAATAATTACATGACTTAAACTAACTCTCATTGAACGAGGATAGTAATCACTTCTTGTGCTTCTTCAAATTCTCCTCTCCAGAGCATTTACCCTTGGTACTCTTCTTTGATAGAGGGGTAGCAACTGAAGGAGCACAGGGGCCTTCCATGGGCTTGGACCTGCCAGGAAGGATGACCTTCAACGGCTTGTTCAAAGGATCGTCCAAGTCCACAACTCGGGGCTCTACTATGACCTTGACCGTCTCCTCCTTCTCTTTCCCGAGCCGCTCCTCCATGCTCAATTCGGATGTGTGCTCAAAGGCGCCTGTAATTTCTACTTCATAACCCCCATCGGTAGGAGAGGAGGTTTCAGACTTGTCTTCATCAAGCGCTCCGATCACCTGAGCGTCTGAACCAGGAGCCTCCCCTGCGTGAGTGGCTTCACTTGTTTTCTCCCCCACTTCCTTGGCGACATCGCTCCTCGGAGTGGGCTCGGGGTCAGAACGGCCTGCACAAAATCGTGGAAAACAAGCATTAGAATGTAATAGTCCTGTATAAAGAATAACGACTTTCGAAATCTTAAAGAGAATCTTAAAGAGAAGGATTATCTACCAGGTTTAGGCAAACTCTCAGCCATCCGGGAGGTCTCACCCTCTGGAACGGGAGACAGAATGCAGACTAAAGTACTCTAAGTCCCTGAGTGCGGACTAGAGTATAAATGACTCAAAAACCTCAACGTCCCCAGAGTGCAGACTACAGTACTCTCAGTCCCCAGAGCATGGACTAGATTATAGACGGCTTCAGAAAAATCCCTAAATCCCAGAAGCGGACCAGATTACTCTAAGTTCCCAGAGTGCGAACTAGAGTATAAACGAGTCAACGAAAATCTCTACGTCTCGAACTGTGGACTAAAGCATAAACCGTTCGACAAGTCTCTATGTCCCCGGGGCATGGACCGAAGCATGAACACAAATTGGGCGCGAGTCAACCAGGAGAAGTATGAAACTGGATGAGCAAAACCCGACTGCATTTGTAGCCAACTTTACCCCGAGATCTGATTACAGAGCATGAACCAAAGTGGACGTGGATGACCATCCACTGTCCAAATTACGCCCTGAAACTTACGTGGCATCGAAGTATTCCTCTTGGAATGAAAAACCATGATAAAATCCAAGATAGGCGAGACCTAGTCTCCCATCGACTGACATGATCCCACGATCCAACGGGAAAGAGAGTAAAGCTAAAGTGGGCGTGGCTGGCCTTCCTACTTATCGGTATATGCCCCAGACCTGGGGGCACGAGCGAGAAGCAAGATGAATGTGAACTGACTATTCACCAATCACCTCTATGTCTTTGGAGTTTAGGTGAAAACATAAACATAGCTAGGATGAGACTCAACCGTCCATGCAGTATATTTATCAACCCGAGACTGGGAGAAGACGCATGGTCATCCAAGAACTGGCTACGATAGCTCAGTATTAAAACTTATATATAGTGCTTACAGCTACTCAAGGCAACGACCGAAAGGATGCCCAGAGATAGAATCATTAAATCGATGCCAAAGCTTGTGGGCAACTGACTGTCACTCCAACCTGAAGGTCGAGTGAAGGATCATGAATGAATTGAATAGAAAATGCGTTACTCAAATATACAAGCAAATTCAAACTCATAGCAAGATCCAGCTATGTAGTTGCACGCAACTCGAGGCTGGCCCCTACTCGACATTTCCTTCAATGAGCTTTTAAGCCTGATCTTTGGTCATTTGCAGATAATCAATTAGAGCCTTCAGAGCCCTTCATTATTTGACTTAACAACTCATGACAAGACTCTAGGATTCGACCAGAGTAACCATCAACATTGCCAGGCACCTGCTAAGCTGACGGTCGACATTACAACCAGCCATGGCGACCCTTTCCGGGTGCTGAATATCGGATCACAACTCAGTGCAGTGATGATAGAAGAATTAGTTGGATTTTTCTGAATAAATGATGATATGTTCCCTTGGAACCATTCTGACATGCATATGTGATTTCATTAACTATCGCGAGCCATGCATTGGATATCAGCCCGAAGCTACAAAAGCTAGAACAATCTCTATTGATTTCTTCATGAAAGCTCCACTCTTACTTTTAGGCTCACCCCATCAACGCCTATGCCCACCAGCCGTTGCGACAGGGCATACGATGACCTGAGACGTCTGAAAGACTATTTAAATAGAATATCGAACTAAGCTAATTCGATATCACTTATTTCCCACGAAGGGCTATCCAAGGACGGAAATTAGCAGACCTCACACCCAAATTCACTACCTCAGATGACTACTCGAAGAGTAGCAGAGAACCAACCATGAGATGGAAAATGTACGCGGATGGAGCATCCAATGATCAGTGTTATGGCATAGGAGTCATGATAATGACTCCTGAGGAACGATCAATCTGCTACGTCCTAAAACTCGATTTACCTGTAACAAACAACGATGCTTAGTATGAAGCCTTGACTGCCAGCCTCAAACTTGCTAGAGGATTTGAAGTGAAAACTTTACATATCTTTTATGATTCTTGATTGGTAGTGTACAAATTTAAGGAAGTTGATCTTGCTAGGGGGCATTGTCTTGCTCCTTATCTCGGCCAAGTCCAAGAGCTGCTAAACGACTTCACATATTACATCATTACACACGTACTCAGCAAACAAAATGAAAAGGTGTCATGGTTGACTCCTATCAAAGACCATCTACAATGAGGAATTCTTACTGAACGGAGGAATGGAAAACGACAGATCCTCCTCAAAGCTTCACGCCAAATCATCTAAGAATAAGTCGTGTGTCAAAAGGAGTCTATCCATGCCCATGCTTCGGCATATCGCCCATGATGATATCTTGAGCAAATTCTATGAAGAAGAATGCGGTAATAACATCAGGGGGAAAACCATGATAAAGAAGATACTCTGCTACAGGTATTACTGGCCAACTATCAACCCAGAAGCGGTTGATCATGCTAGACAATGTGACGAGTGCAAGATGTTTGCAAAATATCCGGGAACCCCGCCGATGGAAATTATTCAAATGGCTAGTTCATAGCCGTTTGCCACTTGGGGGCACTGAAATCATCTTCTTGTCGATCCTCAAGATGGTGCGAAATACACCACCATAGCAGTTGATTACGTCACCCAATGGGCAGATGAAGAACTCTAACCATGACCAAGATGAAGAAAATAATCAACTTCTTTATCCGTAACGTCATCTGTCCTTATGACCTTCCATGATCCATTATAACTGCAAATGGACAGGTTGAAGCTGTGAACCAAATCATAGAGTCTGTACTAAAGAGAGGTTTGGAAAACTCCTCAAGTGGCTGATTACAACCCTTATTTCACAGAAAATACAAACAAGGAATCGCGATTGAATTGCAATTAGACTAGATGGAGTTGGTGACGACTTATGAGCATATAAAACGCATCCGAGAGCCAATGGCAAGAACATGTACCCGAATGTGCATGTGTACATCCTTAAAAGTTCGACTTCTTGAAATCAACAGAAATTGAATTCTCACTAAGGGTTATTAAGAAAAGACTATATCAGATAGCCGAAGCTTATTAGCTCTGCAGAATCAGTCATGTATGGCCACTAATGAACCACAACCCTGGATTTATAATATTGGGAATCGGCCAAGCATCACGATGACCAAAGAAGGATACAACACCTTGGGAGGATAAATTGGAGGATAATGACTATTCAAGAAACATGGTGGATTTCTTTCTGAAGACAAGGAATACTCGCTGATTCAAAGCGTGTTGTGTTGCTTCACACGACACACTTTGGGGGGCAAGTGTTTCCTGGAGATTTGACCAGGCAACTGAGTACTCGGCGTACAGGACGACTCGGTGTTAACTAGTGATCGGCATCTCATAGTACTCGGCGAAGTACTCAGCGTCTCATAGTACTCGGCGTAGTACACAGCATCCATTGTACTCGGCATCAGGTAGCACTCGGCATCTCATAGTACTCGGCGTAGTACTCAGCATCTCATAGTACTCGGCGTAGTACTCAGCGTCTCATAGTACTCGGCATCCAGTGGTACTCGGCGTTAGAAGACGTTCGGCGTATATAGCTACTCTACAAGAAGCATCGTTCGGCCAAAGGATCGTTCGGCTAAGAAGCATCGTTCGGCCAAAGGATCGTTCGGCTAAGAAGCATCGTTCGGCCAAAGGATCGTTCGGCTAAGAAGCATCATTCGACCAAAGGATCGTTCGGCTAAGAAGCATCGTTCGGCCAAAGGATCGTTCGGCTAAGAAGCATCGTTCAGCCAGAAGGCACGTTCGGTTTCGACTGACAACTGTTCTGCACTTCCCACCCATCAAACGTACTGTTCGGCATTGAGAAGGTGGTTCGGCGTCAACATGTTTGGTCTACTTGGTTCGGCATACAGCGACCACTACACTTGGGCTAGAGTGTTCGGCCACCAAGCCCACCTGGGAAGTCCAGCCCATATTTGTCTATAAATAGAGGGGCAGGGTCACAGTGAAAATGGATCCTTTTTTGGAGAAAAAACACCGGGGAGACTCTGCCATTTTCAAGACTCATCTTCTCTACTTAACAACTTCACTCAAGCATTTGATTCACGAATTGTATTTGTAATCAACTATAAAGGAAATCAATAAAGTTGAACAAAGTGGACGTAGGCAATTACGCTGAACCACTATAAATTTGGTGTTCTTACTTTCTGCATTTAAATTAGCATTGTCTTCTCTGTTTAATTTACTTTCATCACTTATATCTCTACACAATCTTTCTGAACGAGGTTAGTGACCAATTTTGGTGCTAACAGATACGAAGTGCTCCATCTGCTGAGGGGTATGAAGCCCATCGATACAAACTCGATGGATTCGAACTCAGCTGTTCCTGATCGATACGAACTCATGGGAGTTGGCCGATATGAAGTAGGCGATCTGCCGATGGATTCGAATGAGGCCGAATCGAACCTAGGTACTTCGATGGATACGAAGTTGATCGATACGGAAATGATCGATTCGAACTAGAGCCTGGAGATGGACACGAAATCACACATAGTGATGGATATGAAATCTGGGCTTTTCCCTTCAATTTGAATCGATCATAACTTGAGCATGTGAACCCGGATTGACCCGAAATTTGAGATGTTGACTTTTATTATCTTTCTTGTCATGTCCTATCAATTGTAGCTCAATCTGGACTTAGAAAAAATTCAGCGATATCCATGGCGAGCTATCCCTGTTCTCTAGTCGGTTCCTTGGTGTCCTGGCCTTGCCAAAAGGCGGGATAACATTTTCCCCCCAAAGTACGTCTTGTGAAAACATGACGTGCTTTGAAAAGTTGCAAGTTCGCAACTCATCGTTAGTTTAGGTCATTGTTGAATTTTGCAATGATTCTCTCATGGCGCCATGGCAAAAAGTCAGGATGTATTCCTTCGAATCGATGCGGAGCATCGTTGATGGATACGAAGTGTTCATTCGCATTCGAGGATCGCAACTTGTGGCGAATTCTGATTCGCATCGATGACCTTCGTTGGATACGAGATAACTTTTAGCATCGATGGATTTTAACAGACATGAATATCGAGTTCGTATCGATAAACCTGACCTGTTGTGAATCGATGGTTCACAAAACGGATGTATCGAATCGATGGCATCTGGTGAATATTTCGCCTCGATGAATGCACAGCCTGACGGATTCGAAGAGTGCGTTTGCACAGATCCATCGCTTGACCGCTTGCGACCGGTTACGTTGACTGGGAGACGAATTGACCCAGTCCTCCTCCAGGCTTCATATAAATACCTGGGACTTGGCTTATTTTCACTTTTTTACTTTTCACTTTTACTGTTGGTCTTAACCCCTTGCGATCGTTTCAGACAGAGATAACAGCTCCGTACTTTCGACTCGATCAAACCTACCTCTTTAGATCTTCGAATCTCAATCTCTAGGTAAGCAACTACGAATCTAAATGATAAGGTTGCCATGGATCCATTCTTTCTCCACCAATCTTCTCTTCTGGCGACTGGTAAAACCAGATCTGGCTCGAAGATATGATGGCCATGGCGTTTTCTGGCAGGTTGGAGTAGAAAGAGTGGAAGAGGCGATTTCGAATCGACATGGGAGTCATGTTCGAATTGATCAGATCAATGGTATTCTTCCTGGGGTTCGTATCGATTAGCGGGAGACTTAATGTGGAGACGATGCGATTTCGTATCGATGGTTGTGGAGATGAAGTGGTTTTGTATCGAAGGTCGTGGAGATGGGTCGTATCGACATGAAGTAGCTGACAACAAGTCAATGACTACTCTGAAGTCCTTAGCTTTTGGATCGAATTCTACCCCTGCGATCGATGCAAAAAGTATCGACTCGAGCGTTATCGATGCAAAGCTAAGACCCTACCGATCGATTCGAACCTAGGCCACCAACGATCGATATGAAAGCGCACCTATCGCGATCGATACGAACCAGATCTCCAACTATCGACACGAAAGCGCACATATTGTGATCGATACGAACCAGACTGCCAATGGTCGATTCAAAACATAATGCTTGGCATCGATTCGAACCCTTCCTTTGATGGATACGAAATCCTAAGCACTTGAAAACATGATTCCAACGAACTTCATTCCTGTATATCTGGATTTGACAATTAAACTACACACCTGATTCCTACGAGCTTCCGCATTGCATAATCGAACTTGATCACAACACTGCACATCTGATTGCCCTTTGAAGCTCGTAGATGGAACCGTAACTCAGAAAAGTATAACGAACTTTTAATCTGAATCGAACGACAGTCTCTGGAAGGCGCGGTTGTGACGGTCAGCGATGACGGTCATTTCCGGTCTGGCTTCCAAAGTTTCGTCGTTTGCATATTTCCTTTAACTCTGTAGCATTTGCTTTAATCGTGCACAACACTTGCACTGCACAACTCATTCATACACTTTACACTGGGGAATGCACGGGCTTTTTGTCGTCTAATGATAGTTTCTGGTGAGTTAGCCAGTTATGGAACCGTCAAGTTCGCGGCAACAAGAAACTCAGAATCCAATCCCTTTCAGACTTGAGATTCCGGATATCGAGGCCGAAGTTATCGGTCCAGCTCCGAACGAGTTGCCTGACGCGTCCTTCATCAATAGTCCACCTGATTCTGTTCCGTCGAATATCTCCGAAGATATGCTAGGGAGAATATGCTTAAGGCATGGCCTGTCATTGGACGATGTAATGTTGCCAGGGCCGGACGACAGACCGCATAATCCCCCCGAGGGGTATACTGCTTTTAATCGACACGCATGCGCAGCCGGTACACTTCCTCCGTTCAACGATTATATAAGAGAAGTGTTGGCTTACCTGGATATTGCTCCGTCTCAGTTACATCCGAATGGATATGCTTCACTCAATGGCTTGTTCATCGCATTTATGGAATACCTCTACCAACCTCCCCGTCCGACCGAGATAAGATACCTATTCAACTTCAAAAGTCGAACTGACAGCCCATCTTTTACATTCTTGGAGTCTGTAAGAAACTGCCAAGTTGTCACGGGGTCGTGGACTAGGCTGAGCTACTTCAAGTCGGAGTGGTTCTATGTCTGATGTCCTCCGGGGTTTGCCAGAAGATGGCTGTTCAGACGTGAGTATTGTCTCTTTCCCGAGTAATTGACAGGGCAATTTTCGAATGAAATTAAACTCATATCTTCTACTCCTTTTCTTTCAGCAATAATCCAGCGACCTGAAGGTGGCTACCATAAAGAGATAGTTCGGGTCCTTCAAGAAATTCCTAGTGAAGAAAGGAATATCGAATTGCTACTGACGGACCGGAATCTTAGAATTCTTGGGTTGATTGGGCGGAGGCAGAGCATAAGGCTCGATGGGCGCATTAAAGATTGTCTCCAGAGAAAAGGTCAAGCGGAAGAAACCCAGGGTCGTAATAATTGAGGAACCCGATTCCGAGAGAACTCATACCGACGAGGAACCGTTGGTCGGACCTGCTAATGCAACCCCGGATTCCGATGAAAAGAGAAAAGGCAAGGCAGTGGCCTCCAAACAGCCTAAATCCGGGAGGCAGAAGTCTGTGGTTTTACACCGCCCCCTTTCAGGAGTTAGAATTTCGGAGGCACCCTCCCTGCAAGTTGAAAATCAATTCGAAGGGCTCGCTGACCTTCCAATCCCGGACGTCGAGTCCGAGCAGCATGACGTTGAATCGGGTGAACTGCGACATACCCTTGACGTTAGCGAGCCTCTTCCCGCTAGTGCGATCGACACTTCTGGTTGGTCCGGGGGGTTACACATCCACACATTCTTCACGGCACAACACAGTTTCCTAACCATAAACAGCATATCATGAATGGTTGTTAACTTTCCTTGTTTTAATTTTCAGGTACGATGTCTGGACGAGGTACCGTGTTGAGCAGCCTGCGCAACAAGCGTCGTTATTACGAGCCAAGTCGGAGAGAGGGAGAGAGGGATTATGATTCCGGACATTCAGGTCAGGAGAGGTCCGACAGAGACAGGGGATACGTGCATCGATCTCGATCTCACTCTCCTCCTCCCAAGACTTCTGCACCGCCCACGGTAATAGCTGCTCGTCCTCCTGAAGCTTCACGGCCTAGGCAGCCTCCTTAAGCTCCAAGGCCCGATCTTCCGCGCGGCACTGAAATAGCTACTTCCTCATCAATTGCACCAGTCAGGACTGATTTGACCGGGGAAGGAGCACTTAAACTGGCACATATGAGGAAGGAGTTTCCCGACATCTGTTTTGACGACTATGTCTTTCCTCCGCATCTGAAGAGGATTCCGCCAACAGCCGAAGGCACTATTCATGATTATGTTGCGGATATCTTCTTTCAGTACAAAGAGTGGGCAAGAGCCGCGAGGAAAGCATCTAAAGTGGCATTCGATAGGGGTGTCGAAATTGAGAAGCTTAAGAAGGAGTTGGGTCAACGGGACCGAATTATGAAAGTGCTCAACACCGAGGCCGAGTCTTCCCGTAAGTCTGAAATGGAAGCTCTGAAAAAGGTTGATGAGATAAACTCGGCCATGACCAGGATGAAGCAAGAGCACTATACCGCGATTGAAGACATGGATCACCGGAACACCACTATTACCGCCGAGAGGGATGCTGCTCTTAAAGAGCTTAATGATCTGAAATCAAAATTCTCCGATATGGCGAGGGAGAAAGATGCGGCCAATGTCTCTGCTCAGGAGGCCTGTGATCAGGCAGTGGAGCTCCGGAAGGAGAAGGAAGTGGCTATGGAAAAAGTCCGCGAAGCTGAAGCTGGGGTTGATGAGAAGGTACGACAGGCGGAGGCCAGGATAGAGGCTGAAGTAGAAGAGCTACTTGTCACCTACAATGCCAACGTGCTAAGGCACTGAGATTTGACATGGCTCGATGATTACCCAACACATCTCTACAACGCCTGGAGCCTACTGGTTGAGGAGGAGAAAGATGGGCATCCTGATGAGGCCTTCGATGGATTCGAGCTGGAGAACCGTATACTTAAGGATGATGAAAAGAAGGTTCTTCATGACTCCATGATTTCTCATGAGAAGGAGAGGCTTGGTGCCCAGTCTTAGGAAGTCGGAGAGAGCTTTGGTGTCGAGCACCATAGTATAAGTTCTGAGATGATCGTGTCATCTCAATCTAAGCCAACTCCGGTGATCGATTCCCAGCCAGTACCGGCATATGATCCAGACCAGCCACGTCTTTCTCCTATCATGGAGCATCCCTCTGAAATCGTCCAGACAACCCCGAGCCAAACCCAGGAAGGTATTCTGAACTAATCTCTTTTGTACTTGGACCGAAGAATTTGTACAGAAGCGTATACTGACAAATGTTTCTTTTCTCTACCCAGTGATCGAAGTCGCGCCAGCTGCGCCTCCCGTAGCCCAGGAGTCACGCCAAGTGTCGGAGGCTATCATCTCTAAGGCGACCTCCATTGTGACAACAGTGCCAGAGGAAGTAACGCAGGGGAGCTCACTTTCTTTTGATGAACATATGATAAATGAGCTCCTTGGCCGACAGGGTGATCCCTTTACAGATTTACCATTCAGCCTGGGCGGATTCTCGTCTACTTCTGATACTTCCACTCAGGCCACTACGGCACATAGTGAGGCCAGAGCGCAGCAAGAAGCAAGGATGTTGGCTGAGATTAACGTTGAGATGGCGGCAGCTGCGCATGGTGGTAACGCGGATGGCGGAGTAGTAGCGCAGTGCCCTACTCCCCTTATGATTGTATCTCCCAGGGGCACACTCATTGATACTAGTGCTTCAGTCCCGTCTCCGGTGGTTGGTTCCGTTCCCCCAATTCCTCCTGCGGGAAGCATCCCCATAGATTCCATCTCGGAGGACGATGTCGACATCATGCCTTCATCCGAGGGGAGCCCGCCTGAGGGGAAAAGCTCTAAACAAAATATCACTGGTGGCTCCAGTAGCTCCTCGAAGAAGAAGAAGAAGCTGAGGAGAAGGAAAGATTAAATAGACTTTTCTTCTTTATTTTAGGCATGTGTTTCCCTTTTTGTTGCAGTCAGGAATTTTGTTATCTTATTCCCTTTTGTAGGCCGTGTTTAGATGCAGGTTCGGCCCCTGCTAGTAGGAATATTTTGGAAAGGCTCGTGTATGAACCATTGCTTTTGATTTAGTTGAAATAAAATTTTATCTTCTTTTTTTAACTTATACTCCTTTTACGCTTGAATACTGCAGTGTTCGAACTTCGGTCTGGTGTACTTGCATTATGTTAACGTTCAAGCATAGCTCGTTTTGTCTACCAAGTCCGGAAATCTCAGACTTGAATTGTGAACGGAGACTGAATCGGATTTAAACATTATGCAGTTTCGGGTAGTGATTAACACTTGAACCTGCCCCCAGTTATGGGGTTAAGTTATGATGATCGGCATGGGATCGCAAGGAGTGAGGATCGAACGAGCGGTCTACACTCACTTCCTTATGAATAATGTCATCCACACTCTGGGGATACAAGTCATCTCATGAACGGTTGTTCACGTTCTGGGAACTTTAAAATTGACGGTGGTACTTCGACTCATATCCTGGGGAATTTGAGTTAGCGTTCACACTCTGACTCGCGCTTCGGGAGTTCGAAGTGGACTGTTTATACTTCGTTTCGCATGCTGGGAAAACGGAGTTGGCTATTTATACTCCGTTTCGCACTTTGGGAATACGGAGTTGAATGTTTATACTCCGCTTTGCACGCTGGGAAAATGGAGTTGAATATTTATACTCTGTTTCGCACTCTGGGAATACAGAGTTGAATGTTTATACTCCATTTCGCAGTCTAGGAATACAGAGTCGATTGTTTATACTCCGCTTCGCACTCTGGGAATACGGAGTTGATTGTTTATACTCCACTTCGCACTCTGGGAATACGGAGTTGATTGTTTATACTCCGCTTCGCACTCTGGGAATACGGAGTTGATTGTTTATACTCCGCTTCGCACTCTGGGAATACGGAGTTGGCTGCAGGATTGTCGTGTGTCAATCCTATCAATATTGGTGTAATGGTTTACCCTCGAGCTCGGGTTTCACTTAGCGAGTGGCTGGTCGTATCACAGCCACTCTCCATTTGAATAAGTCCCATTGCGTGATGGGATTTAGCTCTTCGTGCATCGTGATGTCGTATATCGTACTTAATGAATCACAGCTCTGGCTCGAAGAGATGACATTTTATTACTGAAATAAGAAAATGCGGCAAAGTCAGTTGCCTTATTACAAAATTCAAATTTCAAAATGCAGAAACAAATTGCTAAATAGGATGAAATAAATAAAGCCTGTCATGTGTAATAGCGACGGAGACTCTCGCTGTTCCAGGCCCTTGGCAAACCAAGACCGTCAACGGTCGATAGTTTAAATGTGCCATCTCCGAGTCTTCGTGTAATCACATATGGTCCTTCCCAGTTTGGTTTCATGTGCAAAGGAACTGGGTAGATTCTCTTGAGAACGAGGTCGCCGAGTTCGAAGGTCCGAGGTCGAACTTTGGTATTGTACAATCGGGCGACCCGACTTCGATATGCGGCTACTCTCAAATCAGCCTCTTCCCGTTTCTCATCCAATAGATCCAAAGATTCGGCCAGCAGTATAGCGTTCATTTTCGGATCGTAGTAAGTCACGCGATGGGAAAACACTTCCGTCTCGACCGGAATAACGGCCTCTGAGCCATAAGATAGGGAAAACGGAGTGTGTTCGGTTGCAGTTTTGTGAGTCGTTCGATAGGCCCATAATGCCATAGGAAGTTCATCTACCCATTTGCCCCCGACCTTTTCCAGTCGTTTCTTTAGGATGGACTTTATAACTTTATTGACAGCTTCAACCTGTCCATTTGCCTGGGGATGTGCGACACCCGAGAACTTTTTATGGATACGAAACCGTTGACAGAAATTCTTGAATTCCGCGCTCTCGAATTGGGCTCCGTTATCGGTAATGATGGTGTGAGGGAGTCCGAATCGACAGATGATGTTGCGAACCACGAAATTTATCACTTTCTTTGTCGTAATGGTTGCGAGGGCTTCAGCCTCAGCCCACTTTGTAAAGTAGTCAATGGCGACGATGGCATACTTCGCACCACCTTTTGCCAGAGGTAAAGCGCCAATGATATCAATGCCCCACATTGCGAATGGCCAAGGACTGACCATTTGAGTAATCTCGGTAGGCGGGGCTCTTGGAATTCGGGCATGTTTCTGACACCTATCACACTTTTTGGCATAGTTTGCTGCATCTCGGTTCACTGTCGGCCAGTAGTACCCATATCGGAGTATCTTCTTAGCAATTGCTTGCCCACCGGTGTGATCGCCACACGCTCCCTCGTGTACGTCATGTAATACTCGTTTGATTTCATCGTGTGCGATACACTGGAGGAGAGGAACAGAATAACCTCTTCTGTACATGACTCCGTCCTGAATCACGAACCGTGAAGCTTTTCGCAGAATTTTTCTTTTCTCATTCCTATGTTCGGGCAACGTCCCATTCTTAATGTAATTTCGGTATGGGGTCATCCACGACTCTCTACCGGGAGCGGCTTCAAACACAAAATTCATCTTTATTTGATCGATGCTTGGGAAGGATAGAGTTTCGACGGGGACAAGTCCCATCTGCTGTGCTTCACCTGTGCTGGCCAACTTTGCTAATGAATCGGCTCTCTGATTGCATTCCCGGGGTATATAATAAATGGCATAATAATCAAACTGATTCAGTATTTCCTGAACTCGGGCCAAGTAGGTAGCCAGCCTTCGATCCCTTGCTTGATACTCTCCCCGTACCTGACACACAACTAACTGCGAATCGCAGTAAATTTCCACAGCGATAATTCTCAAATCTCTGGCAAGTTTTAGGCCGGTCAAGAGGGCTTCATATTCAGCTTCATTATTAGTTGCACGAAAATCGAACTTCAAAGCATAACATATGGATCGGCCCTCGGGAGTCTCAAGTACAACCCCAGCGCCCGAACACCGGTCGTTTGACGCACCGTCAGTATACAGCTTCCAGATGTATTCGGGGGATTCATTGGTCTTGGGCAAGTCTTCTGGAACGGTAAATTCAGCTATGAAATCTGCCAGGACTTGTCCTTGAATGGCTCTCCGCGGAGCGTATGTGATATCAAATTGGCTTAGCTCAATGTTCCATTTGAGTAACCTACCGGACATCTCAGGCCGCGTGAGGACCTGTTGTAACGGCTGGTCGGTGTACACAGTAAGAGGATGAGCTTGGAAGTAAGGGCGGAGCTTTCTTGAGGCAATGACCAAGCAATAGGCCAGTTTCTTCAGTCTCGGATAATTTCTTTCAGCTCCTGTTAGCCGCTTACTAACATAGTAGACCGGGTTTTGCACTTTGTCTTCCTCCCGAACTAGAGCAGCACTAATCGCATGTTCTGATACTGCCAGGTAGAGGTATAATTGCTCGTGGTCAACTGGTTTTGACAAGATCGGAGGTGTGGAAAGATGTTGAACTAGTGATCGGAATGCGCCTTCACACTCCGTGGTCCATTCAAAGTTTCGTTTTCCCTTCCGGATCAGATCGAAGAAAGGAATGCATTTATCGGTGGACTTTGAAATGAACCTGCTCAATGCTGCGACCTTTCCGTTGAGACTCTGGACTTGCTTTATGGTTCTAGGGGTTTGCAAATTTCTTATAGCCCAGATCTTCTCAGGGTTTGCTTCTATCCCTCGAGCATTGACAATGAACCCAAGGAACTTTCCAGATGCGACGCCAAAGTGACACTTGAGCGGGTTGAGCTTCATTCCATATTCCCGGAGGATGCTGAACATCGAATTTAAATCTCTGACGTGATCTGTGGAGAATCGAGACTTCACCAGCATGTCATCCACGTAAACCTCCATGGTCTTCCCGATCTGATCGGCGAACATCCGGTTGACTAAGCGTTGGTATGTTGCTCCAGCGTTCTTTAGACCAATGGCATGACTTTGTAACAGTAGAGTCCCAGACGGTTACGAAGCTGGTATGTTCCTGATTAGGTAAATGCATGGGTATTTGATTGTAGCCGGAATAAGCATCCATAAAAGATAGTAGCTCATGTCTGGCCGTTGAATCTACGAGCTGATCAATTCGTGGAAGTGGGAAGCTATCTTTTGGACAGGCCTTGTTTAGGTCAGAGTAATCAACGCAGGTTCTCCATTTTCCGTTTGGCTTTCGAACCAGTACAGGGTTGGATACCCATTCTGGATACAAGGCATCTCGAATAAACCCGTTCGATTGTAGTTTATCAACTTCCTCCTTAAGGGCGGCCGATCTCTCTGGATCCATACCGCGCCTTTTCTGTTTTACCGGGACATGTCGCGGATCTATATTCAGGGAGTGACTTGCAATGCTCGGCGAGATTCCGCACATGTCAGAGTGTGTCCAGGCGAAGACGTCGAGATTCGCCCGGAGAAATTCAACCAATTCCTGCTGTGTCTGATTGCTCAGTTGAGACCCAACTTTCAGCACCTTTGAATCATCATCCTCACTGATTGGGACGTCCATAGTCAGTTCGGCCGGAGAAGCTTGACTCTCTGTAGATTCGTCTTTATCCTCATTGTCCCTAGGGTCAAGGTCTTTCAGGAATTGGTTGTGGTGCCCGGGCCGAGGCCCAGGCATCAATTGTCAATTATCAATAGAACGGACGCAGAGAGATTCCTCTACGCCCTTCCCCTTCTCTTTACGTTGCGCCCCGCGCAGCTCAGCAACATAACAGGCCCTTCCCGTGGCCTGATCTCCTTGAACGACTCCAATCCCATGGTCGGTGGGGAACTTCAGAGTCAAACACCAAGGGGCGATGGCTGCCCTGAACTCGGCCAGGTCCGGTCGGCCCAAACACGCATTATAAGGCGAATCAATCTCTAAAACAACAAATTGTAGCATCCGGACTCTCCAGCGTTCTCCAACCCCCAACTCAACCGGTAGTTCGGTTACCCCAATGGGTATCGTGGCGCTCCCATTAAAACCGTGGATTCGGGACAGGCAGGGTTTCAAATCCTTAGTCTCCATCTTCATTAAGTCGTAAGCTCGTTTAAGGAAGATATTCACAGAGCTCCCACTGTCAACCAGGATCCTCTTCATCCAAGCAGGACCTACCTGGGCAGATATGACTAGTGGGTCGATTGTAGGGGCTTCGACCCTGTCAACATCTCGGCCCCTAAACACGATATCATCATATATCATCTTTTGTTGTTTAACCGGAGTTCCGTCTTCACAATTACTACAACATTCGAAGTCCGCATGCCTGATAGAATTAGCATACGACTCCATTTCCCCCCAGCTCCTGTCTGCTGGGTGAGGACCACCACTTATCGTGTTGATAACTAATCTCCCGCCCGCACGCACGGGTTCTTCCTATCTTTCCTGATTTTGTGAACGATCCTGATTTGAAGGGCCCGCTCCACCAGATTGCGGCGCCCGTACAAACTGATCCAACTTCCTTTCTCTGATCAACTTTTCGATGAGGTCCTGCAAATGTCGACACTCATTGGTATTGTGGCCGTAGCGTTCATGGAATCTACAGAACTTTCCCGTCTGAACCTGCCTCTCCGATGAGGGTTTCGGAGCCGGCTTCTTATACTATACAGTGTTGCAAGTCTGTAAGTACACGTTTTCCAGTGACGTATTTAACGGTGTGTAATTGTCAAACATTTGAGCTCTGCGCCGTGGACCTCGGTTCTGATCTCTTTTCTTATCCTGGCCATTGTTTCCTCTCGGCTTGGCTTGCTTGTTCTGTATATTCAGTTGAACTTTTCCGGAACTCTCACCGGACTGTTTAACTGCTACATTACTCTGTATTCCCTCAATATTGGGCCTCACATCGTCCTGCTTCCTAGACTGTTTTGCGTCCTCTTGCCGTAAGAACTGAGCGGCTTTGGAGTAGAAACGGTCCAACGATGCGGGTGGTTTTCCAGCTAGCCAATTCCCAAACTCAGAATCAGGATCAATTCCCTTGGTCAAAGCCATCAAGATTGAGTTGTCGTTGGGATTAGTGATCTCAACACATGCTGCGTGGAACCTCTCTAGGTAACGCCTGAGCGTCTCTCCATGAGCTTGAGTGACACTGGACAGGGTATTAACGTCTTTGGGCCTAGCAACATGCATACGAAACTGTTCTACAAACCTCTTTGCCAGTTGATCGAACGAAGAAATGGATCTAGGTGGTAGGCGTGTAAACCACATTGTCGCGATTCCACCCAGAGAGATGGGGAAACTTCGACACTTCACTGCATCGTCAGCCCTTGCAGCACTCATTGACCATTCATATTTTAAAATATGTTGATTGGGGTCACTATTTCCTTCATACATTGGGAGAGTTGGCATTCTGAATCGCCGAGGGGGTTCAGCGTGTAACACTTCGTCTGTGAAAGGGGTATGACTACGAGAGATTCCCCAATCATCATTAGTGAGCCCCTGACTCTCGCGTATCATCTGACGTATCATGGTTGATATATCTGACACTGGCAAATTCTGAGCATGCTGAGCTAAGGTGTGGTCGGGTTCCACAATGCGAGTCTGGACCGGGCGCTGTCGACGGTCCGTATCTCGCCTCCTTGGCTCAGCGTCTTCTGGGACATATGGTTCAGGAGTGTGTCCACGCTGTTGATTATTCGGCTCTGACTGATTCCGGGTATCAACCCTTGTTTCCACCGCGGCGGTTGTAGTGCGGTTGTCCGTGGTGTACTGTGGGGCAGTGCCTCCTCGTGTCGAGGGTCCTGTTTGGAAGCTGGTCGACGGTCCTGCCCTCAATTGCCCAACAGTCAAGGCGGGTAGATATCCAGTAGTTTGAGCGCGACTCCCCTCTAACCGGGGACGAGTAGACCTGTGGTGATAGTCAGATGAAGTTGAGCTTTCGGTAGATGCCCTGGAGGCATCATCCCTCCTGGACCTTCTGTGGCCCCGGCGGTTTAGCTGGTTGGTCAGCTCGACATTGGCGCGCAACTGTTCAGCCAACTGCTGACGGCTTTGGGTCAGCTCCTGGAGCAACACTTGAAACTCTTGTCGGGTGACTGGCCCCGACGGATCCGAGTGAGCGATATTGTCCTGATTGGAAGAAGGCTGCTGTGTGGGATTCTGCCTATCTCGGCCTTCTTGCTCTGCAGCGGTAGCGCCAGTTCTTGTGCTAACCATTTTCAGTGATGGAGTCCTTTCCTAGATTTTATGCAAATCTGAATAGAGTGGTAGGATTCCGGATCAGATATTTGGATCTTCCTCTTGGATTTATGCAACCTGGTATCGATGGTAGATCCAAGGAGCAGGAGAAAAAGCTGGTTTTCTCAGTGAAAGCACCAAAGTGTTTGTACCAAAAATGGGCACAACACTCTTCGGGATAATTTGAAGAGATAAAATGAAGATTGTAAATATAAAACAGAGGTTATCTAACAAAAACTCCAACAAACAGAAATGTAAAATGCACAGACAAGCAATTTAGAGTGGTTCGGCATATTGCCTACGTCCACTATGAAGTTTTAATGATTTTATTGATTCTCTTCCAATGGTTACAAGCGATTACAGCAAACAACAACGGATTACAGAATAGAATTCGAAATTAACAGCAAAGGTATGATGCAAGTCTTGATCCGGTAGAGTCTGGACGCTTAAGAATAAAAAAGATCCCCTTTTCTGTATGCTCTGGGGCTCTATTTATAGGCGTAGGAGGCTCAGATCTCGCTAAAACTTCGGGAGACTTGGTTTGGCACGTGAGGGGGCCCACGCGACCATTTCCAGAAAGTTTGGCTTCGATCTGCGATCGATACGAATCCATTTCGTATCGATCAAGATGATGTCCAATTAGGCTAAAATTTGGTGGAGACCTTCTTTAATGTGTATGCAAGCTTCCCTTAAAATTTCATTGGATTTGGATTAGTAGATCACGAGATATGGTCGATACGAACTGAGATTTTTCGAAGGCTGTTTGGTTCGTCTCCATGACTTCGACTCCATCACTTCGTGTCGATGATTGCACGTGCTCTCAAGATGAGGTGGCGCGCACGCTTCGCCTCGATCCGGTCTTCACTCCGAGTCAACCGCGTCGACTCCATATATCTCGGCACGTTCGCATCGAAGGATGACACGTCATCTTGGCTTGATGGCTTGATGGATTCGAATAAAGCGTTACTGCTGGATTCGAGCAAGCGATGGTCGATGGATACGAACAACTCTTTCTCCCATGGATACGAGGCAGACACTAGCTGATGGATACGAAATGCTCCATCTGCTGAGGGGTATGAAGCCCATCGATACAAACTCGATGGATTCGAACTCAGCTGTTCCTGATCGATAAGAACTCATGGGAGTTGGCCGATATGAAGTAGGCGATCTGCCGATGGATTCGAATGAGGCCGAATCGAACCTAGGTACTTCGATGGATACGAAGTTGATCGATACGGAAATGATCGATTCGAACTAGAGCCTGGAGATGGACACGAAATCACACATAGTGATGGATATGAAATCTGGGCTTTTCCCTTCAATTTGAATCGATCATAACTTGAGCATGTGAACCCGGATTGACCCGAAATTTGAGATGTTGACTTCTATGATCTTTCTTGTCATGTCCTATCAATTGTAGCTCAATCTGGACTTAGACAAAATTCAGCTATATCCATGGCGAGCTATCCCTGTTCTCTAGTCGGTTCCTTGGTGTCCTGGCCTTGCCAAAAGGCGGGATAACAACTATTTTGGCTGCAGTACTCGCTCGCGTGCATTGCCTCGCCACTACAGTGATAAAATACCCAAAAGATCAACGCATCAAAACAAAAGAAAAACCAATAAAATCAATATGGTGTGGCTGCAGTTCACGCACGCGTGCACTGCCTCGCCACGACCGTACGTCGAAACTGCAAAGGTCAAGTCACGGCTAACGTGACTCAACACAACTGCCAACAATGAAAGGTGACATGCATTTGTAATGTACACATCAATATAACTACCCTCGTATGCCAGTGAACACCCAACTCAATACCAAACCAGATCAGAGGCAACAAGTGCAACAAGTTCAACATGTCACAAAGCAAAGCATAGTGTAATAGCAAACTGCTGCACTACCCCAGGCCAGGGTAGTAAATATACGAGTACACATAGGAGTGAATGCACCCGTGAAACAACTCAGCAATGAACCCAACCAGGAATAAGACTCAAGTACTATCAAAGTTCAACTCAAAGAGATAGTCGACCAACAGGAACTAGGTCTACATGAACATGTCAACAACACAGAAATACATGTCAGAAAAACAAGTGCAGTGATATACACAGTGCACAGTGGCAACAGAACAGGTCAGAATTTAACCCATGAACAAGACTCGAGCGAAACCAGATTAATAAGTGGAACTGATCACCCAATGAATCAAATGACACATACTTGAGTGGAGCCAGAAACAAAATATACACAAGAAAAACAACATGAAACTGGACAAAGCAAGTGTAGAACTCGACAGATCAGCCTCAACCATGAAGTGGTCATGTTCACAACTCAGTACCAGGGACTACATGATGGACAAGCATGCAAGTAAATGCAACATGAACCAACAGTGCACAAAGATAGTAGTGCAAATCTAACTGGAAGCACACAATTTCACATACCGGGTACATCAACAAGTCATGTGATGCACCAAAAGAAACGACTTGTACAAGTGAAAATGCGAGCTACCACCCAAGACAGTGTAAAATGGAAATGAACATGTATAAGTGACCAAGTGCAATGCAATATGGACTAGACAGTAAGTGTCGACCCAGCCTTAACCAAATGTAGTGACAAGCACAACAATGCAAGAGGTTGGAGATATATGATGCAGACTATAACAAGTCTACAATGACCAAAGTGCTATCAAGACTTCAAGTCAGAAACAACAAAGAATGCAAAGAAGCAGTTCAAATTAGGATCCAAGTGGCTGAAGGCAAAAAGAAATCATCATCAGAGTCAAGTTAAGACTGTGACAACTAAGACTACAATCGAGCAAGTTCACATAAACAAAAAAAAACAATCTACTGACAATGTCAAGGCATGAACCAACAGAGAGTTCAGGTGAATGGCCATACATGACGCATCAGGTCGAAAAACAATGAAAGAGTCACAGCAGTTTCAAAGCGAAGAATTGAACAAGTTCAAATGTCAACAAAATCAATCAGCAAATTCACAAATACATGATGACCAAGGAACATCATCAAAGCATTTCCGAGCGTGGTTGCAAGCTCGAACGAAGAAACTGCTGTTAATCGGCAGTTACTAAAATAGTGTAACTAATTCAAATGAAGTCACGAGCATGAATTAGCCACAGTCAGAGACATGGCGACCAGAAAAAGGTCGAACAGTTCATTGCCGAAGTCAAAAGGAACATCGACTAAAAAAAATCAAACCAGTCAAGAATGCTGCAGCAAGCATTTCAATCAAAAATCGATGTCAACCTCTAACCAAGTCAAAGCCGTGATCCAATAAAGGGAGGAACAGGCCAGAGATGAGATTATCCAAAAATCGAACTGTTCAAATTCACGTGTGTCAAGCTAAAAACAACAAAGTATTCAAAGCAACAATCAAATGAACAAGGTCTAAAGTCGAACAACAACAACATATTCAAATGCAAACCAGGCCGGAGTCAAGGTCACATTTTTAAACACTAGAAGTTTCAAAGTAATCAAGCAGTAGGTTTCACACACAAAAAATTGCCGAAGACCAAATAAATCAACTCGAAGGCCAGAGAATTTAAAGCAGTAATTTCCAACCAAAATCGAAACCCATGGAAATCAAGAAACAATAGATCATATGACTCGGAATTAGATGTGAGTAATAAAAATTACTCACCTTAGCCTGAAACAGTTGCGACTAAAGCTACACGAAGCCCAGCCACGAGTCGATGCCGTGAAGATCGAAGAAATCGAAGCTTCCGAATATAATTCGACATAGCGGCGCCTTCTCCAGAAGCCCTAGCTTCGGAAGAGGAACGAACGAGAGAGCCACCATTTTCTTTCGTTTGTTTCGTTTAGTCTAGGGTTTTCAACATGAGAAAAGAATGGGGAGAGTGGAACGGTATTAGCTGGATACAACATAGCACCAAGGGTAGAAACATGGGCTAATATTAAATTTTAAAGCCCGCATAAAAATTTTGCAAATTTAAAAGAATTTCAATTCGATTAAAATACCAACATCAATTTGCAAATAGTTTGATCGTCATTTTGACGATGATTAAAAATTACAATATCCCGGGTTGTTACAGACTCCCCTCCTTATAAAAATTGCATCCCCGCAATTTTCATAATTAAGGTTGTCAATAACAATTATTGTTCTAACATAAACTGGTTAAGCTAGAAAAATAAAGTCGGGAATACAAACGCCAAAGAAATTTTTTATCTTCATAAAAGAAATTTACAAATTTTCAACAAAATCTAATTATCAAATAGATAATCAGAAACAATCGAAACTGAATAATTACAATTATCAGCGATATTTAATTATCAATTAGATAATTTAAATCCAGAAATCACAAAACAACAATATCTAATTACTGATACAATAATTAGAAAACAGCAAAATCTAATTATCAACAAAGATAATTAGAAAACACAAATCACAAATCGCAAAACTGCAAATATCTAGTTATCCAACAATAACTAGAAAACACGAACTTCAAAATCAACAAACTCTAACTATCAACAGAGATAGATAGGAAACAGCAATTCAATAAAATCAGCATACTCTAGAATCAATTAGAGACTAGAAAATCTCATAATCAGCAAAACTAGCACATATCCGATTATCAAAAACCGATAATAAAAAACGACTATTATCTAATTACCAAAAACGATAATCAAATTTCAAATCAACAAATATTCAATTATCAAAAACGATAATTAAATCTCAAATCAACAAATATTCAATTATCAAAAATGATAATCAAATCTCAAATCAACAAATATTCAATTATCAAAAACGATAATCAAATCTCAAATCAACAAATATTTAATTATCAAAAACGATAATCAAATCTCAAATCAACAAATATTCAATTATCAAAAACGATAATCAAATCTCAAATCAGCAAATATTCAATTATCAAAACGATAATAAAATTTCAAATCAATAAATATTCGATTATCAAAAACGATAATCAAATTTCAAATCAGCAAATATTCGATTATCAAACGATAATCAAAATCAACAAATATTTAATTACTGATACGATAATTAAATCTCAGAACATCAGATATCTAATTACCTACAGATAATTAGAAACAACAAATATCTAGAAATCAATTAAGAAGACTAGAAAATCAACATAAAAGCTTGGATCGATCCCATCAGATGGCGAGTTTTTAGTTCGCCGCACATGCATCTCAGAGTGGCCGAAGCCTACCAAGTACTCAACATAATTTTGGCGCCCATCAGATTGACCCGAAGGTCCGCAGAGTGACCCGAAGGTCCGCAGAGTGACCCGAAGGTCTAGTACTAGTATTTGACCCGAAGGTCCGCAGAATGGCCCGAAAGCCTAACAAATGACCCGAAGGTCCAACATAGTGGCTCGAAAGCACACAAAATCATCAGAATCATCAAAACAGCAGAAGTTTCAATTAACGAGTCCGGAATTAACCGAAATAGCAAACGCACATGTCCCATACCACGTGTTTTACTAAATCGGTTGATTCTCTTCATCGTTTCCTTGAAAGTGAAAAATTGTGTATTTTGTAAAAATACACTTTACATTCTCAAACGGACAAGTCCGGAATTAAGCGAATCAGTAAAAGAAAGGGGTCATAGTCCTCGATTTTGCTGAAACGTTTAAATCGCTTCCTCATTCTTTTGAAAGCGCAAACTGTAAAATTCCTGAAAACAACTTTATTTATTTTATAAAAAATAACAATTCACGTTCTCAACTGGACAAGTCCGGAGTTAAGCGAATCAGTAAAGGAAAGGGGTCATAGTCCTCGATTTTGCTGAATCGTTTAAGTCGCTTCCTCATTCTTTTGAAAGCGCAAACTGTAAAATTTTGTAAAACAATTTTCATTTTTAAAACGATTTCCAATCACGTGATTAAAGCAGCAATATTAGTAACAATTTCGAAAAGAAAATTTTACTTCCCAGAACATCGTAAAACGAATCTCAGAATCAGCATTGCTGTGATATACACAGTGCACAGTGGCAACAGAACAGGTCGGAATTTAACCCATGAACAAGACTCGAGTGAAACCAGATTAATAAGTGGAACTGATCACCCAATGAATCAAATGACACATACTCGAGTGGAGCCAGAAACAAAATATACACAAGAAAAACAACATGAAACTGGACAAAGCAAGTGTAGAACTCGACAGATCAGCCTCAACCATGAAGTGGTCATGTTCACAACTCAGTACCAGGGACTACATGATGGACAAGCATGCAAGTAAATGCAACATGAACCAACAGTGCACAAAGATAGTAGTGCAAATCTAACTGGAAGCACACAATTTCACATACCGGGTACATCAACAAGTCATGCGATGCACCAAAAGAAACGACTTGTACAAGTGAAAATGCGAGCTACCACCCAAGACAGTGTAAAATGGAAATGACCATGTATAAGTGACCAAGTGCAATGCAATATGGACTGACAGTAAGTGTCGACCCAGCCTTAACCAAATGTAGTGACAAGCACAGCAATGCAAGAGGTTGGAGATATATGATGCAGACTATAACAAGTCTACAGTGACCAAAGTGCTATCAAGACTTCAAGTCAGAAACAACAAAGAATGCAAAGAAGCAGTTCAAATTAGGATCCAAGTGGCTGAAGTCAAAAAGAAATCATCATCAGAGTCAAGTTAAGACTGTGACAACTAAGACTACAATCGAGCAAGTTCACATAAACAAAAAAAAACAATCTACTGACAATGTCAAGGCATGAACCAACAGAGAGTTCAGGTGAATGGCCATACATGACGCATCAGGTCGAAAAACAATGAAAGAGTCACAGCAGTTTCAAAGCAAAGAATTGAACAAGTTCAAATGTCAACAAAATCAATCAGCAAATTCACAAATACATGATGATCAAGGAACATCATCAAAGCATTTCCGAGCGTGGTTGCAAGCTCGAACGAAGAAACTACTGTTAATCGGCAGTTACTAAAATAGTGTAACTAATTCAAATGAAGTCACGAGCATGAATTAGCCACAGTCATAGACATGGCGACCAGAAAAAGGTCGAACAGTTCATTGCCGAAGTCAAAAGGAACATCGACTAAAAAAAATCAAACCAGTCAAGAATGCTGCAGCAAGCATTTCAATCAAAAATCGATGTCAACCTCTAACCAAGTCAAAGCCGTGATCCAATAAAGGGAGGAACAGGCCAGAGATGAGATTATCCAAAAATCGAACTGTTCAAATTCACGTGTATCAAGCTAAAAACAACAAAGTATTCAAAGCAACAATCAAATGAACAAGGTCTAAAGTCGAACAACAACAACATATTCAAATGCAAACCAGGCCGGAGTCAAGGTCACATTTTTAAACACTAGAAGTTTCAAAGTAATCAAGCAGTAGGTTTCATACACAAAAAATTGCCGAAGACCAAATAAATCAACTCGAAGGCCAGAGAATTTAAGCAGTAATTTCCAACCAAAATTGAAACCCATGGAAATCAAGAAACAATAGATCATATGACTCGGAATTAGATGTGAGTAATAAAAATTACTCACCTTAGCCTAAAACAGTCGCGAGCAAAGCTACACGAAGACCAGCCACGAGTCGATGTCGTGAAGATCAAAGAAATCGAAGCTTCTGAATATAATTCGACATAGCGGCGCCTTCTCCAGAAGCCCTAGCTTCGGAAGAGGAACGAACGAGAGAGCCACCATTTTCTTTCGTTTGTTTCGTTTAGTCTAGGGTTTTCAACATGAGAAAAGAATGGGGAGAGTGGAATGGTATTAGCTGGATACAACATAGCACCAAGGGTAGAAACATGGGCTAATATTAAATTTTAAAGCCCGCATAAAAATTTTGCAAATTTAAAAGAATTTCAATTCGATTAAAATACCAACATCAATTTGCAAACAGTTTGATCGTCATTTTGACGATGATTAAAAATTACAATATCCCGGGTTGTTACAGTGTATATATAGGCGGTAGAGTACATATTAGTTGTTGAAGGAAAGTTTAAGTTACAAATTTTATAACATTTATTTTTTCGGTTATATAGTGCTTTTAAATTATAATGTGTGTAAGTTGTACATTTGTATCTTGTAGTTTCCTGTTACCTGTTCTATGGAAATGTGTGTATATATATATTAGTTGCTTTATTAGGTAGGTTTGTCAAATTAGTTCATTTATATATTTTACTATCATACAACCCTTTGTCTTTTGATTTTTTCCTGGTTATATAAAGTTTTTGATGTGTCAGTGTTACTATATATGTTTAGTCTGTTGCAAATAAAAAAAAGCATTTAGACTGTAGTCTATCCAGTTGCGTGTTTTATTTGAATGTGTATATTATATTATACATAAAGTTTAAACTGTTATATATTATAAAGTATATTAAGTGTAAAGGTTTAAATATGTATATTCTGTTGAATTTCTAAATATATGCGTTTTGAAAATGTATAGAATTCCTTTTTAATATGTGTTTAAAATTAATATTTGATTTCAGAATGTTATATTGTATGTGAGTTTATATATAATAGTTTGGATATAATAGTTATATATATAAGTACTTGAGTTGGTTTCAAGTATATAGGAAGGTTTTGTTTTATATATTTTATATTCGTCTTAAATTTGATGTTGATTTCGTGAGAAATAATAATAATATATATATATATATATTCTATTTCTATCTAGATGCTTTTGATTTGTTCTCATCATTTCTCTATCAGCTTGCCCGTCCAAATTCGTGCCAACCTTGTTTGTTTGGATTCGTGCTTGGATTTCGTAACTCAACTTCATTGTCTATCTCTCAAGCCTCGAAAGGTGAGCAATCACTCACGATTAATGTTCTTATATTTATTAAATTTGATTTCAATTGAAACGACAATTTAAATATGATGCTGTTAGTTATTTACATTGCTATATATATGCCATTTCTATATCTGTTCACCTGTAACATCTGACACCATTATCTGTTATTTATCATTGATGATATATGCCTGTTACTGATTGTTATATTATTATCACATCTATTATCACTCTGCAAGTTCCCTGTTAGTATAGAATTCACTATGGGTTGAAATGATACATACCCGAACGATATGTAGAATAGGAGAAAATCGTTATGGGTTGAAATGATAAACCCAAGCGATTTTCAATTGAATTGAATTTGGGATTTCGGGTTGAAAGGATATGTACCCGAATATATTTTAAATTGCGGACTGAAATGATAAATATCCGTATCACTTGACCATAGGATGGAAAATTATATACAGACACCTTTGGTCTATATATAAATATTTTGAAAAAGATTTCTATGGTTTTGGAAAGAAATATATGGTTTAATAAATATTGCTTTTTAAAGACTTATTAAAGTTGATTTAATAAAGTTGATTTAATCGATATAAAATATGTTTAAGTATTTATTTAAAATTTATATTTTTCAAATATAGAGTTTATAATGATACAGGTTGAAAGATAAATTTGAAATTGATTTGAAATTATATTTATTTAAGAATTATACTTAAATAAGTTTGATTTGAAATTGATTAAAATTGAAATTTTAAAGATATGATTTTTAACTTGGATTTGGTTAAAGTGACTTAAATGAATATTGCAAACTTAAATTTAAATGAGATATTTTGTTTATTTAAATTTGTAAATTGAAGTGTATTTAACTGATATTGAAATGATTAAGTAAATATTTCAAGCTTAATAATAGTAAAGTGAATTTGATATATATATATATATATATATGAAATTATTGAATTTAGTTTGAAAATGTTGAATATTTAAAGCTTTGAAATATAATGAAATTTGAATGGTTTATTTGTGGTTCAAAATCTGTATTTGAAATCGATATAATAATTTATTGAAAACTGAATTGAATTGAAACTGATGATTTGAGATTTGACTAAATTTGAAATTTTGGGATTGGTGTTGATTTGGAATTGATTTGTGAAATTTGAGGAAGTTATTTTATTATATAAAGTATTTTTTAAATTATATTTAAAACTATTTGCATATGTTACTTTATAAATTTATTTTAATATAAACTATTTTAAATTATAACTATTTTTATATAAACTATTTTAAATTATAAACTATTTTATTATATATACTATTATTTATATTTAAACAGTTAAGTAGGAAGTGTTATGATTCCAAAGCATTATGATTTCTAAAATTTTGATTTCTAAGGTATTATGATTTCCAAAGTGTTTGATTTAGAAAGTGTTATAACTTTGAAGTACTAAGATTTTGTAAATGGATATATTTGAGATGGATATATTTAAAATGGAAATGATATCGTATTTGGTTTTGAAATGGAAGTCATATCGTATTGATATGGTTTTGAAATGGCAATGATATTTTGGTTTTGAAATATAAACTATTTTGAAAGTTTATTAAATGACCAATCGGTGTAATAATTACGTAGTTATTAAAGAGTCCGGAATCGGTTAGGGACATACTCACTGTCTAAACCGAATACCACTTTAATAACTATATGCGGAGTGTGATCCAGAATGAAGTGGTTGGAATGATGTACGTTGATGATTGAAGAAAGAGAACGATAATGGATGACCTTGACACTTGTGTAAAATTGGAAATGACTAAAACAGGAGCCGTGCCGGGCCAAATGGGGTTAGCTACCTCTAGCGGACACACTTCTTCGTAAACTACTCATTACTTGTTTTGATTGTTGCGCACCCTTGAATTGGGAGTGTTGTTTCGCGGTGTTGCGATCGTTGCGGCGATGCGTTCTCACCAGTCCGGATCAGGCAAACGGTAGTTTCACTACCTTGGGTATTGCCTCATGTGCCTTGTCATACTCGTATCCCAATGCGCGACCACTACGATTTGTTTCGTGTTATACCAATGGAGTACTCCCTGATAGCCCACTAGTTTACGGTGGAGTTTACAGTGCTGTATAGACTATGACGCTTATATAAAATGTGTTAAGGGGGATAATGGTAACGCCTTAACGCTATTTTGATACTTTATATTACTGATAGGCATTATCTACTTGGCGTACACTACTATATATAAATAGTTTAATGAATTTTTAGAGGATGGTTATCCCAAACATCCTTTGAGTTACTTGTATTTTCAGTTGTTATTTCACTTGAGTTGGATTTATTGATATAAGAATGTTAATCCTGACTCGAGTGTTTTGTGTTTGCTTTATGCTCGGGTCAGACTGAGTGTACCAGTATTCGAGACTCACCTTTGGAGTTGGAGCTTCGCTTGGAGATCTAGCTATCTATCCAACTTTCAGATATTCAGTTGATTCCAATGATGTATTTTGATCTTGTATTTGACTATTGTATTCGAGACTTCTGTTGTATCTTGTTTAACTCTGTTATAATTATATAGTAGCTTCATGAACTACTATTCTTTTGTTTCCGCTGCACTATTGTTATATTACTCCATGTCTGTGATTTTGTGATTATTTATTTACTGTATATATGCTGAGTTTTGCCAAATATAAATTAACAATCTGATATTTTGAGCAATTCAAGTCTGACATTTGTGGATGCGAATGGTTGAAAATTTCAGGTCGTTACAGTTGGTATAAGAGCTTTGGTTTTAGGCAAAACTCAGCATATAGAGTAAAATTCAATTACAGAATCACTTTCGTTCGAGCTTGAATTCCTTCTTCTTTGACTCGGTTTCCTTTAAATTTTGGAACGTTCCCTACGGTTCCAAAGTCCATTCTTGTCTCCCCTATTCGTATCTTTTTTATTCTGGAGTATCCCATAACTCCACTTCGAATGATTTCTATAATAAATCAGCGGTCTCGCCAATCTTTGAATAATTTGTACAGGGGTGAAACTTCTTTACAATCGGTATTGATTCACCGGAGATTTCTGTATCCTCGGTTTACGATGCTGCTATCTTTTGCTATACCCGAATTCTATCTCTGGCGATCGAATGTCGATTTGCTCCAGAATACTACCTCGATCTTATTTTGAAGCCACGTTTGACCCGGTTAAGGTTGCCCGCGAATTATATAAGTTTATCCATTCTTTCCTCTCTTTGAAATCTATTTATCTCCCTATCGAACCTATCTTCTAGTTGAATTCTTTTTTGTTAGGATCTCTCTATATTTGGATCTATCCTTGTTTTGAAATCCATTTTCTGAAATTATCGAGGGAGTGAGTGTATTTGTAATTAATATTAAAATGTTTTATAGTGTGTTGTTTGAGTTGTTGATGTTGATTTGGGTTTTCGATCGATTCGTCTGATCAACGCTATCGATAGGATTTCCAAAACACTTAAACAGAGCAAACTGACACAATATTATTTTCAAATTTGGTAAATGAAATAGATTCGTATGATTATATTATATATAAATATATAAGTAAAATTTTTTGGAATATAATAAGTTAATTAAATTGGTTGTTTGAAATGATATTATTTTATTATCATTTATTGTTCTATAATTGAATTTATAAACATGGTTTATAAATTGATTTGGAATTGAAATGAATTTAAATCGGGAATTTGAGAATTTAATTTCTGATGATTTCAAACTTTGGTTTTAAAGTTTTAAAGTGTATATTATTCAAAGTATTTTCAAATAGAAATTGTTTTCAAGAATTTTGAAAAAACGTTTAAATCTGTACTCTTCTCTTTGTCGCTGGAAAATAATTTTGGTGATGGCGGCCGCATCATCGACATTCATTTTCGAGTTTCGAAGTGGAGAGACCATTATGTAGCTTTGCTACGGTTTTGTTTTGGAAAAATATTTTGATTTGAATTTCTTAAGTATAACTTGATTTATATATATATATATGGGTATATTATTTTAAATTTAATTTGATTTAATATATATAGTATATACATAATTATCTCCAAAGGGTTTGAAATTAAACGGAAATTTAATTCTTAAAAGTATGTTAAAGGATGTTTTCAATTATAAATAAAGCTAAATTTTTGAATAAGTGTTTAAACTTGAAATAATGGAATTGGAAATTTTTATTTGTATAATATTAAATTACATTTCAATATAACTTACCTAAATTATTCAGAAGTTAAAAATGTAATTGGATAATATACAATAAAAAATGTTTTATAACTAAAATTTGAGTGGTTATAATAAATGTTATACACTTAAATTTTAATTATAAAAAGATTAATAGAGGTAAATAGAATAAAAAGTTAATTGAATAATATATAGTATAAATGATGTTAGAGGAATTTATAAATAAATTAGGGTAGTATAATAAGTGTAAATACTTAATATATGTGGTTAGATATATTAAGTGGAATAAATTTAACAATAATTTGGAATATAGGAAAATTAAATTTGTTGAATTAAATGTGATTATAATAAATGGTTAAATTTGACTTATGACTATAGAAATTGATAACTGAGATAAACTGAATAATAAGATAATGAATGAATAAATATGAAGTTAGGAATAGTTAGTGAAATTAACTTAAGAAAATCAAATGGATTAAATCAATTGTTGAATATTAACTAATTTAGATTGAAATCTATATGGTTTTAAATTAAGTTTCAAATCAGTTTTCTTTTGGTTGTTTCATTCTCTTACTTCATTCCTTTTCGGGGATGAAAAGTTTTGAGTGGGGGAGAGTGTAACGACCCGTAAATTTTAGTGGTTTGTTTATTTAATTAATTGGAATTTTTGTGAAATTTTAAATAATAAAATTTTGAAATTTAAATTTGATATTAGAAATGTGTCTGTTTTAACATAGCAACTGGTAAATTTTCATCAGATAATTTGGAAGTTTATTTTCTAGTGAAATTTTATTCCAATTTATATCAGTTAAAAATTGATGATAATAAAAGTGTTCTGAAACCTAAATAGGTCAACATGAGGAAATTTATTTAGAACACTCTGAATCTAACTGCGAAATTCGTTTCGCGAAATTCGGACGTTTCTAGCTCCGTTTGGATTTTTTCGTACGGAATAGCAGCGTTTATCGGTACCGATTATCGACTTTTGATAGGATCATCGTACCACTGATATCTGTGTATCGTTTTGATCGTCCTGTCGTGCTGATCTCTGCAGTATATTCACTTCTGTGTTTTGACTTCCGGTACCAAGTGAAATTAATAAACCGATAACCGTACCGATATCCAAATTCTAACTTTTGGTTTCCTTCGTCTCTTTCATATTCCACCGTTTATTTACTAATAGTCTCTTGTCATTATTATTTTTGAATTCAAACGGGCTGACTTTTACAATTTTCAATGTAAAAAATTTATCTACTATTACTATCTTTTCTTCTGTCTATTGGTTTAAATAAAATGAAATCATAGTGAACCGTTGCCAGCTCATTCTTCTTCCTCTCCTATTTGAGAAAAAAAAAACTATTCCTCTTCATTTTTATTTTGGTCGAGCAAGCTTATAATCTTTCCCCTCCTCACGTTCACACAACTGCACTGCCTCCTCAAATTCATCACGCAGCCGCTTCCTCCACTGAGTCCACCCTCCACGTCCGTAGCAGCCCCGCCAAGGTCGTGCCCAAACACCTCACTTCCATCACTACACAGTTCTCACCCAGCTTCCACATTTGCGCCTTCTATACTCCTCGTGATTGGCTGTGAGCCACCTCAACCGAGCGCTGGCCTTTCCCCTCCTTCCATCTGTAAGCCTAGCTCTCATATTATTATTTTTGTATACATAGTTTGTATATATATATATTATAAGTATTTGCAGTGTCGTATGTATTTATTCATTTACATATTATGGGTTATTTGATTTTGTAGTATATACATTTTTATACATGGTTAACTATGCACACTTTAGTTTACATATATATTTATCAAGTTTGTAGTTAAGCATTTGTTATATAAGTTGTTACAATACACCTGTTATATGTTTTCATTAATATACTGTGATATGTATAGTCTGCATAGGTTGTTAATATATATATAATAGTTCCATTTTATTTTTGTATATGTAGTTATAATATATAAAGGTTTATATTACAGTTTATATAGAATATATTTGTATTTCGCATGAAGACTGTGCATTTATATTTTTATAAATTTAGACCCTTTTTAATTTTATGTTTAAAAAGTATAGTAAGCATGTATGAAGGCTTATGTATATATTAGTATATATGCATGCTGGTTATATTATTAGGTGTCTGACATGTATATTTGATTCAGTAGCTTATATACCCTGTTAAATGTATAGTCTGGATATTGATTTTAAGTATACATCAGTTTGGTTTTAAATTTACATATATTATATGAATGTTACAAGATAATATATTGTTTATATATATATATATTTGTGTTGCTGTTGGATTTATATGGGTTGTATAAGCTATACATTTCGGTCAAACATATATATGTTGGTTATAAGCATTTTTTTTGTTAGTATATATATATATGTGGTAGAGTACATATTAGCTGTGGAAGGAAAGTTTAAGTTACAAATTTTATAAAACATTTATTTTTTTCGGTTATATAGTGCTTTTAAATTATAATGTGTGTAAGTTGTACATCTGTATCTTGTAGTTTCCTGTTACTTGTTCTATGGAAATGTATATATATATTAGTTGCTTTATTAGGTAGGTTTGTCAAATTAGTTCATTTATATATTTTACTATCATACAACCCTTTGTCTTTTGATTTTTTCCTGGTTATATAAAGTTTTTGATGTGTCAGTGTTACTATATATGTTTAGTCTGTTGCAAATAAAAAAAGCATTTAGACTGTAGTCTATCCAGTTGCGTGTTTTATTTGAATGTGTATATTATATTATACATAAAGTTTAAACTGTTATATATTATAAATTATATTAAGTGTAAAGGTTTATATATGTAAATTCTGTTTAATTTCTAAATATATGCATTTTGAAAATGTATAGAATTCCTTTTTAATATGTGTTTAAAATAAATATTTGATTTCAGAATGTTATATTGTATGTGAGTTTATATATAATAGTTTGGATATAATAGTTATATATATAAGTACTTGAGTTGGTTTCAAGTATATAGGAAGGTTTTGTTTTATATATTTTATATTCGTCTTAAATTTGATGTTGATTTCGTGAGAAATAATAATAATATATATATATATATTATGTTTCTATCTAGATGCTTCTGATTCGTTCTCATCAATTATCTATCAGCTTGCCCATCCAAATTCGTGCCAACCTTGTTTGTTTGGATTCGTGCTTGGATTTTGTAACTCAACTTCATTGTCTATCTCTCAAGCCTCGAAAGGTGAGCAATCACTCACGATTAATGTTCTTATATTTATTAAATTTGATTTCAATTGAAACGGCAACTGAAATATGCTGCTGTTAGTTATTTACATTGCTATATATATGCCATTTCTGTATCTGTTCACCTGTAACATCTGACACCATTGCCTGTTATTTATCATTGATGATATATGCCTGTTACTGATTGTTATATTATTATCACATCTGTTATCATTTTGCAAGTTCCCTGTTAGTATAGAATTCACTATGGGTTGAAATGATACATACCCGAACGATCTGTAGAATAGGAGAAAATCGTTATGGGTTGAAATGATAAACCCAAGCGATTTTCAATTGAATTGAATTTGGGATTTCGAGTTGAAAGGATATATACCCGAATATATTTTAAATTGCGGATTGAAATGATAAATATCCGTATCACTTGACCATAGGATAGAAAATTATATACAAACACCGTTGGTCTATATATAAATATTTTGAAAAAGATTTCTATGGTTTTGGAAAGAAATATAATAAATATTGCTTTTTAAAGACTTATTAAAGTTGATTTAATAAAGTTGATTTAATCGATATAAAATATGTTTAAGTATTTATTTAAAATTTATATTTTTCAAATATAGAGTTTATAATGATACAGGTTGAAAGATAAATTTGAAATTGATTTGAAATTATATTTATTTAAGAATTATACTTAAATAAGTTTGATTTGAAATTGATTATAATTGAAATTTTAAAGATATGATTTTTAACTTGGATTTGGTTAAAGTGACTTAAATGAATATTGCAAACTTAAATAAATTTAAATGAGATATTTTGTTTATTTAAATTTGTAAATTGAAGTTTATTTAACTGATATTGAAATGATTAAATAAATATTTCAAGCTTAATAATAGTAAAGCGAATTTGATATATATATATATATATATATGAAATTATCGAATTTAGTTTGAAAATGTTGCATATTTAAAGCTTTGAAACATAATGAAATTGGAATGGTTTATTTGTGGTTCAAAATCTGTATTTGAAATCGATATAATAATTTATTGAGAACTGAATTGAATTGAAACTGATGATTTGAGATTTGACTAAATTTGAAATTTTGGGATTGGTGTTGATTTGGAATTGATTTGTGAAATTTGAGGAAGCTATTTTATTATATAAAGTATTTTTTAAATTATATTTAAAACTGTTTAGATATGTTACTTTATAAATTTATTTTAATATAAACTATTTTAAATTATAACTATTTTTATATAAACTATTTTAAATTATAAACATTTTATTATATATACTATTATTTATATTTAAATAGTTAAGTGGGAAGTGTTATGATTCCAAAGAATTATGATTTCTAAAATTTTGATTTCCAAGGTATTATGATTTCCAAAGTGTTTGATTTAGAAAGTGTTATAACTTTGAAGTACTAAGATTTTGTAAATGGATATATTTGAGATGGATATATTTAAAATGGAAATGATATCGTATTTGGTTTTGAAATGGAAGTGATATCGTATTGATATGGTTTTGAAATGGCAATGATATTTTGGTTTTGAAATATAAACTATTTTGAAAGTTTATTAAATGACCAATCGGTGTAATAATTACATAGTTATTAAAGAGTCCGGAATCGGTTAGGGACATACTCACTGTCTAAACCGAATACCACTTTAATAACTATATGCGGAGTGTGATCCAGAATGAAGTGGTTGGAATGATGTACATTGATGATTGAATAAAGAGAACGATAATGGATGACCTTGACACTTGTGTAAAATTGGAAATGACTAAAACAGGAGCCGTGCCGGGCCAAATGGGGTTAGCTACCTCTAGCGGACACACTTCTTCGTAAACTACTCATTACTTGTTTTGATTGGTGGCACCCTTTAATTGGGAGTGTTGTTTCGCGGTGTTGCGATCGTTGCGGCGATGCGTTCTCACCAGTCCGGATCTGGTAAACGGTAGTTTCACTACCTTGGGTATTGCCTCATGTGCCTTGTCATACTCGTATCTGTGCAGTTAAAGCGCTCGATGAATTCAATGCGGTAGAGGTGCAAAAAGTCATAGCGGGGATGTAGCGAAGATATAGCGGGATATATCGGATTACTCTAAAATAGCATATAAATCCCATACTTGTTGTTTTTACAAATATATAGATAGTAATTATGTGAAAAATTAACATTCAATTGAATTATAATTAATACAAAAATAATTTTAAATAAAAATATGTGCAAATGTATTGTAAATGAACGTAAAACTGTTATATAACTTAATTTAATTTAGTAGACTATTAGAGTATTATCATTTCTAAACATATATCAAAAATTCAATGAAATTAATTAATTTCATAATTTTTATAGCGTATAAATATCATTTTTCAATCCAATTTTTTATAGAAGATATAGCGGAAATAACGGAATATAGCGGAAATAACGGGATATAGCGGAAATAGCGGGGATTAAAGCGGAAAGGCTATATGTTGGGGATATATGGAAAAATCGTAGCGGTAGGAATCCGCTATAAGATATATCGGAGTTATAGCGGGGATATAGCGGGGCATTAACTGCACAGACTCGTATCCCTATGCGCAACCACTACGATTTGTTTTGTGTTATACCAATGGAGTACTCCCTGATAGCCCACTAGTTTACGGTGGAGTTTACAGTGCTGTATAGACTATGACGCTTATATAAAATGTGTTAAGGGGGATAATGGTAACGCCTTAACGCTATTTTGATACTTTATATTACTGATAGGCATTATCTACTTAGCGTACACTACTATATATAAATAGTTTAACGAATTTTTAGAGGATGGTTATCCCAAACATCCTTTGAGTTACTTGTATTTTCAGTTGTTATTTCACTTGAGTTGGATTTATTGATATAAGAATGTTAATCCTGACTCGAGTGTTTTGTGTTTTGCTTTACGCTCGGGTCAAACTGAGTGTACCAGTATTTTAGACTCACCTTTGGAGTTGGAGCTTCGCTTGGAGATCCAGCTATCTATCCAGCTTTCAGATATTCAGTTGATTCCAGTGATGTATTTTGATCTTGTATTTGACTATTGTATTCGAGACTTCTGTTGTATCTTGTTTAACTCTGTTATATATATAGTAGCTTCATGAACTACTATTCTTTTGTTTCCGCTGCACTATTGTTATATTACTCTGTGTCTTTGATTTTGTGATGATTTATTTACTGTATATATGCTGAGTTTTGCCAAATATAAATTAACAATATGATATTTTGGGCAATTCAAGTCTGACATGTGTGGATGCGAATGGTTGAAAATTTCAGGTCGTTACACTGTCCAAGCGAACACATCCAAGTTGGCGCGAAGAAATTTAGTGAGTTCCGAGCGCATCTTGCTTCCAAGGTGTGATTCAATTTTCAAGACCTGCGTTGGTTCATCTATGTCCTGGGGCAGACACCATCAATTTTGTCGGCGCTGCCCGATCCTCCCCTGAACCCTTCTTTCTAGGGTCCAAAGCCTTGTCGAATCGGTTATAGTCCCCTAGCTAGGGGCGACTCTGTAGTTGTTATTAAACAGGTTCACGAATGTGGAGAATTCTCCCTACATCCTTCCCCTTTTCCCTTCTTCTGGATTCGCGAAGCTCTACAATGTAGAATTCCTTGGCAGCGCATTGGTCTCCCTTGACCACCCCGATTCCGTTTTCCATTGGGAACTTCATGGCAAGGCAACACTGGGCTAGAGCGATTCTGAAACCTGCCAACGTGGGCCATCCCAAGAAAGCGTTGTATGTAGAAGTTTCATCTACAATTACAAAAGTATGAATGAGGGTTACTCTCGGTTTCCCTCCCCAAGTTCTACTGGCAAGTCGATTGTCCCTATGGGTTGTTTGGGTTCGCCAGTGAACCCCTGGATTTTTGTTTGGCATGCCAATACATTTTTCATGTCGATCTTCATCTGGTCAAAGGTACGCTTAAAAAGAATGTTCGCAGAACTGCCGCTGTCAACCAATACTCATCGGACCATAAAGGGCCCGATTCCTACAGTCACCACCATCAGATTAAGGGTTGGAGCTCGATCCTTTCGATTTCCTGATTTTGGAATACTATATCGTCATTCAAAGTTTTCTGCTGCTTGGCTAGAGCCTCATCTTCGATTGTGAGACACAATTTTTTCGGAGCATGCTTTAACGAACTCGCATACCGTTCCATCTCTCCCCAACTTCTCTACAGGGATGTGGTCCTCCAAATATCGTTCCTATGATGAGTCTATAGTCGGTTCGCTCTGATCCCTCTTCATTGGTTCCAGCTTGGTTTCTTTAGTTCCTAGGAGCTTGAAAAGTCGCGAGCTGGTCGAGATTCTGTGATTTTCTCACATATTGTTGAAGCTTATTTTCCCGGATTAGCTCTTCAATCAAGTTCTTTAAATGGGGGCATTCGTTTGTGTTGTAACCATGCGTCTCATGGAAGTGACAGAACTTCCTCGAGCGCTTTTGTTGTTCAGTTGCTTCCTTCTTAGGGGTTTTTTATACTCCTCCGTTCCCTGGGTTGCGAGATAGATGTTTTCCGGAGTGTCGTTGAGCGGGGTGTAATCCTTGGGCCTAAAGCCTTTAAGTCGCTTATTGTTACCATTTCTTTTATTGGAATTTTGGTTCTTCCTTTTTTGATTTCCTTCTTACCATGTGCTTCCTTTAGCAATCCTGAAAGCATTTATGTTCTGGTTCATTGCCATGTCACTCTTCCCGACGTTCATCGGTTGCATGCTAGTAGACTTCCTTTCCAACTCCTGTGCTTCCTCTAATCTCAAGTATTGACCTGTTTTGCGATTGAAGTCCTTCCTTGTGGTGGGTTGCTTAATTTTGATCATTTTCCGAACTTAGTTTCGAAGTGGATGGCACGGACCAAACCCATAAAGACCATATCCTTGTTTGGATTGCTTACTTCTGTCATTGCGGTATTAAACCAGTTCATGAAAGATTTCAACGATTCGTTTTGTCCTTGGAACAGTCCGGACAGGGACATCACATCCTTAGGAAGTGCGGTGTGAAGCCTGAATTGATCGAGGAATTTTGCTGCTAGCTAGTCAAAAGTGGAAATGGATCTCGGCGGAAGTCCCACATGGAAGCAATTCCTTCAAGAAAAATGGAAAAACATCTACATCGAACAACATTCGAAGCATTTGCTCCATCCATGTACCAACCGTACTTGTAAAGATGAGGTTTCGGGTCTTTTGTTCCATCATAGGATGGAATAGTTGGCATTATGAACTTTTCTAGATATCGCTCATTCAAGATCTCATTAGTAAAGGGAGTCCGACTTAGAGCAGATCCCCGTTCATCATCTCTCCTATTCTTATTCTCGTCCATCAACTGCTTGACCATATCCGCGATAAATGTTTCTGATGTCCGGTAGTCCTAGAGTCGACTGTCAATCACTACACCATGTGTTTGGCTTTGCAAAAGGTCTTGGCAAGTGGGCTAAAGCCTAGGCTCTCCTTTCTTCGGAAGAGCCACTCCCTCGGGATCCTGTTGGCTTGCAGTTAGCCTGATTGGGGCAGTTTGGACATTCCTGGTGTTATCGAGCGCATTGGTATTTTCTTCCAACTTGCCGTCGTTAAATTGCTCTCCATCTTCTGAGTCAGAGAGGTCCATGGTGATATCCTCTAGTGGGTTCTTTGCTCCTTGATTCAAGTTCGTTGCTGGCTGCCTTGCTGTTAGTGGGGTGCTAGTGTTTCCTTCTACATTCACTCCCACAGTTCCAACTATCACTCCTCTTTGCGGCTGCTTCCCGTTTCTTCTATTTAGACCAGAAACAGAAGAATTTTCTTGTTCTAAAGCAATCGCAGGTTTGGCCATAGTTCTTAAAGCAGGATGAGATTGTAAGGTGAGGTCAAGAGGGCATTAAGCTTATCCATCTGAGATCTCTGAATACTTTCCATTTTCTGATTGATTTCATCAACTTTTATTCACTCATCTCTTGTAACGACTTCACGTTGATTGGAGAACCCTGACACTTGATCCTTTACGTTAGCGCCATTTACTTTGGTTTGTTGATGATTCGTCTCCTCTTTGGCTATTACTACCCCTATAGATCTTCCAGAAGCAGTTCTCCTTCTTCCCGGAGCCACTGATTTTAAACAGCAGAACTTTTGAACAGAGATTGTGGATCTAAATTCTGAACCTATATGATCCAAAGTAGATAGCTAGATCTAAGTCTGAGTTGGTTTCTCAGTGAAAGCACCAAAATGTTGACCCAAAAAATGGATCAACACCCTGGATGAGTGTGGAAGCACCAACCCTGTTCTTACAAAGCATAATACAGAGACTAAATATAGAAAAAGCAGAAATAGAAAGAAGACAAGAAGATTTTTATAGTGGTTCGGTTGTTAATGAAGCCTATGTCCACTTTATAGCTTTTATTATTGACTAAATGTTGTTACAAGGTAAATTGGATTACAAAGTTGCTGAATATCCTTAGACTAAGTCCCCGAAGTTGGAGTTTACTAGAGAATCACAGTAAACTCCTTGGATGGCTGGTATGAGGGAGGAGAAGAATGAAGAATAGTTTTTTTAGAGTTTCTATAGCCAGTCCAAAGGATCCCCTTTATGTTGCAGGTAGGAGAGTATTTATAGAGGTTGGAGAGCTATTGGACTAAGCCTGTTTTCCAGATGCTTGCAAATGATCACAAGAAGGCACACTGAAAATTCCATCACGATCCGAGCTAAAATGATGGATCGCTAGCAATCCATAGGTCATAGATTAGGCTAGAAGGCGATCCAAAGCCTTAGTATACTTCCCTTGCTTCGTTCCATACAGAACGCATCGAACTGATGAAAATATATGGATCGCTAGCGATCCATATACTTAGCCAGTTTTTTGGCTTTGTCTTCTGGATAGCATTTTTTGTCTTGTGTTGATGTTATCTATGTAGTCTTGTAGCATGTTGCCTTGTTTTGATGATGGTTTGCTTACTGGTTGCATTAGGTTGCTGATTGAACTAGGCGAATGCTTGTCTCTTGATTTAACTAGCTCGAAATCTCATCAAACTTAGCCATTGTTCTTAGATTTCAGGTTGGGTCATGATGTAAGAAGATCAATGAACCAACGAGCAAATACCATGGATCGCTAGCGACCCATAGGCCATGGATCACTGGCGATCCATGTCCTTAGTGTTTTTTCTTTCTTCTCCTCTGACTTCTCTTGCCTTGTTGTTCTGGTCCTTTTGGTTGACTCTTGAGCTATTCTGACTCGACCAAGTTTCCCCGACTTCCTTTGAATTCTACTGGGTTAGAAACCCGGATAACAGAATCGGAGAAGGATGACTTCGAGAAGGCGTTGGTGGAACGCGATGCCAAAATTGAACGACTGGTACAAGAAATGGATGATGTGCATCGGGAGAGTAAAAATAACATCGGCTTGCTAAAAGAGTTGAAAAAGGCCCATGCGAGAATAGAGATCGTCTACAGAGATGAAATTAAGAAGGCCTATGCAGACGAAGTCAAGTTGAAAGAGGAGCTCGAAGCTCGCAACATGATTATTGAAGCCCAGAAGAAGACCATTGCCGATCATGACAAGATTGTTGAAGGACATAACAAAACAATCATGGAATATGAGGAGGCCATGAAGTCGCGTGATAAGACCATTTTCGATCAGGCCTAGACGATTGCCCTGCTCCAAGAAAGAGTTGTGCAGCTTAGCGCCGACAAAACTCGCATTGAAGTTGAATAGGCCGCGGTTACGGCGGATTATTTGGAGCTATAGGACACTTTTGAGAGTAAGATGGAGAAGATGGAGATACCATCTTAAACTTCTACATCAACTCCCTGTTATATCAGGGGAGTCTCAGTTATCTGGGCCCCAAGTTCCCATGCACTCTCACCATGGTTGGAAGGAAATTTTAACCCATTTCCAAGATAGCAGGGATGTGTACATTGAGCGGGAGCTAGAGGATGCCTACCTTAACGATTAGTCAAAGAAAGCACTGATAGAGGACCGAGAAATTATGTGAATTGAAAACGAATGAGAATTTGCCGATGTGGCCATGACTGCAACTGCTAAAACGTTGTCGGAGCCCCTTGTTTCTGAATTTGGTGAATCGTCAAGACGGCCTCGCGATCAATTGGCGAGTTCTAGGCCCGAAGCTTCTCTACAAATTGTTCAACCATCAAAAGAAGGATAAGGTGGTGAATATGAGATTGACATTCTTGGCCACTCCTCTGATGCAGGTAACCTTCTTATTTCTCCCGAGTTTGAGAATTTTCAACTCACACCGCAAAAGCAAAACGAACTTAATGCTTTCATTTTTGATCGTATAGGTCCATCTTCCTTATCTGCTGATCCGCCGGTTGCCTCGATGCCCGGACCCGTCATTATTTCAACCGCCTCAGTGCTTGTTTTCGTAGCAGCTCCAATTGCTGTGTCTGTGTCCAGTTCATAGCCGGGCCGGAGTCCGAGAAGATCGCTGCATTGTACGGCTTGGATGACCCTTTCGTATCTTTGGAGGGCGACTTTACGGCAGCCGAAGTTGGGAGTAGGAGGTCCAGATTGAGCAGCCGCGTAAATCCAAACAACAACTGGCTGCCGTCAAGAAAGAAATGATTGAAGCAATAATATCCTCGAAGAGCCCTCGTAAATCCCGAAAGTGTAATACGAAAGGGGAGACTTCCGAAAAGGTTAAAAAGCAGGGAGGAGATGTCGGCACCAAGGAGATAATCGATATCACTGGTAGTGACACTACCCTTGGCCGGGATTCTGAGGGTAAGCAAAAACTTACAACCAAAGGCGGGAAGGGGAGCGGCGGAAAGAGGCATTGAGAAGCCCGGATGGCAGTGGAGTTGATTTTTGAGGCATTTTTTTTGTTCAAGTGCAGAGTTTGCACTTACTGCATTTGTTGTAGCGTCTGTACGGTTTCTTTTTGTTGGACGGTATTTTATGGGTACGGCCCCCACATTTTGACCTTATACAAAAAAAGTTATAAGTAATACAATGCTGACATTTTGATTGTAACTTTACGTTTCTGCTTATCTTTGTTTATATACTTATGTCTATTTCATTTACTGCTATTTTATTTTATCTAGTCCTGTAATTACCGCCAAAATTCTTTGTTTGGAGTAACATGACTTGTGAAGTGTTTTTGTTCTTGAGCATTTCTATTTGAGTTCCAGTCTATGCCCCCCAGTTCACAGGGTTGTTTACTTCGAACACCTAAAAAATGATTGGTTGATCCGAGTGTTTGTTTATTATTGTCTTCTTTATCACCATACTTGCTTTATGGTTCCTATCCTTGGGAACTTGTGATTTGAATGGCTCAATTATAGATTTATTGTTGGTCAACAATTGGAATTTCCTAAAAAATTTTGCACTTTGATTTTGTTGGATTCATGCCCATTACTTCTGATAATGGGAGCGGGTTGATCCTTGTTATTCCTACAATGGACGAGTTTCCCGGTATCACCGAGGCAATTTTGGTACTTAAAAGTGTGCGCGGCTTATTAAGTGCGCGGCTTTTTTAGAAGTATGTGTGGCTTTAGGGACCGATATAACCCATCGATCAAGAACGGTTTCGAAACTTCTAGATGTTGCCAATCTTCAAGCAATGTGAGGAGTTTATGCTTTAAGAGCATGATTCCATGGCTCGAAAAGTTAGTGCGCGGCTTAAGGGATGCGCGACTTTTGGGACCGATATGACATGTCGATCCAAAATGGTTTTGGAACTTCTCGACAATGCCAATCTTTGGGCAACGTGAGTAATTTATGCTTTAAGAGCGTGATTCCACAACTCGAAAAAGTAGTGCGCGGCTTATTGGATGCGCGGCTTTTGAGACCAATATGACCCATCGATCCAGAATGATTTTGCAACTTCTCGACGTTGCCAATCTTCGGGCAAAGTGAGGAGTTTGTGCTTTAAGAGCGTGATTACACGGCTCGAAAAGGTGGTGCGTGGCTAATGCGATGCGTGGCTTTGATTTGAGCCTTCCCGAAGACGCCGGAGCAACACCGGTTCTTAGAAGACAGGGATTGGGTTCCGCCGATCAAACAATTTTAGTCGATTTGCTTCCGTTGACATGGTAGGTAAGTGGGGTGTACTTGAGCGTGATTCCATTATCTCAAGCAACACTTGAATGGTTTTGAGCCAATTTGACCCCGTCGACTCAGCAGGTTATTATTATGAATGCAGTTTTATTGGTTCAAAACGCAAATCAATTATATTAAGAAAAGTTGGGCAAGTTTTGCCTATTTACAATGCCCCCGGTATCCCGGATGGCTTATTTGCTGAAAAATAGAAAGTACATAAGATAGTTTCAGATAAAGTAGGGACACAACGATTCGATGTTCCATGCTCGGGGAATTTGGATTTCGTCCATGTTTGTCAGTTTGAAAGTTCCATCTCCCAGCTTTTGATTGACTGCATATGGCTCTTCCTAGTTTGGTCTGAAGGCTCCTGGCACGGGATAGACTCTTTTGAAGATGAGGTCTCCCACTTCGAAGGTTTGATTGTGAACTCTGGAGTTGAAGTACCATGCGACCCTTTTTTTGTGAGCAGCGGTCCTCAGTTCGACTTCTTCCATCTTTTCGTCAATCATATCAAGCGATTCGAGTAGGAGCTGCTCGTTTTGCCTTTGATTGAAATTCTATTTTCGATGGGAGGGGACTTCGAGTTCTACGGGGATCATTGCTTCTAAACCATATGCCAAAGCGAATGGGGTATGCCCATTTGCTACTTTGTGTGTTGTTCTATAGGCCCATACTGCAAGTGGAAGTTCATCAACCCAATTTGCTCTAGCTTTAGTCAGCCGCTTTTTGATAGTGGACTTGACGATCTTGTTTATTGCTTCCACTTGCCCATTTTCTTGTAGATGAGCGACTATGGAAAAGCTTTTCTCGATTCGAAAGCGTTTGCAAAAGTCTTTGAGCTCGGCACTTTTGAATTGGGTCCCATTATCAGTAATGATTTTTTGTGGCATGCCAAACCTGCAAATGATATTTTTAGTAACAAAATTAATAACTTTCTTTGTGGTAATGGTGGCCAGTAGTTCAACTTCGACCCATTTTGTGAAATAGTCAACAGCAACTATAGGTATTTAGCCCCTCCTTTAGCTATCGGCAATACGCCAATTAGGTCAATTCCCCATATTGCGAACGGCTATGGGCTGACCATATACGTTAGCTCTGTTGAGGGAGTTCTTTTAATCTTGCTGAATCTTTGGCATCGGTCACACCGTTTGGAGTAATCTGCTACATCGTGATTTACCATTGGCCAATAGCCGTACCGGAGGACTTTCTTCGCAAGGGTTTGCCCCCCAGTATGGTTTCCTTGGTCGCCTTCATGAACTTCCTTCAGGATCTGTCATGCTTCGTTATCGGTCACACATCTAAGCAAGGGGTTAGAGAATCCCCTTCGATAGATTATTCCATCCTGTATAATGAATTGCGGTGCCTTCCGGAGAAGCTTTTTTTGTTGGTTCCTATCAGTTGGAATAGTCCTTGTAAGCAAGTAGTCTTTGATTGGAGTCATTCATGTTTTCGGTTCGATGGTGGTTTCAAAAATCCAGTCAACGTCCATCTCGTTTATACTTGGAGCGGTTAGGGTTTCAACCGGGACTAGTCCCAACGATTGAGCTTCTCCATATCTTGCCAATTTAGCTAAGTAGTCAGCCTTCGTGTTTTGCTCCTGCGGGATGTAGTTATGGTGTAATGTTCGATGTCATTCAATAACTCCTATACTTTAGACAGATATGGGGCAAGGTTCTCCCGTCGAGCCTGTTATTCACCTTTCACCTGGCAAACGACTAGTTGAGAGTCGCTATAGATGTGAACGGACTTTATTATGTGTTCCTTCACAACTTTCAATCCTGCTATCAATGCTTCGTATTCCGCTTCGTTATTTGTTACAGGGAATTCCAAGTGTAAGGCGTAGAAAATGGCTCGTCCTACGGGGGTTTCAAGCACCACCCTTGCCACTGAATAGAGGTTGTTAGGCACGCTGTCGACGAAGAATTTCCATCGTGTTTCCACTTCCAACGGTATTTCTTCTTCGTCATTCCGTATGGTAAACTCGGCGATGAGATCTGTTAGCACTTGCCCATTGATTGCCCTTCTCGGATGGTAAGTGATATCATACTGGCTCAATTCGATATTCCATTTGAGGAGTCGTCCGGAAGTTTCGGGTTGGTACAATACTTGCTTCATAGCTTGATTAGTCGGTATTTTGATTGGATGCGTTTAGAAATATGGTCGTAACTTTCTAGGTGCGAACAAGAGGCAGTACGCTAGCTTTTCCAGCTTTGGATAATTTTTCTTGGCTCTAGTAAACTGCTTGCTAATGTAGTATGCGGGTCGCTTAATGCGTGGGGTGAGACTGATAAGTAGATGAACAAGTCCTCTTCGTCTACTGGCATTGATAGGATTGGCGGGGCTTCCATATGTCGCAGCAACTCTTCGAATGCGGTTTGACAAGTTTCATTCCATTCGAAGTTCTTCTTCCCTACCTTTAATGCATCAAAGAATGGTATACACTTGTCGGTGGCTTTCGAGATAAATCGGCTTAATGCTACAACTTTCCCATTCAAGCTTTGTAATTCCTTCTTGTTTTCGGAGCTTGAACTTCTCGTAGGGCAGTTATTTGCTCTGGCTTTGCTTCAATGCCTCTGGCACTCACTATGAATCCCAAGAACTTTCCGGAGGCTACCTCGAAGTGACATTTCAGTGGGTTGAGTTTCATTCCATATTTTCAAAGTATTTCAAACATTTCAGTGAAATTATCCAAGTGGTTGGCAGCTACTCGCGATTTAACCAACATGTCATCCATATAGACCTTCGTGGTTTTTCCGATCTAACGCTTGAACATAGAATTTACTAATCTTTGGTAGGTTGCCCATGTGTTCTTTAAACCGAATGGCATTACCCTATAGCAGTATAATCCTAGGTCGGTGATGAAGCTGGTGTTTTCCTGGTCGGGCTCGTGCATTAGGATTTGATTGTATCCCTAGTACGTGTCCATAAATGATAGCAGTTCATGCCCAGCTGTTCCGTCCTAAGCTGGTTAATTCTGGGAAGTGGAAAACTATCCTTCGGGCAGGCTTTGTTTAAGTCTGAGTAGTCGATGCAAGTTCGCCATTTCCCGTTGGACTTCTTGACCAAAATCAGGTTAGATACCCATTTGGGGTAGGTCGCATCACGGATAAAACCATTGCCATCAGTTTTTCTACTTCTTCTCCCACTGCCTTGGACCGCTCGAGGCTTAGGCTTCACCTCTTTTGCTTTACCGATGTAAACCTGGGGTCAATGTTGAGCACGTGGCATGCAATTTCTAGCGATACCCCACACATATCAGAATATGTCCAAGCAAACACATCCAAGTTGGCACGAAGAAATTTGGTGAGTTCTATCCGCATCTTGTTTCCAACGTGTAATCCAAATTTCAAGACCCGTGTCGGGTAATCCATATCGACAGGAATAGACATCGTCTATTCTACCGGTGTTGCCCGATTCTCCCCTGAACTCTTCTTTCTACGGTCCAAAGCCTTGTCGAATCGGCTATGGTCCCCAAGCCAAGGGCAGCTCTGTATTCGCTATTCGGCAGGTTTGCAAATGTGAAGAATTCTCCCCACATTCTTCCCCTTTTCTTTTCTTTTGGATTCACGCAATTCTGCGATATAACATTCCCTGGCGACACTTTGGTCTCCTTTGATCACTCTAACTAAATTTTCTGTTGGGAATTTCATGGTAAGGCACCACTGGGCTAAAGAAATTCTGAAATCTGCCATTGCGGGTCATCCCAAGAAGGCATTATACACCGACATTTCGTCTACGATCATAAAAGTTTGGGTGAGGGTGACTCTTCGGTCGCCTTCCCCAAGTTCTAAAGGTAAGTCAATTGTTCCAATGGGTTGTTTAGGCCTCGACGGTGAATCCTTGAATTTTGGTTTGGCAGGCAGATATGTCTTTCATACTAATCTTCATTTGATCAAAGGTGCACTTGAAAAGGATATTCATAGAACTGTTGTTGTCAACCAATACTCGTTGGACCACAGTGGGTCCAATCCCTATTGTCACGACCATGGGATGAGAGTTGGAGCTTCGATCTCTTCGATATCCCGATTTCAGAATATTATATCATCATTCAAGATTTTATGCTGCTTGGTTGGAGCTCCATCCTCGATTGCGAGGTACGATTCCTTCGGAGCGTACTTTAACGAACTCACATACTGCTCCATTTATCCCCAACTTCTATGCACGGCATGTGGCCCTCCAGATATCATTCCAATGATGAGTCTCTGGTCAGTTCGCTTTGATCCCTCCTTGCTGGTTCTGGCTTGGTTTCTTCGAACTCACATACTGCTCCATCCTCGATTGCGAGGCACGATTCCTTCGGAGCGTACTTTAACGAACTCACATACTGCTCCATTTATCCCCAACTTCTATGCACGGGATGTGGCCCTCCAGATATCATTCCAATGATGAGTCTATGGTCAGTTCGCTTTGATCCCTCCTCGCCGGTTCTGGCTTGGTTTCTTCGAACCCTAGGAGCCCGGGGAGCCAAGGGCTGGTCAGGATTTTGTGATTTTCTCACGTATTATTGAAGCTTGTTCTCCCAGATCAGCTCTTTGATCAAGTTCTTTAGATGACGGCACTCGTTGGTGTTATGACCTTGCATCTTGTGGAAGCGACAGAACTTCCCCAAGCTCTTTTGTTATTCAGTTTCTTCCTTCTTAGGGTTTTTTTATACTCCTCTGTTTTCTGTGTTGTGAGATAGATGTTTTTCGGAGTATCATTGAGCAGGGTGTAGTCCTCAAGCCTAAAGACTTTAAGTCATTTATTGTTACCATTTCTATTATTGGAATTTTGGTTCTTCCTTTTTTGGTTTCCGTCTTTCCCTGCACTTCCTTCAACGGTCCCGAAGGCATTTGTGTTATGTTTCATCGCCATGTCACTCTGCCCGACGTTCATTGGTCACATGTTAGGACACTTCTTTTCCAACTCCTGAGCCTCTTCCAATCTCAAGTATTGACTCGCCTTATGGTTGAAGTCCTTAGTGGTATGTTGTTTCATCTTGATCCATTTTCCAAACTCAATTTAGGGGTGGATGGCGCGGACCAAAGCCATGAAAATCGTATCCTCATTCGGATTGCTTACCTCTGTCACTGCGATATTAAACCGGTTCATGAAAGACTTCAGAGATTCATTTCATCCTTAGAATAGGCCAGACAAGGACATCACGTCTTTAGGCTCTGCTGTGTGAAGTCTAAATTGATCAAGGAATCTTATTACTAGTTGGTCGAAAGTAGAGATAGATCTTGGCAGAAGCCTAGTGAACCATATGGAAGCAATTCCTTTCAGAAAAATGGGAAAAAATCTACTCCGAACAGCGTCCAAAGCATTCACTCCGTCCATGTACCAACTGTACTTGTACAGATGGGGTTTTGGATCTTTTGTTCCGTCATAAGATGGAATAGTTGGCATAGTGAACTTTTCTGGGTACCGATCATTCAAGATCCCCTCGGTGAAGGGGGTTCGACTTGGAGCAGATCCCCACTCATCATCTCTTCTATTCTTATTCTCATCCATATGTCGCTTGACCATATTCGCGATAAATTCCTCTAATGTCCAGTAGTCCAGGGGTTGGCTCTCAGTCACTACACCGAGCGTTTGGCTTTGTAAATGGTCATGGTGAGTGGGCTAAAGCCTAGGCTCTCCTATCTTCAGAAGAGCCACTCCCTCGGGGTCCCGTTGGCTTGCGGTTGGCCTGATTGGGGCAGTTTGGACATTCCTGGCGTTATCGAACACATTGGCATTTCCTTCCAACTTGCCGTCGTTAAATTGCTCTCCATCTTCTGAGTCGGTGAGGTCCATGGCTATATCCTCTTGTGGAGTCTTTGCTCCTTGGTTCAAGTTCATAGTTGGTTGCCTTACGATCGGTGGAGTACTTCTGTTTCCTTCTACGTTGATTCCCACAGTTCCAGCTATCACTCCTCTTTGCGGATGCTTTCTGTTCCTTCTGTTTAGACCAGAAATGGAAGAATTTTCTTGCTCTACGGCAGCCGCAGGTTCTGCCATAGTTCTTGGAGTAGGATGTGACTATAAGGTCAAGAGGGCATTAAGCTAATCCATCAGAACTCTTTGACTGCTTTCCATCTTTTGATTGATTTCATCAACCGTTTTATTCAATTTATCTCTTGTAACGACTTCGTGTTGATTGGAGGATCTTGGCACTTAAACTCCTATGTTACCGCATACTTCAACTTGCTGAAGATTTGTCTCTTCTTCGGCTATTACAGCCCCTATGGATCTTCCAGAAGCAGTTCTTCTTCTTCCCGGAGCCATTGATTTTTAGCAGCAGATCTTTTGAACAGTGATTAAGGATCTAAACTCTAAACTTATCTGATCCAAAGTAGATAGCTAGATCTAAACCTGAGTTGGAGTTTCTTAATGAAAGCACCAAAATGTTAACCCAAAAAATGGATCAACATCCTGGATTGAGCGTAAAAGCACCAGCTCTATTCTTACAGAAAAATAATATAGTGAATAAATGTAGAAAAAGTAGAAAAAGTAATAAGACAACAAGATTTTATAGTGGTTCGGCTGTTAATGAAGCCTACATTCACTTTATAACTTTTATTATTGACTAATTTCTGTTACAAAGTGAATTGGATTACAAAGTTGTTGAATATCCCGGGTTAGACTAAGTCCCCAATGCCAGAGTTTTCTGGAGAATCACAGTAAACCCCTTGGAAGACTGTTGTGAGAAAGAAGAAGAAGAGTGAAGAATAGTTTCTGTAGAGTTTCTATAGAGTTTCAGCAGCCAGTCCAAAGGATCTTGTTTATGTTGCAGGTAGGATTGTATTTATAGAGGTTGGAGAGCAACTGGGCCAGGCCTTCTTGCTATATGCTTGCGAATGACTATAGGAAGACGCACTACCAGTTTCATCTCAAACCGAGCTAATTTGATGGATCGCTAGTGATCCATAGCTTCTGGCTCGATGGGACCTAATGACTTGGGATGCTTCCCTTACCTTCTACCTCAAAATTCATGGCGACCTGGCAAAGCAGTATGGATCGCTAGCGATCCATAGTACATAGCGATCCATGTAATTAGCTTATTTTTGGGCTTTGTCTTATGGGATACATTTGTTGTCTCATGTTGGTGTCCTCTAAGTAATTTCGTAGCATGTTGCCTTGTTTTGATGACGATCTGCTTACTGGTTGCATTAGATTGCTGTTCGAACTAGACGAATGCTTGTCCCTCGATTTAACTAGGTCGGAATCCCATCAAACTTAGCCATTGTCCTTAGAATACCCATTGGACCATGATGCAAGTGAATTCATGAATCCATGAGCCAAGATTATGGATCGCTAGCGATCCATAGATGATGGATCGCTAGAGATCCATCACCCTTTTGTATTTTTGCATTCTATTTCTCTGACTTCTCTTAGTTTGTTGTTCTAGTCTTTTTGGTTGGCTCTTGAGCCATTCTGACTCGACCAAGCTATTCTGATTTCCTCTGGATTAAGCTGGGTTAAAAACCCGGATAACATAATTCTAAGATTTGAAATTCAAAAGTTAACAGTAATTGTACTTAAGGGTTAAGTAAACATTAAAGTTAACATAAACATTAAATACTAATTAAGGAAGGAAATAAATTAACAATGAGAAAAATATTTACATTCCCAGAATAAGGAGACCGGTCGACCACTAGCGGCCGATCGATGGGAAGCGGCGGTCGATCGATTCGAGTGGTTGGTAGTTAAGGTTTTGAGTATTTTAACATAACATGTTATATTATTTTTAACCAACCTTAATCTAATGGTTCTAGTGCATTCCAACTTGTATAAATAAGAGCCTAACCCTCTCACTTTTCTCAACAAATCATTTAGGAACACAACGAAACTCTGTTAGTGTAACACCCCTAATTTTTTATAACATTATTTAAGAGATTTAATTAGATAAATTAAATAGAATAATGTAAATGTTAAGTGATAAGGGGAAGAGATATGAAAATAAATTTAGGCCGTGCTCAATTTAATTAATTAAATGGGCTTAAGAATGGTTTTTAAGTTAATTAATTTACATAAGGGCATAATGAGAATTAGCCGCACATAACCCCTTACCCTTGTATATTCTCATTCCTACCCCATTCACACTTCATTTTCCCATTCATGTTCAAAAACACAACACAAACGTAAAGAGGAGCCGACCATTGCTGGGAAGAAAAGAGAAGAGAAATCAAAGTGAAGCTAAGGATTAAAGCTAGGGGAATAAATCTCAATCCAATCTCCTTATCTTAATCAAGGTGAATAATAATTTATACCATCTCTATTTTGTTTATAATCATATGTTTTCAGATTTAAGATTAAATTCATTTTTCTGATGATTTGGATAATGATATGCTTGAATTATAAATTGTTTAATTTAAACAAGATTGTTTAAATGAGGTTTTTGCGATTTTAGGGCAAAACTGATTGAAATTGATTCTTGAGTGCCATGGAAAAAATTTATGTTACGTAGAACATGATTTTGGAGTTGGGCTTTAATTTTTATAATTTTCCAAGCTATGAAAATATTATTATGAAATTTCAAAGGAAAATATGGTTAATTAGGTTTAGAAATTTATTTCAGAAATTATATTGAGAATTTGGGTCTGAAATTTTGATATGTTAGATAACATGATGGAAGTGAATTTTTGTAATTTTTGGGGATTTTTCCTAAGTGATTTATTATGGAAATTAAATTATTTTATAAGAAGGACTTATTAGCAATATTGGTTTTGTTTAATGGAAGGGATTATTTGCTAAATTAACCTTGGTTTAGATCTGAAATTAAGCGATAGTTATTTTGGTAAAGAATTTGAAAAGTTAAGGCAACCCATCATATGTTTACACGTGGAAGGTTAGTTAGAAAGTATTTGCTTTAGTTGGTATTAACCCAGGTTTACCCAGAAAAGTGGGTTCCGCCTCTATTTAGAAGCATCTTTTGACTCCAACGCTTTTGCTCCATCTTAGTCGAAACCAACCTAGGCCAAAACCAATACACAAGGTATCACTTGGATGGTACGTAGTGGATTGGAGAAAGGCGGAAGGCTTGGTGTCGAAAGCTCTGCTTCCAATGGAGTCGATACCTTTGTTTGTTTTAAAATGTTAAGCGCATGCCTTTGTTTTATTGAAGCTTTCGAAGGATATGAAACATATGCTTTGGAAATGGGTTTTCTAATAGCTTTCGAAGCGGTTGCCATCTTATGTTTAAAGTATAAGCTTTCAAGTGGGTTTCTTTACTTATAAAAATGATGCTTTCGAAAGTAGTGGTTCCGACTAGGTCAAAACCCAGCCGTTGTTCTTTTGCCTTTCGAGTGTATTGAAATCATCAATGATTTCGAAGGGTAACCTTTATTTTAAACTTATACTAAGCCACTTCCTAAATGCTTTCGAAAGGGTCCAAGGGTTTCGAAGGCAATGGCTTCGAAAGGGGGTTTCGATGCTAACCTTTAGTGCTTTGGTTTAAATGTTTTGAAGCTTTCAAAAGGGATGATGCCGACGCCATCAAGTTTTCACCAATACTTTTATATGATAAATAATGGTTTTGATAGAGATACTTTCGTTATATTCACTTTGACCCAAATGATATTTTTAAATATAAACCCAATGGTTTCGAAAGGGGGACTTTCAATGGTTTCGAAAGGAGGACTTTCAATGGTATCAGAAGGGATACTTCCAAAGATTTCAAAAGGGGTACTTTCAATGGTTTCGAAGCTATGCTTCTAAGAGTTAATACGCAATAATTTATTACATTCGAAAAGGTTTTGAAAGAGAGGTTTTAAAGTGTTTCGAAAGGCAGGGGCCTAATGTTTTGAAAATAGACTTTTATGCTTTCGAAGGAGGTAATCCAGTGAGGTCGAAAGCTAAGTTTTGAAGGTTTCGAAAGCCTTCATTTTTCAAAACAATTAACCCAATCTCATTTTAAAGGAAAACCATGGCATAAATAAATAAAGTGTTTGAAAAGGAGTTTTTGAAGAAGTTTTCCTTAATTAAAAGGTTAAAGGGATTAACCAAGTTATTGTCTTTGCTTCTTCATATATGTATATATTCATATTCTAATGAACCCATAACTGTATTTTGGGGAAGGGCAGAATAACCAGATAGGTTGACCCAGTAGTGAAGATAAATTAAGTTAACTCCTGAATGAGTAGGATTGCATCTAGGAAGTTAGGAAGACCAGAATATAGGATGCTAAAATATTAAAGAAAGATATTGGCATAGGCCAATAGGTTCACAATAAACCCATAAAAGCTGTGTATTAGAAAAGATATTGGCAGAAGCCAATATGTTCATAGTAAGCCCATGAAAACTATGTTTAAATGAAGATGTCAGAAAGACAGGTTCATAGTTAGCCCATGAAAACAATGATTTGATATTGGCAGGGGCCAATAGGTTTGTAGTTAGCCCATGAAAACTATATCCAGATTAAGATATTGACAAATGTCAATAGGTTCCTAGTCAACCCATTAAAACTAGGATAAGAAGAAAAGATACTGGAGTTACCAATAGGTTCCCAGTCAGCCCATGAAAATTAGGATAAGAGTAAAGATATTGGAGTTAACAATAGGTTCTTAGTGATTCCCTGAAAACTATGTAACTGGATAAGGAGTCCTTGAACATTTAACCGGTTATTAGTCAGCCCATAAGAACTATTAGGTTAATAGTAATCCCAGAAACTATAACCGTGACAGATAATCAAAATGAATAGGGATGGGTAATCCAGAATTGATTCATTTGTTTTACATATCATCATATCATATTGTTTTGAATTGTTTTAACCATTGTGGATGCAGGAGCATAGTATATGGTTTTATAAAGGTTTTATGATATTGATGAGGGGAAAACCCATTCCGCTAAGCGGCGTGGTCTCACTAGATATCCAAATGGTTTGAGATGGTAGATTATTATTCATACCAGGCTTTACGTCTGACTCGAAGTTTATGTTTTCCCCTTAAACTCTCGGGTACTCAATTGATTTTGAGTAGTTTGAGAGTTGAGGTTTTCAGGTACCTCAATAGAAGAATAAGCTTCCTGAGGCATGCAGAGGGCATGATAGCAACTTAGAGTTCTCTTTTATTTTGATTCTGCTGTGTTGTTATTGTAATGGAAAAGTTGTTAAATTGCCTATATATACTCTGATCATCCAAGGGGGCATCTTCATATGTCACTCTTGGTGTATGTTGTAATAAGTATATTTTCTCTAAACGTGGTAAACGATTGTGGGATTATGTAATGAATTTGAAATGTTTTGAAATGGAATGTGGAACCTGTTTGATGTTTTAAAAAATTTCCATATTCATGTGTTTCTGTGTATTAATGTATCTAACATTGCCATATTTGGTCCCGAGGATTAATAACTATGGATGACTGCAGCATCCGTAGCAGTTAGTTTTGGGCCTCCAAGTAGGGGAATGTTACAGTCAGTCTCTCTTCTAAAAAGATTCAAGAAATTCTCCAGGATTACAGGTAAGGAATTTTAGATGTTCTTATTCAATTTCTAATCCATTTTCTCCTCCAATCTCTTAATTTTTGAATCTAATTCATATGCAATTCTCCTATTGCATATATTTAGGAAGAGAGATTTGAAGGAGATTATTGTAGGCGTGTCAAATCCAAAGAGGAGCAAAGCTAATGACCTGCAGTGAGTGGAAATCTTAATCTTTCTATTTTAGTAATTGAATAGTGTAGTTTGGATTTGATATATGCCTAGGTGAATTTTGGTTTACAAAAACGTCACATTAAAATCTCTAAAATTCCCCCAATGTGAAGTGTCAATTCTTAGGTTGAAATCTTAATTGTTTTGTATTAAACTAATGGAGTTTGTGTGGATTTTGCAATTTAAGTGTTTTACCCTCTATTCCACTTCCTTTTCTTTTCCTTTGGATCCAATTAAGGGATTTGATTAGGAAATAGTATGTAAGGTATGAATTCTTATTCATAGTTTATATAGCCAATTTCTATAAACTGAATAGAATTTCCCTTGTCTACCTTCATGTAAAGAAGTTGAATAGAGCATAAAATTAATTAAATTGTAAGTTTTCATTATTATCGATTTATTCCATTGTTTTAATATAAAATACGTTGGATTTGGATTCTAAGTACAAGTTTATTAATTTGATTTTGAAATATTGGATTTATGGTATAAGTGTTATTGTGGAAATGAGACTTGTATAATTTTGGAAGATTTGACATTTGAATGTTAGTTTAAAGCGTAATCTCTACATGCATAGAAATTATTAAATGTGTATATATACATTTAAGCTAGCATAAATAACGTATAATTATGACATATTAATTATGTTGTTAATTAGGGTAATAATCATTATTAAATCCCCTTTATAAATGTAATTGATTGTTAAGGAAAATTAAGAAAGAATTCTTATAAGGCCTAAAATAATGAATAACGTCAGATGTGTGATAATATATTTTGAGAGCGTTATGATTTATCTCTAAGTTATAGGGATGCGAGGTCAGTCAAAAGGACATAAAAGTCTGTCTAGCTAATCTGGCTACTAGCAGTGTGACTTTGGAGCTGATGTGAGATATCGCCTATAATAAGTAACCATGGATAACGCGAGGTTAGTCCCAATTATGTAGGCTGAATATGCCCTGCCAATCTCACTACCAGTTCCTATGAATAATCAGGCTAATGTGAGATGTCTACTTTGGGTATGGATCATAATATGAAGGACCTACTTTAGGAATTGAAGGTATTAAGTGGATGTTTGAGGGCTCGCCTCTTTCCCATGTGTGAAGTACTAAATGGTCGGGACTAGGTTTAGGTGCGGTAGAGGATATCTCGGGAAAGGGCCCGCTTCAATAACATGTATTAAGTGGTTGAAGAGATTCCATGCAATGTCAGCTAGATAGTTACTAGTGAAGATTCCGCCTTGGGATAGGTATTAAATGACGATAACCTCACTCAAATAAGGTATTAAAAGGTCGAAGTCTGCTTAGTTCCCATTAAAGGTATTAAGTGACTTGGGCACTATCTCTCACATTAATAGGACATTATGGACGATAGATATAGGTTATCCGGTTGATAGAAAATTGGTTATGAGCTTATATTTGGAAAGCCCTTTTTATTTGGAAAAGCCTTGAAGCTTAATTTGGAAAGTCTTTGAATATAATTTAAATGCGTAAGACATATCCTTATTTAAATTATACTACCCAAGTACCAAATATAAAAAGGCTTAGGATTTCTATTCACCAGACATTGTTGTTCTGACTCCTTCCTTATTACAACACAGGTTAGGGAAGGAGACGATAATTCAGATGGAGATGGCGATGAGGGGAGCTTGTGGAAATAGTCTATTTATCTATTTATGTTATTTTCTGATGTACCTATTTAAAGATGACAATGTATTTTTTGAACATGATGAATCTTGGTTATGTAACTGTTATTATTGATATTGTGTTACGGTTTATTGATTTTGAGATTTTAAATAAAATGGGCACTGTTTATGTTATTGTATTTTATCCTTCCGCTGTGAGTTCAGAATTAGTAGATAAATAACATTGTATTGTTCTTTTTACCAACCAACGGCCGGCTTTGGAATGGGTCTATGTTTCATTAGGCCTTTTTTGGGTTGGAATTGAGGACTGTTTTAGGGCGAGTTGTTACGCATATGGCTCCTAAAGAAAGACGCAAGCTGAATAAGCAAGTGAGTGAGCCGTTGGAGAAGGACTTCACCATGAAGAGTATTGCAGAGTAGGAAACACCAATTGTTGTTTCCACTAAGGTAGATGGTTCACTAAGGCTTTACGACGATTATCATGAGCTGAATAAGCTGACAAAGAAGAATTGTTACCTATCGTCCCACATAGATGATCTCTTTGATTAGTTGGTTGGAGCGAAGGGGTTCTCTCAGCTTGACTTAGCTATCGGATTCCATCAGCTGCGTGTAGACGAGAACAATATTAAGAAGACTCCTTCTCATACATCCGACAGACTTTATAAGTGATTAATTATGCCCTTTTGATTAACCAACGCACCTGCCTATTTTGTTGACCTGATGAGCAGAGTTTTTAGAAGGTTGCTTAATAAATTCATATTGGTATTTATGGATGACATATTAGTCTATTCGAGGAGCAAGGAGGAGCATAGGATGCATCTAGAAGAAGTGCTCAATACGCTCTGTGGACATAAGTTGAATGCATAGTATTTCAAATGCCACTTTTGGCGCAAGGAGGTACGCTTTTTGGGGCATGTGTCTGAGTGTGAGCCAACGGTCGATCCTAGTAAAGTTATGGTAGTACAGGATTGGTATGTGCCGAAGAATTTCATGGAAGTGAGGAGTTTCCTTGGTTTGGCAAGCTACTATAAGAAGTTCATTAAAGACTTCGCTAAAATCTCTGTCCCTCTGGCCTGCCTCACCAAAAAGAATATGAATGTCTCATGGGACTCAAAGGGTGAGGATGCTTTCATCAAGTTGTAGGAGTCGTTGACTAGTGCACTCATTTTAGTATTACCCGATGGTACTAGGGCATTCATAGTATATACCGACGCTTGCAGTATTGGGTTGGATGTGGTTTTGATGCAAGATAGGAGAGTGGTGAGCTATGCTAGTCAACAGTTGAAAGTCCATAAGAGAAACTATCCTACCCATGATCTTGAGTTGGCAGCCTTTGTCTTTGCACTCAATTCATGGAAACATAATCTATTAGGAGAGCGTTTTGAGCTGTATATGGATCATGAGTCTCTGAAGTATTTATTCTACCAAAATGATTTGAATTTAAGACAACAGGGGTGGATGGAGTTTTTGGCATTGTATGATTTTGATATCTCCTATACTCTATGCAAGGGAAATGTTATAGTCGATGCCTTGAGTAGGAAGCATGCGATGTTGAGTCCTATATTGTTATAGTGGAAGCACTTGGCGTTTATCTCTATGTTCGATCTTCGACCATCATTAAACATCACTCCAGGATGGTTGGTAGCTTTGGATGTGCAGCCCACACTTATGGACCGCATTAGGTCGAGTCAGAAGCACGATAAGGGGTTATTGGATATTTTCGAGAGGCTTAGTAGAGGAGAGCAGTCGAGTCATTTAAGGCACTATGCTATTGACTCGAAGGGGTGGTTAAGGAGAAATGGTAGATTATGTGTTCCTTCAACTTGTGTTGTCTCAATGTCTCCAAGAGTGTCCTAAGATGGACTTCATCATCTCTCTCATCCTTAGAATATATTAATATATCATCAATGAAGACTTACAAGAATTTATCTAACTGAATGCGAAAGATTCGGTTCATAAGATCAACGAAGAATGCAGGGGCATTGGTCCGACCAAATGGCATCACTAACACTTATATGAACCATACCTTTTTCGAAACACGGTCAATGGAACACTATCTTCTTCCACCCTTAGTTGATGGAATCTTATTGCTAAATCTAATTGCGAGAACACTCTAGCTCCACTCAACTGATGGAATGAGTCATCTATCTTAGACAATGGATAACAATTCTTTACCATTAATTCATTTAAATCCCAAGAATCGATACACATCTGTAAAGATCCATCCGACTTCTTTACGAATACCACGGACGCTCCCCATGGTGAGCTACTGGGCTTAATGAAATCTTTGTCCTCATGTTCCACTAGCTGCTACTTCAGTTCTTCTATCTCCTTGCATGGCATTCCACTAGGTGGTTCACTCACAGGTTGTGACCCCGACATCAAGTGTATTCTGAATTCAACTGCCTTTCTCGATAGTAATCCCATTACTAGTTCTAAAACATCTATGAACGCATAGACTAAAGAACTCCACTCATTTATTCCTCATGTTCCTCCATCGCATACAACATCGATCCTAACTTTTCTTCCACTACACCTAATGCCACCATGATCTTTTTCCATGACTTCGGTTCCATAAAGTGATAACTCGACCAAGAAAAAAGATCCTAGCATCATTAAGCACAAACCAGTCAATGCCTAAGATAGCTCTGTACTCCATGAAGTCAAACACAAATGGGTCGCAAACGAACACATGACCACACATATCAAACACAAGGTCAATGCACCTTAATCCGAAAGTAACATACCTACCAATTGGATTAACCACATGTGGAGACATAACTAAATAGGTAGTGTCCAACTTCAACCTATCTATACATCTTTTGAAATAAAAGAATGGGTAGCACCTATATTAAAACGAAATCTAACTGAAGTACCAGAGATCAAGATCATATCACCTAGCACAACCTTCTTCCCCTTCTCTTCCATTGTTGGTCCAGGTCCTTCCAAAGTGAAAACCTTTAGCTGCTTTAACTAGAGAATCTTTCTTCTTATACACAGGCTTCTCACGGACAAAGTACTTAACCTTTATAACTCCTACCGACTCAGGACACTTATCTACATAGTGCCCCTTCCAATTACAATTATACCAGGTGACATCAGCAATGTCTATCCTCTCTCCACTACCTTGAGTGTTTCTTTTTTGCTGCTGGCCTTTCTTTCCTTTCTAATATGGAGCAAACTTCCTTTTCTTCTTAGCTTGAGCCTTCTGCCCTGCATTCCTCCTTTTAACATATGTTAATTCATACCTCCTCAACATGTCTACCATTTTGTTGAATGAAAGTATTAGATGAGCCATCATTTTGTTACTCAATACTCGGATAAATTTCTCTGCCTTCTTTCTTGGATTCCTAATCAAATCAGCTCCATAAATGGACAATGCATTGAACTATTGCACAGATTTTAGCAAAGTCAAACTTCCTTGCTGCAGCTCCAAAAATTTCCGAAACATCACCGGCAGCTTTGATCTTGGAATACATAGTTCGCCAAACATCTCCTTAAGCCTATCCCAAGTAATTCTTGCTCTAGGATCTCCTCTCTCATTGTCCTCCACTAGACACCTGCCAGTCCCTTGAACTGCCGAGATACCAATTACTTCATTTTCTGGGCATCTGTTAGTTCCAAGTTCTCATAAATCCTTTCGCACATCAACAACCATTAGCCTCTAACATCTGCTTCATACCATCAAACTTTTTTCCTCCTAGACTTCTAAAATCCTTGTTCATCTTCGCAAAGTCTTCTCTGATTGGTTGCTTCGGTCCTCTTGGCACATTCGGGGACTATGGAAGTACTTGCTACTGCAATAAGTTCGCAAAGAGCTATTGGAAAAGTGCACTCATATCCAAATTCCCTATAGTCGAGGAAGGCATTTCATTATCAGCTTCAGCATGAACTTTTGGAGCTGCCTCCCCTCCTTGGTCGTCAGTTTGCATAATGTCAGTTTCTCCATTAGGATTTGCTCTTGAACTTCCTAATGTCAAACGTCTATTACGTAGGTCCATTCTTACTTTTTTCATGAGCAAGGGCTCATAGAAAATGGAAATAAAGGGAGTGTGGGCAATAGTAGAAGGGTAGATATATCCTCATATATATATATATTATACACTAAAATATATAAGTATGGTATACATATATTGCATCCGCACCCCCAGATGTTCTTTTTCCACTACTTCGTTGTATCTATTTTACTTAAGTGTTCTCTAACCTCAGCTTTGATACCATATTGTTACATCACCCACTTCATGACCTGTATACATGCCGATGATGCTGCACTCATCAACAGAACCATTTTCAAGTGACAAAGCGAGTTCACTATTTTTCACAACATTAAGTATACAAAGCAGCTGAATAAATTTTTGCTACATCAAAATGATCTTACTTGATTCATTACATCATTATTAACCTATCTCATTTCCATATAGGGGTAAATATAATAAGAAACAAATATAATGTCATGCCCAATATATGAAGATATTGGCACAACACTTAATCAGTTATAATTCCTTGTTTTACATAGCAAAAGGCTCAAAATACATTTATTAGCTAGAAAGCATCTTTCTTCGTCTTTGGATTCTTTATTTGTCCTTCTAAAAGATACATGTTTAAATAATAAACACGACCATTCAAATTAGTATCCTTGAGTTTATGGGAAATGATAAAAAAAGAGTCAGATATAAAGCCTAGTATGAGTAATACTTTACCCTAAGCGAACAAGTGAGACCACACCACAAAAGCATAAAATAGGTTCTCCTCTCTCTATTCCAATCATCATGAATTACATCGTACTTCATAATAGTATCACATCATGACCATGCATGGATCTCTATTCATCATAAGTGTGCGATTTCTTATACAAATGTTCGACCAGCTTCTATAGTCAATTCTTTTTAAAATTGCCACTCAGGCCTTACTCTTACCAGTTCGATATTGATACTTGACACTTAAGGGTTTCATTAAGGTGTTTTACCTCACATTTATCATGAAAAGATAATTAGGTTGCCACAAAGGCCTTACATACTCGTTCTCATCTATTGTCATGAATAGGCACCTAGATGCTGCATAAGAATTATACCATCATTCTCGTATATTATGGTGGGTAAACAATTGGATGCTACACAAGCCTTATACTATCGCTCTCATATTTTGTCATGAACAAACATGGGTTTGCCACTAAGGACTTCCATCAACATTACCAAATATAGTTTCATACTTAGGCATTTGGTTTCCCTAAGGCCCATCGTTAAGATTATCAAGTATAATGTCGTATCTAGACGTATTGTTGCCACTACAATCTCATACTTACATTTCCATTATTTCTAGTGATTCAACTTTTCATTCCGTAATTTAGTTAGGATCAGTCTCATTTTCCATTCTTTGAATGAGTTATAATGTTTTAACTTATTATTCTACATGGGCATTTCATCTTTCTGTAGTCCTCATCCATCACTTTGAAAGAAGGATCCTAAAGTGCTACTAAAAGTCAATTCCTTACAATTTCTTAGCACTATTAGTTATCTCATATTTATAATTCTTGCTATCGTATAGTGACATTACCCTATATGTCGTAAGTTGATAATAGCTATTGCATGTTGAGTTTTATAAGTTGTCGCATGTTTATGCACACTAAGGTTATCACACATTGATCATTGATTAATTATCGCATTATGACCACCTAAAGCTATCGCAAGTTGATCACCCCGAAGATATCGTGAGTTAATTGTTATAAGGGTTATCGCATGTTAAGCTGTAATTAGCTGGCACATGTTGAAAATTTAGGGTTATCATAAGTTGAGCATATGGCTATCGCATGTTGAGGATTAAAGTAGTCGTTGCATGTTGGCAATAACTATCGCAAGTTAATAATCGTATTAGCTATGGCAAGTTGAGGCTCATTGGAGCTATCGTAAGTTGACCCTCAATAGTTGTAAGTCGATAATTCCAATAGCTCTCACATGTTGATGTGGAAAACCTTAAATTAACATGAAAATTGTATTATTACTCTTTTAAGTAATTACTTTACACCAACCCTTATTTTGTGTCAAATTCTCATTGGTCGTTTTTAGCCTTATTTTTAGGAATTATTGATTACTTCCTTAATTAATTATTTAATTACCCTTAGGAATTAATTCTTTCCTTAGCTAATTAATTCTTACTGTTACACCCATCCTTACCGTGTACTATAGTGAAGGAAAATGTATAGTGCTTGAAGTCACAACACCAAACCTGACTCGAGCCTTACAACTGTAGAAACTGCAACAAGAGAGTACTACACCAAAACCTGAGAGTAGTACATACTGAGCTGAGCTGAATGCATCTTCGAAGCTCATGTTTTGTCAAACCTAAGGAAATAGATCTGCATCAGCATATACTGGAAGCAACCTAGGCAGTGCCATACGGGGTCAAAAGCACTCCGAAGAGGTTGTATATAGGGCCACTCAGGGTATGCTTCAACATAGAACCATGCATACAAATGAATGACAAATGGGAAGCTGCACTCAACTCAAGTTGCCTCCCAACTCAAATCACAAATAGCCTCAAGCACATTCCAGGCATATGCCAAGTCAATTCTCAGAGCGGAATGGGAAATGCTACTTTATTCTAACCCAACAATATGTCAAGTCCAACAAAGACGGTAAAGGTATTAGCAGGGTAGCATGACCTGGGTAGTAGGCAACATTCGCCACTTTACCTCTTCATATGTATCAACTCCATAACATCATATACTGGCCAACACATACACAACGAGACTGAAGAGTAACAAAGAATGTCTCTTTGAAGGCCCACAAGCAAAGCCAATTCAAATTTGGATTCTCCCGCTACAATTTCAAACATTCCCGCTTTATTTTTGGAATTACGGCCTCTATTCAAACTTCTCGCCAAAGACACATCAGTAATCCCATCATGTCAAATAAATAATATGGATAGATGACATCTGTCAGAATCCAAGGGTTGAGGCATGATGACAAGAAAGAAATTATAGTAATCCATGTGCCTTTCATGACTATAAATAGAAGCATTATACCATAAAGGAGACTTCTTCTTCCTCAGACATTTCTTTTCTTTTTCAAAAACCTTTAAGATTCAACTGTACCTTCTACCATGAAATTATGTACCAAATCAATGAAAAAGGAAGAAAGGGAAACTTTTCCCATAGACATAGGATTTCTTAAAATCCAAACCACGTAAATCCCCCATGTCCTTTACTATTTTCTGTAGTTTCCTTAATTAGTTTAGTACTATGTTTTATCTCACTTGTACTCGGATCAAATATTAGATAGATCCGACACTTTAACAAATAGTTAAAGTGCAACTACTTGATTGTGTAAGCACTTAGTGGCACAATCACCACCTCATGGAAAAATTAAGATTACTTAGTTTTGTTAATTCAAATCAGCAAAGTAATTAGTAGATTAATTACTTTGAACATAATCGAAGAGTTGAAGGACGAAAAAGTTCATCATCGTCTTTTGGCGCTAGAAGGAGTGCTTGATCCTCCATACCTCTGCTCATTTCAACATTTAGTAAAATAGTACACTAAGAATCATGAATCTTACCAATTATCCTATTGATCCAATTCAGAAGCCTTCACAATTGGCAGCAAAGACTGCCCTCAAATCACTTATACTCTTAAAAACCCAGGATAAGGCGGGAGCTTCAACCGAGGCCCCCGTAGATACTATCCTGGCTGCATTCCGATCCTTCTCAGACCTAATAAATCGACGCATTGAAGGATTAGAGGAAACAATTATCCAACATGTCACTCATAGGGCATCTTTACCTCCCACTCCACAACTCACCGCCATCGTTCCGCAGTTGCGCTAACCATTCGGCAAGAGAACGATAACGACACTCCTATTAATGGGAACAACGACGCTGGATTAAAAACTGACACCAAATTGAAGAGCAAAATCCAGGCTAACCCCGGGATCAAAACCAAGCTGGCTAATGTAAACCAGCTACCGTTGAAAAAACCGATCCAATCTACTGGAAATGAGGAGTACGCCCTATTTGATGGTAACTCATCCTAAGTTGACCCGAGAGAATACAAGATCCAACAACTCAGAACTCGGGTATAATAGATTAATGTGAATAATTAGAGGGATGATATTAATAAATCCAATGGCCATGTCTTAATGAATGAACAAAAATAAGACTTAACTAAATTTAGAAGGAGGAATTCCTAAGGGGTAAACTTGGAAATGAGGCTACGTTTCTTAGTATAAATCTCATCCACCACTTTAGTAAACTTTTACTTTCTCATTCATAACTCCTCACCTATATTTTGGTCGGCCATTAAAAGCTCCAAGAAGAGCAATAAATTGAAGAAAAAGCTAAGGAATTAAAGTTAGGAAATTATCTCATTCTCCAATTAACTAATCAAGGTGAATAATCATGTTTATCATTTCATTTTTCTGTGTTTGGATCGGTTATGGGTTATACCTGATTCATGTTTGTGATTTGGGTAGGATATAACCATTTAACCTTTGTTTGGATAAGACATAGGTGTTTTAAATGTTAATGGGCCAATTAACATGTTTTTATTCGGTTTTGGTTAAATTCCGAGTTGTTTTGATCTTTATATGATTTGAAATTTTAATATGTTGAAGTATATGATTTCTCAAATTTTTGATGATTTTTGGGGATTTTTCCTTAGTGATTTACTAAGGTAATTAAATTATTTAAGCCTAAGGGCTAAACTGCAAAATTTCCTTTGAGTAATCTGAGAGTGGGAGACTTTCAGGTTTTTGGACAAATAAGCTTCCGGAGACGTGCAAGAGGCAGTGTTAGCTATATATGAGCTATTTTGTGTATTCCGCTGTAATGAACTAAGAACTATAAAGTTCATATTATTAGTTCTTTGATCATCATAAGGGGACATCTTCATATGTCGCCCTTATCGTATTTTGTACATGTATATGTGATCTGAACGTGGTTAACGTCTGTGATTATGTAATTAAATCTTAAATTATAATTTGCATGAAATGAGAAATTTTGTTATTGGAAGTTTAAAATTGTTCATATTCCTGTGTATCAATATTAACTATGCCACATTCGATCGCCAAGAAGTAACAACTACGAAAGACTACAGCAGTAGTAGGGTTAGTTTTGAGCCTCAGAAGGCGGGATGTTACAAGTTGGTATCAGAGCATGGTTTATGTACTTAAAAGAAATTTAAACCTTAAAAGATTTTTAAGCATAAGCTAATGAATCTAAAATATGGTTGGCTTAGGTAAGCGTTATAGTAACCTATGTGTACTTTGCTTTAAATACCTAAGTATGTATTTCCCACTCTCTTAGACCGTTCTTCTGTATCTTACCAAGATTGGACTTCAGGTAGTAGGAAAGTAAAATATGGAGGCAGGAAACGGAATAGTGAATTAAGGTGGAAGACGCACCGCAACAAGTGGAAATGTTCGACCCAATACTAGGAGTAACCAGGGTCGACAGGCAAATGCAAACCCAGATGCAAATGCTAATGTTGGTGCTGATATTTCGCCGGTTGATATGGGGATAATGTATCAGTTCTTCGTGAATATGATGCAGGCTAGAGCAGCTGTGGGAGTGGCTGTAGGGAATGCTAGAGAGTTAATGCGGTGGCCCCAGTTGGCATATGCCAAGCTGACTAGGGTTTACGCTAGTCTTGGAGGGAAGCCTTTTCTGGGAACCGAGGATGCGGTAGGAGTGGAAAACTGGCTATTGCATTGTGAGAGGATATTTGCAGTTCTCGGCTTGACAGATATGTAGAAGAGAAGACTTGCTTCAAGGCAATTGCAGGGAGTAGCGTTGTTTTGGTGGTACGGAGTTACCATGGGAGAGCCAATGGAAGACCTGACTTGGGCTGAATTTCGAAGGAGGTTCGGAAAAAAAAATTATCTGAGCTTGCCAAGTCAGTGTTGCTTAGGAAGTTTGCAGATTTAGTACAGGGGGATAGATCGGGGATTGAGTATGCTACAGAGTTTGACGAGCTATCCCATTACGGATATGCTACGGTTGATACTGTCATTCTGAGGAATGATAAGTTTATCAGGGGGTTGAATCCTTATATCGCTAGAGCAACCATGCTAAACCTTCAGCATCCGTGTCATATTGTTGTTGAGATGGCTATTCGGAATGAAGAAATACTTTCTACTTTTGGAAAAGGGAAACCAGCCGAGGTTCAGAATTTTCAAGGTAAGAAGCAGAAGTTCTTCAAGAAGAAAGGAACCCAGTCGGGGGCAGCAGCCAAGAAGAGAAAGATTGATATTGTCTGTTACAAGTGTGACAAGAAGGGGCACTATGCTAATGAGTGCTGCTCCGGTGATGGAAGAGGAGTTGCAGTGAGGCCAAATGTGAAGTGCTACAACTGTGGCCAGATGGGGTGTTACAAGGACAAGTGTCCCGAGGCTGCTAAGGCTGGAAAGGGAAAGGTCTTTGCATTGGAACCATCATCCTCTAGACCAACGGCTGTTGAGAAAGGAAAAGTTGTAATGGAAGGTATGCTTATGATTCATGGTACTCCAGTTAGGATACTATTTGATACTGGTGCATCACACTCATTTATATCTCGGTATTTGGTAGATTGCTTATGTCTAGAAACTTTATACCTTATTACTTCTTTAAGGGTTACAAATCTTATAGAAGGGTATGCAACTCTGGGAATGAGATATGACCCGTTAGAACTTGATTTGTTAGGTCATATGTTTGCATGCAGTTTATATGTTTTTGATTTCGTGGGTTTCAGGATCATATTGGGTATGGATTGGTTAGACAGATATGATGCTAGGATATTTTGCCACGAGGGGGAAATATCATTGTAACACCCTAGTAGCCATAACCGAGTCATTTACTCAGTAAGGAGTTTGAACGAAAATGCTTATGCGTTATTGGGTGCTATGGGAATGGAAGCAGAGTTGAAACAAGTTTATGTTGCAAGAGAGTTTGCGGATGTGTTTGAACTAGTTTCGGGCTTGCCGTCAAAAAGAGCAATCGAGTTTCGGATAGATCTCGTACCGGGAGCTGAACCCATAAGTAGACCACCTAGCAGGATGTCACCAACCGAGATGAAGGAATTGAAGGTGCAACTTGTGGAATTGGAAGGAAAGAATTTCATTCGGCCAAGCAGTTCGCCTTGGGGAACGATCATGGTATTAGTGAAGAAGCCAGATGGGTCGTTAAGGATGTGTATCGACTATCGTATGTTGAACGAGAGGACGATCAAGAATAGGTATCCTTTGTCGATAATCAACGACTTATTCGATCAGTTGAGTGGAGCCAGAGTGTTTTCCCAGCTGGATTTGGCGATAGGTTTCCATCAGCTAAGAGTGGAAGAGGACAGTATTCCTTTGATGGTGTTTAGGACCAGATATGGGTATTACGAATGGTTGATTACGCCATTCTGGCTTACTAATGTGCCAATTTTCTTCGTGGATTTGCTGAACCGGGTTTTCTGAGAGCACTTGGATAGGTTCGTGTTGGTTTTTATTGATGACATTTTGGTATATTATAAGAATGAGAAGGATCATGTGGATCATCTTAGAACTGTTTTAGAGACGCTAAGGCAACATCAGCTGAAAGCGAAGTTCTCAAAGTGTCATTTCTGGAAGAAGGAAGTGAAGTTCCTTGGTCATGTAGTTTCCGAGGAAGGTTTAGTAGTTAATCCGAATAAGATCAAAGCTGTTAATAATTGGAAAAGACCAAAGATGGTAAGTGAGATTAGAAGCTTTCTTGGACTTGTAGGATACTACCGAAGGTTCATCAAGGATTTCTTACGGATAACAGCATCCTTGACTATGACAACTAGGAAGGACGCGAAGTTTGTTTGGTTTGACAAATGTGAGGAGGCATTCCTTAAGTTGAAACATTTGTTAACCAATGTGCCCATGTTAGTAGTTCCAAATGGGAATCAGGGATTGGTAGTTTACACCGATGCATGTTGTACTAGGTTAGGTGCTGTGCTAATGCAGAATGGGAAGGTTATTGCATATGCTCTAGACAGCTTAGACCGCATGAAGTGAGATATCCTACTCATGATTTTGAGTTGGCATCGGTAATCTTTGCATTGAAGGTGTACAGGAATTATCTTTTGGGAGAAAGGTTTGAGCTATTCACGGATCATAAGTCTCTACGGTATTTATTCTCTCAGAAGGAGCTAAACATGAGACAGCAGAGATGGCTGGAGTTTGTTTTAGCTTATGATTTTAGCATCGAGTATACACCGAGAAAAGGAAATAAGGTGGAGGATGCGCTTAGCAGGAAACATCAGAATATGATGTTAGCTATGTTGGCGGAATGGAAAGACTTGGAAGCACTGGCTGCTTGTAGTGTGCAGTCGAGGTCGACTGCTAGATCCAGTCGGAATATCGCCATGATGTCTTGTTTGGAAGTTCGGCCAGTTTTGATTGAATGAATTGCTTCTAGGTAGAAAGAGGATCCAGTGTTAGCCTAGAGGATTAGAAGGTTAGAAACTGGAACCGAGATTGATGACTTAAAATATTTTATTCATGACCGTAGAGGTTGGTTGAGAAAGAAGGAACGGTTATGTGTTTCAGATGTTGGAAACCTTAGGAAGAAAGTTCTTAGGGAATGTAATCGATTGAAGTTTACGATTCATCCTGGGGGAACCAAGATGTATGAGGATATGAAGAGAAGTTTCTTCTGGGAAGGAATGAAGAGGGATGTTGATGTTAACCATAAAATATTCAGAATAACGAAGGTATGAAAGAAGGGTCACGAGAGCATGAGGAAAGATCAGAAAGCACCGAGACGTTCTGGATAATCATACCTTCCAACAAGGAGCTTCCAGCGAAGTCCAAGGCTATCTTCCAAAGTCCATAGGCAGGAGATGCTCCAAGAATCCACCTTTCGACTAGGACGAGAGGTCTTGCAACAAAGACAAAGGAGAAGGAGCTCAAACCAAACCTTTCGAAGGATTTGAGAGGATGCAGCCTTTAAGATTTAATAGCTTCAAACCTTCCGAAGTAGTCGAAAGGTTCCGTTCAAGGAATTCTTACCTTTCAAAGAAGATGGAGAAATCAAAGCAAGCAGGTGCAACTTCATAACGACCTTTTCGAAAGCATAGGAAGCCTTTCGAACCGGTTGGAGCACATCCAGAATACCTTTCGACTAGGTCGAAAGGTTTTTATGAAGAAAGCAATGCTCAAAAGTCAGCAAAGATTGGTAGATAACTATTCGAAAACATTGAAGGGATACACAGCACTCGACAACAATCAAGCAAGAAGCCACCTTCCGAAAAGATCGAAAGGTTCATAACAAGCATGTAAAGGGAAACCTTCCAACAAGGTCAAAAGATTCACAGCAATTAGGAGGAGAGCTACCGTCCGACAAGGTCGACAGGAACACAACAGTAGGAACAAGGCGAGCCTTTCGACAACATCGAAAGGTTCATGAAAGCTTCAAAAAGGCAACCTTCTGACTGAGTCGAAAGGTTCATGAAGACGTCATAAAAGCAACCTTTCGTCAAAGCCGAAAGGTTCATGAAGGCATCAGAAAGACAAACCTTCTGACGGTGTCAAAAGGTTCATTATGGCATATAAGGGGCAAACCTTTCGACAAAGATGCAAGGTTTGTAGTTGCATATAAAAGGGAAACCTTCCGTCCCAGTCGAGAGCATGGAGTCGAAAGGGGGGCCCGCCTGCGTCTATAAATAGGACCCAATGGGTCATGTTTTGGGGGATCCGAATTTCTCTCATTCTAACTTTGTAACTTCTTGATTAAAGGATTGAAACCCTAATTGAGCGTGATTTGGGGAAATTTAATAAAGTGAAGCTTTTTCTTGAATAAAAAGGGAAGTACTTAGCTTTGTTAATTACTTTACTGCTTGTATAAATCTTTTTCGGGTTAACCCATATTCGCAAGTTCAATCTCATCGGAAGGTTCTTGTCGACAAGGTTGACAACACTCTTGAACAATCAATAACTGCAACCTTTCAAAGTCTTAAACCCTTCAACCTAAACCTTTCAATAAGGTCGACAATCTATTTGAACTAACATTCACTGAAACCTTCCAAAGTTGTTGACTCAACTGTTTTAACCTCTCGCTAAGGTTGGAATCTACTCAATATATGTGATCAAACCTTTCATCCAGGTCGGAAGCTACTACTTTCTCATCAAAGTAATTGATTTCCTGCCCTAATTCAAGGAAGGCTATCTCCCTAACTTTTCGATAAGATTGAATCCTACCTTTTGAGGACTCAATTCAGGAAAACCCAATCTAATCAAAAGAAAAGCCTTTGTGGAAGACTTCAAGCGAGCTCAACGAAGCTGGAAGGTCACTTAGCACAAGCTCTAAACCTTTCGGCGTCAACAGAAGGTCTGATTTGCAAGATACTTACAAGTGAGGATAAAAAAGCAATCCTTAAGGGAATCACATCCTTTAAACTTACCACACTACTTGGAATAACTTTGGGGTGTTGACCATAAATTTGGTTAACAATTGGCTTATGGGTAAAACAGTGTTTGAACTGTCAGCAAGTAAAAGCCGAACATCAGAAGCCCAGTGGTTTACTTCAGCCTTTGGATGTTCCAATTTGGAAGTGGGACTCGATATCCATGGATTTTATCGACGGGTTGCTAAGGTCAAACTGGGGTAATGAAAGTATATGGGCCATAGTGGACAGATTGACCAAGAGTGCCCATTTCATTTCGGTAAGGTCAACCAGGACGACACCTGTTTTGGCTAAGTTGTTCATGAAGAACATCGTTAGACTGTATGGAATTCCTAGTAGTATCGTCAGTGATGGAGATGCTTTGTTTACTAGCGAGTTCTGGAAGATCTTGCAGAGTGTGTTAGGCACTAAGCTCAAGATGAGTGCCGCATATCATCCTTAGACGGATGAACAGACAAAGAGAGTCAACAAGGTACTGGAAGATCTGTTGAGGGCTTGTATGCTGGATTTTAGTGGTTCTTGGGAAGATCACTTGTGCTTAGTGGAGTTTTCCTATAATAATAGTTATTAGACTACTATAGGAATGGTGCCTTTTGAAGCTTTGTATGGATGGCCATGCAAATCACCAGTATGTTGGTTAGAGACCGGAGACAGGTTGATCCTTGGTCCAGATTTGGTGAAAGAGGCGATGGAAAAGATCGAGTTGATATGGGAAAGAATGAAGGAAGCTCAGTCTAGGCAGAAGAGTTACGCAGACAAAAGTCATAAGGACCTAGAGTTCTCAATTGGAGATAGAGTTTACATCAAGGTATCGCCGATGAAAGGTGTGGTTCGGTTCGGTAAGACCGGGAAGCTAGCACCGAGATATGTTTGACCATTTCCTATATCAGAGAGGATTGGGAGACTCGCATACCGAGTAGATTTGTCGAGCAGTTTGGCCGGGGTCCACAATGTGTTTCATGTTTCTCATCTTAGGAAGTATGTTCATGATCCAGAAACTACTATCGCTCCGACGGCACTGGAGGACTTAGTGGTGGAACCGGATATGACTTTTGAAAGGCAACCAGTTCGTGTTGTGGCAAAAGATGAGAAGAGGTTAAGGAACAAGACATTCAGGTTGGTGAAACTTCAATGGAGCGACAACGTGGAGGACTGTACTTGGGAGACAGAAGACAGGATTAGGGCTACTTTTCCTGGGCTGTTTGAGATGGTATGTTCTATATATGGTTTATATAGAATTTGGTTGGTAGGTTATACTAGCTTTGCTTACATGGGCAATATGCTTGTTGTTGTGTCCTTACTGAAATTTCGGGGACGAAATTCCTTAAGGGGGTGTCTGTAATGCCTCTGAATTTTAATTAACATTATTCGGGATATTTAATTGGATAAATTAAATAGAATAATGTGAATAATTAGGGAGATGAGATTAATAAATCCAATGACCGTGTCTTAATGAATGAACAAAAATAAGACTTAACTAAATTTAGAAGGAGGAATTCCTAAGGGGTAAACTTGGAAATGGGGCTACATTTCTTAGTATAAATCTCTCCCCCCACTTTAGAAAACTTTTACTTTCTCATTCATAACTCCTCACCTATATTTCGCCTGGCCATTAAAAGCTCCAGGAAGAGCAATAAATTTAATAAAAAGCTAAGGAATTAAAGCTAGGAAATTATCTCATTTTCCAATCAACTAATCAAGGCAAATAATTATGTTTATCATCTCATTTTTCTGTATTTGGATCGGTTATGGGTTATACCCGATTCATGTTTGTGATTTTGGGTAGGATATAACCATTTAAACCTTTGTTTGGATTAGACTTAGGTGTTTTAAATGTTAATGGGCTAATTAACACGTTTTATTCGGTTTTGGTTAAATTCTGAGTTATTTTGATCATCATATGCTTCGAAATTTTAATACATTGAAGTATATGATTTATCAAATTTTTGGTGATTTTTGGAGATTTTTCCTTAGTGATTTACTAAGGTGATTAAATTATTTAAGCCTAAGGGCTAAATTGCAAAATTGCCTTCGAATTAATCAATTTGGAGGGAAGGCTGCAATTCAAAATTTAATTGGGGAAGAAGAATAGTGTTTTAAGAAAAATGTTACATTTTGTATACTTTTTACTATTTGGAATTACAGGAGAAGGCTCCTCAGCCAATCCAAAATTAGACAAGCAAGATAAAACATCACTTCAGTAGGCCCAGTTCTGCCTTCGACTCCAACAAGCCTGCTTTTACCCTTTTGACGAAGTCGAAAGGTACCTTTCATCTAAGATGGAAGGTAAACAATTACCCTCCGCCTAAGTCGAAAGGTAGGCACGGTGTCGAAGGGAAGAGGGGCAAAGGGATGGGGAGGCTGCTTCCTTTGTTTTCGAATAGAAACATAACTGCTTTCGAATAAGTTGAAGGGGGATCCTTCGATTCTATCATTTTATAAAACACTAAATTTTTTATAAATTCAAGAAGGGGTTTCGAAGGGGTTTCGAAGGGGATCTTCAAAAGTTTAAACCTTCAAGAGAATGGTTTTAAAATGTTTTCTAAAAAGGTTTTTTAATACTTTCTACTAAGTCGAAGGGATGCCTTCGACAAAGCCGAAGGGAAAGAAGGGGAAGAAGAAGGGGTTACTTCTGAACCTCCTATTATTTTTAAAGTAAAAGTTTTAATACCTTTCGACAAATTCGAAGGGTAAACCTTCCAACAAGGTCGGAAGTATACTTTCGAAGGGTTGGTTCCAACACCAACACTTCATTGTTTTGAATGGTTTTGAAAGGTTTGATTTCCAAAGGTTTTGATTTTGAAAGGTTTGATTTCCAAAGGTTTGATTTCCAAAGGTTTTAATTTCGAAAGGTTTGATTTCGAAAGGTTTGATTTCAATGATTGCGAAAGGTTTTGAGTTTCATTGCTTTCGAAAGGTTTATAAATGGTTTTATAACGGGGGATACCCCAGGCTTTCGACAAAGTCGAATAGATCATTTCGACTAGATCGAAAAGAAACGTTCCGACAGGGTCGAAAGGTGAGACCTTTCGACAAAAATTGAAAGGTATGGTTTTATGGTGCTTTCAAAAGGAAGGCTTCCGAAGGGGCTAACTTCGGATGTTTATTTGCTTTCGAATAAGATTTCATTCGAAGGGGTTTAAACGGTTGTTTTTAGCCATTTTTCCTTAAGTAAAATTTTGCTAACTTGAAGGGGTTACTTCGAAGGGTTATAGCATAAAATACTTATTTTGTTTGAATAAGTAAGAGGGGTCCTTATATAAAAATTTTATGTTATTAAACCTTTGGGACATTAGGGGTGGGTTTTATGTTTTCGATACATAGTTTGGGGTTACAAACAGAAATATGCTTTCATAAATATACATTGGGGCTATCAGTGTGTTTTTATTTAATTTTACCTAATTTGAGTTACCAATGGGAATAGGTTAAACAGGTGGTATACCTGGGGAAAATAAGTAATCATAGGGATCATGAACGGGATCATGATGTTTTAATTGGCCAAGTGTTGGGTTCTTGGTTAACCTAGGAAAACCATGGAATGTGCGATGGATAGCCCACATCAAATTTATAAAGAAAAAAATGTTTTGCCAGAGGTGGTTAGCCTCAGGATTTGGCACCCAAGGGTTCATAGTCATCCTTGGAAAACTATGTAGTGTGCGGTGGATAGCCCACACCATCTTTTATAAAACAATGTACGATGGATAATCTGCATTTATTTTAAATGGATTTGGAACGGATAGTCCTATTAAATTATGATGGATAGTCATTTTAAAGTTTTTAGAGGGGAGCTCTAATAATTGATTATAGATGGGAAATCTAATAAATTGCTTTTAGATGGGATATCTAATAAATGGGTGGATGGGATATCCAATGTATATGATTTATGGTTTTATTTCATGTAAGACTAATCATTTTGGGTGCAGGGGCATAGTAAATGATTTGCATGTTTTGTTTAGGATACTAGTGAGGGGAAAACCCGTTCCGCTAAGCGGCATGGTCTCACTAGCTATCTATTTATGATAAGATATGATAGGGGATTATTCATGCTAAATTTATTGTCTAACTCGAAGTTTGTGTTTCTCCACAAACTCTCGGGTACTCAAAATTAATTTGAGTAGTCTGAGAGTGGAATACTTTCAGGTTTTTGGACGAATAAGCTTCCGGAGACGTGCAGGAGGCAGTGTTAGCTATATAGGAGCTATTTTGTGTATTCCGCTGTGATGTGCTAAAAACTATAAAGTTCATATTATTAGTTCTCTGATCATCATAAGGGGACATCTTCATATGTCGCTCTTATCGTATTTTGTACATGTATATGTGATCTGAACGTGGTTAACGTCTGGGATTATGTAATTAAATCTTAAATTATAATTTGCATGAAATGAGAAATTATGTTATTGGAAGTTTAAAATTTTCACATTCATGTGTTCCTATGTATCAATATTAACTATGCCGCATTCGGTTGCCAAGAAATAACAACTACGAATGACTACAGCATCAATAGCGGTTAGTTTTGGGCCTCAAAAGGCAGGATGTTACATCCAACAACTCAAAACTCGGGTAGAGCAATTAGCAAAGATCTGTCAACAAAGCACGGGAGAAAAGATAGAGGAATGAACTTACACCCCTTTCAGTTGGACTGTTATCGAGGCTAATTTTCCCAATAATTTCAAAGCCCCTGCGATCGATTAGTTTGACGAAACTACCAACCACGAGGATCACCTCAGCACCTTTGAATACTTCCTGGACATCCTAAAAGTTGGAAGTAAGGCCCTGTGCGAACTGTTCCCTATATACTTATCCGATGTGGCCTCACAGTGGTTCATGGGGTATGGATCAGGAGAGGTCAGATCTTGGAGGCCATTATCTGATGATTTCCTAAGGCAATTCAATTCGAGAAATGAAGCCTCCCCAGATGTCCATACCATGTCCTGTGTGAAACAAGGAGAGAATGAAAGCCTACGTAGTTCCATTATATGCCTTAAAAGGAGGCTCTTCGAGTTGTGGCAGCCGGCAAAGAAGCATTACTAATGGCGGCTCATGCTGGAATTAGGAGAGGAACCGCAATATGGGACAAAAATAGCTGGAAATCTTGCCATAGCATGAAGTCCTTTTATGCAAGGGCAACTGGACACATCAGGATGGAGGAAGTCGGGTCTGTATCTCAATCTCATGGAGTTTTTACCCCTACCTATGACAGCAAGAGGGGGCAGACGGGTATCATCCACTGGCAAAATGACACAAAGAGCTAAACCTCACAACGAAGATTACCCTCACTCATTCCCTCGGGTAGATATATGCGATGACCAAAGATGAGCTATCTTACAACTTGCCGGACAAAGGAAAGAAACCAGAACAGAACAAAGGTAGAGCCTACTGCAACTTCCACAAAGCAAATGGTTACCGTATTTATAACTGCCAACACCTGAAGAAGGAAATAGAGAGGCTAGTTTAGAAGGGATATTTGAGCAGCTTCCAAAGGGAAAATAGGGGATATAGGACTGGCGATTTGACTCCATATCCAAATGAACACTAAGCTGGCAACCCTTCAAACTTGATAGCTTCAATCCATCGAGAACCACGCCTCATTGGAGCAAGCAAAAAGGCACAGGAGAGATATGTACAGAAAGCCGAAACCCAAAGGACGATCTTTTATGTCAAACAAAAGCCAACACCAGAAATAACCTTCACGGCGGCTGATGCAGCAGGAGTTGTGTTCCCACATCAAGACCCACTTGTCATTATGGTGCAAGTGTCAAACTGTACTATGAAGAAAGTCTTTGTTGATCTGGGAAGCTCTTTTAATGTCATTTTCAAGTCTGCTTATGACTAAACGAAGTTACCTTCGGAAATCTTGAAACCAGCCCTGTACCGATCTTTAGTTTCAACAACAGCGCTACCATTCTAGTGGGGTCAGCGTTTTTCTTATTACACCTAGAAGTGCCCTGTTACATAGGTCATTTTATGCAAGTTTGCTAATCATCGATCAACTCTCACCCTTCAACGCTTTCTTAGGAAGACCTACTCTAGTTGATCTAGGGGCAATCATCTCTCAAAAGGACCTACTCATGAAGTTCAATACTCCAGCTGGAATAGGATCGGTAAGGAGGGATAATTTTTAGTTAGGGAGCTGTATCATGTAACTCTTAACTCTAGCAATAAAATTGTTCCAAACTATTTTGTCATCTTTTCTGATACTCATAATAATAAAAACGAATTCAAATCGGCATATAAAACTACGGCGGTGTCGGACACTCAAACCGATACTAAGGCAAGTAATCTTATGCCTTCAAAACCTAAAAAAACATATATGCACATGATTAGCACTCATGAATATAATTCAATTTATGTGCTATATTTCTATAAGGAAGCCTAGAAACAAGCGTCTTATGTGAACTCACCACATGAAGAAGAGCCAAAAAGTGAGATATATCCAAGCTTAGGGCAACAAAGAAAGAATTAAAGCCGGTTGATGATACCAAAGACATGCAAATAGATCTAGAAGACCCAACAAAGGTGCTTAAAATAGGGAAGAACCTTAGTACAGAAGCCTGAGAGAATTGATAGATTTCCTTAAATAGTCAGTAGTTGTGTTTGCTTGGACTCATTCAAACATTGTTGGAATAGACACGACTATCATCTACCATGCACTGACCATTGACCTAGATGCACACCTGGTCAGACAGAAACGCAAAACCTTAGACCAAGAAAGGTACAGCGCTCTACATGAAGAGGTCAAAAAGTTAAAGGAAAATGGGTTCATCAAGGAGGTATATTATCCAAAATGGATTGCCAGCCCAGTACTGGTAAGAAAGCCTCATGGAAAATGGAGAACCTATATGGTTTTCACCAATCTCAACAAGGCTTGCCCGAAGGATAATTTTCCTCAACCAAGGATCGACCAGTTGGTAAATGCAACCAGTGGCACGAATTAATCTCATTCGTGTATGCATATTCGAGATATAATCAAATAGCTATGTTTGAACTAGACCAAGAACACATCAGTTTCGTAACAGACAAAGGGTTATACTGCTATATAATCATGCCATTCAGACTCAAGAATGCAGGGGCAACCTATCAAATGTTAGTTAATATGATGTTTTCTGAACAAATCGAAAAGAATGTGGAAGTATATGTGGACAACATGCTAGTCAAATCAAAGGCAGCATCAAATCATGTTAAAGACTTGGAACAGACCTTTGCAATCCTTTGGCAATACCATATGAAACTAAATCCCCTTAAATGCACCTTCGCTATACAGTCGGGTAAGTTCCTAGGGTATATAGTAAGCGCATGGAGAATCGAGTTCAAACCTTGAAAAGATCGATGGCATAAGAGGAATGGAAATCCTAAAGAAACCCAAGGATCTAATGAGTCTAAATAGTAGAGTAGTATCCATAAGAAGATTAATATCCAAAGCCACCGACAAGTGTATCTCGTTCTTTGATCAAGTGAAGAAGGGGCGAAACTTCAAATGGACAGAGGAGTGCGAGGCAATGTTCCAAAACCTAAAGGATCATTTGTTCAATACTCATATACTATCAATACCAGTGACAGGTGAGAACTTGCACATTTACTTAGTTGTAAATAATCATGCTATTAGTGCTGCAGTGATACGGGAGGATGAAGGGATGCAAAAACCCATCTATTTCATGAGCAAGCGGTTGTTAGGGGCAGAACTAAACTACTCAGTTGTCGAAAAGCTTGCATACAACTTGCTCCTTACAGCAAGAAAGCTGTGGCCTTATTTCCAGGCATATCCCATCAAAGTCCTTATAGACAAACCACTTAGACAAATACTACATAAGCCAGAAACATTAGGTCGCCTATAAAGTGGGCAATGGAGCTTAGCCAATACAATATCACCCACCACCCTAGAAAGGCGATCAAAGGTCCATCGCATGCAGATTTTATTACAGAGTGCACCTTACCAGCTAAATCCCATTCAGAAGAACAAACAAATGTCCCACGATTCTGGCATATGTTCGTAGATGGAGCATCGAATGAACAAGGGGCAGGAATCAGATACGTGTTGGTCACCTCGAATGGGAAAAAGCTACAAGAAGTAGTACAACTTGGTTTCAAAGCAACCAACAATATGGCAGAAAATGAGGCTCTCCTCGTAGGCCTATGGATGGATTAGGTAATGAAGGTAACATACACTAAAATTCACAGTTAATTGTAAATCGAGTGCAAGGCAATTACCAAGTGAAGGAGCCAACTTGGCCAAATATGCTGAGCTATCTAAGAAATTAGTAGAGCGGTTTGAACAATCTGAGATAAAACAAATCCCTCGCAAGAGCAACTCATCTACCGACTCTTTAGCAAAACTAGCTAGTACAAAAGTGTCCAATGAAATGAAAATAGTACCAATTGGGCATCAAGCAGAGCCAAGTATAATAGAATCAAATCAAATACTGGTCCTAACTCAAGCCTAACAAACCGCCATTCAAAGCATACCAAATTAAGAGACGTTGAAAAATCAAGCCAACGCACTGCGGAATCCACACCTCAACAAACTGAGGACAATAACTGGATGACCCATATCAAACAATTCCTTCTAAAGGGAATCTCCAAATAGAAATGAGGCTCGAAAGTTAAGATACTAGGCACTGTACTACTCCTTCTTTGATGGCACGTTATACAAGAGAGGGTATTCTACCCCTTATCTTTGATACATTTCCAAAGAAGAAGGGGTATGGGTTATGAGGGAGGTACACGAGGGACAATGTGGAGAGCACTTTAGAGGAAAAAAATTAGCAAAGAAGGTTCTAAGACATGGCTATTATTGGCCCACTGCACTCCAGGATGCAAAGGAATTAGTAAGAACGTGCAACAGATGTTAACGATTATCACAGATAACCATCCCATAAGCTTACCCCACTTGCATGCCCACGGCCGTTCGATATATGGGGGATAGATCTGATGGGAACACCTACAATGTCGAAAGGAGGAGCTAAATATGCCATAGTGGCCATAGATTACTTTACCAAATGGGTGGAGGCAGGGTCCCTAACCACGATTACCGCAAAGAAGATAGTCACCTTCATAGTAAGAAATATAATTACCAGTTATGGGATACCTCATAAAATTATTTTTGACAATGGCACCCAGTTTGAAAGCAAGGAATTCATGGAGCTTTGCGAAAAGAACAGTATAATAAAAGGTTTCTCCCCAGTCACTCATCCACAGGAAAATGGATAGGTTAAAGCTGCGAACAAAACCATCAAAAAACTACTAAAAAGGCTGTAGAAAACTAAAGGAAAATGGGCAGAGGAGCTCTCTTCGGTATTGTGGACCTACCGAACTTCAACCAGATCCCATACAGGTCACACTCCTTTTTTGCTAACCTACGGATATGAGTCTATGTTACCCATCGAAGTTGAAATCCCATCACATAGAAGAATATCATATACCGTAAAAAAGAATAAGAAATTGAAAGAAGTTGCCATGGATTTCATCTAGGAGAGAAGGGATGAAGGAGTAGTATCAGTAGCCATATATCAGCAAAGGATGGCAAAGAATTATAATGAGAGGCTTAAAGAAAGAAGTTTTTTCAAAGGGGACTTGGTACTGCGAAAAGTAACGGCCAATACAAAGGATCCGATGGGTAGAGCATTAGGACCAAACTGGAAAGGTACACTAGTCATGGTAGAGGTTTTAGCAAACAAGGCATACTAGCAAACCCAGAGTTGATGGCAACTTAGTTCTGAGAACTTGGAGCTTAGAGCATCTCAGACCTTACTTTGTCTAACTTACATTACTTACGTGATGTACATTGTAGTATTATAAAGAAGTGAAAATAAAATAAACTAGGCATAGGGATATTATACAGCCCGAACCAGTATAAAAATCTTTGTATTGTCCATGGAAAAACTGAATGCACATTCACAGTCACCGCCAGTAGTCATTGATTTAGTGAAACACAAAGTCAGTAGGCAAAAACGACAATCTCAGCACCGAGAACGGTGATACTGGTCCTACACACTTGGACTTACCTCAACGCGAGTCCAGCTCTTCAGCCAAAATACCGCACTGGGTGGGATATTTGACTAGCCTAGCCCAGTATGAATATTCCTATGATAATAATCATAGAAAGACTGACCGTAAGGATATTAGACTACTTGAACCAGTATAAAAAAACCTCTATGTTAGCTAATTCAACATAGCACACTAGATGTATGGATGTTAGACAGCCATCGATACATAGGTGCAGTACCACCTACGAGTGACAATGGAAATCTCAGAAATGAGAACAGTAAAGCTAGAGAAGGGTGCAGCTTAGCAAATGTATGACATTACGCCCCTCAAACGGAGGGTGGAGAGAGGGGGAAAGTTGTACCTAGCATGCAGTTAAGGACATTACGTCCCCAAACAAGGGGGCAGGTCGCACCAGGTATACGACTAAGGACATTATACCCCTAAACAAAGGGGCAAGTCATAACAAATATACGACCAAAGACACGGCTAAGGACATTCCGCCCCAAATATAATGGGCAGGTCATGCTAAATACATAACCCACCCCCATCACTCAATGGTAGTACTAACAACACCACGTATGAGTGACTACAACAATCTCATAAATGAGAACGGTGGTATTAAATAAAATATAAACGTCTAAACATAGGTTTGAGCACAAAAGTCCCGAATCTCGAATAGCCGAAACAAAAGAGAGAAGTCGGGAAGAAATAATGCGTGCATCGGATACTAAGGCAACAAGTCTACTATGACATATGATCATAGTAGACTTAGGAGGCTAATGTAAAACCCATTCTTACCATGTACTACAGTGAAGGAAAATGGGCAGTGCTTGAAGTCACAACACCAGACCCGACCCGAGCCTTACAACTATAGGAACCGCAATAAGAGAGTTTTGCACCGAAACCTGGGGGTAGTACATACTAAGTTGCGCCGATTGCATCTCCGAAGCTCATGTTTTGTCAAACCTAAGGAAATAGGTCTGCATTAGCATATACTAGGGGCAACCTAGGCAATGCCATATGAGGTCAAAAACAATCCGAAGGTATTGTATACAGGGCCACTTAGGGTATGCATCAACACAGAACCATGCTTACAGGTGAATGAAAAATGGGTAGCTGCACTCAACTGAAGTTTCCCTCAACTCAAATCACAAATAGCCTCAAGCACATTCCGGGCATATGCCAGGTCAATTCCTAGAGCAAAATGAGAAATGCTACTCTATTCTAACTCGACATGATGTCATGTCCAGCAAAGACAGCAAAGGCAGCATGACCTGGGAACCAGAAAATATTCACCACTGTACCTCTTCATATGCATCGACACCATAATATCATATACTGGTCAGCAGAGACACAACGAGGTTGAAGAGTAACAATAAATGTCTCTTTAAAGGCCCACAATCAAAGCCAATTCAAATTTGAATTCTCCCACCACAATTTTAGATATTCCTGCTCTAATTTTCGAAATTCCCGCCTCTATTCAAACTTCCCGCAAAAGACACGTTGGTAATTCTGTCACGTCAAATAGAAAATACAGATAGATGACAACTAGCAGAATCCAAGGGTTAAGGTGTAACGGCGAGAAAGAAATCGTAGTAAACCACGTGCCTTTCATGACTATAAATAGAAAAAGCACTATAGCATGAAGGAGACTTCTTCTTCCTCAGACTTTTCTTTTCTTTTTCAAAAACCTTTCAGATTCAACAGTACCTTCCACCATGAAATTTGATACCAAATCAATGGAAAATAAGTTTCCCGTGGACATATGATTTCTTATAATCCAAACCACATAAATTTCCTATGTCCTTTACTATTTTTTGCAATTTCTTGATTATTTTTGTACTATTTTTGTCTCACGTGTACTCAGATCAAATATTAGATAGATCTGACACTTTAACAAACAATTAAAGTGCAACTACTTGATTGTGTAAGCACTCAGCGGCATAATCACCACCTCACGGCAAAATTAAGATTACTTAGTTTTGTTAATTCAAAATTAGCAAAGTAAATAGCAGATTAATTACTTTTCACAAAATCGAGGGGTTGAAGGATGAAAAATTCATCAACACGTACAAAATAAAAAATTAATTGGAAAAATCCTAAAAATTCACCAAAAAATCCCATTCATCGTACTATACCTCATGTAAAAATTTTAGGACAAAATAATTATTTTTAATATTTTTAATAATTTATTTTCCATAAAATTAAGTATTCTCTCAACTTAAGAAATTCATGATAATTCCAAATAATCTTCAAAAATTGTGAAATTAAAAACCCATCAGCATATTATTATTTTACACATGATGTAAAGGTTTCAAGTGATTATTGACTCACATTTTTGCCATAAACACATTAAAAATTTACTTCTTTAAATTTCCAAACATGAACAAATATTATCTTACATGTTTACATTTTTTCACTAACATTCAAAACGTCACAACACATACAATCCTTACCTATATGGGTTTGGAAGGTTATGGGGAAGAATTGCTCACATAAGGTTGTTTAGAACTTGATTAAAAGTATTCTTAGTGATGAAACTCTTCCTTATGCTTGCTTTTTTTCCTCCTCCCTCTTGAAGTTATGTTGGCCTATGCTTGCTTTCTTTTGGTTTTTCTTTGTGCATATGAGAAATGAATGAAGGGTGAAAATGTTACGGGGTTAGTAATTTGGGCTTTCAGCTAAAACCTCATTCAAGCCTATTCTTGTCAATTCCCCTAACTACTTATCCTAAATTCATTTCCATTAAATCACTTGTCTTTATATTTATTTCATGCATTAATTTGATTAACCATTTATTTAATTAATTCCCCATATTAAGGAACTCCAAAATATGGGGCATTACGCTAATAGTACACCCAAATGCTAAAATAATGACCCAAACTATGCTATTTTATTCTTTATGTGCTCCAAAACAATCATAACTCATGGGAAAATATTTGTGGTTGTAACGACTACTTAGTATAACATAGTACAATAATAACCTAAGAGCATCTACTATGGAACAATAATGAATATGTGGGCATACTATAAACAAAATTTATGTATCATAACACTAACTAATGCATGTATAATGAAACTCTCCGTAAACAAGTATAGTCACCCTCTATCATTGACGGTCTTATGCAATATATCTTCTGTTCTTCAACCTTTAAGGGAAATTTTACACTCAATCGCACTTTTATGCTTCACAACATTTTTTGTGAGTGTGTCCAGCCCTTAACATTAACATATTGTCATTTGATTTGACGTCTCTTCTTTATGACTATACGACAACATATTCTGGCTTACTCTTGTCTTAATTTAAATTCAATAAGTTTTGGCCAAATCCCATCTCTCAAGTCATCTTTGTGCTAAGCTCCAATAACTTAAACAATATTAGGTAAAATGACACAAAATTGTATTTACCCCTTATTATTGTGGAAAAAGTCAATTCGGTACTCTGTCCTTCCAACTCAAACGACAATTGAAAAGGCCACCAATTTTATGCCAATTTTCCCTTCATCCAAATCTTCCAACACTTCATAAATCTATTGTGTTCATTACTAGGAAGTTCATAACACACTGGCATATTGACTATTCTAGTTAGTTTACTATAATTAATCCAAACTTTATAGGTTATGTTTCTGAGTTTAGGTGAAATAGCAATTTTCATTTTTGTTTTAAATCAAAAACAATTGAGTTCTAACTTCTTTTTTCTTCTTCACCAAAACTAGCAAGCTTCTAGAACTATAAAGTTCTATACTAATTTTAGTAAACATTTAATAAAAATCATAACACATTTTTTCCAAATTAAAATTTTTAAATTCTACTTCAACAAATATTCAAAAAAATTTACACTAGACGTTTCATATTAAATCATTTCACAGAAAATCATAAACCAAATTTGTTTCAATTTGACCATTTCATATCCATTTGTGGGTATCCTTAAAAACAATTATTGTAATTTCGATTTCCAAAGCTAATTTATTTTAAACAATTCTAACACAGATCCATTCTTAAAATATTTAACTTACAAATCTCATTCTTTATAACTTTACCAATTTATCAATTACTCAAAATATAATTAGATTTGAAATAACTTTGTTTATTTTCTAAAATACTCATACTTCATTTGTATAACATTACTACATATAATTTATAACCATTTTATCATGTATGTGTGTGAGTGTGTAAGTATAGATCATTTTATTTTATAGTTAGCCAATTTCCAACGCCTTTAAACAATACATTATGTGTACACATAAAAATATATTTTTAAAATTCGGTTTTGACTACTAACGATTTTAGTATTGAATCTAGAAATAATTATCAAAATTTTAAATCATTTATTATGGCATATGTTCAAGTGTTATATTAAAAACCAACCAATTTCCATTTGAAAATACATATATATTAAAATATAGAAATTTCATAATTTCAAAATAATAATTTTGGATCCTCTTTTTTATCAGTTTAAATTCTATCCAAGATGGTTCAATTCAACTTAGAAAAATAAACATGCAAAACTATTTAATTTTACTTTTATAATTAAGAACGTTCAAAAATATGTAAAGAAAATGCAATAATTTTTTTTGAAAGTGTGAAATAAATATTAATTAATAAAAGGCGTTCAAAAAGATGTATTTTTTTTACATGCTAATTTAGTTTCAAAAGTTTCTTTGTCAAAAGAAAAGTACACATCAAAATATAAGTACAACAATGTATTTTTTTACAAAAATAAAAACATTTAAAATATGTATGGAAAATTACATCTCATTAGATTTTATTATGTTGAAGCCTAAATAAGGGGTTGTTATTTTTAGTACATTAAACAGACTTCAGCTTCTATATTTTTCCAAAAAAATTCAAACACTAAGGTTTTTATTTTTTTATAAAACCATTTCAAATAATTTAAATACTTTAATTAGAATAAATCATAACTTACACAAGCCTAACTAGGTCATGCAATCTAACAAAGCTTCAAGTGCCTCTATTATACCTTATCAGCATCAAACTTATTTTCTGTAGACTCAAAGGCACTACTCTTCTTCTTATTCATCCTTATTCCCATAAATCATTCTAGTTCAAGTTAGTATATACCCTCCATTATCAATTCTTTATAGATTAAATTATAAAAAATGTGATGGATTTATTTTTCACCTAAAAAATATTTGTAATCGTAACATTTATTTAACCCATAGTTTTTTGCTTCTACAAAGCCAACAACTACCTTTACGAGTCAAACTTATAGGAAGTGGCATATAAATAAATAAATATAATATAATATAAAATTATAAATATGCTCCCTCGGTGTCCTAATTTAGTATGAGTTGTCCAACCTAAACTCTAATACCACATGTAACAACCCAGTGCCTACGACATCCCGACCTACATCTAAAAGTGTCACTAGTATCGCGAATGCCGTTGATAGAGGATTGTTTTGTAAATAAAATATATTATAGTTCATAAAGTTATCTACAAAAATTTACACTTTATTAAACTCATGGAAGAAGGAAAAAATATAATACTAATTAATAATACAATCCCAAATAAAAGGAATGGAGCATCAAATAAACTCTAACTACAAAATCATTTTATACTATTAATGAAAAACGGTCTAATGTCTATGAATAACTAAAATAAAATAAACAATAGACAAAACTAACAGATAAATGCACGTCTTCGTCATACCGCTACATCTCCGAAACTACCATATGTCCTCTGTATTTATGTATCAGAGTAAAACAAAAGAAGAAAAGGATATAGGGGAGTGAAACACATCATATGAGTGTATAATACCTCTAAGCTAGTAAAACAAATTTATGTGAGAAAACTATACCTTAACCTATGTCACCTGCACCCAACAAGTTAAGTAAACACAAAAAATACTCTAGGCATAATAGTAACCAAGTATGCTATGGTTTTATGTATTACTATTTGATTTCCTAATACAACGTCGAGCGTGCCTCTATCGAGGATCATAATCACATCTCAAGAATCCAACTAATGGCATCACTACATGGTTGGGGTAAATTCCAGACTAGTCATCAGAACCATGCATGACTCACAATTGAGAACTACATTTCTCAACCCTTTATCGCCAAACCGTAAGCGACTCGCCATTGAGAACTCATGTCCCAAACTATTATCATTAGATGTTATTGGTCACATTAGGAACTCATTTCCTCTGAAAAGTATATCGTAATGCCTACACTATCAAAATCCTTATCATTAGACGTCTGCCACTTCGGTCCTCCGAAGCCATCATCCACCTTTCGCTTTCCTTTGTCTTTTCCAAATCTTGCTGTGGACAGTCCTCTGCCATCCACAGCATTAAACTCTTCCTCTTTGGTTTCAGCATCCTCTTGACACAAGTATCTCTCGATCTCATGGTAAAACTCTACAAGATCCATTGGTGGATCCCTTTCCAAAGCATTCTTAAAATCCGTTTTGTTAGCAATTCCTAAAACTACCACCATTAGAACAACCGATGGATCCAGTTTATGAACCGCTATAACATCCCCTATTCTGAGGTCCAAAACTAACCGCTACAGATGCTACAGTCATCTATAGTTATTAATTCTCGGTGACAAAATGCAGCTATGTTAATCATATGAATAATTAGAAGCACATGAATATGAAAAAATTTCAGACACACATTTCATTTCACAAAGGATATTTCATATTCATTACATAATCTCAAACGTTGCCGAGGTTCGGATAAATATAATTATTATAAAATACTCCAAGAGCGACATATGAAGGTGCCTCCTTGGTTGATCAGAGTTACTAAGTAGACAGACATGTCTCCTGTCAATACATTCATACAATAACTGACATAACACAGCGGAGACCTACTTAACCTGTAAAGCCTTTAATCCCGACCTACTCAAATTAAATTTGAGCACCCGAGACTTCAAGAGGAAAATATAAACTTTGAGTCAGACAAAAAGCTTGGTGTGAATAACAATATGCCATATCAGTTTGTAGATATTAAGTGAGACCACATTGCTGAGCGAAACAAGTTTTCCCCTCACTAATATCCCTTTAAAAATATATAGTCGAAAACTGATATGTAAGGAAAAAAATGAATGCAACACGATCATGTTCATGCTGCGATATTATAATATTTATTAATCCATGTCGTTGGTATGAAAATGCTACTTTAAAGATCATGAATGGAGGACATAAATATTTCATTTGAGTGCATCTACTGCTTGAAGAACTGAGATACAATTCAACTAACAATCAGACACATAAACCACGCTCACTAATCTAGTTGCTAGTTAAGGAAATAATAGTTTTGGATTGTACCAGATTTCAGATATTACAATACTTCGATTGACGTTGGTACGATTTTAAATTTAAGTTGTTGTTATGAAATGATTATTGGAGCATTTTTCTTAGACATAAACGATAGTAAAGAATTATCAAATGAAGAGTAAAGCTGCAGCGTACACAAAAAGGGTTCTCAAATACAATCAGGTCGGGCAGCAGTATAATTGGCCAACCCAAAGCCCAACAGAGTTTTTCTTTATAAATACCAAAGTGTACATAGTGTATTTTAAAAACAAAAATAAATACATTCTGTTATTGTTTTTACTTTCTCTGTCTTTAAAATACAGAAGATATAAAATCAAATTCTGTTTCTTTCAAAATTCTTTCTTGGTATCAGAGCTATCAAATTGCTTAACAGCAAAAAGAGGAGATCATCAGAAAATTGACAGAAAGGAAGAAAACAGAAAACGCATCGTGCCATTGATCTCTCAAAGAAGTTTTCGTCACAGAGATCAGGCTGCGCTTAAGATCATCAGAGAATTAACATTCTCTTCATCTGATCGTGGTTAAATCGATCTTACCTGTTTTTGTCAAAGTTTCTTCCTCACTGGTCGATATTTTCGATCACATATTCCAGTGCCTCGCCAAGAAACCAGTTGTCAGAGACAATTTCACCATTCAATTGATCTCTGGCTGCACATTTCATTAAATGTGTTGATTCTTGTAGTTTTTCTACATAATTTCTTTAATATCACAAGTTCTTGAATATGGCTGAAGGAGATATTAACAACTCAGCCACTTCTGAAACAAGAACAACCAATTCAGCATCTCAAACTGGTAACACCCAAGATATCATCAAAGCCATTATAAAGCCCCAAAGCCAACTAGTCAGTGTTCAACTAGATGAAAGTAATTATCTACTCTGGAAATTCCAGATAGAGACAGCAGTAAGAGGCTATGGTCTTGAGGATCAAGTTCTTGGAACATTAATTACACCATCAAAATACACTGCAGATAAAGATGGCAAATTAGTGAGTAATCAAGATTATGTTACTCATCAAAGGCAAGGCAGTCTAATCAGTGCATGGTTACTGTCATCCATAAGTGCAAATATTCTACCATAGCTAATTGGGTGCAAAAGTGCACACGAGATATGGTCAACAGTGGAGCAGATCTTTAACACACAGTCTGCAGCAAAAATCATGTATTACAAAAGACAACTGCAAAGCATAAGAAAATAAAACATGCCAATGAGAGAGTATCTGACCAAGATCAAGACACTGTGTGATCAACTTGCATAAGTAGGTCATAAAATTTCTGACACAGAGCAAGTTTTATGTATCTTAGGTGGACTAAATGAAGAATATGAGGCAGTGGTAGCAGTTATATCCTCAAAGGAAACAACAAAAAATATACAATATGTTCACTCCACTCTACTTGCCCATGAAGGGAGAATAGAGCAAAGAAGATCAACAGTTTCAGATCTCATTGTAAACTTCACCAGCAACAATAAATTCAAGAATCAAGAAAGAAACAGTAACAACAGAAACCAGTTTAACCCTCAAAGGGGTGGTCAATCCTCCAGATCCAGAGAAAGAAATGGAAGATATAACAACAACAATAACAGACTAAGATGTCAAATTTGTGAAAAATTTGGTCATGCAGCCAACAAATGCTATTTCAGATTTGATGCCAACTACATACCATCTCAACAAAACAACAACAGTTCAAGAAATCACAATCTCAGTGCAAACATGGTAAATGTTCATCCAGACTCTAAAGAACAAGCAGATACCAAAAGCACAGAGACTGTAAAGATTGATGACATTCAGGATGAAAGCTAGTACCCAGACTCTAGAGCTACCAATCATGTAACAAATAATCTCAGTAATCTAAACTTGGGAAGCAGGGAGTACAGAGGTAAGCAATTAATTCATATGGGTAATGGTGAATCAGTTAAAATTACACATACTGGAAATGCAAGTTTTACTGGCAGAAAAGAACTCTTTCTAAAAAAATTGTTAAGAGTTCCATCTAATAGAAAAAATTTATTGAGTGTATCACGATTTTCCCAAGATAATGATGTGTATTTTGAATTTTATCCAAAATAATGTTTAATTAAAGATATTCTAACTAAAGAAATAATTTTGCAGGGAAAGGAATTTAAAGGGTTGTACAAATTCGATGTTGCAAAATCAAGAAATTCTGAATTTTGAGGAAAATGGTGTAATGTTACTGAAATAGAACAAGAAGATAAATGTAAAGATTTTGACATTTGGCATTCCAAGCTTGGACATCCAAGTGTAAGCATTGTAAAAAAAGTGTTAAGTAATGATAATATTTCTGTTAAAGATATTACAATGCCTTATGTATGTACATACTGTCAAATGGGCAAAAGTCATAAACTTGCATTTCCAGTCTCAAAAACAAGTTATACAAAACCCTTAGAATTAGTTGTTAGTGGCCTATGGGGTCCATCTCCTATTAACACAGATTATGGTTACAAATATTACATATCATTTGTTGATGCATACTCTAGATATGTATGGATTTATTTTTTGAAATCAAAATCTGAAACTTATGATGCAGTCTTACAATTTATAACTCAGGCTGAGAGGCAAACAAATTGCCAATTAAAAGTCTTGCAGACTGATGGTGGAACTGAGTTCCAACCACTTAAAGAATACCTTCAAAAGAAAGGTATAATTCACAGAACAACCTGTCCATATACATCAGAACAAAATGGACTGGTTGAAAGAAAGCATAGACATATTGTTGAGACTGGACTTACTTTAGTAGCTCAAGCATCTCTGCATCTAAAGTTTTGGCCTGATGCCTTTGCCACTACTGTGTTTTTAGTAAATAGACTAGTGTGAACTCGTGCTTCGCACACGGATGCTATCAGAATATTGTAGTTGCATAGGCCATATTCAAATATATAAGGATTTTAATATAATGATAATGAAAAAACATTATTGAACAACAGTGCGACATCATTTATAAGCCATGATCAACGAAAAATAATGCATAGATATATATGATTTTTATAATTATAATTGAAATTAACTGAAAGAATTATAGTGAATATATTAAAATTCACATATTTGTCAGAGGATAAAGTATGTATGAAAAATTTATCCAGTAGTACATAAATATAGTCACTATGGCGTATAATGACAATGTTGTTGATTTTGCAATTACATAGTTGATGCAGTGTATATAGATATATTTGAAGTAGTCACTGTGAACTGCAAACATAAATAGACACTTCAATTTGTTTCAATAAAATAACAGAACCAAAAGTTTTTAGTCATGTGCGGCTATATAATAGTAGGACCAAAAGCATTGAATGGATTTGAACTGTATTTGTCAACATAAGAGGAAAGAAAACTAGGAGATGCAGTACAGTGAAGGGAGGAAGAAGTAAAATGCAAGATTCATCTGAAATAGGACCGAAGATGTAATATGAAAATAATAAGGTTTCCAATACAGATTACCAATGTTCATTGAATAGGATTCCAAGTCAAGTACAAAATATGACATATAATTGGCGGCATTAACCCCTAATTTGAAAAGTGACGGAACAGAGCAATTGTGCTAACTCTGATATATTGTTTAGCCTTGGAAAATACTATCGGTGGTGTGCTTATCAAGTTGGTCTTGAGTGGATGTAGCTGCTTTTATCATGCCTTGAAATGATGCATTAAAGTGGGTAAACTTTTTCGGCGATGTAGGATTTTGTACCTGCAACCAAAAAGGCAACACTGTTAAATTGCAAAAAGTGAAATTAAATTCAGAAATACCTACAAAATATATAACCGACAGAATGATGGAAGATGCAAATTAAATTCAAAATATATTTTGGTCATAACTATTTTCTCTTATATGCAATGATAAAATCGTTCTCATATTGGTAGTGTAATTTTTGTACCATAGCCATTTTCTCTCCTATATAATTACAATATATCTTATGGCATAACTGAACTTCTACAACTTTGAAATTTAAGTATTTACTTGTTTAGTCGTAAAGTATTACGAAAACATTATAATCCAGTTAACTTTTAGGGCATCTGTGATATGAATACTATGGTAAATGATATGTGAACCTAAAGACGGTACATAGAAATAGTCTACCTCCTCTAGTGTTAAATACGATGTGCAAACAAATGATGCATATGCAGAATTATTTAATTACTACTTTGGTTAACCAAGTATTGAGCCTTCAGCCTATGAGAAGTAAGATTTTTTTGCTTTCATACACCTTAATTTGGGAAAAAAGTCATAAATGCATTACATATTTTTAAAATCAATACGAAGGCTCTAAGTTTTGCAATTCTAAACTCGATATCTTCAAAGTCTTAAAATGTTAAGAGCGATAATTTCCATTAACATAAATTTATATAAAAATATTTTCTAGTGTTTAAATTGTATGTCCAAAATTTGTAAGGAAGAATGCATGATTGGTATGATTAGTGCTACAATTTTGATCAAAGTATAACATTAATATACGATAAGAATGCTACATCTGATCATTACAGACTGGAGCTTTGTAAATATGATACGTTCAATATTTAAAGTAATATACTACTATAATTTTAGTCAAGAAGACACAAAAAGTTACCCTTAAAATGATTAACATAGATAACTTGTAACTATTACGAAGAGCACAGGCCAGGTGCTGCTTCGTATGGCAGTGTACTCATTTGATATTTTATAATATTAGATGCATTTTTTGAAATTTGACTCATTGTCATAACTGGAATCAATATATTTCCATATATAGTAGGCTAATCATTCTCCATTTTAAGAAGATTGATCAATAATTTCACCAGTTACTAAATTTACTTTTCAAGGGGAAAAAATCCTACTCTGTTCGAATCAACTATAAAGCTCTGCCACTGATCGTTTATATAAACATGATCAAATGTCAATTTAGTAGCCAATTTTTACAATCTTTGGGAATATTTGGACAAATGTTATTGTAATGATAATAATTATTATCATTAAAATATCCAACCAAGTGCCTAATGTTTTTTTGTACAGTGGATCCAGTATCAAATTTAGTAATCAAGAAAGGCAAAATAACTATGAATTGTAGACAATATTGTGAGTGCACTGGATGAAAATTTTGATTTTTTATTATTGTTTGATGACATAGTAAAATAATATGATTTGCCACATATTGCAAAATATAGAAACAGTCTATATCCAGAAAAATTTATCCAGTGGATTTTTGTAAAAATGAGACAATACATGTTCTCGAGCAACTGTAAAACAAAATAGGCATTACCAGCACTTATTTTGCAAATGTTACAGGATGAGTATTCCCAACCATTGCTCAGATTGACATAAGTGATTTTTGCTTCAAATGCAAATGTGCTACCCTGCGCGATTGCAAAGCGTGTATTTTAGTGGTGCATCAAAAAGAAAAGAGTATCATAATAAATAAGTGGGTAATGGGTGTGAATATGTATATATGAACAACACGTGCACAACCGAGTATAATGGGTTATAATTATGAGATTAAAACAGCCATGTTATTTGTTAGCTTTTGTTGGTTACAGGGTTAGCAATTATAAGTTGCCATTGATTGTCGCGGTTAAAAATAAATGCATTAATATGCAATAGCTTAGCAATGTGGTTACCTCAGATTCCATCGTCAGATCTGAGCCGGTTATTTCTGATAGGCTTTTATCAATGATTATATCAGGATGTTTTTCTGGTCGGCTGTCCTGACTGCTGATCATTGGTAGTTTCCTCTTTCAGAAGCTGGGGTATAGATATAGTAGATACTATGTCAAATTTGTTGTGCAAATCTTGTTTGTAATAGTGTTGAATGGATTAAAACTCGCCTTTTGAGCAGCGCGTTACCTTCATTAATATCCAGGTAGTGTAGACACAGGTTATTGTAGTTGACCTGAGGGTAGGCTTACCTGTAATACATAGCATAAACAATCAGATAGGTATAATTATAATGCAAATAAGCTATAGTAGTTGGCTGATAGTTGGAGAATATACCAAGGTAAGTTCTAACAGTCATCGTAGTAAGGATTATAGTCTTATTGTTTTCATCTAGCGTAGATTGATCGACCAAGGAAGTTTTGCTTCCCCACAAAGTAGCTAAAATTCGGTTACCACTTCACACGGATGAAAAGGAAGTTTAGTAATGAGCAGATTATTATTTCATTAACATAGTTGTATTATATGCAGAAAACGCTATAGTAAAAGGGACCAGTGCAAGTATAACATAAGTCCGCGCTTAGGCGCGACCGAGTCATTGGTGGTCAACTGGTTAACGAACTCACCATTTCTTGTAATGAGTGGGGACTAAAAATTAGTTGAATTCGTGTCTAGCTAAGACTTATGTTTGCGATAATGATTTTTAAGCGGTTTATTTATATATGTACATGTTGGTAGTCAAACCTCGCACGTTGGAAAGCAGTAGTCATTAAATAACATGAAAAAGAATTAAATAATAAGTTTTATGAAAAATAAACTTTAAATTTAGAGAAATTATTAAATGTGCTTCAAAACACCCTCCGCGATGTAGATGTACTTGAATATAGCTCAATTTAGTAGATAAACAAAAAAACAAAGCAAAAGAAATATTTTAAATGTATTAAAAAAAATTCGTGGCTTATATATTTCTATTCCACAAAGCTCAAACAAAAAAAGAAATAGCAAATTATTGATGGAACTCGAAATGCAGCTCAAAACATAGTTGAATAGCTTTGACGGACCTGGTAATGACTATTAATCTTGTATCAACCTTTTAGATGATCGACCTCTTAATCGCTAGAAATCATTGTATCCCAAGAATCTAGTATCCATGAATATGCGGCTATCTGGCACAAAGACAAAATTGGTGGAAAATTGTAATGTTTGAGTGGATCCAATACATCAAGAAAAGCAGAGTTGAAGGAAAACATAGATAAATTCTAAACAAAATCATTTAATAACTATTTAATAGCATTTCTATCATAACCTACTTATAAACAATATTGGTAGAAATAACAAAAAAATTATGAACAGTCGTAAACAATCATGTTTATTGAAAATCTAATTTGGACGACCAAATAAAAGAAAAGTGAAGATGTTTTATTTATCTAATCCATGTAGATCACTGCCATAAAGGATTAACCAACACTCATTTTAAAAGCATACATTGGTGAATAAAATGTAATGTTTGGTTGCATCCAGCCAACATCATGCAAAACAGACCGTTAGAATACATACATAAGTTCCAAAAAAAATCAAGTATTAGCTATTCAATAGCTCTTGCATTATGATTTTCCAATAAGAAATGTAGGTAGAAAACTAAAAATAAGTATGAAAAGTCATAAACAATAATGTTTATTAAACAACAAAGATAGGCCAACCAAATATAGGATACAACATTGCAACGATTTAACAGATAACAAATAGGTACAGCACATGGGGAAGACAATGGAGAGAAGTTGCGTAGAATTGTATTTATATCCGAAAGAAGTTGCTTTTTTACCTGTAAAAAAAAGATCGAAAAGTTTGGATATATAGACAAAAATTATTGAATTTTAAAGTCAGCATTTAACTTAATATGGAAGTAACATATTTCTTTTTTTCTTTTTGACTTACAAAAGCAAATTGGACATATAAATAAATTTAAAATTAACAAAATATTAGAAGATGCAAAATTTCAAAATCCAAAAAATTCCAAACGTAAAAAAATATGTAAATTTCAAACTAAAAACTCAAATATTTGGATCGAAATTTCAATTTTTGAAACTCAGAATTCAAAATTTGAAACATAAAAGCAAACAAACTCAAAACTTTAATTTTGTATAATTTAACATCTTAAAATTGAACTATCAACTTTTCAAAACTCAAATTTAATTTTTTTAAATTTCAAATTTCAAATTTTAGATATTCAAAATTTCTCAATTTGGATTTTTCAAATCTCTGAATTTCAAATTAGTGAATTTTCAGATGTCCAAAATTCGAGCTTTTAATTTTTCAAATTTTAAAGAAATTAAATTGTTCATATTTGAATTTTCAAATTCCTGACTGATATTTTCCTTTTTTGACTTTTATAACAAAAGTTTTTCAATTGAACTTTTGTTGTTTGAATTTTTTAAAAACAAAAGGACTTCAAAAATATGAAAAAGCAATTTCGCTTTTGTTTGCCAAAGGGTTATGACGTCTTGATTATCCAGTAGCTTCATCGATTTCATCCTAATGTAATATGATCTGACACAAAAGAGAACTCATCTTACCTACATTTTATTTTAGAACAATAAATATGGACACAGCACAACGACGTGAACCTATGCATCAAGCCTCTCGCTTCTAATTCAGATAGAATATCCATGTTATCCAGCTCTACGTTATGCATTTTATCCAACTCCTTAGTGACGCCAAATTCAAGTTCACTTAACCACTTAACACAGACCTTTACTTTCCTAACATACCCCTCGATATACCGATTCTTTTCCTTGAAAACTTAAGCACATATTTTATTTCAGAAACCAACTATGGTTGCAGAAGTTAAAGCAATGTATCCAAGATTCCAATTAACATATGTGATACATTAGAACTTTAGACATTAAGACTGTAGAGAAATTGTTCAAATATAAATAATACCTAGAAGCCATTCGAATGTAGAAAAAATAGAAGTAGTTAGACCACAATGTTTCAAAAATCATACCCATGCCATAGTTCATATAATAAAATAAATAATAGAAAAACTTTCGGCATTACAAATCCTAAATAACCATAACAGTTCTTATAGTATTTTTGCCCAATACAAACTATATGCAATAGTTGCTGGCATTTGAAGAACCCAATTATAAAATTAATGGAAAGTTAACGACGGAATTGAAAAACGTTATCAAATGAAATCACTTCCGCCACGAAGAAGACTGACCTAGGAAAGATTTCTTCATCCAATAAGCAATCTAGAAACCGATTCGAGAAGAACAAATTAGAGTTTTTTACCTGAGGTAGGTAGACGATTGGGTAGCATAGTCGACCAGATCTTGTAAGCATGATTAATAATGGATGAAACAAACTTTGGTTTGGACTTGCGATTTTTGGCCATCTCGGATCCAGGTGGAGAATACAGACGATGAGAGCAAACCAAGATCTGGAGAAAATGCAAAAGGAGATCGCCGTTTTTTAAGTGTTTGGGAGTGGAGAGGCCTGAAAACGAAGAAGATGACCAATGCCGAGTAAGTGATGAGGATTAGCGGAGCTCTAATCGATGCCTGCTTGAAGAGTCACTGACTCCATAGATGCGGTTTAGAGGAAGAAAAGTTGGGGACGAAGAGATTGGGCGAAGGAAGCGGATAGCTGGTTACCAAAAGAAATGAAACCGCGACGGTTGATTTCACAAAATAGAACAGGGCTTGTGCGCACTGTATAGTATAGATATAAATTAGGGGACTGTTCAGTTGCCAAATTTCAAGGGGGCCTGTGTGAGCTTGAAATTTAACTCACTAATAATAATATAGTATAGATTACCCACAAAAGTTTTACAGTTTAAAAGTCCACTAGAAATTCTATATAAGGTTAAACCAGAATACCACAATTTAAAAGTATTTGGATGTCTATGCTTTCCCTACTTAAGGCCATATAACACACACAAATTAAGCTTTAGGTCATTACCATGTACTTTCTTAGGCTATGCAGCCAACAAGAAGGGATACAAATGTTTGGATAGCAATGGGAAGTTTTTTACTCAGTGAACTTCATGTCAAGCTCGCAGGAAAACAAACAATTTGGTGCGATAATCTGAGCACTGTACCGCTCTCAGCAAATCCAGTTCTACATGCTAGAACCAAGCACATAGAACTGGATCTCTACTTCGTTAGAGAAAAGGTAACAGAGGGAAAAATTAACATAAATCACTTACCATCGTCTTACCAAGCTGCTGATATTATGACAAAGCCTCTATCAAAAAAGAACTTCGTTCGCTTCAAGCTAGAATTGAAGGTAACTGAGTCTAACAGCAACGAGAAAGGCAAGATCTATAGCAACTCGAACAAAATCGAAGCATGACAGCATCAATTACTTCAATCAAAGAAAAATTCCACTTGGCAATCAAGTGAAATTCCCCTGATGAAGAAAGCAAGGCAAGATCTACAGCAACTCAAGCAAAATCGAAGCAAGTTTCTGAGTGGTCAAGATCTACACACTCGAGAACTGAAGCCATCATTTTTTTCATGGTGCGGCTGAAGATATCGCAAACCCTAACCCTAAATTAGGTTTGAGGGGAGGTATCAAATGAAGAGTAAAGCTGCAGCGTACACAAAAAGGGTTCTCAAATACAATCAGGTCGGGCAGCAGTATAATTGGCTAACCCAAAGCCCAACAGAGTTTTCCTTTATAAATACCAAAGTGTACACAGTGTATTTTAAAAACAAAAATAAATACATTCTGTTATTGTTTTTACTTTCTCTGTCTTTAAAATACAGAAGATAATAAAATCAAATTCTGTTTCTCTCAAAATTCTTTCTAATGATAGGAGTTTATTATCTTGCAGATAAAACAAAGACTAACACGATAATGAATCCATGCTTATAGATTGCCTTTAATTAAATAAATTTTGTTGACCGGACACTGCAAATTTTAAATTTTTTGGAGAACGAACCTATTAATAAGTTAGGTTGTAGTTTCTTATTACTTTTATTACTTGTGCTTTAACTTATAAATAACGTAATCTGTAAGTATGCATAACGTACAAAATTTTAGTCTACAATAAAGTAATAGACATTTTTTTTTCTTTCTTAAAGCTATTATACAAATTTTTTTGCCTACGACCATGCATGCAGTTGCTAAAGAGGATTTAACCATATACTTGAAGAGGAAACATCACTTGTTTTTATGGATAATTTACAAAGGAGAAAAGTATATGTATGCTAGCCTATTCGGAGAAACTTATCCTTCATAAGGTCTGATATACGATTTTAATTTTTGAGATCACACTAATAATGAACCGACACTGATAAAATTTTGTACATGGTACTGAATTTGGCTCCAGTATCTGTGATGTAAATACATTGTTTTAAGAGGAAAATGTGCATTTCTTGTTGTTGATATGGCCAGTTGTTACATCCTTGAGTTATCTACCATAAACCATTGTCAATCTAGTTCACTTAACAACCAAACACTGCATGATTTTATTTTTATTATGTTACTTTGTACATTTCCTATGACTTTCAGTTTGTATACCTTTTTAAAAAATTTGATGACTGAATTAGACCTATTTTAGTCATTATTTTACCAACATAGGTTTAATCCAATGGCTCATTTTACTTTGTTATAGGCAAATATGAGGTTTTGAGTAGTAAAAAATGCTTCATATTGTTACTTAAACTGAAGAAGGTTTGGCTGATGTTTTCTTTTACTAATTTCTATTTGTTTGACCTTAGTATATCCTGTGTCATTTTACCACTAGGCTAGCATTCATAGAAAATTGAGCTTATTTGTTAATACACTCGTCACTCGCCTATGAGACTACATCTATGAGCTGATGTAACCTTCTGGGTTCGAGGCATTTGATAATTCTGTGAAACTAAACTGATTACCTCTTTAAAGTACGTTGACAAACTCCGAATTTTCTGACCTAACTAGCTTGAACTGAGCGGATCAAACTTAAGCCAATAAGCCCAGCCTTTTGTGCTATAAAGCTCAGTTTTATGGTTTAGGATGCCTATGAAAAGTACTTGACTTCTTTATAGCTAATGGTATACTTGGTGTTGATGTACATTATATAGTATGTGAAACTTTTTTTTTTTTTTTTTTTTGGTTAAAATGGAGGGAAAGAAATGAAATGAAGCTGCTGTGTAAGAGATTTTGGTAGAGCTAACTACTTCACATTGGTTTACACTTTTTACAACCATGGTGACGGCCAGGATTATTCGACATTTTGTATTAAACCCTTTTAATGGTAATAATATGCACTTTGACATCATTTTCTGTGAAATATGATCACAAATCCATCTATTTATTCTACTACTATATAAGAAACTTAATACGAAGTCAATATTTATTGCTTTATAGATGGGGTATACTGATATTGCCACTGTAAACAGTTTTATATGATTGGATATGTCATAGAGATTCAGGTTCCATACGATATTTCACTTGTTTAAGCATTGTAAGATTATGGTTGCAGAATTCATAGAAAATCGCAGCAGTCAGATGATTATAAGCACACGAGACTGAAATGTTTGAAAAATAAACGCTCAAACTTCAAACATGAGACACACCAACTGTAATTATCTGATGCCGAAAGCCTATAAATTAACTACATGTAGTAGCCTTCATGATTTAGATATCCGGGCCACCGATTAAACTCAATTTCCCACGGATCCAAAACCGTTGAAGAGCGTTATTTGGGGTAGCTTGAAAATTTAGCCCGAATTGGATTCGTGTTGGAGATGGCCTTTTGTAGTGGGCTTCCAGGTTAAGTAAATTAAAATTTAGGCTGAAAGGCCCAAGACATAAGTCGTCAAATCAGCACACAATTGCTTTCGTCACTTGTCATTTGCTTTGAACCACAATATCTCAAGAGCAGTGTTTTAAAGATCCAATCCAACCTCGTTTCGTTAACCTTCAACCTTTAAGCTCTACGGCTTTGAAAATGAGTTAACCTCGCGCGTACATGAATCCGCGGTCTAACCTCAAAATATTGAATAAAAAAACCTCTAGACCAACATCTTTGAATTAAATGGTTATTCAAATTTGAGAAAAAACAATCGTGTTCACCTTTCATTTTTTACACAATCAATTTAACAAATAATTTCAACACCTTACCCACTAAATTATTGGATTATCTTATCAATTTTGGACGACATGATATATTATCAGTGTACATTTTACGAATCATTGTTAAACTGAACCTCTTCAATCTTAAAAAATAAGAAAATTTACAATTTTGAACTAAAAAAATTATTGTAGAATTATTCCAATTAATATTTGTTATGAAATGTTCAAAAAAATTATTTTAAAATCAAATATATTAATTATAATTGGTTAGATTTTAACATTGATTGAAATAATTTTACATTTAAATTAGAAATATAGAAAATAACGATCAACGCGGTTCTCTCAGTTTGACCAGTTGAACCACTAGAACCTTTGACCTTGCTCCAACACGGTTCGGTCTTCGAAACTATGCATGAAAGACGTTTCAAAACAAAAGATTATCATCAACGGCTTGATTTTTAACATTCAGTGTAGTCATGGAAGCTTAACAAATCAGGGGAAACATTATAGACACCGATCAGGTACTGATTTACAAACTTGACATCTTAGAGTCTGGTTTTATTTTGTGTTTTGTGTTTTGTGTTTTTTATTTTCAAAATTCATAACAAAATATAAGGACGGCGGAAGATAAATTTAAAATTTTAGGTCATCACGACGACGTTAGAGGGATGGCGGAGGAGATTGAATGTTTTCAATTCTTTTGTTATTTCTCCAAACACGAAAACCAATATAAATTTGTTTTGTATTTTACATGTTAGCTTCATTTTCGAAATTGGTTATTTTTCAAAAATACATGCATCTTATACACGTTTTTGAACAAAAACATAAAACTAAAAATGACAAACCAAACGTGGCCTTATCTTTTCCATTTTTCATAAATAAACTCATTTCAAAAAATTGCTCCTTCTATAATTTATCCGCCGTGTTAGTGGATTTATGATTTTAGTTTTTGGTAAAAGAAACTTAATAGGCCTAAGCAATTGAATGCTGTCTCAGCGGAAATGGTATCTTCTATTTCCCAATATTGTTAGTTTTTGTTAAATTTTAGTGTCTTTTGTTTCTTATGGGACTTATCGTTGTAGATTGGCTTAAATTGGATTAATGATGTGGATTGGTTGGTTGTAGATTGGCTTAAATTGGATTAATGGTGTGTCTTTTGTTAAATAATTATTTTGTTCGATATTTAAATATTGGAATAGGGTTTTATTACATAATCTCTTTCTTGAACTTAGTGTCGTATTTAGTTTCTTAGTTTTGCGGTGGTTTCAGGTTTTGAATATGTTCTGCCTGTGAAGAAGATTCTATAGTCAGGATTATAATTATAAAGGTATTGTTTCTTTCACTAATTAGTTACATTAATATGTTCTGCCTGAGAAGAACGCAAAGAGAGCGGTGAGTGAAGCGAGGGGTCGGGCGTATGAAGACATGTATCATAATCTTGGTATGAAGGAGGGTGAAAAAGATGTCTATAGGACAGCTAAGCTCCGTGAGAGGAAGACAAGAGACTTCAACCAAGTTAAATGCATCAAAGATGACAATAATAGACTTTTGGTGAAGGACGATGAGATAAAAAATTAGATGGAGTGATTACTTCGATAAGCTATTTAATGAAGAAGGTGATAGCACTATAATCAAGATAGATGACTCTTTTGATGACACCGATTGGTATTTTGTTCGAGAATTCAAGAATCCGAGGTAAAGGAGGCGCTAAAACGGATGAAAGCAAGCAAGGCATTGGGGCCTGATGGCATCCCCATTGAGGTGTGGAGATGCCTTGGAGATGCAGGGATAGCCTGGCTAACTAAGTTGTTCAATAATATTTTCAAATCAAACAAGATGCCAGATGAGTGGAGAAGAAACATATTAGTTCCAATTTTTAAGAATAAAGGAGATATCCAAAGTTACACAAACTACAGAGGAATTAAGTTTATGAGTCATACGATGAAGCTTTGGGAGAGAGTCATTGAACATCGATTAAGAAGAATGACAAACGTTTCAAAAAACCAATTTGGCTTCATGCTTGGGAGGTCGACCACAGAGGTGATTTTCTTGATAAAACAACTTATGAAGAGGTTTAACGAGCAAAAGAATGATCTATACATGGTATTTATCGATTTAGAGAAAGCTTATGACAAAGTACCGCGAAAGGTGATGTGCAATACCCCAAAATTTTGTGAAAAATCATTTTGATAAAGTGATTTAATTTTGAAATATTTAGATTTAAATATGGTGAAATTCTTGGGATTAAATAGTGTGCAAGGATATGTGTGCACATGCACACTGGAAAATGGCACAAGGGAAATCCAAGAATTTGTGAAAAAAAAATAAGAGACAGAAAATTCTTATTTGAAATAAGAAAGTAAAATTCTTATTTAAAACATTGGAATTTAACTTAGGCCTAACCAAGTTAAATATGGGAGATATGCCTATATACATTTTTCTGTGAAGCATAAGGAATTAAATAAAGTAATAAAGAGGCAGAAAGATTTTATGTGAGCAAAGGAGTAATTCTTACTTAGCATAGGGTTTTCTTTTACCAGATCTAACTCATTTAATTAGGATATATACATATGTGTATAATTTCTGAAAGGCAAGAGAGATCAAATAAAAATATATACACCTATGTGCATGTATATTTTCTGTGAGCAGAAAGTGTTAAAAAGAAACATCAAAATGACATGAAATGTAATACAAGTCAATATGCTTGTGTAGGTAAAAATAAAAAAAAAGATTTCCAGAAAAGAATAAAAGCATAAATAAAAACTGAATCACACATTTAGCATGATTTGGGTAAGTAATTAAAGATAGCCATTTTCTGGAAAAGTAAGGGTAACAACTATAATGGACTAAAGTGGCCGGGGCATTAAGGAGGAAAATGTGAAAATGCAAAATGCATGAAGATGGTTAGGATAGAAATGGAATTTTGTTGTAACAAAACCCTAGGAGAAAACACTGGTATAAATAGGCAGTTTTGGCCAGGAAAACATTTTACCCCGAGTTGCTCAAAATAATAAGAAAGAAAAGAAAATATTGAAAGGAAGAAGAAAACACACATACATAAGGATTTTCTGGATCAAGAAAAGGAAGAACTTAGATGAGTAACCTCACTGAGTTCATGGCATTAAACCTGAGAGGAGGCAGCCACTTTTTATATTGTCATTTAAATATTGCTCGTTTTGATATGATTTTATCAATGCTTTTTGGATGTTTTTATTTTGAATCTGATATGATTTTATTATGGATGTTTTTGGTGATCTTTGACTTGTTGAGATATTTGCCTTTGGATGTGCAACTTACTGTTTTATTTTACTCAGAAATGTTAAGGTCCCGAATCTTAAAATTATATATAGAGAATACTCACAATTGTTATAGATCTATGGCATGGAAATTTTTACCAAAGAAAAATGTTGGGAGTTACATTATACTTGGTATAAGTGCTGAGGCTTGAGAAGAAAGAAATTAAGGGTGCAATAGAAATTTTCTAGGTGCTGAGCCCTTAATCAAATTAAAAAAAAGAGCTCACAAGCTAAAACTATGATTGAGCCAGATCATGAATCGGATTCAATCATAAAGGCTTGCAGATCAATATAACAAGACATGCCATGTCTCTTTTACAGTTGAAAATATTCTTACTGAGATCAAGACATAATGTCCACATTTTTGGAAATAACTGTCTACTTAATTTCTGAATAAATTATGCTAGAAATATTTATGGGTGTTTCCATGTATGCAGTGACAAGTTCACTTAGCTATCTGATGATAATATTTAAATCAATGCACTAGTAAATAAACTAGGGAAGGAAAGGCCAAGAAGGCTGCTGGAATGCTTGTTATATTTGATGTATGCAAGTTGGCACATGGTTTGTTTAAGCCCTGAGATCTTTGTGCAATGATGTGAATTAGTTCATTGCAATGTGTCCCTGTGATTCCTTGATGGCAGATGAGGCAGGAATTTAAACTGAATTTATACAACCTATACATGAAGATTTAGGAATATGAATATTTCTTAGGTTGGTTGGTATGGAACCATGATTGTTCCAGTGAATGCACATGTTGCAATTAGATAACTATGTTTGCCTGATTATGAATGTAGGTATAGGAATGATGGATGGAGTTATCATACCTGAGTCAATTTATTTACACAATGATATAATAAGTGATTGCAGAAATTCGTTCAAATAACAAGTCATTACATTCATATTCTCTGTTGTTTAATATCATGAATATACTGATGTTGCTCATACCAGATCATGGATCTGACCCTTATTTTCTCATGGCATATGGGGGTGTCTCATTTTAAAATGAGGCAGCCACCAATGCTCTTTCAGGAAATGCAGGAGCTAAGTAGAAAGTGAAGTTATGGCAAATGAAAAGGGATTGAATGAACATGCTTGCTAGTTTTAATAAGAGCCTAATATGATTTTATTTGCATGTATTCATGAGACAGTTGTGTTTGAACTAGATGTTATGTAATGAACTTTCTATGTTTGATTGAACTGGTTTTATTTCTGTTGAATATTGCTTTACATTAAGGTTTAAAAATTAAAAGAAATATCTCGGTTGAAAACCAAAAAAATATGCTTAAGTATTAGATATGAAAGCCTGGGAAAAGAAATATACATATATGTATGTGAGCAAATGTTTTGCATAACTTATATTATGTATTGGTCAATTCTTGAGACATAGCAATGCACTGAGTTCTTAGAATAAAACCTGGATTTAACTAGAGGTAAACTTATAAAGATTTAAAGCATTTTTACTGTAATACTTTGTAAACCAGTTTAATACCACTTTTTGAATTGTTTTGAGAAAGGTAAATATTTTGCAAGGCTTAAGATATAATGTCATTGCCTTGAACAAGTGTCTGTTAGACACAAGACACATGGGTTAACCAGCTTCAAATGAGTGAAGTTTTGGTTGACTATATTTGATGGTATTTTGAATGAAAAATACATTACAAAAAGCTTTAGTTTATTTAGCAATTGTTTCACCACAACCAACTTTTAAAAGCCATACCAGATATGCAATCTGGATAGGTTTGCACTTTCAAACCTGGAAACACACACATTATTCTTTTAAATATATTTAAGTTTAAATTCTTGTCACAGCAAATTTCATGCAAATACTCAACTTGCAATGTGTTGTATAGGCTAAGATTGAAATAAACTAGACATATAGATTGAATCAAAATAAGAAAGTTTCTAGAAAATACATAAGTGGAAAATGATAAGAGAATATATCATTTTCTGGTCTTAGCCAAATATCAATATATTTGAACTATGAGAGAAAAAAAAAGAGAACCCTAAATACTTTGACCAAATATGGACAGGATTTATTAACATATTATAAATATTCAAAAGAACAAGGTAATTAACTATATGCAGATTTCTTCAAATCCAAACTAAATAGCATGCTCTTGTTTAACAAATGGAATTAAAAACATACTCTGATTTTAGACAAGAGGAACACATACATCCTCATATGTATGTGTATATCTTTAGGAATAAACTGATATATTTATATTGGTAGAAAATATTGGATCCTGGATCAATTGTTTGAAAAGAAAATGACTCTGAGAATATTAATTATAGGAATGTAAAAAAAAAATTAAGCAAAATAAGGAGGGTCGTTTCAGTTGGTATCAGAGCAAATGGTTGCATTGATTGATTGAATACTATAGAAATGTATTATATCTGGTTGTTTGGATGAAATAATTTAGATAGGAAAATATTAAACATAGAAAATACTTACAGTACACTAATACTATTTGCCCATAAACTTGGTTAGCAAACCATGGTAGGAAGGGGATCACATCATGTAGGGACAAGTGCACCGCAGATGCTTGATATGCAAGAGTTTGTAAGAGTTTTAAGGGATGGAATTGGGCATAGGCCTGAGAACCCACATGAGGAACTTTCAAAACTACTGAAGGCTTACACCAATTTGGGAGGCAAAGGTTTTGAAGGGACTGAGAATGTGATGGAAATTCAAGCATGGTTGAGAACACTAGATAGAATTTTCAATGACATGCAGCTTGATGATCAGAGGAGGAGGCAAGTAGCTTCAAGACAGCTGAAAGGAGTAGCATTAGGCTGGTGGGAGGTGATCATAGCTGGGAGAATTGAAAATGAAATCACTTGGAATCAATTCAAGGAGATGCTGGAGGCAAGATTTGTACCAGCATCAGCCAAGACCACTTTGCTTGAAGAATTTATCAGACTTAGGCAGGGAACTTTGAATGTCACTGAGTACACTCAAAAGTTTGAGGGGCTATCTAAGTATGGAGCAATGCTAGTGGCAAATGAAGCATCCAAAAATGATAGGTATATAAAAGGTCTGAACCCAGGACTTAGCAGAGCTATGCTACCATATGCAGATAGGACTTTTGATCAAGTAATTGATCTGGCATTGAAATTGGAACAGCATGACAAGGAAAGAGAGAAGTATAGGAATTTTAAGAGCAACAACAACAAGAAGAATAAGGGAAGATATCACCCTTATGATAAAAAGAAGGAGGAGGCAGACAATAAGAAGGACAGAGACACCAAAGCTAATGATGCTAAGAAGAAGTTGGTTTGCCATCATTGTGGAAAAGAAGGACACATCAAACCAAGGTGCCCAGAATTAAAAGGAGGACCTTTCAAGTGCTACCTATGTGGGAAAGAGGGGCATATGAAAAGGAATTGTCCTGAGTACAAACAGCAAGGGAAAATAGCAAGTTTGGAAGGCAAAGGCAAATCCACAGTGGAGAGTGGAGCTGAGAATCATGGTCAAGTGGAAGGTACACTACTTATTTGCACCATACCCATAGCAGTAGTATATGACACTGGGGCAACTCACTCCTTGATTTCCTATGAATTAGTTAAAATGCTAAAATTAAATTGCATATTGGTTGAAACCCCACTGCTTATACAAAGTCCACCGGGGAGTTCTAGTGTTTTGAACATGAATTGTGTGGATGTGGAGTTAAACATAGGAGGAAATATTTTTATTTCCAATTTATATGTTTTGAATTACCCAAATATAGGTGTTATATTGGGGGTAGACTGGTTAAAGCAATTTAAAGCCATAATTAATTTAGACTCATCCACCATATCATTGCAAAATTCTAGAGGCCAGAGGATCACAGTTTATGTGAAGTAGCTAAGGAAGGAAAATTATATCATTTAGTTGACTCAGAAAAAGATTTCAGTGAACTAACCATTGAAGAAATTCCCGTAGTCAATGAATACTTGGATGTGTTTGGGGAAGTTAAGGGTGTTCCACATCATAGACCAGTTGAGTTTCAAATTAATCTCATTCCAGGAGCAAGTCCAATAATCAAGAAACCCACCAGAATGGAGCCAAGTGAATTGAAGGAATTGAAAAATCAATTGGAAGAATTAGAAGGCAAAGGATTTATAAGGCCAAGTAATTCATGTTGGGGTGCTCCAGTAGTATTTGTAAGAAAACATGATGGTACTTTGAGAATGTGCATAGATTATAGAGAACTAAATAAAGTAACCATCAAGAACAAATACCCATTGCCTAGAATAGATGATCTCTTTGATCAACTCAGTGAAGCTAAAATATTTTCTAGATTAGACTTAGCATCAGGATTTCATCAAATGAAGTTTAAAGACTCAAGTGTTAAGTATACTGCATTTAACACTAGATATGGCTTATATGAATTTATGGTTATGCCATTTGGCTTGACAAATGCTCCTTCATATTTTGTAGATTTAATGATATAGAATATTCAGAGATTATTTAGACAAGTTTGTATTGATTTTTATTGATGACATTTTGATTTATTCCAAAACAGTGGAAGAGCATAAAAATCATTTGCATTTAGTTTTGTCAAGATTAAGAGAAAATGATTTAAAGGCAAAATTTTCAAAGTGTGCATTTTGGAAGGAAGAAGTACATTTACTTGGTCATGTTATCTCTGCCAAAGGAATTTCAGTAAACCCCAATAAGGTAGTAGCTATCCAAGCATGGAAAAGGCCTAGCATAGTAAGTGAGGTTAGATCATTTATGGGGATGGCAGGATATTATAGGAGATTTATAAAAGATTTTTCGAAAACATCATCACCACTTACCAATTTAACTAGAAAGAACCAAGCCTTTGTATGGACAGAAAAATGTGAGCAAGCTTTTATCAAAATAAAAGGAGCTTTAATTAATGCATCAGTATTGAGGGTGCCAGAGGGGAATGAAAACTTAATTGTGTATACTGATGCAAGTGGCTCTGGGCTAGGGGTTGTGTTGATGCAGCAAGACCAGGTGGTAGCCTATGCATCTAGGCAATTAAAGCCACATGAAACTAGATATGCAACCCATGATCTTGAACTAGCAGCAGTTGTGTATGCTTTGAAACTCTGGAGACATTATTTGTTAGGTGCCAAATTTATTTTGTACACTGATCATAAGGCACTGAAATATTTATTCTCACAAAAAGATTTGAATATGAGGCAACATAGATGGGTGGAGTTCCTAGCTGCCTATGATCTAGATATACTTTATACACCAGGTAAGGCAAATAAAGTTGCAGATGCCTTGAGTAGACAACATGCTAAAGTAGCCATGTTGATGATAGAAGAGTTTAAGGATCTGTCTATACTTACTGATTTGGAAATTGAGGCAAACAGTGAGGTACAAATGGTACCCATTGAAGAAGATGAAAGTAAAGGGAAATTGAGTATGGTATCTCTGCAATCAGATTTACTTCTAAAGGTTGGGAAAATGCAGGAACAAGACCTAAACCTATTAGAAAAGAAAATGCTCTTATCAAAAGGGGAAGAAGTAGTAAATTATCAAGTTGATAAAGATGGTTATCTAAGGAACAAAATTAGGATATCTGTTCCAGAAAACATAGAACTGAAGGAGGAAATATTAAATGAATACCATAGGAGTAAGTACTCCATACACCCAGGCAGTACCAAGATGTATCAAAATTTGAAAAGAAATCTTTGGTGGAAGGGAATGAAGTCAGATGTGGCCAAACATGTTGCAAAGTGTATGACTTGCCAACAAGTCAAGGCAGAGACACAAAGGCCATCAGGACTGTTGCAACCCCTTAGTATACCACAATGGAAGTGGGAGGATATATCTATGGATTTCATAGATGGTCTGCCTAGATCTAAGAGAAGAAACACAAGTATATGAGTAATAGTGGATAGGCTAACTAAAGTAGCACATTTTATCCCAGTAAAATCAGAAAGAAATGCCCCAAAATTGGCTCAAATATTCATGAAAGAGGTGGTAAGATTGCATGGCATACCCAAAACCATTGTGAGTGATAGGGATACCATCTTCACCTCAAGATTTTGGACAAGTTTTCAAGAGGCCATGGGGAGTGAATTGTGCTTGAGCACTGCCTACCATCCACAATCAGATGGACAAACTGAGGTGGTGAACAAAGTTTTAGAGGACTTGTTGAGAGCATGTGCACTGGACTTTGGAGGCAACTGGGAAGACCATCTCCATTTAGCTGAGTTCACATACAATAACAGTTATCAAAGCACCATAGGGATGGCACCATTTGAAGCCTTATATGGCAAGCCATGTTTATCACCTGTGTGTTGGGTGGAAACAGGAGAAAGAACTATTTTAGGACCTGAGTACACACAAGAAACTACAGAGAAAATTAAATTGGTGAGGAAAAGAATTGTAGCAGCTCAAGACAGGCAAAAGAAGTTTGCAGATAAGAAGAGAAAGCAAGTAGAATATGAAGTGGGTGACTTTGTTTTTATCAAAGTTTCACCTATGAAAAAGATCTTGAGATTTGGCAAGCAAGGTAAGCTCACACCAAGTTATGTTGGACCCTATAAAATTCTGGAAAGAATTGGTTCATTAGCATACAAACTGGATCTGCCGGAGGAAATGAAAGCAATGCATAATGTTTTTCATGTGTCACAACTTAGAAGATGGGTACATGATGGAGAAGAAATTTTGGAAAAACCTACCCAAATTCAAATAAATCCTAACTTGGTTTATGAGAAAGAACCAGTGGGGATTTTAGCTAAAGAAGAAAAGAAATTAAGGAGTAAAACTTTGAAACTAGTAAAGATCCAGTGGAGTCTTGATCCTAATGATTGTACATGGGAGCTAGAAGACAAGATTAGGACAGATTATCCTAAGATTTTTGCAGATTAAAGGTAATTTTAAAATTTCTAGAAAATCTAATATGTATGGTTGCCATGATTGAATTTGCTTGCTTATGCATGTGTTTGATAGATTTTCAGAAAATAAGATGATGCTTGTTATAAGTACTAGGAAAATTGTGAGGACACAATTCCTAAAAGGAGGGGTGAATGCAATACCCCAAAATTTTGTGAAAAATCATTTTGATAAAGTGGTTTAATTTTGAAATATTTAGATTTAAATATGGTGAAATTCTTGGGATTAAATAGTGTGCAAGGATATGTGTGCACATGCACACTGGAAAATGGCACAAGGGAAATCCAAGAATTTGTGAAAAAAAATAAGAGACAGAAAATTCTTATTTGAAATAAGAAAGTAATATTCTTATTTAAAACATTGGAATTTAACTTAGGTCTAACCAAGTTAAATATGGGAGATATGCCTATATACATTTTTCTGTGAAGCATAAGGAATTAAATAAAGTAATAAAGAGGCAGAAAGATTTTATGTGAGCAAAGAAGTAATTCTTACTTAGCATAGGGTTTTCTTTTACCAGATCTAACTCATTTAATTAGGATATATACATATGTGTATAATTTCTGAAAGGCAAGAGAGATCAAATAAAAATATATACACCTATGTGCATGTATATTTTCTGTGAGCAGAAAGTGTTAAAAAGAAACATCAAAATGACATGAAATGTAATACAAGTCAATATGCTTGTGTAGGTAAAAATAGAAAAAAAAGAGATTTCCAGAAAAGAATAAAAGCATAAATAAAAACTGAATCACACATTTAGCATGACTTGGGTAAGTAATTAAAGATAGCCATTTTCTGGAAAAGTAAGGGTAACAAATATAATGAACTAAAGTGGCTGGGACATTAAGGAGGAAAATGTGAAAATGCAAAATGCATGAAGATGGTTAGGATAGAAATGGAATTTTGTTGTAACAAAACCCTAGGAGAAAACACTGGTATAAATAGGCAGTTTTGGCCAGGAACTTTTTTTACCCCGAGTTGCTCAAAATAATAAGAAAGAAAAGAAAATATTGAAAGGAAGAAGAAAACACACATACATAAGGATTTTCTGGATCAAGATAAGGAAGAACTTAGGTGAGTAACCTCACTGAGTTCATGGCATTAAGACCTGAGAGGAGGCAGCCACTTTTTATATTGTCATTTAAATATTGCTGGTTTTGATATGATTTTATCAATGCTTTTTGGATGTTTTTATTTTGAATTTGATATGATTTTATTATGGATGTTTTTGGTGATCTTTGACTTGTTGAGATATTTGCCTTTGGATGTGCAACTTACTGTTTTATTTTACTCAGAAATGTTAAGGTCCCGAATATTAAAATTATATATAGAGAATACTCTCAACTGTTATAGATCTATGGCATGGAAATTTTTACCAAAGAAAAATGTTGGGAGTTGCATTATACTTGGTATAAGTGCCGAGGCTTGAGAAGAAAGAAATTAAGGGTGCAATAGAAATTTTCTAGGTGCTGAGCCCTTAATCAAATTAAAAAAAAAGAGCTCACAAGCTAAAACTATGATTGAGCCAGATCATGAATCTGATTCAATCATAAAGGCTTGCAGATCAATATAACAAGACATGCCATGTCTCTTTTACAGTTGAAAATATTCTTACTGAGATCAAGACATAATGTCCACATTTTTGGAAATAACTGTCTACTCAATTTCTGAATAAATTATGCTAGAAAAATTTATGGGTGTTTCCATGTATGCAGTGACAAGTTCACTTAGCTATCTGATGATAATATTTAAATCAATGCACTAGTAAATAAACTAGGGAAGGGAAGGCCAAGAAGGCTGCTGGAATGCTTGTTATATTTGATGTATGCAAGTTGGCACATGGTTTGTTTAAGCCCTGAGATCTTTGTGCAATAATGTGAATTAGTTCACTGCAATGTGTCCATGTGATTCCTTGATGGCAGATGAGGCAGGAATTTAAACTGAATTTATACAACCTATACATGAAGAGTTAGGAATATGAATATTTCTTAGGTTGGTTGGTATGGAACCATGATTGTTCCAGTGAATGCACATGTTGCAATTAGATAATTATGTTTGCCTGATTATGAATGTAGGTATAGGAATGATGGATGGAGTTATCATACCTGAGTCACTTTATTTACACAATGATATAATAAGTGATTGCAGAAATTCGTTCAAATAACAAGTCATTACATTCATATTCTCTGTTGTTTAATATCATGAATACACTGATGTTGCTCATACCAGATCATGGATCTGACCCTTATTTTCTCATGGCATATGGGGGTGTCTCATTTTAAAATGAGGCAGCCACTAATGCTCTTTCAAGAAATGCAGGAGCTAAGTAGAAAGTGAAGTTATGGCAAATGAAAAGGGATTGAATGAACATGCTTGCTAGTTTTAATAAGAGCCTAATATGATTTTATCTGCATGTATTCATGAGACAGTTGTGTTTGAACTAGATGTTATGTAATGAACTTGCTATGTTTGATTGAACTGGTTGTATATCTGTTGAATATTGCTCTGCATTAAGGTTTAAAAATTAAAAGAAATATCTGGGTTGAAAACCAGAAAAATATGCTTAAGTATTAGATATGAAAGCCTGGGAAAAGAAATATACATATATGTATGTGAGAAAATGTTTTGCATAACTTATATTATGTATTGGTCAATTCTTGAGATATAGCAATGCAGTGAGTTCTTAGAATAAAACCTGAATTTAACTTGAGGTAAACTTATAAAGATTTAAAGCATTTTTACTGTAATACTTTGTAAACCAGTTTAATACCACTTTTTGAATTATTTTGAGAAAGGTAAATATTTTGCAAGGCTTCAGATATAATGTCATTACCTTGAACAAGTGTCTGTTAGACACAAGACACATGGGTTAACCAGCTTCAAATGAGTGAAGTTTTGGTTGACTGTATTTGATGGTATTTTGAATGAAAAATACATTACAAAAAGCTTTAGTTTATTTAGCAATTGTTTCACCACAACCAACTTTTAAAAGCCATACCAGATATGCAATCTGGACAGGTTTGCACTTTCAAACCTGGAAACACACACATTATTCTTTTAAATATATTTAAGTGTAAATTCTTGTCACAGCAAATTTCATGCAAATACTCAACTTGTAATGTGTTGTATAGGCTAAGATTGAAATAAACTAGACATATAGATTGAATCAAAATAAGAAAGTTTCTAGAAAATACATAAGTAGAAAATGATAAGAGAATATATCATTTTCTGGTCTTAGCCAAATATCAATATATTTGAACTATGAGAAAAAAAAGAGAAGAGAATCCCAAATACTTTGACCAAATATGGACAGGATTTATTAACATATTATAAATATTCAAAAGAACAAGATAATTAACTATATGCAGATTTCTTCAAATCCAAACTAAACAGCATGCTCTTGTTTAACAAATGGAATTAAAAACATACTCTGATTTTAAACAAGAGGAACACATACATCCTCATATGTATGTGTATATCTTTAGGAATAAACTGATATATTTATATTGGTAGAAAATATTGGATCCTGGATGAATTGTTTGAAAATAAAATGACTCTGAGAATATTAATTATAGGAATGTAAAAAAAAATTAAGCAAAATAAGGAGGGTCGTTTCATGATGTGGTGGGATCTGGAAAAGAAGAGAGTTCCAACAAAGTACATTACCTTATCAAGGATATGTACGATGATGTTGTGACTAGTGTCAGAGCATGCGATGGTGTAACCAGTGACATTCCCATTAACATAAGATTACATCAAGGGTCAGCATTGAGCCTCTATATTTTTGCCCCAGCGATGGATGAAGTTACGAAGGGTATACAAAAGGAAATTCCTTGGTGCATGCTATTCGCTGATGATGTTGTGCTAATGGATGAAAGTAGGATTGGAGTTGATAGACAACTTGAGCTATGGAGACAAACTTTAGAATCAAAGGGATTTAGGCTTAGCAGAACTAAAACAAAGTATATGAAGTGCGAGTTTAGCGGTGTCAGGTCAGAGGATTGAGATGTCACTTTGGTCGGACGAATAGTTCCTAAGAAGGAATCCTTTCGATATTTAGGAGCAATGTTGCAGTGTAATGGTGAGATTAATGAAGATGTTAGTTTTAGAATTCAAGTAGGATGGGTGAAATGGCGACAAGCATCTGACATTCTCTGTGATAGGAAAGTCTCACAGAAGCTTAAAGGAAAGTTCTACAGAACGGCAATCAGGCCTACGATGTTGTATGGTGCAGAATGTTGGTCTGCTAAAAACCAACACGTCCAAAAGATAAGCGTAGCGGAGATGCGTATGCTACGATGGAGTTTCGGTTATACAAGAAGAGACCGAATTAGAAATGATGATATACATGAAAAACTTGGGGTAACGCCAATTGAGGAAAAGCTAATTCAACATCGCTTAAGATGGTTTGGACATCTCCAACGAAGGCCGCCCGAGGCACCTATGCGCGTTGGAATTATAGGCCGCGTTGTATGCACAAAGAGAGGTAGAGGTCGACCAAGGTTGACATGGGATGAAGTAGTAAAAAGGGACTTGGAGGATTGGAAGATATCCAAAGAGCTTGTAACAGATAGGAGTGCATGAAAGTTAGCGATCCACATACTAGAACCATGAGCTATGAGTTTTATAAGTTTTAGATTATAGGACTAGGGAAAGGAGCCTAAGCCATAGCGCGTGAAAGTTAGCGATTCACGTACCAGCACCATCATTACTATTTATATTAATATCATCATTTATTTGTTTATTTATTTACTATTTTTTTACATATATATGTATTATTATCTTTATTTTAACTTTACTTAGTTACTATTATTATTAATTTACATATTTGAATTTATTTTATTATTGCTATTATTATTGTTATAACCTTTAAATTAGCTTTGTCGTTTAGTTTTGGGTTCCATCTCTAGCCGACCCCAACTTGTTTGGGAATAATGACTTTGTTGTTGTTGTTGTTGCATTACTTTTCCCATGTTATTTTCTAATGATTAGTACAATTGTTTATTCTCACCGTGCCATTATCTTATGTACACTTCAAATCATGATTACCTTCAGATTTCACACATAAAAATAAAGAATCATCAACTCCAAATTACCCATTAAATGAAAGATATTTGAATATTGGATGACAAAAAATGTAACGGTCGTTTTTCGGTACCCTTTGAATCGACAATAAACCACACATGTCCAACTCAAATTGCACGAATAAGCGGATCATTAAGAGTAGAATGAAAATAAAGACAGAACAGAATCTCACACGAATGGAATACATATATTATTTCAATAATAATCTTTACAATGGAAAATTTTAAATACAATATCAGAGTCTAACCTAGATTCAGCTTGGACAGTTATAACACATGCTCTTACAAATGCTGACAAACAACAAAACAAATGCAATAGATGTAGCGGATAATAGAATTCATCCATACGATGATGAAGATCTCCAGCTCTCCTATGGAAACTCCAACCGTCTTCAACTCAACCTGAAACTACTCGGATCTGACCCGAGTATTAAAAATACCCGGATCAGGCTTGATAAACCAGCGTGAGATACTCGAAATTTTAAATGCATAGATCATGACGATGTTATCAAAACCTTTGAAAAGAAGGGTATCTCATAAAACTACGCCCACACATAAACACAGACGGGTTTTTACCTTATGATAACCAAAACACTTTTATACCAAAATACACTTGATATTATTTTTAATGACATTCTTTTAATAACACTTTTCAAATAAACTTATTCAAATAAGGTATCAATATCTGGACTAAGTCTAAGGTAATATATCGGGACTAGGTCAATGGAATATACCGAATATAATATATGATACCAGAAGGGGGTAGCTGAAATGTTTGCAAGTCATTACAACTATTTTGGGACTACAATCAAAACCATAAATCTCGTATTAATTGGATTTCCAACATGATATGGAACTAGTGGAAATATCAATCTGTATCCACGGCTTACGTCCAAGACTCAGACACCGTTATACAATAACACAAATGGCTAAAAGTGGATACAATCTGCGAATAACATCCAAGGACTCGGACTTCGCGCATCCCTGCCATGAGGCCCAGACGTATCTGGTACCTAGGGCTCAGAACATCTGATAACCCAAATCACTACTATCCGAAATGCAAGCATACATCTGACCACATATAATCCCATCATAATTGGGGTGTGAGGCTCGTGAGGCTATGCTCAATTTCTTCAAAGCCACGCTTTTCATACAAAACCATGCTTTGATCATAATAGGTTCCACCTTGAATGCCACACTACCATTCCTTAAATCGCTATTTGACTCCCATAAGCATACAACCTCTGAGCTCATACGTCTCAGAGAAGGGTGTTAAGCTAAGAGAAGTTGCCTTCTCCGCCACCAAGCAGATGTACATTCGTAAAAGTCAAATGTTGTGTCTCAGAAATGCAATGTCAGACATTCGTCCGTACAAGTTTGTTCTGGGACTAAACGAAACCGAAGGCACTTTCCTTGGCCATTACTAGGCGAGAAGCCCTTGCAATCCGAAAAATCTCCACAACGAGGAGACCACTGTTATAAATAACTCTATAATGGTAGCGAGCCAGAGCATGTCAACAAGCAGTCCTCACGCTATGACGATCCTCGGTCTTCAATCATCATCGTCTTTAACATGTCTTCACTTTCGAACATATCATTGGTTCGAAGTGATTTTCGGATAGGGATCACCCAAATACGACTCCGGTTCCTTCGAAGCCAATCATCGCTTTAAAAGATGTTAAGTACATATGTGGATATCAATCATCAATCAATTACTTCATCTTTTATCAAAAATCTTTCTTAGATATATTCTTTTCAATTTGTTCCATTTTCTTTTCAAGAGTATATGGAATCATTAAGCCTCATTTATTAAATCATTTGATTTATTTAAACCTCTCTTAAATCCTAGAATAATTCCAAATCATTTTCTCTTTTACTTAGGAAAACCTTTCCAAATCATTCATTAAATCTTAATCAAAAATTTCTTATATTCAAGTTATAACTTTTAACTTAGGGAAAAATTCCCAAATAATTCGTTAAATCTAAATCAAAGATTCTTTCTTAACTTCAAATCATATTCTTGCAAATCAAAGATTTTCATAACAGAGCACTACTGCCACTTTAAATATGGTAAATTTCACCTCTAGGGACTAGTGACAAGTAATCCTACATCATGAAGATCTTTGTCATCAATGATCTTTGTCTTCAATATATTTTATTTCGAAAATTAGTTTGAAGGGGTTTTCGGATAGAAATCACCCAAATCCGATCCCAGTTTTTCGGATAGGAATCACCTAAATCCGATCCCGGTTCCTTCGTACCAATCATCGAATAAAAGGTGTTAAGTGGTTAATTAACATTCAAAGAATTTGTTTGTTTTCTTTTATTTTGGAAAAACTAAAACATGACCTTTTAGGACATTCGGGCTTTCCTTTCGATCTGTTCCACCCCTCGTCTAAAAGATAAAATGAAGGCCATGTAAGTTTAGGGCACTGGTTGCTCTATTCCTAACCTTAGTTACGCACCTTGTTTTACCGTTTATATCTCACAAGCGGGACAAATGTACTAGTCATTTCCGCATACTCAAATTGTTATTACATTCAATATTATTCACTTTTTTGTTTAAGTGGTATAAACAATTCGTCTTAACTATTTATTCAAACTCTTATTAAAACTTCCAAATCATATTTACATTAATTAATTATTCCTTTAAAATCATTCACAAAATATTTAAGAAAGAATTGTTAAGTTTAAACGCATATTCGAAAGGTTATAGAATTTGCAACATAAAAGTGCTGCGGAAAGTGCTATATAAGCTTATTTGATTTATACAACGTTTTAATATTTGAAAATTCATATTTTCCATTCCAAATCTCTTTCAAACCATTTTAATAGATTTATCAAATTTATTTCATATTTTTAAATCATTTAAACATATCATTTATAAAGAAATCCCTTTTTAGATTCCGAACTGCAAAACCGCGATGTTTTTAGAAAATTGTTTTGGACATATTTGAAACTCTATTTAATGAAATCTTGATTTTCTTTCTTCGTTGGAAAACTATTATCATTGTGGACTAAAGAATTTTTATTTCGAAGAAATCCGACTTATAAATCATTCTCTACGTTAATTTGAAGTTACGGGTCGAAATTTACGAACTACCGCTACGCGACGAGCTCAATTTTGTGAATTGCTTCAGAACTTGTCCAAGACACTTCAAATTTGTTTTAAACCATATTTAAACTATTTTAACTTATTTAAAACAATATTTTCATCATTTCAAACTCATTTTTCATTTCATTTCATACTATAATATCATATTATTATAGTACCATTTTCAATCTTTTTAGATATTTTGAAATCATTAAGAGGCTAAATAATTTCCATACACATTTGTATGGATTTAATTCTCATTTAATTAACTATTCTTACTAACCATTTGTCTTATCATTTACCAAACCAAGTTATCATCCATATCACAAACATATAATCAAACATAATATTAACCAAGTTATCCAACATTTAATCATCCAACATATCCAAACTTTTCATGTAATTAACTTGAAATATTTTTATAAATTAGTAACTTTAGAATATGAGTACTCACCTTTAACCAAATTGTTCACTTACTACCAACATTCATTTAATCCAACACTTCACTAATCATCTTAACTTCACCAAATCTTTTTCGTAGGCTTTCCTTTTGATTCCGGCAGCACTTCCTTTTCTTTTTCTTGCTCCGGAGCTCCTTGAAATTGCTTCTCCTTCTTGATGTGCTCGACCTCCATGGGTTCCATCCTCTCCTCCATCATTTCTTCCATTCTTCGATGTTAAACCATATTTTGGTGGTATTCTAATGTCTTTGGCAAAGTTTGGTGGTATTTGAAGTTGATTTGATATGATTTTAAGAAAAGTTAATAAGGAAAGAGAGAAGAGAAGAAGCCATTAGAGAGTGAAAAAAAAGCTTGAAAAAGAAAGAAGAAGAAGTGAAAAAAAATGAGAAAGTGGATGCTTATTTATAGAAAAAGTTTTGGATTAAAATAATATTTTGTAAAAAAACCAAAATACCATTTACTTACTTTTTAAGCAACCTTATTTTTTCTACACTTAACATCACATTTCAAATCATTACTTTATGTCATTTTCACTTAAGTATTAAATAAAGAATATAATAATTATGTTTGGTTTGATTTGATGTTTACTTTTTGCTTTGAAATGACATGTTTGTCCTTTTGTGCTTACTTTTTCTTAATTGTTTTCTAGAAGTTTCTAACCTTGTTTAGTAAAAGTAAACTTGATTAGTGAATTAATTAATACTTATACTATTTGAATATATGTTCCTATATAAGAAAATAAAGGTGCAACAATGTTGCGATAACTTTTAATCGACAAAACGTTGATTTTCGACAAAATGTTTTACGATCACATTTTGACGTTTTAGTTAAACTATTTATTTATGTAAATCAAATTTAAAAATGAAATTTTTACTTCTTTAAATAAATTAAAACATGTCTCTTTATATTATAAAATCATATTTAAATAATATCAAAATCTCTAATTTTACAGTGCATGTAAAACTAACAAAATGCGACAAAATTTGGTTATTTTTGTAAAACGATTATTAACATACTTTTAAATATTTTAATATACTTTTATTATCTTTATTGAATGTTTTCAATAAGATTTATCTTTTTAAATAAATATTTAAACCTATTTATTTATTTTTAACAAAATTTAACTTTTGTTGATTTGTTCTAAAATCCAAATTTATACTTTGTAAATTATCAACTATAAAAATAAATAATTTCTCTATTATTATCTATTATATATAACTTATTTATTTAAGTTTTAAACCTTTTTAAATTTAAAACAAACGAAATCTCTCCTTTTCGAAGTAGCGAAATTACGGGTCGTTACAAAAAATGTCATTGGGCGGTCAGTTTTCAACTAAATAGCACCCCTTTGATTTAGAGGATTAATGTTCATTTACTAGGAGCATATTTGAATATTGGGTAAAATAAAAGGTTTGAATATTCGATAACTAGCTTGAACTTTGAACATTTGGAATTTCAAAAATATTTGAACATTAGATAAGTTAAAAACTTTTGAAAGATTTAAATTCCAGTTTGATATGTTTTAGAATTTTCAATTCAAAATTTTATTATTAAAATTCAATATGAGAAAAATATAAGGTATTAAAATTCTAATAAGGTATCAAAATCTGGAACAAAAGTTGCAAAAGAAAGCTCTGACATCATTATACTCGATTACAATTTTGCATCCATTGTTAATGTTTATAAGTTTGTATAATTAACTTATTCTAAAATGAAGTTAATTTTTAAATCTAATTCTATGTTTTAGTTTCCTAAAATTGTATTGGTTATTTAGGTTGTTTGCTGAGGTCCTTCAGAATATGCAAATATCCAAAAAAAAAATTAAGTTTCTGCTTACAGTGAATATTACCATGTAGTAATCTCCATTTATGATGGTAGATGTGTTGTATTACCACAGTAATTTTGATTTGAATCAAATCTGTAGGGTTTTGATAACCAGAACTTCTTACAGATTAGATTTTGCCTTGCATACACTTTAAATATTCTCATCTCTCTCTTTCTCTTTGAATAAGATCTTAATTCCAGTTATTTTTTGTGTGATACATGATCAACTACTATTGATAAGAACATGTGGAAAAAGGAAGCTAAAATATTTCTTTTTTCCGTTTTCTATTATTTTATATATGTAAACTAGGTAGCAACCTTCACAGATAGGTTTGGTCATGTGCATAATTGATGTGGAAAAGTTGGAATTAATTTAAATACTTTTGAATCTAGACCATGCATTTTGAGAACGCCATGAAATTTAAGATGATAATAAATTAATGAAAGCTTCATTGAATGGTACATTAATGTTCATTTAAAAATTCGATTACCATACTTGAACTAACTTGAAAAACTATACCGATTGATGTATTTGTATGCTAAACTGCAATCTTGGTAGGAATACTGGTTGTATGTACATTTTGATGTTGACTGTAATGAGTTACTCTTCGTTGGAGATATGTCTTCTGACTGTTTTAATTTGTCAAATCTATTTGCTATTCTAATTTGTTATTATATTTATAGTTGTATGTACTGGTTGTGTGTACTTCTGATGCAAAATAATGTTTGTTCCCTTGTTGTTAACTATTTTAATTTGTTGTTATATTTTTGTAATGAGAACTGTTTCCAGATTCAGATATTTTTTTGGTTTAATAATTTTTTGCTTTGTGATGTTATATTAAATCTAAATGTTTGTATTGAATATGTAAATTAATTGTCAGTGTTATTGTAGGAGGAATAAAAGCTTTTAAAAAATGCAATTTAGCAACGGCTATAAGCCGTTGCTAATTAATGTTTAGCTACGACACTAAGTCGTGGCTAAATAAAGATTAGCAACGGCTAGCAAATAAATTGCAATAGCTACAAACTGTTACAAAGTAATAATTAACAATGGTTCTAAGCCGTTTCAAAATCTAATTTCGTTACGGTCTTAGCCGTTGCTAATTATTAGTCAGTCTCCATTTTGCAACGGCTCTGGGCCATTACAAAATGCTTTTGCAATGGTCCAATGCCGTTGTGAATGGCTTTTTTTAGTGTACTGGTTGTAAGGATGAGTCAGATGACAAGGATTTTTAGTATTTTAGTGTTTGAAGTTGAAGAATGGGAAGGCTCGGGGCTGCTAACCTTTACTTGCAATCTATGTTCAACGTGATGATGAGGAACATAGTTTTAGAGTGCCTAAGAGGTGCTCCTGTTATTATTGTTGGTGAAAATCCCTAGGGCAGGCGCTCAGGGCTGACTCCGCTTAACTGAATACGGATTATTCCAGCCTACAAGGAAAAACATTCCTTGGGACGGAGTCGGTCGTAAAAGTCCAAGAGTGGATCAATACTTGTGGAAGGATCTCTGAGGACTTAAAACTAGAAGATGCAATGAAAAGGAAATTGTTATCTAGATGGTATAAGGGCAAGTGATGGGATGGTGTAACACCATCAAAATTACTACACCTAAAGATCATATTACACGGTAGTAGTTTAAAACAAGACTCGAGGAGAATTTTATACCGACTTCTTAGATTTCTGTGTTGTCCGTAAGTCTGCTAATTTGAGACATAAAGATATGACTATCTCGGAGTATATGCCATATTTCAGCATGTTGTCGAAGTATGCACTGTCATTTATTGATACTTTTTGAAGAAGAATGAGAATTTCATCATTCGCCTAGACGATTATTTAGGGAAGAAGCTTGTTGGCTACATTGATGAAACTTTTGAGATCTTGTGAAGAAGGCTCTCTGGCATGAGAGTATGTATTCGAAGTTAAAATCTGTTGTTGTTGTTGCCAAGGATGAGCCTAAGCAGTAAGTGAGCAAGCGTAGTAAAAGAAATTGGAACAAAAACAAGGGAAAGAAGAAACTCCCGGGAAAGAAAGGCAAATAGTAGCTCGTCTTCTTTAACTGCAAGGAGAAGGTCCATCTTAACAAGAACTGCAGAAACTCGAACAGTGCTGAATGAAAATGCTTCGATTATGACAAAGCAGGACATTTGAAGAAAGATTATCCCAAGCCACTGAAGAATAAGCAGGCAATGACTACTTATGCGCTTAATGCTATTCCAACTTCAACGAGTGCTCCATCACCAAGGAAAAAGGAAAAGGCATTACTACCCAAGGGATACCTTCAGTTTATGGTGTATCTATTCGTGTTCAATTTGATATTGATGCATCATATACATTTATGTCCAGTGACCTAGTACATACGTTGGGGTTGAGTGCCAACCTAGTGGACATATGTGCTTAATGCTATTCCAACTTCAGCGAGTGCTCCATCGGCCAAGGAGAAAGGAAAAGGCATTACTACCCAAGGGAATGCCTTCAGTTTATGGTGTATCTATTCGTGTTCAATTTGATATCGATGCATCATATACATTTATGTCTAGTGACCTAGTACATACGTTGGGGTTGAGTACCGACCTAGTGGACATATGTGCTTAATGCTATTCCAACTTCAACGAGTGCTCCATCGGCCATGGAGAAAGGAAAAGGCATTACTACCCAAGGGAATGCCTTCAGTTTATGGTGTATCTATTCGTGTTCAATTTGATATTGATGCATCATATACTTTTATGTCCAGTGACTTAGTACATACGTTGGGGTTGAGTACCGACCTAGTGATATTCCTTTGATTATGTCAAGTCCTTTGGACGGTTCGACCTTTGGTTATGTCAAGTCCTATGGACGGTTTGACCAACTTAAGTATGGTTTGTCATGACATATGTTGTCAAGTCAAAGTTTTTTGTTCTCTTATAATTGCTTTGTACTCAATTTTGTTGGGTTTGGTATCATAGTAGGGATGGAATGGCTAAAAAAATATGAAGTCATAGTGGACCGTGAGAGTTTGATGGTGACATATGCCACGTGGTCGTTCAGATCACACTTGATTCGAATGACGCGATTATGAACTATCTATTTAAGTGAAAAGTTTATACTAAAAGTTTACAACAAATTCAATGGAAAATGAAAGTTGGTCTCTACAAGATTATTTGGTACTAATCAAAGCGTACATAAAAACCGATACAAGACACATAGAAGAGGAGTTGAATCAAGATTTTTAGGTTACTCTAAATGAAGCATTTAGCAATCATCCTGATTGTAGATTAATTCGAAAGATTTTGGAAACTCGAAATACTTATGTCACGTATACTAGAGTTTGTCAAAGATACAAAAGCGTCATAAATATAGTGAAGGAAGAAGAATTATTTCAGTTAACACAAGCTATGTTTGATTCACCATATTTGCGGGAGTATCGAACTAATTCTGTTGGACATGCTGGATATGGTCTTTGGGTTGGCTATATTCGACAATTTGAATGATGTTTCAGTTAGCGATTTATATTAAGTAAGTTCTGTGTGATTTCGAATTCAATAAAGATAATTAAGTTATTTATATTAAGTAAGTTCTATGTACTTTCAATATCTACTAAGCACTTAAGATAAGAAACTAACAAATACTTAATTCAAACGATACAAACAACACTAAGTACTTAAGACAACTTGATAATTGAACGATACAAACAAGACAACTAACATTGAAATAGATATATAACAAACACGCAGACTAATTAAAAAATTGTCTTTGACCACTTGATAATTGCATTGAACCAAGTATCATCTAGAGCGTTTCAATTTGTTTTTCAAGTTTAGTTGCATACACAACTGCTCAATGAGGTAATGGATCGTCAAGCCATTGCCAAAAATCACAACCATCCGGAAAATTGCAACACCTATACTGACGTCGACTGATGTCAGTTCTGTTTCTTACAACAAAATACAAAACAGAAACTCCATAGTTACGGTATACGAGTCCAGAGTCAGCCTCTTGATCTGCTTGAAGTACTTGGTGGCATGTTTCATCCCTTCTTTGCCTTTTGCCATTGTGCTACGCCACTCCGCTCTTTGTCTTCTACGATCCTCTAACAGCCTCTGTTCTTGCAAAACTCTCTCATGCTCCCTTACATTCTCATAATGTCTTTCCTCCATTTCAACATATCATCCGGTTGGTGGTAGGGGGAAGACGTATTCGGTGGGGTGTCGTGTCTTAAAGGACCTTCATACGAGTATGATAAGGGCAAAGAAGTACGGTTGTAATCTCCCTTTTTTTGTATTATCTGTGTGATATTAGTGAAGTGCATTATGGCAAGCAGTCCAATATAAATAGAACTGAGGTTTTCTATCTTCACTAGTCAAGTAGTGCAACTTTAAAAGCAGTGCAATGATAAAAGCAGTGCAACATTAAAAGCAGTGCAACATTAAAAGCAGTGTAAGCATTAAAAGCAGTGGGTACAGTGTTCGATATAACGGGACGCTGTGCCACTTTGTCTTCATTAAGTATGCTGAAATTTGAATAAAGATGTGCAATGTGAATAAAGCTATATAACGTGACAAAACAATAGTAACATAAGTGTAACAGTACAGTACATAAGTATAATAGTATAATCAAACGGTAACATAAATATATCGGTACAGTAATCGATTATCCTAAGTCTACGGCACCATTACCATCGTTATCGTCATCCACATCGTCCGTTACATCATTAAAATCAGCAGGGCTACCATGATCAAACTAGAATGCAGCTAGCTAAGCCTACAAATCATCAATCTGTGCCTGCATCGTCTACTGAGCCTGCTGATTGAGCATTTGAGTATGAATGAGTGTCATATGTTGAATAATGGTAATATACCGTCTATGCTCGTCTAACCTTCCTGCACACTGTAATTACATATAATATATTAGTATATGTTTGCTTAACTAATGCTGTATAATGAATTATTAATACATTGAATTACCTCAAATGGTAGGTAAAGTCCAGTAGTAGAGATACTAGCAATCTCATGGTCTTGTGGATAAACTATCGGCTGCTCAATAAGAGTACTGCTAATATCGTATGCTCTATAATAGACGTCAAGACCAAAGTCCATGGACCGCTGAGAGTACTGGGATAGATTGGGATCAAAAGAAAATGGAGGTGCCTGAACTCTACTAGTGTCTATATATGGACCTATATGATCAAGGTTCACTCTTCGAGCGTAGTTAGGTAACATGTACCGTTGAGGAGGAACTCTAACTTAGTATCTATCAAAATCCACATCGGTTAGGAAAATTGCCAAAGAATCTACCCATCCCGTCTATCTCAATCCCTGTATATACTGTAATCCAATGGTCTGATGTCTACCAAACATGTCGTCACAAGATTATGGATCTCCAGGGATACGTAGCTCCCCAGTGGTCTGCAACGAGCATCTCCTCCGAAATACCAAATAGGAAGAAACGCTGGTGGGAGTAAAACAATTCTCCGTGAACAAAGGTGATATACAATAGAAAGAGGATGACTATCATACATATGGCCTGCCTGTGTCATGAAGATCCAATATGAAGCCCATGGTGCCCGTAAAAGATTAGCCCTGCATCTTAAGAGCGGTGTACAAATATCCAAGTATAGAAGAACCCTAATCTACAGTATGAATCTAATCTAGGTCGGCTACCATTGCATGATAAAGTAATCTAATGGTACTCTTTTGATTTAAAAAGAAGGTCGAACCAAATAAGTATATGAGAAATGTCTAAATACAGCATCACTCATAGCATCGGTGCCCATATAAGCTGTAATATACTCCTGTAGATATGTCAGGGGCACATCGCCGGAAGAAACATGACCCTCCTCAAACTGTGGTAGATGTATAGTGAAAACCTCAGGCCTCTCATACATATGATCAAAAGGAAATGGTATCCTTTCAGGCCTCCTATCTCAATCCCAGTCGATATATAAAAATCGATGAAGGTAATGCCGAGCTCAAAATCTAAAAAATGAAAAATGTGTGTCATAGGTCACCACCTCTCAACTAGGGCAGATATGAATGGACGGTCAAACGACTGAGATGGTCAAATCTGTAAGAAAAAAGCAAAAGGACTGGCCTGCAGCCTATCTAGTATACCCCGAGGAAGTCTATCGTACTGTTGTGCTATATACTTTGCCCAAGTATCCCGATAGCTGACGTACTGGAATTAAAAAATAAATAGTTATTCGGGATTATTGTACTAATGAAATACGTAACAACTAATTAATATACTTTGTAATATCACATATTTATATAATAAACAACAATTCATGGTTAATATACGATGAATGTAACAGCCATGCATTAAAGGTTATTTAATATTTAGAATTGTACCTCGACCGTATCCAAGACAATAACATACGATGCGTGTATCCCTCCGGTGGATCATGCAAAATCCGTCGGTCATCAATCATCGTCTCAAGGGTGGGAGCAATATGTAATGGACCTGCAAACTCATTTCTTTGCTGTTGAACAGGACGACTAACAATTTGATGACGCGTGACAACATTTCAATGGTTCTTTTAATTAAAAAGTGAAAAAAATGATTAAAGAGGAAAATTGTAAAATAAAATGGGCTGGACGTAGGGTTTAATAGCGCACAGCTCCTAACATTGATTAAATCAGTATTATGCCATTGGGCCACCTCCTTAATCAAACCGACCACTAGGGAGGTTTGCTTACTGTCACTGGCTAAAATCAATTTCTCTGAAGCCAAAAAAATACGCTTTCTGTTTCACGCAACTTTTACATCTACATCCATCTGCAAAAATTCGTCTATGTTTTTCTCCTCTCAGACTAATCCTATCTCTCTCCCCTCAAATAGCTCACTAAAATCAAAACTCATACACAGATCTAGCACTCATCACAAACCCTACGTCCTTAAATCAAATCCCAAACCTAACCAATCATCGCCTTCATCTTAACCTGAGGTGACAACCAACCTCCATAGTTCCTCATGCCGCCAACGACATCACATAAATCACAGCCACCTCCTCACTTCCTCACGCCTACGGCCCGTCGCCAACAACCCATTTACCTAGCTAACCCTAATTCTAATTTCTTGGTTGGCTCGAATATGCAAAAAGACGATAGAAGAAAAAGAGCTAATTTCTCCTAATCTTCGATAATCAAACTTTGTTCCATATTTTTGTTTTACTTGATTCGACTAATTATGATGTTTTAGGTGAGCTTTGTAACCCTGCTAATAGTTTCATTTTTGTTATTAAACGATAATATTATTTTAGTTGGATCGACTGGTTATGATTATGTTAATATTTGATTGTAGGTTTGAGTATTTGCAGACAATATTCTAAGCAATAGAAGTAGAGTATAGTTAACCTGGTATTGCAAGTTTCAGATTTCAGTTGAAGCCATCGTGTAGCTTAGCAACTGGTAATTATCAAACATTCATTTTTTATTCCTCTTTTACCTCACTCGTGTATTTTTTAGATGTAATTGGTAAAATTCCCAGAATTTACTTGTTTTTATTCACTACCTAGCTTTATACTGATAGTTTAACTGCAGATTGGCATGTATCATTGGAAGAGATTAATATCTTCATATTAACTAATGTCTTACATGATCAAAATATAAGCATTTATAATGGTTTTATCTTTTATATATATTCATTTTAAAAATTATTTGCAAATGCTACTTTAAGTTTGAGCTACGATTGAATTTGGGTGAGCAGTGCAATGCGTCAATATTACTGTACTTTAGGCTAACACTTAACACCGATTACTAATCATTACCGTCTATTGTACTGAGCATAACCTATAGAAAAAAAGTTGCCCACTGTTTGGAAGACGAGTGTCAAAGTTTATGTATGTTTTTGACTGTTATTTGGTCAGCAAGTATTCACATTTTGTGTCATATTTTTCATCAGGGATTATAAGTTCTTTTATGCATTTGCATATGTTCCCTGGCATTATTGATGCATGGTCTGCTTGCAAAGGTAAGACAAGTTCAAGATTGTTTTCTTGGTGATGTGTATAAATAATTTAGTAATTTCAAGTTTTATTATCTTTTGCCCAGTAAGGTTTGTAGTTGGAAATTTTAGATTTCTAAATTATTTATGTTGTGAAATGCATTGGTTTATGTTTATATGATGAATGCTTTTGTAGAAACATTCTTTAATATTTCTATACAACTGTTCAACTAATGTTATTTAATAGATGTCGTATTGCAAATGCTTACATTTCATATTGCAGTAAACCCTTATGGAAATATAACAGTAAATAAAGTACCAAAAGTTTAAATGTAGATTATTTCTTACATGAACTTTTAGTGTCTTACTATGAGCACCCACGTTTTTGCTAGCGGCGACCATATGATTTTTTACACTACGGTTGGCGAACAACCGTTGAAGCCAGCAAGGTTCACATGGTGGTTGGTCACCGAGCGTGGTGGCGGCAAGTAGAAACTTGGGCGCCGATAGCAGTACACTTCTTTTATTGAACTTTCATAAATTACAATGTACTCCGCGGTTTAACAGAATTGCAAACTGTAATGTTTTGTATAATATTATTAAACTTGTAATTAAGTGACCTGAATTGGGTCATATTGCGTTACAGTAGAGCTACTACAAGAGCACAAGTAGAAAATCAGGATCTTGGAGGCCATGGTGCATCTGCCACTATAGCTTTTATTTCTGATATCTTTCTTGGGACGTTTGTGTGGTTTTTACAAACATTTGCTGTGACAAACTGCAACAAGGAAAGAAACAGAAGGTTCCTCAGGTTATGTATGTACTTCTATTTTATTATATATTGTTATAACTGTTATATGTTTATGATTGATGTGATACGAAGATTTTTGTAGTTTGTGTCTTAACTTATAAAATGCGACCTTAACATATAAACATTTAAGTAATTAATGTGCATTCCCATATTTTTTGAATGTATGGATATATTGAGAGTTTACGTTAACATGTATGTAAACCATTTAACTTACCATAGCATTTGAAGTTTAACCATTTAGAATATTATTGTTACATATTCTTTTTATTGACCTCCTCCATTCAAAATTTTGATTTGTATAACCGATGTTATAACAATACTAAGTTATTCACATCATTTATCCTATTTGACCAAAGTGAAATTTTATTTCTTTTCTGTAGTCTGCTTGCAAGTTAGCAGCGAATCGCTGCAAAGAGAAGGGGAAGAAAAATTCAAAACCGGCTCTTCAGTATAGCTTAACAAACAAAGTAGTTTTTACTGTCCTGTTGGCATGAATTCTGTAAATAAGGTAATTTCTGTTATACTACTAGCTGCTGTTATTGTTGCAACATTTTACTTTATATACCTTTCAGAGAGTGTTTCCAATGTAAATTACTGTGAAACCTTCCCATCTTACAGTGCATATTAACTAATGTGGTATGTAAATATGTTTGTGTGCCTGTGTATGTTGATAGGTCAATTATACCTCACTTCTAAATTCTAATATACCTCACTAAGCTCCTTTAATTTTTTAGCATCACAATTTCAGAATTCATACACTCAGGCTATATTGATAGATAAACAAATAGATATTTTAGTTCACTCGCTAAACATAATTGGGAGAAACAAATAAATATAATATAATATGCTAATTGAGGAGGGTAATTGATGGGTAGAGGGAAATGCTGCTACAGCTGTGGAATTAGCAAGCACAGGGATTGACAAGCAGACCTTGAATGAAGTTGAAAATATACTAGAGCCTGTCCAGAACCAAACTTGGCCAAGAGGCATTCAAAAAAGCTTGCTCCTGAATTTGCAATATGAATTCTGTACCAGCTAATTCTTGCTTTCCTTTTATGGTTTTTATGTTCAGTCCTTTGCTGCCTTGAAGAACCTGCCATGCATTTCTTTCTTGGTTAATATTGTTCAGACCATATTTATGTCATCTTTCTTTGCATTTGTTGTAAGCATGATATATAATGTTTATATACATGCGAAAATATCAAATCATCTGTACATCATAATAAATTCTCCTTATTATGATTCATGAGTATGTTTCCTTGCAAATGTGAGTGGCAAAAATGCATTTACTCACATTTAGGTATATGAATCATAATAGTTTGTATTTTTGTTTACTCATGATGTAGATGACTTGCCTTTGAATTACACGGAGTACAAGTGCTTCTCTACCCGTACTTATTCTGATACCGATGTTAAACACGTGTAATAATGACTTGTACCATCCTTAGCCTACTTGAACTATTGGATTTTAGGTTTTCACCTAGATTGTATATGTAACAATAGTTACTGTGTGAAAGTTGCAGTTAACAGAGCTTCATTATTATATGGTAATGTGTGCAGGTAAATATAGATATTTGTTATTTCCAACAATTATTGTTAATTGTTCTATATTGTATATCTTCTTAATATTTTTGTTTTTTGTTAAATTTATTTGTCGAACATATGTTTATTTGTCGAACATATGCAATAAATGTTTTTTTAAATCATATTATTAAACGGTCGGTTTTCCACCGTTGTGCGGTTATACTCCAAAAAAATTGTAGAAAATTTGTATGTATTTATCATGGTTTGAGGTTTTGGCCGGAATAGCGAAATTCCGGCCACCTCGATTCGGTTTCGATCAACTCCAGGACGAAACCCTAGCAATAATCCAGTTTCGGTTGAGAAGAGAGAAAAAGTTTGAAATTTTCGAAAATTACAAGCATTTAGTTGAAGATATACCTCGTCGTCGACTTCAATCTCTGCATCGATTTCAACCAAATCTAGTCGGAGGGGTTCAAATCTCATTGTCGACCTCGATTGTTGTGATATTTCGTTCATTTTCGTTTTTTTTGTCTGTAGTAGAGTGGATCGATGTTTTTTGGAGGCTAGTCTACAGTACAGTCGATCGATGTTTTTTGCAGGCTAGGGTTTTGAATTAGGGTACAGTGAGATTGGGCTGGGCCTAGAGTAATTACTTTATGTTTAAGTTGGGCTGAACTAACAATTAGTTTCCTAATTTAATTAAGTAATGGTTAATTAGTACTGTAGAGTAGCTAGGGTTTAGTTTATTTGTTTATAGATTGTATGTTGTATTCTATTTTTTATAAACTATATTTTATATTTTATTTACAAAAGATTATTATTACATTTTCATTAACACATTATTAGAAATCAAAACCGGGATCGAAACTGAAATCAAAACCGAAACTTCCGAAGTTTTCGAAATCATCTGAAACTAAGAAAATTTCAACTAACCGAAACTGAAACCGAGTTTTCGAACCTTGGTATTTATTTTGCAAAATAATAAATAATTTCATCATGATTATGCAATATTCTTATTTTTTTAATAATACGTTAATTTTCTTGTTCGATATATTGGCAACGAGTGTTACGGCACGCGCTTCGCACGTGACAATAGTACACCATTTGCAGATAAATTGATTTTTTTTACAGACTATATAAGCTTAACATATTCAAAAAAATGATTTTTATAAATATTTTGCGATGATTTTACGTTGAAGTCATATGTAGTCAGTTTGAATTTTTATTTCTAAGTTACATCGTTTAATTTTTTCTGTTAGTTTGAATTTTTATTTCTATGTTGTATAGTTTAATTTTTTTTGTTTGTTTGAATTTTTTTTCCGTTATCAATTAATAAAAAGCAAAAATGTATAAAAAATTTATTTGTTAGATCATATTTTATATGAAACTAAACGGTCGGTTTTCTCACCATTGTGCGGTTGTACTAGTATTAAGGGGCAATAGAGGGAATATTACCCCTTGAACCGCTCTAAACATATATCAAAGCATCAGCATTAAAAAATTAAATATTTTTCAGTTCCACGTATTCAGACAAACTTTTAGCGCACATAATAAACCAAAAGGGCAAGACACCCTTGGTACCAACCAAAGCTATACATTTCCAACAAAGATTTCACAAAATCCAAAATAAAATTCCTTCTTTACTGACCACTGCACCCACCAAAGTTGAAACCAATACATCACTCAATCAAGCAAAATCAAATATGAAAATTAAAAAATTACAATCAATATCGTCCCCCACCAAAATAAAATATACCAAGGGTCATTTCACAAAACTCCCTCATTCAAATTTCCATCCTCCTCCTCCACTCTTATTTTTCCTTCGGTGAAAATACACTGCCCGGGTGCAAAAATGGCCGTTGGATCATACCTCAGCTTCCTATCGCAAAATCTGGCCCATTCATTTCCAAAGTGCTGCTCCCACTCAGATCTCGTCTCGTAATGAGGAAGGTACACCTTATAATCGTATCTGTTGCTTTTACAACACTCCAAAATCCGACGGTTCTGATCAATCAGATCGTCAGTCGACGGCCCATCAGGGTACGGTCTGTTGAATCGCAGCAGTGCAACTAGGTAGAAGATCTCGCTTTCTGGAAGTGCAACCGAAATTTGCGGGCCCCACCTGAAATGGCAAACGACGATAATTCCAAATTAGTCCAGGACTCAAAAGCGAAATAGCCCAGTGGAAGGGAACAAAACAGAAATTCTACTGTAGTGGAATATCGCATTCACATGCAAACCCCCTCGTCTTTTACCTAATTGCACAGCTTTATCAATAGACGCAAATTTGGAAAATATGTAAAATCTATCTTACTTGCTTTTAAGCAGCGGGTACACCAACATTGGGCCTCCAATTCCATTTTTCAATATTTTCTTAAACACGTTCCTATCGAAATCGATTATATTTCTCGAAGAAACCAAAATATTAAGCCATGGATGCGGCGCGTGCCAACTTCCATTCGCACGTGCTTCTTTTTCTGCAACTTTTACTCTTGTTAAAAATTCCACGTAGCCGACGTCAGCAATGAACTCCAACCCTCGCACGTGCCTCAATGGATCCAACATCTCCGCTGCCCTCTGCAAAATGTAAAAAAGTTGAGGACTAACGAGAAAAATTCACGATAATAATATACGGGGGGCTAATTTGACAAAAGTACGTTGTCAGTGACAGAAAATCCAACAGAAGATACAATTGGAAACATCCTTGTCACAATTTACAATTACGCCCCTTATCTTTTCCAGTATTACCTTATCCACACTGTCGCCTTGTCGGTAGTGCAGCGCGGCTTCCAGGCAGTAAAGTATCGGCCCCGAATCGGCTGGGATCCGACTGCAGTCGAATTCGGATTCGGGTGACAACGGGACCGATCCGTACCCGTTTGTAGCGTCGTCGCAGTTTAGGAAAGCGAAACCTTCGATGTAGTCGAACGTTTCGGATTCGGGTCTGGTTATTAGAAGCTCCGAGTCACGTTTGTAGTTTTCGAAGCTCGTGTACACTACTCTTATCCACCTCACCTGTGCATGAGAATAATTCATAAATACGTACAGCGATTTTAAAATTTACCACAAGTCCCTGGAGGTGGGAAAATTACCATGTCAGGAGCAGGTGCCAAGACGATCCTAGCTCTGGTGATGACGCCGAACTGTCCTAAACCACCTAACACGGCGAAGAAGAGATCCGACCCGCTTTCTCTGCTGCATACGCGGCACTCGCCGTCTGCGGTCACGACGTCCACCTCGATCACGTTCGACGTCTGCGGCCCGCGTCGGAACGCCTGGCCGCTGATCCCGCCGTTGCTCAACGTCCCCCCGACCGTTAGGTCCAAGTAGTCTGTCCACGAAACGGGCGCGAGCTTGAAGTTACCGTAGCTCCACGTCAGCAGCTCGGACCAGAGGGCCCCACCGCTGACGTCGGCGGAGGAGCCGTCGACGAGGCGGAAGCGATCGCCGTTGGGCAGGACGTGCGAGCGCATGTCGATGACGAGGCCGTCCTGGCACTGGGACTGGCCGCCGACGGAGTGGCCGTTGCCGCGTGGGGCTATGCAGGTGGTGGTGTTTTGGACGGAGAGTTGGACGTCCGACGTGGAGGCGGGGTGGAGGACGGATGCGGGGCGGGTGTGGACAAGGCCGCCGAAGTCGGACCCGAAGTCGGAGGAGTGATCGGGAGAGTAAGGGTCGAGTTGTTCTGCGTCGTCTTGAATGGAGGGGTGGGAGTGGAAGGAGGAGGCGGAGAGGTAGTGGGAAGCAATTTGCATGATTGTGGAGGGGGGAAATGAAAAAGTGGTAGGGGGGAAATTGGGGTGGAGTGGGTGTGATTTTATTGGGTGGGGAAAGGGAATAGTGAAAAAAAAGATGGTTGGAAATTCGATGAAAGATTTGGTCTGCTTTTTTTAGGGAGATTCAGTTTTCGTTCTATCTTTTGCTTTTTAATTTTAATTTGTCGTTTATTATTGATGAGTTTGGGGACCGTGGAAGGCGAAAGATTTTTGCTTTTCATGCATGCTTCGTTTTCTTTTCTTTTTTGGTTTTCAGTGTTGTGCTAATCCTCTTTTTTGTGTAAACTAAATTTTGAGGAATAGTAAGAGTGTGACTTTTGGTACAAATTAGTTTAGAGTTTGAGGTTGTGTGCACTCTTCCGTAAAAGAACGTTTGCGTTTGTCCGTATAGTTGTGTTTTTGGACTCAAGTACAAAGAATGTTTTAATTCTAAAGTTTGAGCTTTATGAAGCCTATATCGGTGCGTTTAGAAGCACTCTATTTTTAGTTCTGTTTACTACTAATAATTAGTCACTTATTCTTAGTAAGTATGTTATTAAAAAAATTAATTAATTTTAATCTAAAGCAATGAAAGTTACTGAAATATGGAGAAGGATTAGCAGCCCTTTCTATTCAGCCTTCAAATATAGCATCTTAATTTCAGCCATTCATTTTGATTTAAATAATAATATTTCGTCTCTCTTATCAACGAGTGGCTGAAATTAAGATGCTACATTGTGGGCTGAATACTGAATAGAAGGGGCTGTTGATCCATCCAGTGTGTGTGCGCGCGCGAGCAAAATATGAAGGAGGAAAAAATTGAGCGACTTTTTTCAATGAAGGACGCAACCTAAAAATTTTGGTTCAAAAAAAAAGTTAAGATGCATGGACGAGGGCGACTGCACAAGAAAAGGCGGCGATGGCGACTCAGTGAAGGTGGGCTCATGCAGGTGAAGGCGGTGGAGTGTAGGTGGTGACGACTTCTTCGAAGGCGTTCGGTGACTTCAACAACGACTTCGATGGCATAATTCAGGTGAGCGGTGGTGGAGTGAAGGTGAAGGTGAAGGTGGCCAATGGTAGTGAAGGTGGAGATGACAATCAATGATGTTGAAATGAACTAGGAAAATGAATGCTATATGAACTTTGCATTCTATATGTGTAACGGTATATGAACTTTGTGTTCTATATGTTTAATGGTATATAAAATTAGCATTATGTATGTATAATGCTACATGAACTTTGCATTATATACATGTAATGCTACATGAATATAGCATTGTGTAATGCTACATGAATATAGCATTGTGTAATGCTATATGAATATAGCTTTCTATATGTATAAGGCTATGAATATAACATTCTATTGGACTAAATTTTAAAATTTATATTTTTCATTCCAAAAGCAATTTCAGGTTTTTCCTTTAGATTAATTCATTAAATGATTTGACGTAGCAAAAGTTTAAGAAATTAAAACAAAACTGAAAAGAAAAGAAAAACATATCTTTCGGTTATTATATGAAGTATATCTATCAATCTATTTGTATCTACACACACATGTATGTATGTTTGTATGTATATATATTTGACCAAAGACGTATTGTTTTGACTAAGTGAATGTTAGGACTTAAAATTCAAAGTTCAAATTTTAATATAAACATACCCAAATTAAATAATAATGATTTCCCACATTCGATAATAAATATTTTTTGAACTTGAAATTTAAGTATTATAGATATACATAATGTAAAATTATTATTTAAATTTGAATATAAATAATTAAATATCTTCTTTGTATGTGTATATAATTTAAGATCGAAAGTTATATATATATATATATATGTGTGTGTGTGTGTGTGTCTATACACACACAAACATATATTAAGTCCTATTTTTTGATGATGACAATAATACAAGTATTTAAGACTTGCAGGTTTGAACATAAGGCATATGGAGTATAAACTCAGCAAAACGAAGGCAAAAGAGAAGACCGAAGAATCACACAGAATATACATTGGTAAGGCCGTGTCTTGTATGTTGGAACTAGGCCAGCCCGTAGCGGAAGATATGAGTGGATTTCAAATGTTTTTACTCTATTAGATCTTTATTAGGCCTATGAAGTCTAATTCACTTAGAACATTTCTAAATTTAATTTAAATAAAATCATATATTTTATTTAAATTTACGAATTATTGTTTGAAATTTATTTGATTTACTTTCACTTTATATATAAGTATATACATATATATTATGAATACTATTATAGATATATATGTGTGTGTGTATAATATATTATATATTATATATATATATTTATTTATTTTAACATTCCAGATCGAAATACACTACAAATCAAAATTTATTATACATTTATTATATTAATATATATATTACAAATTAATTAGAAAAACTGTCATAAATAAATAATATATAATTATATATTAAAATTATCAAATTTTAAAATTTTCAAAAATCAAGAATAATATTTTAAGGGTTTCAAAATTTTTCCAGATTTTTCTGAGTGAAAACTATATTTTTTTATTAAGTAAATACTATTCGCCAATTTTAAAATAATTTTAAAAAATACAAAAACATGTTTAAAAAAAATCTAAATTTGGATCGAGAGCTTCCGTGATGATAAAATAATTTGAAAAAATTTAAAATTAAATTTTAGAAACAAGATTTATTTTATATGAATTTATTAAATATTATAGTGATTAAATAATAATAAAAACACTAATAATTTCAAAAAAATAATTTTCGATTATGAAATTCATAATTAATATAATAATACATTGGAAAATTATTAGATCAAATTTTATATAATATAGATGTATATATATACTTTGATATAAATTATATAAATAAATTAATTTACATATTAATATATATGTATATATAACTTATGCACATAACTAATCATTATTATGACAACATCATTACTTATAGGAATCTCACCTAACTAACAATGCAGTAATAATATATATAGATGTATATGAGCAATAAGTTATTATACAATGATCATACATCTTATATGAACTAAACATTTACCTATAATTGATGCCCTCAAGTCCACCTTGAAATGATGAGTACTCTTCCTTTGGAAGCCTCCTCGATTCATCAGATTGCTAGTGCTTGAATCACAGACCTTTTGCTATCAAATATCTATTAATTTGGATTTGGTTTGATTTGAGATTTAATGGGGTATATGCATGTATAGATCAGCCATGAGAAGGAAGAAGGAGGCGGCTAAAAACAAAACTAATTTAGATTAGGGTTAGAGATGTTTTTATAATGGTTGAGAGAGAAAAGAGTATCATATCTTGCCTTTTCTTACCTAGTCTCCACCATCTATCTTAAACCCTAATTGCCCCTATTTTTGGCCGCCCGTATCACATAATTGCAGCCGAAAATCCCCTTCCAAATTTATGGGTTAATACCCCATTTAAGCCCCCAATTTAATTTCGTTATCGATCTCTCATATCGATTGATATATTTATAACTATTACAAATATATACAACAATATTTATTTCTCAAATCATATTCAAATTTTATGATTAATATTTCATAAATATTAATTAATTTAATTAATTTATAACAATTATAAACTAATTAAATTGTTTGGTCTAAAAAGAATTCATCATTTCGATTATGTAACAATTAGGTGCAAATTCGGTCATCGATTAAAATTGAACTATTCGAATATTAACGTTCACACGTCACTCAGTAGATGATATGACATTATGCTCAAATTTATCACTTACTTGGTTTTGGTAATATCCAATTTCATTTTATTAACCGTTACCCGGTTGTGACATTTATTTACACCAATTTTCTTCATCAAAACTATCACTTTGGACTTATGGAATTTGATAAGTCCTTGATTCAATAATAATTATTATTATTAACCAAAATGCTCTAATCGAAGACTTTAACTTTGAGTTGACCGTGATACTAACCCCATATAACTGAGAAGACGAATCCTCTCTTTAATAATGTTTCACTTCCAATATTTCCACTCGACTCAACTATAGTCACTCGATGTAACGCCTTGCTATGATTTGACTATAATCAAAGCGGAGCTTTCATATTGTAGATTCACAATATTCTCAAATCAAGAGAACTATGTAAATCAGTCATATCGATATTTTCTATTTGACCTTAGTTATATTAACCAACAGATAACTATCGAGTGAGTTATTCCATAGTTATCCAATAACTATCAATACGTAACCCCTTGGTGCCCCCAACAACCATGAGTAATACACTATCCAACATTTGGAGAGCGTTTACGTACTCTAGTCTCAACGGATACATCTATATCCAGTCTCGATGTATCTTGGCTAGAAACATTTAAAATGATATATTTATTTTCATTGCGATAAATTACTTACGATTACAACACTTTATAACTACTATCACAAAATGTACTATTTATGGATTTTCTATTAACTATACTTTTAATTAAATTAATTAATATAACACATTATATCAAGTATATAGTAGAAAGAAAAACACCTTTTATTTCGAACAAGATTGATTACCAAATTAGATATATGTAACAAATTACAAAATTATCCCTATGGCACACCCCTAACTCTATCAATCTCCTACTTGCACTTGGAGTCAATTATGGAATCTTATTCCAACTTCTCTAATCGGTTTCCTTAAAACCAATTGGTTGAGTCCCTTAGTGAATGAGTATACTATTATGTTTTAAATCCAATCTTATTCCAAGAGGATACTGATGTTGATATCACAGATGCTTTCGATCCCATAGGGAGCTCTGAAAAAGAGGTAGCTTTGGATAACCAAGCTCGATCGAATTCTCCTTGGGATGTAGCCAAGTTAAAGCTTGAAGCCAGAAAAGAGCTAGAACTCATGAAGAAAAAACAAGCTAAGCTCGACGCCGCCACTGTTTCCAATAAGGAGGAGGGGGAAAAGGAGGACAAGGGTAAGAGCTCTCATGAACTCAAGGATCTGAAGCTCCACGCCAAGCAAATTGTCTCCAACTTCAAGTAAAAATGATAATCACATCTTCCTTTCACCTGCACCTTTTCTTTTTGTGTCCATGCTAGATTATGAATTTGATATGTAGGTACGCTTGACTTTTGTATTGAACATTCATGCCCGCGCTTGACCAATTTTGATGCATTGTTTAAGGTCAATCGCGCGGCGTCGACATTTTGTGACCTTTTTCTTTATAGGCTTTTACCCGATATACAACTGCTATTAGTATGCTAGGACCACTGTTTAGTCAATATTGAATTTACTTGTATGCAGGAAAGAGAAAGGGGAATCTAACTAGACAGCTGCTATGTCTTGGCGACCGACAAGCTGGTTCCTTCTTACAACTTGCGTCGATTGCCAATGGCGGTTACCCACCCGACGGTTGAGCCCTAACCATGGCCTAGTTGGGCTCACCATCGCCGACCAAGGAGATTAGACTAACCATCAGCTGTGGACACCCGAGTAGGAATTACTCCGATCCACCGCTGCCAGCCAAGATTTTATGACCAACCGTCAACGATAGACTGCATATTCCTTGATCATGTCCTGATCTAGGTAAGTCTGATTCATCGCTTCCAGCCGAGGTTTGTGTCTGATCGTCAGCGATGGACTACCCATTCCTCGATCATGTCCTAATATGGGTAAGTCAGATTCACTACCGCCGATAGAGAGTTTGGGGCCGATCGTCAACGATAGACTATTCGTTCCTTGATCATGTCTTGATCTGGATAAGTCTGATTCACTACCGCTGACTGAGATTTGTATGGAAGGCGGGGTGACAATGTGGCTTCATTCCTGAGTCAAGGAGTTGGGCTTTTAACCAATGTGATACACCTTCATAGCATTTACGTTAGTTCACCACGTTAAAGTGGCGGTGTAAAGTTAAGTTTCCTAATGATTACCTATTGAAACAAGCTTTCAAGGAAAAGCACACTTTATTAGAATCCATCTTATAGTCACATTGGTTACAGAGTTTAATAAAATAATAGAGAAAACTTAAGTAAAGTAACGATGGAGATGGTGTGTGTTCCAAGCTTTTTTAAATATAGCTCCATCAACGGTGCTAAGGATAAAGCCCCATTACCGAAGTCTTTGTGAATGACATATGATCCTTCCCAAACTGGATCTAGTGCTCTCGGCTTGGGGAAGATTCATTTTAGCACCAGGTCGCTTTCGTTGAATGGATGGTATTTGACTTTTGAGTTGTAGTGTGTAGCTACCCGTCGCTTGTGTGCTTCGGCCTTTAGGGCAGCTTCCTCGCATCTTTCATCTATCAAGTCAAGGGACATATTGAGAAATTCCTCATTCTCATTTGGGTTGTAGTGAATTCTTCTGTGAGATGGGACTACTATCTCCATCAGTAACATCGCCTCTGATCCGTAAGCGAATGAGAAAGGGGTATGTCCTGTCGCCATTTTAAAGGAAGTGCGATGGGCCCACAATGCCAGAGGCAGTTCATCCATCTATGCTCCTTTCGCCTTTTCCAACCACTTCTTTATGATTGTCTTCGGAACCTTGTTGTCCGTCTCTACTCATCCATTAAACTGTGGGTATGCCACTATGAAGAAGCTTTTCTTTATGCTCTGTTGCTAGCAGAAGTTGGCGAACTCTGTGCTATCCATCTACAACCCTTTGTCTGAGATGATCTGAAGAGGAACTCTATACCTGCAAATCACCTTCCTGACCAAAAAGTTTATAACCTTGGCCGTTGACACCTTTGTAAGCGTCTCAGCCTCTACTCACTTTGTGAAAGTAGTCAACTGCCACAATACCGTACTTCGCTCTGCCCCGTGCCATAGGAAGTTCTCCAATTAAATCTATTCTCCGGACCACAAAGGGCCAAAGGCTAATCATGTGAGTCAATTCCGTTGAGGGTAACTGGGAATCTTCATGAACCATCGGCATTGTCACACCTCCTTGCGTATTACATCATATCACGGTTTGGTGTCGGCCAGAAGTATCCATATCGCAACACCTTCTTCATTAAGGTTTGTCCCCCAGTGTGGTCTCCACAGCTCCCTTCATATTTATTCTCCAGTACCACCTTTGTTTCCCTACCGGCGACACACCTCAGTAAGGTGTTAGAAAATCCCCTTTGATACAACATTCCATCCTAGATAACAAAGCGGGGCTCTTTCCGTAATATCTTTCTAGCTTCATTCCTGTTATCCGACAGTGCTCCTTCGTTTAGGTACCTCAGTAACGGTGTCATCTAAGTTTCCTCACCATCGATGACCTCAACCATCTCTACTTCCTCAATGCTTGGTTAAGCAGGGTTTCCATGGGTACAGATCCCAACAGAGGCCCTAACCCCGAGCTTGCCAATTTTGCCAGATCACCCGCATCTTGGTTTTCTTCCCAGGGAACGTGCCTGATCATGTAATATTCCATTTCATTGAGCATGACCTTTACCTTTTCTAAATAGGATCTCAAGCGTTCCCCTTTCACTTGGAATTCTCCAAGTGCTTGATTTATCACCAACCGTGAGTCACTATGGATGCACAATGATCTAACCCCAGCTCTCTTGCCAATTCTAGCCCAACTATCAAACCCTCATACTCTGCTTCGTTGTTCTTGCTTTGAATCCTAGCTTGATTGCATAACTCAATTTCCTTCCTCTGGGGTCAGAAATAACACCCCCGGAATAGAATCGTGATCGTTCGATGCTCCGTCGACATATACTGGCCATTTGTGGGCCTCCTCTTCCTAAGGCTTGATCTCGTCGTCCCTAATGGTGAATTCGGCTAGAAAGTCAACCAGTGCTTGTCCCTTGATTGCAGTTCGTGGATTGTAGGTTACCTCATATTGACTTAACTTGATACTCCACTTGGTGAGTCTCCCTGAAGTGATCGACCTATGTAGAACCTGCTTTAGGGGTTGATCTTTAAGTACTTGAATTGGATATGACTGGAAATATGGTCTCAACCTCTTAGATGCGAATAATAAACAATATGCCAGATTCTCCAGCTTAAGGTACCTAGATTCCAGCCTAGTGAAATGCTTGCTTATGTAGTACACAGGGCGCTATATTCGGTCCTCTTCCCTTACTAGAGCTAAGCTCAAGGCATGATGCGAAACTTCCAGATTATGTTGATATGCACGTAAATGTGCATATATTTACATCCATATTTTATCTCCTTTTATTTAAATAAACATCATATTTGGGCATATTTACATGTTAAAACCAAAATTCAATTATTTTCAAACCATCATATTTTCATCTTCATTCAAGGGCAAAATGGTCATTTTTGTGCATGTCTAAATTTGAGAATTTTTACTTGGACATTTTTGATGATTTTTATAGGAATTTGGATGCATATGGAAGAGGCTTATATGAAGATACATGCATGCACAAATGAATACAAAGGAAAGAAGAAAGAAATAATTCAAAGTGAAGATCATGGAGGACCCCACCTGCCCACCTACCTTAATGTACAAATTAGAGGCTAATAAACATGCGTATGGAATTAATGGCTTCCTGTACACTTAAATGATGATTAATAGAAGCTAATAATTACTTGGCCTCCACACTTCCTAAGGGGTATTTTGGGAACTCCCCTAAAAATAGAATTAAGGTTTTATGCATGTATAAATAGCCCTCTTATGTACATGTAAATATTCTATTCTCTCTTATGTTTACTTAGGAAATTAGCAAGTTGTAAACACAAATCAAAGTGAAATAAAAATGGCTTCCAAGCCTCTTTCTCTTCTCTTATCTTCTTGCTTTTATTTACTTTTTTTGTTGATGTTTTCTATGCTTTTTCTTTACTAGTAGATTAAATTTACATTCATGCAAGTAATGTAGTTTATATTTTTATGCAAGTAGTTAGTAGCTAATCTCTTTTGCTTTCTTTGCTTATTTTCTATTTTCTTCTCTTTTTAATGTTGAAATTTACTTGTGTTGCTTCAATGCCACAAATGAGTAGCTAAACCCCTTCAATTTAAGGGTAATGAAGCTCTCAAATATTATGTAATTTCAACATTTGTTATGATTTATGATCTCTTTGTTTGTGCTTTATGAAAGTGAATTTTGATGCAAGTTTGTACAAGTGGGTTTGATAGCTTATATTGCTTATGCAAATGAGCTATACTTATTCAACATAAACACAAGATGCATCATCATTTGCTAATCCATTTTTGATTGTGAAAAGAAAGTAAAAATGAAATTTGATGATCTATATTACTAGTTACAATATTAAATAGATCATACTTAAAATAGCTTTTGCTTTGGCTTCATTTTCATAAGAATTATAAGTGGTTTATTTGTTGTATTATAGTTTGATGGTTTGAGTTATGTTAATTAACAACATAAACAAACCATACTTATGATAAATACAACAATATTTCACTTAATATCAAAAGCTAGAGATCACAAATTGTTTGTTTGTTGATTTACAAAAATATGAGAGTGGATTTTCCTCTAAATTGTTCTCTAGTTTAATATTTTTTTAATCACATTTTAATTCTAGCTTTAGCGTCTTTTTGTAGTTAACAACTTTTATCTCACTTTGGTCTAATTTGATTGAATAGATTTTTAATCTCTCACAATTCCCTACGGATCGACCCATATTCGCCACGTACTACAAAGTGTACGCCGTGCGCTTGCGGAAAATTTTATTTCAAAATTTTTTGACGGTTTTCTAATCCGATAGAAATTCCATTGATTAACAAGTTTTTGGCGCCGTTGCCGGGGAGTTGTCTTGATTTTGATTTTCTATTTTTTGAATTATTTTTGTTTGATTTTTGTGCGTTTTTATTTTGTGTGTGTGTGTGTTTGCATAAAAAATATTGTGTGCTTATTTGTTTTTGTGTGAATTTTGTTGTGTGCTTGTGTTTCTTGTTTGTTTTTGCATTTGCATTTGCATATTTTATTATATATAAAAAAATATTCACACAATCTCAATTGAAAAAGAAAAAAAATTCCATTTTCAAATACATTTGCATTTACAATTTTGCATTTCATCTTTGCAATTACAAATTTCAATTACATTTGCATTTCAACTACATCTTTTCTTATTGCTCTCTGTGCCTGCATAGTGTACATCACTAGCACCATTTCCACCTTCAAACTACTGATCTACCACCATATCACCACATCTCTTCCGCACTACAAACCATATTATCATATAACCCTGCCTTTCTACCACTCAACATACCCAAAACTGCCATACCAGTGACTTCACTTCTCTTCCCCTTCACAAACTTCACCAACTATCACCATTCTTCCACAAACCTGCCACTAACAGAGTAACAATTGCCTACATCCTTCTTGCTACCATCAATAACCACCACTGACTATCCACAACAGACATCAAAACCACAATCACCCTACAAATTGCTGCCACACTGTAACATCTTTCATCTCATCCATACTGTCACAACTGCCATCTTCATTACGACATCACAACCCAACCTTCACCGTTCACATAACAGCAGCTACACCATGCTACAGCCACTACATAGTGCATACAAACTCCATATTCTACTACCAAAAACTGCTGCCGCCACTACCAAACTCGTACATCCCACACTTACAACTCCACTTACAACAGCAACAACTTCTAACAACAATTTCACTCACATCATCCTCCTTCAGTTGTCTACCACACCACAACCTTCATTATCATCAATTCATCCAACCCATCATAAACTGCCCCATACCTCTACCGCAGATACCCAATCACCAGCATGCATCGTGCCCTCCTGACCATCATCTCGCCTGAACACTGCCTTCATCCACAACATAAAGTCAGCAACTTCATCATTAACCACCTGCAGCCACTCGACAATCTTCACCAATTCAACTACCTACTTGCATCTCGCCTCCAACAATTCAGCTCTACAACCTGTCTCTGAGTAAAACAGCCTTCAACAAGAAGCACCCCACTGCTCTGCACAGTTCCAAAGCTCCTTCACCAGCAACTGAATTCGAACAAACAACTCCCCTCTACAACCTTCCATCCACCAACTCCTCATCCACTCGACCATCACCAATTGCCAAAACAATCACCGGAATTCGAACAAACAGCGGCCAAATCGACAAATTAAACTTACTGCCTTGTCTACATCTCCACAGTCCATCCTCACCGCAACCCCACAATCAAAGTCGCCTCCGATCCACCTCTTCGAATCGCATCAGCTAACTGACCTTCCTCAACAATCTCCAATTCGACAGCCTCCTACAACCGTGATTTCAATCGCCAGCCCCAAATCCAATCCCTTCGAAATCGAACCACCCTCACCACAATCCCCAGCCACGACTTCAACACTACAATCCCTGAATCCCTGAACCACGAACTACCTACAATCCAATTCGCGATCAACTCACGACGCGAACTAGTTTTTGGTGATTTTGAATTGCAAAATGGAAATCGGTTTTTGAAAGTGGAAGATTTGCTGTTTCATTTTTAATTTATTGAGTTGGGAACGTTCTTATTTCGATTTATTGAGTGGGTCGGGTTGGTTGTTGCTTATTTGGGCTGAGCTTGTTTTGAATAAAAAAAAAGAATTTTTTTTGTATATAAAAGAAAGCTTGTGGTTTTGTTTTCTATTTAAGTTTCCTCTCCAAAAAAAAATTCAAAAATTCAAAAAAAAAGGGTTCAACTTTGTTTAATTTTCATTTTCACTTGTTTTAGTTTTCATTTATTTTATTTTCAATTGTTTTGTTTTTCGCTTATTTTGTTTTTCATCTTTGATAAACATACTAAAAAATAATAATAATAAAAATTGTTGAATATATCTTGTTTTTCATTTTAGGTTGCCAAAGCAGATTAAAAGAAAGAATTGCTTGCCCAAAAATAATTGTTGCTTGCTTATAAAAAAATTGCCGCTTAAAAAAAAATTGCTAATAATCTGCACGCTCTGGTATTGTGCTTTTATCTCTAGTGCATTGTTGGTTGCTTGCATTTGCATTTATATATACAAAAAAAAAAAATTCAAAATCCAAAAACAAACTTCATTTTAGTTGCATTGTAAATTCACGTTTAATTTTTGTTTTGCATCCATCTCATCTTATTTTCTTTTCTAAGGGCAATACCCCAATTCACATAAGGTGAGGGATTTCATCACCCTTTCCTTAGCCCACAAACGCATTTCATCGTAGAATTTGACTAATAATAAAGGTTAGACATTCGACTTAAGGGTGTCGCGAGCTCATCTAGGGCTTAATTGTATCTTCACAATTGTTTTCTTTGAACAATTTTATTTCTTGGTGTCTAGGCTACGGCAGAGTAATAAGCAGTTATAAAAATTACGGTGATACGTAAATATTATACTGGTTGTTCCTCTGAAGGTACTTAAACCTTCGGCTGCATTGCTACGGTGATTCGTGGTGCACCGATAACTCCTGCCCGTTACCTGGCTGAGAAATATTTTTGTTGATTTAAGACAAAGTGTGATTATACAATTTTGGGTTAGGAGCTACTAAGGACAGAAAGCTGTAATTAAGTCCTTTGCATTCATTTAGTTGCATTAGTTCATGCATATAAAAAAAAAAATCAAAAATCCAAAAAAAAATTGTAAATTTTTCTTAACTTAGTTTTTAATTCCAAAAAAAAAACCTTTTTAAAAACAAAAAAAAAGCAAAATTCAAAAAAACAAAAAAATTTACAAAAACAAAAAAATATAAAAATTTGAAAAACCAAAAACAAAACAAAAATCAAACTTCTCTTTTGAAAATAAATTTCACTTGGTAAATATTTTTCTTCCTCTAAAAAAAAAATTTCACTTCGATTTTCAAATCTTCTTTCATTCACTAAACTCGATTCTAACTTCTTTCTCTTCTCGACTTTCACTTGTGCATGAGTACTTGGACTCGTGACACAACAACAAATCGTTGGACTCGCGACCCTTCTACAAACCGTTTAACTCAAACAAAGGATCCTCCCGAAATGGCAAACGAAAATGCCTCTCGAACTCTTATGGATAGAATCTTTCCCGATAGAGTTTTCATTCCATCTTGCATCACGTTACCCGCCCCTACAGGTAACCATTTTGAAATTCACTCAAACCATATTGCCACTCTTCCGAAATTTGGCAATTTCGAACACGATGATCCATACATCTTCTTGACTAAATTCGAACAAGTTTGTGCAACCATTAAACTCCAACAACTTTCTGATGACGGAATCAAACTTTGGTTAATCCCATTCGCTCTTACGTATTACGCTGAAAAATGGTTGTACAGCTTACCATCGAACTCGATTAAAACGTGGGAAGAATTCGTAAAAGCTTTCTTAAAAAAGTTCTACCTTTTGGAAAAAACGAGTAGAATCTGAAATGAAATTGTAAACTTTCATCAATTCAAGGGAGAACCATTCGGAAAATATTTTGAAAGATTCAAAGAGCTTTTGATAAAATGTCCACACCATAATTTCAAAAAATGGACAATTTGCTAAATTTTATACGATGGACTCGAAAATAGCTCACGTACCATGCTCGAATCAATGTGCCAAGGCAACTTTCTTGCCCAAGATCACGACGATGCTTGGCAATTTCTTGAAAACCTCGCCGAAAAATCATCCCAATGGGAACGTTCGAACGAAAAATCAATCTACTCACGATCGAGTGCACACTCGATAGGATCTTTTGTTGCTTTGGAAGCTAAGATAGACACAATGATTAAAAAATTCGATAACGTTCTCTCATCGAATCAAATAAACCAAGCTTCCCAACCGATGTGTTATAAATGCAACGACCCTAATCATATAGCTTATCAGTGTCCCAATTCCGTCGAACAAATCAATGCTTTCAACAAAGCCAAAAATGACCCGTTTTCTCCAACGTACAACCCTGGTTGGAGAAACCATCCAAATTTTGCGTGGAACCAAAACAATCCCAACACGAATACGATTCGTCCCAATTTGCAAGCATTTCTGAATAATGCTTCGAATCCTTCCTTTCAACCCAACAATTTTCAACCAAACTTTGCGGGCCCGTCCCAAATCAACTGCAACAATCAAACTTTCAACCAAATTCTGCTCATCCTCCCCAAGACGATAAACGTTTAAGTTCACTTGAGAAAACTCTTGAAATTTTGGCTAAAGCAACTACACAAAGCCTTCAATCAAACAACAATTTGCAAAATTTATTGACTTCATATATGCAAAACACGAACCAATCAATTGCAAAACTCGAAATGCAAATGAGTCAATTAGCCACGTCTGTGAGCGAATGTGAACGTGGAACATTCCCAAGCCAACCCATTTCAAATCCCAGAAATCAAAATGCAAATTCAAATCAAGCCCATGTTGTTCAAGATAGCAACGTAACCCAATTGAATGCTATCACAACTCTTCGTTCCGGGAAACAAATCGATAATCAAGTCATTAACCCAAACGATTTACCGGAAACTTCTCTCGACACTTCTAAAACAACAAATGAATCGGAACAGAACGTGGAGCCAAATGTCGAATCGAATGCCAATCAAAACTCTTCTTCTACTTGAGTAGACCCGCCTACCGAGTATCGTGTTCCATTTCCACATCGTCTTCGACCAAAGAAACACTCAGACCAAATGGAAAAGATGTTGGAAATTTTTAAACAAGTCAAAGTTAACATTCCGCTTCTTGACATCGTTCAGCATGTCCCCACTTACGCGAAATTTCTTAAGGACTTGTGTACCCAAAAGCGACACACTCAATTGCCCAAAAAAGTCTTCTTAGCCGCCAGTTTGAGTGAAGTCTTGTCCCAATCCATGCCCGTAAAATACAAAGGTCCTGGCTGTCCTACGATTTCGTGTACAATTGGAGACAAGACGATTAACAAATGCTTGATAGACTTTGGTGCGAGTGTCAACTTGATTCCATACTCCGTGTACGAACAATTAAGCTTAGGTGAGCTCAAACCCACAAAAGTAACGCTTCAATTCACTGATTGTTCCATTAAGAAGCCCATGGGAGAAATCGAGGATGTACTCATTCAAGTAGGGCAATTCATATTCCCCGTTGATTTTATCGTTCTCGAAACACAATCCGTGTCAAATCCCGCAAGTCAAATTCCATTGATTTTAGGCCGACCATTCTTAACCCCGAAGATAAAAAAACGACTTTCACGAGTCCATTCGGTACCTTTGCTTATAGACGTATGCCATTCGGACTTTGTAATGCTCCTGCGACTTTCCAACGATGCATGGTTGGAATCTTTTCCGACATGATTGAACGCTTTCTAGAAGTTTTTATGGACGATTTCTCAATCTTTGGCGATTCTTTTTCCCAATGTTTACATCATCTTGAATTGGTTCTAAATCGATGTAAAGAAAAACATTTGACTTTGAATTGGGAAAAATGCCACTTTATGGTCAAACAAGGCATAGTCCTTGGACATATCATCTCAAATAAAGGCATTGAGGTAGATAAAGCAAAAAATCGACGTAATTGCAAACCTACCCATTCCCAAAACTGTTAAGGACATTCGATCGTTTCTTGGACACGCTGGCTTTTACCGACGCTTTATGAAGGACTTTAGCAAAATCGCTCGTCCTTTGACTACTCTCCTCGGAAAAGACATTCCTTTTGATTTTAACTCTGATTGTATCTCTTCTTTTGAACGTCTTAAGAACGAACTCATTTCTGCGCCAATCATTTGCACTCCCACTTGGGGTCTTCCTTTCGAAATCATGTGTGATGCTTCGAACTTTGCGGTTGGTGTTGTCTTAGGACAACGCATCAACAAAATCCTTCATGTCATTTACTATGCGAGTATGACTTTGAACGACGCTCAACTCAACTACACAACAACCGAAAAGGAGCTTCTAGCTGTCGTTTTTGTGCTCGAAAAGTTTCAACCTTACTTGATAGGTTCACACATTACTGTGTATACGGACCACTCTGCGCTTCGATATCTCTTCGCTAAAAAGGATGCCAAATCCCGTTTAATTCGTTGGATCCTTTTACTTCAAGAATTTGACCTTACAATCAAAGATAAAAAAGGATCCGATAACGTTATAGTCGATCACTTGTCTCGTCTTCCGAACGCACCATCTTCTTTGCCAATCAATGAAAACTTCCCCGATGAACAACTCCTTTCAATTTCTATCGACTCATGGTATGCTGATATAGTGAACTACTTAGTCAGTAAAGAAACTCCCTCATCGTGGTCCAAACAGGACAAATGCAAATTCATGTCCCAAGTGAAGTATTTCTATTAGGATGATCCATACTTGTTCAAATATTGTCCCGACCAAATCATCCAACGTTGCATTCCGGATAATGAGATTAGGAGTGTTCTTTCATTTTGCCACGATCAAGCGTGTGGTGGACATTTCGGTCCTCGAAAAACTGCGGAAAAAGTGCTTCAGTGTGGTTTCTATTGGCCATCTCTTTTCAAAGACTCGTTTGAATTTTGTAAAACTTGCGATCGATGTCAAATGCTTGGACGAATTTCTCGACGAGATATGATGCCTCTAAACCCCTTTCTTACGATCGAAATCTTTGATGTTTGGGGTATCGACTTTATGGGACCTTTTCCTAATTCTTTTGGAAACTTGTATATCCTCCTCGTTGTCGATTACATTTCAAAATGGGTCGAAGTCGTTCCTTGCAAAACCAACGACCATAAAATTGTTGTGAAATTTCTCAAAGAAAACATATTTTCGAGGTTTGGCACACCTCGCACAATAATCAGTGATAACGGAACCCATTTTTGCAATCGTTCTTTTGAAACTTTAATGAAAAAAGACTCGATAACCCACAAGTTATCCACTCCATATCATCCTCAGACTTGTGGCCAAGTTGAAGTTTCAAATTGACAAATAAAACAAATCTTGGAGAAACTGTCAATAAAAATCGAAAAGATTGGTCTCAAAAGTTGACCGACGCGCTTTGGGCTTACCGTACTGCTTTTAAAACTAACCTTGGGATGTCTCCATTTCGTTTAGTTTACGGTAAAGCTTGCCATTTACCCGTTGAAATTGAACACAAAGCGCTGTGAGCAATTAAGAACTTAAACTTTGATCTTGAGAAAGCTAGCGAAAACCAAAAACTACAACTCAATGAACTAGAAGAAATTAGGAACGACGCGTATGAAAACGAGAAAATTTACAAAGAAAAAACCAAAGTGTTTCATGACAAGTCAATCCTAAGGAAAACATTTTCACCTAACCAAAAAGTTCTTTTATATGACTCGAGACTTCATTTATTCCCTAGGAAACTTAGATCGAGATGGACCGGACCATTTGTGGTACGAACTGTTTTTCCACATGGTGCCGTAGAAATAGAAAACCCCAGGGGATCGATCGATTTTCAAAGTCAACGGTCATCATTTGAAACCTTTCTTGGAATTGCCAAATAACCATGAGGAGGAGTTCATGATCCTTCATGAGCCAAGCTACGTCTAGTAAGAATGTTAACCCTCTTTTGTAAGTATGTACATAGTTTTCCCCGTTACACTCATCGACTGTGGGGACACAGTCAAAATTAAGTGTTGGGGGAGTCTCATTTTCATTTTTTAATTTCATGGAATTTTTGAGTTTTCATTTTTCTTTTAACTTAAAAAAAATCAAAATTTCAAAATCTCAAAAGCATTTTCTTTTTAGCATTTTGATTTATTTTTGAGAAACACTATGGGATAAGTATAAGTTTTGGTTAATAAATTGAAATTTTTGAAAATTTATTTGTCTTAACAAAAATAAAAATGAAGTTTGATTACAAATAACAATGGTTTAACTAGTATATAGGAAGGTTCATATGTGTTAATTATGAAGTATGTTCTAATTGAAAATTTTTGTTTAAAAAAATGGTAAATTTAAAGTAAAGGATATAACATTTTATCTTCTAAGTTAAATGGTGCTAAGATGATTTTGCAAAACTCCCTCTTTCTACAAAAAAGAAAAAAAAATTTGTATATATGTATATATATATATTTTTAACACCTAGAGTCATGTGTTCACACTCGTGTGTTCACTCGCCATGCTCTGTACCCTTCTCACGTAAGCCCAAAAGGCAGTGCATGATCGGTATATCTGGCCTCAGTTTATCCGAGTTAGGTGTATGTATATAAAAATTCTTTTTAATAACGCCTATAGTCGATAAGTATTCACACTTGTGTGTTCACTCGCCACGCTCTGTATTCCCCTCACATCAGTTCGCAAGGCAGTGCATGGGTAATATATCTGGCCTCAGTTTACTTGAGTTAGGCATATGTAAATATTGTTAATATCGATAAAATTTTCAAATCAGAGAGAATAAGCAATTGAAATCCAATTGACGCCCCACCTCTATGCTCATAATAACAAAGAGTATTAAAAGAAATACTGTCTATTATTACGAAGAATAAGGCTGGATAGGAGCGACCATCCGTAATTGGCCTTACACTAATATTGGTTATCTCGATAGGAGTGGTATATACTTTTTATTTTTCATCAATTATTTATTTACTCCCATCGACATATCCAATTATCAGTATAAAACAAACTACGATAGTTCATAATAGTTTAAGACATTAGATATAACAATAACACAGATAATATAAATGCGGAACACAGATTAAAAAAAATCTCATATATATATAACCGATGTCAGTTACAATATAGTTGACACAATACATATGATACAACTACAACTGTCGACTCTAGAAGTTATATACACAAGTACATTATCAACTAATATACATGAATACATATCGTTCTATAGAATGACACGACTACGACAAAAGGACAATGACAACTTCAGAAGATGTGAAAAGTCTTCAAATCCCGAACAGCAACTCAAAGAAAGAAATCCACAACCTGAAATAACTCGGGTCTGACCCGAGTATTACATTCAAAAGGAAAATAATACCCAGGTCAGTCTAATTCAAACCAGTTTATTAGTGCATATAGGCAGTAATAATTTAAATAGACGACAGTCACAATAATTCCCGTCTATCCGATTCTTTAAACAAAGAAACCGGATAACGGTCAATATAACACTTAACAGTGTTTAACAAAAATCAGCAGATTTAAATCATCAACAGAGATAAATAAACAATTTATCAAATCGACTAAATCAATTTAAAGCAATTCAAATTGTCACTTTAAAACCATCAAAAATTCGATTGGCTGCCGTACACACACGCGTGTACGGCCTCGCCAATACGGATTAAAAGATCAATGCATCAAAAGCAAAAGAAAAATCAATTCAGAACTGTCGAGTTTGGGTGGCTGCAGTGCACGCACGCGTGCACTGCCTCGCCACTACAGTGCGTAGAAACTGCAAAGGTCAAACCCAAAAATCGGGTTCAACTCAAGTGTAAGAAAAACAAATGCAGGCAGACATGGACAATTAACACTTCAGACTACTTAATAACACCAGCAAGTAGACTAGTATGGCAACATAGCAAGCTCCTGAATGCACTGTGCATCTACAACCAAGTGATATACAATATAACTGACAGTACAAGTTAATAATATGAGCTTGCTACGAATCATATCAGTAGGCATGCATAACAATGAATCTAAAAATGCAACAAGCCCCAACAACCAAGAAATGCACATGTCCAGTTTCAAGTGACTCCAGTTCAACAAATTCAGAGATTAGGCAGAAGATACACGGAAATATCAACATGGATGCAGACTCAAGTCAGTCTGTAAGCAATTCAAAGTGACAGTAACCAATGTGCAAAATATATATTCAAATATGATCGAGTGCAACAGGTCGCAATGATGCAGACCAAAAGGGCATGGAACTGGAGATTGCAACCTGAATAGAAATGCACATGAATGTGATGGCAACAGTTCAAGGCAACAGTGACAACCCAAATGCAAAATAGGTCGTACATATATAATGACAAATTGCATAAACAACTTCAAGTGTGCTAATGCATATAAACATGAAGAGATGCAACATGACAGTAAACAGGACCACAAGACCACCAAGTTCAACAGTCGAATATCATATCAATAATACAACATGGCAATGCAGACTCTAGTATACTGCAGTCAGTGAACATATATGCAAGCAAAGATTACTTGGATAACAGCTTCAAAACTAAAATAGCCACGTGCAAAACTTGATACAAGAACTACATAATTAACAAGCATGTATGTGAATGCAACGTGAACCAACAGTGCACTAGTAAGGTTAATAGGATTCGGCAGGTACATGAAGACGACGAAACAAGTGCAACAAAATGGATGCTTTTATCATTTGCTTACAATCACCTTTATATACCTGCATACTTGTTCCAAAGAAGTCAAGGCCGAAACAATGCAACTGATACATGACAGAGATGAACAACTTGCAACTGCAGACTACAACAATGACCAAAACAAGAAGCTCAACAACAACAATGCCCAAAATAACTTGAACGAAGCTACTAAAGGAATGCAGACAGTGGCCGAGAACCCAGACCAATACTACAAATCAAATGCTAGGTCGAACAACTACATGATGAACCCAGACTCATGAACCATATCAATGCTAAATGCTCACATGCTCAAAACTCAACTACCAGTGTACTGTAATACCATCAGAGAAGACAGTAGCAAAACAAACCAGAAATGCACCAACCAAGCAATGGACTCGACCAAATTCAACTGCAAGTCCAGACTAAATACAATGCCACCATGAACTGTACTTGTAATAACAATGACTCAATGCACATCAAGCAAGAACCAGACCCACTCCAATCTGGCAACAATAAGTACACTGACCAGACTATGTACATGTACACAAATGCAAAGGCCACAACAAAGTCAACAGTGACCAAGTATACAAAATGCAAACTCAGGTTTATTATGAACAAGTAACAGTGCAACATGAAGCAAGACCAAGTGTAGCTCGAAGACTGTATATTTCTTCTTAAAAATCAAATTTGAAAAAGATTAACAGGAATTTTCAAGATAGAGCAGACTACAAAGTCAATGCCGAGATTACTAAGGAATCAATAACATGACCAAGCAAATAAAAAGCAGTACAAAACCAAGAAAATTCACAAATATATGCACAGACAATATGGGATTAAAGTCTGTAGTTGATAAAGCACAAGAATGAAATAGAGGTAGTTACAGGGATGAACAGACATAGCCGAAGTCTAGTCAAACTCAAAACTGCAATGAACAAGTCAGAACACAGAACGAAAAAAATCAACATTGTCAAGCCGTGTTCCAGATCAAGTCAAAATCGTGGTCATCACGAAAACAAGTCGCGAGTCGAACAAATGAAAACAAGAAATTCACGGAGCAGTAAATTCAAAGCCGTGTAGATCAATTCACAAAATCACTTATCTATGAGGTTGAATTAGATGTGAGTAATTGCGATTACTCACCTTTTATTTTTTTTTCGAGCGGCCAACAATCGATGAAGACTACGAACTTCCGAAGCAAAGATGAACCCAGATCCACTGCCCCATTTCTAGAATTGAAGCCTCGTCGCTTACAAGTAGGCAAAGCGGCGACTCCAACTTGAAGCCCTAATTTGATCGAACAAAGAGGAGGATGGGCCGCCATTTTCGATTTTCTTTCGTTCGTTTTTTTTTGAGTTAGGGATTGAACAAGTGAAATAAAAAGAGGAACGGGTTGAGATAATGTCACGGCAACTAAAATCAACATGGGCCAAGGTAAATATTTCTTTCTTTAAAACCCACCAATGTTCAACAATTTACTAACGACTTTTAGCCCAAACTTTTATTAAAGAATTATACCAATCTGAAAAGAATTTCAATCGATTCAAAATTTCAATATATATTAACAACCGGTTTAATCGTCATCTAACGATATCAAAATAATTATGGAATCTCGGGTTGTTACAGACTCCCCTACTTATAAAAATTGCGTCCCCGCAATTTTCATAACTAAGGTCATCAATAACAATTATTTTTCTGACATAAACTGGTTAAGCTAGAAAAATAAAAGTCGAGAATTCAAATGCCACAGTAATCTTTTAATTCCAATAAAAGAGATTCACAAATTTTCAACAAAATCTAACTATCAATAGATAAGCAGAAAACAACAAAACTGAATAAATGCCATTATCATCAATATTCAATTATTAACTAGATAATTAAAATACCGAAAATCACAAAGCAGCAATATCTAGTTATCGATATGATAATTAGAAAACAGCAAAATCTAATTATCAGCAAAGATAATTATGAAGCACATATCTAATTACCACAACCGGTAATTTAAAATTTCAAATCAACCAATATTCAATTATCAAAAACGATAATCAAATTTTAAATTTAACAAATATTCGATTACCAAAACGATAATCAAATTTCAAATTCAACAAATATTCGATTATCACAAACGATAATCAAATTTCCAAATTCAACAAATATTCGATTATCACAAAACGATAATCAAATTTCTCAAATCAACAAATATTCGATTATCAAAAACGATAATCAAATTTCTCAAATCAACAAATATTCGATTATCAAAAACGATAATCAAATTTCCAAATTCAACAATTATTCGATTATTAAAAGTGATAATTAAATCTCAAACCAGCAAATATTTAATTATCAAAAGCGATAATTAAATCTCATATCAACAAATATTTAATTATCTAACAGCGATAATTAAATCTAAAATCAACAAATATTTAATTATCAAAGACGATAATTAAATCTCAAATCAACAAATATTTAATTATCTAACAGCGATAATTAAATCTAAAATCAACAAATATTTAATTATTAAAGACGATAATTAAATCTCAAATCAACAAATATTTAATTATCTAAAGTGATAATTAAATCTAAAATCAACAAATATTTAATTATCAAAGACGATAATTAAATCTCAAATCAACAAATATTTAATTATCTAAAGTGATAATTAAAAGCAACAAATATCCGATTATCAAAAACGATAATCAGAATTCATATCAACAAATATCCAATTATCACAAGCGATAATTAGAAACAACAAATATCTGATTATCAAAAACTATAATCAGAACTCATATCAACAAATATCTAATTATCACAAGCGATAATTAGAAACAACAAATATCTGATTATCAAAAACGATAATCAGAACTCATATCAACAAATATCTAATTATCACAAGCGATAATTAGAAACAACAAATATCTGATTATCAAAAACGATAATCAGAACTCATATCAACAAATATCTAATTATCACAAGCGATAATTAGAAACAACAAATATCTGATTATCAAAAACGATAATCAGAACTCATATCAACAAATATCTAATTATCACAAGCGATAATTAGAAACAACAAATATCTGATTATCAAAAACGATAATCAGAACTCATATCAACAAATATCTAATTATCACAAGCGATAATTAGAAACAACAAATATCTGATTATCAAAAACGATAATCAGAACTCATATCAACAAATATCTAATTATCACAAGCGATAATTAGAAACAAAAAATATCTGATTATCAAAAACGATAATCAGAACTCATATCAACAAATATCTAATTATCACAAGCGATAATTAGAAACAACAAATATCTGATTATCAAAAACGATAATCAGAACTCATATCAACAAATATCTAATTACCTGCAGATAATTGGAAGCAACAAATATCTAGAAATCAATTAAGAAGACTAGAAAATCAACATAAAAGCTTGGATCGATCCCATCAGATGGCGAGTTTTTAATTCGCCGCACGTGCATCTCAGAGTGGCCGAAGCCTACCAAGTACTCAACATAATTTTTGGCGCCCATCAGATTGACCCGAAGGTCCGCAGAGTGACCCGAAGGTCTAGTACTGGTATTTGACCCGAAGGTCCGCAGAGTGGCCCGAAAGCCCAACAAATGACCCGAAGGTCCAACATATGACCCGAAGGTCCTCATAGTGGCTCGAAAACACACGAAAGCATCAAAATGTTTCAATTAACGAGTCCGGAATTAACCAAAATAGCAAACGCACATGTCCCATAACCACGAGTTTTACTAAATTGTTTAATTCTCTTCATCGTTTCCTTGAAAGTGTAAAATCATCAAAATCATCAAAACGATAGATATTTCAATTAACGAGTCCGGAATTAACCGAAATAGTAAAAGTGTGGTTCCATACTCCGCACTTTTGCTAAATCGTTTAAATCACTTCATCGTTTCCTTGAAAGTGCAAAATTGTGTATTTTGTAAAAATACACTTTACATTCTCAAACGGACAAGTCCGGAATTAAGCGAATCAGTAAAAGAAAGGGGTCATAGTCCTCGATTTTGCTGAAACGTTTAAATCGCTTCCTCATTCTTTTGAAATCGCAAACTGTAAAATTTTTGAAAACAATTTTATTTATTTTGTAAAAATAACAATTCGCATTCTCAACTGAACAAGTCCGGAGTTAAGCGAAATAGTAAAAGAAAGGGGTCATAATCCTCGATTTTGCTGAATCGTTTAAGTCGCTTTCTCATTCTTTTGAAAACGCAAACTGCTAGAATTTTATAAAACAATTTTCATTTTAAAATGATTTTCCAATCACGTGATTAGAACAGTAAATCAGTAACAATTTCGGTAAGGAAATCGTACTTCTCAAAATACCGTAAAAACGGTCACAAAATAGCATTGCGGAATAACCGCTTGAAAATCCACTTTTAAAATTTGACGGTTACTGAAGCCAAAGCGACAGTAATTTTAAAATGTCAAAATCACATCAAAACAATTTACATCAAAATGTAATATCAGAGAATTTTCATTCATCAAAATGCCATAAAACACCGTGCTTCAAGAATTTAGCATTGGTGTAAAAATCCCGTTACAAACATAACGGCAACAAAATACGTTTCATAACCTAGCATCGGTTCAACGCAAAATAAATGCAGTAACGTGCAATTCAAATTGTGCACGTACTACAAAATGAACAAAAAAACTATTCGAAGGTATCTTCAATGAAGACAATTCAAAACAGCAAAAATCTGATCAATATATGATTAGTACAAAAGAAAGCCAGCGGAAATTTCAACAAAAATCACATAGCTGCAATTTCTTCGAATCCTCAATTCGGATTCGAAATTCTCAAAGAAACAAAATAATTACATCTATGTAAACAACAAATGAAATTCATATCAATTTCGTATTTTGATTTTTAAATCAAAAAGATTATCAGTTGTACCCGGCGAAGACAGTTTCACTGTTTCCGCTGCGCACTCTGATAAACAGAACACAAATCAATCAAATCATCAAAACACAATTTCACTATTATTTTTAAATAAAGATATTTAAAAATTTCATCCAAATTTCAAAACTTTAGTTTTGACTCAAGCACAAATTAAACATCGACCAATAGTTGTAACATATGTTCCATCCGAGTTAAGTTTTATATTATGTCCATAAACCCCAAGCTCTGATACCAACTGTGACGCCCCACCTCTATGCTCATAATAACAAAGAGTATTAAAAGAAATACTGTCTATTATTACGAAGAATAAGGCTGGATAGGAGCGACCATCCGTAATTGGCCTTACACTAATATTGGTTATCTCGATAGGAGTGGTATATACTTTATATTTTTCATCAATTATTTATTTACTCCCATCGACATATCCAATTATCAGTATAAAACAAACTACGATAGTTCATAATAGTTTAAGACATTAGATATAACAATAACACAGATAATATAAATGCGGAACACAGATTAACAAAAATCTCATATATATATAACCGATGTCAGTTACAATATAGTTGACACGATACATATGATACAACTACAACTGTCGACTCTAGAAGTTATATACACAAGTACATTATCAACTAATATACATGAATACATATCGTTCTATAGAATGACACGACTACGACAAAAGGACAATGACAACTTCAGAAGATGTGAAAAGTCTTCAAATCCCGAACAGCAACTCAAAGAAAGAAATCTACAACCTGAAATAACTCGGGTCTGACCCGAGTATTACATTCAAAAGGAAAATAATACCCAGGTCAGTCTAATTCAAACCGGTTTATTAGTGCATATAGGCAGTAATAATTTAAATAGACGACAGTCACAATAATTCCCGTCTATCCGATTCTTTAAACAAAGAAACCGGATAACGGTCAATATAACACTTAACAGTGTTTAACAAAAATCAGCAGATTTAAATCATCAACAGAGATAAATAAACAATTTATCAAATCGACTAAATCAATTTAAAGCAATTCAAATTGTCACTTTAAAACCATCAAAAATTCGATTGGCTGCCGTACACACACGCGTGTACGGCCTCGCCAATACGGATTAAAAGATCAATGCATCAAAAGCAAAAGAAAAATCAATTCAGAACTGTCGAGTTTGGGTGGCTGCAGTGCACGCACGCGTGCACTGCCTCGCCACTACAGTGCGTAGAAACTGCAAAGGTCAAACCCAAAAATCGGGTTCAACTCAAGTGTAAGAAAAACAAATGCAGGCAGACATGGACAATTAACACTTCAGACTACTTAATAACACCAGCAAGTAGACTAGTATGGCAACATAGCAAGCTCTTGAATGCACTGTGCATCTACAACCAAGTGATATACAATATAACTGACAGTACAAGTTAATAATATGAGCTTGCTACGAATCATATCAGTAGGCATGCATAACAATGAATCTAAAAATGCAACAAGCCCCAACAACCAAGAAATGCACATGTCCAGTTTCAAGTGACTCCAGTTCAACAAATTCAGAGATTAGGCAGAAGATACACGGAAATATCAACATGGATGCAGACTCAAGTCAGTCTGTAAGCAATTCAAAGTGACAGTAACCAATGTGCAAAATATATATTCAAATATGATCGAGTGCAACAGGTCGCAATGATGCAGACCAAAAGGGCATGGAACTGGAGATTGCAACCTGAATAGAAATGCACATGAATGTGATGGCAACAGTTCAAGGCAACAGTGACAACCCAAATGCAAAATAGGTCGTACATATATAATGACAAATTGCATAAACAACTTCAAGTGTGCTAATGCATATAAACATGAAGAGATGCAACATGACAGTAAACAGGACCACAAGACCACCAAGTTCAACAGTCGAATATCATATCAATAATACAACATGGCAATGCAGACTCTAGTATACTGCAGTCAGTGAACATATATGCAAGCAAAGATTACTTGGATAACAGCTTCAAAACTAAAATAGCCACGTGCAAAACTTGATACAAGAACTACATAATTAACAAGCATGTATGTGAATGCAACGTGAACCAACAGTGCACTAGTAAGGTTAATAGGATTCGGCAGGTACATGAAGACGACGAAACAAGTGCAACAAAATGGATGCTTTTATCATTTGCTTACAATCACCTTTATATACATGCATACTTGTCCCAAAGAAGTCAAGGCCGAAACAATGCAACTGATACATGACAGAGATGAACAACTTGCAACTGCAGACTACAACAATGACCAAAACAAGAAGCTCAACAACAACAATGCCCAAAATAACTTGAACGAAGCTACTAAAGGAATGCATACAATGGCCGAGAACCCAGACCAATACTACAAATCAAATGCTAGGTCGAACAACTACATGATGAACCCAGACTCATGAACCATATCAATGCTAAATGCTCACATGCTCAAAACTCAACTACCAGTGTACTGTAATACCATCAGAGAAGACAGTAGCAAAACAAACCAGAAATGCACCAACCAAGCAATGGACTCGACCAAATTCAACTGCAAGTCCAGACTAAATACAATGCCACCATGAACTGTACTTGTAATAACAATGACTCAATGCACATCAAGCAAGAACCAGACCCACTCCAATCTGGCAACAATAAGTACACTGACCAGACTATGTACATGTACACAAATGCAAAGGCCACAACAAAGTCAACAGTGACCAAGTATACAAAATGCAAACTCAGGTTTATTATGAACAAGTAACAGTGCAACATGAAGCAAGACCAAGTGTAGCTCGAAGACTGTATATTTCTTCTTAAAAATCAAATTTGAAAAAGATTAACAGGAATTTTCAAGATAGAGCAGACTACAAAGTCAATGCCGAGATTACTAAGGAATCAATAACATGACCAAGCAAATAAAAAGCAGTACAAAACCAAGAAAATTCACAAATATATGCACAAACAATATGGGATTAAAGTCTGTAGTTGATAAAGCACAAGAATGAAACAGAGGTAGTTACAGGGATGAACAGACATAGCCGAAGTCTAGTCAAACTCAAAACTGCAATGAACAAGTCAGAACACAGAACGAAAAAAATCAACATTGTCAAGCCGTGTTCCAGATCAAGTCAAAATCGTGGTCATCACGAAAACAAGTCGCGAGTCGAACAAATGAAAACAAGAAATTCACGAAGCAGTAAATTCAAAGCCGTGTAGATCAATTCACAAAATCGCTTATCTATGAGGTTGAATTAGATGTGAGTAATTGCGATTACTCACCTTTTATTTTTTTTTCGAGCGGCCAACAATCGATGAAGACTACGAACTTCCGAAGCAAAGATGAACCCAGATCCACTGCCCCATTTCTCGAATTGAAGCCTCGTCGCTTACAAGTAGGCAAAGCGGCGACTCCAACTTGAAGCCCTAATTTGATCGAACAAAGAGGAGGATGGGCCGCCATTTTCGATTTTCTTTTGTTCGTTTTTTTTTTGAGTTAGGGATTGAACGAGTGAAATAAAAAGAGGAATGGGTTGAGATAATGTCACGGCAACTAAAATCAACATGGGCCAAGGTAAATATTTCTTTCTTTAAAACCCACCAATGTTCAACAATTTACTAACGACTTTTAGCCCAAACTTTTATTAAAGAATTATACCAATCTGAAAAGAATTTCAATCGATTGAAAATTTCAATATATATTAACAACCGGTTTAATCGTCATCTAAAGATATCAAAATAATTGTGGAATCTCGGGTTGTTACATCCAAGCACTATTTTTACTTATTTGATTTAACTTGTTATTGAAAAGAAATGAAAGTCCACTTTGATAAATTTGATAATCAACTAAGGATCCATTTCATAGATACACTTTGTTATCAACCGAAACAACGAGTTAAACTATTGTCTATTTGCTATGATAACTTGATTTTTGTTGGAAGTTTTGATGGGCAAATGACTTAAATTTTCAAGACAATGACCAAAACCTATATTTAACTTATGAGTGTCGAATTGAAAGTGAATCTTTCATTTGTAAATATTTTCAAAAACTTGCATTCATCCCATTGTAAATAAATCTTGCACTTTGTAAATATTTTCACTTTGCACTTGGATTTTGTGGGTAGTATCCGCTGAAAACCCTCATGAGACAACACTCGTCCTACTAGGGACACCTAGAGGTTTAACGGCTTGTTACATATGCTCAATGCAATCGTGCTCCCTACGAAAACGGATTTATCTTAGTTTTCCTTTATTCGAGGATGAATAAAAAGATAAGTGTATGGGTGATATGCACGTAAATGTGCATATATTTACATCCATATTTTATCTCCTTTTATTTAAATAAACATCATATTTAGGCATTTTTACATGTTAAAACCAAAATTCAATTATTTTCAAACCATCATATTTTCATCTTCATTCAAGGGCAAAATGGTCATTTTTGTGCATGTCTAAATTTGAGAATTTTTACTTGGACATTTTTAATGATTTTTATAGGAATTTGGATGCATATGGAAGAGGCTTATATGAAGATACATGCATTGTAACAACCCGCATATTTATCGATTTTATATTTAAATATTTTTATTTAAATATTTCATCGTTCGTCGGATTTTGGTCCGAAAAGCTACTTTTTGCAAACAGTTGAATTAGGACTCGAGACCACCTCCATTGAGTTCAAAATGTCGTTTGCGATCTTTTTGAGTGTAAGCTTCGATATGTTTGGAGTTAGGAGAATTTTGCCACTTTTTACTTAGGGCTTTGGGTTGGGTTTCAGCCCAATAACCCCACTTAACCCCCTAGCTCTCTAACTCTTCATCCATTCACTCCCATTTCATTTCATTTCCTCAAGCAAACTGAAAATGGTGGAGAGGAAGAAAGATTAGAAATTCCAAACCCTTGTTCCTCTTGCAAACTCAAGTCCTAGCTTCAAATTCGAAGAGAACCCATTGGTAAGCTTCATCTTCTTCTTCTCCAACCCGTTCTCCTTTCAATTTCAGAAATTCCTAAACCTAACTTTAGGAATGTTCTTCTTTTTTGAGCATAGATTCAAGCTCATTTGGGTTGTGTTGAAGAGGAGTTGATCTTAGCTTGTTTTAAAAGCTTCTTCTTCTTTGTTTGGGTTCAAAGGTGAGATTTTTATCTCACATCTATGACTATAACCATCTTTGATGTTGGGTATGAATTCCTAACACTATTACATGTTCAATTGCTTTTGGTTTGAATTGCTTTGGCGAACATTTCAATTTTTGATGCTTTTAATTCAAACTTTGCATCTCCTTGCTTTGATTTGTGAACATGTCTTTGGTTGTGAATCGGAGTGCCTATAGGGCCGTATTATCGATTGACAAAAAGCCCCGAAGTCCATTGCTCGATCGGGTGAAAAATGTGGGAGAGTTTGCTCTCCCACTGGGCTGAAAAACAACTTCAGCTCCTCACCAGACGTCTGCAGATATGTTCAGACGTCTGGGGTCTGTTTTAGGAAGTTCCCGAAACTTCCTGCAGACGTCTGAGCATTTACCTCAGGCGTCTGGAGCCTGTGAGCTGCTCTATTTTGCACGTTTTTGTCTATTTATCTCGGGATTCCAATTTCTATCGATTCAAGGTAGCCCGATTCGTCGTTATCATTTATTTTCTTCATTGATGACTTCTTCTCGGGATTTTTGAGAATGTCGCTCGACCCGCCTTCCTCTTAGGTCGTTTGGCTTCACGAGGTCGCTTGCCTTCACTTAGGTCGTACCCCGTATTACTCTGCGTAGGCAATCTTATCTGAAAAGCATTCATCAGAACTTCCACTTTGATGCATTTTGAGCTGATTTCCTTGGATTTTATTCACGTCTCCGAATGTGAATTTTTGTGATAGACTGTTCCAACAATCGTTTTATGACTTGTCACTTTAAAGATATGAAGGTTTTAATACTAGTAGTAAATATCAAAACTCTCTCATCAAATCGATTTCAACACTATTTTTAATATCAAAAGTTCGTTTTCTCAAACCAATTTCCAATCTACTAATATATATAAGCCTTTACTTCACTTGAATGAGAAATCGACTTAAACGACTTAGTAAAACGAGTGGTATGAAACGCTTGCGTTCACTTCGTCGGTTAGCTCTTGGACTTGTTCGATTGAACCCTTTTCGTGACAATTTCCTAGTGAAGATTTACAGCTTGTTCGTAAATATTTAAGTTAAGCAAGTGGTTATGGGACATGAAGCTAAACTCATATATTTACTAGCTTGGTGTAATTGACACTTCCTTATGATCATGACGATCATTCTTGTGTTTTAGACTAGCAATGTGCGATGTCTCTTTAATTCGGTTCATCGGACGTTACGCTGTACGACGTCGTTGTTCCGTTTATCGTGATTTGGTTCATCGGACGTTACGCTGTACGACGTCGTTGTTCCATTTTACTGTGTTTTGGTTCATCGGACGTTACGCTGTACGACGTCGTTGTTCCTTTTCTTTTTATGGTGATTTGGTTCATCGGACGTTACACTGTACGACGTCGTTGTTCCATTTCGCTACGTGTTGGTTCATCGGATGTTACGCTGTACGACATCGTTGTTCCTTTTCTTTTTTATTGTGTTTTGGTTCATCGGACGTTACGCTGTACGACGTTGTTGTTCCATTTTCCTATGCTTTGGTTCACCGGATGTTACGCTGTACGACATCGTTGTTCCTTTTCTTTTTTATTGTGTTTTGGTTCATCGGACGTTACGCTGTACGACGTCGTTGTTCCATTTTCCTATGCTTTGGTTCACCGGATGTTACGCTGTACGACATCGTTGTTCCTTTTATTTGTGCTTTGGTTCATCGGACGTTACGTTATACGACGTCGTTGTTCCTATTTATTTTTGTCTCTGGATCATCGGACGTTACGCTGTACGACGTCGTTGCTTCGGATTATTTGATTTCTGGATATTGATTTCTGGAATTTTATGTTTCACCAGCATTTACGATGGGCATTGATATGTATGTCATTTATTGTGGCTTGGTGAATTAAATAGAGAATATGACATTCTTTTTAATCTTTGAGAAGATTCTTGTGATATTGATTAATCTCTTGTTGATTTTCAATCACGTACTTATCACAGTACGCTATTATAGTTATGATACGTTTTTGTCATATCTCTTATTCTATATCACTTTATCTGATATTTATAGCTAGACTGATCCGTTTATTATTTTCTTATAAATAATACTCGGGTCAGACCGAGATGTTACAGGTGCTTCTGCTTGACTTCCTATCTGGAGCCATCATCTGACTTTTGGCTAACTACTCTAGTTTAGTAGTTTTTGTCGTATACATTGGAGATTGAGACTCCTTGATGTATACATATTCTGTTGTCTTGCACTTGTATCTATTCTTTTGTGTTATTGTGGATCTTATTTGACCACTACTCTGATGTACACTTTCATGTGTTGTAAATTTATTCATATCTATTTCCGCCTTTGTGATATGAATTGTCTGTGACTGATTTGTGTTATGTTTATTTCTATATTTGTTTCCGAAGATTATATATAGCCACCGTGTGATAGCTTTGTGTTTGTATCGGTATGTCGGATTTTCTCCTTAAAAGATATGCATCCTATTCTATCTGACATATCGGTGCTCGCACAAAGAAGTTACATGGATGGTCGCTCCTCAACAGCCTTATTCTCCGCGCTAGTTGACAGCACTACACCGTAGTGTTCTTGGTTAGCGTGGGTATAGAGGTGGGGCGTTACATGCATGCACAAATGAATACAAAGGAAAGAAGAGAGAAATAATTCAAAGTGAAGATCATGGAGGACCCCACCTACCCACCTACCTTAATGTTCAAATTAGAGGCTAATGAACATGCTTATGGAATTAATGGCTTCATGTACACTTAAATGATGATTAGTAGAAGCTAATGATTACTTGGCATCCACACTTCCTAAGGGGTATTTTGGGAACTCCCCTAAAAATAGAATTAGGGTTTTATGCATGTATAAATAGCCCTCTTATGTACATGTAAATATTCTATTCTCTCTTATGTTTACTTAGGAAATTAGCAAGTTGTAAACACAAATCAAAGTGAAATAAAAATGGCTTCCAAGCCTCTTTCTCTTCTCTTATCTTCTTGCTTTTATTTACTTTTTTTGTTGATGTTTTCTATGCTTTTTCTTTGCTAGTAGATTAAATTTACATTCATGCAAGTAGTGTAGTTTATATTTTTATGCAAGTAGTTAGTAGCTAATCTCTTTTGCTTTCTTTGCTTATTTTCTATTTTCTTCTCTTTTTAATGTTGAAATTTACTTGTGTTGCTTCAATGCCACAAATGAGTAGCTAAACCCCTTCAATTTAGGGGTAATGAAGCTCTCAAATATTATGTAATTTCAACATTTGTTATGATTTATGATCTCATTGTTTGTGCTTTATGAAAGTGAATTTTGATGCAAGTTTATACAAGTGTGTTTGATAGCTTATATTGCTTATGCAAATGAGCTATACTTATTCAACATAAACACAAGATGCATCATCATTTGCTAATCCATTTTTGATTGTGAAAAGAAAGTAAAAATGAAATTTGATGATCTATATTACTAGTTACAATAGTAAATAGATCATACTTAAAATAGCTTTTGCTTTGGCTTCATTTTCATAAGAATTATAAGTGGTTTATTTGTTGTATTATAGTTTGATGGTTTGAGTTATGTTAATTAATAACATAAACAAACCATACTTATGATAAATACAACAATATTTCACTTAATATCAAAAGCTAGAGATCACAAATTGTTTGTTTGTTGATTTACAAAAATATGAGAGTGGATTTTCCTCCAAATTGTTCTCTAGTTCAATAGTTTTTTAATCACATTTTAATTCTAGATTTAGCTTCATTTTGTTGTTAACAACTTTCATCTCACTTTGGTCTAATTTGATTGAATAGATTTTTAATCTCTCACAATTCCCTACGGATCGACCCGTATTCGCCACGTACTACAAAGTGTACGCCGTGCGCTTGCGGTAAATTTTATTTCAAAATTTTTCGACGGTTTTCTAATCCGATAGAAATTCCGTCGATTAACAGATGTAAAGATCCTCCCCCTAAATTGGTGTAGACAAGACCGATGGCTTCTGTAAGTGTTCCAGTAAATTCGGGAACGCAACTAAGCGATCATCTATCCACTTGAACTTTCCTTTCTCCTTCTTGAGTTCCTAAAAGAATTAGACGCAATTGTCTATGGCCTTAGATATAAAACTATTCAGGGCTGCTCCCTTTCTGTTCAAACTCTGCATTTGTTTTTGGGTCTCAGGGATTTTGATGTCTCACAACACCCGAACCTATTTTGGATTAGCCTTTATCACCCTTGCGTGCATGGTAAAGCCCAAAAACTTCCTGTAGGCCACTCCAAAAAAACATTTAAGCGGGATTAGCTTCATCCCATAACTCCGCATAATTTGAAACATTTCCTCCAAGTGTGATATGTGGTCTTTGGCCTTCCTAGATTTTACCAACATGTCATCAACATATACCTCCATGGTTTGTTAATATGTTCGGCGAACATATTATTCACCAAACGTTTGTAGGTTGCTCCTACGCTTTTAAGTTCGAAAGGCATAACCTTGTAGCAGTAGAGTCCTAGGTCGGTGATAAAGCTGGTTTGTTCCAGGTTAGGAACATGCATTGCGATTTGTTTGTACCTCGAGTAAGCATCCATAAAGGACAAAAGCTCATGTCCTGCGGTTCCATCTACCAATTGATCGATCTTGGGGAGCAGGGAACAATCTTTTGGACATGCATCATTTAAGTTAGAAAAGTTAATACAGGTTTACCACTTGCTATTGGACTTCTTCACGAGGATCGGGTTTGCTATCCATTTCGGATTAAACGATTCTCGAATGAAATCGTTCGCTTGCAAGGTTTCTACTTCTTTATTCAATGTTTTGGATCATTCTGGGTCCATACTCCTTTTATTTTGTTTCACGAGAGGTTTCTTTGGGTTGATGTTCAAAGCATGACAAGCGATTGTGGAAGAAATCCTGCATATGTCAGCATGAGACTAGGAGAACACGTCCTGGTTTTCCTGCAGAAACCGATTAGTTGTATCTTGAGATCTCTCCCTAACCTAGATTCGTTTTTCATAAGTTTTGTATGGTCTTTATTATCAACTTCCACAAATTTTAAAACCTCTCCAGGCTCGGATGTGGCCCCCTCACCTCCATCTCTCGGGTCAAGCTCATTATGAGGATCACTTGTGAAATCGAGAGGGAGGCCCTATGCTAACTGTTATGCAAGTGAGTTTTTAGCACAGAATGTAATTTCTACACCTTTTCCTTTTTTCCATTTGTTTTCCCTAGGCTCTGCAACGTAACATTCTCTAGCCATGTCCCGGTTCACTTCCACCATCTTATTCCATTGGTGGTTGGGAATTTCATCTTCAAGCATCAATGGGTCATTACTACTCAAAAATCAGATAGCGCTGGACGTCCTAGGAAAGCGTTGTAAGCTAAGAATCCATCCACCAGTAAGAAATTTTTATTTCGTATGGCTGATCGAGGATGGGTACCTATCTCCACAAACAAATCTACTTTTCCCCGGGGAATAGTGACCTCTCCTATGAAACCATACAGCCGCTAGTGGCAAGGCGAAACATCCTCCATGGATAATCCCATTTTGTTGAACATGTCTTTAAAATGGATATTGACGGAACTCCTATTATATACCGGAATCTTGTGTACTTCTGTTGGGCCAAGCATGGCCGTAATCACCATTGGATCCATATGGGAGTACTGCTTTCCTCGCAAGTCATTGTCATCAAAAGCTATCACCTTCTGCTCTTGACAGGGACCCTTAGTTCTCTACTCCTCCCCTATCGCACATACGTAAGCATCTCCGTTCTTCAATGACTTTGCATATTTCTCCATCTCTCCCCAGCTTCTATCTGCCACATGAAGTCTGCCTGTTATGGTATTGAATACCAGTCTCTCATCTTTCCCACGATTGGCATTGGATCATTCACCTCCATTCCGCGGTAGAGGCTGCCTTTGGGGCTTTTCCTCGGGAGTAGGGAGTGCCACTTGGCTTTTAACGTGTCATTCCACTTTTCATCTTTTGATATGCTCCTTAATCACATCAAGTAAATGGCGACACTCATTAGTGTTGTGACCATGAGGCTTGTGATATCTATAGTATTTCCATGTGTTCTTCTCAGCCTCTATTTCCTTCCTTCGGGCTGGCTAGTTATATTTGTGCTTGACCTGAGTGGAAAATAGATGTTTTCAATGGTATCATTCGAATCTGTATAGGTTTCAAACTTGTAGCTAGGTTTGAACCTTTTTCGATCGTTCCACCTTCCGCTAGAGCTGCCAGGATCACCGTTTTTCCTTTTCTTCGCAGCTTCTCCTTCATCATTCTTAATTATTGCCTTCATAGTGCTAGAAGTTTTTTATGGCTTGGTAGCTGTTCCAGTCTGCCTTCCTACTGCAGCTTCTTCTAGTCACATGTATTTTGCGGCTTCGTAGAAGAAGTCTTACAAAGTAGTAGGCTTTTTCTTGGTTAACCTCCGGGCCATCTTTATCTCTAGATGAACGCTACCCTACAAGGCCATAAGAGTAAGGCGCTCATCAACATTTTGAACACTAGCGGTGACAACGTTGAAGTGGGTTAAGTACTACCATAGAGTCTCATCCTCTCTTTGCTTAACATCTGATAAGGAGTACGAGTCCTTTGGTTGCTCTACATGAACTCGAAACTGGCTGATGAAGTGGAAAAGTTGTAGTCTAAGTTCCTTTGCTTTAGTTTGGCTCGGCACCTTTCTAGTCGGTAGGTTAGACGGTTGGTTGGACCGGCTTGGTCTCTTCCCTTGACTCAAGCTCCATGAAGGCATGGGGCTGGATACACATAACACCGACCTAAGAAACTTGATCGGTACCCTTACGAACCGACCCAAGAATCTTGGTCGGTACCATAGGGTACCGGTCCAAGAAACTTGGTGGACACTCTTCAGTACCGACCCAATAAACTTTTAGTACCTTTGGGTACCGAGCCAAGAATCTTGATCGGTACCTTTGGATATCGGTCTAAGAAACTTGGTCAATACTCTTGGGTATCGGCCCACGAATTTTGCTTGGCACCTTTGGGGTACCGAGCACGGGGGAGGATGGTTGGTTCCTGTCTTTCGATTCATGCGCCTTAAAGGCCTCCATCTAGTGCTGTCTTCGTGGGCAGAAACGCGCCCAATAATAACTAAACAATAATTTCTTAAACTAGAACTTTACATAGGATTAATTCCATTCTTATATAACTTTTTACTATTTTTAAATAATTATAGACAACCTAATCACTACAAATATTTATATTCAAGGAAACATCTTAGAATTTGAATAATCTATTAAAATTTCATATATTATATTTTGATTAATATAGGATATTAATTGAGAAAAATTTCCTAATTTCTTTCTATTTAACTACTATTATTAAATTCACTTTATTATATAATGAGATTTTAAATTATATTTATATATATTATATAAAGTATGTGTATTTGTGTGTGTGTGTGTGTATGAATAGGTATAATTATTTTAATTCATCTAAATGGGAATAAAGATGTATACGGTTATTTGAGTAAACAATCATATATACTAGTTGTACTCGCACTACTAATGCATTCCTTTATACATCAGGTATACCCATAAACAAATGAATCAAAGATACAAACTTCAGCAACATAATGTACTTAAAATAGCAGCTTGAACATACATATAAATATACACACACAACTACACAAGACAATAGGAAAACACAGACCACCAAAGTAATATACTCAATCAAAATGCATGCATGGAGGATAAAAGAAAAATGGATGTCAGGATTCCAAAATGCACTTAGGAACTAGAAGCCAGGTTCGACCTCCATAAGTCGATCTGTACTCTCCAATGGTCGACCGTATCAGGTCAACCTTGGCTAGGGTTAGGTCAACCAGTCAAGGTCAATCTTGGTTCCGTATTTCTTTTTGAGGTGATCGATTATTAATGGTACTAGTTTAATTTTGGTACAACCATGAAGAAACACAACAGTTGATTAGCATAGATTTTGTGAGAGAATTTCTCACCTAAAATTATGTGTTTTCCTCTTCTCTGCTTCAAAGACCTAATACACACATGCACCCATCAATTTAGCACCGCACCCCAATTTTCTTCACTCCATAGATGCTCACAAATCTCAAGAAGCTTATATTTAAATCTAGTAATTTTAGGTAATTTATTTAGTTTCATTTTTATCTTTGAAGAGAGGAAAGCTTTCATTTGATTTTGCTTCAGGAAGTAAATATGGAAGTGAAAAGAATATGCGTAAGTATTAAAGTGAGGTGAGGAGGATTCTGAAAAAATATTGGGCTTGGGGTATCTTGGGCCTTGGCACTTGAGTTTGGCTAAATTAGTTTAAATATATTTTTATTTTTCCTCTTCTATACAAAATCAAATTTCTATTTATTTCAAGTAAATCAAAGTTCCTATTTAAAAGCACTTCTCTACGAAATCAATATTATATTTCAAATATAAATAAAAGCTTTTATACATCTATTACTATTTTTCACATTTTTACTTATTTTTAAATTTAAATATTATAATTTCATGATTTAAATTCTTTTATTAAATAAACCAATTTATCAAATAAATGCCAAATTCCAATTTAATTAAATAAATTACTATTATTAACATTAATTAATTATTACTTAAAAATCAGGTTGTTACAGACTTCCCCCTTAACAAAATTGCGTCCTCGCAATTTCGCATAAGGAAAATCTATAACAAGCTAATTATACCAATTTAATCGTATTATTTTCACTTTATTTTAAGTACCAAAACATTTATTCAAAATAAAATTTCTTTATAAAATCTCAAAATTCCTTATTTAAATAAATTTCCTTCCAAATATCATATAAACTACATATATTTCCCAAAATATTCTAATGAAAACTCAATTCAAATTCAAATTTCCATCAAATAATCCTTAAAATATTTTTTTTACAAAAGCCAAAATATTTATTAATAATTTTCTACTAAACCACATTTCTCTATTTAACAAAATATCTTCCATTATTTTGTTTGGATTCAAGCATTTACTGTTTTACAAAATTATTTTGTTATAGTTAGATCACTTTATTGTACTATATTAATATTTACAAACTTATCTGAATCGCATTCAATTATTTAAAAAAAAAATTCCAAAAATGCTACACATTCTAAAATATTAATGAGTTTTCAAATTATACTAATTCTTACATCTCAAAAACCCAAAACATAATAGTATTTATACATTTCTAATTAGAACAAATAGTCATCAAGTTTACACACTTATATCCACAATTTCTCAAATACTATAAATAGAAAGATGTTGCCTCGCCATCCATTATAGTGATTACTAATATCAATTAGCTGCAATATTGATATAATCAATAATGTCTGGGCAATGATCACAGTTGTGCACTAATATCTAATGGTTGCAAACATCACTAAGAATACATACAAACATATAAAATATCCTTTACAAATTATTTATTAAATTAATAAATATAATATCTTATTTTTCAAAACTAATAAAATATATTTTCAAATAACACTTTACCAAAATAATTTACATTTCATATCTTCCCATTTAAAACATTCCACTCTACCTCAAAATATTTTAATTTTTCACAAATTATTTGTATCTTTCAAAATCATCGTATCCAAATGTGTTTTTCAAGTCTTTAAGAATTTCTATCGAATATGTGTACACTCGCATCGACCAAAATCCTTAACACACCCAACAGACAAGTTAACACAATTTTACTTTCAAAAATATCTTTAAGTATTACTTTCATAAATTGTTTGATATATAAATTTGAATGAAACTTCAGTAATTTATTTTCAATCCTTATCTAATACTATACTTATATATATTTCAAAAGATTTATAATTAAATCATGCACTTGGCTTTTTAAATCATTAAATAACAATAATCGATATTCACATATAATATAATCTTTACTTCTATTAATCAGTCCATAACTTTAAAACATTTACAAATTACCTTTATTATTATCATATATATATATAAATATACTTTAAAATAAACCGTCTCAACATTTTATAATATCAACCAAACACCATAATACATATCAAACTATCCAAAAGCATAAATATAAATGCTTTTGGCCAGGCTAAATCCTTTCGTCCTTGCTATTCCAATCATTTATATCACTTACTCAAAAGAAATAAGTAAAAGGAAAATTATATAATTTTTAAAATATCAAATATGTCCCCAGATGATTACCTCAGTAATCATCCTATTTATATATACACACACACACTATTTCTTATTATAGAAAAGTGCCCAACACAACCAAGGTTCAAGAACTCGACTCATGTCTCTTATATATGATGTATTATTCTGAACCTTGCTATGATACCAAGTTGTAAGACCCCATCACTATACCTATACTATCCAAGAGTATTATAGAGTAATACTATCAGATAATACAGAGAATGCGGCTATATGAGGTACACACGTGAATATTCTCTTGGACTAACACTGGTATATATTAAAACATCCAATAAATATCTTACTTACACATATCCAGTATCGGCACAAAACAATAAACGCATGTACCTCCAAGACAGAACAATACATAATATATAGAATATAACAGAGAACATAGAGTCATTGCAGCGATAACTTATAATATATATAATGTGTATATAATAAGGGTACATGTCAACTAAAATGTCAACTGATTCTATATAAATGATGAACAGTCAATATACAACGTTGTGTCAAATATATAAAGGGAATCAATGTTACACTAATATAATACAATGATCTTATTATATGTCTCCTCTAAGCCTAATAAACAAATGCTGGTCATGTTGTCCATGTATGTGAGATGTCTCAGACTGACCCGAGTATTACCTAAATAACACACGGGTCAGACTTTGTCTAATCAAGTATATTAATAGGGGCAACAAAGTGTAAATACGGAATAATGATATATTACTCTAACATAGATAAACAAAATATCAAACAACATGTCAATGTATGCATTTAAAAATAATAATGAATGTGTTGATTATATGTCTAATGCCATAAGTAATCATCAAGGCATCACTTTACTCAAATAACCCAAATCTATATGAAACCGTCAACACTGCTATAAAAAGGTGTCATCACCCATATAGAAACATATCAAATCAGAAATCAAATAATCAATGCTAATGGGTGAATCATACATATCCAGAAATCTTTACCAAATCCAAAAATATCAATAAGTGAGATATCACTAAGTATATCAGCCTCATACGTAGTTGTGCCACATATGTCTCTCAATCTCGATAGATAGAAAATCAACAACAATATACATAAAATAGGATAAGATATGCTTTCTATCAATATACTGAGAATCCACTATACTCTGGATATATAAACACATATATCACAGGTATAATCTCATCTTCTCATATAATATCTTTTTTGTAAATATCGTGATGGGAAATGGCTGTACGACAGACACAATGTAAAGATTCGGAATTTTATCACTTTGATTGTGAATATTTAATTAATTACAAATGTTCGGTTAACGGTTTTAATAATTAAATAACCCTCTTTTAATTTATAGCTAATGATAGAAAATTCATTTTTGAATTTGTTTACTAAAATAGTTAGTTCGATGAAAAACAGAAAATGTGATTGGGAATCGTTTTTTGGATTTTCGAATTTTCATCAACTAAAAGTTGTTGGAAATGTTGTGTACATTTTAGTAAACATATACACATACATATAATAATAACATAGGTATGGTTAAAAATAATCATACGATAAAAATATATTTACTTAAGTAAATATAAAATAGATATGACTTTTATCCAAAATTTCAATAATAAAAAAGGAATCTAATGTCACATTATCACATAACATCAAAGTACAAGGTAGGGTTTTATATGTTGGATATAGGGGTGGTTTGTGGTCCTTGCATGTGGAAGGGGAAAGAGGGGGAGGTGGTGATAATGTGACGTATTTTGAATGGAGGGTATGTACTTAAAGGGAATTTTAGTAATTTTTTTATTTCACTTTTTATAAAAACAATTTCTTATTTTCTTTCTCTCTCTCTCTCTCATTTTCATTGTAAATTCTTATTTTCAAAGTTCATCTTCCTTGCTAAGTTTTTAAAAACTCTTTAATGGCTTTCTTGTAAACTTTTTCAAATAAAAACTCTTTCTTTTCTACTTTAAAACATTTTAAAACCTTTTTAAAACACTCTTTTCTACCCTGCACCACCTCCTCCTTCAAAATTAAGCACTAAACACCCTCTATCACACATGGCCGAGCCCACCCTCTTCTAGACCGAACCGTCAAACCCTGTATGGACTTATGCTATGTTGTTATATGCTGAAAGAAAATAGCACTTGAAATTGATTTGCCGCGACATCGAGATCCCTGTTTAAACTTATTTTACTTAAGTTTTCTATAAAAGTTTACAAGGTTTAAACTTTTTTTTGTTTCAAAAATTCTTATACAAGTCTTTAAGTAAGTTAAACCAAAAAATTAAAGTCTTGAAGGGTATTGATATGTAAACTAGTTTGGAGTTATGGTATCCATAGCGATAGTCGCTATGGATGCAATTCGTGAAATCGAACACTTTATGAAAACTAAAAGTGTTTTTACACTAAACATTTTTGAAAAGTAATTTCAAACTTACTATAAGTATTTAAAGGTAATTATTACTAACTAATTAAGTATGATTTTTAGTGATTATTTAATTAACTAATTAAGTTAAGATAATTAGTATTAAATTAGTAATTAAGTAAAGGTAATTAGTACCTAAGTATTATTTAAGTAAGATAATTATAATTAGTTAATTAAGAGAGTTTTAATTAATTATTAATTAAAGAATTAATTAAATAATAATTATTATTTAAGTAAAGTTTAATTATTTAATTAATTATTAATTAATTGAGGGTTAATTATTAATTAATTACTAATCAGTAGGGTTTAATTATTAACTAATTTCATATTTAATTAAGATTAAGTTAAGATTTAATTAAGATTTAATTAGAATTTAATAAAGGTTTAAGCTTAATTTAGATAAATAAGGGTTTTAAATTTTTAATTACTTTATTTCTAGGGATAGGTTTGTTTAAAAAGCAGCTTTCTTTTGTAAGTGAATGAGTTTAAACAAGGGATTCTCTTTGTCTTCGCCATTAAGTAGCCAAACAAAAATGAATAGATTATTGATGACATATGTTTAGAAGAATAAATCCTCATTCTACTATAACTTAAATGACTAGAATATTGATGACATCTGTTTAGCAGAATAAATCCCCATTCTGCTATAACTTAAATGAATAGATTATTGATGACATCTGTTTAGTAGGATAAATCCCCGTTCTGCTATAATTAAATTGAATAGATTAAGGATGACATTTTTTAGTAGAATAAATCCTCATTCTCCTATTATATTAATGTAGACCTATGTGGATTAATTAAGATGCCAGTTAATTGGATAAGTGATGGATTAACAAGTGATTGTTAATTGATTTTATTTATATATCTGTTGGTTATGTGAATTCCACTTATGTGACTTAAAAAGTCAAATTGAATTAAATGGTAACTTGTTTAGTACCATTGTAGTCGCTAAGCCTCTTTTCGAATTTGTAAAGTTATGGATTTAAATTAACTTCAATTGTATAATAAGTTGAGGTTAAGTGTTTTTAAATGACGTTTTAAAGTAAATTATTTAATTATAATATATTTTAAGTTATTTAATTATATTATTAATGATATTTTAAGTTTTTAATTATATTATTAATGTTGTTAGTTAACCATTGTTTGATTGTTTGTTTATTTGATAGTTAAATAACCAACTATCATTTCTTGGCCAATTTTTTACTTTGGAAATATCTAGAGCAAACACGAGAACTATATGTTATAGTCATCTTTATTGATGCTACTGTATGTATAAACTCGTTTTGTTCTTCTAGGACAAATGATAAGGAAATTCGTCCACTCAAATGGTTAGGAGGTGATCTATGCTCTTATGTATTGTCTGTTTATTTCCAAAAGAACTAGTGTTGAGTTTGCCGAAAACTATCGAATGTTGGTTCAAGAGACCGGGATAGGATAAGTATGAATTATCCGAAAACTACTTCAAACCTACTTAAGCATTCGAATTGAAGACATCTTAAAGATGATGGAATCGAAGATGGAGCTTTTGAAGTGCAAGGGCTACTTGCTACTAATCCCGAGGGTGGTTCCAAAATGGATGTGATAGAAGTAGTGCCTTCGGTTTGTTGATATCCTGAAAAACTTGTATGGACGAACGTTGGCACTTCATTGCTGCCTGGAGGGAGGTGTTAGCATTCTAAGTGGAATTTCCATCTAAAGTTTAAAACGTAGCTTCAAGCCTCATCAACTGGGAATGACTAAAACAAGGGATATGTGGCAGGGCTATGTGGGTCGCACCCATTAGGGTATTGTTATCACCCTTCTAGATATATATATTTATGGATTTGGTTGCGCATGAGAGCTCTCGAGAAAGGTTACAAAGCAGCTAGGGTGATGAAATATTCGGTACTATCCAGTAAGGGGTAGGTCGGTCCTGTGTTGGTGGGGATCCATGTGAGGCTCTCGGTACATTATTCTAGAGATGTACTATGGCAGGTGGTACCCTAGTAGTCTTGTCATTGTATGGAATCCATTCTCCAATGAGCACCGTATGGACTTTGTTGTGCCCAACTATACTGGAACATGAGATGCAAGCATTCCAGCTACATTCATAATTTAGTTTAAACCCTTAGACATTATAGTAATATCACTCTATTTTCCATAAAAGATTTTGGTTATCGTAAGATAAAAACCCGTCCGTATTTATGTGCGACGTAGTCTTACGAGATACCTTTTATTTTGAAAGGTTTTATAAGATATAAGAATCTATTTGATTGTGTTTCTCATGCTTGTTTTACCAGACTGATCCGGGTGTTAATTTTCTTATAATGCTTGGGTCAGCATGAGCATATTTTCCAGATTTAGCTGGACACTTTGGAGCTTCGGGAGACGTGCCGGATGCCTCCAAGATGTATGCACCAATCTTTTTATCTTCGGCTATTTTTTCTTGTCGTATTTATCAAAAATTATAAGGATAGGTTGTTATAACTATTTAGAAGCAATGGCATAAAGGCAAGCACGAAGCTATACATAAAATAATATGGTGTCATGGATCTGGGGAGCGATCCCATGATCAGGCCGCTAGGCTGGATCTAGCCATCTGGCCCTCTCCAACAAACATAATAAGAGTACATTGTAATAGTGGCATATAAAACCAATACATATAGACCCGAAGTCTCACTAACTATGAAACAGAGCCATATATTACTACGTATCACCTCACACTATCCACTCTATCCCATTACACGAGTGTCATCTACTTACAATGAATCACCAAATAAATATAACAACAACATCCTATATCACTGCGTGATACTTCAACGTATACTCACTGCTTATAAACTTCACTTAATCTCACATATTCTATATAATGAGTCCAAAGAATAACTGGAGAAATATTACCGAATGCTCCATCCCAAACGGTATTATAACTCCATTTATTCTGATTTCTCATCACAAAGAATTAAATATCTTAAAATCATATCAAAGATATCATCACCGTATCATATTAAAACTCCAATCAATTCCAAATCAATGGTGAATACTTCATATGATCCAATTCAATATGCAAGAAAAGAATGATCAAAAAATTATTATAAAAGTAGATTCTTCAAATAAATATAAAATAAATAGATTAATATTTAATAATGAGTCATTTACAATATATAATTTTATATCACCAAATAAATGCTAAGAAATAGATAGTGAATACATATTCTAGAATTAATTAAATAATTATCTAAACTTTGATATGGTTTAATGTTTATAATGAACAACTAATTACTTATCCTTATAAAAATTATGTTATTAAATATTTACTAATAACATTAGAAAACTCATTGTAAATTTACAAAAATAAGTTGCAAAGCTAAAAATTACATATAGGCATCATTTCATAATTTACAATAATTAATTTTTTTTGAGAGAGACGGGTGTGTAGCGTGATACTACACAGCCGGTTAATTAGATATATATTAAAATATGTAGGAGGTCGATCGACAAGCCCGATCGATGGCCAAAAAATAGTCATAGAGCAACAAGATACAGTTAAAGTGCTAGAGTATCATAGTCAGTGTAACACAAAAAATTACAAAAATCAGCTAAGTAATAGCCCTCGGTAGACTAAGACTACCTGCGCGGTGATGCGCTGGTACTACCCTGAGATTCTGCTAGCTGGGTGCTGCAAGGCGGGAGACTCAGTCTGAACGGCGCGGAGGAGCACTGACCTGTTAGAGAGAAGAATAAGTGAGTGATACTTCTACAGGTTCCACCAAAATGTCGTGCAGGTTTCCCAAACACGTGTGTATTCCTCTCTTTCCAAATGCACCAACTAAAGATTGATATGTAGGTGTCCATCAGCAGGTTCTGCTGATTAAACTGCCAAAAGTCGAAGAAGGGGGTCGAGGTGGGGATATGCCCCAGTAGATAAGCACTGGTTGCAGCCCAAATAGAGTAAGAGAAGTCACATTCGAAGAATAGGTGGTTGATTGATTCATCGTGTGTGAAGCAAAAGACGCAACGTGGGTCGATAGGGATGCTGAGTCGGTTGAGTCTATCTTTGGTATTAATTCTGCCAGAAATTAGGCACCATTGGAAAAAAGCTATGCGAGGTGGAAGATTGCAATGCCAAATCCAGGGAAAAGAGAAAAGGCGACCGGGGTTAATTAAGTGTTGATAACATGAGGCGACTGTGAAGCCCTTGGAAGGTGCGAGGGCGCAGAGGAAATGGTCTTGACTGTTGGAGGGGTGAATCGATAGGAGGATATTAGTTGCGGTGAGGAGTTCAGGAACCAGGTCTGCATCGAAAATGGAGGGTGGACAAAGGTACTCGGGGCCACGGGCGAGATAATCTTCGACAGTTGCGTTAGGGAGGGTGGCGTGTGAGTAGAGGTTGGGCAGGAGCTTAGAAAGGGGTAGTTGGCCATACCAAGTGTCTTGCCAGAAGAGGCAGCTGTTACCTCTTTCAATTTTCACCTGAAAAAGTGCTTTGACTCTAGGCAGTGTTCTAAGGACCCCAGACCAGAAGGGGGATGGCCGGAAACAGGTGGTGAGGTGGAGCGCCAGGTGAGGATTTGAATGATAGTGTTGACGTAGAATCCAAGTTTTCTAGATGAAGTTTCCAGGTGTGAGCAATCTCCAAAGCCATTTGGACAGCAACGCTTGGTTGAAAGTGCGGAGGTCAGTAATTCCTAACCCCCCGTGGTTGCGATGTAAGCATACCGTCCTCCAGTTGACCAGTCCTTTTGCGTTGCCACCGTTCCAAAGGAACGAGCGCCTGATTGAGTCAATTTTCTTGATGACCCAAGATGGAATTGAGAGGAAGGACATCCAGTATGAGGGGATGGCCGATAGGACCGATTTGACTAGGACCAGACGACCTGTAGAGGATAACGAATGTGCCTTCCAAGTTGAGAGACGAGATTCAATTTTGGAAATTAGAGGGAGCCAGTCTGCACGGTGGAGTTTGGTGGGGCGAATGGGAATACCTAAGTACGAGATAGGGAAGTGGGCTATACTACAGTTGAGCAAGGATGAGATGTGAGGGTCGAGATGATCGGAGTTGCCAAGCATGATGATGGAGCTTTTGTTAAAGTTGATGGAGAGGCCAGAAACTGCTTCAAAGACATACAGCGCAACCTTGAGGCAATGGATATGGTTGGTTTCGGTGGAAGCGAATAGGATCATATCATCTGCAAATTGAAGGTTAGAAACTGACAAATCTGAATCTTGAAGCTTGATACCTTTGAATAAATCTTTTAAAGAGGCGAGCTTGGTCATCTGGTTGAACACATCCGCTACCAAGACAAAGATTAAGGGTGAGAGCGGGTCTCCTTGTCTCAATCCCCTGGCTAATTTAATGTGACCACCCGAAGAGCCATTGATTGAGATGGACAAAATACTTGTGTTGAGTAGCCCTTCAATCCAGCCGCACCACTTGGGTGGAAAACCCCTGTGCTTCATTAGGTCTAAGATGAAGTCCCAATGAACCGTGTCAAAAGCTTTGGAGAAATCTAATTTTAGCAGGGTACCAAGGGTTGATGTTCTATGGCAGTAGGAGACAACTTCTTGAGTGGTGGCGACACAGTCCATAATGTTTCTGCCTAGTATGAAGGCTGACTGTTCCGCCCCCACAAGAGGATCGACGGCTGACTGGAGTCTATTAGCAAGAACCTTTGTGATGATTTTGAGTGTGGTATTGAGGAGACTGATTGGTCTGAAAGCGGACAAAGTGTTAGAGCCTGGGGATTTGGGGAGGAGGATGATGTTGGCGTAGTTGAGGCGGGCAATGGATGTGGGATTAGCTTGGAATTCCGCGCACATGTCTAGCAAGTCGAATTTGATAGTTTCCCAATAACGTGTAAAAAAATATGGGCCGAAACCATCTGGGCCTGGGGCTTTATCATCCGACAAATCCTTGAGCGCGGCCCAAACTTCTTCTTCAGAGAATGGATGGTCTACTGGTATGGGGGACAATTTGGATAGAGAAGGTTCCAGTCTATAGGGGGTAGAGCCGGTGGTGACTTGCCGAGGATACTTCGGTAGTAATCGGTGAAGAGGCGGAGGTGGTTAGACAATTCGGTGTAGGTGGAGTTATTGTGGGATAACTCTGTGATATTGATAGATCTGCGTCTGCCATTGGCCATTCGATGGAAAAAGGAGGTATTCCTATCTCCCTCCTCTATCCATTTGGCTTTGGATCTTTGTTTCCAACCAATTTCCTCTTGTTTGGAAAGTCTGTCAAGCTTTGATTCTAGTCTCTTTAGTTGAGAGTATTCAATTGGGTTTAAGGGTCGAGATTCTTCGAGGATATTGAGTTCTAGGATAGCGTCTTGGGTGGAAGAGATGCGCGAACGAAGGGAGCCCCAAATATTTTTGGCCCAAGGTTTGATGATCTTTCTGAGTGAACGGAGTTTGGAAACTACCCTGGCGGTAGCGGAATTGGACACAACCGGTTGGGACCATGCCAGCTGAATGAAATTGTCAAAGGAGGGTTCCAGAGTCCAGAGGCGTTCAAAGCGGAAGGGACGTTTGAAGTTAGAGGATGAACCAGAATCCAGGATTAGAGGACAATGATCTGAAATAGCCGAGGCTAGGCCGGAGACGATGGATAGGGGGTGCAAGTCGTCCCAATTGACATTGAAGAGGAATCTATCGAGTTTAGCTAGTGACGGGGCCGACCTACGATTTGACCAGGTGTAGCGTCTGTTGTTGATGGGTGGGTCGATTAGGGAACCAGAGCTAATAAAAGAGTTGAATGAATCCGAATCTTGTGAGATGTTTCCTGAGTTTCTTTCATGGGTGTTTCGAGTGGTGTTGAAGTCTCCTCCTAATAGCCAGGGGCCATTAAGGTGGGTGGCAAAGGTGAGACAGTTGTTCCAAAGGGCATTTCTATCGATCGTGTGTTGTGGGCCGTATATGTTGGAGAAGAAGTAGATGGTATTGGTTTGGATGTGGCGAAGTGAAACGTGAAGGATAGAAGGATGTAGGATGGTTTGGCAGTGGGACTGTAATTATAGGATGGCTATAATTCTAGAAGGTGATTAAACCACCACTGGAACCTTCAGCATTCGAGTGGGCCCACCCAGAAAGATAGGGCCCACCTAGCTGCCTTATCTGGGTAGGAGAGGGGTCTGCGAGTTTGGATTCTTGGATAAAGAGAATATCGATTTTGTGTGGGGACAGGATGAGATTTAGGGAAATTCTTTTGCTGGGGTCCCCTAAACTCCTGACATTCCAGGTGATAATCTTCATTGGGAAGGGGACAAACGCTCCAATTCTAGTGTTTGCATGGCTGTGAGATGTTCATCTCGCAAATTCACACCCATGCAACGTGCAATTTTTTTATTAAGATTTTTGTTAGCAGAGGAAAAAACTACAGGTTTAAGAAAGCTACCAGGGTGAGACATCGCTTTATGAAGTCTGGCGCTACGTCTGACCGTTGTGGGAGTGACTAAAGGTGACTGTTGATCGTCCTGGGGTGGTGTCGCTGCTGCTCAGAAGTCAGAGGGAATGAGAGCAAGTTGGTTATCCAAGGATTGGTTGGGTGTAAGGTTGGCTGGAGGTTGATAGTGAGGTGGGGGGATTAAGGCGAGCTGGCTAACGGAGTTTTGCAAAGCTGGTGAGTGAGTGCGAATGGGAAGTTGTAGAAACCATGGGTTGGAGAGGTCTAGATCCGCATAGGGATTCCAATTCTGGTCCACTATCGGCCAGTTGTCCCAGCCAAGAGGGCCCATGACTTCGAAAGAATTTTCTTGCGGGTTGGGTACTGGGATGGGAGCATCGGGTTCGACCGGAGGGTTTTGGTCAGCCAAAGGAGTAGGGTCAATAGGTATTGTGGGAGCAAAGGTATCTGGATCAAAATTCATGGCGTCAAATCTATCGTCCGAGTTCAGTTCCTCCATGGGGATATGTTCATCAAAGCATCTGAATGCCTCTTCCAAATCAATACCGATTGGGAGCGACTCGGGGTTTCGGTTTGGGTGCGCGTGGTCCCATCGTTCTACTGAAAGAAGGTAGTCATAATTGTTCAGGTTAGCGACGATGGCTGAGGGAGTTGAGACGCCTGCAAAAAATTGTATTTTGACGAACAGGTATTAGTGGTCTAGCATTGCCCAGTTGCAACAATCGAACTCTATGAAACGGCCCAAGGGGTTTAGGGCGGCTCGCACCGCATCCGGGCGATCGCGGAGGAGCTCCGGGAAGCCTTGAATTCATGCCCATGAGACCGGTTCGAGGCTGGCCGAGGAAGGCTCAGGGTCGGACCAGGGTTGGATGAGAACAGATCCTCCTGGCTTGGATATGGTTCGGAGTTGGAGGGCGAGGACTAGTGAATCGTGGGTGGGGCAGCAAAAGGCAAAGCTGTTATTATTTGAGATCCAGATGGGCAGATCATGGTGATGAAGAGCAGTTGAGAGGGCTTGGTGTAGTGATTCTAACGTCCAAATGCCATTTATAACCGTGGCTGTGAGGTAAAGTGAGGAGTTTTCCATTGAGAATTGTTGTAGAGGGGGAACTGAGCGAAGAGAGTTGTTGGAATGAGAATGGGGTGAGGAACGAGGAGACTTCGAGATGTTAATTGGTGTGAAGTTGCTTTTCGGCTTGGCAGTGGAGTGATGTTGTGTTGGGACCCGATGAGAGTGATGTGATGTTTTGTTTTTAGTGGGAGGGGCAGAGGCTCGCACGGGTATCGAAGCGGGTGATTCAGTTTTGTTCTTCTCAGGACAGGATGATTGTGAGTGACCGAAGAGACTGTAATTATAGCATATCTTTGAGTCTCTGCAGTTTATTGCCAGGTGTCCAATCCCTGCACATTTTAGACAACGGCCTTTGGATACCAAATGGTCAATCATGGAGCGTACATTAGTAAAAGGTGGCAAGGAACGCCGACGTTTCATCATCGGGAGGTCTGGGATAAGCGGTGGTAGAGCAGCCACTTGTGCATACGATCTTTCTGGAATAGTTTTGATAATAACAGGGTGGGGGTAATTTGCTTTGGAGTTATCCTGTTTGGAGTTTTCAAAGTTACTATCAATATAGTATCTGTGGACGGCTGTGAGGGGGTGGGCTTAGTGTTAAGGAAGGAGGCGTATTTCTTAGGTACGAACGAGATCGGGGGTGGGATGACGGACGAAGAAGGAGCAGGTGGAGTGATTGAGGAGGATGGGGGGAGGGGGCTGGGAGGAGACGAGGGGGAATTGGCATGAGAAGCCATTAAAGAGCTTTAAGTTTTTACCTTTGAACGGAAATTTGAAACCATTCTCTTTTGAAACCCTTGGTTATACAATAATTAAATTTTATTTTAAATAATTATAAATCTTTCAAAATTAGTCAAATTTATTCATAATTAGTTAGATACCTTTTTCAAAACTTGAATTATATTGATATATTTGAAATTTAATAAACTATAATTTTGAAAACTTTTAATTAATAAAAATTTATTGGTTTCCAATATATATATATACAGTTTTTGTGTAAACAGTTCAATCCAATTCGTTTTCTTATTCTTAAACAAGTTATATCTCTAAATCTATAAAAACACATTACTTCATATTATCCAATTCAATGTAAGAAATAAATTATCTAATTTATAAAACATCTAAATTAATATCTAGTAAACATTATTTACTTCATCTTATCTTATATATATGTAAGAAAATAAATAGTTAAGAGTAGGTACTTATATATATATATATCTATGTATGTACTCCTAATTTAAATAATTGTTTGACTAAGTTACTAAAATATAATTTATTCTATAAGATAACATCAATTTTTTTAATCTTTGGTAAAATTATATAGTAATTTAATATCCACTAAATGCATTAGAAATATTATTCCTATCTTTGATAACTAAGTAATAATTTATTAAACTAGAACTTTACATAGATTTAATTCCATTGCTTTATAACTATCTACTTGTTTTAAATAATTATAGACAATTTAATCAACACAAATATTCATATCCAAGAAAATACATTAAAATTTGAATAATAGATTAAAATTTCATATATTATACCTTGATTAATATAGGTTATTAATTGAGAAATATTTCATAATTTCTTTCTATTTAACTACTATTATTAAATTCACTTATATATAATGAGACTTTAAATTATATTATATACGAGTATATATGCACGCCCAGGCGGGCCTGCATTTAATCACAACGTGCATGTATTTATAATTGCATCATTGAAAGTAGATTTGATAGTACCATTGTCAATATAAACTGAACCTGAAGCAACAACCGAGAAGACCGAGACAACTGAAGAACATTCATAGAACCAATAACTTATAAGCATTCATAATTTAATCAATCATTTCTTTTATTTTGGTTTATTTATAATATTGAAAATGGAAATAATACTTGTACTTTTATATGCATATGCTCTTTTAGCTAATGTGAGCTGTGAGCAAAAAATAGTCTTCGTTGCCTTATGACAGAGTCGGGCCAGTTAAAACAAATTCATGCATACACCCAGATATAGAGACATAGAAACATGCATATAATAGCAAACACAGATGGGGATTTATTCTGGTGTGTGGAGGAAGCCAGTGCCCATGTAGAGAAGCTCAAGCCGGAAGTTCCAGCCAAGGTAGAGGAGATGAAGAAGGGTAGTAAAAAGAAGGATGAAAAGGATGAAGGTGTCGTTGGAGATGTTAATTTTTTTTTTGCTGGATTGACCAAGTGAACTTTGAGAATTTTCATGTGATCCTACTTTAACCCTGTGTTTGTATGAATTTCTACATGGGTTTGCATGTCCACATGCGTACCTTGTACGTGATGATTATGTATCTATATTATCGATGTGAACTTTAATTCCGTGTGTTCATTTTTCACTCTCTCGTCCAATGGAATAAACCACTATAGCTCAAAATATAATAAAAATCTTCTCAAACCAAATATTATGTAATTAAATTGCTACCCAACTCATCTACACTCAAAGAAAATGGTGAATTACATTAAGTTGTGGCAGATACACAAAACAAATTTGAGCTAAGTTGCTCAAACCGGTTACTCCACTTTACCAATTCAAGAGTCATACTCAACTTGTTAAAACAAAATCAACTTATCACCCACGACATCCTTTATTCAAATACGATACATCTATTCATTCGAATACAACAGATCGAGAGGAATATAATGGCAACCTGCTATGCATTAAAAAAAGAAAGGGGAAATAATGGATATAATAGTTCTTTAAAGCACTTGTTTTTCTAGATCAGTTAGTGTATAGTGAAATTGTGCAATGAAAGCCCGGTTAATGAGAATAATGCACGTTTGATGAAAATTATTCTTAATCGATGAAGTTTAAAAAACTGTTCTCCAACTTAAAACTCACTTTCGGCAAAACATGCATAATGTGTTTTTCACCTTATGTCAATGTTCTTCACCTAACTACAACTTTAACCAAATCCTAGAATAATGTATGCAAAACGGATTAGCCCAAAATATTACAATAGGTTTGAACAAACAATTAATGATTATAGATGTATTGATTAATGCAATAGTCTTACTCCAACCTTATTGTTATAGCCTTCTGGCATTGCTTATCACACATTATATGTATTGGGGCCTATGATTGAACCATGCAACCGTAATACTAATTAATTAACCAAAGCTACTACACTGATTTATGCAAAGATATCTCAAATCTTTTTTTATAGTGGAAAATTAAGTTTTGCAATCAACCAAAGCTTATCACACAATAAAATCATCGACGCTAATGCTCCTTATACCAAATAAAATTATTACGCATGTCCAGAAGGACCTGGATTTATTGCCAAGCCATATTTTTATTACCAACTATTAAAAACGACCAAAAAAAATCCATGCGACGATCGTTTTCCACTTCAACGCATTTAAATATAGCCAATTGCCTTTAAATTGCCTCGTGACTTGATTTAAACCGATTATTTTCTATGTATCTCTTTTAGTTTAAACCAATTATTTTGTCAAACTATTTTGTACATAAGCTTATGTCAAACTATTTTATCAATGCATTCTCTATGCATTTCGATTATATCAAACTATTTTATCAATGCATTCTCTATGCATTTCAATTTTGTTAATTCATGTACATAATTTTATTCTTCTATTAAACATTTGAAGTCCACGCATAGTTAACTCAGATGCGTATGCTGGCAAACATATTTTAAATCAACTTATGAAAATTCTATATTTTGTATTACATAGATTTTTTAGCAGTACCAAGATAGGTCAACAATAACCAATTACATAAACGTATAATGCAGTTTTATTTCACAAATATTTTATCAACAAAAACCATCTTCTTAAAGCAATATATAACTTACCACAAAGTACATTTATATTACAGGTATTATGTATTTTTGTTTACTGTAAAGAATTGTGAAAAAATTTGTGATGTTATTTTAAGTTTTAATAGGAGCAAGCTATGTATAATGCATAAATTGATGCGGTTATAGGTACAGCTTCGGTCACTTCCATTTAAAGACATTTTGAGACAAACTGGTAGTGCAATAAGACATTTTGGAACAAACTTTCATTTGCATGATCCGTTCAATGCCACATTCTTATTTAAACTTGATTTATCACCCGAATGTTGATTCAAAAATCTAAAAATATCTTCTTCTGTAAAAATAATCTTTAAACCACACTTTTATTATCAAATATTTACACTTCTACAAAATTTTATACAGATGCATTTTTAGAAGAAAAAAACTTGATTGAAACCCATAGCTGCAAGGGCAATGCTTGGCCATATAATTATTTATTGATCAATTTACGCATCAATTCTATTTGAACCCATTCTATTACTGACTTTAACCTCCAGTTGTGAAAAGAAATGAGTCAAATTGCCCTTACTTTCTGTTTTTCTTCTCTATTCAGCAATTCACAGAATCATTTAATATACTATAAGTAAATAAATACAAAAATCAAATCTCAAACAACTTGTTTTATAAAAGTAGTAAACACCAGCTAATGTGGTCGAAAGCAGCGTCTATGTTGTCAGAAGAAGTCTTGGAGGGAGACCGTGGATAACAGAAACACCCTCTAAAATTTCAATCCAATCAATAATAAAACAGGCAAAACCTATTTGGTTTTATTCCACATTGCAACACAGATGCATATGATATATCAAATAAAAAAAGAATTCCATTACAATTTTGTGCAAAATTTTGAAACTGAATTACATTATCTTAGATGTGAATCTTAAAAATTTCCCTCGCCTCCCATCAACAAAACTAATTAAATTATCCCTCACCTCCTCCGATCAAAAAACTACAGGCAACTACACATCCATTTCTATTTCTTTTCTTAGGTCATCTTGTTTATCATATAAAATTCGTCTTTCATATATAAATTCTCAAATGAACCTATCCCAATTCAACAAAAAGTAAGATTACCTCAATTACGATTCTAATACTCAAGAAAACGACGATAGCTATGCCCTTGCAATAGTGGACTACATGCCTCAGTTACATTGCCTTCAAATAATCAAAATAAGTCTCGGTAATAGTGCCCTATTTGATATTCTTGATAGTTGTACTCATCTTGAACACTTAGATATTAGAGGCTATGCTTTTGTTAATGTGGATGCTGTTCTTGGAGCAAAGTTTGCCAAAATAAAAGAAATTAGACCTCCAGATGAAAAACATGATGATTTATGTTGGTGTTGCCTCGGTTCTGCACAAATATATAAGATATATGCATAAATATGTTTTCGTACGAAATTAAATAAAAATCAGAAGGTGTTATATCGTAATAGGTTCAAATTAAATTTATACCCAAAAAGATTTTAGGAATGGTTGTTTAACAATGGTTACAACTTGTATCAAATTTTTATAGATCTAATATATATATATATTGGTTTCTTGTATAATTCAAGAACGGTCGAGATAAATTAAATGAGTTCTGTGGAAAAACATTAAAAAAAATTAATTTTCAGATACCTAGACACTACAAAGCTAACCATAGTTAAAAAGCAATGCATTTCACATTCTTAAGCTAAGTTTGAATGCTTATGCAAATTGACTTATGCTCTTTTTTTTTAACGTTAAAAAGATCAGATTTATGTTTATTTACAAAAAGAAACTTTTCTTTTTTACATCACCATTCAGACTCTCAAACCTTTTCTAGTGCAATGGACATGGGAAATAGTTCAAATGATGACTTACCTTATAGTAATTCAAATCAAGAAGAAAATTTGTAAAATCTGATCCAATTTAACAAAACACACAACTTTGCATCTCACAGCATCCTTATCTTCAGAAGCAATCACTAAAACAGAAAAGAAACAAAAATACATGAAAAAAAATTAGGTTTAAGTTCACCATACCTAAAGGCAAAAAGGTGATGTGGTATACGTTGGCGACAACGGCAAATTAGTTGATGGTAGCAGTATTAGAAAGCAGCATCGTTTAGTTTGTTGATTTGTTAATGTTTATAATAGCACATCAATTAATTCAGTAATAAGAGGTGCCGATTGATTTGAGGATTATAGCTGCACTTCGATTGATTTGTGATGAGAGGCATCAACCAATATGGTGGTTGTAGTTACTGTCATTTGATCTAGCAATGATTAGGTTTGATGGGGATGATAATGGTATATTTGAGTATAGTGATATTGAATTACCATGGCGATTAGGGTTAGTGATAAGAATGAAGAAGCAAAAGGACTGATAAAGAAAGGGCAAACGGAAGTTAAATTAGAAAGGGCAATTTAGGAAATTCAAAAACGACACAGTTGAAACATTTTCATTGAATTATTATTAATAATAGTGTATATATATGTGTGTGTGTGCATGTCCAACATTGTATGTAGATGCTCTTTGAGATATGACTTCATAAATCACTTGTCTCTTTTTTGCTTATATGTTGGAAAAATGAAATTTCTTAGGCAAAATTTTATATTTGCACCTGAATAAGCTGTGGTTTTCTGTTAATAATGTTGAAAACCTACAAATGATCATTGTTATATTTGCAGATATTCATTTTGAATATTTTCCCTTTTTGCTAAATTGATTAACTTTGTTTGTAGATGCTCTTTGAGATATGTATTCATAAATCACTTATCTATTTTTTGCTTATATGTTGGGAAAAGGAAATTTCTTAGGCAAACTTTTATATTTGCTTCTGAAAAAGCTATGAGTTTTTGTTAATAATGTTGAAAACCTACAAATGATCATTGTTATAATGCAAATATTCATTCTGAATATTTTTAATTTTTGCTGAGTTGATTCTTTGTAGGCTATTTAGTTGTACTCAATCTTTTTATAAAAGGGCCACTTTACAATATAAGCATAGAAAAGAAAAAATATTTTACTTCAAAACCAAATTTATATGTAAAAAGCCACCTAAGAATTGTTATAAAGATGAACAGCACCTGCATTTTATCCCTACCAGGTCTAAATTAATGCAACTTCTTGAGTAAAACCGTAACTGATAAGTATGTTTTCTAGTTAAGACAAAATTATACTACGGAAAATAAACCATTAATTTATCAAGTTATATACTGGTCAAAGTATCCAATCCAAATTCGTTAAAGAAATTATGAAGAGAAAAATATCTTCAACAAATCGAATTGCCATGAAAAAGCTGAGACTTTTCAATTGTATCGGGATTCATCCTAACAACCAAATTATCCTCATTGACCGCGTCATCGACGACCAACCTATTTAATGGCCTTCTTCCTCTCAATAATCTCCGTACGAAAGTCCTTCTTTGCCTTGCTATTATGAAATAACAGAACAAAATAGAAGGAATTTTGGAAGCTTTCTCAAGATTGAGTTTCATGGAGATAAATTTTAAGCCTCTAGAAAAAATGTTTTTTTATTGCCAATTTAAATGTTGAAGAAACCGTACAACAGTAAATTCCATGATTGTAAAGCCAAATTCATTGCTAGTTAAATAAATAAATTTGAAAACAAAAAAATTTAACCTAAACCAAACATCATTTACTAATCAGTGATCAGGTTTGACACAATGTTCAACTTACATAATAAATTCTGCCTCAGCTAATCAAATCAAATGAGAGTGAATTGAAGGATGTTGGATGCAACGCAGTTGCATTAGTTTAGTAGGAGGTGCCGACATCGATGTAGGAAGAGCAGCAACTTCATAGAAGTTGACGATTCAAGAATCTAAGGTATTGGCAATGATTCATGAATGAATTTTTTTACGATTTTCAATTTTTGTGGGTCTTTTTCTTTTGCAGAGATAGAAATAACTCTAAAAATATTAAGAGAATTCTAGTGATGGTGAAAGTAATTTTTCAGAGGGAGGACCTTATAATGGAAACGTTTTCAATTGATTCAGATTCTAGAGCTAAGACCGAAATAGCTAGTGATCACAATGAAGATCGAAAAGCACTTAATGAACCTAGGAAAACCAAATTCTTAATATATTCTCCTCCTATTGCCTATACACTAAAAACATCTTAATCGACTAAATATATTACCACTACCTTCTAACAGTAATAACAAACATGAATATGAAGGTGAAACCATAAAACAATTACTTCATGGTTTGGCTAACCAAATTTGATGGTAAATTTTAGGATAAAATATTTTATTTTATTTTTAAAACAATCACTTCACATTTATTCATTCTCTGGACCAAAACTATCGGATTCTATGATAGCGCATACAATACTTAGGTTTATTGTGTATAAGATAGAAATAGTAGTTTTAAGTAATAGAAACAGCTGGATCTGCAAATCTAAAGAATAAACCTTTTATCATTTCATGCACTGTAGGACTTTCATACACAATCATCAGAGCAATAAGAAAATCTAATATCAAATCCAAATTCATTAGAAAAAATTATGAGAAAGATACTTTCAACAAATTGAATTGCCATGATATGTTGAGATTCATTGCAGCAACTGAATTATTATTATTGACCGCCTCATCGACGATCAGCCTATTCATAGCCTTCTTCCACTCAATAATTGTGGTACTAAAATCGACAGGTAAATCAGCAACTGAAATAGAAGAAAACCTAAACAACAAATTACTAACATTGTAGTACTAAAATTTTACCATGGAATTGCAAGCTTTTGTGCAGTTCATGGTCAGCATGCAAAGATATCAGCGATCCAATTTAATTTGAGTTGATGGAGAATGATGATGAAATCAATAGGTGATTAGGGTTGGTAGTAACAGGTAGGGTTGCTAGTGGCGATGAAATCAGCTATCTAGTTTGGCTTGATTTGATGGAGAAAAATGATGAAATCAGCATGCGATTACGATTGGTAGAAATGGGAAGGATTGTTGGTGGCCATGGCGATGGATCTGTGTCGTAATGAAAAATAATGCAGTACATTTTGCATAAAAAGTTGAAGGGTATTTTGGGCAGTTCAAAAAGACACCGTTGAATTCATGTTCATTGAATTCTCATTATTAGTAGTAGAGATATATTATATAAAGTATGTATAAACATATATACACACATATATATGAATAGGTATAATTACTTTAATTCATCTAAACGGGAATAAAGATATACATAATGTGGTTATAGGAGAAAATAGTCATAGATATAGGTTGTACTCGCACTACTCATACATTCCTACATACATTGGGTATACCCATAAACAAACAAAATCAAAGATACAAACTTCAACAACATGATGTACAAGAAAGATTAAAATAGTAGCTTGATGATATATATAAATATACACACACGACTACACAAAACAATAGGAAAACACAAACCACTAGAGTAATATCATCAATCAAAATGCACACAGGGAGAAAAAAAGATGCTAGGATTCAAAAAAGCATTCAAGAACTAGAAGCCAGGTTCGAACTCCATAAGTCGACATGTACTCTCCAATGGTCAACCATATCAGGTCGACCTTGACTAGGGTTAGGTTGACCTGTAAAGGTCAATCCTAGTTTTGTGTTGCTTTTTGAGGTGATCAATTATTAATGGTACCATTTCAATTTTGGTGCAAGCATGAAGCCACATGAACAGCTCAAACACAATATTTGATTAGCGTAAATTTTGTAAGAGAATTTCTCACCTAAAAGTTACACATTTTCCCTTTCTCTGCTTCCAAGACCTAATACACGCACACACCCATCAATCTAGCGTCACACCCTAATTTTCTTCACTCCATAGATGCTCACAAATCTCAGGAAGCTTGTATTTAAATTTAGTAATTTTAGGTAATTTATTTAAGTTTAATTTTATTTTTGAAAAGAGGAAGGCTTTCGTTTGATTTTGCTTTAGGAATTAAATATTGAAGTGAAAAGAATATGCGTGAGTATTAAAGTGAGGAGAGGAGGATTTTGGAAAAATATTAGGCTTAGGGTTTCTTGGGCCTTGGCACTTGAGTTTGGCTAAATTAGTTTAAATACATTTTTATTTTGCTCTTTCTATACAAAATCAAATAAATCAAATTTCTATTACTTTCGGGTAAATCAGAACTCCTATTTAAAAGCACTTCTCTACGAAATCAATATTATATTTCAAATATATCGCTTTTATACAATTTGTTATTATTTTTTCACATTTTTAAATTTTAAATATTATAATTTCACGATTTAAATTCTTTTATTAAATAATTTCAAAACCAATTTATCAAATAAATTCCAAATTCTAATTTAATTAAATAAATTACTATAATTAACGTTAATTACTTGTTACTTAAAAATTGGGTTGTTACAGTAAATGTGACTTGTCTGTCATTATAGGGTTATGCCTTCCTAAAGTTTACTCCTCTCATAAAATTGATTGTCTGTCTCAAATCATAGTTTTCCTAGGGTCACTATAAATCTATTAGTTTTCACAGGCCAGCTAATCTATTAGGCTGATTCTGCCTAAAACATAACCAAAAATCTCCAAATATGGTTAGGAGGTCTCCAAATTTGGTTAGAAGAAAACAAACAATTCTGTGAGCATATAGAGCTACGAGTTCCCTTCTGTGCGTACACATCCTTTATTCTTACTACTGACAAAGCCCAATGTAACGAACCAGGTTTTCGACCCTCAAAAATCGACACTAATACGTCCATAGTATCACCTGTCGAGCAATCGAATGTTGGAAAACCCAATTGATAGGGAAAAGAAGAAGGAAGAAGATAAGAAGAAAACAAAACAACACATAATCTCACAGCGGAATGAATAATCTATAATATACCATAAATCTTTACACAAAAACAAAACTGTGGTATATGTATCTAAATACATCAATCAGAGTATACAAACCTATTTCAGCCTGGAAAGTTATAACAGCCTGCCCTCACAATTGCTGATAAACACAACAATGAATATAGTGGAAAATAGCCATTTACGTAAATATGTCTCAGGGCCTCCAACTCGTCTCTTGAAGCTCCATGCATCCAATCTAATCTGTAATATGCTCGGTCTGAGCTGAGCATTATAATAAATAACATCCGAGTCAGTCTGGAAAACTAGCGTGAGAAAAACACACCCAAATGGATTTAACGTTATATAAAAATCTTTAAAGAAAACAAAGGTATCTCATAAGAACACGCCGCACATAAACACGGATGGGTTTTTACCTTACGATAACCAAAACATTTTATATGAAATCCTCTGATATTATAATAGTGTCTAGATATAAATACTTATTAATCTTAGCCGAAATTGTTACATTAATTAAATTCCAGCATAAAAGGTATACAACTAAAACCGTAAAGGCACGTATTAGAGATTGAATTCCATACTATGACAAGGTAAGGAACTGCCTTTCGAAGGTACATCTCTAGATAAATGCACTGGGGTCTGACAAGAACATCTTGTACCCTTGCCACAAAGGACTGGCCTACCACTTGACCAGTAGTACCAAATATATTCATCCCTACGTTAAATGGTCCCCGAAGAATACCAATGAGAGATAATAACTGATCCAGATTTGGAATGACCATAACCTACTTGGGAGCGACCCACTTGGCCCTACTGCATGCCCGATTTTTGTCATTTCCCAGTTGATGAGGTTTGAGGTTACGTTTTACCTTTTGAATAGCAATCCCATTTGGACTGCTAACACAGCCTTTCAGGCAACAATGCAATGGTAGCATTCATCCATACAATTTGTTCTGGGTCTGAACAAACTAATCTCTTTAAAGATTACCGTCTTCATTAACCTCAAAATTTCACAATTCGTAACGCTCAAATCAGATCGAAGTGGTTTTCGGATAATTAAATTTGATCCCGGTCTCTTCAAAAGGATCAACGAATTTGACTAGATTTGATAGTCAGTTATTTAACTATTAAAATACACACATAAGTAGTCACTTGGCCCATATTATAAACCTTTCAAACATTTATTTCCAAAACATCTTCACAAAGATATATATTCAAATCTTTTTCAATATTTCAATATTTGAAAACAATTTCGAATACTTATATCCATAACAGGATATTTTCAAACCATAACAGCACTTAGAAATATTTCCAAGTTCAATTTATAATCCATTACTTACAAAAATATTTCTATGTAAATCCTTTCGTAGTTAAAAAAAATTCTCAAAACCTTCTACTCCAATACTTAGGAAAATATTACAAGTTTATTTTCCAAAACCATTTCTAATATCAACACTTAGGAAATTTTCATAGCTTATCTCGATTGTATAGGTATAATTACAAAACAAAAGAGGATTTCCCCTTTTACCCACTTAATAAAACATTTACAAACTCATTTGCAAATTCTCAACCCATTATAGCTCATTTTATAAATTCCCGGAATCCATTTACAATTTTTTTACAATTTCCAAAAAAACCAATTATACTTATTCATAATCCCATCTAACCATTTATGACTTCTTTTATGAATTCAAAGTCATTTTTGAAGTTTCTGTATCTAACTATTTTGGAAATTTCTTAAGTTTCCAGAAATCCCATTATAAGATTTCTCTTATAAAATCACATCCGTTCAATAAAATTCGATTTACAAATCTCGAGAGTATTTATAAATAAATTCCAATTACTTACTTTTAAAATCCATGTAAAATAATAAGTATTTTTAAAGAATAATAATTTATTTTCAAAACACGTTTTAGTAATTATTTAAAATATCAAAACCCTTTTAAATAATCAACGATAACTCATTTCATAACCTTTTCCAAATTCTAAAATAGAATCCATTATTTCTTTCTAAACTGATTTCCATATCTCATTATAAATTCTCACTGTGAATTTATATTTCCAATTTATCAAATGACAATCATTTCACTTCATTGTTTATATCATTTCAAATATATAAAAGGTTTATATTACTAAAATCTATTTATAAATCAATTTCTAATTAAAATTCCATTTATAAATCTATTTCTTAAATAATCCAAACTATATTCCAACACCATTCAAATCTCGATTTCGACTTCCATTTCGTATTTTACGAATCTCATTTAAAAATCCATTATTTAAAAATCCTCAATTTTAAATTCTCTATTTGAAACCATTTTACGAAATAGCTAAATAAATATCCCAAATCCAATCATTTATTTTATCCAAATCAATTCCTTTCAAATAATCCTAAAATTCAATATAAATATTTTCATTTCCAAAATTGCCTTTGAATTTCCTTTTTAAATTCAAAAATATTATTTATGGTATTTATAATACAAAAATTAAGGCCAGTGCTACTATAACATCTAATAAATCAAATCACATCATAACCTATAACAGATATTCAAAACACATCATATATCACTATATATGAAATTAAAGTCAACAATTTTGAGGAATCCAGTTGGATCCCTCCAACCTGTTTCCCTCCAACCACAGATGTTATATAATCACAAGAATATAATCACCACTTCAAGATGGGATATCGAAATAAAAAGGGTCATCCACTATTATGCGGGCTGCATAGTGTCTCATCTGCTCCAATCGGCGGGAAATATACCCAAATACTAATATATATAATATAACATCCAAGTGATAATAATTTATTAATCCATCCAATCAACTAATAAATAATTTTAACATTTTAAACTAAAACCAATTATCCAAAATGAGTGATATTTACTAACAGAAATTTCTGCCGTTGCCGAAGCATTTTGGTTTGGAACTAAAATCTAACAACTTCCGATTTTAGCCCAAACATCAACAGTCTCCAAATTCATCCAAACCAATTATATTGCGAAGCTTTCGTCGTCACGAGCGTAATGCAAAAAGTTTCGTCTCGATTGAACCTCGTATGAAGGACTTATAAATTTTATAAGTATCGATACATTTAAATTTAAAAATTAATAGACTAATATCAACTTTCACCTAAATTACAAGATTGCCATCTTCCAGAATTTCCCCTACTCCTCCTGTGCACGCACGAAATCCTCTAGGCCGTGCATTGACACGCCACTTCGAAAACCAATCCATCGAACTAAACTCACCATCACACTCCTCGTCTCGATCTCTTTCCACCAGACCAAAAAAAACAATGGTTGAAGCTCCCTATTGAATCGCGACACACTGCCCCCTTCACTGCTACAGTGGAATGTCGCACACTCCACACGCCTCATCATCTACAATCCTGAACTCGCATCCATATCACCAAACCATGTCCAAACAACGAGAAAACGTCAACCCTAATTCATGGTCGAGAAAAACATGCCACCCCAAACGCGATCGAACACCACCCCATGCATATCACCACAAAGCTCTTATCGATACCATTCCAAAGAATCAAACATTGGAATTTTTCATTGATTAAATTTCGAGATAATTATTTTTGAATATGTTCACTTTCTTTTTTTTGTTTCACTGGAGATGATTTTATATAGGAGGGAAGATTGAAAGGACGAGGGCGCATGGGCTTGTACAGGAAAGAGCAGAAAAATGCGGGCTGATAGAGATGTGTTGTAAAGTTAAATGGAAGAAAATATAATATTTAAAATTCAAAATATCGAGATATTTAATTCCGAACCCTGATCGAGGCGTACCGCTTGGCGTTCCTAATGTTATACCCCTATTCCCAACGAAATAGAACTAGTCTCGAGCCCTAATTCGATCGTATGGAGAAAATAGCTTTTTGAACCCAATTATTATATTAAATTTCCGATATTAATTTCAACACATTTCTATCCCGTACGACCAAATGATATGTCTGATCCCAACCAAATTTGATGGCATATTATAATTCATTATTATGGACCCAAAGATTCTGGTTTCGTCGAAATCCGAGACAATGCCCCCGAAGACTATTTTCACTTGTTAATTAAAACGAGTTAATTTCAAAATTTGCTAAATCACTTTTGAATCAATTTTAAAATTTTATTATCTTTATTCTTATCAAATAGAATTTAATATGCTTTTAAATCATTTTTATCCAAATAAAAATACAAAATTCAATTACTAAAATAATTTTCAATTATCAAATTCAGCAATTAAATTATCCAATAAATCGTTATATTGAAATTCAAGTTATTAAATCTATAAAATTAACTTTTCAACATTTAAAATTTATTAAATATTCCAATTTCAAATAACCAAAATTCTGGGTCGTTACACCCAAGCACTAGAATTGCGGACCTTTACGAACCGCGGGCTAACTGTTGAAGTAAAGGGTGCGACCCGACTCCAGTTCCACTTCAACCTTATCTGATTTTAGATCCAATAGTCATATCTTATTTTGATCAGTTCAAGGCATCCTAACATAATTGTTCTATCTGATCTTCTGAATGCAATTCTACTCACTTAGGAGTTTAGTCTGACCATACTCACCACTGGAACAACCTAATTGGTAATTCTATTCCTAAGCCCCAAGGTGCAATATTGGGTAACACAAATGTGAGTATGACAAATGATGAAACATGTAAATTTAACTGATCAAGTGATAACAAGAACATATAACATCATCCATTAAATATGTTCAATCAATAATCATACACATAACAAAATTACTTAAGTTTAAGTAATATTTTCCTTTGGAAAAATTCATATAAAATTAGGCTAATACACTATTTCACTTCCTTGAAATTATTTATCTTTAGAAATGATAAACCACTTGAAATCATTCTTAAAACAAGAAAATCATAGCCCAAATACTTATCCAAAATCTTGTGCCAAAGCAATATCTTCTTTACATAGCTTTTAAAACAATTGTTATCAAAATAAGGATGTTGAGCCTTTAGAAAACATTGGCTTTCGAGCCTCTAAAAATTGCTATTAGGTTTGCAAAACATAAGGCTATCTAGCCATTAGAAAACATCGTTATCAATCTAGTAAACATAGTTATTTGAGTTATAAAACATAACGCTATCGAGCCTTTAGAAAACATGGCTGTCGAGCCCTTAAACATAGCTATTATATCTGTTAAGCATAGGCTATCAAGCCTTTAAACATGGCTATTGAGTTTGTAAAACAAACGGCTATCAAGCCACTAAAAATATAGTTATCGAATAGCTATATGGAAGCTATCAAGTCACTATAAGACAAGGGTGTCGAGTTCTTAAAATCATGAGGTCCCGAACCTCTAAAGCATATAGGGTTGTCATGTCGCTATGTTCGAGGGTGCCGAGCCTCTGAAAACTTAAGGATGTCGAACTTATAAAGAAAAGAGTTTTCCGAGTCTCCAAACCATGGGGTTGTCGAGCTTCGACAAATCATGGGATATTGAACCCCTAAAATATTAGATATCGAATCCTTATGAAAGCAGATACATCACATAGATATAGAGTATCTATCACATGCATTAGCTTTTACGGTCATCGTGTTTCAAAGAAATAGAAGTATTGAGCCTCTAACGATGACACTACTGTAATTAAGTTAAAAACTGAATAATTTCCTCTTAAAGCAAAAACATTCCGCTAACTCTTACCCCATGTCAAATTATTATTGGATAACAAAATACTTTTTAGATTCTTTACTGAAATACGGGTAGATCACGTTCTACCTTCTCCATTAACTTTGAAAAACAATATAATCAATATCATTAACTTATATTGATTATAACATTTTCTAGAATAATGAATTCGTAGGATATCATAACATTTAGGGAAAAATTCCCAAAAATCACCAAAAATCTGAATTTCCATCTTCTTTCATATGCGAGAATTTCGAGGCCAAAATATTAATTAAATTATTTTTAATAATTAAAAACCCGAAAATATACCCATTTTTCTCTTAGGAAATTCATAAATATTCATAAGAACTTGGAAAATTTTGAAATTAAAAAATCATCTCCAACATAACGTTTTACACAACATATTCAAAATTCAAGTCACTTGGAATTAACAACTTAGGTTTTGCCTTTAAAACTCATTAGAATAATTCCATAAAATTCCAACAAAATTCAATCCAATAATGATATTATCAATCCAAATAAAACATATTACCACAAGAAATTAAAAAATCAAGCATAAATCCAAATATGAAACATAACAAATGAGACGGTAACTATTATTCACCTTAGATTGGATAAGAGAGATTGTGATTTGATGTAGATTGATTCCCCTAAGCTTTCCCCTTTGAATTCCTTAGCTTTCTTCTTATTTTCCTTATTAATGGCCGGTCTCTATTTAGTTTGTTTTGGTTTTAGAAAATGAAATGAGAATAAGTGAGAGAGGAAGGGCTTAAGGAATGAATAAAGAAATAACTCCCATTATGCCCCTCTAATTAATTCTTTTCTATCCTATGTTTAAAACAATCTTATTACTTGGTTAATTAAGGCTTGATACAGATTAGTTAACACATCTCATTCTCCTTATCACCACACATTATTTTATTTATCTAATTAAATTCCCCAAATAATGTTAAGAAAAAATTAAGGGTGTTACAGGCTCCCCCTTAAAGAATTTTGTGCTCGAAATTATGATAAGGAAAACAACAAGCATAATAATCATGCAAATATGCATGATAAACACATAACAACAACAATACTAGCATATCCTGCTAGTAGAAAGTCTATATGATAAATATATAACATACCATCAAAACAATTCAGGATAAGTATCTCTAATCTCGTCTTCTATCTCCCAAGTACAGACTTTCTAATTGGCACTCCATTGGACTTTCACTAACTTGATTGTCTTTTTTCTTAAGTTCTTCTCATCTCTTACTGCAACACAAACTGGTTGTCTAACAAAAGTCATATCCAGTTCTACTACTAAATCTTCCAAATCAGTCGGTGTAATAGTAGTATGTGGATTATACACACACTTTCTAAGACGAGAAACATGAAAAACATTATGGACTCTTTCCAAACTATTCGGTAACCCTATCCAATAAGCAAGTTTCCTGATCCTTTCTATAATAGGAAACAGACCAACATATCTTCATGCCAATTTCCTTAATATTCCAAACTGTACCACACCCTTCATCGATGATATTTTAACAAAAACTAGGTCTCCAACCGAGAACTCTAAGTCCTTACACCTCTTATCTGCATAACTTTTCTACCTAGACTGAGCTTCCTTCATCCTTGCTCGGATCAACTCAATATTTTCAATAGCTTCTCTCACCATATCTGAGCCAAGAATAAATCAGTCTCCGGTCTCTAACCAACATGCTCATGATTTGCACGGCCTTCCGCAAAGAGCATCAAAAGGCATCATTCCTATAATAGTTTGATAACTATTATTATAGGAAAACTCGACTAAGTGGAAATGGTCCTCCCACGCCCTCTAAATTCTAGTACACAAGCCCTTAACAAATCTTTCAGAACTTTATCTCTTCCCATTTGCCCATCCGTTTGTGGATGGTAAGCGGTACTCATTTTCATCTTGGTACCTAACACTACTTGCAGACTCTTCCAAAATTCACTAGTGAATAAAGTATCTCAGTCACTGACTATACTACTAGGAATCTCATGCAGTCTTACAATATTCTTCATAGACAACTTTGCCAAAGTAGGTGCAGTCCTTGTCTACTTAATGGGAATAAAGTGTGCACTCCCAGTCATTCTATCTACCATAACCCAAATGCTTTCATTTCCCTTTTTTGATCTTGGCAACCCATCGATAAAATCCATGGATATAGAATCCCATTTCCAAAGTGGTACTTCTAAAGGTTGAAGCAATCCACTTGGCTTCTGATGCTCAGCCTTTACTTATTAGCAATTCAAACATTATTTAACTCATAAGCCTACATCTCTTTTCATTCCTTTCCAGAAGAAGCTCCTCTTCATATCCTGATACATTTTAGTTCCTCTAGAATGAATAGTAAACTTCGATCGATGACACTCCCTAAGAATTTCCTTCCTTATGTTACAAACATTTGGAACACACAACCGCCCCTTCTTCCTCAACCATCCATTCTGGTTAAGACCAAAATCTTTTAAATCATCAATCTTAGTTCCCTTCAAGATTTCTAATTCATTCAACTAGTAATGGATCATCTCTCTATTTAGATGCATTCTTTCAATCATTACTGGTTGAACTTCCAAGCAAGATAACATTCAGTATTCCGACTAGAACTAGCCGATGATCTTAACTACATACCCCAAGTAGTCAATGCTTCTAAATCTTTCCACTCTGCTAACATAGCTAACATCACACTCTGATATTTTCTACTAAGTGCATCTGCAACTTTATTTCCATTCCCTGATATATATACTCAATATCAAAATCATAAGATGGTAAAAACTCGAATCGTTCTCACAAAAGACAGTATTCTCACACTTTCAAAACAAAGATCATTGCTGCCAACTTCAAATTATGGGTCGGATATCTAACTTCATGTGGTCAAAGCTGTCGGAAAGAAAAGGCAATCACGTTGCCTTTTTGCATTAACACAGCTCCTAACCCTATCCCACATGCATCTGTATATACCTCTAAATCTTGATTTTAATCTGGAATAACTAACACGGGCGCATTGGTCAATAAATGTTTCAGCTTTTAGAATGTATCTTCACATTTATCAGTCTAAACAAACTTGACGTTCTTTATTGTTAGTTTAGTTATAAGTTCTGATAAATGAGAGAAATCCTTGATGAATCTCCAGTATAGCTAGCTTGTAAAATCCTGTAATTTTATCGTTTGGATTATGAATATTTAAATAATTTTAAATATTTAAGTAATTGGCTTTTAAAAGTTCAATAACGTGAATTCAAATATAGAGATTATTTAAATATTTGAATTGTGAATTAAATATCAATTATATAGATTTAATAACCTTATTTAACTCCTTTTAATTAATAAATAATAATGATAACTCATTTTCTAAATTTATTTACAGTAATATATAGTTCGAATAAATAACAAGAAAATAAATTTGTTAATAAAACGAATTGATTTTTATTGTGGTATTTTCAATTGAATGTATAAGATTTTTCCATAATTTTTAATTTGGAAAATAACTATATTTTCGTTTGATGTATTTTACGGCAAACGATGGTATTTTCGGAATCTCATGAAATAAAATAATTTGAGTATTTTATTGTTGATTTATGATCATGTCGCATTTTGGTGCACAATCGTATTTTTATTTCTGTCGTTCACAGTCCGTATTTGAATGGGATATTGTGTAGTGGAATACCGTAAAAGAAGGTTCACTTTCTTCTTTCCCTCTCTTTCCCTTTTCTTTTCTCAAACCCAGTAAACCAAACCATGGCCTTATTTCAAAACAAATATCTTTGAACTCGTTATGAGCGGATCTATGCATCTATACGAGATTTGTAGGCAGCGACATCGATTTAGTGATGATTGACTTTTAACTGTCGATTTAGGGTTTGGAATTTCAAGCGTTTGGGGAGGTTATTGGCAAAATGGGGTTTGGTTTCGAGTTTGTGATGTCGAATGGCACCGATGGCCATAAAATGGTGTACCTCGGTCCTTGTTTGGATAGTGCAACACCATGCTATAGTGAACGAATATTGTCAGGTTGTATTTTGATTTGTGGGTTCAGATTCTTCGAGGTGGTGATGGAATTGAAGCATAGGTGGAGAGATGGTCGATGGTGAATTCGGATTGTGTTTTAGTGGAGCGAGGAGGGTAATCGGATGGCGTGCATTCATGTTTGGAGGTATGCATGAATAAATGAGTTTTAGGCAAAGTGGGGAGTTAGTTTTTAGGGAAGAAGGTTTAAAATAATAGGGGTAACTAATTATTTAATTAAGTGGTTAAATGGATTTAATTGTTTAATTAATCACCAAAACTTGTAATTTGAATAACTATTGCATACGAGGTCGGTTTTGGAAACGGTCAGTTGCATTGGACTCGTAGGAACGTTAGCTACGCATTAGAACTAGTTTCGTAAAATTTGGAGCAAGTGGAATTTTGGCTAAAATCGAACGTCATTCGATTTTAGTTCAAACAAGAACGCTTCGGCGTCAACTGGAATTTTGATAGGTTTACTCACCTTTAAAAATTTTATATGATATCAGTATTGCTATAGATTATTATTGAATGCTTGGATGATAGTTTATATTGTTGTTTGGTTGTTTGTTTGAATTTTGAATTCCTGCTTGAAAAGAGGATGACATAAATAACCATTATGTAGTAGGGAATAAAAACAAAAGGAAAGTAGAAGTGTACGTAGTGAATAGGTCGCTATGGAACACTTCGAAAATTCACATTTATATATGTGATTTACAGGGGACTTTTGTAGAGAGACCCTAAGGGGTTTCTCACCAATATTAATTTACTTAGGTTCTTCTGTCGTTTATATTGCTATTTGTTTGAAAATATGTATGAAATACTGTTTGATTATGTAAGTGTCGTTACAACGATTATCACCGTGCCGTCACTTAAGAAATATCATCCCCTTAAGCTTTTTGTGTATGGAATGTGAGCTTGTATTTCCACAAAATAAATGTTTGGTCATATGTTGCACTTTGAATAGTTGTTTAAACTAAATATTTTCAAATATTTTTAGAATTTTAAAAATAAAGAACAAGTGTTGATTAAAATTTATAAAAGGAGTTATAAATTTAATTAATTATCTTTCGAGATAACTAACATTGTTTAAAATTTATAAAGAGATTATAAATTTAATTAATTATCTTTCGAGATAACTGATGTCGTTTAAAAATTTATACAAGATTAAAAATTGGATTTAATTATCATTTGGGATAATTAAGGTTGTTTTAAATTTATAAAGGATATTTACCTTAAATATTTTGTAAATTCTTTTAAAATGGGTTTGTAAGGATTGTATAATTTTTTGAGAAGAATTTGAGGGTTTAAACATATTTTAAATTATTATTTAATTATAATAAAGTTAATTAATAAATTTATTAATGATGTTTAAAGTTAATTAAATTATTTAATAAAAGTGTTTAAAGGTTAGTCAATTGATTTCATAAAAGCGATTAAAGTTAATTCACTGTAACGACCGGAATTTTCGACCCTCGAAAATCGACACCAATACATCCTTATGCCGCAAATCCAAGTGCCGAAAGGGCCGATTGTTGGGGAAAAAATAAAATAAAGATAGAACAGAATCTCACACGAATGGAATAAGATATACTATTTCAACAATAATCTTTACAACGGAAAATTTTGAATACAATATTAGAGTCTAACCTGGATTTGGCCTAGACAATTATGAACCCTTTGTCCTTACAAATGCTGGAAAAAAAAACAAATGCAATAGATCCAGCGGATAATAGAATATGTTCATACATAGATGAAAATCTCCAGCTCTCCTCTAGAAACTCCAAGCTCTTCTACTAAACCTGAAACTACTCGGATCTGACCCGAGTATTAAAAATACCCGGATCAGGCTTGATTAACCAACGTGAGATATGTATAGATCATCTTGATGTCGATCAAACCTTTGAAAAGAAGGATATTTCATAAGACTATGCCCACACATAAATACAGACGGGTTTTTACCTTATAATAACCAAAATAATCTATACTTACACCATTTGATATTATTTCTAATAACATTGCTTTGAAAATCCTTTCCAAGTAAATATATATAAACATAGCCAAAATTTTTACCATTATTAAATTCCAACAAAGTGTAGCTGAATGTTTGCAAAGCATTACAGCTAGTTTGGGACTACAATCAAAACCGTAAAGCTCATATTTGAATTGGATTTCCAACATGATAGGGAACTAGTGGCCTTTTCCTTCGACCCATGCATAACAAACATAGTTCCTGTGGTGACCTTATCATTTTTCTCAAGCTAGCCACTTGGAACTGCACTTGCTACACTACTATGGTACAGAGTATTGCTCAGTGGCTTTACACGATCTCTGTCAGCCTCCAATACATGTTCATTTCATCATCTTAGGCAGCATATGCCTTTCATTTCTCATAACTGATATCCCAAAATATGTCCTGTAGACCATACAGTATCTCAAATAATTCCTGGGATGTTAGGCTACGTTCCACAAAGCCATGCTTTTTCACAAAGCCACGCTTTGATCATAACAGGTACCATTTTGAATGCCACATTGCCATTCCTTCGATTACTATTGAATTTCACGAACATACAACATATGAGCTTGTACGTCTCGGAGAAGGGTGTTAAGCTAAGAGAACTTACCTTCTACACCACCAAATAGATGTACAATTGTTAAAGTCAACGTTTCTGATCTCAAAAATGCAATATCAGACATTCATCCATACAAGTTTGTTCTGGGACTGAATGAAACCGAAGCACTCCTCCTACTACATCCGATCGGGTTTATTTCTAGGATTAGTAGTGAGTAGTCCTTCATTATAGAGATTTCAAAACAAAACATGACCACTGCTATAATAAATATCTTTATATTGGGAGCGACCCAGACAATGTCAACAAGCATTCCTTCCGCAATGAATATCTTTGGTTTTCAATACAACAAAGATTTCAGAATATAGACACCACTGCCATATAAATATAATATGGGGGTAAACCCCTAGGACTCATGACAACAATCCCTACATTCTGAAGATCTCCGATGTTCAATAATCATCATCTACAACACGTCTTCACTTTCGAATGAATACATTAGTTCGAAGTGGTTTTCGAATAGGATTTCAAATAGGAATCACCCAAATCCGACCTCGGTTTCTCTGAAACAACCATCGATAAAAAGACATTTAGGTATATAGGTGAATATCAAACAAAATTCAATTAATCAACCTTTTTTAGTTAAATCAAATTTCCCTTAGAGATATATTCATTAAATCGTTAACTTTTAAACTTTTTTAGAGTATACGGAATCATGAAGCCTCATTTATCAAATCCTTTGGTTAATTAAGGCCCTTTTTAAATCTTGGAATAATTCTAAATCATTTCACTTTTTAATTAGGAAAAACATTTCAAAATCATTTATTTAAATACCATATTGGAAAACATTATTTTTAGAGCATCAGGACTTTCCCTTCGATCTGTTCCATTCCTCGGTCGAATTTTCTATGACACTCACAAATAGAACAAATGTACTAGTCATTTTCACATACTCATTTTTAAACCACTTAATTGTCTTTAAATTACTTAATTATTTATTTGAAAAGGTTCATAAAAGATTTGGGAAAGAATAATTAAGTTAAAACCATTGTTTGCAAAAGTGCTACGGAAAAGTGCTGCAAATAGCGTTTTAAAAGCTTATTTGGTTAAAACAATTTTTCTACCATTTTGGAAATTAATTTATATAACTCAAATCCCTTTTAAACCATTTTAAAAGATTTTTAAATTTTATTTTATATTTTTAAACATTTAAAGATATTCGTTTTAAATTAATTTCAAATTCAGGTTTTAAACTACAAAACCATGATCTTTCTAAAAACTTTTTTTGGACTTATTTAAAAATTTATAAAATGAAATCTTGATTTCCTTTCTTTATTTAAAAACTATGGATATAATAGTTCAGAAAATTCTTATCTCAAATAATTCCGAGCTATATTTCATTCTTTTCACTTGTTTGAATTCTACGACACGAAATCGCGAACTACCGTTACGCGACGCGTCTAGTTTTGATTCAATTACTATTTTCTATTTTAATTTTGTGGAAACAAGTTTAAATGTTTATAAAACACTTAGAAATCATTTTTAAACTTATCTTTGAACAATATTCTCTTTTTCAAACTCATATTCCATTTATTTCGTATTACAATATCATATTATTATAATATCATTTTCAACCTTTTTAGATATTTTAAAATCATTAAGAGGCTAAATAATTTCCATACACACATTTATATGGATTTAGTTCTCATTTAATTAACTATGTTTAATTACTAACCATTGCTCTTATCATTTATCAAACCAAGTTATGAATCATATCATAACCATATAACCAATCATAATATCAACCAAGTTATCATCCAATATCAAACATTTAATCATCCAATATATTTTTAATTTTCAAATCCTTATACTTGAAATAATTTAGAGATTAATTAGTAAAATGTGAGTACTCACCATTAACCAAATCGTTTCACTTCCTACCAACATTCATTCAATCCAACACTTCACTTAAACTTTTGTTAACTTCGACTAATCACATCTACTCCATTCCTCCTATCTTCTCGAAACAAATCTGGTGGCACTTCTCTCCAATATTTTCACTCCGGAGCTTCCCGAACTCCTTCCTTTCTTCCAAATAGGCTCGGCCTAGCCTTATTTGGGTGGTGGAGCTCGACCTTAGTGATGACGGTGGTGGTAATGTACTTAGAAGAGAAAGAGGTGGAGTTTGGACTTGCTTTTGAGGTGGAATATTGTATTTTTACTTTACTTTCTTTTTTATATTTTTTTTCACCATTATTTTCCTAAGGAAAGAAGCCATTAAAAATATAAGGAGGAAGAAGAAGAAAACTAAGAAAAGCATGAATGAAAGTGTGAATAAATGAAAGCATAAGGGTCCATATTTATAGCCTTGAATTCCTTAAACATTAAGGAATGTAAATGGACAAAATTACCCCCCCATCACCATCATTTTCGGCCCTCCCCCTCTTCTCACCTCCTCCATCACTTCACTCACTTCTTGTCACTTTACTTAATAGCTAAGGGATGTATTTGGATGGAAAAATGGACTTAAGGTGAGATTTGATTTGACATGTGTTGGATTTGGTGAAAATATCTTCTTTTTGTACTTTTCTTTACTTAATTAAACACTTAGCTTAATTAATCCTTATTTAATATAAATGAGGTGTTTATTTCTTTGTTAATGTGTTTATATAACAACTATTCAAGTTGCAAAACGTTTACATAACTTATATTGAACAAAACGTTGATTTCTGACAAAACGTTTTCCGGTCACATTTCCTATTTTTAATCAAACTATTTATTTATGTAAAAAATCTTAAAAATAAGTTTCCTATCATCTTTAAAAAATTTAAAACAAGTTTATATTAGTTATATAACCATATTTAATAATATTAAAATCCAATTGTAAAAATACAATGTCGATTGGTCAAAGTGCGACAAAGTTTCTCTATCTTTATAAAACAGGTGTGTATATATATATTTATAAAACTTTTATAAATCAATTATTATCATTTTATAGAAATTTAAAAAGAATTATTCATCATTTAAAACAATTATTGAATGTATATCCAATTTTATCGAAAATCGACTTTTGTCAATTTTACGATGAAACTTCAAAATCTCTTATTTTTGTAAACCAATTCTAAAAATAAGTTCACCATTTTTATTTATCACATAAAACATGATTATTTAAGTTTGAAAATTCTATATTTGAATATTAAAAGTTAATTAAATATTCCATTTAAAAGCGATAAAATGTTGGGTCGATAGATTAACTGATTTAATAAAGGTGTTTAATGTTAATTAATCATTTTAATATTGATATTTAAGATTAATTAATCATTTTAGTAAATGATGTGTAAAGTAAATTAATTGGTCTAAACAAAGGTGTTTAAAATTAATTATCTAATTTAATAAAGGTATTTAAAGTAATTGATTGTTTTATTCAATGGTTATAAAGTTGATTAATTCTCTTTCGGGAAAATTAATATAGTTTTTAATTTATAAAAGTATTTAATTGATTTATTATCTTTCAAAACAATAAATATTTTTAAAAATTTATAAATTTATAAATTATAAAATATTTAAAAAGGAATATTTTGAAAGAGTAATTTTAAAGTGGTTTGCAAATATTTGTGATGTGAAAACCAAGCACAAGTTTGGGTTTTAAATGTTAAAAGTTTGATTCACTTACGAAAAGGATAAGAAATTTAATTTCTGCAAACGGTATCGCTTATATGGAAAGAATCTAATCATAATCTCAGCAATAAACGTCGAGGTATGAAAACTCATTTCTATCTCGAAGGTTAAAATTGCTGTCAAGGCAATGCCTAGAGGTAACACTACCTTAACTTGCCCGGCTTCATTTTCAACTGAGAAATAGTACAAGTTTGAAACCGATGAGTAGTGGTAAGAATATGAGATTTAATTTCCATATACGGTCATTTTGATTATTCCCAATAGTTGATTTATTGACTATTAATTCAACTTTCTTCTTTGTGTATCATCAATTTTAGATGATTTGTTGCTCAATTGAGCATCGATATCCTTTTGTTGAAAAATGACTAAAACCAGAAAGCTAATGGATGTCAAGCTATGTGGGATTGATCCCATTAGGGTATATTGACATCTACTCTAGATTGGATTCGGTGGCATGCGCGTGGAGACGTGAAATACTCGGATTCTCGGTAAGGTTAGCGGGTCTGGCTTGTACATTTCTGAGAGAGTCACAGGAGAAAATGACCCTCTCAAGTAAAAGGTCTAAAGGTATACTTTCGGTAAGGGGGAGCACCCTCTAAGTCATTGTTGGAAAACTTCCTTTTCCTTATTCTTGATTCAAATCTTTGAATTGTTTTCTTAATTGCATCGAGAAGTGACTGGAGCTCTTCTTGATGTTTAATTATTTATGCCCATTCTTTAAGTTTGGATTTTGATCTTGTTTATGCCCATTCTTTCAAGTTTGGGTTTTGTTTTAATTTGTTTCCATTTATTCATGTACGGAAGTTGTTCTTGTAAGGAAAAACCCGTTCCATGATTAGCAGTGTGGTCTCACAGAATTATTATATGTTCATCATATTACTTGAGTTTTCTTATGTTGGTATTTACAGACGGATCCGGATGTTATTTTATTATAATGTTTGGGTCAGACTAAGTACTTTTTTCTAGGATGTCATTGGTGGGGCATGGAGCTCATGGAGTAGAGCTGGATGTTCACCTGTCATAGTATTTTTATTTTCCGCTGTATTAGTATGTATACCCATCAACAATTATAAGGTCAGGAAGTTATAACTATCCAGGTCGATGAGGTTTATTTTTAACTTTGATATACCATGTGTTTTAGAGGACGGTTTTTACTGTCTTAGTTGTATTGTATATTTTCATTTCGCTATGAGATTATGTTATCTGTTCTTTTTCTTTTTACCCTAACAATCTGCCTTTCCAGTACTTGGATGCGTGACATTTGAATACCATGGATGCATTTAGTGCAAACTTCCAAAGGTCGAAAAGGTGGGTCATTACAGATGGTACCAAAGCTGAAGGTTAGGCGAGAACCTTGGCGTTTATGGGGTAAATTCATTAGAGATAGGGTAAGTGGCACCTTAAAATGAGTTTGAGAGTTATATATATATATACACACACACGAGAGCATATTTGTTATTGCTATAAAAATGTATTGTGTTAATTTGGTCTATTGAGTGGTTTATGAATTCATGTCGATACATGGGACGGCACGGTGCCGATAGAGATTTCTAAACACTTAAACAAGGAAAACAGACATAATATTGATTTTTTTGAAAATTTGGTATATGAAATATTTTACCTAGGATTATATATTTTATATATATAAAGGAATAATTTTCAAATTTATATAGTTATTTTTAGTATTTGTTCGGTAATGATAATATTCTTTATTATCACTATTGTTTGATTTGTTGTGCTCGAATAGTTTAGGAACAAATTGTTAATTTATGCTCGATCATTTTTCGAGCATTAATTGTTTGATAATCATGAATGTATTAAGACGAACCCCTTATGAGTTAAGTTTCACGGTTTGACTATAAAGTGTATGGTGAAAATTTTAAGTCAAAAGTCATCTTTTAATGGTGTTGGGTTAAAAGTAAACTTTTAATCAAAGTTGTTTAGTGTATTCTAAATGGGAAGATAAGACAATTAGAGGACAAATAATTGTGAAAATAAATAATTATGAAAGTTTATTATAATAAAATAAAATTATTATAATATGAGATGATTTTATATAAAAGCAATTTTATATAAGTATGGTTTATAAAATGATTTGTAAGATTAATAAATGGTGTTTTATAAGAAAAAAAGAGTTTTTGAGAATTTAAATCTTGGTATTGCTTGAAATGATTTCAAAAGGATTTTTGAGAAAAGTTGTAGTAGTATTACTTTGAAATATTTCTAAGTACAAATATTTTGGAAAAGAAATTTTTAGCGGAATGCATTTTCTTTGGATAGTTTGGGGAAAACATCTCGATTAATTTTGTGGTAATCCGAATAATCTTTTAAGTAACGATTGGATGTTTGCTTAGGAGAACGTCATAGTGCACTTAGTAAATTATTCTCTTTATCATTGTACAATCATAATAAGTTCAAATCCGAACAAACCCAAAACGAGTATTAGTGAATAAATTGTTATGATTATTTTATATATATGGAATATATATGTAGTATGATTTCAAAAAGGGCTTTGAAATAAAATCCGAGTATTTAGTTCTTGAGTTTCCATAAAGGAAATTGATTTAAAATAAAAAGTATCTTTATAAGAGATTGTTATGATAAATGAAATTTGTTAATTCTTGGATGGAGAAGAGATAATTTAACTTAAGTTTTTAAATGGGTTAAATTGGATAAAAAGGTTTTAATAAGCATTGCTTTATTAAAATTGTGGTTTTATTTAAACATCTAAGTCTCATAATACTATTTGATGTTATTGGGCCGACTAATAAACATCTTTCCTTAGAACACTCTAAGGTAAAGAGGTCGAAGTAGTCGACTCAGTTTTAAGACCCACATTTTGTTTGAGCCTCCATTTGAATTTTGAAAATAAAATAAAATGAATGATAAATAAGTAAAATACAATTGACATTTTGCATATACTTTTAAGATGTAGGAGAGTATTATACAAGTAAATAAAAGTGGAGCAAGTTTTTAATTTACTGTTTCATGAAACCGTGTCTTTATAAAATATTTATAAACATAAGTGGAAATTTGTGAAATAATTCACAAATAATTTTTGTTTTGAATGAAATACTAGAAATGAAAATGAAAGTGATTTAGAAAAAATTGGCATAGTTAATAAACCAATAAAATTAAGTATCTAAGTTGTACGTAGATCATTTTATTTGCATGGTTCTCGATTCAGGATTCGAACGCATAACTTTGGAGTGATTCACACACCAGTCCGGAAAAGGATTTCGAACTTGATTCTTGATAAAATAATGAGGTCTACTATCATAGTATATAGCTATGTAAGAAGAATGGAGATTTCTAATCGAGGAATCTGATCGAATTCCGCACTAGGGAGGTCGAGTGAGTAATACTAGTTCGGAAGTAAAGTTTATGCATTCGGGCAAGTAATCAGATCCGATTTTGCATATGAATGATTGATGTACATCATACGGGCTTAAGTACATTTGTATGATTTGTTGCATGACATAAGAAAGTTGCGAACCTAAGAAAAATTCTAAATCTTGTTTGTTAAGTCATTTAACATTTAAAATAATGTCAAATGTTAGTTTATTCATTTGGAATTTGATTTGATTGATAGTGTGATTTTATAGACTATTGTTTATAAAGTTGTTGTTTATTAGGACTTTAATCCTGGTGCTTTTGAAAAGTAAAATGATTTCAAAATAATTTATGAAAGAAATAATATTATTATTATTTTGAAATTTTAGTAAAGTATTATTATTTCAGGACATTTGAAAAAAGTTTTTGTGAAGTGTTTTTTCCAGATATTTCTGGATATGACTAAAGTTGGATGATTGTGATTTTTCTAATTTGGAAGAATCACCAGGTATATTTGTTTACTCTAGTTTTTGTTTTATGAGGAACCGAATACCACTGGATGTTCCGTGTTGTTTTAATTTTACAGTTATACCATGCTTCGGTAGGAGGAGTCCCCTCCTTGTCATAATTGATTTTGGTTTTGATATATTTCTCTTTAGAGGAATCTTGAAATATATTTTGAATATAAAAACTCAGGCATTTAGTTCTAAATTTATCTTTTGAAAAGATTGGATGTGTAGAATTTTTGTTGCATATGGTTGTTATATCGTTTATGTTGCTATTGCTTATGATAGAAATAGCTTGTGTATTACTTTTTGTCAACATAGTTCTCTTTTGAATTATGTAAGTACAAGATAGGTACATGGGTGCAAGAGATTGCCACTAGATTTCTTACGCACCTGCATTCGCATCGATGTATTAAGTTGCTTGCAAAATAAAAATCAAACGCAAAAGGGGTACATAATAGATTTAAATTTGGTGATTAATTGATGATTTTATGCCTCATATATGGGAGGCCACTTGGCTTTTGTTTCTTTTGGTTGATTTAGACCAGTTGTGGCGAGTTTTAGTTTTTTCGGATTAGCCGCGCGAACGAGGTACTGTTGGAATTTTGTATAACATAAGGAACATTAAGAGTTTAATAACCCATTTTAATTAATAGTTTTTACACCTTAAGGGTTGGGTACATTTTCTTCCTTCGAGAATTTCGAGGATGAAATTCTTTTAAGGAGGGAAAATGTAACATCCTGTAATTTTATCATTTGGATTTTGAATAATTATTGATTTTAAAATTTAAGTAATTGGTTTTTAAAAGTTCAATAACTTGAATTAAAATATGGATATTGTTTAAATATTTGAATTGTGAACCTTATTTAACTAATTTTAATTAATAAATAATAATGGTAAACTCATTTTGTAAATTTATTTACAATAATAAATAGATTGAATAAATAATAAGAAAATAAATTTGTTAATAAAGCAACTTGATTTTTATTGTGGTATTTTTAATTGAATTTATTATATTTTTCCATTATTTTAATTAGGAAAATAATTATATTTTCATTTCATGTATTTTACGGCAAACAATGGTATTTTTGGAATCTCACAAATAAAATAATCTGAGTATTTTATTGTTGATTTGTGATCATGTCGCATTTTGGTGCACTACCATATTTTTATTTCTGTTGTTTGCAATTCGTATGCAAATGGGACATTGTGTAGTGGAATACCAGAGAATATTCTTTTCAAAAAAATAGTAAAAATCAAATCAAAAATTCAAAAAATTTAACATGACTTGATGGTGAGTTGGTAGGTGGCTTGAAAATTTTGTTTTGCTTGAGATATTGTTTTACTTAAAAGTGAAGTATTGAATTGTATTTAAAATAAAAAATTAAATTCAAAAATTAAATAAAGAAAGTTCATTTTTCTATTTCCCTTTCTTTCCCTTTTCTTTTTCCAAACTCAACAAACCAAACCATGGCCGCTTATTTCAAAAATTAAAATCTGAATATATACTCAAGGAAAATTTTTCAAAACAAATATGTTTGAACCCGCTGTTGTAACACCCCATAATTTGGTCTTTTTTATTTAGTTAATTAGTTTTGGCTCTTAAAATGGAATTTGTGCAATCAATGGAATATGGCTACGAAACTTGCACCATTGTGTTGGTGGCAAAATTCTGAGCAACTTTCATATTTGGAGTTTTGCGATCGAATCTAAACGAAGGAGTTACGAACGAAAAACGAATTTGCAACGAAAATGAATAAATAAGAAAAATTAACTAAATTAACCTGGGCCCACAGGTCGACTCACCATCATGGGCGGTCGACCAGGGGACATCGACTCTTAGGTAGGAACGGTCGACCGTTCCCTATGCGGCGGCTAGGGTTAGCTTAGGCCCAACAACCCGGATTTAATATATTTCGATCTGATGGTTGAGGTTGATTCCTGCGCCTATAAATTCAGGCCTAACCCTCCTTTCTCTTCTTATATTTTTCTGAAGGCAGTTGTGAAGCTCTGCTATTTCTCATTCTCCACTTTCTTTCTAAATTATATAAATAAGATATTTGTACTTGTATTTACACAAATTGGAGAAATCTAATAAAAAGGAGAAGAGAAGAAAATCAACTATATGCGTACTTGAGGTAATTTATATATATTTATATATTTGTATCTATTTTCTCTCCCAATCCCAAATCTCTTCGCTGATCTGTAATTTTAATGTATGTATATACCCTTTTATACGTATTTCTTGGGTTAGAAAGGATTTGGAGATGAATTTAAGGTTCTACTTCAGATATGGAGATTTGGATCGCTTCTAAAAGGTGAGTGAGAAATTTTATATATTGTTTATGATTTTAAATCTATTCCATTGGCATACATTTTATTTTTATGCCTAAATCAATTTTATTTGTGAATTGTATGCTTAAATTAGTATAGAAAGCTATTGCGAATATATTCTTATTTTATACTTAATTTGAAATATGTTTACACCTAGATCTGAAAATCAGTCCCAAAGATTTTAGAATTTGAATGTTGTATATTTTTATTCGAGATCTGTACTTGGGAGTAAAATAGAAATTTTGGATTATTGCCCAAATTTGTGTTAACTTATAGATTTTCCATATTTTAATGTATGGGAAGAACATCCGTTGGATTTTTATAAATTTGTTTACTTTCTCCACTTTTGATTCAAAAAGGCAACGCTTGATTTAGCAAGGAATAAAACAAAAAGGAAGAGATGTATAAAGTATGGATTTATTCTTCGTAGTTTACACTGTTTATTTCAAATAAAAAGAAATTATCCATTCCTTGTAATTTCAAATGTAGTAAATATTTCCTTCAGTGTTAAAACCAATTTATGGAAATCATAGTGGAATATTTTTCTAAGGAATTCAATTCTAGCAAATTAAATATGGAAAACATATTCTAGTTACATATTTATGACTAAAATATATTTAAATAAGAACAAGTAGTTTATACATATTTATTGCGTTAATAAGGAGAACAACGTTTATTCGTCATTAGTTATTATTAGATTTAGGAAAGAAAATATGTAGAGTTTGGAAATGTAGTAATTCCTATTAATGGGTACTAAATTAGGAATTGCCAATAATTAATAGGAAATAAAGGATTGTAACCCTAATTAATGGGCAATTAATGGGAAATAATGAATAGGATTAGATTAAGGATTACAATTGGTTAATTAGAAACTGTAAATCTAATTAACATGCAATTAATGGAAATGAATTTGGGAGTTACAATTAATAAGGAAAAATGGATAAAATGACTGATAAAAATGGAATAGATATAAATGGTAACTAATTTGAAATTAGTAATCATGCATAAATCTCTTAGGAAATGCACGTTAGGATTTTATAGACAAATTGACATTTATGAGCATAAAAAAGGGATTTATGGGTAGATAAGTATATAAGGTAAATTTTAGTGCCTTAAATAAAAAAGGAATTAGTAAGCTAAGTCCAATGTCTACCTAAGATAAAATAAGTAAACACTTAGGATGGTTAATTTGAATTAGTAGGTTAGTGATGTGAGGGCAGTAGAGTCACTCGACGGAAGATTGCCTTTCACTTTGAGGCTATCAGTAGTCGGGTGCACTTACTATTAATGTGAGATATCACTAATCCTAGGACCCATGATGACATGAGAGATTGAGCCTGCTTTCTTAATTAAAAAGTATTAAATGGTCCAAATTTGGAATTAGGAGCAGTGAGGGATATCTCCATAGGGGTTCGCTTATGGTTTGAGGTATTAAGTGGCTGTAGGGTCTGCCACTCTCCTAAAAAGAAGTATTAAGTAACCTAGTGAGATTTCAAATAAATAAGGATGTCTCTCAAAGGGTTTATTTCAGCATTGAGGTATTAAGTGGCTATTTTAGGGCCCGCCACCCTTTCGAAAGAAGTAACCTAGATTCCATATTTATAATTAAGAATGATAGTGGATATCTTGGAAAGGGTTCACTTTGGGTTTAAGGTATTAAGTGACTGATCTAAGGGTTCACCTCTCTCCTAAAAAGAAGTATTAAGTAACATAGTGAGATTACAAGTGATATCAGTTAGATAGGATCAATGTGAAGTCCGCCTTGGGGTTAGGTATTAAATGACAAAGGCCTACCTATAAATAGGCGTTAAATGGTCAGAGTTTTGCCTTATCCTTATTAATGAGGTATTAAGTGGCTTGGATATAGTCTCTCAAATGGCTAAGGCCGTAGTAACGATAGTACTAGTGAGGAGTCCGCCTGAGGATAGGTATTAAGTGACATGGGACCTGCCTAGAATATAGGTATTAAATGGTTAGAAGTCCGCCTAGTCCTTTTTAAGGTATTAAGTGGATTGGGTACTGTCTCTTACATGGCTACGATTTTATTGGTAGTGGACGCGGTAATAATTGGACATTGAATGTTGGAAGCCTTAAATAGTGGTTAGAGGTTTTTGAAGTTAGGATCCACCGATCATTGACAACATTGTTAGAAAACCATCTTGGGAATAGGTCTTAAATGACGGGGTCTACCTTGATTGAGGTCTTAAATGGTAGAGTTTGCCTATTTCTCTTTTAAAAGTATTTTGTGATGATTTCAGAAGCCCACTCATATTTAGAAGTGTAAAGTGGCAAATGGGTTTGGAATCATTGAATGGTTGATAAGGCTTCATTAGTATTTTGTATCTTGGGAAGGGGTAAGTAAGTAATCGTGTGTGCAATGCAATTTTAGATTAGAATTGTTAAGCTTAATGGACATAACAATTAAATGGAAACCAATCGGTATAAATTTATGCTATGGACAGTTTATAGATTTTCCAGTCACTAAACCTTGTTGACATGTTTATGCTTACATGATAGGGGGTTCTCGTATTGTGAACGGTGGTGAAGCGTTGTCTCTTGCCCCTACACATCCCGATAATGTGGGTTGGTTGACAGTCGAGAGGCTGGCCGTAAAATAGAGAAGTCTGGGGTTACCATTTGTAGCCATGCCTTTTAAGGAGTGACCCATGGTCGTTACATTTGGTATAAGAGCCTAGGTTAGTAGATCAGAGGAATTAGGATAAATTGAGAGAACGTATTCATACTTAACTATCTAATAATATTATATTTTTACTTTAGATTCTAATAGTTCTGACTATAAAAGTAGTTGTAGTTCCACGCCAAGGGAATGGGCAAATAAACTATGGGTTGGAAACATCTTAGAGTTAAGGTTTTCACGTCGACTCCGAAGTACCCCACGTAGTGCTGACGATGCGAAGCACTATTGATGTAGAGCATGAGTATGACATATGGCAGAATCTCGGAGACCAGAGGTGTTCGAATTGATGGTTAAGATTCTAGCTACCTTGTGATTTTGGATTTTGATGATGAGTTCCAGTCGGAGACACACATTTATTCCAAACGGGCAGGAAATTAGAGTCTGTGTGTCGCAATTGTCCGAAGGCAAGTTTTTGCTAGGGTGCATTAATTGATCACCTCTTTGATGGCAAACTGGATATTAATCTAGATAATTAATATCAATTCCTTAGTCTAAAACCTGTAAGAGAATTTTTATAAAGTATATTCTGGAAATGCCTTAGATTTTGGAGAAATCCTTAAATATTAGTATATATATCAGTAAAGGCTTGATTTTGATTTTTGGAAAATATAAGTTTGATTTTAAAGGAAGTTTTGGTATGAAATAGCTTCTATTATTTAGAAATGTATAAAGGAGCATATATCTAGCTTGGTGATTTTTCGGTTTATAAAATCGAGGTTTTTATATTTTCTCTCTTTAAGGTACAGACAAAATAGGAATGACATTCAATTTTATTAGGGTATGTTGTTTGAAGTTTTATTATACCACTAGCTATTTAAAGAAATATTTCCATGCAAAGTAGGTAGGAAATAGCAGCTGGAATATTTTTAGGTTTTTGGAATTGTTATTAGTCGCAGCAGTTTTGTTGGGACTACCGTGAATTGCTGGAGCATGGTACGGGATTAGGCAGTAGGCTTTGACACCACCGTGATGAGGATATGAATTTTTTGGATCGTATCAAATCAAAGAAGTCGGCGTGAAACTATTATTATTATTAAACCAACCCTAATTGGGTATATGTTCAATTAACGCCCAAAGCCCATCTAGTGGTTGACCACCTAAAAGTAAACCTAGAGTGGTCTACCAGTTAATGAGTTTTGGAACAACTTGAACCTGGAACGGGACTATAAAGTTGCATCTAAATTTTCCCAATTGCATTCTTTCGTTCCTCCTTCCTCAATCAGCTGAACCTATCCTCCTCCTCCTCCTCCAAGTATCAGCATCTCTCTTCTGTTCCTCCCCTAGGTGACGTCGTTTTTCCATGGGAGACGTTTGATTGCCTATCTGATTATGTGCATCATTTGGTACCACGTCATTCCTAAGACGGGAAGTTACGACCAGATTTATCCCTTGGTGCGAAAGACCACCTATGCTAGTATTAGTGGCATCGCAATCAATTCGACTCGTACCCTTATGATTCAATTTGTTGATCAAGGGTAGCACTCCACAGTGTCACTTTCCGTATTTTCACCTATCCACTCTCGTCTTTAGGTAATATAGGTGAAATTCCATAGAGAGGAAGTTTTATAAAAGGTTCCTGCTACCATCATTAGATCCTTACTTAGGAAGATAGCAATTCCAAACCCGTCAGCATAATCAGTAGCGTTAGTGGAACGAGATTGGGTGTATAACCGTCATGCTATGACCATTCAAGGGTTGCAGCAATGGATCGAGCTCCAACCGTGGGGAAAGGAATCTTGTAGCTTGTAGGCATTATTTTAGGATAAATGATGTTGTTTTTTCCCTTTTGGCATTTGTTTTTTTCTTTTAGAGTGCTTTGGTTGTAACTGTTAATTGTCTCTTGTAAAAGGCACGCACGATATTATGAGTTCCTATTTACTCACTATGTTATTATTTCTAGTTATGTAAACCACTCCTATATATACATAGTAAAGAAGTAGTATAAATATCAGAATCTCATAAAGACACTTGACTAATAGTATATGCAATATAAGAACGAAGTTTAGAATAGTTAGAAAATTTTAGCGAAGGACATGATAAGGTTGTTTTGGTATCACGGGTCATTGCTCATGTTCCTTAAAAGCTAAATTTTTGAATAATAGATGTGTTGACATTTTTCTTTATACAAAATGTTAAGTTTTATGGATAAAGGTTAGTTGTAGAATATTAGAATTTGGTTTATGCGTTAAGCGCATAACCGACTTTCGACTATGCCGAAATTGTGGCTTGATTTATCATAAATTTTGAGAAGAAAAATATTTTGAACAATTACCCCTTTATTTGAAAAGTTCTCTTTTGAAAAAAAAATAGTTTTGTCTTTTAGTTATTTTTGGCTCTTAAATTATTTTTGGAATTTTTGTCCAAAAAAATCCGTTTCAAAGGAAAATTTATGTCTAAATATTTTGGGAATTTATTTTCCAAATTATGTCAAAAAATTAAAAAGTGAGAAAGATTTTTGTGAAATCTTTGATTTTGAACGCTATATGTTAGGCGTAGGGAAGGCAAATAGAGTTAGAATTTGCGAATTTAGTGGTGCATTAGAACCGACGATGCGATAAATGCAAGCGGTAACAAGGAAAATGCTGTTTTAGCCTTGGAATTTCTATTTTCATACCTTATCGACGATGCATATGGATCTATTTTTAGACTTACTTCCATTTTAGAGCTTGAAATAAGCCTCCTTATGCGTTTTGTTCCTGGAAAATTTGAAGTAAATCCGGAGCAGCGGGGAAATTTCCACCGTAGTACGGGAATAGGAAGATTATAGAGTGGTAAGAATGTTAAATTCTCCACCTAAATTTCTTTTTATGGCATAGGAGTAAAGCTTAGGAAGCAATTTTTCGATGCGTTACATTATTGGATGGTAGGAAGTGGATGCAAAATTGATTGCTTCATACTTCTATTCGTAGAAGTCTGTGCATTTTGGTTGAAAAGATTTTCAAAAACCAACATACATATAGAACTGCCAGTATATCAGTAGGTTGTTTGCATCATGTTTCCAAAAATGTTTTCAAAAGAAATGCATTCATATAAGAGGATCCGATTTAGAATCATTCTGCATACAAATTTTCTATGTGGTGATACAGTAATACACTATACACTTGTGCATGTTTGGTTATAAAATGGGTTGTACACTCATTGGTTGTTTAGGATAATTAGGAACCATAACAATGACTTAGTCATTGGTGAAATTTCAAAGAAGAAATTCTTTTTAAGGGGGAAGAATGTAACACCCCATAATTTGGCGTTTGTTATTTAATTAGTTAGTTTATTAATTAATTAGGCTACAAAAATGGAATTTGTGTGAATGATGGAATTTGACCATGATACTTGCACCATTGTGTTTATGGCAAAATTCTGAGCAACTTTTATATTTGGAGTTTTGCGATTGGAGTCCAAATGAAGGATTTATGGACGAAAAACTAATTGTGAACGAAAATAAATAAATAAGAAAAATTAACTAATTAACCCGGGCCCACAGGTCAACCCACCATCATGGGCGGTCGAGCAAGGGTGATCGACCCCTAGAGGGCAGTCTGTTAGTCCCTGAGGAGTTGGTTTTGATGACAACAACCTTAGAATAGATTATACAATATAAATACTAACATTACAAGTTTAGATATATATGTATATGCAGGATCTAACCATGCAGGTATCAAGAATGAAGACTGTACAGTATAGAGATTCAAGATATAGAGATAGAAGACTCATGAGTATCAAGATTATCAAGAGTTCAAGAGTTCAAGGTTAAGTTTGTTTTATTAGAAATATTTGTTAAAACTCATAGAAAGGTACTGACATCTTAATATCCAATTTATTCGTGGAATGGAATCCACTTCGAGCTCGTTAAAGGGATGGAACCCTAAGTAGGATGGAACCTACGAAAATCTAGTGGGACATTGTTTTGTATCCACTAATTTTAATTCAAATGATTTTATAAAATTATCTTGTTTTCAAAATGATTTCAAAACTTTCCTTTTAAAAGATTCAAAACTCTCTGTCCTGATTTTAAATAATTTTAGCCTAAAAAACATCTTTATTTTCAGAGTCAAATTACTCCTGATTTTAAACTATCTTTTCAAATAATATATTTAATTTTTAAATATTTATACTTAGATTTAAATATAAAATTATAGTTAAATTATGTATATATTGTTCTTTATATTTACTTATGTATTTTAACTATAGTTAAGTATATTTATAAAGTTTAAAATAATTTTAATATAAAATAGAGGTTATTTTCAAAGAAAATCAAAACACCAAAAATCCCTTTGGGATGTCGACATACCCATATACCCCATGTCGACATAGTGTGAGTTGGCTTCAAAATTCAAATTTCAAAAGAAGTGTCTATTCGCCATAACTCTTCATGAATGATCATGGCTGTTGCTCTTCTATAAATAGGGGTCAGTTTCAACGAATTTCCAATCACTTTTTTCTGGTTTTCACTCCTCTTCTTCTTCCACATTTCTTAATACAAAATCATACCATTACTCTGCCGAAATCAACATCGAATCATACTCGATTATTTCTAGTGTGATTCTCCATCACTATCTCTACAAGATCCAAGTGCTAATCTGAGTTATAGACTTCTTTGTAATCAATCGAGCGAGAAAAGATGTGATTGTAGCCTTGGAAATCAATTGGGTGAACTTGTTGCCCCAGAAATCAAGTATCTCTACCCAGAGGATTGTTATTCTGGAGGGTGTACCTCGTAGCCTTGAAACCGAGGGTTGTAATTGTTGAATTGGCTTTGAAAGAAAATCCGTACTTAGTTGTGCGGGACCGGATGTAGGGTAATGTAACGACCCGAAAATTTGGATAGTTTTAATAAGATAATTTATTGAAATTTTGTGAAATTTTAAACAATAAAATTTGAAAATAAAAATTTATTATTTGGGATACGTCTATTTCAATATAGCTACCGGTAAATTTCCATCTGATAATATTGAAGTTTATTTTATTGCGAAATTTTATTTCAATTTAAATCAGTTGAAACAGTTGAATTTCAAAGTGTTCCGAAACCTAAATATGTCAACATGGGAAAATTTATTTAGAACACTCTGAATCAGACTGCGAAATTCGTTTTGCGAAATTCGGACGTTTCTAGCTCCGTTTGGATTTTTCCGTACGGAAGAGCAGCGTTTATCGGTACCGATTATCGACTTTTGATCGAATGATCGTACCACTGATATCTGTGTACCGTTTTGATCGTCTCGTCGTGTTGATCTCAGCTGTATATTTATTTTTGTATTTTAAGATCCGGTACACGACGGAAGCGATATAAACTATTCGTTGTAACGGTACCATAATTTCTGACTTTACCCCTTCCTTCAGTTTCAAATTTCAAACGGCTGGAATAAAAAAAGCCACTACCATTCATTTCAACATTTATTCCAAAATTTCAGCCGTTGCCATCCCATACCGTTTCAAAAGTCTTAACGTATAAAACTTTATACGTTTTTATTTTTTTCTTCATTTATTAAATTTGAACGGTCAAATTCTTATTCATCTTTATAGCTCCATTTCATTGCAGCCTGTTCATTCTATCTTCGCTTTCCTCTTCACCTTCATTTTCTCTGGAAAAAAAAAACAAACTTCCTCTGATGTATGCGAAAGCATAGACACGCGCAGCAACAAATCACGTCTCCTTCCCCTGAACGACACACCGACCTCCACCACTCACGCATGCCTCCCAAAGCCCCACCACACTCCAGCCCTTCCCCTCTGCTCGTGCCTCTCCCGCTCCACCTCTGAGCCCCTCCACCGAACAGTAGATCCAAGCAGCCGTCTCCCCCACAACCACAAGATCTCCCCTTGCCGATCTCCTCCGCTCGCTGTATCTCCTCCGCCCTCTGTATCTCCTCCGCCCTGCGTCTTACCACCTCCACGCGTAAGGCCATCCCATGACCTACCTCTCCTCCCCGTGCTCCGCCCTCGTCGATGCAGCAGCCACCCAGTTGAGTCACTCCTGCCACCTAGCCTCGCCAAGGCATCAACGCACCTATGGTCTCGTCTTCCCTTCCCTTCCATCTCCTCCTTCGTTTCTCTGCCCCATGCCAACACCTTTGTTCTCCTCTCTTTCACTGCACGCTGACCAAGCCCCATCACCACCCAACGTCATCTCATTGCTTTGGCCATTGCAGCCTCTTCTTCTTTTAGGTGTAAGTCATTTGCATGTAAGTCCATGTATATAGATTTCTATATAGTTTATATTATGGCTGCACATATTTTATGATTTAAAGGCTGTTGGTTGCTCTTGTTCTACTTTATTTTGATTTGCATAACTTATAGTAATATTTTTCTAGTTTATATTATATTGTATCAAATTTCATTATATTGTATCATATATTTCAAATATTTATTTACCTGTTTCGTATGTATAAAGTGTGTATATATATATATATATCGGTTTGCAAGTTTGTTAAGTTGAATATATCATACTTATGATTCCAAAGTTTATATAAAAGCTGTTCAATTATATATATATGGTTCGCCTTTTAAGTTGTATCTTTGTATTGAATAGGAGAAAATAAGTATATCATATATATAGAAACCTGTATATACATTTGTATATGTATATTATAAGGTTGGTTCTATGGTTTGGTTTATAAAAACACTTAAGATATATTTTGTACGTATGTATTGAAAAACAATGGTTGTTATATGTAAAGTTATTTGTTAGGGTCTCTTTTTCCTTTTGGTTGCTGTTATAAGTTTTTTATATAAAAGTATTGGTTTGAAATTATATATGTCTACATAATTTAGTTATAAAGGTTACAGTAAGTATATATATACTTTTAAGTAGTATGGGCATATTTAAATCTAAGCAACAGTTTGCATATATGTCTAGCATTTGCATATTCGTACATAGTTGATTTACATATATTTCATTTAGATTTTGAGGCATGCATATATATTGGTTGTTCGTATATATACTTATACCCATATCAGTTGTATATATTTAGTTTGATAAGTCTTGTTACAGTATAGTTGTTATATTTATAATATAGTTATATATATTTGTTAGTTTATGTATATATAGGTACAAATACATCTGTATATATATATATGTATATTCATATATTTATACGTAAGTTAGTTTTTCAAAAACTGTTAGTTATAAAAAGAAGTTTATACAAGTTTAAAACTATCTGTTATGAATTTCATTATATATGTTAAGTATTCATAGGTAGGTATGTTTTAAGTATACGTATATTTATTTGATGTTGTATATGTATTCGGTTGATATATGCTTATGAGCTTCCTGGGCATTTATGTGTAAGTATTCGTATATTTAACATAATATATAAACGTTTACTGCATATACATTGTTTATGTTTTCATTCTTAAAAGTTTTGCAAATTTTTTTTTTATATATAGATCAGTATAGTTTTATTTGTTCTTACTTACTGTAAATATATAGTTATGCTTTATTTGTAACTAGCTTACCTTTATGGGTTTTGTTTTATATTTTAATATGTGTTAGTTATATACGTTTATGGGTATGAAGGTTAAAATACTGATTTGAATATAGATACAATGGTTTTATTTGGACCATTTGTTTTAAAATAGGTTTTAAGAAATGATAATAATAATAAGTTATATATAATTTCTATTTCTATTAAGTAGATTCTGATTTATTTCATCAATTCCTTATTATCAGCCCTATTCATCGAATTCGTGCCAATCTAGCTTTACTTGGGAAGTCGTGCTTGAAATTCGTAGCTCATTTCTTTGTCAAATCTATCTAGCCTCGAAAGGTGAGTAATCACTCACGATTAATGTTCTTATATTTATTAAATTTGATTTAAATTGACACGACAATGGAAATATGCTGCTGTATTTATTTAAATAGTAATCTATGCTATTATCTATAACCGTTCACATGTGGGATATGACACCATATCCTGTTGTTTATATTACATTGTTATTGATAATATATGCCTGTTGTTATATTTTATATCATCTGTTATCACTCTGCAAGTTCCCTGTTAGTATAGAATTCACTATGGGTTGAAATGATACATACCCGAACGGACTTTAGAATAGGAGAAAATCGTTATGGGTTGAAATGATAGACCCAAGCGATTTTCAATTGACTTGAATTTGGGATTACGGGTCGAAATGATATCTACCCGTATGTATTTAAAATTTACGGATTGAAATGATAAATATCTGTATCACTTGACCATAAATATGAAATTATATACAGACACCGTTGGTCCATATATAAATATTTTGAAATAAATTCTATGGTTTTGGAAAGAAATATATGGTTTTAATAAAGGTTGATTCTTAAATTATTATATATAAATGGTAATGATATATATAGATTTAATAATGATATTCAATTTAATTAAGATGGATTTAATACATATAATATGTTTAAGTATAAAATTTATATTTCAAAATAGATTTTGGTAATAATTTCAATAAGTTAAGGTTGGGAAGATAATTTGAATTTAGTTGAAATTGTATTCATTAAAGAATTTTATTTAATTAAACCGATTTAAAACTTATTGAAATTGAGATTTAAGATATGATTTATAACTTGGGTTTAATTTAAATAATTTAATGAATAATTCTTGTTTAAATAAATTTAAGGAAATATTTAGTAAAAATGTAATTTAAGCTAGTTAAATGATATTGAATTTATTAAGCGAATATTCCCTGATTAAATAATAATGAAGTTAAATCAAGAGCTATATGAAACGGTTAAATTTAACTTTGAAAATGTTGAATATTAAAGCTTTGAAATATATTGAAAATTTAAATGGTCTATTTAGAACCGAATTGAATTGATGAATTGAGCTTTGAATAAATTTGAATTTGGAATTTGAGTTGATTTGAATCGATTTGTGAAATTTGAGGTAATTGTAAATACTTTACTTTATAAATTAGATAATATAAATATACTATTTTGGAAAATAGATATATTTGAAATAAAAATGATATCTTGGCTTTGAAGTATAAATTAATTTGAAATGGCCACTGTGTTATAGTGTATATTTCTACATTGTAGATAGTTCCACGGATCCTTAGAGGATGGTTATCCCAAACATCCTTTAAGTTAATTGTATTTCAGTTGATATTTCACTTGAGTTGGATTTATTGATATAAGAATGTTAATCCTGGCTCGAGTGTTTTGTGTTTTACTTTACGCTCGGGTCAGACCGAGTGATACAACATTTGAGACTCACCTTTGGAGTTTGGAGCTTCGATTTGGAGATCTAACTATCGATTCAGCTTTCAGCTTTTCCAGTTGATTTGTTCGGAGAGGTCATCTATTCGTACTGAAGACTTCACTGTATTTGAGATATTCTGTTGTATTTTATTTTTAACTCTGATGTTTATATAGTAGCTTCATGAACTACTATTTTATCTATTCCACTGCGTATTATTGTATTACTTTGTGCTTGTGATTCGGTGATTGATTTATTTACTGTATATTCTGAGTTTTGCCAAATTTAAATTAAAAATCTATTGTTTTGAATTATTCAAGTCCGACATGTGTGGATTTATTGTCGATTTGAATGGTCCAAAATAGTGGGTCGTTACAGGTAACTCCGAACCAGTATAAAATCCGGTGTGTTCTTTCCTTTACTGTTTTTACTTTATTTTTGCATCTGTGTTTGATTCTGTGTTCATATCTGTGTCTGATTAGTGCATACATTGTTAACAAATTAAGATAAACTCAAAAAGATTAACAGATTTCTTAAAACACTATTCACCCCCCTCTAATGTTAATTCTAGCCTTAAGATCCTTAATCCGCATTTCTCACATTTGGTATCGGAGCCCAGGTTTTCAAAAGTTTCATAATCTGAATTTTGAAAAGTTTTAAAATGGCTACTAACACTAGTACTGCTATTTCCACCAACACTAGTTCATTTGTAGAAGGTCAGTCTACTGCCAGACCACCACTTTTTAATGGCAGTAACTATGCATATTGGGCATGTAGGATGAAAATATATTTACAATCTGTAGGATTAGAAACATGGAATATCACACAAACTGAATATTCTGAACCCACAACTAATTTTGCATAGTGGACCACTGAGCAAAAGACTGTTGCACAAAATAATTCTAAAGCAATGAATATTCTGTTTTGTTCACTTGAAAGAAATGAATTTAATAGTGTCAGTTTGTAAGTCTGCATATGAAATCTGGAAAACTTTGTAAGTAACTCACGAAGGAACAAGCAAAGTTAAACAGACCAAAATTTCCATGCTCACAAATCAGTTTCAGTTATTTAAAATGAATACTAATGAGTCTATTTTAGATATGTATAGTTGATTTCAAGATATTGTGCATTCTTTAATATCTTTGGGAAAAGAATTTTCGGAAGAAGATCAAGTCAGAAATTTTTTGAATTCTCTCACTCTAGAATGGGATCAAAAGACACTTGCGATTGAAGAGGCAAATGACATCAGTACTTTAAAGATAGAAGAATTGATTGGAAATCTAATGTCATTTGAAGTTCAATTGATCGGGAGAAGAGAAAGCAAAGCATCTAGGAAGAAATCAATGGCATTCAATGCATTAACCAATGGATCAGATTCAAACAGTGATAATGATGAAGAGATAGCATTTATGACCAGGAATTTTCAGAAATTTCTGAAATACAGATAGATGAATAATCTCAAGAGAAACAACTTTAAGAATTCCGGTAATCAGACTACAGTACCAAACTTTGTCAAATGCTTCAATTGTGACGAACCAGGTCATATCAAAAGAGACTGTCCGTATCCAGATAGGCAGAATCCTCCTATAAACAATGAACCAGCAAAGAAACGGAAGCATGCATTTAATGCTACTCTAGATGACTCAGACTCGTGCTCAAGTGATGATGATCAAAAGACAGATAATTCGAATTTGTGTTTCACTGCAGTTCACGACTCCGACGAATTCAAAGAAATGGATTCAGAAAAAGGTACACGTTTACAATACAATTGGTTGAAATTGCTTGCATAGAATTAGTTGCTTGATTGATTGATTGGTTGTTTTTGAATTGCTTGAATTGATTGATTTTGAATTGATGTGTTGTTTGAATTTTAAAATTTATTTTCTATTTTTTACTATTAATTTATTATTGTTTTTATTATTTTTGACACATTCTGAAATATATAATAATATTTCAAAAATATAGACATTAATAATAATATTTATATATATATGTGTATATTAGATAACTTAGGAATATCATGTCATGAAAATTCAAAGGCACATGTCGACATGGCCCTTACCACGATGTCGACATGCCTACCTGAATTTGAATTTCAAATTTTGAATTCAAATGTTTGAATTTCCCTCCACCTTTTCACTTCATTTATTTCTCTGAAAAGATACCTTTTGACCAGAGAATATGTCTTTTGAAAGTCTATTTATTCACTATCTTTTCACTTTCATTTTCAAATTCAAACTCTCTCTTCATATCCTCAAGCTCTCTACTCTCTACTCTAATGGCTTCTTCAAGCAACCCCTCAACCATGAGAATTTCCAGAAAAATCAAAGAGCAATTACTCAATGATCTGGAGGCAATTAAAACATACATCAATTATGCTAATTATGCCAAAGTCCATCCCGGAAAATTTGCTATTTTTCAAGATTTTTCTTCTTATGAAATTGATTCTCTTTTTGCAAACAATGGTGTTTTAAGTCTTATTGACTCATATCAAAATGATTTTGTTTGCTATCCCAATCATGTCAAAATCTTCTATGCTAATTTAAACTGTGGTTTTTATATTGGAAATGAGAATGAAATTTGGAGTAATGTCAAAGGCACTCAAATTGTTTTGAATTGTGACCTTTTGGGTACCATTCTCAATTGCAAAAGCACGGGAATGGATCTTTCTAGTTTTCAAATCGATGAACATGATTGTGAGACATTTCATCATATTTTTGAAGGAAATGAAAACTTTGAATTTAAGAATCGAAACTTTCGTCCTAAAGCAAGAATTGTCAATCTTCTTTTACAACATACTTTGACCCCAAGATCGGGAAATTTTAACAATCCTACATCAAAAGTGTGCAAAGCACTTTTTGCTATTTTCGGAAATTATGATATCAATTGGGCACAAGTTATTTTGGATGAACTTCGTCCTAAAATTTTTGAAATGGGAGAAAACACTTTATATCATGGAATTTACCTTACTCGGATTTTCAACTATTTTGGAGTAAATTTCAAAGGGGAAGAATTTATTTCGAGAAAAGTTTTTAATATCTCAAATATTTCTCTCATGAAAATCCCATATGTTTTTCAACCTTATGGAGCCCTTACCGAAAAGGAGGAGCATTTGGCTCATGAGGAAATGGAAGAAATGGAAGAGGAAGAAGAAGAAAGGGATGAAATGGAAATAGAAGAAGAAGAAGGTGAAACATCTCTAGAAAGTATTGAATATCCATCCAATCCTTCCAACAAAACTCTTCTCAAAAACCAAAAGATAATTGTGGAGAATCAACGGATTTTAAAACGATCCGTTAGTAAGAAGTTGGATAACATGTCTTCGAAGATGAACAAGTTCTTTTCAAAAGTTAGCAAGAAACTTGGACTATCTTCATCATCTTCATCTTCTAACTAGTTTTATCTTTTAGTATCTTATTGTATTTGTCTTAGTTTGCTTTATTTTGAATGTTCGTGTAGTTCTTTATGTTTAATCATTGTATTATCCTATTATGCAATGAAATTGAATTTCCTTCCTGTCATCTAGCTTATTTTATATCTTGAATAAATGTTAGTATAGTATAGAAATATATATACATCATTATTCACAAAATAAAATTATCATCAAAATTCACTATAGTATGTCGACATACCCCTCTAGACCATGTCGACATGTACTGGTCAGAAGTGATTATTGATTTTGAATTTGAAATTGGAATAACTACCAAATGTCTATTCATTTCAAACGAATTTCTACACCTATATATACCATTTTCTTCTAGAAATCTTCACTGAAATTTATTTTTCATTCTCTATATCCTTCATTTCTTTCTCTAATTCAATTATGGCCAATCCTATTCACAATCTATCTGAAAATCTTGAAGAAACACTCAATTCATTCAAGAATATTCTCTCTATCATCCTTCGTAATCAACGTCACTTAGAACTTAGTCAAATGCAGATGATCAAGGAACAAGAGAGACACTTCGATGCAATTCGTTGGATGATCTCCTCCCTGCACAAGGATGATAATGAACACATCCTCCCGTTTCTCTATCTGTTGATAATGAGAATTGGGATGCCATTAAACAAGACCCTATCTTTGGAGAAGAAGGATGGGTTGATGTTCCTCGTAACGTTTAATTGTCTTTCTTTGTTTGATTTGTTTGAATTAATTTGTTTGATTTGGTTTGATTTGATACTTTGTGTGGATTGATTTTATTTGGTTTGAAGTTTGATGTGTGAAACATATATATATATATATATACACTAAAATTTATATAGTTTTTAATTAAGTTTATTATGCTTATAAGTATCATTATTTCTTAATCTATATAGTATATATTCCGTTGTATAGTTTATCAATGCAGGTATTGAAGTCCAAGAATAAGGGGGAGTAAGTTTTTGTTGATGACAAAGGGGGAGAAGTATAAAATAGGATAGTTAGGCATAGATTAAGGGGGAGTTGTTAGTTTTAGGGGGAGTTATTAGGATAGAAGTGATATTTTATAAACAAAGGTTGTCATCATCAAAAAGGGGGAGATTGTTAGTCCCTGAGGAGTTGGTTTTGATGACAACAACCTTAGAATAGATTATAAAATATAAATACTAACATTACAAGTTTAGATATATATGTATATGTAGGATCTAACCATGCAGGTATCAAGAATGAAGACTGTACAGTATAGAGATTCAAGATATAGAGATAAAAGACTCATGAGTATCAAGATTATCAAGAGTTCAAGAGTTCAAGGTTAAGTTTGTTTTATTATGATTATTTGTTAAAACTCATAGAAAGGCACTTGCATCTTAATATCCAATTTATTCATGGAATGGAATCCACTTCGAGCTCGTTAAAGGGATGGAACCCTAAGTAGGATGGAACCTACGAAAATCTAGTGGGACATTGTTTTGTATCCACTAATTTTAATTCAAATGATTTTATAAAATTATCTTGTTTTCAAAATGATTTCAAAACTTTCCTTTTAAAAGATTCAAAACTCTCTGTCCTGATTTTAAATAATTTTAGCCTAAAAAACATCTTTATTTTCAGAGTCAAATTACTCCTGATTTTAAACTATCTTTTCAAATAATATATTTAACTTTTAAATATAAAATTATAGTTAAATTATGTATATATTGTTCTTTATATTTACTTATGTATTTTAACTATAGTTAAGTATATTTATAAAGTTTAAAATAATTTTAATATAAAATAGAGGTTATTTTCAAAGAAAATCAAAACACCAAAAATCCCTTTGGGATGTCGACATACCCATATACCCCATGTCGACATAGTGTGAGTTGGCTTCAAAATTCAAATTTCAAAAGAAGTGTCTATTCGCCATAACTCTTCATGAATGGTCATAGCTGTTGCTCTTCTATAAATAGGGGTCAGTTTCAACGGATTTTCAATCACTTTTTTCTGGTTTTCACTCCTCTTCTTCTTCCACATTTCTTAATACAAAATCATACCATTACTCTACCGAAATCAACATCGAATCATACTCGATTATTTCTAGTGTGATTCTCCATCACTATCTCTACAAGATCCAAGTGCTAATCTGAGTTATAGACTTCTTTGTAATCAATCGAGCGAGAAAAGGTGTGATTGTAGCCTTGGAAATCAATTGGGTGAACTTGTTGCCTCGGAAATCAAGTATCTCTACCCAGAGGATTGTTATTCTGGAGGGTGTACTTCGTAGCCTTGAAACCGAGGGTTGTAATTGTTGAATTGGCTTTGAAAGGAAATCTGTACTTAGTTGTGCGGGACCGGATGTAGGGTAACTCCGAACCAGTATAAAATCCGGTGTGTTCTTTCCTTTACTATTTTTACTTTAGTTTTGCATCTGTGTTTGATTCTGTGTTCATATCTGTGTCTGATTAGTGCATACATTGTTAACAAATTAAGATAAACTCAAAAAGATTAACAGATTTCTTAAAACACTATTCACCCCCCTCTAGTGTTAATTCTAGCCTTAAGATCCTTAATCCGCATTTCTCACACAATCGACCATTCCTTGTGTGGCCACTAGGGTTAGCCTAGGTACAACAGTCCGGATTTAATATATTTTGATCTAACGGTTGAGATTGATTCCTATGCCTACAAATTCAAGCCTAACCCTCCCTTATCTTCTCATATTTTTTTGGAGGCAGTAGCAAAGCTCTGCCATTTCTTATTCTCCACTTTCTTTCTAAATTATAAAAATAAAATATTTGTATTTATATTCATACAAATTGGAGGAGTAGAAATCTAATAAAAAGGAGAAGAGAAGAGAATCAACTATACGCGTACTTGAGGTAATTTATATATATTTATATCTATTTTCTCTTCTAATCCCAAATCTCTTCTCAGATATATAATTTAATGTATGCATATACCCTTTTATACATATTTCTTGGATTAAAAAGGATTTGAAGATGAATTTAAGGTTATACTTCAGATCTGGAGATTTGGATCGCTTTTAAAAGGTGAGTGGGAAATTTTATATATTGGTTATGATTTTAAATCTATTCCATTGGGATATATTTGATTTTTATGCCTAAATCAATTTTATTTGTGAATTGTTGGCTTAAATTAGTATAGAAAACTATTGCCTACATATTCTTGGTTTAGACTTAATTTGAAATATGTTCACACCTAGATCTAGAAATCAGTTCCAAAGATTTAGAATTTGAATGTTGTATATTTTTATTTCAGATCTGTAATTGGAAGCAAAATAAGATTTTTGGATTTTGCCCAAATTTGTGTTAGGTTGTAGATTTTCCATATTTTAATTTATGGGAAGAACATCTGTTTGATTTCTATAAATTTGTTTACTTTTTCCACTTTTGATTTAAAAAGGTGATGCTTGATTTAATAAGGGATAAAACAAAAAAGGGAAGAGATATGTAAAGTATAGATTCCGTAGTTCACACAATTTATTCTGAAGAAAAAGAAATACATCTAAGCAACAAAGCTCGTAATTTCACAAAAGGATTCCTTTGTCGATAAACCAAGCCAAAGTGCTAACTTTCAAAGCAACAAACATATAATCATGTCCATCACTACATATACATCTCACAACCCAGACATAAGCAAACACATATTCATGCATACATAACCAATAATTTATACTTCAAATCAAAGCCTAACTTTTCAAAACATAACAACATCATTCAAACATATTCAACTACATCAAAACCTAACAACATCAAGACACATATCATACATAATTTTATGTAACATATAGAAGTAAAACTTAAAATTTTAAATCAACAAAGTTTACTTACCAAAAACTTTGAAAACTTGAAATGCTTTAGAATTTGGAAATCTTGGAAAACCACAAAAATCACTCGAAAATAGGTCATCTTCCCCTCGATTTTTGACCATCTTACTCTTGGAATTTGGACAAGTGGTAAAGAAAATTTTTAGTAAATTCTTTTCTTTATCATTTAAAAAAAAGAATTACTAAATTTCGATTTTCTCTTAGGGAGATATGGTCAAAAGAATGAGTGGTATTTCGGGTTTGAAAATATGGGTCCAAAAATGAGTCAGAATGAAATGCAATTTTGACCCAAAATTATTCAAAACTTTAAAAAGTCATTCCAATCAAAGTTGTAGCCACTAAAATTCTATATGATTTGAAAAAAAAGATAATCTTGATTTGGAGTAGTATGGAGGAAGTTATGGCCAAATTAAGTAGGAGAAAAATGGAGAAGTTTTTAAAATGAAAAGGTGGAGATTAAACAAGTTTGAAATCATATTAAACAAATAAAAACTTTGAATTTAAACTTTAGAATTTTTAAAGAGAAACCATTAAAGACCATTAGAGTTTCTCAAAACCTTTAGGAAATTTCAAATAAAAAGAAGAAATTAGAAAAGAATGAGAAAAAGAAATGAAAAATTGCTTAAATACCAAGTCACAAGTTGAATTACCGTTTTACTCTTATGTCCTTTACCCTCCACACACTTGCTTCCACCTCACCATGCCATGTTTCTCCCTTCTAAATTTTGAAATTTTCATGCATAAATATGAAAAGATGGCCAATGTACTCATGTCCCCCTTCAAGTTGCCAATATGTCACATCTTGTCTCCCTGATGTGACATTTTATATTTATTTTCTAAACTTAATTAACTTAAGTATATTTACATATATATTATCCTAAACCTTATTTTATCTTAACTATGAATGTTTACAAATATTTAAATGTTGTTTCCAAATATAAACTAGGGTCCCAACACTTTAAACAACTTTTATATGATGAAACGTCGAAAATTCGAAAAACGGTTTCCAATCACATTTTCTGTTTTTCATTGAACTACATTTTCTTGTAAACAAATTTAAAAACTATTTCACCATCATTATTTATTATTTAAAGAGTACCATTTTCATTATAAAACCTATATATTGAATATTTAAAATTAATTAAAATACTCGCAAATCAAAGCAGTGAAATTCCGGGTCGTTACATTCTCCCCCCTTAAAAGAATTTCAACCTCGAAATTTTACCATAGCCCTAAACCCAGAAACACTTAACACTACTTATTAGTCTGTATGATGTACATAGATCATTACTATGAAAAATCTAATTTGATCACTCACTCGAATACATAGCTTTACTTCCAAACTAGTATCGCTCACTCGATTCCCTAGTGTGGACTCCGATCAGGCTTCTCAATTAGAAACCTCTATTCTCATTATGTAGCCATATACTATGATAGAAAAATTTGGTTCTAAATTAAGAACCCTCACTACGTGTTCGTTGAAAAAATATATCGAGTGATAGATCTTTATTCGGAATAGCGTACAACACCTTAAGTCATGTACTTGAATCGTGGATTTAGAACTATGTGAAGAATAAAAATGATCTACGTACAACCTAGTACTTATCTTATTGGTTCTTACTACCCAACTACCTTCTACCCTTCCCAAAATATTTATGAAAATATTTCATAACAATTTCTGCTTAGGTGCAAACACATTTTTTATAAATGATATAATTTACTTATGTAACCTTTTCATACAATCATTTTAATTTATTAATTTGTATAATACAATTCTACATCCTAAGAGTACATGAAAAACATCTAATCTTAAACCTTATTCATCTATTCTATTCAGATGTAAGCCCAATATAACTTGGGCCTTAAAATTTAGTCAACCAATCCAACCACTTTACCCAATTGGTCTGGTAAGTAGCTAAGAAGAGTAGGTTGATAGTATCCAAACTCCATCCTAGAGTCTACTTTTTCTTAGACAACTCTTAGGTAAAAATGTTTATTGGCCGGCTCAATAACATCAAATAAATTTTCACTTCCTAGATGTTAAAACCCAAAAGACACTGTTAAATGAAACCAAGTTTATTAAATGTTCTTATTAATTCAATTTTGACTTCATTTATCAACCCATTCTTACATCAAAGTACCTCTATATTTTGGAAACTTAAGAGCCAAATACCTGAGTTTTATTTCAAAAACTTTTTGAGACGATACTTTATTTTTTACCCTTGGAAAATATACATATAACCTGAGTAACACCAAAATAATATCAAGGAACTGGGTACTACCGAATAGTATCATAAGTCCCTTTTACCAAGAAAGGTAATACTCAAGAGAAGTGTTTACCATCCGAACACATCTGCTGCCCAATATTATCCACTTTCGAGTCACTCGAAATAGTTAGTTATAAAAATATTTCTTCTTTCTGAAATAATACTAAATATATTTCCAACTAAATAGATTTTAACAAAATATTTATCCTCCACTTTCTTTGGATTCATTCAGATTCGAACTTGTTTTGATCGTACAATGACAAAGAGAATAATTTACTAAGTGCGCTATCACATCTGCCTCAGCAAACATTCGATTTCGCTTAGAAGATTATTCAGATCATCACAAAACATATTGAGACTCATTTCCCAAACTGTCTAAAGATAAATCTTACTCTTAAATTCCCTTTTTTTAGAATATTTATACTTCAAAGTATTTTTAAGTAAAATTGTTACTGTTTTTCCCAAACCTTGCAAACCATTTTCCAAAAGCACCGAGATTTAAATTCTTTGAAAATTCATCTAATTTTAAAAATATATTTTAAATTTCTGATTTATAAAATCAACCGAAATATTTCTTTTTAATAAACACCTTATATTAAACATAATTTTAACACAATATTATCAAGGAACGCCTTATAATCAAATTGTGAAACTTAATTCACAAGGTGTTTGTTTCAATGTTCCCTCAAATTCTATATACCCAACTAGATTTTGAAAAGGAAGATTTTAGTTGAATTAGCTGATAATAATCAATGCTCAGAACTGGATGAGCATGACTAAGCAAACCCTAAATGATGATAATAAAATATTATCAACTCCTAACAACAATCTCATCATATATAACTGTACTTATTTTTTGAAAATTATTTCTTAATATAAAATATATTTATAGGTAAAATTATTTCATTTACCAATTTAAAACAATACTATGTTGATTTTCCTAGTCTAAGTGTTTAGAAACCCCTATCAACACTGTGGTGCCCCACGTCTCGACAAGAATTAATAAACCACTCAACCGCTAAATCAACACAATATAAAACATTTTCATAGCACTAACAAATATGCACTCAATATATACACTCCAACTCATTCTAGGGTCTCACTTACCCTATCTCAAATGGGTCAACCCCACCAAAGCCTAGGTGTTCACTCAACCTAAGCTCTGATACCACGTTGTAACGATCTGCCTTTCTTACATCTAAAGATGACACTTAATACATCCTCAGTATTCATGTGCCGATCATTTAAGTGTCATTTGGGGTGAAAGAAAGAAAAGACAGAATAAAATATCATAAAATGTGATGGGAAATATATACTGTACACAAAATCTTTACAAAAAGAAATCATCTTTAATATACACATCATCAGAGTACATTAACATATTATTTAGCCTGGACAGTTATAGCAACCTCTCTTTACAATTGCTGATATATATGCAACAACAAATATCATGGACAACTAATAGCGAAAGAATATAAGATACGTGAGTACATCTTGGAGAATCCAACTTGTCTCCTGAAAGCTCTAAAGAATCCAGCTAAATCGGGAAAATACGATCGGGCTAACCCGAGCATTATAAGAAAAATAACGCCCCGATCTGTAACATCCCCTATCTGGAGGCCTGAAGCTAAGCGCTACAGATGCTGTAGTCATCCATAGTATTAACTTTCGGTGACCAAATACGGTAATGTTAATGGTATCCATAATATCAGAAACACTTGAATATGAAATAAAATCATCACAGATTAAAACACTTTTCTGATTACATTTCAAAACAACATTTCATATCCAAGTTACATAATCCCAAACGTTTCTCGGTTATTTGATATTAAGTGAGACCACGTCGCTTAGCGGAATGGGTTTTCCCTCACCAATATCCTTTTAAAACATATCTTTTGCAAATCTTGATCATGCAACCAAAACTAGTTAAAACAATAATATCATTATCATGTAAGCATATAAATCAGGTAACAAATGGACTATCTGTCCGAACACTATAGTTTTGTTTGGCTAACTACTAACCTTTGGCTGACTCGGGCCTACCAGACAAAATAAACAAATAATCTAACTTCAGTTAGATACTCCTCTTCTAGATGGTCTGTCCCTACCTTAGTTCTCCCAGGGTCAACTGATCCTAATGTTTTTTCGGGCTCATCAATAACTTGTCTCTCCTCTATAGATTCCTTTCTGTGTGTAACATCATTTTAGTCTTACCTGTGACAAAGCCCCACACACTGAAATTTTGGACTTATATTAGCTAGGGGCTACTAGCTAATGTATAAGGCACGACTCTATACCAGTCCCATCTGGTATTCTAATATCTGAGTCATTTTACTTAGGGTCATCTATCCATAAAATTTTCCTTGAAAACATTTTCTCTCAAACTGATTTAAACCTTTAAATCATACTTTAAACAAGGAAAATATACTCTATACTTTACTCAAATCACCTAGCCATGTTATATATAATTTACACAAAACTTTTTTGATGAAACATTTAAACCTTTGGAAGTACCTCTTTCGAAACCATTGAAAGTACACATCTCGATACAAGTAAAACCTTAGGCCGAAAGGCCAAAACATACCTTTCGAAACCATTCCTAATAAACCTTTCTTTTGAAAGCTTTAAAACCTTAGACATCCTCTTATCAAAACACTATAAATATCGCCTTTCGAAAACATTGGAACCTTCCATTAAAACCTTTCGAAACCATTGGGGACCCACCTCTTTGAAACCTTTATCTTAAACCTTTCGAAAGCACTAAATCCTTTTCATAAAATCAAACATTTCAAAAGCATTTGGGTTCAAGTAAAACATGTGGAATAACCTTTCGAAAACATTCAAAACTATTCCTTTCGAAACCTTTGGGTTTAACTTTCAATAGAACAAAAGGCCGTAAAACAACTAAGTAGAAAGCACTCTTCCGAAAGCTATTTCCTAAGTAAAGAAGTGATGGTGTCGAAACCAACCCATTGAAAACATTGGAGAAGCGGCTTTAATTTAAAAATAAGGGGCCCTTTCGAAATCACAGCTTCAAACGGAAAAAGGCAGCAGCAAGGGATTTCGACCCTTTCGAAAGCATTTACTTAAAACAAAAGGCGCAACCTCTTTTGGAACCATTCCTTGAAATCATTTAACCAAGTCGAAAGCTATCTAACTCGAAAGCATACTTTTTGAAAGCAAAGCAGACGCATTTTATTTTAAAGGCGAAGTAAGGCTTCGACCCCTTTAGAACCCCATGTTTTGACTTTATACCTTTCGCCTAAGTCTAATTCACTACATACCAAGTCTTTGATACCTGGCGCATTGGTTTCGATGGAGATAGAGGCGGAAGTACTTGGTCGAAAGCTGGGTGCCGAAAGTGGCGAAACATGTAAAAAGCATATATAATCTGATTTTTAACTTTTTAAAGCAATTCTTTTCAACTAACCTACCTTGCTTGTCAAAACATGATTGGTTGCTAATTTCTTTTCTAAATGTACTACCGAAATTTCAGAAATAACAAATTAAATCATTTACAAAATACCCCTTCTCTTTTTATAAATATATAAAACATTTAAGTCCTATACCTTAAATAATTTTATATATCTATTAAAACACTTAGGGAAAATCTATAAAAATTCCCATAAATCACTTTTAATATGTATTCTAACATATATTAATTTCTGACCCAAAATCATTATAAAATAACCGTAATTAATTTAAACCCAAAATAACTATTTTCTTCACTAGAAAATTCATAATAAATCCACATTAATTCATAAAATTATGAAAATTGAAACCCTGTTTCAAAACATTATTTCTGATTTTATCTCAAAATCGGAAGGCATTTGGATGTAATTTAATAGGGTTTTCACATTAAAACATATCATAAAATCTATATGAATTAGCATAAATCATCAATAAGCATATATATATATATATCCATTTTAACAATAAAAAACATGGCAAAAAATTGCAAAATAATTCAGATTTCAATCTAGAACCAAAAATGATAAAAACATGAGATGCAACCTATTATTCACCTTAGCTTTTTGTGATTAAGGAGTTGAGATTTGATCTTTGATTAATTTGCTTAAGCTTTCCTTTTGAAATCTTGCATATCTTCTTCTTGTTATCCCATAATGGTGGCCGGCCTCTCTAGCTTTTGTTTTAGTTTGTGAATGTGAATAATGAACGTGAGAATATTGCATAAGGGTTTAGGGTATAAGAATAATAATTATTTCTATATTGCCTTTGTCTATTTCCCTAACATTTTATTTCATTTTCCCCTTAGTTCATTTGTATAAATGGCACAGCTACCTTTCTATTCACACAAATCTCAATCCCCTAATCATCACATTATTTTATTAATTTAAGTAATTAAATATCCTAAATAATGTTAATCAAAATTAGGGTCGTTACAGACTCTCCCCCTTAAAGAATTTCGTCATCGAAATTACGATAAGGTACACAACAAATCAATCATAAAGGTAAAACATACCATCAGCAAATCAGGATAAGCATCCCTAATCCTGCTTTCAGTCTCCAAAGTACAGTCTCTCTCGTCGTCCCGCCACTGGACTTTAACTACTCTGACCGTCTTGTTCCTTAGCCTCTTCTCATCTCTCGTGACTATACGAACTGGCTTTCTAACTAGTCAAATTTGGTTCTACTACTAAGTCCTCTAACATAGTCGGTGTTATAGTAGTCTTCGGATCTCGAATACACTTCCTTAGATGAGAAACATGAAAACATCATGGACTCCTGCCAAACGGTTCGGTAACTGTACTCTGTATGCGAGTTTCTCGTTCCTTTTTATAACAGGAAATGGTCCTACAAATCTTGGTGCCAATTTCCCTGACCTTCCAAATCTAATTACACCTTTCATCGGTGATACCTTAATGAAAACATGATCTCCAACAGAGAACTCTAAGTCTTTCCGTCTTCTATCAGGATAACTCTTCTGCCTAGACTGAGCTTCCTTCATCCTAGCCCGAATCAACTCAATCTTCTCTGCAGCTTCTTTAACTAAATCTAGACCAAGAACTAACCTATCCCCAGTCTCTAACCAACAAACTGGTGATTTGCATGGCCTTCCATACAAAGCTTCAAATGGTGCCATCATATACTCGCCTGATAACTGTTGTTATACGAAAGCTTGACTAAGTGTAAATGGTGTTCCAATGATCCTCCAAAATCTAACACACAATCTCTTAACAAATCTTCCAAGACTTTGTTAACTCTTTCCATTTGCCCATCAGTTTGTAGATGGTAAGCGGTACTCATCTTGAGCTTGGTTCCTAAAATTTCCTGTAGACTTCTCCAAAAGTCACTAGTGAATAATGAATCTTTATCACTTACTATACTACTAGGAATTCCATGAATTTTAACTATATTCTTCATAAATAACTTAGCGAAAACATGTGCCATCCTAGTTGACTTAATTGGAATGAAATGGGCACTTATGGTTAACCTGTCCACCACGACCCATATACTTTCATTTCCTCTATTCGATCTTGGCAACCCGTCTATAAAATCCGTAGAAATAGAATCCCACTTCCATACTGAAATATCTAATGGCTGAATTAACCCACTTGGCATTTGATGTTCGGCTTTTACCTGTTGGCAGTTCAGACACTGCTTTACCCATAAGCCTACATCCCTCTTCATTCCTTTCCAGAAGAAACTCATCTTCATGTCCTGATACATCTTAGTTCCTCCCGGATGAATAGTGACCTTCGAATGATGGCATTCCTCCAAAACTTCCTTCCTAATGTCTCCCACATTCAAAACACACATTCTTCCTTTCTTTCTTAACTACCCACTCTAGTCAAGACTAAAATCCTTCAAGTCATCGCTCTTGGTTCCATCCATCAACTTCTTGATCCGTTCAACTAATACTGGATCCTCCATCTATTTAGAAGAATTCTTTTCGATCATCGTCGGTCGAACTTCTAAACATTATAACACTATAGTTTCTCCTCTAGATCCAGCTTCAGATATCCACCATACTCTACATGTCGTCAACGCTTCCAAATCTCTCCACTCAGCTATCATCGCCAACATTACATTCTGATATTTTCTGCTAAGTGCATTTGCAACCTTATTGCCCTTTCCCAGTGTGTACTCAATACCAAAGTCATAAGCGACTAAAACTCTAACCACCTCTGCTGTCTCATATTCAACTCCTTTTGAGAGAATTAATACTTCAGCGACTTATGATCCGTGTATAACTCGAATCTTTCTCCCAAAAATAATGTCTCCACACCTTCAATGCAAAAATCACCGCAGCTAATTCCAAATAATGCGTCGGGTATCTCAACTCATGCGGTCTAAGCTGTCGAGAAGCATAGGCAATCACTTTACCTCTTTGCATTAACATAGCTCCTAACCTAGTTCCACAAGCATCTGTATACACTATTAAGTCCTGATTCCCTTCCGGAACAACTAACACAGGTGCATTAGTCAATAAGTGTTTCAAGCTCTGGAATGCTTCCTCACACTTATCGGTCCAAACAAACTTCACATCCTTTCGCGTTAGCTTAGTCATCAGTGCTGCTATCCGTGAAAAATCCTTTATTAATCTTCAATAATATCCAGCTAATCCAAGAACACTCTTTATATCAATCACTGTCTTTGGTCTCTACGAATTATTCACCTCTTCAATCTTTGTCAGATCTACAGACAACCCTTTCTCTGAGACTGCATGACCAAGAAACTACACTTCTTTCTTCCAGAAATGACACTTCGAAAACTTTGCCTTCAGCTGATGCTGCCTCAACGTTTCCAACAAACTCTAAGATGAACTTCATGCTCCCTTTCATCCTTAAAGTATATCAAAATATCATCTATAAATACCAACACAAACCTATCTAAGTGCTCTCGGAAAACTCAGTTCATTAAATCCACAAAGAATGTCGGCGCATTAGTTAGTCCGAACGGCATTACTAACCATTCGTACGATCCATATCTAGTTCTAAATGCCATTAAAGGAACACTATCCTCTATTACTCTAAGCTGATGGAAACCTGTTGCTAAATCTTACTGATAAAATACTTTGGCTCTAGTCAACTGGTCGAACAAATCGTCAATTATAGACAGTGGATATTGATTCTTTATCGTCTTCTCATTCAACTTACGATAATCGAAACATAACCTTAATGATCCGTCCGGCTTCTTAGCAAACATTGCGGCTGCTCCCCAAGGTGAACTACTTGGCCTAATAAAATTCTTGCCTTCCAAATCCACCAACTGCACCTTCAACTCCCTCATCTCGGTAGGTGTCATCCTACTTGGCGGTCTACTCACTGGTTCTGCTCCAAGTACTAAATCTATCTGAAACTTAGTGGCTCATTTCGGTGGCAGTCCTACTACAGGTTCAAAAACATACGCAAATTCTCTAACCACGAAAACTTGATTTAATTCATCTTCTACCTCCATAACACCCAACAAAGCATTCACCTTACAACTGAAGTTTTCTATGGTATATACAATACGATCACTACAATTAGGGCGTCTAAGCGATATTTTCCTATCGTGGCAAAATATCCTAGCATCGTACTTACTTAACCAATCCATACCCAAAATAATTCCAAACCCTACGAAATCAAACACATACAAAATACAAACAAAAGTATGACCTAACAAATCAAACTCTAGGTGGTCACACTTCATCCCAAGTGTCGCATACCCTCCTATCAGATTTGCAACCCTTAAGGAAGTAAATAAATATGAGGGTTCTAGGTTAAGCTTATCTACCAAACAACGAGATATAAATGAATGCGATGCACCTGTATCAAACAGAATTCTAACTGGCATACCATGAATCAGAAGCGTACCTCCTAACACAGCTTTTCCTTTTTCCTCTACTGTTGGCCTCGAGGTAGCTGGCTCCAATGCATATACATTGCCCTTCCCATCCTTAGAAGGCTCCTTGCATTGGTTCTTGTAATTTCCAATTTGATCGCAGTTGAAGCATCTGATGTTCTTCTTCCCGATCACCTTCTTTCCATCTCCTGAGCGACATTCATTAGCAAAATGCTCTTTCTTATCACACTTAAAGCAGACAACCTTTGACTTCCCCTTCTTTGCAGCTCAACCTTTCTGAGCTCCTTTCTTATGGAAGAACTTTCTTTTCTGACTCTGCCGCACCTGGACTTCCATTGCCTTATTTCTCTCCAGAAAAGTAAGCATCTCTTCATTCCTCAAAGCCATTTCCAGTACAACATTACATGGATCCCTGATATGCAATAACATTGCCCTAGCAAGCTCAGGCTTCAACCCCCTGATGAACTTCTCATTCCTCTTAATCACAGTATCCACCGTAGCATAGCCATACCTTGCCAACTCCTCAAACCTTGTAGCATACTCCAGCACAGTCATCTCCCCCTTGTTCCAACTTGGCGAACTCTCTGAGCAGAGCAGACTTTGCAATCTCCGACATAAACCTCTCTCCAAACCTCCTCTTGAACTCAGCCTATGTCATTGTCTCCTCATTAAATCCAACCGTAACGCTATTCCACCAATACAGCGCTGCTCCTTGTAACTGTCTCAAAGCGAGTCTTCTCTTCTGCTCATCATTGAGCCCTAGATCAGCGAAAATCCATTCGCAATGAAGCAGCCAATTCTCTACTTTGATTGCATCTTCCATACCAATAAATGGCTTTCCTCCCAACCGAGCATACTCCCTACTCAGAATAGCATAGTTATTCACCACCGGAGCTTCTTGGTTTCCTCCTCCAACTACTTCAGCAGCAACTTCCGCTTGCATCATGTTGACAAAGAACTGATACATCGCTCCCATGTCAACTTGCGGGACTCCAGCACCCACATTTCCAGCTTGTTCCTGACCTTGGTTCATTATCGTATTAGGTCTAGCATTTCCATTTGTTGTGGTGCTTCCCTCTTCAAGGTTAACTCTTCCACTTCTAGCATCCATATCTATCGGTAAGATACAGAAGAATAACCTAGGAGAGCTAGGAGAATAGAGATATAGCGTAAACTTATATATAGCAAATACAAGTACGTTACTATAGCATTATCCCATACCCCGATCTTATCTCTAATTCCTTAGGATTATGTTTTCAAAAATCATTTTAGTTTAAAGTTTTCATAAATCTATGCTCTGATACCAAGTTGTAACATCCCCTATCTGGAGCCCGAAGCTAAGCGCTACAAATGCTGCAGTCATCCATAGTATTAAACTTTTGGTGACCAAATACGGTAATGTTAATGGTATCCATAATATCAAAAGCACTTGAATATGAAATAAAATCATCATAGATTAAAACACTTTTCTGATTACATTTCAAAACAACGTTTCATATCCAAGTTACATAATCCTAAACATTTCCCAGGTTCGGATCAAATATAATTATTACATAAATACGCCAAGAAAGACATATGAAGATGCCCTCATGGATGACCAGACTACTAAATAGTCATAACAGACTTAATACAACACAGTAGAAATAAAACATAACAACTCCTAAATAGCTAACTTCAACGTCCTGCTCATCTTCGGAAGCTTTATTCGTCCACCTACTAAAACATGAAAATACTCAAGCCTCAGCCTACTCAAATCAATTTTGAGCGCCCAAGAGTTTAAGAGAAAAAACATACACTTCTGTCAGACATAAAGCCTAGTGTGAATAATACTATACATCTCGGTTATGTCATATTAAGTGAGACCTTGCCACTTAGCAGAATGGGTTTCCCCTCACTAATATCCTTTTAAAACATATCTTTTTAAAATCTTGATCCTACAACCAAAACTGGTTAAAACAATAATATCAATATCGTGTAAGCATATATATCAGGTAGAAAATGGACTATCTGTCTGAACACTATAGTTTTGTTTGGCTAACTACTAACCTTTGGCTGACTCAGGCCTACCAGACAAAATAAACAAATAATCTAACTTCTGTTAGATACTCCTCTTCTGGACGGTCTGTCCCTAACTTAGTTCTTCCAGGATCAACTGATCCTAATGGTTTTGCGGGTTCACCAATAACCTGTCTCTCCTCTATAGATTCCTTTTCGTGTGTAACCTCATTTTAGTTTTACCTATGACAAAGCCTTACACACTGGAATTTTGGACTTATATTAGCTAGGGGCTACTACCTAACATATAGGACGCGACCCTATACAAGTCACATTTGGTACTAATATCTGAGTCATTTTACTTAGGTTCATCTACCCATAAAATTTTCCTTGAAAACATTTCTCTCAAACTGATTAAAACCTTTAAATCATACTGTAAACAAGAAAAATATACTCTATGCTTTACCCAAATCACCTTGCCATGTTATATATACTTTACACAAAACTTTGCTGATGAAAACATTTAAACCTTTGAAAGTACCCCTTTCGATACAGGTAAAACCTTAGGCCGAAAGTCCAAAACATACCTTTCGAAAACATTGACAAAACCTTTCTTTTGAAAGCTTTAAAACCTTAGACATCCTCTTATCAAAACACTATAAACACTGCCTCTCGAAAACATTGGAACCTTCCATTAAAACTTTTCGAAACCATTGGGGAACCACCCCTTCGAAACCATTATCTTAAACCTTTCGAAAACACTAAATCCTTTTCATAAAATCAAACCTTTCGAGAGCATTTGGGTTCAAGTAAAACATATGGAATAACCTTTCGAAAACATTCAAAACTATTCCTTTCGAAACCTTTGGGTTTAACTTTCAATATAACAAAGGGCCGTAAAACACCTAAGTCGAAAGCACTCTTCCAAAAGCTATTTCCTAAGTAAAGAAGTGATGGTGTCGAAACCAACCCTTCGAAAGCATTGGAGAAGCGACTTTAATTTGAAAATAAGGGGCCCTTTCGAAACCATATCTTCGAAAGGAAAAAGGCGGTAGCAAGGGGTTTCGACCCTTTCGAAAGCATTTACTTAAAACAAAAGGTGCAACCTCTTAACCATACCTTGAAATCATTTAACCAAGTCGAAAGCTATCTAAATCGAAAGCATCCTTTTTGAAAGCAAAGCAAGCACATTTACTTTTAAAAGCGAAGTAAGGCTTCGACCGCTTCGGAACTTCATGTTTCGACTTCATACCTTTCGCCTATGTCCAATTCGCTACGTACCAAGTTTTTGATACCAGACACATTGGTTTCGATGGAGATGGAGGCGGAAGTATTTAGTCGTAAGCTGGGTGCCGAAAGTGGCGAAACATGTAAAAAGCATGTATAATCTGATTTTTAACTTTTTAAAGCAATTCATTTCAACTAACCTGCCTTGTTTGTCAAAACATGATTGGTTGATAATTTCTTTTCTAAAAGTACTGCCGAAATTTCAGAAATAACAAATTAAATCATTTATAAAATACCCCTTCTCTTTTTATAAATATATAAACATTTAAGTCTCATACCTTAAATAATTTTATATATCTTTTAAAACACCTAGGGAAAATCTATAAAAATGTCCATAAATCGTTTTTAATATGTATTCTAACGTATATTAATTTCTCACCCAAAATCATCATAAAATAACCGTAATTAATTTAAACCCAAAATAACTATTTTCTTTACTAGAAAATTCATAATAAATCCACATTAATTCAGAAAATTATGAAATTTGAAACCTATTTCCAAAATATTATTTCTGACCTTATCTCAAAATCGTAAGGCATTTGGATGTCACTTAATAGGGTTTTCACATTAAAACATATCATAAAATCTATATGAATTAGCATAAATCATCAACAAGCATATATATCCATTTTAACACTAAAAAACATGGCAAAACATTGCAAAAATAATTCAAATTTCAATCTAGAACCAAAAATGATAAAAACATGAGATGTAATCTATTGTTCACCTTAGCTTTGTGATTAGGGAGTTGAGATTTGATCTTTGATTAACTTTCTTAAGCTTTCCTCTTGAAATCTTGCTTCTTCTTGTTATCCCCTAATGGTGGTTGGCCTCTCTAGCTTTTGTTTTAGTTTGTGAATGTGAATAATGAACGTGAGAATATGGCTTAAGGGTTTAGGGTATAAGAATAATACTTATTCCTATATTGCCCTTGTCTATTTCCATAACATTTTATTTCATTTTCCCCTTAGATCATTTGTATAAATGGCACGACTATCTTTCTATTAACACAAATCTCAATCCCCTAATCATCACATTATTTCATTTAATTTAACTAATTAAATATCCTAAATCATGTTAACCAAAATTAGGGTCGTTACAAGATTAGTCTGGTAAAACCAGCGTGAGAAACTCAAATCATAAGGAATTTTATTTATTATATCTTGTAAAGTCCTTTAAAATCCAAGGTATCTCTTAAGACCACGCTGCACATAAACACAGATGAGTTTTTACCTCACGATAACCAAAACATTTTTTATAGAAATCCAGTGATATTATGATAATGTCTAGAATACAAATACAGATTAATCATGGCCGAAATTGTTACATTATTAAATTCCAGCATAATAGGTATATAATCAAGTCTAAAGGCACTTATTGGAGAATGGATTCCAACTATGAAAGGGTTAGGGTCTACCCACTGAATCTGTACTCCTCTAGATAAAATGTACGGAAAGCAACAACACATGACACCTCTGCTACTCAGGACCGGTCCTAACCCTTACTAGATAGCGCCGAAGAAGATCACCCTTTGGTTGCGATCGAACAACCATAATGGGCCCCGAAGCATACATAGAGATATCGTCACTAGATCTTGGAATGATCGTACCCTAATAGGAGCAACCAACATAGCCCTGCTGCATGTCCCTGCTTTAGTCATTTTCCCAGTTGATGAGGCTTGAAGCTACGATTACCTTTTTATATAGTAACCATGTTGGAATGCTAACACTGCCCTCCAAGCAGCAATGCAGTGCCAGCATTCATCCATACAAGTTCGTTCTGGGTCTGAACGAACCGAAGGCACTACCTTTACTACACCCATTTTGGAATCTCCCTCAGGATTAGTAGCAAGTAGCTCTTGCACTTCAAAAGCTCCATCTTCAAGCATCTTCAAGATGTCTTCAGTTCGAAACGCTTGAGTTGGATCGAAGTGGGTTTTGGATACTTTTTACGTATTTGATCCCGGTCTTTTCAAAACAACATTCGATAGTTCCAGCAAACTTAATCCTGGTTCTTTTAGAAATAATCAGACAATACATAGGAGCAGGGATCACCCCCTAATCAATTAAGTGGACGGATCTCCCTATCATTTTTCCTAGGAGAACGAAACGAGATTTGTACGCACAGTACAACATCATCGAAGGCGACTGTGCCATATAACTCACGTTTTTCTCCTAGATATTTCTAGAGTTAGATTTTAGTCCATATTTGATAGTTGGTTACTTAAATATCAAATAAAAAAACAACAACAAATTTAGAGATTTAATTACCCATAGCAACCACTCAGCCTCAAACTAAATCTTTCATTTAGTAAAACTCTTTCCAGAATGTTTATCAAAAACATTCATATACTTATCTCATTGACATAAGTATATTCACCAAACATCTGCGAAATATTCTCATTTTCAAATCATATCAAAGGATCAAAACCAAAATGTTATTTAAATTATAGATAAAGATAACCTCAAACAATATTCCTTCGGTGTTAAATGTGGAACGAATGTTCATACCACCGGAATTAAGAAGGTCAGTTAAATGAAATCCACTCTCAAATCCTTTTATAAATTTCCTTCTATAAATCCTCTTAATAAATCTCTTTTATTTATGAATCTTCTTTACTTAAATTCCAAACTCATTTACAAAACTCTTTATAAATCACCAAGTTAAATTTACAAAACTCTTTTACAAATATCAAAACCATTTATATATCTCTTTATAAATCTCCAAAATTATTTATAAACTTCCTTTATAAATATACAAAATCATTTATAAATCTTTCTTGTAAATTTTCCTTATTTAAAACAAAACTCCTTTAATAAACTTATTTAATAAAGTCCTTTGATAAACAAAACAATTATTTAAAACACCTTTACTAAAATCATTACTTAACTTGAAACCATTATTAAAGGTATGGTTGACCTTAAAAATCAGAAAGAAGCTAAGTGACCACAATGGTTCTCTTTAATTTAAGTTTACTTTTCAGGTTATAGCATGGGTATTTACACAACAAGCAGATAAGTATAAGGGAATTAGCCAACAACAAACAAATCAACATATATGTAAGATTTCCAAGTTACTATAATAGTAGACGGGGATTTGTTCTTGTAAACACATGTCAAAGTTAATATAATAGCAGAATGAGTTTTTTAATCTACTTGATAAATGTCAACATAAACTACTTGGGAAATTATGACAGAACTGTGATTTATACTACCAAACAAATGTCCAACATAACTTAATTAGAAGAATGATGTTTTATTCTCCTAAACAGATGTCATTGGGTTTCATATTCAATTGGGATTACTTAAGACTAATTGACAAAGAAATCCCTTGGATTAAAAATATTCTTTTAAAAGAAAGTTACTTTAAAACAAAATCGATGTTTGGAATTAAAGTGGTTTAAAACTTTAAAACTTTTATGTAAAGGTTAAATGACAATTAAATTCTTCACTTAATAATAATTAAATCTTTAATTAATAATTAAATAATAATTAACTATTAAATAAATAATTAAATTAATTATAATTTTAAAGATAATTAATTAAACCATAATTAATCTTTAATTAAATATTAAATAATTTAAAACCTTAATTATTAATTAATTAATTATTCCTTAATTAAAACTAAAATAAATAAATTAAATCTTTATTTAAAATAATTAAATCATAATTAAGTTTCAATCACATCTTAATTTAAATTTAACCTGATAAATACTTTTCAAAGATAGTTGAAGTAAATATTTGGAAAGTGATTTAAGTAATAAAAGATTTACTAAATGGGCCTAGTGATTGCTTATGTGCTAGATTTTTTTTGTTTGCTTTGATAGTTAAATAATCGACTATCAAATTTGGCCTCTTTATCGTTGTTGTCAGAGAGACCGGAGTCGGATTTATCCGAGAACCACTTCGGACCAACGTATATGCGTTCGAATATGCAGGTTTGGAGGACATTAATATTTGGGATTTTCGTAATGGAGGACTGCTTGTTGATCATTTGGGGATAAACTCCTAATATACATATAGTAGCAATAGTCTCTTCGTTATGAAATATCCAATGCAAGGACTAGTCGCTACTAATCCTAGGGTTGATTCCTCACAGGATGTGGTAGGAGAGTGCCTTCGGTTTGTCCTGTTCTTGGACAACTTGTATGGACGAATGTCTGACGTTGCATTTCTTATTACATTGATTGATCTCTGTAAACATATATTCTACTTAGTAGGGGAGAAGGAAACTTCTCTTAGCTTAACACCCTTTCTTGAGACGTACAAGCTCAGGAGTTATACGTTTATAGAAATCAGTTGTGTGATTATGGAATGGAAATGTGGCATTCAAAGAGGAAAGTGATATGTGCTATGTGAAAGGTAATCATGACCTTAGGCCTTACTCCCAGAAATGACCGAAACAGGGTAGATGCGGCAAGGCTATGTGGTTCGCAACCATTAGGATATGATCATCCCTTCTAGATATATTTATTCCCGCTATAACGTCAGGTTTTAAATTATTTGTGGATGTATGCGACGAGGGCCCTAGAATAGGTCGGTAACGATTTGGGTGATGACATATTCGATACTATCTAGTGAGAAAGGTAGGCTGGTCTTGTGTTGGTAGAGGTGCAGATGTTCTGTAGGCCTCGGTACATTCCTCTAGAGATGTACTGCTGGAAGGTAGTCCCTTCACCTGGTCATTTGTATGAAAATCCATTATCCACTACGTGCCTGCCATTTTGTTTGTAGAAAGCCTTGTATTACAAGGTGGTATACTAGAATTTAATCAATGTGACAATTTCAGCTTTGATTAATATTATTTGTATACTAGACACTAGTATAATATAATAGAAATTGATATGAAATGTTTTGGTTCTCTTAAGATAAAAATCCGTCCGTGTTTATGTGTGGGCGTGGTCTTACGAGATACCTTTGTTTTGATAAAGGAAAGTTTTATAACTTTAAAATTCGGTTGAGATGTGTTTTCTCACACTATTTTACTATACTGATCCGGCGTTTTTCCCTTTCAATGCTCTGGTCAAACTGAGTATATTTTCAGGTTCAGATTTGATGCTTTGGAGCTTCAGCAGACGAGCTGGAGGTCCTTTGGTCGTATTCACGTATATTTTTATTTTTCCGATGCATTATTGTTTAAATTATCAGCATTTGTGAGGACAGGTTATTATAACTGTCAAGGCTGATGGTTGGTGATTTGATTGTTGTACTATGATGGATGTGTATATATATTACAGTTTCTATTTTGTAAAGATCATTGATATTATATTTTATGTTGTTCCGCTGCGATTGTGAGATTTTGTGATTTTTTTAGTTTCTTTCTCTCTTCTTCTTCTTTTCTCTTCTTCTCTCTTCTTTCTTTCTCATGACTATCCATGTTCCCATTCAGCTTGGGTTGGACATGTGTGGTTTATTGTCAGCTCGAATGAGATTAGATTTGCGGGTCTTCACAGCTGGTATTGGAGCTTAGGATTATACAAACACCTAGGCTTTGATGGGTACTCATTATAGATAGGGTCAGTAATACCCTAGGATGAGTTGAGTGTATTATATATATGAGCACGTATTTGTTAGTGATATAAAGATGTTTTATATTGGGTTTTTGATTTGTTAAGTTTGAATTTTGGGTTTTGGTCGATGCGTCTAGCTAACGTTATCAATTGGGATTCCAAAACACTTGAGCAAGCGAATTGACAGAATATTTCTTTAAATTTGGTAAATGAAATAATTTTCCTAAATTATATTTTATATATAAAGGAATAATTTTTCAGGAATTATTATAGTTATATATGGTGTGTTTGGTTGTTAGTGAATGGTAATATTTGATTATTATCATTTGTTGTTTGTGTTTTAATAAAAGTTGTTATTATTATAATATAAAAAAAGGTAAACAAATAAGGAATGGTTTTATATAACCAAGGTGAAATAAGTGAAATTATATATAAGTATAAATTTACAAATGTGATTTAAAAATAAAATGGATTTTATTTAAAAGAAATAAAAAGCACTAAACTCACTTTAGTCACTGGGAAATAATTCGGGTGATGATTATAGCAGCATCAGTATTTATTTTCGAGTCTCTAAGTGATAAATTGCTACCATAATAATTTATTATTGAAGTTTTTTTTTTGATAAAACAAGTTTTGATTGTAAAATTCCAAGTATGTTTTGATAAATATATAGAAATAAGTTTTTGAACTTATAATTTGGAAATAGTATAAATAAGAAATAAGTTTACAACTTATGAATTTGAATAGGAAAGTAAACCAAATTTTAAAACGGTTGAACATTTTGGTTAAGCAAACAAAAGAAATTTGGAATTATGAAATGTGAAATAAAAGAATTAACTTGAGTAAGTTAAATAAATTGAGTTAGTGAAACGAGTTAAATGAAAATGAATTTGGTAGAAACAAATATGAACTGAAGTTTTAAAGTAAAAATAAAAATAAGAAGTGTTGTATAAAATGTTTATGAACTTAAGCAAATAATTTTATGGAATGGTTATTAAGTGTTGTTAGTATTAAAAGAAGATATACTAAGTAAATTGAATATGGAATGAAATGTTGTTAAACATAATTTTGAATTAAAGTGAATATTAATAAGTGAACGATTAATGAATTGAATGTAACTGAAATTAATATGAATAGTTGAATTTAATTTAAATGGAATGTTGATCAAATGAATGCAAAAGGAATTGAATGTAAATAAAATAATTGGGAATAAAGAATGTGATATAATAAGAACCCAATTGAAATAATTACGTAAGTGTACGTATATTATTTTATTCGCATTACTATTGATCCGGATTCGAATATACGATTTCGAGGTGATTTACACCGATTCGAGTTAGGATATTTCACTCGACTTCTTGACGGCAAACCCTGGATATGGATTTTTGATTGATTCTGATGTTCTCTATCATAGTATATGGCTATGCAAGGAGAATGACGGTTTTCTAATCAAGGAATCGAATTTGAGTCCGCACTAGAGTGGTCGTGTGAGCGGTACTAGTTCGGAAGTGAAATTGTGTGATCGAGCGAGCGATCATGTATGGTTTTGCGTACGGATGATATATGTACATCGTATGGGCTTTAATAAATTAAATGTTGACATTAGAAAATGCAAATTTATATGATTATGAATTAACTGGATGAATATTAACTGTTCGATGGTTCTCTTGTTGTATATGCTGCATTTGCATATAGTTATTGTATTAGTATATGTTATATATTGATATTACCTTCTATATACATGTTCTCATTAATTGTTGAGTGATTAGTAAGTGTAGATGGCGTATGTTTCATATTTGGAGCTCGCTTTCGCATTTTATTCGTTGTATATGCTTGCTAATATAATAAAAGGTATATATCTTAGATTATAAATCGTACTTTTATATTTTTTTTCCTTACGGGATGCCTCATCCTCGAAGATGAGTTGTACATTTGTGATTATATATATATAGTGATTTTCAACGATCGAACCGCACAAAGGAGACACTGGTGAAATTTTTTGAGAATTTTGGAATAAAATTTGATAACTAAAATTTTGATTTTGAGTTATAAGTTGAAATGATATTAGTTGATTTTTGGAAGAGTATTAGTTAATAATTATGAATGAATTTGAAAGACTTAGAAATTTTGTAATTAAGTTTCAACTAGTTATTTTTGAAAAGCTAATGGGTTTTGTGACATTTTTCTTACTCGGTAATTTCGAGGACGAAATCCTTTTAAGGAGCGGAGAATGCAATGACCTAGAATTTCAGTCGTTCGAAATTGGAATATTTAATTGACTTTAAATATTGAAAAGTTAATTTTATAAGTTAAATAACTTATATTTCAAATATAATGATTTTTTTGGTAATTAAATTTGTTAAATTTAATATTTGGAATTATTTAAATAATTGAATCTTGGATTTAATATGGATAAAAATGATTTCTAAAGCTGATTTAAATTCTATTTAAATTAGAATGGAGATAGTAAACTTTCAAATTTGAGTTAAAAGTAATTAAACTGATTTTGGAAATTTCTCGTTTTAATTAACGTGTAAAAATAGTCTTTTGGGGCGCTGTCTCAGATTTCGACGAAACCAGTTTCATTGGATCCGTAATAGTGAATTATATATGCTGTCGAATTTAGTGTCGATTGAACTTACCGTTGGTCGTGCGAGTTCGAAACACGCAGAATTTAATTAAAGGAATTTAAATTATAATAATTAGATTTTGAAAATCTACCTTCTATATATGATGGAATTGGTTCCCGATATATATTCCATTATGTTCGGAATAGGAGTATAACATATAGAACGCCAGGCGGCACGCTTCGTTTGGAGTTTGGAATTTTCACGGAAGAATAGTGCCATGAAAATTTTCTATAAATAGCCCCCAATTTTCTTCCATTTGCAAACCTAACCCTAAAAATAGATTTCAACTGCCATTAAAACTCCACCATCCAATGGCCATTATTGCACGACAAGCTAGGAGCAAAATTAGCGGAAACGTCCAACATGAAATTTGGAGAGTTCGACACCATGAACAAATCTATATGGTTGGATCGTGGAACGACGAGCCGAGGCAACCGAAAATCGCCCGTGTTCGATGCAGCATTTATGGGTTCGGTCGTGGTGCGTACGCGCGTACGCGAGCACGGCAAGGGGAACAGGTGTAGACGGCGGCGACTCGGCTGGGTGTTGGTGCACGTTCGATCGGAGATGGAAGAAAAAGCATGTGTGCGCGGGCCTGTAGTGTGAGGTGGGAAAGGGGGGAAAAGTTAAAGTTTAAATTAAGTTAATTTAGTTAATTATAATTTTAGTTATAATCGAATGTTAAATAACTCGGAACTTTCTCGTACGAGGTCCGTTTCGAGCGCAAAAAGTTGCATTGCGTTCGTATCAGCGAGCACTACGCTATGGTGTTGGATTGGACGAATTGTAAGCTAGTAGGAATTTTGAGTTAAATTGAACGGCCGTTCAATTTTAATTCAAATCGGAGCGCTTAGGCGATTTTTGGCATTTTTGTGGGTTAACTCACCTCTCTGGCCTGCTTATATTTTTATATAAGTGGGAATAATTTCATTTATGATGTTTGTGCTTGTTTAGATGATATATTATATATATTAATTGGTTTGTATATATTCCCGCCTATTGGAGCGGATGAGACCCTATTACATCCCCGTGTAAGAGCGGATGACCCTTTGTATACGAATCCCGCCTCGAAGCGGTTGATTTTATTTTTATGATTATATGATGTTTGTGATGCATGAGGACAGGTTGGAGGGATCCAACAAGATTCCTCACACTATTGATTTTATTTTCATATATATGTTGATATATGATGGATGGATGCCATATTTGATGACATGGATATGTTTTGCTTATTTAGTGCTATGGTAGCACTGGGCCTTATTTTTGGTAAATGATGATTTTGATTTAACAGGATTTCGAAATGATTTTGGAAGTACATATGTTTTAATAATTTTTAAATTACTAAAGGAATGAATTTGTTTTTAAACAAATAAAAAGTTATGATTTTTGATGTTATAAAAGTAGAGTTTTGAGAAATACTTTGATTTGAGATTATTGAATAAGTTTATAAAAGGATTTATAGAAGTAATATTTTATAAATAAAGAAATAGATTTATAATCAGAATTTCTAAATGTTAGTAAATGGGTTTTGAAATTTGGTTTATTTCGGAAACGGATTTATAAATGGACTTTGATAGTAAAATTAAAAGAATGATTTATAAATAGAATTTTATAAATAAAGGAATTTTTCAAAATAGAATTTTTATGAAATTGAAAGGAGATTTATAAAAAAATAGTTCTATAAATATGGAAATGACTTATGTTGAGATTTAAACATGGATTTTTATTTAAAGGAATGTTGAAAGGAATGTTTTTGATGAAGTAATGGTTTTAAAAAGTAATTTATCTTTTGGAAGTAAAGGTTTTGGAAAATAATAATTCCAATTGGAATCTAATAGTTTGAAAATCTTTGAAAATGTGGTATGTATCGAAAACATAGATTTCAACATTCATTGTTGTAATAGACGTTTTGGAGAAGTAAGGAAGGCATGGACTATAACACAGTTGTTATAGTTAATGATTTCCGAAAGGAAATATTTTATATAGTATATGGGATTATATATATAATTAATTAATTAAATCCCTATACTAATGCTTTTGGATTGTCGTAATGATATTTTACGCAACATTCGTTTTGACCCAAATATAGTGCGTTTTGAAGAATACTTTCCTTAAGATTTGTATATGTACTTATTTCGGTTTAAGTATATGGAGATATTTTCTAAGTGTTGAAAATGAAATGATTTGTGAATATGCTTATATCGTTAATATAAGTATATGGAAATGTTTTCCAATATTGAAAGATTGAAATCGTTTTGTGGATATATCTTTTTCAAAGATAGTTGAAGTAAATATTTGGAAAGTGATTTAAGTAATAAAATATTTATTAAATGAGCCTAGTGATTGCTTATGTGCTAGATTTTGTTGTTTGCTTTGATAGTTAAATAACCGAATATCAAATTTGGCCTCTTTATCATTGTTGGTTCGGAGAGACCGGAGTCGGATTTATCCGAGAACCATTTCGGACCAATGTATATGTGTTTGAATGTGCAGGTTTGGAAGACATTGATATTTGGGATTTTCGTAATCAAGGACTGCTTGTTGATCATTTGGGGATAAATTCCCAATATACATGTAGTAGCAGTAGTCTCTTCATTATGAAATATCTAATGCAAGGACTAATTGCTACTAATCCTAAGGGTAATTCCCGATAGGATGTGGTAGGAGAATGCCTACGGTTTGTCCTGTTCCTGGACAACTTGTATGGACGAACGTCTGACGTTGCATTTCTAATTACATCGATTGATCTCTGTAAACGTATATTCTGTTTGGTGGTGGAGAAGGCAACTTCTCTTAGCTTAACACCCTTTCTTGAGACATACGAGCTATGGAGTTATACGTTTATAGAAATCAGTTGTGTGATTATGGAATGGAAATGTGTCATTCAAAGAGGAAAGTGATATGTGCTATGTGAAAGGTAATCGTGACCTTAGGCCTCACTCCCAGAAATGTCCGAAACATGGTAGATGCGGCAAGCCTATGCGGTTCGCAACCATTAGGATATGATCATCCTCTTCTTGATATATTTATTCCCGCTATGACGTCGGGTTTTAAATTATTGTGGATGTATGCAATGAGGGCCCTCAGATAAATTGGTAACGACCGGGGTGATGACATATTCAGTACTATATAGTGAGAAAGGTAGGCCGGTCTTGTGTTGGTAGAGATGCAGATATTCTGTAGGCCTCGGTACATTCCTCTAGAGATGTGCTACTAGAAGGTAGTCCCTTCACTTGGTCATTTGTATGGAAATCCATTATCCACTACGTGCCTGCCATTTTGTTTGTAGAAAGCCTTTTATTACAAGGTGGTATGCTAGAATTTAATCAATGTAACAATTTCGGCTATGGTTAATATTATTTGTATACTAGACACTAGTATAATATAACAGAAGTTGATATGAAATGTTTTGGTTATCATAAGGTAAATGCCCGTTCGTATTTATGTGTGGGCGTGGTCTTACGAGATACCTTTGTTTTGATAAAGGAATGTTTTATAACTTTAAAATTTAGTTGAGATGTGTTTTCTTACGCTTGTTTACCAGACTGATCCGGACTTTCTTCCCTTTCAATGCTCAGGTCAGACCGAGTATATTTATATGTTCAGATTTGATGCCTTGGAACTTCAACAGATGAGCTGTAGGTCTTCTAGTCGTATTCACGTATATGTTTATTTTTTCGCTGCAATTTTTTTTAAATTATCAGCATTTGTGAGGACAGGTTATTATAACTGCATAGGCTAATGATTAGTGATTTGATTGTACTCTGATGGATTTATGTATGTATATTACAGTTTCTGTTATTTTTAACCAATATTTCACCTTCTTTTTTTCATTATGCAAGAAAATGATTTTTATGTAATTTTTGGTGTTAAAAATAGTGTTTTGTGTAAATTATAGTGTAAATTGTGGAATTATTTAAAAATAAGAGTTTTTAATAATGAAAAATATTTTTATAACTGAAATTATCTTTTTATTTGTTGTCAAAATATTTGTTAAACTTAGAAATCTGTTTGTATGAATTTATTGGGTTGAAAGCTTGTAAAAATATATTGTTTTGATATGTTGTATATATATATTATTGTTGTATTTTGTTCTGATAGATCTGTTAGCCACTATAGTTTTGTATTAAACATTTATTGAATATGTCGATCCACTTGAAAAATGAAAAAAAAAATTTAGAGCACTAAATCGACGTACTCAATAGATGTTTAAGACAAAGCTATGGATGGTCGCTCCTAACCATCCCTATTCTCCGCATTAGCAGACAGTATTACCCAGTAATACTCTTTGTTAATATGAGTCTCGGGGTGGGGCGTCACAGCTTGGTTTTGTAAAGATCATTGATATTATATGTTGTTCCTCTACGATTGTGAGATTCTTTGATTGTTTTTAGTTTTTTTCTCTCTTCTTCTTCTTTTCTCTTCTTCTCTCTTCTTTCTTTCTCATGAATATCTATGTTTCCATTTAGTTTGGTTTGGACATATGTGGTTTATTGTGAGCTCGAACGGGATTGGATTTGCGGGTCTTCATAGTCAGTCTGGAAAGGATAAGAGAAATGGTTCGATAGAGAACCTAATTGTTACCGCCTAGCCATTTACTAACTAACGTATTCCTGCATAACCTCACACCTATAACTACCTCATGTATGAGCAAAACTATGAGAATGGGGAGAAAGTATAAGCAATAATGGCAAACAAGCTTGGAGCTCAAGAAATTATCTGAACGAATCTCTGTCTAATAAAATCTTGCCTAACCGAATCTTTGAAACACCTCTAAACAATAAGGAATCATCCTAGCCTTATCCAATCACCTTTAAGTATTTAGTCCACCATTCAACTTTGATTTATGGCAGAACAACCTCAAGGTTTATGATATCAGAGTTTCGCCAATCATAGATCTAGCAACCCACATATGTTGTAACCAATCCAAAGCGATCCAACAAGCATTGTAGCAATTGAAGATTGGAGCATCATTACTTGATCAAAGTACTAAAATAGGAAGGAGGAAAGACAAAATGATGACACAAAGAAAACAAGATGGAATATATGCTAAGTGCTTCATTTGGTAGACACCTGAACCAGTCACTCGGCTCGGTAGTTGTTATTAGACCAATAATCCCATCTGGTAGTTGGCTACCAAACAGAAATTCTTATTCGGTAGTCTACACCCAAACAAGGCACTGCCGGATGAAGGCACTACCAAGCCAAAGGCGCTGTCGGATCAAGGCACTGTCGGACCAAGTCGCTACTAGACTAAGGCACTGGTTGACTAATGCACTGCTAGAGCAAGGTATTACCGAAATAAAGAGCAACGAACTAAGGATGCCAGGAAAACTAAGTATGGAAATTCTGAATTCAATCTCTTATACATGGAAATTCTAGATCGTATCTTCCATATGTGGAAAGAACTGAACCAAGTGGGGTAAATAAGAAAATTACCTATTTTTTAGGCTTATCCTCCTTATATCTTCACTCCTATAAATATTCAAGTTGATCAGCACTAAAGGTGGGTGCCCAGCTTACAACGGTAATGGGGGACAAGTCAGAGAAAGCCAATAATAGTCGAACAAGAATTGGCTAACATGAGTAGGATAACAGGTGTAGGCAAACAAGAAGAGCTGAACAAGAAGAGTTGAACAAGAAGAGGCTTATAGGAATAGGAAAATAAGAATAGTTGAACATGAATAGGCAAACAAGAATGGATGAACAGAAGTAGCCAAATAGACTTCCTTAGGGCTATATCTTACTTTTATTAAGCTATAGATCGTTGTATTTTATATCTTAAGCATTGTACCAAAAGTTTATAAGAAGGATAATGAATATGAACAGCGGATGTAGGCATATTCTGGCCGAACTAGTATAAATCTTTGTGTTCTTTACTGTACTGCGATTTACTTTCTACATGATATTTATGTGATTTTCTCTCTAAAAATAAATTATAATACAAATATAATAGTTGTGTTATATATCATGTATCCACAATTCTACAACAAACGACTTGGAGATGTTTGTCTATTTTTAAAAAAAATGATTATTATGTCCACAACTTGTCCATTACTAGGAAAAATTGGATAGATATGGTATCAGATGAATATCGAAGTCCGTTTCATAAAAAGCAAATATCACTATAACAATCATACACAATACCAACTAGACGGGGCCAAATGTAATGTAAGGTCAACAAATATTGCTTATATTGATTTATTTCAAAAACAATTTATGTAACACTTTGAAGAATTATGTAGAAATGACTATTCAATTGGTTAATTATTATTTTAGGGATAATTGTTTAATTAATCATTTATATTTAACAAATACTTGATCAATTATTATTCAGCTAATTATCGATTCGATGTGCATAATTTTTTATTAATGTTAACTGATCACAACGAAGTATCACTGCTCTATATCAGTATGTATCATTATTCAACTACTAATTGAAAATTTATTCTTTTAAATTCATAACAAAAACAAAAGAAAAAGTAAACTGGATTATGAGTATAATTCAAATTTTCTTCCAATCCATGTAAGTGATCATTACTTACACAGATGATTTCTACTACATTTTGATAGAAGACTTTTGTTCTTTATTTTTTATATTTTATTGAACACTGTTAATTAGCGTTGATAAGCTATCAATTTCGATGTTTGAACTTGTGACCTTTAATCTTGTAATCCAAAGTAACCAACCGATCCAACCACATTGATTTTTTGTTTTATATCATTTGTAATGTTTCTAAAAATATCATTATGTAGCATTTCAAATAGTAAAAAAAACTAAAGATTGTTTCCTTTGAATACTAATCAATATATTTGGATACAAATCATTTTTTAAAGACAATGTTCAAGACAAGTACACGGCTTTTTCATACGGTGAAGCAATTTGGATTCACACCCGGATATTTCAATTCACAACTTTGACTCTATTTTTGACTTTTTCTAACTTATCCATAAGAAAATCCCCACACACATATGGAAATATTTGGTACACCTTAATCTTTCCACAAACAATACTCTCCTAAGCTTGAGTGTTATTATTTAAACTTGATGAGAACTTAAAGTAAAAGCATCGGATGAAAAAATATATTTAAATGCAATTGAATACTCGAACATAATATCATTACTCATTAATTACAAACAAGTCGTTTCCAACAGTTTAAACCATACTCCGATCATTTCAAAATATCAAAAAACTAAGAAACCATAATCACAATTATTGATTAAAATCGATAATATACCTTACTATCCAAGGCGATGACAAGGATTGAATGATGTAGTACTAGACAGAGTAAGTGACGACAAATGATTAGGTATCGAGACGATGATGACGAGGAGGGTTGGAAATCAACGCGACATTAAGAGGAAGTGCATTATAGAGAAGCAATGGTAGTGTAAGCGGCGCTAGGGCCGGTGGCGCAAGGAGGAAGAGGAGAGGAGACTAAAGTGCAAGGAGAAGGAGTGTTTGGGCATAGAATTTCACTACAACAAAATGACCATATTACAACTGTATTTTTACAACTGCTAAAAAATGACAGTTGTAATAAAGGTTTTTTACAACTCTTTTTTTCAGAAAGTTGTAATAAACTTATTTTCAACAACTCTTTTATTTTTCCAGTTGTAATAGATGTCTATTACAACATTTCTTTTTTGCCAGTTGTAATAGATACCTATTTTTAACAACATTTCGTTTTTGTTAGTTGTAATAGATGGCTATTACAACATTTATCGTTTGCCGGTTGTAATAGATATCTATTTTTACCAACTCTTTTTTTGTCAGTTGTAATAGATGTCTATTAGAACCTTTTCCGTTTGCCCACTGTAATAATTAATTAATAATTATAAATAAATAATAATACTTAATAATTACTAATTAGTAATTAACAATGAATAATTTTTTTATTAATAATTACTATTAAATAATAATAATTATTTTGAAAATATGAATAATTAATATTAATAATCATAATTCGATAATTAATAAATAATAATTTAAATAATTAATAAATAAGAATATTTAGTAATAACATTAAAAATTAATAATAATTAATATTAATAATTAATAATAACTATTAAATATACTTAATAATTAATAAATAGTAATTAGTTTTCAAAAATTAATATTTAATATTTAATATTTAATAATCAATAACATATACATAATGATTAATAATTAAATAACCAATAAAAGATTAATAAAAAATAATTAGTAATTCATATATTAATAATCAATAAATAAATAATAAATATTTAATTAATAATTAATAATTTATAAATATTAATTACTATTAAATAATAATTATTTTAAATAATAATTAATATTAAATAATAGTAACTAATAATTAATATATAATAATATTTTCATAATAAATAAAAATTAAAAGTTAAAAATCAACATTAAATAATGATAAAAGTTAAAAATTAAAATTAAATAATAAATAATAAAAATAATAGTTAATAGTTAATTAAAATAATAATAATTAACAGCAAATAAAAAATAAATATTAAATACATAATGCTTAAAAAATTTAATATTAATGTATAATAATTAATAACTACTATTAAATACTAAAAATTAATAATTAATTTGAAATATCAAATAATTCCTTTTAATAATTAGCAATTAATAGTTATTTAGTAATTAATAATGAATAATTAATTAATAATTAATAAATAAATATTAAAGATTAAACTAATAATTTATATATAATTCACTATTAAATACTAGTAATTAATAAAAAAAATTATATAATAATTAATATTAAATTTTTTACTTATATTAAATAGCTAGTAAACTACAATCGTTTTATCCACTAAAATACATAAAAAATTAACTATAGTTCGATTAAAACTGGACGAATGATTATCGGATGCGGATGTGATCATATTTGTATCCGTTTTCGAATATCAGATAATTTTTCATATTTTGAATACAAACAAGGATGAATTTCAATTTTTTTGGATATTCGTTGGCAGCCCTACATTGGACCTAATTCACATAATGTTATATGATGAAGGCATACAAATTTCCCTTGGCTCCAACACTTAATTTTCCTTTGGCTCCAACACCAAATTTCCCTTGGCTCTAACACTTAATTTTCCTTTAGCTCCAACACCAAATTTCCCTTTGGCTCCTGCTTTTCCTTTATCCCCGCTAATAGCTTCTTTCCCAAATCATTTTTCATTCTTGCGTTCCCCAACTAAATAAACCCTAGCTCCTAAATCGGAATAGGAAAGACCGCATCTCCAAGCATGCCACGAGTTTCGCTGCCGCTAGCTCCTCCGCTACAAGCTACTCCATAGGTGCCACTAATTTCCTTATATTTCTCCTGGATATTAGTTCATATATCATGCAAATCTTGGCATTCCAATTTATGATGTTATACTTCTATCTTCCCAAAATATATTTGCTTAAATATTTTCTTCTAGTTCATTATATAAACCCCCAATTACCTCCATAAATGGTGATCAAGAAGTTTCTGAGTTATCATCAGCCATGAGGAAACTTCTTGAATCAAGAAATGCTTTAACAGTTTGAAATCAGGTATAGTGATCAAGAATTCGTTTCTGCAGAATCCAGGTATGTTGCAACTGGGTTTAGATGATGATTTTCTTTAATCTGATAAGCCAGTGGTTTGGCACTTGCTTTCTTTCTGTTTTGATGATTTTCTTGAGATCTTGACTGATTTTTCTTTGACTGTTCTTCAATTCTGACTTGATCAATGAGAAAGACTGAGTGCAGCTAGAGCTTTCTAGGCGAGGCACTAGTCTTTGGAGATAAGTCTTGTGTACCCAACTGATGATAATGTTTCTGATGGGTAATTAATCTCCAAATGATGAGATTTCTCTGATGGAGATTAATATCTTCTTCTTTTGTAAGAGTTTTTTTGATGCAGTTTTGCCTTGTAATGGCTCTGATACCAAGTTAGAATTTGAGATAGATTGAATAGTTAAGATCTTGAAGAAGAAGTTAAAAAGAATGCAGATAGAATTCTTTATTGGAAAAGAGAATGATCGAATGATACAGAGTTTACAGTTTTCTGTTCTTAAATATAATTCAAAATATACGTGGGCTTTGGGCTTTTCGGGTAGAAGCTGCAACCCGTATTTGTCTTGCTAAGTGCTGAGATAAAGTAGAGCTGCATACATTCTATTTACAAAATATACCGAAAATGAAACACGTTATGAGCAAATCTAATTGAACTTCCTAGTTTCTCACTGATCAAGATTTGTACTTAGGGACGTTGTGTAAGGAAATGGGATAATTTGGTTCAAGATTGATTGAACAGACCTGAATGATCATAGAAAATTGATTTCAGATTCCATAATCTTGAATATTAAGGATGTTTAATCCTAAAGTATGATATCATAAAAACAGAATAAAAGGCAAAAAGGTAATATAAAACAACTTCATTAGAAGTTAAAAATGTTACAACGCAGAGGAATAAATAAAAATAGCATTCATTCTAACCATATAAAATAATTCCATAAAGAATGCATTCGCATATTTCATTTTTGGTCTAAAACATAAATATGCATACCTCTTTTTTCCTTTTAAGTCTGCACATGTGAAGTATCTGCACATTTAAGTATAAGGTGTGAGTTAAAAAGAGAAGACACTAAATTGTGTTACAACATGCTAAGAGACGGGATAATCCAAATTTCGATCTTTGAAAAGAACCTTGTTCCAACAAGCATTTTAAAGTTTCTAACATACTCGGCTATATCATACTTTTTTCAACATTTTGAAGTGAATTTCTCTTAGGGCACCACAAAGTTCTTATTCTTCAAAGTTCAGCAAGCATGGACAAATTTAAGACCACGCAAGTACCAAAATCAAGCATCAAAAGCACCTGAGATCATTCTCAGACCTGCACTACTTTAGTTCAGCGCAGTTCAGGACAGACTAGGTTGTTCAGAACTGATTCTGCTTATGTATTTAGGTCCAGTCCAAGTTGTGTCAGTCCTCTACACTTTCCTATGCTTCACACTCTCATGCATGCTTCAGTCCAGTTTTCAGTTTAGGTACTAGTTCATTCAGAACATGCCCGCTTATGCTTCAGATTCACGTTTGCTGCTCTTTTCAAGCTGGTTCAGTACATGTATGCTTCAGATTTATGTATGCTAGATTCTTCTTCAAGCTAGTTTAGTACATACTTCAGATTCATGTATGCTTTGTTGAAAATTAAACTTGACTTTGGGCTAGATTATTGGACTTAATTTGGGCCACAAATAAAGAAGTAAAACTAAAAAAGAATTCTAGAGAAAGTTAGAAAGAAACATCTAGATAGAATTATCTAGATATATGTTGTCATGGTAGAAGAGGTTCTAGAATTTTCTATTCTCAAATTGTAATAAAATAACTAGAATCTAGAGTTTTCTTATCTAAAGATATTTTGTATGAAATTTATAGAAAACTCTTGAGAATAGTTGTATACCGTAGGATCAAACACATCTCCACCATTCATTTGAGATGTGAATTACTATAAATAGGAATGGTGTATCTCAATTGTAAGCAAGCAAAAAATTGTAAGCAAAAGTTTGTAATAAAGTACAACTTTCTCCTTTAAAAATCAATCTCTCATTTCACACTTGCTATCCAATTAATCTTCAACTTGAAAAATTGCTAACATTGGTATCAGAGCAAGGTTCTTAGTCAAGAAAATATGGCAAGTGGCATGACACCATTTCAAGTTCCATTGCTAAAGAAGGAGTACTATGATAATTGGAGTATTCGCATGAAGGCGTTACTCGGTTCACAAGATGTGTGGGATATCGTTGAAAATGGGTATATTGAACCCGTCGATATCACCACTTTATCCCAAACTCAAAGGGATAATTTGAAGGATTCAAGAAAGAAGGATCGTAAGGCTCTTACTCTCATTCATCAAGACTTGGATGAATCTATATTTGAGAAGGTAGCAAGTGCGCAAAGTAGTAAGGAAGCATGGGAGATTTTGGAGAATGCATTCAAAGGCATCGATAAAGTGAAGAAGATAAGACTACAAACTATGCGAGGTGAGTTTGAAGCTTTACATATGAAATCAACCGAATCAATTGATGATTATTTTTCATGAGTTTTGGCATTAGTAAATCAAATGAAAAGATATGGTGAAAAATTGGAGGACTCTAGAGTGGTCGATAAAATTCTACGTTCTTTAGATTCAAAATTCGATTACATAGTTGTACCTATTGAAGAATCTAAAGATCTAGAATCCATGACCGTTGATCAACTCATGGGATCACTTCAAGCCCACGAAGAAAAATTAAAGAAAAGGGTTAAAGAAGAGCCATTGGAGCAAGCTCTTCAAACCAAACTCACCTTAAACGAGAATGAAACATTTAGAAATATAAGAAGTCGTAGCCAAAGAGGAAGAGGTCGAGGTCAAAGCTGTGGAAGAGGTGGTTACAAAATTTTCAATAAAGAGGAGAGAAGCCAAAACGCATATGCTACAAGAGGTCGAGGAAGAGGAGGAAACATGATACAAAATGGAAGACCAAGGTATGATAAAACACAAATTAAGTGTTATAATTGTGATAAATTTGGGCATTTTGCTTCCGAATGTAGATCTACTTCTAATAAAGTTCTAGAGAGATCTAACTTTGCTAAAGAAGAGGAAGAATATTCTACACTACTTTTGGCACAAAAGGGAGATGCATGTGGTGATAACAATACATTGTATTTGGATACGGGGGCTAGCAATCATATGTGTGGAAGAAGGAACATGTTCACGGAGCTTGATGAATCAGTAAGTGGAAACATTTATTTTGGTGATGAATCTAAAATTCCAGTTAAGGGAAAAGGAAAAATATCAATTTGCTTAAAAAATGGAAAACATGATTTTATCTCTAACGTATATTATGTGCCTAATATGAAAAGTAACATTCTAAGCTTGGGGCAACTTTTAGAAAAGGGATATGACATTCATATGAAAGATCATAGCCTTCTCATGAAAGATGCTAAAGGAAATCTGGTTGCTAAAGTAGAAATGTCAAAAAAATAGAATGTTTCCACTCCATATTTCAAATAATATTGCCAAATGTTTAAAAGCATGCTATAAAGATTCATCATGGCTTTGGCACTTAAGATTTGGACATCTTAATTTTGGGGGTTTAAAGTTGTTAAAGAATAAAAACATGGTGAAAGGTTTACCACGAATCGATCATATGAATCAACTATGTGAAGGATGCTTATTTGAAAAACAACCAAGGAAAAGTTTTCCAAAAGAATCCAACACAAGGGCTAAAGAACCACTAGAGTTAATTCACACCGATATTTGTGGTCCAATAAAACCGTGCTCACTTGGATAAAGTAATTACTTTGCTTTGTTTATTGATGATTATAGTAGAAAAACCTGGGCCTATTTCCTTAAACAAAAGTCCGATGTATTTGATGCCTTTAAGAAATTTAAAGCTTTTGTAGAAAATGAAAGTGGTTATAAGATAAAAGCCATGAGGTCCGACCGAGGTGGAGAATTTACCTCTAAAGAATTTGAGAAAATTTGTGAAGAAAATGGAATTCACCGTCCCTTAGCCGTCCCGTATACTCCACAACAAAACAGGGTCGTAGAAAGGAAGAATAGATCTCTACTTAATATGGCCCGGAGTATGTTGAATGTGCAGTGTATTTAGCTAATCGCTCTCCAACTCGAAGTGTGTGGAAAAAAACCCCCGAAGAAGCTTGGTGTGGAAGAAAACCATGTATAACACATTTGAGAGTATTTGGAAGCCTAGCATATGCCCATGTGCCGGATCAAAGGCGTTCCAAATTGGATGATTAAAGTGAAAAATATATATTCATTGGCTATGACTCAAGGTCAAAAGGGTATAAGTTATATAATCCTATAAATGGAAAAGTTGTTGTTAGTTGAGATGTGGAGTTTGATGAAGAAAACACTTGGGATTGGAGCACACAAGAAGTTAATTATAATTTCCTTCCCTTTTACGAAGAAGAAGAAAGCAGTGATGTGCAAGAAGAGCCAACTAGTCCAACACCGTCATCTCCATCAAGCACTCATCAAGAAACACCATAAGAAAAAAGCTCAAGTGAAAGGATGTCGCGCATGAGATCTTTATAAGAACTATACGAGGTAACACCACTTTGTGATAATATTACTTTATTTTGTCTTTTTGCAAATTGTGAGCCAATAGATTTCGAAGAAGCAAAACAAGACAAAAGGTGGAGGAGTGCTATGGATGAAGAAATCAAAGCTATTGTGAAAAATGATACATGGGAGATGGTTGATTTACCTAAAGGACACAAAGCTATTGGAGTAAAATGGGTATACAAAGTAAAGAAGAACGCTAAAGGAGAAGTTGAAAGGTACAAAGCTAGATTGGTAGCCAAAGGATACAAGCAAAGAGAAGGTGTAACGACCCTGAATTTTTGACATTTGAAATGTGAATATTTAATGATTTTAAATATTCGAATGATAGTTTAATTTGAAATTCGAGATATCAGAATGAATTTGGCGATTTAATTTTTGAATTTAATTTACTGAAGTTGGGTAAAAATTTGAATCGTCAGTTTTAAGCTGATTAAAAATATTTTCAAGGCTTAGAAAATTCATATTTATGATACTGAAGGTAATGGAACTTTCGGAATTGAATTCGAAACTATTTTGTTCAGTTTTGAATTTATATTGCTTAAATCGATATTTAAAAATAGACTTCCGAGGCAAAGTCTCGAAATTCGACGAAACCGATTCCATTGGATCCATAATATTGTATTATTATCGGATTTCAATTTTTGTAACGTTTGGAGTCATCGTGTGGTCGTACGATAAGCAAACGCGCTAAAATTTATATCGAATTCAATTTAATAACTGGTCCAAAAAGCTATCTTCTCCATACGATCGAATTTGGACTCGAAACCTTTTCTAGTGCATTCGAAATCGGCGTATAACATTACAAACACCTAGCGGCACACCTCGATAGGAAGTCAAAATTTTTAGTTGACTTTATCAGAACGGTTTGAATTTAAAAATTGAATATATATATACAGTCAACCCCAGTTGAAATTATCTCACATCAACTCTCTTCCACAGCATTGTACCCTTTTTTCTCCCACACGCAACCCATCACCTCGTATTCAAATCACGATGCCTTCTAATGCTTTAATTAAATTTCAAACGAAGAAAATTATAAGGGCCAAGTGACTTCAGCCTTCCTCTTTCATATATTCGTTTGCGAAAAAAATGGCCACTCTTTTCCTTTTAATTCAAATCAAAATCAAATTAGAAATGAAAACTCTTTTTCGTTCAAAATCAAACGCAGTAGCTTCAAAAATTTTAATGGCCGCTATCAAAACATTCGAATTTCGAATTCGAATTGAAATTGAGGGGTGTTCGGCAGAGGGGTCTCGGCAACTTTAGGGATCCACAATCGAAATCGAGTTTGCCAATTTCTAAAAAGGAAAGAGAAGACATTCCATTCTCGTTCGTTCTTCTTGGGCTCGAGCTCGACGCTTCGTGCACCGCGATCTGGAGGGAGGCGGCGAAGTGATCTTTGGGTCTTGTGGAGTGGGTAGGTGGAAGATAAGGCAAGTTCGATCGAAGGGGGTGGCCGAGATCGAGGCTGGGTTCAAGCAGAGGTAATCATTCGATTTACTTCTGTTCGATTTAAAATTAATAATGTATATATATATATATACAGAAATAGGAAGAAGAATTTTTAAGATCATATTTTTGTTAATAGGAGATATTGGTACAGTTTTGATTAATGAATGTATGTGTAAATATAAGCAATTAAATTTATATAAGGTAAAAAGAAGAAAAAATACAAAACCTTTTTGTAGACAGAAATATATATATACTCGCAGAAAGAAGAAGCAAAATTATTCAGTAAAGGATGACTGCAGTTTTATATTTTTAATATATATGTATATATATGCAAAAAAGAAATATATAGATAGGTAGGGTTTTGAAAAAAAATAGGAATTTTAAATGTTTGAGGAGTTTTTGTAAAATTGGATTTTAAATCTATATATAGGTATATATATGTACTTTCAAAGGGAAAATAATTATACATAAAAACATATTAAACATGCTAGTTCATTTTAAAAGAGATTAATTATTCGATTTACTCGAATATTAACAAAACATATATTATTTATATAAGGTCTAAAATCGTGAAGAAACAAGCCGGTTTGGGTTTGGATTGCAAAATAAAAAGGCAAAGGTGAGATCTTCTCACTCAAACGAAAATTTGATTTTGAAGTTATTGATTGCTGTTTGGTTGTGATATTAGATATAGTAGGATATATATATATATATTTGGGTAATTGATTTTCCCGCATTATATAGCGGATGAGACCCTATGCGCCGCATAATAGCGGATGATATTTTATAAATCCCATATACCACGATATTTCACCTCGAAGTGGAATTGGTATTGTGCTAACATATGTGGATGCAGGGAAACAGGTTGGAGGGATCCAACTGGATTCGTCAAATTGTATGAATTTGTTCATATGTTGTATGAATTTGTTTCATATGTTGTGTGATGATTTATTTATAATCTGTGTATGATTATTTTTGTGATTGAATTTGTTGAAGGCTATAATTTAGCCGAATGTATTTTTGGTATCGTTGGATACCAGAAATAAATAAAATTGGATTTTTTTTGAAATAAATTTTAAGTAAATTCCTTTTGAAAGAATTGGGTGAATTTAAAAGAAGGAATTTTAAAGCATAAAGTTGATTTTTGAAATCTTATCTAATTATTTCCCAAAATATGGGAAAAAGATATTAATAAATGGGTTTTGAGTAATATTGTTTAAAAGTTGAAGAATTTATTTAAAATGGAATTTTAAATGGTTTGGAAGAGATAAAGGAATTTATTTTAAAAGGTGATGAATTTCTAGAAATCAAATTGATAATTGATTTGGTATTGGAAAATAAATCTTTAGGAAATCGATATGAAAATTTATTTGGTGTTGAATTAAAATGGATTTTGTGTTGAAATAAATTTGGAAATCGATTTGTAAAATGATTTGGTAATTGTAAAAAAAATTTAGAAATCGATTTCTAAATGATTTGGTATTTGGAAATAAACTTAGAAATCGATTGTAAAATGATTTGGTATTGAAATAAATTTAGAAATAAATTTGAAATTGATTTGGTGTTTGAAAGTGAATATTTGGAAATTTAAATTCACAATTGAATTTATAAAGAAAAAAGGGAAATAAATAATATCTGGAATTTTTATTCCAAGAGTGAAAAATGATTTGAAATTTGTTTTCATAGTGATGAAGTGTGGAAAATATATATCTTGTGAAGATATTTTGAAATTTAATAATTCGGGAAAATTATTTAAATTGGTTGATTGTTGTGAATGTTGTTTGATAGTTAATAACCGACTATCAATATTTGCCTTTGAAATGGCACTTGAATTTGTTTTTAAAAAACAAGCGCTCATTATTCTGTTTAGCCGGGAGAGGACTTTGTGTCATATAACCCATTCCGAATAAGTGATATGACGATATGGATCCATTGAAGACTGGTGGTGAAGACCGGGTATTTATGAAAACGATAGGATGACCTATCGATTGTCTCTGCACCATTAGCTACGGTATAGAGATTTCCTTTGTGATGGGAAGTTCGATCGGGATTGTGAATACTCGGATTGCAAGGGCTTCTTCGGAAGTGCCTTCAGTTCTGTTCGAACCCGGAACAGACTTGTATGGTTACATGTCTGACATTACATTTTGAGATATAAAGCTGATTTCTTTCAAATACATTTCTGTTGGTGGAAGAGAATTTATTCTCTTAGCTTAACACCCTTCTCCGAGACGTACGAGCTCAGAGGTTATGTAGTTGAAGGTTATCAGTGATATACTCCCAATTTGGTAATGTGACATGCTGAGTGCTGCTGTGTGTTGATCATTTATTGATCATTTGTGATCACAGCATGGCTTTGTGAAAAAGCGTAGCTTTGTGGACGAGACCTCATCGGACCTCACAACCCGGAAATGGTCAAAACAGGAATGATGCGGCAAGGTTATGAGGGTCGCTCCCTTTAGGGTATGTCATTTCCTTCTGGAAAAGGGTGGTATCAGGTATGGAGCCCTGGTATTTAACCTATGTGGTTGCTCCAATCTTATTTACTGTGTGATTGTTGCTGTGTGATCGTGGCGCCTCGGATAAAGGTCCCAAAGGGCCGGGGGTGGCATATTCGTGTAGTAGTTACCTAGTGTAAGGGGTAACCCGGCCTTGTGTTGGCAGAGAGCTAGTTAGTTCTCGGGACGTCCCGCCAGAGGCGTACCCATATGGCAGTAGGAAGTTCCTTAGCCTGACCATTTGTTCGAAATCCAAAGAAACAATACGAGCCTTGTACGGTTTTAGTTGTATAACCTGCTATGGAATGTGGCGGTAACCTGCTATTGAACATAGTAGCTATAGTAGGCATACAATAATGGTTGTATGCTGGCTAAGATTAATATTATCCTTTCAAAATGTTTTCCACACTAGACATTAATAATAATATCAACTGATTTTTCGTAGTAAGCATATTTGACTATCATAAGGAGAAATCTCCTCCAATTCTGCGTTTGCATTGTGTGTGTGGCGGGAGGCCTTATGGTAGTTTCATTTTCCAAAAGCATTGCGAATTTTTTTTATTTTCTTTGTGAAAATAACTGTTTTACTATCTCACACCAGTCACCATGACTGACCTGGAGTTTATTGTTCCCTTTCTAAACTCTAGGTGCCCATAATTTTCCACATGGGCAGCCTAGAGTTATGTTATCAGGATATTCTGGATATTCTGGAGCTTTGGAGACGAGCTGGATGGCGAGACGTACTCCCGTACTTGTTTATTTATTCCGCTGTGTATTCTGTATGAGGACCAGTTTATATAACTGTCCATTGTTGTATTGAGTTGTATATTGACTCTCATTGTTGTATTGTATAAACCGATATAGTTCTTTGTTTAAAAGACTAGTGATTATCTATTATATATTGTTCCGCTGCGAATGTGAGATTCTGATATTGTTTCTATTTCTGTTGTTGTTTCTGTTTCTTTTTCTTCTGTCTTTTTCTACCTCTTCTTTTTAATCCTAATGGTTCGGTTTTACGGCATTCGATTGCGCGGCATTTGATACAGTTGACCTTTTAATGTCGACTTTCGAGCGTCAAAAAGTCGAAACGTTACAGTAGGTATAGATTATGACGAGGTATTTGCTCTTGTTGCCCGTTTAGAAACTATAAGATTATTAATTTCTTTAGCGGCTCAAAACAAATGGAAAATATATCAAATGGATGTGAAATCGGCTTTCTTGAATGGTACTATAGAAGAAGAAGTTTATTTGGAGCAGCCACTTGGTTATAAAATTAAAGGACATGAAGATAAAGTTTTAAAATTGAAAAAGTCACTTTATGGTTCGAAACAAGCCCCTAGTGCATGGAATACTAGAATTGATAAATATTTTCTAGAAAATAACTTTATAAAATGCCCCCTTGAACATGCTCTTTACATAAAAACAAATCAAAGTGGATATATCTTGATTGTATGTTTGTATGTGGATGACTTAATCTTTACCGGAAATAATCCAAAAGCATTTGAAGATTTTAAGAAGGAGATGAGTTTAGAGTTTGAGATGACCGATATTGGACTCATGTCATATTATCTTGGTATCCAAGTGATTCAAAGCGAGCACGGCATATTTATTTCACAAGAAGCATATGCAAAGGAAATATTGAAGAAATTTAGGATGGATGGAAGTAAACCAGTTAATACCCCAATATAATGTGGAACAAAGCTCTCAAAATATACCAAAGAAGAAGACACTACGCCATAGATGGCCTACTGCAACGAAATTACATGGTGTTGCTAGCTATAATGTAACAATAGGTATGCTGATTTTTGTCTATTACAACACTCGCTTCAAGGTGTTAGCATAGGTATCAACCAGATGTTGCAGTAGCTATAGATGTATTCAAATTAAAAAATTAATAAAATTAGCAATCCGCGTGAATACGATCCAACGGTCTACATTTAATCTGGTTGTTAAAATGGATCACCACTGCAATTTGCCCCAAAATTTCGTTTTACCACCTGAACTAGTTTAGAGTAGATCCCCTTTTCTCGTATGTGATAATGGCTGCTCCTATCTTGTTCCTCTTTTGCTCTGAAATTAGGGCTTTGGCCTCGTGTTCGCTCCTATGAGATTAGCTAGGGCTTCGGCCTTGTCTTCGCTCCTGTGAGATTAGCTAGGGCTTCGACCTTGTGCGATTAGGGCTTCGGCTAATATCGAAGGACCCGATTGATTGTCGATCGATTACAATTGCTGTTCTTCTGATTTGCTTTGGCAATCGATCGTCTCCTTGCTTCGAATACAGCTCCTTCGATTTTGCTTGAGTTCAACTGTGTATTCGGGTATGTAATTTGTTGCTTTTACTTTACTGTATTGCTTGCTTGAACTCGATACTATCTGCCGATGATGTTAATGTGTTTATATAGGGTTCGAACCCCTAGATTTACGTTCGTATATATCTGTTTGAATTTGTCAACTAATTTATCTCGGCCACTTGATTTAAGTTGAATGTTTGTGATGATTTCTGACTTTGTCAATTTCGTATATTTGTTACTTGATTCCCACGATGTTGATTTCTGACTTGGTTTGATTTCTTGGCCACCACGGTTTTGGTTTGACGATGGTTGTCATGGCTCTGACTTTACTCTGTTGACATCGGTCATTTAATTGATTGTTCATCGTGACTTTGCCTTTGACATTTAACTAGACTTCGGCAACTTGATTTGAATTGGTTGAACTTGCTACTGTTCGTGGTTGACTTTGGCTATGTCTGTTCATCCTGTAGCTTGAACTTGTAATATATCTTCTGGTTGACATCCTGTAGCTTGAACTTGTAATATATTTCACTTGAGTTTTTGTAGTCAAGTTGCTTCACCATACTGTTTCCATTGGTGCCACACACACACTTGTGTACCTTTCTCTTTGTGCTTCACTTGTTCACTGAAACTGTTGTATCACTTATGTTTTCCATTATCATGTATATATATATGCATTCATGTATGTATATATGTGTTTGTTGTTGCACTTGAACATGTATATATGTTGCACTGGGTTTGTTTTTTATTTGATGTTGAGGCCTTCTCTTGTATTTAGTTGCCTTCGAGTCATATAAGTTTCTTTCCCTTGTGCCAGTCTTGCTTTGTTTTGGTCTTGGCCATTCACTTGTTAAGGCTGCTTGTTTCATTGATGCATGTTTTTGTATTCACCACTTTGCATTGGTCATTGTATATCTATGCACTGGTCCTTTGAGCCTGTTTGCACTGCCTATATATATACATGCTGTTTCACACATGTATATATGTATGGTTGCTTTCATATGGTAGCTGGACTTGCTCGAGTTCATATTTCTTATATTATCTGACTTCGGTCATTTTTGAAATTGCTGCAGCTCATTCACTTGACACTTCTGTTGGTCTGTATTTTTGAATATGGTTGGAGTTTTGGTTTAATTGTGAGTTTGAGTTCTTTTGTTGAGCTCTGTCCACTGTTGTTTTATGTCTGGCATACAAGTCTGGTATAGTTTGCTCTGACCAATTCATTGAGCATGCTGTTTATTTCTGTAGCATGCTTCTGTTTCATTTTTGTTCTTGTGCATTGTCAACTGCTTGGACCAAATTGTCACCCAAATAACTGAGGCAAATAATATTTTCAAAATTACATTTTATTTTATACTGCAAAAATATTTCCTTTTCAATTTTACTGTGTCAGTGTGTATTTTTGCAGATTGCTCAGATGTTGGATTCAATCTGAAATGGAGTTGAAGACAGGTTTCAAAGAAGGCTCGATCTTCAGAAATCGGATGAATCAGGCGGTGCCCCGGACCCCGCCGGGACTGCGGTGCCCCGGACCCCCGCCGGCGCTGCGCCCGGACCCGCTTCTCGCTCGCCTTCGACTCGGCACTCGGCTCGCCTTCGGCTCGGCACTCGGCTCGTCATATATTTGTCAGTGTCGGTGTCTGTATAAATTGAAACTGCATATGTAATGAGTGAACTGAGTGATGTAGTGAGGAATATCTGTATATGTAAATATCAGTGTTATATATCATTGAATTGTAAAATAGTGGAGTCGGGAATTTGTACTATTTCAAATGTTGAAATAAAATATTTATTTAAATAAATTACTGTTTGAATATCAAATTCTGTGCAATAGCATTTTATTAAATAAATATTTATTTCTATTAAAAAATCAAATATGCTCTACATTGTGGGCCCCACAAATTCAGAAAATTAATATCTATAGCAACATTTTTGAATGTTGCTACATGCACCTATGGATGTTGCTATAGACCCAAATAGGATTCTATTGCAACAATATTTCTTATGTTGCCTTAGATAGTCAAAATGTTGCCTTTGAGGTCTGCGGCAACGCGGCAAAATGCATCACCGAGAAAGTGTTGCCTTTGCCCTTTTTTAGCCTTCAGCAACATTTTTTGGCACATCCTGCATCACTTCTTTGGTGTTGCAGTATGCAATCTATGGCATAGTGAGATGTGGATCCTACATTATTCAAGAGTTTGGTTGGTAGCTTAAGATACCTCACATGCACAAGACCCGATATACTTTATGGTGTTGGACTCATTAGCCGCTATATGGAAGCTCCTACAACATCACACTTGAAGACTGCAAAAAGGATTCTTTGATACATCAAAGGTACCATTGATTTTGGTTTGTTATACTCAAGTTCTAATAATTTCTAGTTGATTGGTTTCAGTGACAGCGATTTGGCTGGAGATGTTGATGATCGTAAAAGTACGACTGGATTTGTCTTCTTCATGGGAGATACAGCCTTCACCTGGAGCTCAAAAAAACAACCAATTGTGACGCTTTCCACTTGTGAAGCTGAGTATGTTGCTGCTTCAACTTGTGTTCGTCATGCTATTTGGATTCGTGATCTATTGATGGAGTTGCATATACCACAACACAATCCAACAGAAATTTACATGGATAATAAGTCAGCTATCGCTCTAGCCAAGAATCCCGTCTTCCATGAACGAAGTTCACACATCGATACACGTTATCACTTTATTCAAGAGCGGATTGCAAAAAAGGAAGTACAAGCAAAGTTTATTAACTCAAAAGAGCAAGTAGCAGACATTTTTACAAAGGCATTAAAGAATGAAGACTTTCAAAGACTGCGGAAGATGCTTGGAGTGACAAAGTCAAGTTTACGGGAGGATGTTGAAAATTAAACTTGACTTTGGGCTAGATTATTGGACTTAATTTGGGCCACAAATAAAGAAGTAAAGCTAAAAGAGGATTCTAGAGAAAGTTAGAAAGAAACATCTAGATAGAATTATCTAGATATATGTTGTCATGGTAGAAGAGGTTCTAGAATTTTCCATTCTCAAATTGTAATAAAATAACTAGAATCTAGAGTTTTCTTATCTAAAGATATTTTGTATGAAAGTTATAGAAAACTCTAGAGAATAGTTGTATACCGTAGGATCAAACACATCTCCACCGTTCATTTGAGATGTGAATTACTATAAATAGGAGTGGTGTATCTCAATTGTAAGCAAGCAAAAAATTGTAAGCAAAAGTTTGTAATAAAGTACAACTTTCTCCTTTAAAAATCAATCTCTCATTTCACACTTGCTATCCAATTAATCTTCAACTTGAAAAATTGCTAACATGCTTCACACATACACACACAATGGTAGAGAAACCAATTGAATCTCGATAATTTAATTGAAAATAAATACTTCTTTTAGTAACATATAATATAGCTACTTGATAGGTAAAACTCATGCGTATTCTTGTGTGTGCAGAAATAAAATCAATACGCTGAAGAAATAAGATCCGATAATGACAAAAGTGAATGGTATTACTTTGGAGGGTTATGGCAAGCCAAGTAGCTCGAAGATAGCTGGAGATATTGATCCAATTAATGGGATAGGAATGTTGGACCCAAAAAAAGATGCTGACATTTTGTATATAGGCACATGTACACAGATATTGAAGTTGAGTTTAGATGATGAACTGATTCTCATTAATAATATCGGTGAGTACACAACTATATATAAGCACATGTACACATGACACAGTCCAAAATACAAAATGATCCAGCCCAAAACAAAGACATAGCAAATCAAAACAATTATGACAAGAGCTAGCGCTGTACATAACTCAACATTATAACTTCTAACTGCTAACTGAGCACATATTTTTGAGTAACAATATTTTTCCATCATATATGTTAAACGTTTTTAAATCTAATACCATCAACATACAACTAGAATGGAAGCCCGATACTATATCTCCTTTCGATTCTACTAGAAGTCAAATTCTTCAATTTATTAGCTTTCATTAACATGAAGAAAAAAGCACAATCAAGATTTCAAATCTCGGATTTGCGAGAAAATATCGGGCTGATATCTTGGCTGAAATGAAGGAGGTTTAAAATTCTGATAACTAACCAAGCTGTCAAATCTCAGATTTCTATCTCGACTGAGATAAAAGAGATTTAAAACCTTAAGTGTTTGCGCCAACAATGGTCACAAACACCTAATTGTATGTGAAAGCACCAATTTTCAAAAACAATATCCAAATAGAAAGATAAGCACGAAGATCATAGAATATATTGCAAAAAAGTAATTGAACACATAAGTTTTATAGTGGTCCGGCAAACTCGTGTCTACGTCAACTTCAATAATCTTTTATTTATACTGTAAGATTACAAATACAGTTGTTTTTTCCTTAAAAAATTAATGGAGGAAGAGATAAGAAGTGATGAAGGAGAGCCAACCGAAAAGTCCTTTGCAATGACCAAAGTCCACTGTATTTATAGGTGAAGACCTGCATGGATCGGGCTGAAATTTCGACAAGAAACCCTCCAGGCCCATACGATCCGACCCACAAAATTAGGGATCGATTGGACACTAAAAAATAATTTAGGCCGATCATTCCATACTAACTCCAATGGGGCTGCGATCGTTTTTATGGGATCCCCCATGCTTCTAGTCCATGCTCCCAAAGTTTCGCGTCATTCTGACTTATCGTTTGTAAGATATCGATCGACCTTCGCTATTTTGACTAGAAATTAGATCATAAGAAATCATTCCATGCTTCATCCTTTTGAGCTTCGATCAATCATGTGAGTTCCTCATGATATTAGTTACTTGGTCTCCAAATTTCGTGCAATTCCAACATACCGTTTGTGAGATATCGCATTTTCCGTGAAACTATGGACCATTATGGCTGATTTGTATGATCGTTCCAATAACGATCGGCCTCTTTTTCCAAGATTGGGAGTTTTGAGCTGCGATCGATCATGTAGGTACTCTATGATGTAAGATACTTGCTCTCCAAATTTCGTGCAATTTTAACGTACCGTTTGTGAGATATCGTATTTTCCATGAAACCATGGATCGTTCTGGCTGATTTGCACGATCGTTCCAATAACGATCGACCTCTTTTTCCAAGATTTGGGAGTTTTGTCATGCGATCATTTTTATGGGCTCCACTCTTCAATATATTGGTGTTGGTTTCAAATGCATTGGCTTTGTAGATTTTGAGATATTGATCGATCTTCGTCGATATGTTGTTTTATGGATCGTTCCCAATCGATCCATATAAATTCTTCCTTTACCCATAGCTCAAGTATACGAACTCCGATTGACTTGAAATTTGAAATATGGCCTCACGGCGTCTTCCATGTCACTTCATATTGATTGCACCTTTATTGAGACCCGGTCCGAATCCACCCAACTATTATCCATAGTTCCAAATATCATCGATTTCCGGGCCTAATAACCATCTCTCCGGGCTTCCTGCTTTGATGATCACAGAAGCCATTTAGCCAACTTTATGATATATTGCCCGATCAAAAGGTGGTATAACATTTGCCCCCCCAAAACATGCCTTGCGGTAGGAAGGCGTGTTTTGAATTGCCTTAAGTCCAATGTTCGGAACCCGTTGATGACCTGTGAACAAATCTGTGATCTTGCCTGATTGTTAGCAATGCCATCCGAGACCATTAATCAAATTCGTAACCATCCCAAGCTGATGATGATCGCACGGGATCGAGTGTCTCTTCAAGGAAAAATGTGATCGTTCGAGATCAAATGCCTATTTGAGGCGAAATGCGATCATTCGAGATCGAGTACCTATTAGAGGCGTAATGTGATTATTCGAGATCGAGTGCATGTTCGAGGAAAAATGTGTTCATTGGAGATCGAGTACCTTTTCGAGGCGACATCGTTCGAGATCGAGTGCATGTTCAAGGCGAAATGTGATCGTTCGAGATCGAGTGCCTATTCGAGTGAAATGTGATCCTTCAAGATCGAGTTCCTGTTCGAGGCGAAATGTGATCGTTCGAGATCGAGTTCCTGTTCGCGGAGTAATGTGATCGTTCGAGATCGAGTGCCATTTGAGGCAAAATGTGATCATTCGAGATCGAGTGTCGTTCGAGGCGAAATACTTGTTTTTCACATGCAAATGAGATCCAGAATCATTTGTTATGGCGGCTTATCGTCATCTCAGAGCATGCCTAGGGACCAACCTCGATCCCGTACATGTGTGTTGGTGTCAAAATTAGCCACCAACACCCAGTTGTATGAAAGCACCAATATCCAATCCGATTACAGAAATATTAAGAGAAATAAATGAAGAACAAAATTAAAACAATCAGAAAGCAAGTAAATAGAGACACAGATTTATACTGGTTCGGCTAAATCCGGCCTACGTCCACTTCAGAATAATCCTTTTTGTTATACTGAAGTTTGTTTACAGTTACAATCCGAAATCCAAGAATAAAATTTGCAGAGTGTAGCCTAGGTTGAAGATAAAGAAACGCAAAAAGAAGACTCTTTTACTTATGACATGCCTGCTGTATTTATAGGGGAAGACGTGCATGAATCGGGCTGAAATTTCGACAGAAGGTTCGGGAGACCAAGACAAGGCCACCCAAAAATTTCCAGCTCCATTGGGGCCCACAATAGGGATCGGTACCAATCCCTATTTTCATATCCAAATGGGGTGCAATCCCTTTAGGGGGTTTCTCATGATGTTAGTTACTTGCCCTATAAATTTCGTGCCATTTCAACTTACGGTTTGTGAGATATCGCATTTTCCGTGAAGTGGTGTTGTTTAAATCAAGATTTCTACCGATCGCTATGAAGGGATAGGTACCGATCCCTCCAACTTGTTCCAAATGTCATGTGACCACTAGAGGAGCTTCTCTATATTGTATTATGCTTTTCCTCCAAGTTTCATGCAAATTGGATTAGTAGAACTTGGGTTATTGATCAATCTTTGTTGCAAATCCAACTAAACCAATTCTGAATAGGGTAGGTGTCGATCCCTACCAAGGGAAGAATAGCGATCCCTCCAAAATCCTCCAAATGACATGTGATCCATATGGGGTGTTCCGTATGCTGTAATTAGCTTGTGCTCCAAGTTTCACGTCAATTGGATTAGTAGAACTCGAGTTGTCGCTTGATCTTTGAGTCAGCATGACTTAGATGATGCCTTTTGCTGATCCCCCTCTAGGGGTGTATACCGATCCCTCCTACTTTGTCCATTTGATATGTGATCCCTAGGATAGGTTCCCTAGGGTCCATATACCTTGTTCTCCAAAATTCATATACTTTGGACTTGTCGATCTCGAGATATTGGTTGTTTTCTACAAGAATGCTCTTTGTATTTCGATGTATGTCGATCCCTCCTTCATGAAGTATGCCAATCCCTCTCAATGAGCCAATCCATGCTGATCCCTTTCATCCATTGAGCCATATTCCATACTCGGAGCATCCTACATTATACATCCATCAAGTTCATACAATCATGACTTTATATTATTATATTTTCTTGATTTCTGGGTCCCACAATCATCACTTTGGACTCATCGGCCTCAATAATCGCGAATTCTGTTAGGTTAAATCTGCCTGTATACTGCCTTAGCAAAAGGTGGGTCAACACTTTGCCCCCCCAAAACATGCCTTGTGATAGGAAGGTGTGTTTTGAATGGCCGTAAATCCAAAACCTGAAATCCATAATCCATTGATAGCCGTATTTTCTAATCCAGAATCCAATCCATTGCCAATCCAAATCCACGATCTCTCTAGATCGTTAGTGGAATCCATGACTATTCCGAGTCGATATTCAATTCCGAATACATTCTAAATCCTTAGCCGAATCCATATCTATCCAAAGCCAATGGCTGAATCTGTGATCTTACCGGATCGTTTGCCAAATCCAAAGACTCGATCTCTCCGGATCCTTGCCGAACACAATTCATATTCGACGACCTGAGTAGGCCGATCCATCGCGTTCAAGCGAAGCGACCTTCCCTTTGCCAGGCATAGTCTATACTTGACAACCTTGATCTCTCTGGATCCTTTCCGAGCGTAATCCATACTTGATGACCTGAGTAAGCCAATCCATCACGCTCGATCGAAGCGACCTACCCCTTGCCAGGCATAGTCCATACCTGACGACCTTGATCTCTCCGGATCCTTGCCGAGCACAATCTATACTTGACGACTTGAGTAAGCCGATACATCGCATTCGAGCGAAGTGACCTACCCCTAGCCAGGCATAGTCCATACCTAACGACCTATGTTATTTATTACATTGATCCAAATTTAAACTTTCTTAAGTCCGTTTGCCAAAATATAAAATAAGAATCCGTACAACCAATAAACTAGAGTTCGAAGCAAACAAGAAGAAAAAACAAATTTTATAAACCCGAGCATAATGGTTTATCGTCATCTCAGAGCATGCCTAGGGACCGTCCTCGATTATGTACATGTGTAAGTGACTTAACCATCATACTATGGAGTTTGTTGCTTATTCCATGCCATCCCGATCAATTGATGACAAGTTGATGATGATGCCTTGATCCGGTGCCATTTTCATTCAAGGTGGACGGTGGCTGCTCCTGTTCCACCGTCGCAGCCCGAGTCCTTACATATTGTTGTAACTGGCCATTCCTCACGTGTTCCTCAATGAAATCCATCAAATACCTACAGTCATTTGTATTGTGGCCATCCAGCTCATGGAATAGGCAGTGCTTTCTCGATGTTCGTTCGTGTTTGGAGGGTTCCCTCCTTGCTGGCCTTCAGTACGGAAGGCGTCCTCGAGTATCCAGATATATACATTCTATAGTTTCACTCAATTTTGAGTAAGAAGAGAATTTGGGTTCCTCCTTTGTCGCTTCGATCCATCAAAGCTATTATTCATGTTTCGTTTACCCTTTCCCTTTCCTGAGCTTTCACCGGGCGGTTTTCCACCTCGTACCATATTAACTTCTATCACATCTTTATCAGCTTTTGCATCTTCTTGTCGTAGAAACATTTTTGCTTCATGGTAGAATTCCCCGAGATCCATCGGTGGATCCCGTACCATTGATATCTTAAATCTGAATTATCTGCAACTTCTGATACTGCCGCCATCAAAACCATCGATGGATCTGGTCGATCCACCAAAACAACTGCCTCATTGAACCCGATTAAGGAATTCTTGAGTGATTCTCCTGCCCACTACTTTACTGATGTCAATGTCATCACATTCTTGGGTCTCGTAATGTGAACCCGAAACTGCTTCATAAATCTTTCGACCAATTCCATCCATGTGTTAATAGAACCGCTCTCCAGCTGTCTGAACCATAGCGTAGCTACATCCGTTAAGTACAGTGGGAAGCATCGTGCCAGGACTTCTTTCGAAGCCCCCGGTACTTCCATGTGCTGTATATATCTCATCATACACATAGTTGGATCAAACTTTTCGTCATAAGCTTCCAGTGTTGGTAACTTGAATTCTGGTGGATTCCTAGCATTCCTGATATTATGAGCGAATGGAATTCTATTTATATCCTCCAAATCCCTATTCCTTAATCCTCCATGCATAGCCCGCCTAATCATCTTTGCAAACCTATCATTGTCTTCCAGTGGTAGTCTCCGATCATCATGTCCAAGCTGCCCCCCGAGTCTACGAGGGAATTCTAGAACGTATTCCTCTAGATGAGCATCCAAATCCCGATTCGCACCAAGCTCCATGGGATTGACCGTAGATCCTCCAGCATCATGATCAACCAGACCCGGAGGCATGCCCCTATGTCTTTAGGGATCGATGCCAATCCCTTTGGAGGGATCGGTACCAATCCCTCTAAGATGGCCGGGGACTGCCCCCGGCTGCTCTGTTCCATTCCCTTGGCCATTGGCTCCATTTCCATGTTCCTAGTTCCGATTTCCAGCAATTTCTGCCACCTCAACTCCTTGATCCATAGCTCAAGTAGTTCCTATCGTTCCAACTCCTTAGTTTTTCATTCCAGCAGCTCCTGTGGTTCCAGCGGCCTGTCCGATCTATCGGAGTAGATTCTACATCATCCTCCTATCTTTTCAGCATTCATTCCTGCATAGCATCTATCATTATTCTCATTTCATCTCTGGTGATGTAGATAGACATTTAATTAGCTTCAGCTCCTAAGGAAGCCATATGGCTCCCTTCATGATGGCACCTATCTGCTACTTGTCTCCATGTTGATTGTCTCACCATTGCTCATATCCAAGCTCTCTAATTGATTCTAAATCTGAACTCCAAATCTGTGGGGGCTAGCTTTCTTAGTGAAAGCACCAAAATGTTGGTTTCAAAATTGGCCACCGACACCTAGTTGTATGAAAGCAACAATATCCAATCCAATCACAGAAAGATGAAGAGAAATAAATTAATGACAAAATTAAAACAATCAGAAAGCAAGTAAATAGAGACACAGATTTATAGTGGTTTGGCTAGTTCCGGCCTACGTCCACTCTAGAATAATCTGGATTATGAATATACTGAAGTTTGTTTACAGTTACAATTCGAAATCCAACAATTAAATTGGCAGCGTGTAGCCTAGGTTAAAGATAAAGAGAAGTAGAAAGAAGATCCTTTTCCTAATGCCATGCCTGCTGTATTTATAGGGGATGATGTGCACGGATCGGGCTGAAATTTCGACAGTAGGTTCGGGAGACCAAGACGAAGCCATCCAAAAATTTCCATGTACATTTGGGGCCCACAATAAGGATGGGTACCGATCCCTATTTTGGTGTCGAAATGGGGTGCTATCCCTCTGGGGGGTTTCCCATGATGTTTGCTACTTGGACTCCAAATTTCCTGCTATTTCGACTTACAGTTTGTGAGATATCGCATTTTCCATGAAGTGGTGTTGTTTAAATCTTGATTTCTACCGATCCTTATGGAGGGATAGGTACCGATCCCTCCAACTTCTTCCAAATGCAATGCGTCTCCTAAGGGACCTTCTCCATGTTGTATTATGCTTAGCCTCCAAGTTTCTTGCCAATTGGGTTAATAGAACTTGAGTTATTGATTAATCTTTATTGCAAATCCAACTAAACAATTCTAAATAGAGGTAGGTGTCGATCCCTACCCAGGGAAGAGTACCGATCCCTCCAAACTCCTCCAAATGACATGCGATCCGAATAGGGTGTTCCATATGTTGTAATTAGCTTGTGCTCTAAGTTTCACGTAAATTGGATTAGTAAAACTCGAGTTGTCGCTTGATCTTTGAGTCAACATGACTTGGATGATGCCTTCTGCTGATCCCTCTCGAGGGGTGTATATTGATCCCTCCTACTTTGTCCATTTGTTATGCGATCCCTAGGGTCCATATACATTGCTCTCCAAATTTCATATACTTTAGACATGTAGATCTCGGGATATTGATTGTTTTCTACAAGAATGCTCTTGTATTTCAATGTATGCCAATCCCTCCTTCATGAAGTATGTCGATCCCTCTCAATGAACCAATCCATGCCGATCCCTTCCATCCATTGAGCCATATTCCATACTCTGAGCATCCTATATTGTACATCCATCAAGTCCTTTCAATCCTGACTTTATATTATTATCTGTACTTGATTTCTAGGTCCCACAATCATCACTCTGGACTCATAGGCCTCGATAATCGTGAAGTCTGTTAGGTTAAATCCATCTGTATACTGCCTTGGCAAAAGGTGGGTTAACACTTTTCTAAGTGACTTAGCCATTTTAATGTGGAGTTTCTTTTACTTCATGACATCCCGATCAAGAGATGACAACTTGTGCCCTTAAGCCGAGTTCGCTTCAATTTATGGCGGATGATGGCTGCTCTTATTCCATCATCGCTATCCATTTCCTTACAAAGCCATCCAAATCCATGCCTCTAGTTCCACGGGGAGTAGTGTCGATCCATGTGAATAGATGCATGTTGATCCATCTTCCTCGGTTGGGGTTTGCCCCTAGTTTGTTCTAATCCATATCAAGCCAATTAGTTTCTGCTTCAAGTCCTGATTCTGGTTTACCTCAGTTGCTGCTGCTCCAACTCCGTGATCCCTATTTCCAATGTTTCCTGCTACTCCACTTCCTTCATTTTGCACTCCAGCTTGTCCAATCTGTCGGAGTCGATTCTGCATCATCTCCTATTGTCTCTTTAGCATCCTCTCCTGCATAGCATCCATCATTGTTTCCATTTCGTCTTTGGTGATGTAGATAGATGTCTGATTTGCTTTAGCTCTAGAAGAAGCCTCCTGAATCCTTCCATGGTGACTCCTATCCACTAATGGTCTCCATGTTGATTGCCTAGCCATTGCTTCCAAAATCCAAGTATCCAAGCTTCCAAATCCAAGATCCTAGCTTCCAAATCCACGGGTGCAAGTTCTTCACAGAATCACAGATAATGCACCAAAATCTTTGCATCAAAAATGGTCACAAACACCCAGTTGTATGTGAAAGCACCAATTTCCAAAAACAATATCGAAATAGAAAGATAAGCACGTAGATCACAGAATAGATTGTAGAAAAGTAAATGAATAGGCAAGTTTTATAGTGGTTCGGCAAACTCCAGCCTACGTCCACTCCAATAATCTTTTATTTATACTAGAAGATTACAAGTATAGCTTTTTTTCCTTAAAAAATTAATGGAGGAAGAGATAAGAAGTGATGAAGGAGAGCCAGCCAAAAAGTCCTTGGCAATGAGCCAAGTCCGCTGTATTTATAGCCGAAGACGTGCATTGATCGGGTTGAAATTTCGGCAGAAGAACCTCCAAACCCATACGACCCAACCCACAAAATTTAGGATCGATCGGACACCAAAAAATAATTTAGGCCAATCATTCCATACTAACTCCAATGGGCCTATGATCCTTTTTATGGGGTCCCCCATGCCTTTATTCCATGCTACCAAAGTTTCACGCCATTTCGACTAACCGTTTGTGAGATATTGATCGTTCTTCGCTGTTTTGACTAGAAATTGGATCATATGAAATCACTCCATGCTTCATCCTTTTGATCGGTGATCTATCATGTAGGTTTCCTAAGATGTTAGCTACTTTCTCTCCAAATTTCATGAAATTTTGACATACCGTTTGTGAGATATCGCATTTTCCATGAAACTATGGATCGTTCTAGCTGATTTGTACGATCGTTCCAATAACGCTCGGTTTTCAAAGGTTTAGAAGTTTTGATCTACGATCAGTCAATGAGGTGCTCCATGATGTAAGATACTTGCTCTCCAAATTTCGTGCAATTCCGACGTACCGTCTGTGAGATATCGCATTTTCCGTAAAACTATGGATCGTTCTGGCTAATTTGTAAGATCGTTCCAATAACGATCGACCTCATTTTCCAAGATTTGGGAGTTTTGTCATGCGATCATTTTTGTGGTCTCCACTCTTCAATATATTGATGCTTTAAAAAGTTTCAAGTTCATTAGCTTTGTAGACTTTGAGATATTGATCAATCTTCGTCGATTTATGTTGTTTTGTGGATCGTTCCCGATCGATCCATATAAATTCTTCCTTTGCCCATAAATCGAGCATACGAACTTTGATTGACTTGAAATTTGAAATGTGGACCCAAGGGGCCTTTTTTATCACTTCGTATTGATTGCATCTTGATTGGCCCGGTCCGAACCTGCCCAAATATTGTCCATAGTTCCAAATATCATCGATTTCCGAGCTTGATAACCGTCTCTCCGGGCTTCCTGTCTTTATGATCACAGAAGCCATTTAGACAACTTTTATGATATACTGCTTGGTCAAAATGTGGTATAACATTGAGCACAATAGTTCAAAACACTAACTAATAACACCTGATAAAAAGTGAAATCTAATCGGACAAACAAGAAAATTGTTCAAGCGATGATGGGATAAGAAAACAATGAGTGTAAGTGGGCGAATGGAACAAGGGCGACAAGTCCAAGTGGATGTTGGGGATTAAAGAGTACAATCGCCCATCAGGGTGTGAGTAGTACATCAACGACGAGTGTAGTGGCAACTACGACATGACAAGTGCAGCACCGAGGGATTGGCGAGTGAAAGTGGCGACTAAGGTTCGATTTGAAATAGGATTTAGCAATTATGTTATTTTTGTTAGAAAGGAATTTCTAAGTTATGAGGGGTACTTTTATTTAGGCATAATAGTGTTGGAGGGAACTTGAAATTTTTCACCGAGTTTCTGATGAAATAGCATTTTATATCTTAGACTTAATCAAAATAGCATTTCAAACTTTTATTTTTTTAATAAAATAAATAATAATAGCATTTTCCATTCAAACTCTACCTCTCTATGCTATCATAAATGAATTTCTTGAAGTGTATCTCAATATAACAATATACACAATACAAAATTATAAAAGTTAAGTTATATATAATCAAATTACATAATCATGTTTTAGATAAAGGTTATAGAAGTTAAGGCTACGAGTTCCAACCTTGAAAGATGTGGGTAAAGATCATGTGTTCAGGCCAGAAGTGGGATAGTGACTCAAATGAGGGGTTAATTTTATAATTTTATAATGGTAAGGTATTTATCCTTACTCTTGGACTTAAAATATATTTTTCTGTCTTATTAGTAATAAAGTGGATGGTTCAGTAGTAAAACAGACTTACCTTTCAGAATAATTAGGATCAATACCGATATCGCTTACTGTCTATGCTTATATCCTTAGATTGAAAAAACAACAGCCACAGCAAAGCCTGATGTTTGATAAATGTAAATTAGTGATGGCCAAACGGAATAAAATAAATTTAAATTCAATATTTTCAAATCCACCAATAAAAATAAAAAAAGGCTTTAACCAGAAAAAAATTATTTGGAAAATTACTTACTTTTGTTACAGTCGTAGTGTAGTTGAAGCACCAGCAAGGAATGTAACTTTTTCCTTTTGATTTTATTAATAGAAGAATAATATGAGATTAGAACGAACAGGAAAAATTGGAGTGCTTGTTTATTACAAGGATATTTACAAAATATATGTGAAGAGATGGGAAGGTATGATATAATTGGAAAAAGTTGATACGAAATCGGAGATAATGAGAAAAAATTGAACATTCATTTTTTTTAATTAATGTCTTTAGGGAAGAAGAAATGAAGAGGTGGCAATGTATGAGAAGTATTTAAAAATTTTAAAATGAAATATGTATTGATTATTTCCATTTTGAGCATTCCTTTAAATGAAATGGGAATTATAGTTTAAATATTAGTAAGTACATTTTTGATTTAATTATTTTACAAAGTTATTATAGTTTGAAAATTTTGAAGTATGAAAACAACTTTTGGACCAACATTTGAAAGGAAAAGTGCAAATGGTAACATAAAATTAAGTACAAACTTTTATGTTACTATAATTTGGAATTTTATGAAGGAGTTTTTCACCTACAGTGCTTCATAATTCGGGGTAATTAATTTCTAGACCAGCACTTCGGGATAATTAATTTAAAAAATGTTTATCATTTATCATTTATCATTTTTCTTCAGAAAATTGATGATGTTTTTTTTATTATTTATCAATTATCATGTATCATTTTCCTTCAAAATATATATATAATCATTTATCTTTTGTTTTTAAAATTAATTATTCCGAAGTCCTGTCCTAAAAATCTATTATCATATACCAAGAAACCCTTCAACCTAATTTCACGTTTTATGAATTCCTTTCATTATGTACTCTTTTTCATTTATTTAAACAGGAAACTAATTTTTTTATGCTTTTAGATATTTCTGTTACTTCGAATTTGGATTTTTTTCTCTAAATTTTTTATTTTCAAAATTAAAAATTTATCTTTAAATTTTGTTAATTATAAATCTTTTAGATTTTATATGCTCTTCTCTATAATTTTAAATTAAAGACCTTATTGTCTTAAAAAAATTACAAGGACAACCAAATTTCTATATCTGCTTAAGCTTTTGACTTTTTGAAATGTTTATCACATAAAATTATTATTTTTAAATTTCTTCAACAAAAAATTTAATTTGTATAACTAATTAAATTATAGGAATATTATATATAGATATAATGGAAAACATTTTTGTCACACCACTTTTAATGAGACAATTTACAACCATAAATGGAGAGCAAAGATGCACTCCATGTTACCAATTCCAACCATGTGGCAACCGTCTAGGTTGTTGTAATATCCCCCTCTTGGAGGTCCAAAACTAACAGCTAAGGATGTTGTAGTCATCCATAGTTAATAATTCTCGGCGATCAAATGCGGTAATGTTGGATATATTGATATAACAGAAACACATGAACATGAAAAAAATTTAAACTCACAAAATAAATTTATTATTCCACTTCAAATCAAATTTAAAATTCATTACATAATCTCAATTTCGCAAACCACATCCAGAGAAATATAATTATTACAAAATATGCCAAGAGCGACATATGAAGATGCCTCCTTGGATGATCAGAGTCTAACCTAGGCAATTAAACAACTTTGCCATTACAACCAAAATATAACGGAATCAAACAAAAAGAACTCCTAGTAGCTAGCTTGCCTCCTGCACGCCTCCGAAAGCTTATTCGTCTAAAGGAGAACCTAAAAACGTTAACTCTCAAAATAATTGAGCACTCAAGAGTTTAAAGGGAAACATAAACTCGAGTCAGACAAAAAGTTTGGTATGAATAATAATCTACCATCTCGAACCATATAGATATCTAGTGAGACCACCCCGCTTAGCGGAACAGGTTTTCCCCTCACTAGTATCTTAACTCAATTTATAATAACCATATATTGTGCACCTGCATCCACAATGGTTAAAACATAACATAATAGAAGATATGATGATGATATGAAAAATGCAATATACACTGGATTTCCCATCCCTATTTATCTGACTATCTATCTCAAGTTATATTTCCTATGGTCACTATTAACCTATTAGTTTTCATGGGCTTACTAATAACCTGTTAATTCTTTATGGAATTCCTATCCACTTTCATAGTTTTCATAGGGTCACTATGAACCTATTGGTTTCTATTAATACTATCATCCAATCATAGTTTTCATGGGGTCTCTATGAACCTATTGGTATCTACCAATAACTTTCTCCAACCATAGTTTTCATGGGCTGACTATGAACCTATTAGGTTCTCCAATAGCTTCTCTCATGTCATAGGTTTCATGGAATCACTATGAACCTATTGATATCTTTAAATAACCTGTCCGGACATAGTTTTCACGGGATCACTAAGAACCTATTGGCCCCTGCCAATAACAATCTCTACATATAGTTTTCATGGGCTTACTATGAACCTGTCTAAACCAATAATTCTTTGATCAGTCTTTTGGGCATCCTACATTCTGGTCTACTTGACTTTCTGGATGTATTTATACTGACACAGGAGTTAACTCAATATATATTCACTATGGGGTTAATCTAGCTAGTTATTCTGCCCTTAACACCCCAAATGTAGTTATGGGTTGATTATAAAGTGAATATGTTTACAGAAGAAGCACACATGATAATTGATCATAACATAATAACATGAACATTTATGGTTTAATTTCCTTATAATCATTTTGCAAATGAAATATGGTTAATACCTTTAACCTATTATCTTTAGTAAGGAAATCTTATCCAAAAACACCAAAGTTAACTGTCATTTCAAAACTCTTTATAATTGCCATGGGTTTACTTTTAAAATTGAGATTGGGTCCCTTGTTTGAACACTAAGGCTTTAGAAACCTTAGGTCCTTTCTTTCGAATCCATAAAAACATACCTTCCAAAAGTATTCAAACCTTCCTTTCAAAACACTTAAAGATATACCTTTCGGAACACTCAAATCATTCCTTTCGAAAGCATTGTAACTTTCTTTCGAAACCATTAAAGATTTACCTTTCGAAACGCTTAAAGCTTATCTTTCGAAATACTTGAAACATACCATTTTAAAATGCCTAAAACATACCCGTTGAAAGACTTAAGGCATTCCCTTCGAAAGCTTCACAAAAACCTTTTAAAAATGTTCCTTTCAAAACCATTAGGTTTAATATTAAATATAACTATTGGGTCAAAAAAAATGAAAACGAAAGTAACCCTTTCGAAAGTGTTGATCTTCAATTAAAAGAATTGGGGAAAAGGATAGCATCGAAACCACCCTATCGAAAGCATTGATAAAAGCGGCTACAGGAGCCCTTTCGAAAGCAATGGGAAGGCGGCTTCAAATTTTACAAGGGCGAAAGCTCCCCTTTCGAAAGCATTGGTTTAAAATTATAAAGAAATCGGCCTTTAACTAACTCGAAAGGCATGAATGCGGCAGCTGGGTTTCGAATAGGTTCACCAACGGCTACCCATTCGAAAGCTCCTTTTTAAAACAAAATATGCGACAGCTCATTTGAAAGCTCCTTTTAAAACAAAGGCAAGCGGTAATCTTTCGAAAGCTATTTAAAAGTAACTTCAACCCCTTCGAATGCATCTTTTAAAAGCAAAGGGAAGTAATATATTCGAAAGCTTACAAAAGTAACCTCTACCCTTTCGAAAGCTTTGTTTCGGCACTGTCTCTTCTGCTTTTCTCCAATCCACTACTTAACAATGGCTTAATACCATGTGTATTGGTTTCGAATGGGTTTATTAGCAGAAGTATGGTGACGAAAGGTAGCAAATGGAAGTAGCGAAGTTGTAAATTACGTCAAAACTGATTTTATGCCTTACAAAGTAACATCTTTTCATCTAACTTGCCAATTTGTCAAAATATAATTGGTTGCCATTTCATTATCAAAAATATTTTTCTAAAAAGGCTTCGAGTTTAATACTTTATAATTGAAATTATTTTAACAAATAAGCCATTCATTCCATAAAACTTTTAAACATTTATGTCCTCCAACTTAAATAATTTAATAACCGTATTAAACACTTAGGAAAAATCCCTAAAAGTCATTCTAATTCACTTTTAATATGTTTTCTAATATACGAAAACTTCAGACCTGATGTCCTTTATATAATTGCCGTAATTAATTTTAAACCCAAATTATCTATTTCTTCCATTCAAAATTAATAATAAATTATCCATAGCTTGGATTATTATAAAAATTTAAACCCATCTCCAATATAATATTTTACATAACATATTCAATCCTCATGGCATTCCAAATCCATTTTACATGCTTTTAACCTTAAAATCGAATTATACCTTTACATAAAAATAATTATTTAAATCAAACATGACATATAATCAAAGCATATAATCATTCAATCCATCCAAACGGTTTTAGAAACTTAAACCCGAAATTAAATTGTTTAAATAAACATATATGAGATGGTTTAGATTATTATTCACCTTGTTTGGATAAGGAACTTGAGATTTGTTCTTGCTTAATTCTTCCTTGCTTAAATCCTTAGCTTCTAATTGATTTTGATCCCCTTTTTCCCTAGAGTTATGGCCAGCCTTGATCTCCTTTTGTTTTTGTTTTGTGGACGCATGAATGAAAAATGAGGTAAGGGGTTATGGGGTTATGGTACATGGCTATTTCCCATATTACCCCTTGCCTTACTTAACTTATTTTTCATCTTATAAACGATTTTTATGAATTTACTTATGAGCCATTTTATAAATCCGTTTAATTAAGGCATGACCCTAATTAATTTTCAAATCTCAATCCCCTTATCATTCTAGTCTCTACATTATTCTATTTAATTTATCTAATTAAATCTCCTGAATAATGTTATTTAAACTTAAGGGTGTTACAGACTCTCCTCCTTAAAAAATCCTCGAAATTCAGCAAGGACTAAATACTAATCATACAATCATCTGTAACATCTCATAACTACCATACTAGCCTACATGACTAGAAAACAATATATATAAAGCAAATATAGAACATACCTTTACAGTAGATCAGGATAAGTATATATAATCCTATCTTCTGTCTCCCAAGTACAGTCCTTCTCGTTGTCGCTCCACTGAACTTTCACCAACTTGACTGTCTTGTTTCTTAACTTCTTTTTATCTCTCGCTACAACTCGAACTGGTTGCCTAACAAAAGTCAGATCCAGTTCTACTACTAAGTCTTCCAATGCAGCCAGAGGAATAGTAGTCTTTGGATCATGCACATACTTATGAAGATGTAACACATGATACATATTATGGACACTTGCCAAACTGCTCGGTAACTCTATTCTGTATGTGAGCTTTCCGATCCTCTCTATAACTGGGAACTTTCCAACATATCTCGGTGCCAGTTTCCTTGACTTTTTGGATCGCACCACACCCTTCATTGGTGGTACTTTAATGAAAACCTTATCTCCAACTGAGAACTCGAGATTCTTACGCCTCTTATCTATGTAACTCTTTTGTCTAGACCGAGCTTCCTTCATCGGATGAACTCAATCTTTTATGTTGCCCCTCTTACCAGATATGGACCTGAAACTAATCTGTCTCCAATTTCCAACCAACATGCTGGTGACTTGCATGACCTCCTATACAAAGCTTTGAAAGGCACCATTCCTATACTAGTCTGATAACTATTATTATAGGAAAATTTGACTAAATGTAGGTGGTCTTCCCAAGATCCACCAAAATCTAGCACACAAGCTCTCAACAAATCCTTAAGTACCTTGTTGACTCTCTTTGTCTACCCATTTGTTTGAGGGTGATAAACAGTACTCATCTTGAGCTTGGTAGCTAACACATCCTATAGACTCTTCCAGCATTCGCTAGTAAAAGAGTATCTCTATCGCTTACTATACTGCTAGGAATTCCATGCTGTCTAACTATGTCGTTCATAAACAATTTGGCTAAAACAAATGTCGTCCTGGTTGACTTAACTAGAATGAAATGGGCACCCTTGGTCAACCTGTCCACTACGACTTATGTATTTTAATTTCCTCGATTCAACCTTGGCAACTTGTCTATAAAATCCATGGATATCAAATCCTATTTCCAAACTAGTATCTCCAAAGGTTGAAGTAACCTACTCGGCTTCTGATGTTCAGCCTTCACTTGTTGATAGTTCACGCACTGCTTTACCCATAAGTCAACATCCCTCTTCATACCTTCCTAGTAGAAACTCCTCTTCATGTCATGGTACATCTTGGTTCCCCCAAATGAATCTTTAATTTGGATCGATGACATTCGCTAAGAACTTTTCTCCTTAAGTCCTCAACATTCGGAACACCCAACCGTCCCTTGTTTCTCAACCATCTCCTCTGGTCAAGATTAAACTCTTTTAGATCATCAGTCTTCGATCCAACCTCAATCCTTCTAATCTTTTCGACTAACAATGGGTCTTCTTTCTGCTTAGAAGCAATCCTCTCGATCAGAACTAGTCGAACTTCCAAGCAGGATAACATGGTAGTGCTCTGAGTAGAACTAGCAGTCGATCTTAACTGCACGCTACAAGTCGTCAAAGCCTTTAGATCCTTCTATTCTATTACCATAGCTAACACCACATTCTGATGTTTTCTTCTAAGAGCATCCACTACTTTATTTCCTTTTCCATGTGTATACTCTATACCAAAATTATATGCCGCTAGAAACTCCAGCCACCTCTGATGTCTCATATTCATCTCCTTCTAAGAGAATAAATACCTTAAGTACTTATGATCTGTGTATAACTCAAATCTCTTCCTTAGGAGATAATGTCTCCATACTTTCAGTGTGAATATAACCGCAGCCAACTCTATATCATGAGTAGGATATCTCACTTCATGTGGTCTAAGCTGTCATGAAGCGTAGGCAATAACTTTACCTTTCTGCATCAACACAACTCCTAACCCGGTTCCACATGCATCTGTATACACCACTAACCCTTGATTCCTATCTGGAACTACTTTGCATAGGCACGTTGGTCAACAAATGCTTTAACTTAAGGAACGCTTCCTCACATTTGTTAGACCAAATAAACTTCACATCTTCCTGGTTAGCTTAGTCAAAGGTGCCGCTATCCGTGAGAAATCCTTAACGAATCTCCGGTAATAGCCAGCAAGTCCAAGAAAACTTCTGATCTCAGTCACTCTCTATAGTGTCTTCTAGTTGTTAACAGCTTTGATCTTATCTGGATCAACTGACAAACCCTTCTCTAAGACCACATGACCAAGAAACATAACCTCTTTTTTCCAAAAATGACACTTTGAAAACTTCGTTTTCAGTTGATGCTGCCTCAACGTCTCAAGCACTACTCTAAGATGAACTTCATGCTCTCTTTCATCCTTAGAGTATATTAAAATGTCATCTATGAATACCAATAGAACCTATCCAAGTGCTCTTAGAAAATCTGGTTCATCAAATCGAAGAAGAAAGCTGGCGCATTCGTTAACCCGAATGGCATTACTAACCATTCGTACGAACCATACCAAGTTCAAAACGCCGTTAATGGAATATTGTCCTCTGCCACTCTTAGATGATGGAAACCTGTCGCTAAATCCAAATGGAAAAATACTTTGGCTCCACTAAACTGATCAAATGAATGATCAATTCTCGGCAAAGGATATTTATTCTTTATCGTCTTCTCATTCAACTTATGATAGTCGATACACATCCTTAACGACCCATTCGGTTTCTTTACAAACACCGTGGCTGCTCCCCAAGATGAACTGCTTGGTCTAAAGAAATTCTTCCCTTCTAAATCCACTAGCTGCACCTTTAATTCCTTCATCTCGATCGGTGTCATCCTGCTAGGTGTTCTACTCACAGGTTCTGCTCCTGTTACAAGATCTATCCGAAACTCAATGGCTCATTTCGGAGGTAGTCTTGTGACTGGCTCAAAAACATTTGCAAACTCCCTTACTACCAAAACCTGATTGAATTCTTTTTTTACTTCTATAGCACTCAACAAAGCACAAGCACTTCGATCTGAATTCCCCACTGAGTATATAATTCAGTTATGACTATTAGGGTGCCTTAGCGATATTTCCCTATCTTGGCAAAATATCTTAGCATCGTATCTTTTTAACCAGTCCATACCAAAAATGATCCCGAAGCCTATGAAATCAAACAAACATACAAACTACCTGCAAACTTATGACCTAACAAATCAAGTTCTAACTGTTCACATCTCATCCCCAGAGTTGCATAACCTCCTATCGGGTTCGCAACTCTTAAGGAAGTAACAAGGTATGAGGGTTCTAAACATAACCTATCTACCAAACATTGAGATATAAATGAATGCGATGCACCGGTACTAAATAGTAACCTAAATGGTATACTATGAATCAAAAGCATACCTTCTATCATAGTCTTTCCCTTCTCAGCAGCGGTTGACGTAGCAGATGATGGTCCTACAACAAAGAACTTTCCTTTGTCCGCTTTGACCAGTTCCGAACACTGATTCTTCTAATGCCCAATCTGCTCATAGTTGAAGCACTTCACCTTCTTACCTGCAACCTTCTTCTCTTTTCTAGTTCGACACTCATTACTATAATGTCCCTTCTTATCACACTCAAAGCAAACTAGATTAGCCTTCGCCTTCTTGGCAGCTCCTCCCTTTTGGGTTCCTTTCTTCTTAAAGGATTTCCTCTTCTTCCTTGAAAATCCTAGGTTTCAACCTGCTTCTCCTTCCCATACATAGAAAGCATCTCTTCATTCTGGATTGCAATCTTACTACAACTGTACTTGGATCACAGAGATGTAGCATAGTTGCTATAGCAATCTCGGGTCCTTACCCTCGAATAAACTTCTCGTTTCATTTAATGATGGTTCCAATGGCAGCATATCTGTATCTGGACAACTCATCAAACTTCATAGCATACTCAATCACCGACATCTCACCCTGCACTAAGTCCATGAGCTTTCTCAATAGTACTGACTTGGCAATTTCAGATATAAACCTCTCTTTGAATCTCCTAGGAAACTCTGCCCAAGTCAATTTTTCCTCGAGAACTCCCACGATAACACTATTCCACCAATGAAGTGTTGTTCCCTACAACTGTCTAGAGGCAAGTCTCCTCTCATGCTCATCATTTAATCCCAAGTCACCAAAGATCCTTTCACAATGAATTAACTAGTTTTCTAATCCAACAACATCCTCTGTTCCCAAAAATGGTTTCTCACCAATACTGATATAATCCCTTCTCAACTTAGCATAGTTATTGCTAACTGGAGCCACGGGATTAGCTCCTCAACATTCACAGCATTACTCCCTACTACCCCTATAACTGCTCTAGCTTACATCAGATTGACAAAGAACTGATACATTATCCCCATATCTACTAGCAGGGTTCCAACACCTACGTTGGCATTTGCATTTGGATTAGCATTTGCCTATCGACCCGGATTCCTCCTGGTGTTGGTTCGAGCATTTTCGTTAGTTGTGGTGCTTCCTCTACCTTGATTTCCTCTTATGTTTCCTACCTCCATATCTTTCTTTCTCGTAAATCTACATACGAGCCTTAGTAATATACAGAAGAATGGTCTAAGAGAGAGGGAAGTACGTACTTATAGATATACACAACAAATACAAGTACGTTACTATAGCGTTAAACTAAACCCCGGTCTCAATTTTTTGATTCATTGGGTTATGTTTTGAAAATCTTATAGGTTTAAATTTCTTTTAAATTTACATAAACCTAGGCTCTAATACCAACTTGTAACATCCCCCACTTGGAGGCCCAGAACTAACGACTACGAATGCTGCAGTCGTCCATAGTTATTAATTCTCGGTGACCAAATAAAGTAATGTTAGATACATTGATATAAAAGAAACACGTGAACATGAAAAAAGTTTAAACTCATAAAACAAATTTCTCATTCCACTTCAAATCATATTTCAAATTCATTACATAATCCCAATTTCACAAACCGCGTTCAAAGAAATATAATTATTAAAAAATATTCCAAGAGCGACATATGAAGATGCCCCTTGGATGATCAAAGTCTAACCATAGGCAATTAAAATACTTTGCCATTACAACCAAAATACAATGGAACCAAACAGAAAGAACTCCTAATAGCTAGCTTGCCTCCTGCAAGTTTTCGAAATCTTATTCGTCTAAAGTAGAACCTGAAAATCATAACTCTCAAACTACTCAAATTTAATTAAGCACTCGAGAGTTTAAGGGGAAACATAAACTTCGAGTTGGACAAAAAGACTGGTATGAATAATAACCTACCATCACGAACCATATAGATATCTAGTGAGACAACGCCACTTAGCGGAATGGGTTTCCCCTTACTAGTATTTTAAATCAATTTATAATAACCATATACTGTGCACCTGCATCCACAATGGTTAAAACATAACATAATAGAAGGTATGATGATGATATGAAAAATGCAATATGCACTTGATTTCCCATCCCCATTTATCTAACTATCTGTCTCAAGTTATAGTTTCTATGGTCATTATTAACCTACTAGTTTTCATGGGCTGACTAATAACCTGTTAATTCTTTATGGAATTCCTATCCACCTTCATAGTTTTCATGGGGTCACTATGAACCTATTGGTTTCTACCAATACTATCATCCAACCATAGTTTCATGGGTCTCTATGAACCTATTGGTATCTACCAAAAACTTTCTCCAATAATAGTTTTCATGAGCTGACTATGAACCAATTGGTTTCTCCAATAGCTTCTCTCATGACATAGTTTTCATGGGATCACTATGAACCTATTGATCTCTTTCAATAACTTGTCCAGACATAGTTTTCATGGGATCACTAAGAACCTATTGGCCCCTGCCAATAACTATCTCTACACATAGTTTTCATGGGTTTACTATGAACCTGACTAAACCAATAATTCTTTTATCAGTCTTTTGGGCATCCTACATTCTGGTCTACCTGACCTCCTGGATGTAATTCTACTCACACAGGAGTTAACTCAATATATATTCACTATGAGGTTAACCTAGCTGGTTATTCTGCCCTTAACACCCAAATGCAGTTATGGCTTGATTATAAAGCGAATATGTTTACAGAAGAAGCACACATGATAACTGATCATAACATAATAACATGAACATTTATGGTTTAATTTCCCTTTAATCATTTTTCAAATGAAATATGGTTAATACCTTTAACCTATTATCTTTAACAAGGAAAACTTCTTCAAAAACTCCAAAGTTAAATGCCATTTCAAAATTCTTTCATATTGCCATAGGTTTACTTTTAAAATTGAGATTGGTTCTCTTGTTTGAAAACTAAGGTTTTCGAAATCTTAGGTCTTTTCTTTCGAATCCATAAAAACATACCTTTCGAAAGTATTCAAACCTTCCTTTCAAAACACTTAAAGATATACCTTTCGAAACACTCAAATCTTCCTATCCAAAGCATTGTAACATTCTTTTGAAACCATTAAAGATTTACATTTCGAAATGCTTAAAGCTTATCTTTCGAAATACTTGAAACTTACCTTTTTAAAATGCTTAAAACAGACCCTTCGAAAGACTTAAGGCATCCCTTCGAAAGCTTCTTAAAAACCTTTTAAAAGCGTTCCTTTCGAAACCATTAGGTTTAACATTAAATATAACTTCTGGGTGAAAGAAAACGAAAGCGAAAGTAACCCTTTCGAAAACATTGATATTCAATTAAAAGAATTGGGGAAAAGGATAGCATCGAAACCACGCTTCCGAAAGCATCGATAAAAGCGGCTACAGGAGCCCTTTCAAAAGCATTGGGAAGGCGTTTTCAAATTTTACAAGGGTGAAAGTTCCCTTTTCGAAAGCATTGGTTTAAATGATAAAGAAAGCAGCCTTTAACTAACTCGAAAGGCATGAATGTAGCAGCTAGTTTTTAAATAGGTTCACCAACGGCTACCCTTTCGAAAGCTCCTTTTTAAAACTAAATATGTGCCAACTCATTCGAAAGCTCCTTTTAAAACAAAGGCAAGCGGCAATCCATTCGAAAGATATTTAAAGGAACTTCAACCCCTTCGAAAGCATCTTTTAAAAGCAAAGGCAGGTAATATATTCGAAAGCTTACAAAAATAACCTCTACCCCTTTGAAAGCTTGGTTTCGACACTGTCTCATTTGCCTTTCTCCAATCCACTACGTATCAATGGCTTGATACCATGTGTATTGGTTTCAAATGGGTTTATTAGCAGAATTATGGTGATGAAAGGTAGCAATTGGAAGTGGCGAAGTTGTAAATTACGTCAAAACTGATTTTATGCCTCACAAAGTAACATCTTTTCATCTAACTTGCCAATTCTCAAAATATAATTGGTTGCCATTTCTTTATCAAAAAACTATCTCTAAAAAGGCTGTCGAGTTTAATAATTTATAATTTAAATTATTTTAACAAATTAGCCATTCCCTTCAATAAAAAAATTTAAACATTTAAGTCCTCCAACTTAAATAATTTAATAGCCATGTTAAACACTTAGGAAAAATCTCCAAAAGTCATTATAATTCACTTTCAATATGTTTTCTAATATACGAAAATTTTAGACCCGATGTCCTTTATATAATTGCCGTAATTAATTTTAAACCCAAATTATCTATTTCTTCCATTCAAAATTAATAATAACTTATCCATAGCTTGGATTATTATAAAAATTTAAACCCATCTACAAATAATATTTTACATAACATATTCAATCCACATGGCATTCAAAATCCATTTTACATGGTTTTAACCATAAAATTGAATTATACCTTTACACAAAAATAATTATTCAAATCAAACATAGCATATAATCAAAGCATATCATCATTCAATCCATCCAAACGGTTTTAAAAACTTAAACCCGAAATTAAATTGTTCAAATAAACATATATGAGATGGTTTAGATTTTTATTCACCTTGTTTGGATAAGGAACTTGAGATTTGTTCTTGCTTAATAGTTCCTCGCTTGAATCCTTAGCTTCTAATTGATTTTGATCCCCTTTCCCCTAGGGTGATGGCCAGCCTTGATCTCCTTTTGTTTATGTTTTTGTTTTGTGAATGTATGAATGAAAAATGAGGTAAGGGTTTAGGGATTATGGGATTAGGGTACATGGCTATTTCCCACATTTCCATTGCCTTACTTAACTTAGTTTTCATCGTATAAACCATTCTTATGAATTTACTTATCAGCCATTTTATAAATCCATTTAATTATGGCACGACCCTAATTAGTTTTCAAATATCAATCCCCTTATCATTCCAGTCTCTACATTATTCTATTTAATTTATCTAATTAAATCTCTTGAATAAAGTTATTTAAACTTAGGGGTGTTACTATTGTCTGCATTGCCTTTATACCAAATCAGCATGGTAACACTAGCATCGTTGCAAAATGGGCAATTCTTCGATGGATGTCAAAGAACTTCTCTAAACAATGTAATATATTCACGTACGATTCGCATTTTTTACTTTCTAAATTGATTTTTCTTTTTACATTTACACTTTAGACATTTGTAAATACTTTTCTAAACAATATAAAACTAATTGGACTAACTATGCCATATCATCATGGAGAAGCTAGAGAAGGACTATGCCACATGTCATCCCGATCGTATGCCCCATTAATAAATCACGGCTGTACATTTTCCCAAATAACATGTGCCATGAATCTAAGGGACGAGGCTCTCTATAAATAGGCATGTACCCCACACTAAAAAGGCGTGAATTCCAAACTGATCTTCTTCCTTATATTCATTTTCATCTTATGAATAATAAAATCTCAAAATTGGGACTTTATTGGCCGCTAGGTCATATTTGAACTTGTAACTTTTAACCAAAGGCTCTACAAAAGTACAATTTCATAATGACATCATGGGCACTCAATAATCGCACACATGACTAGGGTTTTCTACAACTAATAATGTGGCTATGTATGAATCCATGATAGCAAGATTAACTTTGACTTACCAACTAGTAATCCAAAGAATCAAAATATTCGATTATTCAAATTTAATGATAAACCGATTAAAAAAGGTATTTTAACCAAAGATATTCGATTGGCACAGTATGTAAAAAGAACCCATGAAATGATAGTTCGGTTTAGAAACATCTTTATTCATCAAATAGCAAGAGAAAAGAACATGCAAGCAAATACTTTAACAAAATTAGCAAGCACGCGAGGGACGCCATAAGTTAAAAAAATTCCTAGAATTCCTGCAATATCGTAGTATCGAATTAGGAAAAGAAGGGTCAAATAAAAAGGTCTTAAAAGAAGGATCAAATCAATAGGGTTTGGTTCTAACTCGATCTCAAACTCAGCAACCACAACATGATAAGTAGGACCTTTAAGGAGAGGGTGGTCATGAAAAAGCTCCCAAAAGAATGAAAGTAAACACTTATGAGGATCAATATGATAACTGTTGGATAATGCCCTTAATTGAGTACTTGGAAAAAAAGGGTATTGCCTAAAAAGAAAAATGAGTCACAAAATATAACATCCCAAAATTTGTCATTTTGATTTTGAATATTCAGTTAACTTTAAATATTAAAATAACTGGTTTTCTTAAAGTTTAATGACTTATATTCAAATATAGGGATTAATTAAATATTTGAATTGTGAGTTGAATATTAATTAAATGGATTTAATGGTATTATTTAACTCCTTTTAATTAATAATGGTGAACTCATTTTGTAAATTTATTTACAATAATAAATAGTTCAAATAAATAAGAAGAAAATGCAATTGTTAATAAAACAACTTGATTTTAAATGACATATTCCTAAATAAATTTATAGGATTTTTTCATAATTTTTAGTTTGGAAAATACTTAAATTATCATTTGACGTACTATACGGCAAACGATGGTATTTTTTAAATTTCATAAAATAATATAATCTATTTATTTTATTGTTGATTTATGATCATAACGTATTTTGATGCTCGATCGTATTTTTTCTTCGTCGTTCATAGTTTGTATGTGAATGAAATATTATGTTGTGGAATATCGTAAATTCTTTTCTTAAAAACCTTTTTAAATTAAATCAACTTAAAAATTTTGAACTTGCATTAGTGATGATTTGATGTGTTGCTTGGAAATTCTGGTTTACTTGAAATTATTGGTTTACTTGAAAATATTGGTTTACTTGTTTTTTAAGTAAAGTAATTATTTTGTTTTTAAATTTTAATTAACTTCAACACTAACCAAAATTGATCTATAATTTCATTTCCCTTCTTCCTCTCTGTATCAGTAAACACGAAAATGGCCTCTCCACTTCTAAAATCCAAATCAATTAAACTGCTCAACGAAAAAAATAAAAAGCTAGATTCTTTTAACTCGTATATGAGAGTGCTTCGATCTATGTAAGTTTTTGGGGTTGCGGTGATGATTAGGGGAGATCAACGTTTGAGCATGAGGCTTTAGGCAGCTAGGGTTTGGATTTGGCAACGATGTAGGTGGAATTTGCACGAATCGAGTATGGATTTGAGTTGCTCAGGTGTTGGAGTGTCAATGGTGGCTTCGTGGTGAAGTCCGATCAACTAGGGTGAAAGGTGACATTTTTTGTCATGTTCGATGGTTTAGATCGCGTTGGGTCGGAGGTCAATTCGATGATACGGTTGGACTCGAGGTTTGAAGAGATGAAGATTGATGGTAGGCGGAGCGCCTTCGGTTGGCTGTGGTGATATGCAATGTTTGGATAGTAGACACAAGGTAGTAGGTTGCTTTGGTGATGGTGAGGCCAAGCTTAGCGTGGTTGGTGTTGGCGCATCGAGTTCAGGAAGTGGGGAACTACAGTGAAGTCCGTTCGTCGAATGGCGGATCGATGCTCTGTATCATGGTTTAGATGCATGGCATGCACAACCTGTTCTTGTACATGAATGGAAGTTAAGTAGATTGGGAAAGAAATGGATTTTGTTTAGTGAAGAGTAATTATAGTTTAATTTGTTAATTAATTAATTAATCCGACTTCTTATAAATTCAACAACTCTTCCATACGAGGTCAGATTTGGACATGATCTTTTGCTTTGGACTTGTATCGGGGTTATCTACATGTTGGAACTGATTTTGTTGGATTTGAAGCTAGTTGAATTTTGAGCTAAAATCGAACGCTATTCAATTTTAGTCCAAACTAGAACGCAAAACCGTCAACTGAAATTTCGATGAGTTAACTTACCTTTAAATAGACTGTATGATATCTATGTTACTATAGATTATTTATTAACTGCTTGGATGATAGTTTTCCATAGCGAATAGATCGCTACAGGACACTTCAAAGTGCATATATGTATGAGATTTACAAGGGACATTTGTAGAGAGACCCTAAGGGGTTTCTCGCCAATATTGATTTATTTATATTCTTATATTAATGTTTGGTTAAAATATTTGTGACATATTGTTTGAATTATGCAAGTGTAGTTATAGCGATTTTCACTATACCGTCACTTATGAAATATCATCTCTTTAAACCCTTGTGTATTGAACTTGTGCTTGTATTTTTATAAAATAAATGTTTGGTCGCTTTTTTGCACTTTAAAAGTTGTTTAAACTATATTTTCAAATATTTTGAGAATTTTGAAAATAAAGGTTAATTATTGATTAGAATTTTTAAAAGAAGTTATAAATTTTATAAACTATGTTTTGGTATAATTAAAATTGTTTCAATTTATAAAAAGGTTGTAAAATTGATTTTTATCTCTCGGGATAATTAATATTGTTTAAAATTTATTAATGACTATAAATTTTATTAATTATCTTTTGGGATAATTAATGTTGTTTTAAATTTATAACAAGATTATAAATTTGATTTATTATCTTTCTGGATAATTAATATTGTTTAAAATTTATAAATGATTATAAATTTGATTAATTATCTTTTGGGATAAATAATGCTATTTAAATTTATAAAAAGATTATAAATTTGAATTATTATCTCTCTGGATAATTAATGTTGTTTAAAATATATAAAAGAATTATATCGATTATCTTTTCGGATGATTAATATTGTTTAAAATTAACAAAAATATTCTAATTTATTTATTACTTTCGGGATGATAAATGTTGTTTTAAATTTATAAATGATAGTTTATAAATGTGGAAATATTTAAAAAGGAATGTTTAAAAACAAAGCTAAGTGTAAATTGTTTTGGGATTTATAGTGAACAATGCTTTCAATAACCTTTGTTTTTTACCCTTCTTTTTAGTACACTTAGAAATATACTTTGCTCTTTAACAAAATATTTTAAAAAGGTGCTTTTAAAGTGTTTTACATATATATGTGATGTGAAAATCAAGCACAAGTGAGAATCAAATATTTTAAAAGCTTGATTCATTTATTGGTGGCAAGTGTATGTGATTTAATTCCCATATACGTCATTCATTTGCTTTTGTTAGTTGATTTCTGGATTATCAATTCTGATATCCTCATTTGTGTTTCGTCGATTCAAGGCAATTTGTTTGCTCGTTTGGGAATTTAAACTCTTGCTATTCTTAAAGTTAAGAATGTCGTCTAGTCAAGATAGGAAGCAACACCATCCTAAATTGTCCGACTTCATTGTTTTCACCGGGGTAGTATTATTTCATTTTCGATAGTTGATTCATCGACTATCGATTTTGATATACTTCTTTGTGTTTCAACAATGTAAGACGATTTGTTGCTTGTTTTGAGCATTGGCATCCAACACCATGGATAACTAAAACCAAAGAGCGAGTGGGAGTCAAGCTAATTGGGTCGCACCCATTAGGGTATGCACACATTTATCTAGAGAGTTGTTGGTAGCATGCATGCGGTGATGTAAGCATATTCGGATGCCCGTCGATTTAACGAGGTCCAGCTAGGAAGTTCTCAAGGGTGTTGCGTGTTTGGGGTGGGCTCTCAAGTATATTTTATCTAGAGGTATACTTTCAGTATAGGGGGCCTATCCTCCTAGTCATGTTGGATAAATTCATTCTCCTTGTTTTAATTAGAACCTTGGAGTTGATCCTTTCTTAATTACATTGAGAAGTACCGTATGCTTTTCTCAGTGTTCATTTATTTTTGTCTGTTTTTTAAGTCTGGATTTTGTACGTTCTTCAAGTATGGGATTTGTTCTTACTTGTGTCCATCCTTTATGTTTGAATTTGATTCTGTTATTTTTCCGTTCTTTTATGTATGGATTATTTTTATATGGTGAAACCCCATTCCGTGTTTTGCGATGTGACCCCACCAATTATTTTATGTTTACCATATCCCTTGAATTTTCTCACGCCGGTTTTCCAGACTGACCTAGGTGTTATTTCATTATAGTGCTCGGGTCAGGCCAAGTATTTTCTAGGTTGGCATTGGTGTTATGGAGCTCTTAGAGAAGAGTTGGATGTTCACCTACCATAGTATTTTATTTTTCGTTGTATTATATTGTATACCTATCATCAATTGTAAGGTCAGAAGTTTATAACTCTCTAACTGATGAGGTTTGTTTTTAACTCTGATGTACCTTGTATTTTGGAGTGACATTTTATACTATCTTTATTATATTATATGTTGTCGTTCTGCTATGAGATTTTGTTTTCCTTATTTGTTATTTTTATTTTACCCTAACTATCTTCCTTTCCGACGATTTGATGTTCGGCATTAGAATACCATAGATGTAGACCGACTTTCGATGGTAAAAAAGGCGGATCGTTACACAAAAGCTGAGGTACAAAGCCCCTTCATATATTGTGGTTGATGAGGCATTCAACGCTTTACTTGCGATGCGTACCCAAAAAACTTAAGCAAGGATGTTGAAAGAAACCCATGAGGGATTCTTTGAGGATCACTCCAATGGAATAAAACTAGCAAAGAAGGTAATAAGGCAAGGATATTATTGGCCCCATATGACCGAGGATGCATTAACCTTCGTTAAAAGGTGTGATAAATGTCAAAAGTTTTCTAGGATTCCATGGTTAACTCCAAATGAGTTGACTACTACCACATGCCCATGGCCTTTTGATATGTGGGGAAATGATTTGATTAGACCTCTTCTAGTCTAAAAGTTTTTCATCCGTAGCTTAACCAAAAGCAAATAGGGAAGTAGAAGCAACAAATAAGACCATATAAAATAGATTAAGAAACGACTAGGCAAACAAAAAGGAAACTGGGTTGAGGAACTTCCCCTTGTTTTATAGTCATACAGAACTTCCACGAGGATGGCTACTGGATATAACCCATATTTTCTATAGCTTATGGATTTAAAGCATGTTACCAACTGTGGTTGAAGTCCCTTCGTGTTGAAGAACTGCATAAAGTTATGAATCAAATAAAGAGATAAGAAAGTGTCTCTTAACTTTATTAATGAACTAAGAGATCAAGCTGTTATACGAATGGCTGAATACCAACGAAGAATCTCCTAATATTATAATTTGAAAGTAAAAGGAAGGGAATTTAAGAAAGGAGATCAAGTGGTAAGGAGAGTGATGGCAAAACAAACGATCCAATAGATGACCCACTGGGACCAAATTGGGATGGACCACTGGTTATTCATGAAATTGATAGAGTTAGGGGTATGCCCTAGAGACAATTATGTAATTTATTACATATATCTTACTCAATAACCAATCATGTTTGAAATAAAAGGTGTTTTCTTTAAATTATATACGTCATATAATGTGTTATATATTAATTAATTAAAAGTATATTTAATAGAAAATCCACAAATGGTATGTTTTATGATAATAGTTACAAAGTGTTGTAACCGTGAGTAATTCATCACAATGAAAATAAATATACCATTTTAAATATTCCTAGTCAAGATGTATCTATAACCGTTGAAACTAGAGTATGTAACGCTCTCTAAATGTTGGGTAATGTATTACTCATGGCTATTGGGGGCACCACGAGGTTACGTACTGATGTTTATTGGATAATGATGGAATGACTCACTCAATGGTTTTCCGTTGGTTAATATAACTAAGGTCAAATAGAAAATATCGACATGACTAATTTACATAGTTCTCTTGGCTTGAGAATACTGTTGATATTTAATATAGAATCTCTGATTAAATTATAGTAAATCATGACACAACATCCATTGAATGACTATAGTTAGGTCGAGAGGAAGTAATGGAAGTGATACACCATTCAAGAGAGGATTCGTCTCCTTTATTTCATGGGGTTGATATTACGGTCAACTGATGTCAACTCAAAGTCAAAGTCTCTAACCAGAGCATTTCGGTTAATAATAATTGTTATATTGAACCAAGGACTTTGTGTATGGACTATAATGTTGAATATGGATGATACTGGAATTTCGACCATTACCAAATTCCATAAGACCAAAATGGTATAGTTTTGACGAAGAGAATTGGTGTAAATAATTGTCACTAAAAGATACTGCTTAAGTGTATGTGAAATTTGATTTTACCGAAAAGACCTATAAGCGACGAATTAAACCAAAATATGTCACACCACTATCTAAGGTCACGTGTAAACATTAATATATGAATTGTTCAATATTAATCGCTGACTAAATTCACACCTCTGAGTTGCAAAATCTTATTTGTGATTTCTCCGAAAACCAAACGAATTAAGTAATTTGTAAAATGTTATAAATTGATTAAATTATTTAATATGTATGAAATATTAATTATTATTATTATTAATCTATTTGATGTTTTGAATGTTGTTGGTAATTATTTAAATGTATATATAAAAGTTATATTTGCATATATCTATATGTGATATCGATATAATTTTAAACAAGATTTATATAATAAAATAATTACATAAAAGTTTTTTTCTTTTATTTGGAAAGTTTGCACATTAAGAATGAGCTTGGACAAGCTATATAACTATGAGAGGAGGAAATCAATTAATTTAATTGATTGAAATTTAAAAAGGAATTAAAGAAGGAAGTTTTGATAAGAGCATGGGAAAGGTTCCTTTAATTCTATTAAAAACAAAATCTCCTCATTTTGATTGCATGGACATAACTTTTTCTTCATATTCTCTATCATTCATTCATGGCTGAAACTTTTCCCCAAAAAAATCAAATTAAATTAAAGAAAGGTGGTTCATCCTTCTCTTGCAGGGTGGGATGCTAATTTATTCGAAATCTAAGGTGAAGTCAAAAATCAAGGTATTACGAAGGGCAAGGTTTATCGGGTAAGTTTATAATTCATTCATGATATTTAAATTAAACTTTTTACATATATGTAAATTGTACCCGCTTATTAAAAATAGGTATAAACTTATTCTATGTATTGTGATTTATAATGAATTCTTTTTGTGTATGGTTTTGTATATTGATGATTTAATTGGATCTAGAATAATTAATTATTTTGAGATTGATTTTTTAAATCCTTTTATAATTGCTTAATAATTTGTCAAACCAAATAATTTATGTTTTATTACATTTGAGATCTAAAACAAAACCTCCTTTTGTTATCTTATTTTACATTATTGCATACTTTCTTTGTTTTAATAAATTACTCTTGTTGTCACGCTCATTCTTTTTTAATCATGGATTAAATTTTAATAGATTGAATTATAAAAGTACGTGTGTATATCATATGCATGTGTTTGTGCGTGTGTATATATAAACTAATCAAGTCTTCTTCATACCTTGAAATTGCAAACCTATATTAAACTAAATTTAAATTGGTTGATTTGTTTCCAATTAATTCAGTTTCATGTTTCAAAATTAAATTTTAGTTTATTAGATATATGTTTATACTTAAATATAAACTTATGTTTCAGATCCAATTATATCATTAGGGTTGATAAATTAATTTGGTTTGAAATCTCATATGGTATTAAATTAATTGTTTAATTGGTGATCGCAAAAAGGGTAAAGTAGAATTATAATTGATTATTTCCCCTTTTCACTTAGATTTGATTAGATTTAATTGCAACATAAATTACTTTTCCATCTTCATTCTTATTATTTACTTTGACATTAATTGTCTCTTTAAGTGAATTATTTTCATACATTTTATTTATGTAAATGCAAAATATAAATGGCAAGAAAGATTACATATATGCGTATATATGTGGTACTGTCAATATGTGTATACAAATCATATGCATATATTGTAGTATACTCAAATATATGTATATACTTAGGCATTTATATTCCAGATCTGCATGTGAGGATGTAAAATGTATATGTGAGTACATATGCACACAATAGATATAAATCTCAATATCTAGATATGTGTGTGTGCATACACATGTTTATATTAGTTCATTTACATTGTCATATATTTGAATGTATGTTGAAGCATTCCTAAAAAATATTAATTAAAATGTTAACATGTTTATTTAATAAATTATCAATCTAATCACAAAGAGAGAAATGAAAGGTTTCACTTTCTCCAGTTAATGTTGTTTATTTCCCTAATTAATTGCACAATTATTAGAGAAGTGTAACGACCCAGAATTTCAATCATTCGAATTTGGGATATTTAATTGATTTTAAATATTGAAATATTAGTTTTATAAATAAAATAGCTTAAATTTCAAATATAGGAATTTGTTTGAATAATGAATTTAAATAATTAGAATATTTAAATAATTTAACCTAGGATTTAATATGAATTAAAATGATTTGGAGATCTTATTTGAATTCAGTATAAATAAGAATGGAATAATAAACTTTTAAAATTTAGGTTTAAAAGTGATTTACTTGGTTTCCATAATAATTCGTTTTAATGAACGTGTGAAAGTACCATTCCGAGACATTATCTCAGATTTTAACGAAACCAATGCCATTGGATCCGTAATAATGAACCATTGTATGCCATCGAGTTTCGTAAAGATTGGACATATCGTGTGGTCATGCGAGCTTGAAATGTGTAGAATTAATTATAGAAAATTAATATAATATAATTTGATTTTAAAAGCTATCTTCTATATATGATCGAATTAGGTCTCGAGACAAGCTCCATTATGTTTGGAATAGGGGTACATAGTATAGAACACCAGTCAGCACGTCTTGATTGGAGTTCGAGAGTTTTAGGGTATACGGTGTTCGATGTTATTATATAAATAATATATATTCTATTTTATAACCATACTCACCCTCACTCAACCCATTCCTCTCACACGTTTCTGCCCATACCATCTTCGCCTTATATAAATCGTGTCTCCAAACCAGAGAAATAGTTCGAAATTTTGAATTGAAATCATCACCTCATCGAATGGTCGAGGATCATCGGGACCAATCCGAGGTTATTTAGGTGAAGTCACCAACTGGAGTTTTGTTGCCAACGTCGAGATGAAGCAAGTGTATGGTTGGATCATTTATGATCGCGACGAGGCGATAGCAATGCCTCGATGAACGGCGATAGTTTTGGTCACCAATTGCGGTGATTGGGGTGATAGGATATGAAGGATATGTGTCGAGAGGAGAAAGATCCATGTCGTGGTGAAGATTAACGGCCTATGGTGGCATGTGGTGGTCGAAATTCACCATAAATAGCGCCGTCTACTTCGGTCTTTAGGGTGGCAAGTTAGATGCTGAGGTTGGTGGCAATGGGAAACTCGTGGTCGGGGATGGGCTTGGGTGAAGTGAGGCGTGGTCTAGTGGTTTCTGATGGTGGCGCGGAGGAGATGGATTGGCGGCCTGGGTTGTGGAATCGAACGAGTGCAAGGAGGAGGAGATTAGTTATAATTGGGTAGTTAGTTAATTAAACTATAATTAGTTTATTAATTATAAATTTAAAATCGACAGATTAAAATTTGTCGAACTCTCTCATACGAGGTCCAATCGTGACGCGGGGTTTTGCGTTGCGCTCGTAATGACGAGAGCTTCGTAATAGAGCTGGTTTGGTCAAATTCCGAGCATGTGGAAAATTTGGGCTAAAATCGGATGTCGTTTGATTTTAGTTCCAAACCAGAACGCCTCGGTGACAACAGAAATTTGGCTGAGTTAAATTAACCTTTTTGGTTAACCGGTATGTTATATAATTGATAAAAACTATTGATTGGATGTTTGGATGATTTACTGTTTTATCCGTTGGTTTTGGTTTTTTATTCCCGCCCATATAGCGGATGACCTTTTTTATATACCCGCCTACTAGCGGATGACCCATATTATATGATTATATATTGTTTGTGATGTAGGGAGATAAGTTAGAGAGAAACCACTTCGTCGCCATTGTTGATTTTAATTTCAATAATATTCCCGTCATATAAATAATTGGATATTAAACCTGATTGTTGGCTGTATTGATTATGACATTATTATATGTTCAAAACTTAAACCCTGTGAAAATCAATATCGATATTGGTTAAACGTTAGGTAGCCATTGGCCTCAAATTAATATTTTAAGAATACTATAAATTGCCATTTGAGTTGGAATTGGTTTTTGAGACAAGAAATGATTTTAAATTTGAAACTGGATTTTTGGAAATATTTTGTTTTAAAGGATTTGACTTCTATTTCACTCCAACCTTTTTATCTATGTTTTCTAAGTTATCAATTTATATTTAATATTATTTTAAAGATTATTATTTTATATTTAATGTTGTTGTAAAGTTATTTATCAATATGTTAACATTTTGAAAGGCTAATTATTTAAATAATTAATATGGTTTGAAAGTAATAATAATGATTTATTAATAATTTTTTGGAAATTAATTATTATTATTTGTAATAATGTTGAAGATTTATTTATCATTATTCTTTTAATAATGTTTTGAAATTTTTAATTATTATTTTAAGGTGTCTTAATGTTAATAATTATTATTTACTAATAATATTAATTATTAATAATTATTATTATATAACGGTGTTTTGAAGTAAATGATTATTATTTATTAATAAATGTTTTAGAGATTTATAAGGAGTTTATAAATGATTTTAGAATTGAATAAGAAAAATCTTTTTCAGTTTTTGTAAGTATGTTTATACCACTGAGATAAGTATACGAGTACATTTTCCAAGTTGTGAAGTGTAATGTTTGTGAGTATACTTGTATCGTTGAGATAAGTATTTTGATATTTTTTTTAAGTACTGAAAATATAGGGATTTGTGGGTATACCTTTGTAAAGGTTTTTTTATATAAGTAATTTATAAAGTGATATTAATTAATGAAAAGATTAAATAAAGAGGTTAGTAGTTGCTTATGTGTTTAACCAATGTTGGTTTTCCTTTTTGAAATAAATCCCTAATTTGAGTATTTGTTTATTTGATAGTTAAATAACCGACTATTGAATTTGGACCCAAAACTTAACTTTAGAAATATCTAGGAAAAATACGTAAGTTATATGGCACAGTCATCTCCAATGATGGTATACCGTGCTTATAAATCTCATTTTGTTCTCCTAGGACAAATGATAAGGAAATCCATCCACTAACAGTTATGAGGTGATCTCCACTCTTATCTTTGATTGTTTATTTCCTAAAGAACCGTAGTTGAGTTTACCGAAAACTATCGAATGTTGTTTTGAAGAGACCGGGATTGGATATGTTATCCAAAAAACACTTTGATCCAACTCAAGCGTTTCGAAGTGAAGACATCTTGAAGATGGTGGAATGGAAGGCAGAGCTCTTTGAAGTGCAAGGGTTACTTGCTACAAATCCTGAGGGTGATTCCAAAATGGATGTAGTAGAAGTAGTGCCATTGGCTTGTTTATATTTTGAAAAACTTTTATGGATGAATGCTGGCATTGCATTGTTGTCTTGAGGGCAGTGTTAGCATTCCAAGTGGGAAGTGCTATATATAAAGGTAAAACTTAGCCTCAAGCATCATCAACCGGGAAATGACAAAAATCGAGCATGCAGTAGGGCCATGTGAGTCGCTCCCATTAGGGTATGGTCATCCCAAATCTAGATCAATTACTATCTACTCATGTATGCTTCGGCGCCCAAAGTGGGGTGATCATATTCGGTACTACTAGTCAAGTGGTAGGCCAATCCTATATGGCAGGGTTTACAAGATGTTCTTATCAAACCCCAGTGCATTTTATCTAGAGGTGTACCATCGGACGGTAGTCCCTTACCTTGTCATAGTATGGAATGCATTCTCCAATACAAGCTTTACGAAATTTAGTTGTGCCCAACTATGCAAAAACATGATATGCAAGCATTTCAGCTATATTCATATTTTATTTGACCTCTAGACATTATTAAAATATCAATGGATTTTCTATAAAAAATGTTTTGGTTATCGTAAGGTAAAAGTCCATCCGTGTTTATGTATGGCATGGTCTTACGAGATACCTTTATTTGAAAGGTTTTTTTATAAACATTAAATTCCATTGGGTGTGTTTTTCTCACGATGGTTTACCAGACTGATCCAGGTGTTCTTCCCTTTCAATGCTCGAGTCAGACCGAGCATATTTACAGATTGCTTTGGATGCATTGAAGCTCAGGAGACGTGGTGGAGGTCCAAGACATATCTACGTATTTCTTTGTGTTTTGTTGTGTTGTCTATTGGTTGTACTTCAGTAATTGTAAGGGTAGGCTGTTATAACTGTCTGGGCTGAAATTGGTTACTGATTGATGTATGTATATTATAGTTTATCTTTGTGTAAAGATTTGTTGCATATTATAGGTTATTCGTTCCGCTGTGAGATTTCGTGTTGTTTAGTTTCTTCTTGTCTTCTTTCTTTTGCCTTACTATTTGCTTTTCCCTTCAATTTGAGTGGGTTGTGTGTGGTTAATTGTCCATTTAAGCTATACGAAAAAGTGGGTCATTGCATTGTGGTATTAGAGCGAGGTTAAGCAAGAACCTTGGGTTTGGTAGGGTACTCATTATAGATAGGTCAGTAGCATCCTAGAATGAGTTTGAGTGTATATAGATATGAGCGCGTATTTGTTAGTGATGTAAAAATGTTTTATATTGTGTTGATTGATCTATTGAGTGGCTTATGGATTCTTATCAATACGAGTAATTAACGTTATTGATAGGGATCTGTAAACACTTGAACAAGGCCAATTGACACAATATTGTTTTGAAATAGAGTAAATGAAATAATTTTACCGTGACTATTTTTTATATATGAAGGAAAAAATTTCAAAAATTATTATAGTATATATGGTGTGTTTAGGTGTTAGTGAATGATAATATTTAATTATTATCATTTGTTGTTTGTATTCTAATAAAAGTTGTTATTATTATAATGTAAACAAGATAAACAATTTAGAAATAGTTTTTATTTGTAAATAAAAAGATTAAAAGATGAGAATTTGAGAATTTAAATCCCATGGATTTTGAAAATTGTTTTTCAAAATTTTGGAAAATAATAATAATAATATATGAAAAATAGTTTTGAATGGAAATATTTTAAAATGGAATTTAAAGGAGATATAAAGCACTGAACTCACTTTGGTCATTGGAAAATAATTTCAACGATGACTGCAGCATCATCGGCATTCATTTTCGAGTTTCTAAGTGAACGGATTGCTACCATAGGAGATTTTTTTGGTAAAACGAGTTTTGATTTAAATCCCACATATGATTTGTTATACAAAAAGAGATATATATATTATATTATATATTATTTCAAAATAGAGTTGAAATAAAACAAAGTGTTCAAATTCTGAAAATTTTTATCTAAGTATTTTGTTGCAATTATAAGAAATCGGTTTTGTAGCTTATGAATTGAGGAATAATGAGTTAAAACAAAATTTTAAATTGTTGAATATGAATGTTAATAAAAGCAAATTTGAAATGAAATTTAAGTTAAGTTAAATGAAATTATTTTTGAAATTAAATTAATTGTGATTTGAAATGAATTAATGAAATTGAATTTGATTATAAATGGATATGAACTTAAGTGTGAAGTGATAATAAAAATGAGTTGGGTTGTATAAAATATTTATAATAAACTTAAGTAAAATTTGAAGGAATGGTTCTTAAGTGATATTAGTATTGAAAGAAATATACTAAGTAATAAATGGATGTAAATAAAGGAATTTGAATAGAAAAAGAATGGGATATATTAAGAAACCAATTGAAATAAATACGTAAGTTGTACGTATATTATTTTATTCACATAACTGTTTGATCCATATTCAAATATACGATTTCAAGGTGATTTACACCGATCCAAGTTAGGATTTTTCACTCAATTCTCGACGGCGAACACTGGATACGGATTTTTGATTGACTCTGGGATTCTCTATCATAGTATATGGTTATGCAAGGAGGATGGTGGTTTCTAATCAAGGAACCAGATTTGAGTCCACACTATAATGGTTGTGTGAACGATACTAGTTCGGAAGTGAATTTGTGTGATCAACCGAGCGATCAAATTTGATATTGCCTACGAATGGTATATGTACATCGTACGGGCTTTCTGGCACAGGGGAAAAGGTGCTTTGACCGGCTTCGTCTTCCTCTTAATAAATTAAATATTGTCATTGGAAAATGCAAATTGATATGGTTTTGAATTAATTGGATGGATATTATTTGTTGATGGTTTCTGTGGTTACATTTGTTACATATGCATATAGTTATTGTATTAGTACATGTTATATATTGATATTACTTTCCCTGTACTTGTTCTCATTGGTTGTTGAGTGATTAGTAGGTGCAGATGGCATATGCTTTGCATTTGGAGCTTGCTTTCACATTTTATATTGATTGTATATGCTCGCTAATACTAATAAAAGGTACACACCTCAGATTACATATCGTATTTTTATATTTTCACTATGGGAAGCCTCATCATTAAAGATGAGATGTATATTTGTAATTATATATATATTATAAATTTTTCTGGTCGAACCGCGCAAAGGAGACGCTGGTAGAATTTTCCATAAATTTAAGGCGTTAATTTTTTTTTGAGAATTTTGAGAAATTTTAATAACTAAAATTTAAATTTTGAGTTATAACCTGCAGTGATTGAATGGATGGAAATTAATTGGTATAGGTGGATGTGTTTAAATGACTTAGAAAATTTTGTAATCTATTTCAACTAATTGGTTTTGAAAATTAAATGGGTTTGGGACATTTTCTTACTTTTGAAATATCGGGGACAAAATTCTTTTAAAGGGGGAAGAATGTAACGACCCAGAATTTTAATCATTCGAATTTGGGGTATTTAATTGATTTTAATATTGAAATATTCTTTATATAAGTCAAATAGCTTAAATTTCAAATATTGGAATTTGTTGAATAATGAATTTAAATAACTAGAATATTTAAATAATTTAACCTTGGATTTAATATGAATTAAAATGATTTGGAGATCTTATTGAATTCAGTATAAATAAGAATAGAATAATAAACTTTTAAAATTTAGGTTTAAAAGCGGTTTATCTAGTTTTAATAAAAAATTGTCTTAATTAACTTGTGAAAGCATCATTCCAGGACATTGTCTTAGTTTTTTAACGAAACCAATTCCGTTGGATCCGTAATAATGAACTATTGTATGCCGTCGAATTTCGTAACGATTGGACATATCGTGTGGTCATACGGGCTTGAAACGTGTAGAATTAATTACAAAAAATTAATATAATATAATTCGATTTCAAAAGCCGTCTTCTGTATATGATCGAATTAGGTCTCGAGACTAGTTCCATTGTGTTTGGAATAGGGGTACTTAGTATAAAACGCCCGTCGGCACGCCTTGATTGGAGTTCGAGATTTTTAGGGTGTACGGTGTCCGATATTATTATATACATAATATACATTCTATTTTATAACCATACTTCCCCTCACTCAACCCATACCTCTCACACGTTTTAGCCCATAGCATCTTCCCTTTATATAAATTGCGTCTCCAAACCAGAGAAATAGTTCAAAATTTTGAATTGAAATCATTACTTCATCGAACGGTCGAGGATCATCGGGACTAATCCGAGGGTTTTTAGGCGAAATCATCAATTGGAGTTTTATTGCCGATGTCGAGATAAAGCTAGTGTACGGTGGTAGTTTTGGTCACCAATTGCAGCGATTGGGGTGATCGGTTAGTGATGGGGTCTGAAGGAGATGTGTCGAGAGGAGGGAGAGCTATGTCGTGGAGAAGTTTTGTGGTCTATGGTGGCGTGTGACTGTCGGAATTCACCATGAATGGCACCGGCTGTTTCGGTCTCGAGGGCAGCGAGTTAGGGACCGAGTTCGGTAGCGATGGGAAGCTCATGGTCGGGGCTGGGCTTGGGTGAAGTGGGGGCATGGTCCAGTGGTCTCTGGTGGTGGCGCGGAGGAGATGGAGTGCAAGCCTAGGTTGTGGAATCGAATGAGAGTGAGGAGGAGGAGATTAGTTATAATTGGGTAGTTAGTTAATTAAACTATAATTAATTCATTAATTTAAAATTTAAAATCGATAAATTAAAATTTGCATAACTCTCTCATCCGAGGTCCAATCGAGATGCTGATTTTTGCGTTGCGCTCGTAATGACGAAAGCTTCGTAATGGAACTAGTTTAGTCAAATTCTGAGCATGTGGAAAATTTAGGCTAAAATCGGATGTCATTCGATTTTAGTTCCAAACTGGAACGCCTCGGTGACAATCGAAATTTTGGTGAGTTAAACTCACCTTTTTGGCTAACCGGTATGTTATATAGTTGATAAAATTGTTGATTGGATGTTTGGATGATTTAGTGTTTTATTAGTTGGTTTGTGCTTTTTATTCCCGCCCCTGTAGCAGATGATCTTTTTATATTCCCTCCTAGTAGCGGATGACCCATATTATATGATTATATACAATTTGTGATGCAGGGGAACATGTTGGAGGGACCCAACAAGATTCCTCGCCATTGTTGATTTTAATTTCAATAATATTTCTGTTATATGAATTATTGGATATTAAACCAAATTGTTGGCTTTATTGATTATGACATTGTTATATGTTCAAAACAAAAACCCAGTAGTGATAGAAAATCAATATTGATATTAGTTAAATGTTGGGTAGCTATTGGCCTCAAATTAGTATTTTAAAAAGACTATAAATTGCCATTTGAGTTGGAATTAGTTTTTGAGACAGGAAATGATTTTAAATCTGAAATTGGATGTTTGAAAATATTTTGTTTTAAAGGATTTAACCTTTTTTCACTCTAACCATTTTATCTGTCTTTTCTAAGTTATTTATTTATATTTAATATTGTTTTAAAGATTATAATTTTATATTTAACGCCATTGTGAAGTTATTTATTAATATGTTAATATTTTGAAAAGTTAACTACTTAAATAATTAATATGGTTTGAAATTAATAATAATGATTTATTAATAATGTTTTGGAAATTAATTATTATTATTTGTAATAATGTTGAAGATTTATTTATTATTATTATATTAATAATGTTTTGAAATTATTAATTATTATTTTATGATGTTTTAAAGTTAATAATTATTATTTACTTATAATGCTTATTATTAATAATTATTATTATATAATGGTGTTTTGAAGTAAATGATTATTATTTCTTAATAAATGTTTTAGAGATTTATAAGGAGTTTTAAAATGGTTTTAGAATTGAATAAAAAAAAATCTTTCTTAATTTTTGTAAGTATATTATACCATTGAGATAAGTATATGAGTACATTTTCCAGGTTGTGAAGTGTAATGTTTGTGACTATACTTATAACATTGAGATAAGTATATTGATATTTTTCCCAGTATTGAAAATATAAGGATTTGTGGGTATATCTTTATAAAGGTATTTTATATAAGAAATTTACAAAGTGGTTTTAATTAATGAAAAGATTAATTAAAGAGGTTAGTGGTTACTTATGTGTTTAACCAATGTTGGTTTTCCCTTTTGAAATAAATCCCTGATTTAAATGTTTGTTTATTCGATAGTTAAATAACCAACTATCTAATTTGGACCAAAAACGTAACTCTGGAAATATATAGGAAAAACATGTAAGTAACATGGCACAGTCATCTCTGATGATGTTGTACTATGCGTATAAATCTCATTTCGTTCTCTTAGGACAAATGATAAGGAAATCCATCCACTAACGGTTATGAGGTAATCTCCATTCTTATCTTTGACTGTTTAATTCCTAAAGAACCGAAGTTGAGTTTACTGGAAACTATCGAATGTTGTTTCGAAGAGATCGGGATCAGATATGTTATCCGAAGACCACTTCGATCCAACTCAAGCATTTCGAAGTGAAGACGTCTTGAAGACGATGGAATGGAAGACGGAGCTCTTTGAAGTGCAAGGGCTGCTTGCTACTAATCTTGAGGGTGATTCCAAAATGGATGTGGTAGTACCTTCGGTTTGGTCATATCCTGAACAACTTGTATGGATGAGTGCTGGCATTGCATTGTTGCCTAGGAGGAAGTGTTAGCATTCCAAGTGGGAAGTACTATATATAAAGGTAAAACGTAGCCTCAAGCCTCGTCAACTGAAAAATGACAAAAATCGGGGATGTAGTAGGGCCACGTGGGTCGCTCCCATCAGGGTATGGTCATGCTAAATCTAGATTGATTACTATCTACTCATGTATGCTTCGTGGCCCAAAGTGGGGAGATCATATTCGGTACTACTAGTCAAGTGGAAGGCTAGTCATGTGTAGTAGGGGTACAAGATGTTCTTATCAGGCCCCGGTGCATTTTATCTAGAGATGAACCGTCGGAAGGTAGTCCCTTACCTTGTCATAGTATGGAATCCATTCTTCAATACGAGCTTTATTGATTTAGTTGTGCCCAACTATGCTGAAACGTGAGATGCAAGCATTTCAATTGTATTCATATTATACTTTGACTCGTAGACATTATTATAATATCAATCGATTTTCTATAGAAATTGTTTTCATTAGCGTAGGGTAAAAATCCGTCCGTGTTTACGTGCGGCATGGTCTTACGAGATACCTTTATTTGAAAGGTTTTTGATAAACATTAAATTCCATTTGGGTGTGTTTTTCTCATGCTAGTATACTAGACTGATTCGGGTGTTCTTCCCTTTTAATGCTTGGGTCAGACAGAGCATATTTACATATTGCTTTAGATGCATTGGAGATTAGGAGACGAGCTGGAAGTCCAAGATGTATCTACGTATTTCTTGTATTCCCCTGCGTCGTCTATTGGTTGTACTTATCAGCAATTGTAAGGACATACTGTTATAATTGTCCAGGCTAAAATTGGTTAGTTTACTATGATTGATGTATGTATATTACAGTTTATCTTTGTGTAAAGATTTTTATATTATAGATTATACATTTCGCTGTGAGATTCCATGTTTTTTAGTTTCTTCTTTCTTCTTTCTTCTTTCTTTTTCCCAACTATCCGCCTTTCCGTTCAATTTGAGTGAGTCATGTATGGTTGATTGTCTGCTTAAACTGTATAGAAAAGTGGGTCAATACAAGAAGGAAACAAATGGTTTCCTTCTTAAAATTTAATTTCAATGAGTAACTACTACATACGTGGGTGTATCTAGTACACTCATTCATTTAATTTTATATCAAATTCTAACTCTTTTGTAGTAATCAAGTAAAATAAGGATTTTATTTAAAACACTTTTTAGATTGGATCTAAAATCTCTTTAGACTTTATTGTCCCAATAGATCTAAAATCTCTTTAGACTCCGCTGCGGGCTGGCCCGATTCCTACAACGATTTCAAAGCGTAATACCTTATGTGGTCTAAATTTGTCATGTTATGGCTAACTAATTAAGGTTGCCACTTAGTATGGTGTCTAGAAAGGTAATGTCAAGTATTAGAATTGGGTAATCAAGTACCATGTCCTACAACTAGCCTAAAAGATGAAGTGAGCCCACGGGTTACCCCTAATAGAAATGGCCCAACTTGAATTGGGCCTTGGGCTTATTTTTAAAATAGTTTTGAAAATTAAGACAAGATTTTAAATTTAAAATAAAAACATGTTTATTATAAAAGGTTATAAAATAACATAAATTTTCAAAATGTTTGAAAAGGTAACAAAATTTTCAAAATGTTTGAAAATATTTAAATATTAATTTCAAAAATTAAATTTATTAATAAGATTAATAAAGTAAGTTAATTAAATGAGTTAATCAATTTATTAATACTTATATGCCTGTATTATGTATATTGATATATGTTATGTTATTTTAAAGTGTTTAAGATAACATATGTATACATGTATGTATATAAGATAAATTTTCGAAATTACTATAATTTAATTAAAATTGTTTAATTAAATAAATTAATTAAAAGTTAATTAATGAAATAAAAACACAGATATTGAAGATGTATGTGTTATTCTATAAAGGTTATAACATGTATGTATGTGTATATATATATATACGGTATATAGGTATTACTATAAAGGTTATAGTAGACATGTCCAATATTTGTATTGGAATACTAATTTAAAATTAATTAAAGAGTTAATTAATTAAAATTAATTAAAGAGTTAACAAATTAAAATTAATTAAAGAGTTAATTAATTAAAATTAATTAAATAAGATGTAACTAATATAATATTATTATAACAATTCGAAATTTTTAACATTTCCAATGAGAATATTTAATTTATTTAAATATTCAAATTTAATTTGAATATGATAAATAATAAGAAAATCAAAATTTGATAAAATGACTTGATTTTTAATAATATATTTTTAAATGGAATTATAGGATTTTTCCATAATTTATTAGTTGGAAAATATTTAAATTTTCGTTTGACATAATTTACAGCAAACGATGCTATTTTTGAGAAATTCACAGAATTTGATAATTAGTGTATTTTATTGCGTTTTGGGATCGTGTCGCATTTTTGTGTGCGATCGTTTTTTTATTTCTGTCCTTCACGGTCTGTACATGAACGGGATATTATGTAGCGGAGTACCGCAAATATGCTTTTCAAAAAAATTTCAAAAATAATATAAAAAATCAAAATTTGAAACAAGTTTTAAATGTATTTGATCTTGATATGATGGTTGAGTTGAATTTTTGATGGTTGCTTAATATTTAAGTAATATGTTGGATTGGGTTATAAGTATATACACTTCACTCATTCCACTCAACGTTTCATATAATCACTTCTCATTAATTCTCTTCCTTTCCTCTTCTTCTTCCTTCTTCTTTTGTTTCCTATAAAATGGAAAAACCCTCATCTCTTTACTTCAAAAAATCCATATATCACAATTTGATCAAAATTTGGAAAAACTTACAACATGAAAGTTGTTTATTTCGGTCTCTTCTATTTTCTAAAAATAATCGCTCATCGTTTCCTCAACCGGGGTGGCTTGAATTGGTCAAAAGCAGTAGTGGGTGATTATCGGTCATTTTCGATGAACTCGGAATGGGTAACGGAGAGCATGGATGGGTTTGTATGGTTAAGTCAAGATTTTTGGAGTTAATCTCGTGACTTTTTGTGGTCGGAATCATCGTAGAGAATTAAATGAATGGATTTCATTTGCAATTGCTGACAACACGATGCACTAGGGGAGGAGCGGCTACATTAGAAGGAAGGTGGGGTCGAGGCGGAAGCACTAGTGGTGGTCGGAGGAGGCTGGAGAAGGTCAAATTATGGTTTCAGGGACTGTTTTTATTTGTTTCCATTTCTAAGCTCTGGATGGTGGTGTGGTGCACCGAGCTGGTCGAGGGTGGCGGTGGAGTGCGTCAGGTAATGGCGGTTTCCATTGGAGGTGGTGGCTTAGGCCACATGTGGCTTAGGCGGCAGCGTTGGGGAGGAAGAGTTCGATTAGTTCACGTGTTTTCGTTCAGGAGCACGTGTGTTTTTGAAGAGAAGGACACTGTAGCGTTTAACGGGCCGGGTTTGGATAGTTGGGCCTAAGCCATGTTTTGATTGTTGAGAACATGTTAATTTATTTGCTTTATTAATATGAATTAAGTAAATTAAATTTAGAAAGTCATATATTTTTCGTTTTAAATCCGACTAACTCACAGATTTTTTCGTTAGACTCTTACTGACGAGTACAACGTTTTGGTATAATTTGTTGATAGTTTGGATGAAGTATAAATTTATGATAAAATAATAGTGTTTGAATATAATTACTTTATTTAAAATAATAATGTGGTTAAATTAATTATACTACATTGGTGATATCTCTTTGGCTAAATAAAATACCGTTCTACTATAATTAAATTGAAAAGATTATTTTGGATACCAATTGAGCAGAATAAAATACTATTCTGCTATATTTAATTTGATTTGAATGTTTTGGACATCTGTTTAGCAGAATAAATCCTATTGACCCAAAAAATGGACCAATACCCTGGTTTGATTTTGAAAGCACCAGCCCTGTTCTGACAGAGCAATATCACAGATAACAGATATAAGAAAAGAACAGTAAAAGAAAGTAGACAGAGAATTTTTATAGTGGTTTGGCTGTTATTGATGCCCACGTCCACTTTATAGTTTTATTATAGATTGATTGCTGTTAAAAAAGATGTTTGATTACAAGGCTTTGGCTATTTCCTAGCTAGATTGCTCTAGAGTTAGAATCCACCGGAGAATCACGGTGTATTCCTTTTGAGATCGTTGTGAGGGAGGTAGGAAGTGAAGAATAATTCCAGTAGAGCTTCAGCAACCAGTCCGGAGAATATCCCTTTTGTGTTGTAGGTGACACGATATTTATAGGGGTTGGAGGGCTTTTGGGCCAGGCCCATCATTATCAACTTACAATAGGGACTATAGGCAACCCAAGAGGTTCTGGCTCGCCAAATGAGCCAACACCATGGGTCGCCGGTGACCCATCGACTTGGTTCATTTCGTGAGCCAATTTTTGCTCCCTTCCTTCGTTTTCCTTAACTCCTTTATTTAGGGCTTTGAGGAGGTGCATGGGTTGTTGACGATCCGGCCACAGAGGACTTTCCTGGGCCGGCGACCCATGGCCCATGGGTCGCCGATGACCCATTGTCTATGGGTCGCTAGCGACCCATACACTTGGTTCTTTTCGTGAGCCAAGTTCTGCCTCCTTCCTTCATTTTCCGTAACTCGTTTGTTTGGGGCTTTGAGTAGGTGCATGGGTTGCTGACAATCCGGCCACAGAGGACTTTCCTAGATTTTGAAATTGGAGATGTTTTCACAGACATTCCTCGTTGTCGTCACGTATCAATGGCAAGTCACTAGCCGCTTACGTTCAAATACTTGTTGGGCTGCAAGGATGCTGGTCTCTTGGCTTCACTTATCCTAATCGTCGCCTTAACCGTATAGCTTAGCCCTCGTCGATCTCTAGTTGTAACTTCTCTGGTTAAGTCCTGAACCATCCTGCCAGCTTAAGGTTGTCTTGATTTCTATTGGTATCTGCTGGGATAAAAACCCGGATAACCAATCCCCCTCCCGAGTATGTCTTCGTTGTAAACAAGGCATACTCTGGAAGTTATCATTTTCCATATCCATTTGCCGACTTTCAAGTGGTTGCATTGAAGCTCTACGCATAGGTTAGCCCAACGTCATTGGTTATTTTCCTTTGGGTCTGACTGCTACTGCTTTCCATAATGTATCACATTTCTGCCCATTTCCCGGCATGCCTTGGAATGACGAACAGTTGTAAGAGATCAAGTTTGAGAAGAATATGTGAAGTTTATTTTCCTCTTCCTCCCTTCTTTTCTTTTTCTTCTTTCTTTTCTTTTTTTTTGGGTCGCTAGCGATCCATGTGGGATGGGTCGCTAGCGACCTAACTGCATAGGAGAATTTTTAAAGCTATAGAGTTAGGTCGGGTCGTTGGCGACCCATGATGGGTCAGGTCGCTGGCGACCCGATTACTTAAGCAAAATATTTTGCTTTTCTACTTGCCTACTTATACTCGAACCGACCCAATTCGCTCATTCGACCCGCGGTGAAGCTATGTTTTGTCTCGAACGATTGTACGTCGTTCTAGAGTGAAGTCTTACTCTTGGTCTTTAATTTCTTCTTTTCGAGAATTTGGTTAAGTTCCCGTCGATGTTTCTGAATTCCAATGCGACGATTTATTCCAAAATCGGATATAGTGGATGATTCAATCATATTGCTCTTCCTATTTCTTTATTCTAGTGATCCTAAAAAGAAAAGCTTCCTACGTCGCTTCGGATAGCGGCTCCGTTATCGACCGTTGATCGATAACGAGTAAGTGTGGAAGAGATAATTTCAAAGAACGATATGGATTTTATTTCTAATGTAAGCAAGCTATCTACACTAGATTGTTTATTTGCAGTATTCAGGATACTGGACTTTTCCCATTTAGATAACACACTACATCTGCCCCGATCAACACTCAGAACCCGACTGGTCAACATACGCCAACTTCCCTTGGATTTCGGGTGTTGGTTATATGAGGATATTATTTAAAGTAAAACATACCTGACGGGGTCGAATGCCAAGTTTTGTCGTTGAAAATGACTTTTTGGTCATCCAATCTTTAGTCTGACGGTGGTACTCCCACTTCTCTAGAACTTCACAACTTAGGCTTCACTTATTATCCTATCATATTGGGATGATTTATTATAGTTAAATTACAAGGAACGGTTGCTCTTGTAGAGTTTTAGTTGAAGTTCGATCAGGCACAGCTTCAGTCTTCGGAAACTAGTGCATGAGTTATTCGATCGCAATTGTCCTTCCTTTGTAGATTTTGGAATTCGATCTGCACGCTAGCTTCTGTCTCAGGGGACTATTGGCTTACTTCCCCGGCTTTGAGAATTACATTTTATTGAACTATTAGGTAGCTTGGTCAAGCCAATTCTATGGCTAATCCCTACTTATGCACAATTGAGTTCGTTTCAACAAAGTGTTGGTGTAAATGCCTTAGTCCGTAGGACTGATTACTTTGACTACTGAATCAACACGTTTTGGAAGACTAGATCTCCTAAGAAATAAGTTGATTGTGACAGTTTAATTGATGCGATAGCTCCTATCTTCGAGAATTAGGGACTTTGTTGCTTGATCCTAAGATCTGAGTTTTTGTAATGATGTCAGTAGGCATTAGAAAGATGCATTTTGGCATCTTTTCCTAAAGTAAATTCTTCCAATCCTGGCATTGAGATCCTAATCATATGATGGTTTCTACCTTCATAAACTCATGTACGGATGACTCAAACCTGTGGATTTTTCCTTGATGTTGTAAACCTTCAGATAACATAAGATTCTAGAAGGTAGGATTAAAGAGTCGATCAAGCTTTTGCTTCTATTTCCAAAAGCTGATGTATCGATAGTTTCATTTTGGAGGTTTCTTCTTAGCATCACCAAACTTTGGGTAATGGCACATTCCTGCAAGTTGGAACCAAAAGATCTAGTTAGACCTTAAGTAGGTCATCGATCTTTCTTGTCATTGCCAGACTATGAGCGACGGTTGATTTCTAAACGTTAAATCCTTCATTTCCTTTGTTGGCAATTTTGTTTCCAGAATGATCTGTTTTGTGATTCAGAACCATTATCTAACCAACCTCATGGTTATTCGTGTTTGGACTTCGAAACATTTCTTTCGATTAAGTATCTGCACGTCTATCCCTTCTTGAGGGACTAGCTATTTCGAACAATTGTATTTAGGCGATTGTGAGAGATGGAAATCTGTTGGACGAATTGCTTAATTGCCCCCTGTCTGGCTCTCAATCCCATTCGAGAATTGAGGGAGTTCGGGGATTTTATTTCCAACCTTCCATGATTTCTCCCGCCTGTCCTTGGCCATGATGCTTTTCTTGGTTGCTGACATCATCACGGAAGCTTTGTTCATATGTCAACTCTTGTCTTTGTGAATTGATAACCTAGTTGCTTGGCTCTAAAAAACATCTCCTCGAGACTGCCTATTTTCTGGCTGTATCTAAATTCTTTCTAAGTTGAATTTAGGAAATTCGGTTGTGCACCAGCTTTCATCCCTAGAAATTAGCACACGAGCAATTCAACCTTGGGATTTCCTTTCGGCGCTGCTTTATTCCTATGTAGTGGTTGATTCCTGCAATGTCTGGTTGAACCATCTGATTGACCTATGAAAGGTTATTTCTTCCTATCGTTGCCTATCTTCGGGTAACAATAATTTTCCAAAAACAAGGATAGAACTCAATCGAGAACCAGCTTCTATCTCCGGAAGTTAGTGCATTAATGGTTCATATGGTGAGTATTTCTCATCAGCCTTGTTGATCAAAGTTTTCCCGGCATTACCGGAGCAACGCCGGTACTTAGTAGACAAAAATTTTCCCGGAGTTGCTGGGGCAGCACCAGTACTTATGAAATAGAAAGTTTCCCAGCATTGTCGGGGCAACACCGGTACTTATGAAATAGAAAGTTTCCCAGCATTGCCGGGGCAACACTGGTACTTAGTGAGTAGAAAGTTTTCTGGAGTTACCGGGGCAACACCGGTACTTATGAAATAGAAAGTTTCCCAGCATTGCCGGGGCAACATCGGTACTTGTGAGTTTGGTATCGATTTCCTCATCAATTTGGTGGTACTTTTAGTCTAGTTGGGTACTAATTTCGGTCTTCGGAAACTAGCACTTCGATGGTTGGATTGAAGAAGTATTTTTTTAGTGCTGCATGTCTTCGGGCAGGGTTAAAGTCATGTTGGTGAGGGTTGAATCATCCATCCGATCCTGTAGAGTTGTGTAGATTCCTTTTAACCCAATGTGGCTGTTTTTCAACGTTGCTTAAATCTAGGAGATGCCATGTTCTGGAAGGGTGAGAGTCCTAGGCGTTTTTGCTGCCTAGCTTTGTTTATAACCGTCAAGTATTACCCTTGGAGATGCAAGACTGTTGCTTAACCAACTCCATAGTTATTCTCATTCAAGAAAAATCAAACTTCCTCCCACCGGTTTTTGTTATGATCTAATGACTATTTGTGGAACCCTTCATTCCTGGGCGGAACCCTTCACTTCTAGGTGTCCAACTCCAAGTTCTCATAGGAAATCTGAAATTGTGGATCAAGTCATTACATTGCCATCGGTATGACCACATTCATTCCTATACTGATCATGGACCGGTAGAGTTCGGTAGTGTTTGTCTTGAATCCGTGCACTTAACCTTCCTTGTTTCAGGCCATATGCATTATGATAGGCCAATAGCATTATTGCGGATACCAACCTTATTCGTTGATTCCAATCTTCGGGAATCAATGGTTTAGCTGCTTGATTTTGAGCGTTCTCTCCTTGCCATTCTCTGTCTTCGGATAACAGCTAGTTTTTGCAAGTTAAGGTTTAAGACCTCATTTGAACACCTGCTTTTGTCTTTGGAAGCCGATGGAAACGCACTCCGTCATCGTCTATCTCTGTGCGACGGTAAGTTCCTCCTTTTATTGTGAGTTGGAGCAATCTTTTATCCTGACCGAGTGTTAATGTGTTATGTGCCCCTTAGTCTACAGGGCTGATTATTATGAACAATTGATTGAGACTTGATGTTCTGGACGACTCCCTGGATGCCCCCCAGTCAAAGGTACGTTGCAGCTCCTATCTTTGGGAACTTGTGAACTAGGTGGCTTGAATTTTGACATTTTGTACATTAACTTTGGTCAAAGATCAGAATTCTTTGCCGACTTCTTGGTTTGTGAGCTTTGCGGCACTACCGAAGCAATGTCGGTTCTTTTTGGTAGTGGGAGTTGATCCCTGTTAATCCTGCAATAGAAAACTTTCCTAGTATTGTCGGGACAACACCACTACTTAGAATATTTTAACGGTTCATCGACGATGTCAGAGTAACATCAAGCAATGTTTGCATAGCTTATCTGATGCACAGATTTTGGTGCTCCTTGGCATTGCCTATCTCCGGGCAATACAAAGAGCGTATGTTTTGATGCGCGGCTTACGAGATGCACAACTTTTGGTGCTCTTTGGCGTTGCCTATCTCCAGGCAACGCAAGGAGCGTAAGTGTTCGATGCTCCTCAGCGTTGCCTATCTCCAGGAAACGCGAGGAGTATGTTTTCGATGCTCCTCTGCGTTGCCTATCTCCGGGCAACGCGAGGAGTTTGTTTTCAATGCTCCTCGCATTGCCTATCTCCGGGCAATGCGAGGAGTTTGTTTTCGATGCTCCTCGACGTTGCCTAACTCCGGGCAATGCGAGGAGTTTGTTTTCGATGCTCCTCGGTGTTGCCTATCTCTGGGTAACGCGAGGAGTTAGTTTTTGATGCTCCTCCGCTTGCCTATCTCTGGGCAAAGCAAGGAGTTTGTTTTTGATGCTCCTCGGCGTTGCATATCTCCGGGCAACGCGAGGAGTTTGTTTTCGATGCTCCTTGGTGTTGCCTATCTATGGGAGGAGTTAGTTTTCGATGCTCCTCAGCGTTGCCTATCTCCGGGCAATGCAAGGAGTTAGTTTTCAATGCTCCTCAGTGTTGCCTATCTCCGGGCAACGCGAGGAGTTAGTTTTAGATGCTCCTCGACGTTGCCTATCTCCGGGCAATGTGAGGAGTTTGTTTTCGATGCTCCTCGGCGTTGCCTATCTCCGGGCAATGCGAGGAGTTTGTTTTCGATGCTCCTCGGCGTTGCCTATCTCCGGGCAATGCGAGGAGTTTATTTTCGATGCTCCTCGGCGTTGCCTATCTTCGGGCAACACGAGGAGTTAGTTTTCGATGCTCCTCAGCATTGCCTATCTTCGAGCAACACGAGGAGTTAGTTTTTGAGTGCTTCCCGATGTTTGCCGGGGCAACACCGATTCTTAGAAGGCAATGATCGGGTTCCATCAATCCGACGGTTTGAGTCGATTTGACCCCGTCGACTCAGCAGGTTGCTTACATGAACACAGTTTTATTGGTTCAAGAAGCTAATTAGTTTTCGGTTCGAGTAACCATGGCTTAGATGATCCTTCCATGTTTTTGGAAGATGTGCACGTCCAAATAGATCAGGTTGCCCTGGTGTAGAGATCTATAGCTGACCGCGTGAAGATGGATTGAAGAAAGAGCCTATGGGAGTTCAGGGCCTGACTCTTAGCTCTTGGTCCAAACTGCCTTCAGAAAATGGGTCTTTGACTGGCATAAGAGGAAGAAAAATTGGTCACCAAGATGGGTAAAATAGTAGTTGGAAAGAAGTGAGCAAGTATTATGCTAGTATTTCCTTTGTTGCACTAACTAGGTCATTAAGTCTGCGGTTCTTAGAATGCCAGAATTTTTGATCGGGCATAATGGAACTGTGGTATGATTAGTCTCGGCCTTTCTTATGGATATTCAAGTGTGTGTCGTTCCCCCATGCCACAGGATGTTGGCGCGCTTGAACTAGACCCATAGTCTATCCACAACTCGTTTGGTTGCCCCCGGTCCAGTGGGTATGGTTTTCCCAGGTGTCGTACCTTGGCTTGATTTGAGTTGGCCTCTGATTAATTACAAGGTCAGTTCAGTTTTGGCTTAGTTCCTTTGTGCGACTTTGAAGCTCCGGGGTTCAGCACTGCTTGTTTCATCGGTCGTTTAATTATGCCGAGTGACAGATATGATTGTCGATTTGTGGCCCTGGAGCATGGCTTCGTTGACTCCAGGGGGCTCTGGATCAGATGACTACTAATCTTCCAGTTCACCTTCGTGGATATCAATCGTACATAAATTTCGCTGATCTACCGGTTCGCCTTCATGACGCTTTAGTTCATGAAATACTTTCACATTCGTGAAGGGTTTTTTGGATCAGATGACCGCTGATCTACCGGTGCACCTTCACGATGCTCTTGTTCATGAAAGACCTTCAAGTTAGCGAAGGGTTTTTTGGATCAGATGACCGCTGATCTTCCGGTGCACCTTCACGACGGTCTAGTTCGTGAAAGACCTACGCATTCACGAAGGGTTTTTTGTATCAGATGACTGCTGATCGACCGGCGCACCTTCACGACGCTCTAGTTCGTGAAAAACCTTCGCATCCGCGAAGAGTTTTTTGGACCAGATGACCATTGATCTACCGGCACACCTTCACAGCATTCTAGTTCATGAAAGACCTTCGCATTCACGAAGGGTTTTTTGGATCAGATGACCGCTGATCTACCGGTGCACCTTCACGACGCTCTTGTTCTTGAAAGACTTTCGCATTCGCGAAGGGTTTTTTGGATCAGATGACCGCTGTTCTTCCGGTGCACCTTCACGACGGTCTAGTTCGTGAAAGACCTTCGCATTCGCGAAGGGTTTTTTTGATCAGATGACTGCTGATCTACTGGTACACCTTCACGATGCTTTAGTTCATGTAACGACCCTGAAATTCAGACCCAGTTTAAAAATTTTAAAATCATTTATTTAGTGTAGAAATTTGAATTTTCACAAACAAATTCCGTTGATACCCAAACGTCACATTTGGAATGCGTCTAGATAGACATAGGCGTATGCCAAATTTCGTCGAATAATATGGAAGTAAATTTCGCTCGTCGCATTTACATATTAGTTTGAATTTTATGTGTAAATTTTCTATCGTCCGAACTCAAATATTTTTCACAATGTTGCATAAGAAAAATATTCTGATCATGACGGCGTATTTCGTTTCATCAAATTCCGCTTTTAATTGCTAGTTAAATTGTCGCTCGAGCAAATGGTTCAATAAGAATAACCACTTCGCATACAATGTCAAACCATCAATATCTTCATACCATTGCGTTCGCCTCGTCGCGCTGATCAAAACAGTATATTTATTTGTATCAATCGGAGTTCGGCGTTGCAAATTATAATTGGTTAACGGATTACAAACTAGTCCGTTACGCAGCACAAACCGGTACCCAACTTTCCAACGTTCATAATTCAAGGAGTCTATTCAGCTGTCTTGGAAACCCAATAGCCACCACTTTGCAAAATCATCATTGCCTTGACCTTGAACTCTGAACCCCTCTGTATATATCTGCTACCCTCTGCCTGCATTAATTACTCAGTTCACTTCACATTACTTCTCTGGTACGTGTTCTTCTCCCTCCTTCATCATTCTTCTTATTATTTTTCCCCTCTCCAGATTGTGAAAGTGAAACTCACAAACCCAAACACCTCCATGATGCACGTCCACCCACCAGCCCGCTCCGCCCTCCACAACCCACTGCCGCCTGCTCCCCAGCCCGCTCCCCAGTCCGTCCCCCAGCCTCGCCCTCCAGCCGCTCCGCCCTCCACAACCCACTGCCGCCTGCTCCCCAGCCCGCTCCCCAGTCTGTCCCCCAGCCTCGCCCTCCAGCCGCTCCGCCCTCCAGCTCGCCCAGCCTCGCCCAGCCCCGCTCCAGCCTCGCCCAGCCTCGCCCCAGCCCCAGCCCTGTCCCAGCCCCGCTCCAGCCTCGCCCAGCCGTCCCAGCCCCGCTCCCCCAGCCTCGCCCAGTCTGCCCGCGTCCCCAGCCCGCTCCAGCTCCCCCAGTCCGCCCAGCCCCGTCCCAGCCGCCCCAGCCCCGCTCCGCCGTCACCGTTGTGCCTCGCATCGGCCGCAAAATCGTGCTCAGTGCACCTCTGTTTTATATATAAGTATATATATATATAAAACTGTTATATTATATGGCATTATATACTTTGGAATTTTAATTTGCTTATAACACAACGTTTTACTATGTTTATACCAGCTACTGCTTCGGGAACTTAGGCTTCCATTCAGATTATCGGATCTATCTAGTTCTTTACTTTGGTATGGTTTATATATATATTCAATCGATATATATATTGCAATGAACAAATTATTGATTAAATTATTTGTTTGATTGCAGTTGTATTCTTTTTGCGTCGTGCTTGTTAGGGTCTATTTCATCTATTCGTCTTCGTGCTTCGTCATTTTCTCTAACCACGCAAGGTGAATATTTCATTCATGACTCAACCTATTATGCTATGAAAATCAAGTGATAATTGTGGTTAATATTAATTTGGATATTAAATTGTTGATTGTTGAAATTGTTGAAATAAAATTGCTATACAAGTTAAAATGAAGTATTGATAGAACTTAAAATTTCTAAATTGACGCCATGTATTGTTAAAAGATTTAAATAGGATAAATTGTGATTTGATTTTGGTTTATGGTAAATAGTTGTGACAATAATAAATCTGAAATTGAATGTGATATAGGATAGTTAACGATTTAAAATGTATGATTGATGTAGTAAAGTGATAATAGACACCAAGTGAAAACCATAATGTAATAATCTTTAATCTATATGAAATGATGGTGTGGATTCTAGGAATAATTATATTAATTTGCATAAATAACAAATGTAAGTTAATACGATTATTTCGGGATTATTTAAATAAATTGTTAAATTGTTATGTATGTTTGCTATTTCTTGTTTATTTACTTTGACACCATCCCAATTATCACACTGCAAGTTCCCTTTGCTATGCTTTGTTTTATATTGAATGGTATTGGGTTGAAATGATAAATATCCAATTAAACAACTTGGCCTAGGGTAGATAATTAAAAATAAGAAACCCGATTGGTCAACAAAAATTATTTTTGAAATTGAAAATCTATTTGAAATTAAGGAATGAACTTAACAATTTGTTTGGAAATTAAGTAACGAACTTAATGGATTTAATTAATGGATTAAATCGAAATAAGTTAATAGGAATAAATTAATGGAGTTTAATTGAATAGGATTAATAACCCTATTTAATTGAATAAAATGAATTGGCAAATTTATTTGAAATGAGATTTAAAAACAAGGAAGTTTTAGAATTTAATAATTTGAAAATTTATTAGGTTTGTTAGATTTAGATTTAAAAATCGATTTTAATTAAATAGATTTGAAACTTGTCATAAATTAAGTTTGAGATGTAGAAAATTTGACTTAAGTGGAATACGAAACTAACTAAAGTTTTATGGATTTAATTTAGTGATAATTTAAATTTAAACGATTTTAAATTTAATAAAATTGATTTAATCAAATTTATGATTACGGTTAATTTAACGACGAATGTAAATACGAATTGAAATGAATAGAATTTGGTTTAATGATGAGAACTAAAAATTTACCACTAAATCGAATTAATTGGAATATTAACTAAATTTAGGAAGTGAAATTTAGATCTTATTAAATTGAACAGGAATACTTAATTTTATTGTTAACTCGAATGTTGAACTAAAGATGGCATTTGGGAAGAGGTTTTTAATATCCGAATAAATTGAATCGTGAAATGTCAAATTTCGGAAGTCAAATTTGCACCTTGACTTTTGGACTTTGATTTGTTTAAACGTTAATTTAACCGACCATCGGGTAGTGAATACGTAGTTATTAAAGAGACCGGGATCGGGAATGGACATACTCTCTGTCGATACCGAAAACCACTTTAATAACTATTATACACGGAGTATTGATCCAGAACGAAGTGGATGTTTTGATGAACGCGTTGACTGAAGAAAGAGAATGATATTGGATGACCCCTGACATGACTAAAACAGGAGCCGCGCCGGGCCATTGAGGTTCGCCACCTCTAGCGGACACACTTCTTCGATACCATATCTATTACTTTTGTGATTCGATTTGGGTGCACCCCTTGATTTGGGAGTGTTGTTTCGCGGTGTTGAGGTAGTAGCTGCTATGCTCAACATCAGTCCGGATCACGCAACTACTAGTATCCTAGTTGGTATCGCCTCATGTACCTTGTCATACTGATTATCCTATTCACGACCACTACGTTTTGGTTTGTACCTTTAGTATATGGATTGCCCTCTGGTGACTTCCGGTTTTGGGGAAACTACGATCTTGTATATGCTCTTGGGAATTAAATGTGTTAAGGGGGATTATGGTAACGCCTTAACACTATTTTAATATCGTACTTTACTGATTAGACATTATCTATCTATCGTATTCTATTGTATATATAGATAGTTTATCGGATCCTTAGAGATGTTTATTTTATTCATCTTTAAGTTATGGACTTTTTCCCTTGCACTTGATTTTCTTGTATAAGATTTTGGGTCCCGACTCGAGTGTTTCTTTTTGTATATGCTCGGGTCAGTCTGAAGCTATCCAGTTTGCTGATCAAGGTTGGTTGAAGATGAGCTTAGCATTTATCTTTATCAGTCTATTTCTATTCCTGTATTGATGTCCTAGTCTGTTGGACATTTATGTATTTTCTTTTAGTCACTTTATGTTAAGACATTGTTGTGTTTTATGTAGTAGCTTCATGAACTGCTATTATGACGATGTATTTTCCGCTGCATTATTCTGTGACTGTTCTGTGTCTGTGATGTTGTATTGATTTTCATTTACATTTATGTATTTATAATCCCATAATGATTCATGTTTTGTATTATTTAAGTTGACATGTGTGGATTATTGTCAATTTAAATGGTCCAAATATACGGGTTGTTACAGCTCATTTGGAAAAAGAGAGTAGACAAGGATGGATGAGAAGGCATCACTTTAGGTTGTTGTCCCACTCCTCAGTTTCTAGCTAGCTAGAGTGTTATTTCATAATCTTCCTTTCATTTGATTTCGTCGGTTAATTGGGGCACTTTTCTACTGGGTCTTAGTAGCCTTGCTTCGGTAGAAGGTCCCTGAGGTCCTATAGCTCCTTCATCGTTTGGTATGTTCTTTGGCACACTGCCGAGTTTTTCTTCTTTTAACTGCATTACATCTAGTCTTTAGAACCGGTTTGTACTTATTTTCCCGATTTTAGGTTGGGATTACTGGAATAGGGAACGGTTGGAACCCATTCATCGGTTCATGGTGTTTGCATTCTAGTCTGCATTCTTAGGACTTAGAGTCATTCTGTGAGCAGTCGACTCACACTCGATTTGTGTTTATACTTCGATCCGCACTTCGGGGACTTAGAATTCGTGGTTGGTCACACTTTCGCCAAATTGTTTGTACTCTAGTTCATAGTCGAGGACTGGGAGATTTCTGTGAATTGTTTATACTCCAGTCCGCGCTCCGGGGACTAAGAGTACTCTAGTTCGCACTCCGGGGACTTGGAGATTTTTGTGAATTGTTTATACTCTAGTTTGCGCACCAGGGACTTAGAGATTTTCGTGAATCGTTTATACTCTAGTCCACGCTTAGCTTCTGATTTACTTTGTAACAGAGATGATCCAAGGTCATAGGAGGCTCTCAAGCTAATTAGCTGCCAAAATCTATATAGCGGTTGATTCCCCTCATCGACGCCATCAGTATGATATCCTCATTGGGATTGCTCGTTTTAGCAACGACGATGACGACATTGAATCTCTATAGGAAGTCTTTGGGTGGCTCACCTAGCATCTGGAATAAATCAGATAATAATATCGCATCATTGGTGTGAGTCGCAAGCATTCTAAACTGCTCGACAAACTTATGATCTGGTTGATTGGATGAGGAGATGGATTTGGGCGATAATCGCATAATCGATACACCTTCGAGGAATATAAGAATTCATGGGATGTAGTCCAGGGTTTCTTTTCCCTGAGTAAACCGATATGATTGGTACATTGAATCTCTTTGGATATATTGCACACCGAATGGCTTCAATGAATAGGCTTCGACCGAGGGAGATGCTTCAGTCATCGGCAGTCCGATTCGATTTTAAGTTACAGCTACTTGTTAGGCTTATGAATGATGTATGCATGCCCGAGATATGAGCAAAGCAAGATAGAGCGGTATTGATGGATCAGTGGTAAGTTACTTGGAGTCGGACCCGAGAAAATCTGCTAGTTGCTTGGAGTCAATTGTTGGTTTGCTTGGAGTCACATGGGTGATTACCCGAATTCGGCTTCGAGTCAGGAATGAAGTGAGTTTTTCAATGACTATTTTGGCAATTTTTGATGATTTTTGATGACGACCATTCGTGGTTCGACGATGGGAGCTCCATGTTAGGATTGGGAGCTGGTCAGTCGGGAGTGGTCACAACATACCATATGAGCTTGGCATTGTAATTGATCTCAACTTATATCATATCTTCTTGGTTGTCCTGCCTCTCGGAGTACTGTTTGAGTAGCAGTTCCTTGTCCTTTGCTTAGCACTGTGCTACAACATGGGTTTTAGAGCTTCTTCTAGCATTTTGCACGTTGGCATTCTCATCCAATTTTTCTTCCTCAAATTGTTTGTCATCTTCAGAGCGGAAGAGAGTCACCGTTATATCCTTCCACGGGGTTTGGGTTTCCACCCCTAATTTCGGGTTTGTAGCTGGTGCTTTTGTAGTAGGTGGAGTATTAATGTTTTCTTCCATCCTCATTCTTCTTGAAGCTCCGCCGATTGCTTCCTTTCGACTATATCCCCTTTGAACGACCCATAGTGCATGGATCGCTAGCGACCCATGTACTTAAGTGATTTCTGAGCTTCGCCCTTAGGATCGCGTCTACTATCTCATGTCGATGTTCTCCATCACCATAGCATGTGTTTGCTTGCTTTTTCTCCAATTCTTCTTGGTTGGTTCTTCTGTTCTCAACAGCAAACCTTCTAAGCAGAGATTGAGGATCTAACTTCCGAACCTATCTGATCCAAAGTAGATAGCTAGATCTAAGACTGAGTTGGGTTCTCAGTGAAAGCACCAAAAAGTAGACCCAAAAAATGGACCAACACCCTGGTTTGAGTTTGAAAGCACCATCTCTGTTCCGACAGAGCAATATCATAGATAACAGATATAAGAAAAGAACAGTAAAAGAAAGTAGACAAAGAATTTTTATAGTGGTTCGGCTGTTAATGAAGCCTACGTCCACTTTATAGTTTTATTATAGATTGATTGTTGTTACAAGAGATGTTTGATTACAAGGGTTTTGTTATTTCCTAGATAGATTGAATCTCTAGAGTTAGAATCCATGGGAGAATCACGGTGTATTCCTTCTTAGATCGTTGTGAGGGAGGTAGGAAGTGAAGAATAATTATAGCAGAGTTTCAGCAACCAGTCCGGAGAAGATCCCCTTTGTGTTGCAAGTGGCATGATATTTATAGGGGTTGGAGGGCTTCTAGGCCAGGCCCATCATTATCAGCTTACAGCAAGGACTACAGCGACCCAAGAGGTTATGCCTCACCAAATGAGCCAACACCATAGGTCGCCGGCGACCCATGGTCCATGGGTCGCTAGCAACCCGTAGACTTGGTTCATTTCGTGAGCCAAGTTTTGCCTCCTTCCTTCGTTTTTCGTAACTCGTTTGTTTGGGGCTTTGAGGAGGTGCATGGGTTGCTGACGATCCGATCAAAGAGGACTTTCCTAGATTCTGAAATTGGAGATGTTTTCACAGACATTCCTCGTTGTCGTCACGTGTCGATGGCAAGTCACTAGCTGCTTATGTTCAAATACTTGTTGGGCTGCAAGGATGCTGGTCTCTTGGCTTCACTGATCCTAATCGTCGCCTTAACCGTATAGCTTGGCCCTCGTTGATCTCTAGTCGTAACTTCTCTGGTTAAGTCCTGAACCATCCTACCAGCTTAGGTTGTCTTGACTTCTATTGGTATCTACTAGGTTAAAAACTCGGAAAACAAATCCCTGTTCTGCTATTATATTAATTTGGGCGTTTTATTATATGCCAGTTGATTTATGTGAAATAAATGACGTGTTAACTATGGATTGTTAGCTATGGATTTGTTTTACATACATGCTTTCTTATGTAAATACCAGTGATATGACTTGGAAAGTGAATTAAAAATAAATGTAGCTTGTTCAAGTAACATTATGGTTCACTAAGCCTCTTTCCGAATTTGAGAGGTTATGGATTAAATTAACTTAAATTTTATAATAATTTGAGTAAATGTTTATTTAATTATAAGTTAATTAAGTATTTTAATTAGTGATGTTTAAGTTAATTAATTATTTTAACTAATGATGTTTAAGTTAATTAATTATTTTATTCCAATTAAAGTTGTTTAGGTTAATTAATTATTTTTATTACAGTTGTTTAAGTTACTTAATTATTTTTATTAATGATGTTTAAGGTAATTAACTATTTTTATTAATGATGTTTAAGATAATTAATTATTTTCATTAGTGATGTTTAAAGTTAATTAATTAATTACTAATGATATTTTAAGTTAATTATTATTTGATTAATGGTATTTAAAGTCAATTAATTGATGTAATTAATGATGTTTAAAGTTAATTAATTGATTTAATTAATCGTGTTTGTAACGACCCGTAAATTTCAACTGTTTTAATAACGTAATTAGTTGAAATTTTGTGAAATTTTAAACGATAAAATTTTGAAATAAAAATTTAATATTTGGAATACGTCTAGTTAAACATAGCAACTGGTAAATTTTCGTCCGAAAATACGAAAGTTTATTTCGCGCGTAAATTCACTTCAATTTTATCAGTTAAAAAGTAATGAAAATAAAATGTTTTCGGAACCTAAATATTTTTACATAGAAAAATTCTAAACCATCTTCTGAGCAAGATGTCAGTTGGTCGTTTTTCAAAATTTGGACATCTATTGCTCCGTCGTTCTTATTTTCTGCAAAATAGCAGCATTCTGGTACCGATATCGATTTTTATCGGATGATCGTACCACTGATATCTGTATACCGTTTTGATCGCCTCGCCGTGCTGATCTCTACGATATATTCGATTGTCAAATTCAGAGTCCGGTACGCCGCGAAATTGGTAAAACGTTTCTGTATCGTTAACCGTATTGAGCCTTTTGATCTCCTTTGTCCATTCGTTATACATCGTAATACGAATAGCCATCAGCTTTTATTATCATCTTGGATTCAACGTAATTGACTGTTGTTATTCCTATGGTTTTAATGTAAATTCTGGTTCATTTCATTTGGGTTCACCTTCATTTGTTTCTCTTTCGTTCTCTGCTCAACTTCTTCATTTAACTGGTGTCATTTTCTCTCCCACCCTTGCCTATTTCCTTCCACCATGCCACAGTGACCAATGCTCGTCCCAGACAAATCCATAGCGTGCTCCTCCCCTATCCACTGCCTCCCTCTCCCTCTTGTCACGCACCACCCAAATCGGGCCACCTCCGCCTTCACCTCCTCGACAACCGAGCCCAGACCCGCCAGCACGCCACTGACCCACCGACCCACCTTCCCACGTGTCTTCCTACCTCATGTCGGCCAGCCTTCGCCACAGCACGCATGGCCTTCCCCACCTGTTCTGACATAACCCACATCTGGCCGAACCCATCCCAAGCGCCTCCTTCCACTCCTCCTCATTCTTGCCGTGCGCCTCTCCGCAACCACCAACCATCAGCCGAAGCCATCCTTTCCATACCCGAACACCACAACTTCTTATCGTTACCCCTCCACCTATCGCAGCCTGTCCCTCTACCGAGATTGCAGCCATTCAATGATGCATGCGTGGATATGTATTCATGTATATACTTATAAACTCTATAGGTAAGTGTTGATATATATATATATAGATTTTGCTGTTTATACATGTATTTATATTTATAATTGTCTGAAGCATATTTATAAAGAAGAAGATTTTTTTTTTAAAGCTTATGTATACATATTTTTTCAAAACTTTGTTGACTTTTAAATGGTACATATATGAACATATATAAAGTTTACTTTATTATACAAGTCTGTCCTAGCTTATATGGTTGAGCTGGTTGTATATAAGTTATACAAGTTGTATATGTTTATAATATATATGATATTATAGAAGAAGTATTTTTTGTTTTTTGTTTTGTTTTACAGTTCATATATATTTACGGAAATATATGTATACCCATACAAAACTATTGTACATAAGTCAGGTAGTCAGTAGTCTATATATATAATGTATATATATGTATTTGTTAAATTTATAGATATTAGCTAATATATGTCTTTGTTGCTGTGTACAATAAGTATAGTATGTTATATATTTGCATGTCAGTAATATATTGTCAAACTATGATATTTTATGTCAGTATATTATCTATACGAGTATAGAAATATTACAATAAAGTAAGTTCATATTTTTTTTTTGTTGATTTAAAATATAATAGGTATAAGTCTAAATATATATATATATTGTATACCAGTTTCAATACATAAATATTTTTATGTGACTGGTCTCCAAAATATATGCAAGATAAATGATGGGATCTGACTGCTAGATATTTTAGTCTATATATTTTACAAATCTTTGTTTTGTATTCAATTTGATTATTATATATGTGTGAACCTATCCATATATATTTGTAGTATATGCGTTTACATTAGTATGTCATGTATATATGTTTCGAAATGTTGCTTTTGAGCTGTCTTACTTTACATATATATTGTGTTATAAAGCTACTGACCAGTCTTATCAATCAATAATATAAGTATAATATATATATAGTAGTTGTACTACTATTGTTTAAAATACATATATAAAAAGGATGTTATTTTATTATATATATATAATATAGAGATTTCGGGTATATGTTTTCTTCATTTTAAAATTTTGGTTGAGAATAGTATATGCTTTGACTTAAGTTTAAACGTAATATGTAAATATGTCATTTTAAAATTGGATATTTGTTTTAAGGAAATTAATAATAATAATAATAATAGTATATATTTGGTACAGTTCATAATAAGCTAATTTGATTTATTCTCATCGATTCTATTTATCAGCTTTGATCGTCGAATTCGTTCCAATTTAGCTTTGTTTTGAAATTCGTGCTTGGATTCGTGACTCATCTCATTGCCGTTCATCTCTAGCCTCGAAAGGTGAGCACTCACTCACGATTAACGTTCTTTTATTTATTAAATTTGATTTCAATTGAAACGACAATTGAAATATGCTGCTGTTAGGTATTTACACTGTTATCACCTGGATCAGTTCACCTATGACATTTGACACCATTATCTGTTAATTATTTATGTGAGGATAATACTGTTTGGCTGATAATTGATTGATTGTTGATGTTTATATTGGACGTTAAATTGTTAATGTTAAAATGATAAATAGTATGAAATTGAACTTGATATAGGATAATTAAATGTTAAATTTAATTAAATGACATTGTACAATATGACCCCTTTAACTGTTGAATTTATTGACACGTAGGATTTGTTTAATTACATTTTGAACCACTGAATGTATGTTGTTAAATTGATGATGTATGAAATTGTAAATAGATGACAAGTGAAACTGTAATGTAATAATCTTTAATCTACATGAAATGATAGTGTAGATTCTAGAAATAATTATATTAATTCGTACAAATAACAATGCGAATTAATACGATTATTTCGGGATTATTTAAATTGATTATTGGATTGTTATTGATTGTTGTTATTGCTTGTTTATTTACTTTGACACCATCCCTGTTATCACACTGCAAGTTCCCTTTACTATGCTTTGATTTTGAATTAAATTGGAATCGGGTTGAAATGATAAATACCCAAAATTGAACTTTGACCTAGGAAAGAAAATTAAATAAAACCCGATTGGTCAATAATTTGATTTAAAAATAAAATGAAGATTTTATTTGAATAAATAATATGGTTTTGAAATGAAGTTGAAATTTGAATTTTAATGAAAGGAAAATGTTAATATTTAATAATCTGAAACAAAATATTAATAATGTGATTGATGAAAGAATGTTGTTTAATTTGAGAAATGGTTGAATTAAGTTTGAAATGATTTAATAATTAAGTTTGAAATTATAATTAAGTTTAAAATTATTAAACTTTGAAATTATTTAATAATTAAGTTTTGAATTATTTAATAATGAATTATTAAATGATTAAATTGAATTGAAATTCTTTAATAAGAAAAATTGACTTTTGAATAAGTGAATTTTACTTCGTAAATAATTGAAATTGAGTTTCTTTATTTATTAAGTTTTGGAAATTATTTAAGTAAGTAAATAAGTGAAATTGAATTTCTTTATCAAGAAATAAAATGTGATTTATTGAAATTAATGTAAGACTTGAAATTGAAAGAATTGATTTGACGAATTTAATTTAATTCAAAATTGTAAGCTTTGTTTTAATGAAGTTGAACTTAAGAATTGATTTAATGAATTGGAAATCAAATAGAAATTATTGTGAACGATATATTTATTTAATATTGAATGAAATCGATTAATGAATTGGAATTGATTTGAATATTAAATTAAATTAATTTAATGATTTCGGAATGAATCTTATGTACGAATTTAAATCAATATTTGAATTGTTTTAAAAAGAAATTGAAATTGTATTATAAGATTTTTGAAATGGTAATTTGGAAGTTTTGAAACGTAAATTATTGGAAATTGGTTTTGAAAGACAAATGAAATGTTGATTTACGAATTCTATTTGAAATTGAAATTGATTTGGTTTTGAAATAAATAAACGACCAATCGGTGAAATAATTACGAAAGTTATTAAAGAGACCGGAATTCGGTTAGGGATATACTCTCTATCTAAACCGAAAACCACTTTAATAACTAATATACGCGGAGTGTTGATCCAGAACGAAGTGGATGATTTTGGTGAACGCGTTGACTGAAGAAAGAGAACGATTTTGGATGACCCCTGACATGACTAAAACAGGAGCCGCGCCGGGCCATTGAGGATCGCCATCTCTAGCGAACACACTTCTTCGATACCATATCTATTACTATTGTGATTCGATTTGGGTGCACCCCTCGATTATGGGAGTGTTGTTTCGCGGTGTTAGGGTAGTAGCTGCTATGCCCAACATCAGTCCGGATCAGGCAACTACTAGTATCCTAGTTGGTATCGCCTCATGTACCTTGTCATACTGATTATCCTATTCGCGACCACTACGATTTTGATTTGTACCTTTAGTATATGGATTGCCCTCTGGTGACTTCCGGTTTTGGGGAAACTACGGTCTTGTATATGGTTTTGGGAATAAACAGGTTAAGAGGTGTATGGGCCCTGCTTAACCCTACTTTGATATCTTTATATTACTGATAGACATTATCTACTTAGCGTACATTACTACCTAGTAGATAGTTTAACGGATCCTTAAAGGATGGTTATTCCAAACATCCTTTGAGTTACTTGTATTTCAATTGCTATTTCACTTGAGTTGGATTTATTAATACAAGAATGTTAATCCAGACTCGAGTGTCTTGTGTTTTTGCTTTACGCTCGGGTCAGACTGAATGGTTCAGCTTTCGAGACTCACCTTTGGAGTTGGAGCTTCGCTTGGAGATCCAGCTATCTATCCAGCTTTCAGTATTCGATGATTCCAGTGATGTATTCTGATTTGTATCTGATGTATCGTGTTACTCTTCCGTTGTATCTGGTTTAACTCTGATGTATCGTATTACTCTTCTGTTGTAAACTCTGATGTATTTTATATATTCATATAGTAGCTTCATGAACTACTATCTCTTTTATTTCCGCTGCAATTATTACTCTGTGTCTGTGTTCTGTGATTATTTATTTACTGTATATGTTCAGTTTTGCCAAATTTAAATTAACAACGCGGTATTTTGAGCAATTCAACTCCGGCATGAGTGTCTACCTATACACTTATAATGGACGCGAATGGTCCAAAATTCTGGGTTGTTACAGTTGGTATCAAAGCTTTGGTAGCTCTAGGCAAACTCAGCATATAAGGTAAATGTATTTACAGAATCACTTTCATTCGAGTTTCAATCTCTTCCTTTCACTCAATTCCTTTGAATTTTGGAACGTTCCCTCGGTTCTGAAATTCAGTCGTGTCCTTCACTATCCGTCTTCTTTCAATCATGGAGCACCCCATAACTCCATTCTGAATGTTATCTATAATAGATCGGCGGTCTCGCCAAACTTCGAATGGTTTGTAAAGGGGTGAAACTCCTTTATAATAGGCATCGATTTACCGGAGATTTCTGTATCCTCGGTTTACGATGCTATATATTCCCTGCTATACCTGAATTCCATCTCTTGAGATCGAGTGTTGATTTACCTCAGAATTCAGCATCAATCTTATTCTTGAAGTTACGGACGACCCGGTTAAGGTTACCCGTGAATTAAATAAACTCATCTATCTCCTGATTGTGGTAATCGAATTATCTTATCTTCTGTTTCAAACTTATTTTCGAATCAAAATTCTCTTTGATTTGAGTCCATCAAATTTGAATCTCTATCCTTGCTTTGAAATTCATTCCTGTATCGTCGAGTAAAGAAATGTATTTGTAAATTAATATTTAAAATATTAATTTCAAATTTGGAAAATGAAATAAATTTGTTTGATTATATTGTGAAAATATAAGTAAAATTTTCTGGAATTTAATAGGTTAATTAAATTGTTTGTTTGAAATGATAATATTTGATTATCATTTATTGTTCTAAATAAATTTATAAATACGGTTTATAAATTGATTTGGAATTTGAAATGAATTTAATTCAGAAATTTGAGAATTTATTAGTTTCCGGTGATTTCGAACTTTGGTTTTAAAATTTTAAAGTATATATTATTGAAAGTATTTTCGAATAGAAACCGTTTTCAAAGAATTTAGATGATGAAATCAGTGCTCTTCTCTTTGTCGCTGGAAAATAATTTCGGTGATGGCGGCCGCATCATCGACATTCATTTTCGAGTTTCGAAGTGGAGATACTATTCTGTAGCTTTGCTACGGTTTGTTTTGAAAATGTTTTGATTTGAATTTCTTCAGTATAATTTGATTTATATATATATAAGTATCTTATTTTAAAATTTAATTTGATTTGATATAAATATATGATATTAACTCTAAATTGTTTAAAGTTAATCGGAAATCTAATTCTTAAATTTTGTTAAAGGATGATTTTTATTATAAATAAAACCAAAATTTGGAATAAATATTTAAACTTGAATAATTGAATTAGGAAATTTTTATTTGTATATTGTTCAACTGCATTCTAATACAACTTACCTAAATCATTCAGAAGTTGAATATGTAATTGGATAATATATAATATAAATTGAATTTATAAATAAAATTTGAGTGTTTATAATAAATGTTATACACTAAATTTTGATTTTTAAGATGTTAATAGAGTTAGATAGGATAATAAGAAAACTCGGTTAAAAATGAAATAAATTTGTTTTGAAAGAATTAATGAATTGAAATTTGATCAACTTATGAAAATACCTTGAATTTAAAAGCAATTAGTAAATATAAATTAATTTAAATCAAAACTTTTATGTTTTAAATTAATTTATATGGGTTAAATATATGTGAGTAGATATATTAAGTAGAATAAATTTAACAGTAATTTGGAATAAAGAAGAATTTAAATTGCTAAAAAAAATGATTATAATAAATGACTATTCAAATTTATGGTTTTAGAAATTGTAAATTGAAGATAATAAGATAATGAATTTAGAAATAGTTGAGATTAATTTTAGTGAAATCAAATGGATTAAATCAATTATTGAATATTAATTAATTTAAATTTGAATTTATATGATTTAAATTAATTGTTATTTTGTATTTCAAATCTGTTTTTCTTTCTGGTTGTTTCTATTCTCCTACCTCGTTCCTTTTCGGGGACGAAAAGTTTTGAGTGGGGGAGAGTGTAACGACCCGTAAATTTCAACTGTTTTAATAACGTAATTAGTTGAAATTTTGTGAAATTTTAAACGATAAAATTTTGAAATAAAAATTTAATATTTGGAATACGTCTAGTTAAACATAGCAACTGGTAAATTTTCGTCCGAAAATACGAAAGTTTATTTCGCGCGTAAATTCACTTCAATTTAATCAGTTAAAAAGTAATGAAAATAAAATGTTTTCGGAACCTAAATATTTTTACATAGAAAAATTCTAAACCATCTTCTGAGCAAGATGTCAGTTGGTCGTTTTTCAAAATTTGGACATCTATTGCTCCGTCGTTCTTATTTTCTACAAAATAGCAGCATTCTGGTACCGATATCGATTTTTATCGGATGATCGTACCATTGATATCTGTATACCGTTTTGATCGCCTCGCCGTGCTGATCTCTACGATATATTCGATTGTCAAATTCGGAGTCCGGTACGCCGCGAAATTGGTAAAACGTTTCCGTATCGTTAACCGTATTGAGCCTTTTGATCTCCTTTGTCCATTCGTTATACATCGTAATACGAATAGCCATCAGCTTTTATTATCATCTTGGATTCAACGTAATTGACTGTTGTTATTCCTATGGTTTTAATGTAAATTCTGGTTCATTTCATTTGGGTTCACCTTCATTTGTTTCTCTTTCGTTCTCTGCTCAACTTCTTCATTTAACTGGTGTCATTTTCTCTCCCACCCTTGCCTATTTCCTTCCACCATGCCACAGTGACCAATGCTCGTCCCAGACAAATCCATAGCGTGCTCCTCCCCTAACCACTGCCTCCCTCTCCCTCTTGTCACGCACCACCCAAATCGGGCCACCTCCGCCTTCACCTCCTCGACAACCGAGCCCAGACCCGCCAGCACGCCACTGACCCACCGACCCACCTTCCCACGTGTCTTCCTACCTCATGTCGGCCAGCCTTCGCCACAGCACGCATGGCCTTCCCCACCTGTTCTGACATAACCCACCTCTGGCCGAACCCATCCCAAGCGCCTCCTTCCACTCCTCCTCATTCTTGCCGTGCGCCTCTCCGCAACCACCAACCATCAGCCGAAGCCATCCTTTCCATACCCGAACACCACAACTTCTTATCGTTACCCCTCCACCTATCGCAGCCTGTCCCTCTACCGAGATTGCAGCCATTCAATGATGCATGCGTGGATATGTATTCATGTATATACTTATAAACTCTATAGGTAAGTGTTGATATATATATATATAGATTTTGCTGTTTATACATGTATTTATATTTATAATTGTCTGAAGCATATTTATAAAGAAGAAGATTTTTTTTTTAAAGCTTATGTATACATATTTTTTCAAAACTTTGTTGACTTTTAAATGGTACATATATGAACATATATAAAGTTTACTTTATTATACAAGTCTGTCCTAGCTTATATGGTTGAGCTGGTTGTATATAAGTTATACAAGTTGTATATGTTTATAATATATATGATATTATAGAAGAAGTATTTTTTGTTTTTTGTTTTGTTTTACAGTTCATATATATTTACGGAAATATATGTATACCCATACAAAACTATTGTACATAAGTCAGGTAGTCAGTAGTCTATATATATAATGTATATATATGTATTTGTTAAATTTATAGATATTAGCTAATATATGTCTTTGTTGCTGTGTACAATAAGTATAGTATGTTATATATTTGCATGTCAGTAATATATTGTCAAACTATGATATTTTATGTCAGTATATTATCTATACGAGTATAGAAATATTACAATAAAGTAAGTTCATATTTTTTTTTTGTTGATTTAAAATATAATAGGTATAAGTCTAAATATATATATATATTGTATACCAGTTTCAATACATAAATATTTTTATGTGACTGGTCTCCAAAATATATGCAAGATAAATGATGGGATCTGACTGCTAGATATTTTAGTCTATATATTTTACAAATCTTTGTTTTGTATTCAATTTGATTATTATATATGTGTGAACCTATCCATATATATTTGTAGTATATGCGTTTACATTAGTATGTCATGTATATATGTTTCGAAATGTTGCTTTTGAGCTGTCTTACTTTACATATATATTGTGTTATAAAGCTACTGACCAGTCTTATCAATCAATAATATAAGTATAATATATATATAGTAGTTGTACTACTATTGTTTAAAATACATATATAAAAAGGATGTTATTTTATTATATATATATAATATAGAGATTTCGGGTATATGTTTTCTTCATTTTAAAATTTTGGTTGAGAATAGTATATGCTTTGACTTAAGTTTAAACGTAATATGTAAATATGTCATTTTAAAATTGGATATTTGTTTTAAGGAAATTAATAATAATAATAATAATAGTATATATTTGGTACAGTTCATAATAAGCTAATTTGATTTATTCTCATCGATTCTATTTATCAGCTTTGATCGTCGAATTCGTTCCAATTTAGCTTTGTTTTGAAATTCGTGCTTGGATTCGTGACTCATCTCATTGCCGTTCATCTCTAGCCTCGAAAGGTGAGCACTCACTCACGATTAACGTTCTTTTATTTATTAAATTTGATTTCAATTGAAACGACAATTGAAATATGCTGCTGTTAGGTATTTACACTGTTATCACCTGGATCAGTTCACCTATGACATTTGACACCATTATCTGTTAATTATTTATGTGAGGATAATACTGTTTGGCTGATAATTGATTGATTGTTGATGTTTATATTGGACGTTAAATTGTTAATGTTAAAATGATAAATAGTATGAAATTGAACTTGATATAGGATAATTAAATGTTAAATTTAATTAAATGACATTGTACAATATGACCCCTTTAACTGTTGAATTTATTGACACGTAGGATTTGTTTAATTACATTTTGAACCACTGAATGTATGTTGTTAAATTGATGATGTATGAAATTGTAAATAGATGACAAGTGAAACTGTAATGTAATAATCTTTAATCTACATGAAATGATAGTGTAGATTCTAGAAATAATTATATTAATTCGTACAAATAACAATGCGAATTAATACGATTATTTCGGGATTATTTAAATTGATTATTGGATTGTTATTGATTGTTGTTATTGCTTGTTTATTTACTTTGACACCATCCCTGTTATCACACTGCAAGTTCCCTTTACTATGCTTTGATTTTGAATTAAATTGGAATCGGGTTGAAATGATAAATACCCAAAATTGAACTTTGACCTAGGAAAGAAAATTAAATAAAACCCGATTGGTCAATAATTTGATTTAAAAATAAAATGAAGATTTTATTTGAATAAATAATATGGTTTTGAAATGAAGTTGAAATTTGAATTTTAATGAAAGGAAAATGTTAATATTTAATAATCTAAAACAAAATATTAATAATGTGATTGATGAAAGAATGTTGTTTAATTTGAGAAATGGTTGAATTAAGTTTGAAATGATTTAATAATTAAGTTTGAAATTATAATTAAGTTTAAAATTATTAAACTTTGAAATTATTTAATAATTAAGTTTTGAATTATTTAATAATGAATTATTAAATGATTAAATTGAATTGAAATTCTTTAATAAGAAAAATTGACTTTTGAATAAGTGAATTTTACTTCGTAAATAATTGAAATTGAGTTTCTTTATTTATTAAGTTTTGGAAATTATTTAAGTAAGTAAATAAGTGAAATTGAATTTCTTTATCAAGAAATAAAATGTGATTTATTGAAATTAATGTAAGACTTGAAATTGAAAGAATTGATTTGACGAATTTAATTTAATTCAAAATTGTAAGCTTTGTTTTAATGAAGTTGAACTTAAGAATTGATTTAATGAATTGGAAATCAAATAGAAATTATTGTGAACGATATATTTATTTAATATTGAATGAAATCGATTAATGAATTGGAATTGATTTGAATATTAAATTAAATTAATTTAATGATTTCGGAATGAATCTTATGTACGAATTTAAATCAATATTTGAATTGTTTTAAAAAGAAATTGAAATTGTATTATAAGATTTTTGAAATGGTAATTTGGAAGTTTTGAAACGTAAATTATTGGAAATTGGTTTTGAAAGACAAATGAAATGTTGATTTACGAATTCTATTTGAAATTGAAATTGATTTGGTTTTGAAATAAATAAACGACCAATCGGTGAAATAATTACGAAAGTTATTAAAGAGACCGGAATTCGGTTAGGGATATACTCTCTATCTAAACCGAAAACCACTTTAATAACTAATATACGCGGAGTGTTGATCCAGAACGAAGTGGATGATTTTGGTGAACGCGTTGACTGAAGAAAGAGAACGATTTTGGATGACCCCTGACATGACTAAAACAGGAGCCGCGTCGGGCCATTGAGGATCGCCATCTCTAGCGGACACACTTCTTCGATACCATATCTATTACTATTGTGATTCGATTTGGGTGCACCCCTCGATTATGGGAGTGTTGTTTCGCGGTGTTGGGGTAGTAGCTGCTATGCCCAACATCAGTCCGGATCAGGCAACTACTAGTATCCTAGTTGGTATCGCCTCATGTACCTTGTCATACTGATTATCCTATTCGCGACCACTACGATTTTGATTTGTACCTTTAGTATATGGATTGCCCTCTGGTGACTTCCGGTTTTGGGGAAACTACGGTCTTGTATATGCTTTTGGGAATAAACAGGTTAAGAGGTGTATGGGCCCTGCTTAACCCTACTTTGATATCTTTATATTACTGATAGACATTATCTACTTAGCGTACATTACTACCTAGTAGATAGTTTAACGGATCCTTAAAGGATGGTTATTCCAAACATCCTTTGAGTTACTTGTATTTCAATTGCTATTTCACTTGAGTTGGATTTATTAATACAAGAATGTTAATCCTGACTCGAGTGTCTTGTGTTTTTGCTTTACGCTCGGGTCAGACTGAGTGGTTCAGCTTTCGAGACTCACCTTTGGAGTTGGAGCTTCGCTTGGAGATCCAGCTATCTATCCAGCTTTCAGTATTCGATGATTCCGGTGATGTATTCTGATTTGTATCTGATGTATCATGTTACTCTTCCGTTGTATCTGGTTTAACTCTGATGTATCGTATTACTCTTCTGTTGTAAACTCTGATGTATTTTATATATTCATATAGTAGCTTCATGAACTACTATCTCTTTTATTTCCGCTGCAATTATTACTCTGTGTTTGTGTTCTGTGATTATTTATGTACTGTATATGTTCAGTTTTGCCAAATTTAAATTAACAACGCGGTATTTTGAGCAATTCAACTCCGGCATGAGTGTCTACCTATACACTTATAATGGACGCGAATGGTCCAAAATTCTGGGTTGTTACAGTTGGTATCAGAGCTTTGGTAGCTCTAGGCAAACTCAGCATATAGGGTAAATGTATTTACAGAATCACTTTCATTCGAGTTTCAATCTCTTCCTTTGACTCAATTCCTTTGAATTTTGGAACGTTCCCTCGGTGCTGAAATTCAGTCGTGTCCTTCACTATCCGTCTTCTTTCAATCATGGAGCACCCCATAACTCCATTCTGAATGTTATCTATAATAGATCGGCGGTCTCGCCAAACTTCGAATGGTTTGTAAAGGGGTGAAACTCCTTTATAATAGGCATCGATTTACCGGAGATTTCTGTATCCTCGGTTTACGATGCTATATATTCCCTGCTATACCTGAATTCCATCTCTTGAGATCGAGTGTTGATTTACCTCAGAATTCAGCATCAATCTTATTCTTGAAGTTACGGACGACCCGGTTAAGGTTACCCGTGAATTAAATAAACTCATCTATCTCCTGATTGTGGTAATCGAATTATCTTATCTTCTGTTTCAAACTTATTTTCGAATCAAAATTCTCTTTGATTTGAGTCCATCAAATTTGAATCTCTATCCTTGCTTTGAAATTCATTCCTGTATCGTCGAGTAAAGAAATGTATTTGTAAATTAATATTTAAAATATTAATTTCAAATTTGGAAAATGAAATAAATTTGTTTGATTATATTGTGAAAATATAAGTAAAATTTTCTGGAATTTAATAGGTTAATTAAATTGTTTGTTTGAAATGATAATATTTGATTATCATTTATTGTTCTAAATAAATTTATAAATACGGTTTATAAATTGATTTGGAATTTGAAATGAATTTAATTCAGAAATTTGAGAATTTATTAGTTTCCGGTGATTTCGAACTTTGGTTTTAAAATTTTAAAGTATATATTATTGAAAGTATTTTCGAATAGAAACCGTTTTCAAAGAATTTAGATGATGAAATCAGTGCTCTTCTCTTTGTCGCTGGAAAATAATTTCGGTGATGGCGGCCGCATCATCGACATTCATTTTCGAGTTTCGAAGTGGAGATACTATTCTGTAGCTTTGCTATGGTTTGTTTTGAAAATGTTTTGATTTGAATTTCTTCAGTATAATTTGATTTATATATATATATAAGTATCTTATTTTAAAATTTAATTTGATTTGATATAAATATATGATATTAACTCTAAATTGTTTAAAGTTAATCGGAAATCTAATTCTTAAATTTTGTTAAAGGATGATTTTTATTATAAATAAAACCAAAATTTGGAATAAATATAAAAAAAGGAATTTTATAAAAGGGATGAGGTTTAATTTTGATAAATAATCCTTCTTAACTATGGTGATATGGAAGCATTCTTTCCATACTTAACACCGATGGAAAATGGGGTTTGAGTTTAGAGTAAGTAATGTTTTAAATTATATTTGTTTTTGGCCCATTTAAATATGAATTTGGAAAAGAGGAAATCTTCCTTAAGTTTTGTTAATATACTTATATCGTTGAGAAAAATATATGGATATATTTTTATGTATTGAAAGTATAATAGTTTGTGAATATACTTATATCGGTGAGATAAGAATATGAATATCTTTCCAAGTATTAAAAGGAGTTGTAACGACCCGAAATTTCAACCACTTCGTATTTAAATATATAAATTATTTAATATTTTAAATCTTGGATTAAATGTTATTAAAGTGATTTAATAAGATTTTTAATCCCCTTTTATACCATAATTATATGGTAAATTTGTTTTGAAAAAATATTTACAAAAATATATTCTTCGAAGGAAAATCGATAACGTGATCGAAAATCGGTTTATTGGTAAATATCTTTACGATCGATATAAGTTGTTCGAACTCTTGTGCATTTTTATAATGATCAAATAAACACATTAGAAACTAATTAACATACACACCTCTTCATAAAACTTGGAAGGTTCTAGAATGTTCTAAATGGACAAGAGATATTATCATGAGAAGGGTATAAGTGTAATTAACATAAGGAGAAGTGACTTAAAGGAGAAGTGATGGAAGGTAAGGCTTCCATGGCAAGAAGAGGGGGTGAATGCAAGCATGCAACACCGTTTTCATCCTATAAAAGGAGGGGCATACCCTTAGGAATAAATCGTAAATTTCCTAAGCAAAAACCAAACTTCTTTAATGGCTTCTCCATTTTCTTCTTCTCTGAATGTTCTAAAGAAAATAATTACAAATCAAATCCAAATCATCTCAAACTTAGAGTGAAGCCTGTGGGAAATATTAGAACACCTTCCACTATGTCAAAACTTGAAGAAGCAAAGCCATACTCCTCATCGAGGGATAGGCTGTGAGCATTATTGAGGGAGGAGGGAAAATGCAAGAGAAAGCAAGGAGAAGGAGGGAATGGTGGTTGCAAAGATGGGGTTTGACTTGGGTTCTTGGATCTTGGTTATTAGTGAGGTTAAAGGTGAGTTAATATCTCACATTTGAATGGAAAATATAACATATCTATGTTGTGTTTGATTGTGTTTATGTTATTTGTATTGTTGTTGACACATGTTAAAAACATTGTTTTGGATTCTTACTTTAAAATTAAATGACATATGTAATCCATATCAGTGGATTTGAATGGGCTTGAATAGACTTGAATGGACTTGTATTACATGTGACAAGGCCTTGAAACAAAGCACATAGGTTATAGATGGACTTTGGTTTAGATCAGAGTAGGATTTGAAAGTGCACTTATAGTGATAGTGGTATAGATGCAGTTAGGAATTGTCTAATATTCGACGATTTGTTTGGAAACTTGAAGAGAGAACCTTATGGGTTTCCTGCCATATTTATAATGTTTTCTATATATGTTTGTTTCTATTAAAATCTTGGAGAGTAAAAAGTTAAGTAACATCTTGAAAATGGCCAAAATTTCACTTGTTTCATTCTGTTTACAAGGGTTTACAAACTATTATTAAAGTATTTTAAAAGTGGTTTGGGATCTTTATGAATATTTAATAATTAGTTATGAATTTTAAACAAGGGATATTTTGTTAAAGTATATATATAGAAAACATGTTCTTTTCAAGTTTTTAAGGATTTTATAAACTTGTTATTTTCAAGCAATATTTTAATTAAATGTTTTAAGACCTATTATAAGTATTATAAAGCATTTTAAAAGTATTTTTAAGTATATATAGTTTTTATAATATATAGTTTTTATAAAAGGTGTTGAATTTTTATATCCTATGGAATAAAATATCTTTTGACTTGTTTATATAAATATCAAGTTTTACAAATAAATTACTATGCTCATATATCATTTAAAAAAGTTTTTAAAAATATAAGCATGAGGTTTAGAAAGGGGTTAAAATTACCTAATGACCAAATGATTAATTGTTTGATTACTTATTTGAAATGTAATTGACTATGCTTAACACTAAAAGCCGACAAAGTAGGCTTATCTACTTGTGAGAGTTAAGATTGATGTCGAGTATGGATGGAGCAATAGAGCTCTAACCTACCGGTTTCCTCTTAGTTGAGGAATAATTGACAAATAAGATTGATTTCTTAATTGTTTATGGAAATCATTAATACTATACTTAACACTAGAAGCTGACAATGTAGAATTATTTATTTTTAAGATTCAAGACTAAAGTGTCTAGGCAAGAAACCAGTACTCTAACTTTACTCTTGTACGAGGAATGATTAAGTTGGAATGTTGAAAACAACTTAAGTGTACAAATCGTGATTTCTAGAAGCAATCGTCTTTACAGCTTGGTAGTTTACTAGTCAAATGCTGAACATAACTGAATATGAACTTAGATCTTTAAACTAAATGTTTTCAAAGATAGAAATAAGTATGAGAATGGTTTTGGATTTGTTGTGACAATATGTTAATAACATTCGTCTTTACCCTTTTTGATTATACTTAGGAAGGTAAACAGATCTTTAAAAGAATGATTTAAAGAAAAGCATAAGTAAAATGGTCTTGGGTTTGTTGTGACAATGTTTAAGTAACATTAGTCTTCAATCTTTTTGAATGCCTTTAAGAAAGTACTCAGATCCTTAAAATGGATATTCTGAAGGAAATTAAAAGTATGGAATCTTTTGGAAAAAAGATAGAAAAAGTAGAAGTTTATTAGATAAAAGAATTTTACTAATAAAGGAGTTTTTAATAATAAAAGGATTAATTAAATAAAAGGGATTAGGAGTTGCTTAAATAGCTTAACCAAACTTCATGTGGCTTGATCGTGTCTTGTATGAGTTGATAGTGTTTTGTATGTTCATTTGTTTATGGAAAGCATACTAGACTTGGTTTCCATTTACAAACATCTATCTTGTACCAGATTGTCTATTAATTGACTATCGAAATTGACCAAATATAACTTAGGAAATATCTAAAAGAAACGCGATGGCTATATGATACAGTTATCTTCGAAGATGTTATACTATACGTATAAACTCGTTATGCCCTTCTAGGACAAATGATAAGGAAATCCGTCTGCTCAAATGGTTAGGAGGTGATCTCCACTCTTATGTACTGTCTATTTACCTCCAAAAGAACCGAGGTTGGGTTTACCAGAAATTCATCAATTAGTTTTGGAGAGTCCGATAAGTGAGAAGAATGTACTTATATAAGATGACTAGAACCTGTAAGCACTTCAAAACCATATACGCGATCTATGTTCTGGAAGCAGTTGTGAAGTGGAATGTTGTAGAGTTGAACTATCTATCCTAAGGTTAAATCCAAGGGAAAGGTCTGCATTAACATTTTGAACGATGCTATCGTATGGGACTGACTATCTTGAGGAGTACTCCAAGAGAAAGGAAAGTGTTAGCATTCGTCAGAAGACTTATGCGAGGAACTTATGTGTAGGATCGAGATCTGTTAGAGATGCTTGAATCCATGTAGTGATTTGTGATCTGTTCGAGATGAAGGAATCCAATTGGGGATTCGTGTGCTGATCGAGGGATGAAGGCTTGTGTGAAAGATGTCGAACGTAGCCTCGACATTGGAATGATTAAAACAAGAGTAAGATGCACAATCTCAGGTTTAGCTTACCCATGAAGCTATATCAACTCCATATCTAGAGTATGCTTATCAATATGTTGCTCGCGGGAGTTGTTGATACTTGATGCCACATAGTTCATCGTTGGGCAATTGTGTTTAACTTAGATTATATCCTATCTAGAGATATACGATGCTCGAAAGGAAGTTTCTGGTCCTTGTCATGGAGATATGCTTCAATTTACTAGAGACGTCTCCATGGAAAACAATCCATATATGAAGCGCCTTAACGATATTGATTGTATACCTATTATTGTTGTGGTGTTCACACAACAGCTATTTGATATGATTTATGTGCTACACACTAGACATTATCTATCATATCATTATATGTTAAACTTAATGAATGGTTGGTTTCTTTGAAGATAAAACTGTTATAGGAATCTGTACGGTCTTAATGGTTACTGTTACATGTTACATATTTCTTGAGTTTCTCAAATTGGTTTACCAGATTGATCCCGGTGTTATTTTCTTATAATGCTCAGGTCAGCTCCGTGTATATTTCCAGATTTAGATTTGGATTCTTTGGAGCTTATGGATATGAGCTGGATGATTACCTACCATAGTATTTATTTCCACTGCATTACTATTGTATCATCAACGTTTATGAAGACATGTTATAATTATCCAGGCTGATTACTGCAACTTTGAAAACTTTGGATCTTAGAATGATAGTTTATACCATCTTTTGATATTATATATTACCGTTCCATTGTGAGATTTTGATGTTGTGTTCTCCTCTTTCTTGTTCTATTTCTTTTTTCTTTTATTTCACCCTAACAATTGGTCTTTTTGGCACTTAAGTGTTCTGCACATGAATAGCATGAATGTATTAGTATCGACATTCGAGGGTTGAAAAGTCGAATCATTACACATGGTATTAGAGTTGAAGGTTAAGCGAGAACCTTGGCTTTGGTTGGGTATGACTCGTTAAGAGATAGGGTAATGGTATGCCCTAGCACGAATTGACTGTATAATACATATGAGAGTGTATTTGTTAGTACTATAAAAATGGTTATACTGTGTTAATTGGTCTGTTGAGTGGTTTTTGAATTCTAGTTGGTACATGGGACGCCATGGTATTGATAGAGATTTCTAAATACTTAAACAAGGCAAATCGACATAGTATTGTTTTCGAAATTAGTAAATGAAATAATTTTATCTAGGACTATATTTTAGATATAGAAGGATAATTTTTTAAGGAAAATTAATATAGTTATTTATCATGTATAAAGAAATGATAATATTAAATTATTATTATTTATTGTTTGATTAGTTATGCTCAGCCAGTTTATAAGCATTTACAATATTTCATTGTTTTATACGAAATTTACCATTTTACAATATGGGTTGGGTAGATAGAAATTTATAGGAACATTAAATACGAACACCTTATGAATTAGGTTTCACGGTTAAACTATAAGGCGTTCAATGACAATGTTAGGTTAAAATTTAATTTTAATAAGTGTTTTTTTTATAATCTAAACAAAGATAGACATTTGTGAAATGATTTAAATAAGAAAGTAACTTTATATAAACATGTTTTATAAATGAAAAGGATTTAAATAGAGAATTTGAGGATTTAAATCCTAGTATCATTGAAAATATTTTTCAAAATTTTGGAGAAAATAATAGGTAGTGTTATTTGAAAGTAAGTAGAAAATTGGTTTATGAAAATGAGATTATGGTACTTAGTAACATTTACAAAGTATTTGATACCATTTTGAAATGATTTTCGTTAAGTCTAAAAGGCCATGAATTGGATGTACCGAACTCAATCCTATCAATTGAAAATAATTTTAGTGATGACTTCAATATATCGGCGTTTATTTTCAAATTTCTAAGTTGGGGATGCTACAGAAATGTTTTAGTAAATGGATTTTGGTTTGATTCTAAAAGTATGATTTGTTATACAAAGGATATATGTATGTAAATAATTTCAAATAATTTGAAATGTAAATCGATGTTTAGTTCTAAAGCTTTCTTGTTAGGTTATTTCATGGACACATGTAACTTATGCATTAGAAAAGTATGGACGTGCATCATAATGTGATATGTTGGTTGGTAGTTTTCATTTGTTAAAATGAAAAGGGATTTTCGACGATTTTGGATAATCGGGAACTTCCAAATTGTTATAGAACTTGTAGCTAAGTGTTTTTGAAAATATAAAACATGTGAATTGAGAAGATAGCTAGTTAAAAAAGTTCTAAATTTGATGTTTTTTATATACTCTTAGGATGTAATGGAGTATTATACGAGTATGAACTTAAGTTGTAAAATGTCGGTAAACTTGAAATTATCATTTATGAAATAACGCATAAACAATCTAGTATTAAATGACATACTATTTGGATAAATGAATATGATTAAAAGGATATTGGTATAGTTAAGAATCCAAAATGATAAATATGTAAGTTGCACATAGATCATTTTATTCGCATGACTGTTCATGATCCAGTATTCGATTACATGTTTTTGAGGTTATTTACACCGACCCAAACATGGATTTTTCACTCGATTCATTACGGCGAACACTTGATACAGATTCTTAATATGATCTCGAAGCTTTCTATCATAGTATATGGCTATATAAGAAGAACAGAGGTTTCTAATCAAGGAACCTGATTGGAGTCCGCACTAAAGATGTTGGGTGTACTATACTAGTTTATAAGCTAAAAAATTTGGTATCGTGTAAGTGATTAGATCGGATATTACATATGGATGGTCCATATGCATCGTACAGGCTTTAGTATGTATGCATACTATGTTTTGTTGACTTATGGAGGGTTTAGGTGAAGACTCTTTGATTTTTTATGAGGTAGTGTGAATAATGGTTGAAGTAATAACCTAAGGATATTGAGCGTAAGGTACGCTTAGTAGGTTATTTATCATCCTTATGCGATGAGAGGGTTTTTGAACTTGAGCAAACCATGAGCTTCGTTTGCTAATGATTGTGATACTATTAAGTATTAAGGTTTTATTATTTCTTTGCTTGCTCGTGTTGGAATTTTGAGGATGAAATATTCTAAGTGGGGGAGAATGTAATGACCCGGAATTTTGAACACTTCGTATTTAAATATCTAAATTATTTAAATATTTGTATCTTGGATTAAATGTTACTAAAGTGATTTAATAAGCTTGTTAACCCCCTTTTATACCATAACTATTGATAGTAAACTTGCTTCGGGAAAAATGTTTACAAAATATATTCTTCGAAGGAAATTCGATAATGTGACCGAAAACCAGTTTATCGATAAACAAGTTTTTCATCGATATAAGTTGTTCGGACTCTTATGCACTTGTATAATGATCAAATGAACACATTAACAACTAATTAACATACACACCTCTTCATAAAACTTTAAAGGTTCTAGAATGTTCTAAATGAATAAGAGATATCATCATGAGAAGGGTATAAGTGTAATTAGCATAAAGGAGAAGTGACTTAAAGGAGAAGTGGTGGGAGGTAAGACTTCCATGGCATGAAAGGGGGGTGAATGCAAGCCTATGCAACATCATTTTCATCCTATAAATGGAGGGGCATACGCTTAGGAATAAATCAAAAATTTCTTAAGTAAAAACCAAGCTTCTTTAGTGGCTTCTCGATCTTCTTCTTCTCTAAATATTCTAAAGAAAATAATTGCAAATCAAATCCAAATCATCTCAAACTTGGAGTGAAGCCTTGGGGAAATTTTAGAACACCTCCACCATGTTAAAACTTGAAGAAGCAAAGACATACTCCCCATGGAGGGATAGACTATGAGCATTATTAAAGAAGGAGGAGGGAAAATGCAAGAGAAAGCAAGGAGAAGGAGGAGGGAAAGGGGGTTGCAAGGATAGGGTTTAACTTGGGTTCTTAGATCTTGGTTGTTAGTGAGGTTAAAGGTGAGTTAACACCTCACTTTGATTGGAAAATATAACTATCTATGTTGTGTTTGATTTTGTTTATGTTGTTTGAATTGTTGTTGACATAAGTGAAAAACATTGTCTTAGATTCTTACTCTAAAAGTAAATAACATATGTAATCCATGTCGATGGACTTGAATGGACTTGAAGGGACTGGTATGGCATGTTACAAGGCCTTGAATTACAGCACATAGGTTATATATGGACTTTGGTTATGACCAGACTCAGATTTGAAAGTGGACTTATAATGATAATCGCTATAGATACAGTTACGAATTGTTTGGTATTCATGATTTCTATGGAATCTTGTAAAGAGATCCTTAGGGGTTTCTCGCCATATTTATAATTTCATATATATATATATATATATGTTTGTTGCTCTTAAAAGCTTGGATAGTAAAAAGTTAAGTAACATCTCGAAAATGGCCAAAACTTCACTTGTGCAAAACTACCTCGTTTAAACTTGATTTTTGGACTTTAAAGGTTTGAAAAGATATTTAAATTTATGTATTTTATTTCATTTTTTTACAGGTGTTTACTGACTATTATTAGAGTATTTTAAAAATGGTTTGAGATCTTTATAAATATTTAAGAATTAGTTATGAATTTTTAAAGAAGGGATATTTTGTTAAAATATATAGATAACATGTTCTTTTCAAGTTTTCAAGGATTTTATAAACTTGTTATTTTCAAATAATATTTTAAGTAAATGTTTTAAAACCTATTATAAGTATTATAAAGTATTTTAAAAGCATTTTAAGTATATATAGTTTTTAGAAAAGGTGTTGATATTTTGTATCTTATGGAATAAAATATCTCTTTACACGTTTATTTAAATATCAAGTTTTACAAATAAATTTCTATGCTTATATATCATTTTAAAAGGGTTTTAAAAGTATAAAGAAAAGGTGTAGAAAGTGGTTAGAATTACTTAACGGCCAAATGATTAATTGTTTGATTACTTATTTGAAAAGTAATTGACTGTGCTTAACACTAAAACCTAACGAAGTGGGCTTATCTATTTGTGAGAGTTAAGATTGATGTCGAGTAGGGACGGCGTAGTAGCGCTCTAACCTACCAGCTTCCCTCTTGGCTGAGGATTAGTTAAGTCGAAAAATGTCGAAAACATGTTAATTATGTTGATTTATTAATTGTTTATGGAAATCATTAATAATATACTTAACACTAAAGCCGACGAGGTAGACATATCTATTTATGAGATTCCAGAATGAAAAGTCTAGGAAAAGTTTTGATGCAATCAGTGCTCTAACTTACCTGACTTCACTCTTGATTGGGGAATGGTTTAGTTGGAATGTTGGAAACGAATTAAGCGTACGAATCGAGATTTCTATAAGTAATCGTCTTTAGAACTTGATAGTTAACTAGTCAAATGCTGAACATGACCGAATATGAACTTGGATCTTTAAATCAAATGTTTTCAAGGATAGAAATAAGCATGAGAATGGTTTTTGGTTTGTTGTCAATAACATTCACCTTTAACCTTTTTTATTATACTTAGGAAGGTAAACAGATGTTTAAAAGAATGATTTAAAGATAAGCATAAGCGAAATGGCCTTAGGTTTGTTGTGACAAATTTTAAGTAACATTAGTTTTAAACCTTTTTGAATGCATTCACGAAAGTACTTGGATATTTAAAATGGATATTTTAAAGAAAATTATAAGTATGGAGTCTTTTTGAAAAAAGGTAGAAAAGTGGAAGTTTATTAGATAAAAAAAGTTTATTAATAAAGGAATTTTTAATTAATAAAAGGATTAATTAAATAAAAGGGGTTAGGATTTGCTTAAGTAGCTTAACCAAACTTTGTGTGGCTTGATCGTGTTTTATATGACTTGATAGTGTTTTTATGTTCATTTGTTTTTGGAAAGTATACTAGACTTGGTGTCCATTTACAAACATCTATCTTGTACCAGATAGTCGATTAGTCGACTATAGAAATTGACCAAATATAACTTAGGAAATATCTAGAAGAAATGTGAGGGGTATATGGTATAGTTATCTTCAGAGATGCCATACCGTACTTATAAACTTGTCTTGCACTTCTAGGAGAAATGATAAGGAAATCTGTCCGCTTAGATGGTTAGGAGGTGATCTTCGCTCTTATATATCGTTTATTTATTTCCAAAAGAACCGGGATTAAGTTTACCGAAAATTCATCAATTGGTTTTGGAGAGTCCAAGTGGGAAGAGTGTACTTATATGAGATGACTCGAACCCGTAACCACTTCAAAACCACATACGCGATCTATGTTCTGGAAGCGGTTGTGAGTAGAATGTTATAGAGTCGAATAATTTATCCCAAAGTATAGTCCAAGGGAAAGGTCGGCGTTAATATTTCAATCGATGCTATCATGTGGGACTGTCTATCACGAGGAGTACTCCAAGAGAGAGGAAAATATTAGCATTCGTCAGAAGACTTATGCGGGGAACCTATGTGGAGGTTCGATATTTGTTCAATATGCTTGAATCCATGTGGTGATTCTTGATCTGTTCGACATAAAAGAATCCAATTGGGGATTCATGTGCTGCTCAAGTAATGAAGATTCATATGAAAGATTCTGAATGTAGCCTCGACATCAGAAATGACTAAAACCAGAGTAAGATGCATAATCTCAGGTTTAGATTACACATGAGGGTAAATTAACTCCATATCTGGAGTATGCTTATCGATATGTTGCGCGCGGGAGTTGTTGATATTTGGTGTCATGCAGTTCATCATTGGGGCAGTTGTGTTTACCTTAGAGTATATCCTATCTAGAGATATACGATCCTCGAAAGGAAGATCTTAATCCTTGTCATGGAGATCCGCTCCAGTTTACTAGAGGCATCTCAGTGGAAAAGAATCTATATACGAACACACCTTAGCGGTATAAATTGTATACCTATTATTGTTGTGGCATTCACACAACAGCTATTTAATATGATTTATGTGCTACACACTAGACATTATATATAATATCAACAATGTAATGCCCGACCCCTATACCCATGCCAGCCAAGAGCAATACTAAGTATTACTGTTAGAAAGCACGGAGAATGGGGCTCGATAGGGCTAAATGTTGTACCCATTCCCTTGAACTAACACTGGCACGAGAAATTTTATGACTTTTTTTTAACTTACCATTCATGCTCAGTCTCGGTTCAAAGCAATGGTACAAGATAATTTTTTCCCAAGTTACATGGTACAGAATATAATAGAACATACAGCTTAGCACAATAACAGCAGAATACATAATACATATCATATAGTAATGTCCACAATACATAGTCCATAGTACATAATACCACTCCCAAAATACATAATAACATACATACCATAATATATATACTAACTACTCCTAAGTCCAAGCTGTAAGGTCCAAAAACCCCAAAACATGGAAAATGATAAGAATGCTGCTACAGTCCATGCAACCAAACCTGCAACTACTGAAACGACCCGACTTCCTATGCCCAGGAAGACGTATCATTATTAAGAAAGAAAGGGATAGAAGAAGAAAAGAAGAGAAGAAAGAACAACAACACATCACAATCTCATAGCGGAACGAATGAAATATAATATATCACATATGATATTACATAGTATCATATACATCAGAGTACACAACTTATACAACACAAAATAGACAGTTATAAATTTCTGTCTATTATACAACACAACTACATCAATACAATACATCATCACAGTGGAAACTCTATATATCTACACGCTGAAGCCTTCTGCTCAAATTCCTCCAGAATTCATCAAGGCTAACCTGAATCCCTTGAATACTCATACAAATTTGAGTACCTAAGAGTTTAATAAAACAGAAAATAAACACTTGGGTCAGACATGGGTCTGGTGTGAGTAAACGGGTTAAAGTTGTTTAACTTCAAAACCTTTTGAAAACAAAGGTATCACGTAAGACTTCCCACACATAAACATGGAAAAGTTTTTACCTTACGCTAACCAAAACTTTGATAGGAAATCCGATTATATTATAATAGGGTCTAGGGTTTTCAAATAAATATTCACATAGCCGAAATTGTTACATTCATTAAATTCCAGCATACATAGGTATACAATCAAGTCCGAGATCACTTATTGGAGTTTGGATTCCATACAATGGCAGGGCTACTGGGTACCGCCCGTCACAGTACGTGGCCTAGATCAACGTACCGAGGATTACTCCCAATCCCCTGCAACACAAAGCCGAAACCATCCCTTACTGGATAATCTCGAACAAGACAACCCCGCAGTTGGCTGCAGTTCCAACTACCCACTAAGCCAAAATAAAAAGGGACCTCTAGACAGGGATATATCTTGCTCTCAGTGGGCGCTACCCACGAAGCCTTGCTGCACCTCCCCTGTTTTAGCCATTCCCGGTTGATGAGGCTTGAGGCTACGATTACCTTTAATCAGAACATATCACTTAGAATGCTCATCGTCCACCTGACGATGTTCTGAAAGCATTCAATCCATACAAGTTCGTTTCGGGTTCGAACGAAACCGAAGGCATTATCTCGTTACACTCATTTTGGAATCACCCTCAGAGTTAACGACAATAACCCTTGCACTATGAATCTTCATCTTCACTTGAGATTCATGACCTATCGTTAATTTGGATCGATGTGGTATTCGGATATCCAAATCTGAAAACCCGATCCCGGTCTCATCGAAATCCAAAATGTATCTTTTAAGGCCAAGTTGTTTTAAAGTTAAAACAATTCAATTCTATTATCTATATACACACAGATAGATAATTAACAATATCACAATAGATAATTCATATTATCATTACAAACAGATAATTCACATTATCATCATACTTCAACCAAAGTATCCATATCACACAACATTACTCATCTCATATCTGAGATCTCAAACCATTCAAGGCAATTAATATCATCCATTCATATATAAGCAATGATATATACCATCTCTAATTAATTTAAAGTGAATTAAATTAATTACTTCATTTCTAATTAATTTAAAATAAATTAAATTTAATTAATTACTTCATCATTATAAATCTTACTTATATAATCATTAATTAATTATAAATAAATTAATTGATCTTTCTCTAATTATCCACTTTAATTAATCACCTTGATTAATTATTCTTTAATTACATTTAAGTAATTATCTTTAATTAATTTCACAAATTAATTATTCTTAACCAAATACAGTAATTAACCTTTAATTACTTCATTTATTAATTAATTATAATCAATTACTTTAATCCTTAATTAATTACAATTAATTAGTTAATCTATAATCACTTATCATTGATTAATTAATCTTAATTAATCAACCCTTAATTACATCATTAATTAATTATAAACTAATGATCCCTAATTACATCTTTAATTATTTATTCTATTTAAATTAATTACATTAAGTAATTAATCTTAATTAAACCACAATTATTAATCACCTTTGATTAATCTAAACCAGTAATTAACTTCCCATAATTACTTCCACTAATTATTTACTTTTTAATTAATTACTTTAACCAATAATTAATTACCTTATTAATTATTCTTAATCCTTTAATTAACTTTATTAAATAAATTATTTAATTAATTACACTAGGTGATTAACCCTTAATCACTTCCATTTAATTACCTTCATAAAATAATTATCCTCTAATTACTTTATTAAATAATTTACCTTTATTTAATTATATAACGACCCGCCATTTTGGACCATTCGCATCCATTATAAGTGTATAGGTAGACACTCATGCCGGAGTTGAATTGCTCAAAATACCGCGTTGTTAATTTAAATTTGGCAAAACTGAACATATACAGTAAATAAAATAATCACAGATCACAGACACAGAGTAATAATTGCAACGGAAATAAAAGAGATAGTAGTTCATGAAGCTACTATATAAATATATGAAATACATCAGAGTTTACAACAGAAGAGTAATACGATATATAAGATACAAATCAGAATACATCACTGGAATCATCGAATACTGAAAGCAGAATAGATGGCTGGATCTTCAAGCAAAGCTCCAACTCCAAAGGTGAGTCTCGAAAGCTGAACCACTCAGTCTGACCCGAGCGTAAAGCAAAATACAAAACACTCGAGTCAGGATTAACATTCTTATATTAATAAATCCAACTCAAGTGAAATAGCAATTGAAATACAAGTAACTCAAAGGATGTTTGGAATAACCAACCTTTAAGGATCCGTTAAACTATCTACTAGGTAGTAATGTACGCTAAGTAGATAATGTCTATCAGTAATATAAAGATATCAAAATAGCGTTAAGTCATGGCCCATTCCACCCTTAACACATTTTTATTCCCAAAAGCATATACAAGACCGTAGTTTCCCCAAAACCGGAAGTCACCAGAGGGAAATCCATATACTAAAGGTACAAATCAAAATCGTAGTGGTCGCGCATAAATGGAATACAAGTATGACAAGGCACATGAGGCAATACCCAAGGTAGTGATACTACCGTTCGCCTGATCCGGACTGGTGAGAACGCAACGCCGCAGCGCCCGCAACACCGTGAAACAACACTCCCAAAATCAAGGGTGCACCAATCGACAACAAGTATAAGTAGTTCGAAGAAGTGTGTCCACTTGAGGTAGCAAATCCTCCATTGGCCCGGCACAGCTCCTGTTTTAGTCATTTCAAATTTGACACAAGTGTCAAGGCTATCCATTATCGTTCTCTTTCTTCAGTCAACACGATCACCATTCCAACCACTTCATTCTGGATCATCACTCCGCGCATAGTTATTAAAGTGGTTTCGGTTCAGATAGAGAGTATATCCATTACCGATCCCGGTCTCTTTAATAACTTTTGTAATTATTACACCGATTGGTCATTTAATATACTTCAAAACCAAATCAATTTCAATTCAATTAGAATTCGTAAATCAACATTTCATTTGTCTTTCGAAATCAATTTCCAAAATTTTCGTTTCAAAACTTCCAATTTACCATTTCAAAATCTTATAAATCAAATTTCAATCTTTATTTTTAAACCATTCAAATATTGATTCAAGTTCATATATATGTTTCATTCATTTAAACCATTCAAATATTGATTCAAGTTCATATATATGTTTCATTCCGAAATCATTTAAATAAATTTCATTTAACATTCAAATCAATTTAAACTCATTTATCAGATTCATTTAATATTCATTTAGTAAATTTTCCATTCAAAACAATTTCTATTAAATTTCCAATTCATTAAGTCCATTATTCAAATTCAGCTTCATTATATCAAATCTTACAAATTGAATTAAATTAAATTCATCAAATCAAATTCCTTAAATTTCAAGTCTTACATTAATTCCAAAAATATCACATTTTCATTTCCTGTTAAAGAAATTTCATTTCACTTATTTACTTACTTAAATAATTTTCCAAAACTTAATTTATAAAGAAAACTCAATTTCAATTATTTACGAAGTAAAAATTCACTTATTCAAAAGTTCAATTTCTCTTATTAAAGAATTCAATTCAATTCGATCATTAAATCATTCAATCTTATTTAATTATTAAATAATTCAAAACTTAATTATTAAGTAATTTCAAAGTTTAATAATTTCAAACTTAATTATTAAATCATTTCAAACTTAATTCAATCATTTCTCAAATTAAACAATATTCTTTCATCAATTACATTGTTAATATTTTGTTTCAGATTATTAAATATTAACACTTTCCTTCCATTAAAAATTCAAATTTCAACTTCATTTCAAAACCGTATTATTTATTCAAATAAAATCTTTGTTTTATTTTTAAATCAAATTATTGACCAATCGGGTTTTATTTAATTTTCTATCCTAAGTCAAATTCATTTGGGTATTTATCATTTCAACCCGATTCCAATTCAATTCAAAAATCAAAGTATAACAAAGGGAACTTGCAGTGTAATAACTGGGATGGTGTCAAAGTAAATAAACAAGCAATAACAACAATCAATATCAATCCAATAATCAATTCAAATAATCCCGAAATAACCGTATTAATTCGTACTGGTTATTTGTACGAATTAATATAATTATTTCTAGAATCTACACTATCATTTCATGTAGATTAAAGATTATCACATTACAGTTTTTCACTTGTCATCTATTATAATTTCATACATCATCAATTTAACAACATACATTCAGTGGTTCAAAATGTAATTAAACAAATCCTACGTGTCAATAAATTCAACAGTTAAAGGGGTCATATTATACAAATGTCAGTTAATCAAATTTAACAATTAATTATCCTATATCAACTTCAATTTCATACTATTTATCATTTTAACATTAACAATTTAACGTCCAATATAAACATCAACAATCAATCAATTATCAGCCAAACTGTATTATCATCGCATAAATAATTAACAGATAATGGTGTCAGATGTCATAGGTGAATTGATACAGGTAATAGCATATAAAACAGTGTAATTAACTAACAGCAGCATATTTCAGTTGTCGTTTCAATTGAAATCAAATCTAATAAATAAAAGAACGTTAATCGTGAGTGAGTGCTCACCTTTCGAGGTTAGAGAGATGAACGGAATGAGATGAGTTACAGATCCAAGCACGAATTTCGAAGCAAAGCAAGATGGATTCGAGTTCGACAGACAATGCTGATAACAAGAATTTGTGCAAACAAAACAAATCAGTTTTGATAAAATTTAAAAAAAAATGTAAGTTATATCGCTATACATTTTTCAAATCAAAATATAAAGTTTAAAACACACACCACTATATTACTTTAAAATCATCATTTCTATAATATATATATCTTTATAAAATCAACTGACAAATGTATCGAAATTGTTATATATATATAGCCAAATATAAGGGAAATGACATATACTATAGCCCGTGTATTATAAAACTAACATAAGCTCAATACGCGTAATATATATAAAACTGCAACTTTCATATTGTAATCATTTATACTGTAAACACACGGTTTCGTTTGTAATCGATGTACAACAAGTTTCGCATACAACGGGGAATGCTACAGGATAAAATACTTTCTTATATAAAGTTTACAAAACAAAAAATAAAACAACAAACTGTATGTTTTTCCCTTTTCCCGTATACAAACTGCACTTAAGGCCAGTGCTTAGATAAAATCAGTATAACATATGAACTCTTATGTACCATATATATTATTAATTTAAGCTATGTAAACTATCTATAACATAACATAGAGCATATAGATTGTATATAATAACTTATAAAACAGAAAAGTATATATACTATGTATACCTTATACAATATACAACAGAGGACGATGAAGCTATTGCTTTCAAGTGGTAGAGTTTTGGAAAGATGGCAGAGGTATTGGCTCGGGGTCGGATCTGTGAAGTCCGTGGTAGTCGGCTCGCAACAGCTAGCGTGTGCAGGCAAACCTCGGTGGAGGAAGCGGTTTGGAGGAAGGCCAGGCATGGCTGTTGCTTGCTAGCGATGGAGTGGACGGATCTCAGGCAGCATAAGAAAGCAAGGTGAGAGGGTCAAGGCCGAGGAAGGTGGATGGGATGAGCAGGGTGGATCGGTTCTAGTGGAGGCTGGCTTCGGCTGGGGTGACGTGAGCCTGTAGGTTTTAAGGAAAATTTGGCGATGCGAGGAAACGAGCGATGGGAAGAAGGGAGGCGGAGCCTGTCGCTGTGCGGGTCTGACGTGGAGTCGCCGATGGAAAGTGGTGGATGGCGAAGTGATGGAGAGTGGTTGGTATGGGGTTGCGAGCAGAAGTGGTGACTGAGGTCTGGTCGAAGGGGAACGGTTGCACGGAGAGGGAGGCGCATGTAATGAGGTGATGGGCGGTCTGAGCATGTGGAATAGCCTTGTGAAGGTTGCAGGTCGGTGTGGGGCTCAGGGCGGCTGTCGATGAAGGAGATGAAGAGATGAAGAGGCGGATGATGTTAATGGTGGTGTTTGGTGGTTTCGGGTTTGGCGTGGCATGGGTGTTGCCGTGGTGGGCGAGTTGGCCGGAGGGGATGATGGTGGTGGCGTTCGGTGATGACTAGGCTGCTCAGCCGAGATGGAGGTGGAAGAAGTGGAAGGTCGGTCTGGGGTTGAAGGAGGGGAGAAGCAGTTCATTTCTTTTCTTTTCCAGAGGACAAAATGAATGAATGGACCCAAAATGAAACCAGCTGGCAAATGAATAAAACGTACAAGTTTTGATTTTTGTTTGTAAGGAGGTAGAATGTAAGAAGAAGGGAAAAAGACCGAATCATCATTTACAAACTCTAACCAAAAGAAGAGTAACAGGCTGTCAAGGTAAGGATACAAAATAAATGTACAATTTATTATATTCATTTACATCTCTTTTCAGGAATAAAGAGAAGGGTAAAGGAATGAGAACAGAATACGAGTAGACAGATTTGAATACGAATTGAATAGATGGAGTTATTAATGTTAAGTTGCCAATGGTTTGAACGGTGGGAACCGAATGATCACAAAGAATAAATAAAAAGTCGTACCGATACGGTTAACGGTTTCACGGGTTCCGTTGCGTATCGGTGTTCGAAAAGCAGAAGTGAATATACCACTGAGATCGGCACGACGGGACGATCAGAACGATATACAGATATCAGTGGTATGATTGAATTATAAAAATTTTGAATTTTCTACTACGGAGAATGCAAGAAAAACACTGAAAAATAAGATCGACGGAGCCAAAGATGTCCGAATTTGGAAAAACGACAAACTGGCATTTTGCTCAGAAGATGGTTTAGAATTTTTCTATGTAAAAATATTTTGGTTTCGAAAACATTTTATTTTCATCGCTTTTTAACTGATTAAATTGAAATAAATTTACGCGCGAAATAAACTTTCGTATTTTTGGACGAAAATTTACTAGTTGCTATGTTTAACTAAACGCATTCCAAATATTAAATTTTTATTTCAAAATTTTATCGTTTAAATTTCACAAAATTTCAACTAATTCCGTTATTAAAACCGGTTAAATTTTACGGGTCGTTACATTCTCCCCCACTCAAAACTTTTCGTCCCCGAAAAGGAACGAGGTAGGAGAATAGAAACAACCAGAAAGAAAACAGATTTGAAGTACAAATTAACAATTAATTTAAACCATAAAAATTCAAATTTTAAATTAATTGATATTCAATAATTGATTTAATCCATTTGATTTCACTAAAAACAATCTCAACTATTTCTAAATTCATTATCTTATTATTCAATTATCCTCAATTTACAATTTCTAAAACCATAAATTTGAATAATCTTTTATTATAATCATATTTCAGCAATTTAAATTCTTCTTTATTCCAGACTCTTATTAAGTTTATTTCACTTAATATATCTAATCACATATATTTAACCCATATAAATTAATTTAAACCATAAAAGTTTCGATTTAAATTAATTTATATTCACTAATTTCTTTTAAATTTAAGGTATTTTCATAAGTTGATCAAATTTCAATTTATTCTTTCAAAACAAATCTATTAAAATTTTCAAAACAGATTTATTTCATTATTAACTGAGTTTTTTTTATTATCCCATCTAACTTATTTAACATCTTTAAAAATCAAAATTTAGTGTATGACATTTATTATAAACACTCAAATTTTATTTATAAATTCAATTTATCTTATATATTATCCAATTACATATTCAACTTCTGAATGATTTAGGTAAGTTGTATTAGAATGCAGTTGAACAATATACAAATAAAATTTTCCCAATTCAATTATTCAAGTTTAAATATTTATTCCAAATTTTGGTTTTATTTATAATTAAAATCATCCTTTAACAACATTTAAGAATTAGATTTCTAATTAACTTTAAACAATTTAGAGATATATATATTTATATCAAATCAAATTAAATTCTAAAATAAGATACCCATATATATATAAATCAAATTATACTGAAGAAATTTAAATCAAAATATTTTTTTTCAAAACAAAACCGTAGCAAGGCTATAGAATGGTATCTCCACTTCGAAACTCGAAAATGAATGTCGATGATGCGGCCGCCATCACCGAAATTATTTTCCAGCGACAAAGAGAAGAGCACTGATTTCAACATTTTTAAAAAATTCTTTGAAAACGATTTCCATTCGAAATTACTTTCAATAATATATACTTTAAAATTTTAAAACCAAAGTTTGAAATCACCGGAAACTAAATTCTCAAATTTCTGAATTAAATTCATTTCAAATTCCAAATCAATTTATAAACCGTATTTATAAATTTATTTAGAACAATAAATGATAATCAAATATTATCATTTCAAACAAACAATTTAATTTACCTATTAAATTCCAGAAAAATTTTTACTTATATTTTCACAATATAATCAAACAAATTTATTTCATTTTCCAAATTTGAAAATAATATTGTGTCAGTTTGCTCTGCTCAAGTGTTTTGGAAATCCTATCGATAGCGTTGATTAGACGAATCGATCGAAAAACCCAAATCAACATCAACAACTCAAACAACACAATATATAAAACATTTTTAATATAAATTTACAAATACACTTCCTCGCTCGACGATACAAGAATGGATTCAAAGCAAGAATAGAGATTCAAATTTGATGGAATCAATCAAAGAGAATTTTTTTTCTATAATAAGTTCGAAACAGAAGATAAGATAGTTCGATTAACAGAATCGGGAGATGAATAAGCTTATTTAATTCACGGGCAACCTTAACCGGATCGTCCGTAACTTCAAGAATAAGATCGATGCTGAATTCCGAGGTAAATCAACATCCAATCTCGAGAAATAGAATTCAGGTATAGTAGGAGATAGATAGCATCGTAAACCGAGGATACAGAAATCTCCGGTAAATCAATGCCTATTATAAAGGAGTTTCACCCCTTTACAAATCATTCGAAGTTTGGCGAGACCGCCGATTCACTATAAGGGTCATTCGAAGTGGAGTTATGTGATGCTCCAGAATTGAAAGAAGACGAATAGTGAGGGACACGAATGAAATTTGGAACCGTAGGGAACGTTCCAAAATTCAAAGGAATTGAGTCGAAGGAAGAGACTGAAACTCGAATGAGAGTGATTCTGTAAATACATTTACCCTATATGTTAAGTTTTGCCTAGAGCTACCAAAGCTCTGATACCAACTATAACGACCCGCCATTTTGGACCATTCGCATCCATTATAAGTGTATAGGTAGACACTAATGCCGGAGTTGAATTGCTCAAAATACCGCGTTGTTAATTTAAATTTGGCAAAACTGAACATATACAGTAAATAAAATAATCACAGATCATAGACACAGAGTAATAATTGCAGCGGAAATAAAAGAGATAGTAGTTCATGAAGCTACTATATAAATATATGAAATACATCAGAGTTTACAACAGAAGAGTAATATGATATATCAGATACAAATCAGAATACATCACTGGAATCATCGAATACTGAAAGCAGAATAGATGGCTGGATCTTCAAGCAAAGCTCCAACTCCAAAGGTGAGTCTCGAAAGCTGAACCACTCAGTCTGACCCGAGCGTAAAGCAAAATACAAAACACTCGAGTCAGGATTAACATTCTTATATTAATAAATCCAACTCAAGTGAAATAGCAATTGAAATACAAGTAACTCAAAGGATGTTTGGAATAACCAACCTTTAAGGATCCGTTAAACTATCTACTAGGTAGTAATGTACGCTAAGTAGATAATGTCTATCATTAATATAAAGATATCAAAATAGCGTTAAGTCATGGCCCATTCCACCCTTAACACATTTTTATTCCCAAAAGCATATACAAGACCGTAGTTTCCTCAAAACCGGAAGTCACTAGAGGGCAATCCATATACTAAAGGTACAAATCAAAATCGTAGTGGTCGTGCATAAATGGAATACAAGTATGACAAGGCACATGAGGCAATACCCAAGGTAGTGATACTACCGTTCGCCTGATCCGGACCGGTGAGAACGCAACGCCGCAACGCCCGCAACACCGTGAAACAACACTCCCAAAATCAAGGGTGCACCAATCGACAACAAGTATAAGTAGTTCGAAGAAGTGTGTCCACTTGAGGTAGCAAATCCTCCATTGGCCCGGCACAGCTCCTGTTTTAGTCATTTCAAATTTGACACAAGTGTCAAGGCTATCCATTATCGTTCTCTTTCTTCAGTCAACATGATCACCATTCCAACCACTTCATTCTGGATCATCACTCCGCGCATAGTTATTAAAGTGGTTTCGGTTCAGATAGAGAGTATATCCATTACCGATCCCGGTCTCTTTAATAACTTTCGTAATTATTACACCGATTGGTCATTTAATATACTTCAAAACCAAATCAATTTCAATTCAATTAGAATTCGTAAATCAACATTTCATTTGTCTTTCGAAATCAATTTCCAAAATTTTCGTTTCAAAACTTCCAATTTACCATTTCAAAATCTTATAAATCAAATTTCAATCTTTATTTTTAAACCATTCAAATATTGATTCAAGTTCATATATATGTTTCATTCATTTAAACCATTCAAATATTGATTCAAGTTCATATATACGTTTCATTCCGAAATCATTTAAATAAATTTCATTTAACATTCAAATCAATTTAAACTCATTTATCGGATTCATTTAATATTCATTTAGTAAATTTTCCATTCAAAACAATTTCTATTAAATTTCCAATTCATTAAGTCCATTATTCAAATTCAGCTTCATTATATCAAATCTTACAAATTGAATTAAATTAAATTCATCAAATCAAATTCCTTAAATTTCAAGTCTTACATTAATTCCAAAAATATCACATTTTCATTTCCTGTTAAAGAAATTTCATTTCACTTATTTACTTACTTAAATAATTTTCCAAAACTTAATTTATAAAGAAAACTCAATTTCAATTATTTACGAAGTAAAAATTCACTTATTCAAAAGTTCAATTTCTCTTATTAAAGAATTCAATTCAATTCGATCATTAAATCATTCAATCTTATTTAATTATTAAATAATTCGAAACTTAATTATTAAGTAATTTCAAAGTTTAATAATTTCAAACTTAATTATTAAATCATTTCAAACTTAATTCAATCATTTCTCAAATTAAACAATATTCTTTCATCAATTACATTGTTAATATTTTGTTTCAGATTATTAAATATTAACACTTTCCTTCCATTAAAAATTCAAATTTCAACTTCATTTCAAAACCGTATTATTTATTCAAATAAAATCTTTGTTTTATTTTTAAATCAAATTATTGACCAATCAGGTTTTATTTAATTTTCTATCCTAAGTCAAATTCATTTGGGTATTTATCATTTCAACCCGATTCCAATTCAATTCAAAAATCAAAGTATAACAAAGGGAACTTGCAGTGTAATAACTGGGATGGTGTCAAAGTAAATAAACAAGCAATAACAACAATCAATATCAATCCAATAATCAATTCAAATAATCCCGAAATAACCGTATTAATTCGTACTGGTTATTTGTACGAATTAATATAATTATTTCTAGAATCTACACTATCATTTCATGTAGATTAAAGATTATCACATTACAGTTTTTCACTTGTCATCTATTACAATTTCATACATCATCAATTTAACAACATACATTCAGTGGTTCAAAATGTAATTAAACAAATCCTACGTGTCAATAAATTCAACAGTTAAAGGGGTCATATTATACAAATGTCAGTTAATCAAATTTAACAATTAATTATCCTATATCAACTTCAATTTCATACTATTTATCATTTTAACATTAACAATTTAACGTCCAATATAAACATCAACAATCAATCAATTATCAGCCAAACTGTATTATCATCGCATAAATAATTAACAGATAATGGTGTCAGATGTCATAGGTGAATTGATACAGGTAATAGCATATAAAACAGTGTAATTAACTAACAGCAGCATATTTCAATTGTCGTTTCAATTGAAATCAAATCTAATAAATAAAAGAACGTTAATCGTGAGTGAGTGCTCACCTTTCGAGGTTAGAGAGATGAACGGAATGAGATGAGTTACAGATCCAAGCACGAATTTCGAAGGAAAGCAAGATGGATTCGAGTTCGACAGACAATGCTGATAACAAGAATTTGTGCAAACAAAACAAATCAGTTTTGATAAAATTTAAAACAAAATGTAAGTTATATCGCTATACATTTTTCAAATCAAAATATAAAGTTTAAAACACACACCACTATATTACTTTAAAATCATCATTTCTATAATATATATATCTTTATAAAATCAACTGACAAATGTATCGAAATTGTTATATATATATATATATATATAGCCAAATATAAGGGAAATGACATATACTATAGCCCATGTATTATAAAACTAACATAAGCTCAATACGCGTAATATATATAAAACTGCAACTTTCATATTGTAATCATTTATACTGTAAACACACGGTTTCGTTTGTAATCGATGTACAACAAGTTTCGCATACAACAGGGAATGCTACAGGATAAAATACTTTCTTATATAAAGTTTACAAAACAAAAAATAAAACAACAAACTGTATGTTTTTCCCTTTTCCCGTATACAAACTGCACTTAAGGCCAGTGCTTAGATAAAATTAGTATAACATATGAACTCTTATGTACCGTATATATTATTAATTTAAGCTATGTAAACTATCTATAACATAACATAGAGCATATAGATTGTATATAATAACTTATAAAACAGAAAAGTATATATACTATGTATACCTTATACAATATACAACAGAGGACGATGAAGCTATTGCTTTCAAGTGGTGGAGTTTTGGAAAGATGGCAGAGGTATTGGCTCGGGGTCGGATCTGTGAAGTCCGTGGTAGTCGGCTCGCAACAGCTAGCGTGTGCAGGCAAACCTCGGTGGAGGAAGCGGTTTGGAGGAAGGCCAGGCATGGCTGTTGCTTGCTAGCGATGGAGTGGACGGATCTCAGGCAGCATAAGAAAGCAAGGTGAGAGGGTCAAGGCCGAGGAAGGTGGATGGGATGAGCAGGGTGGATCGGTTCTAGTGGAGGCTGGCTTCGGCTGGGGTGACGTGAGCCTGCAGGTTTTAAGGAAAATTTGGCGATGCGAGGAAACGAGCGATGGGAAGAAGGGAGGCCGAGCCTGTCGCTGTGCGGGTCTGACGTGGAGTCGCCGATGGAAAGTGGTGGATGGCGAAGTGATGGAGAGTGGTTGGTATGGGGTTGCGAGCAGAAGTGGTGACTGAGGTCTGGTCGAAGGGGAACGGTTGCACGGAGAGGGAGGCGCATGTAATGAGGTGATGGGCGGTCTGAGCATGTGGAATGGCCGTGTGAAGGTTGCAGGTCGGTGTGGGGCTCAGGGCGGCTGTCGATAAAGGAGATGAAGAGATGAAGAGGCGGATGATGTTAATGGTGGTGTTTGGTGGTTTCGGGTTTGGCGTGGCGTGGGTGTTGCCGTGGTGGGCGAGTTGGCCGGAGGGGATGATGGTGGCGGCGTTCGGTGATGACTAGGCTGCTCAGCCGAGATGGAGGTGGAAGAAGTGGAAGGTCGGTCTGGGGTTGAAGGAGGGGAGAAGCAGTTCATTTCTTTTCTTTTCCAGAGGACAAAATGAATGAATGGACCCAAAATGAAACCAGCTGGCAAATGAATAAAACGTACAAGTTTTGATTTTTGTTTGTAAGGAGGTAGAATGTAAGAAGAAGGGAAGAAGACCGAATCATCATTTACAAACTCTAACCAAAAGAAGAGTAACAGGCTGTCAAGGTAAGGATACAAAATAAATGTACAATTTATTATTTTCATTTATATCTCTTTTCAGGAATAAAGAGAAGGGTAAAGGAACGAGAACGGAATACGAGTAGACAGATTTGAATACGAATTGAATAGATGGAGTTATTAATGTTAAGTTGCCAATGGTTTGAACGGTTGGAACCGAATGATCACAAAGAATAAATAAAAAGTCGTACCGATACGGTTAACGGTTTCGCGGGTTCCGTTGCGTACCGGTGTTCGAAAAGCAGAAGTGAATATACCACTGAGATCGGCACGACGGGACGATCAGAATGATATACAGATATCAGTGGTATGATTGAATTATAAAAATTTTGAATTTTCTACTACGGAGAATGCAAGAAAAACACTGAAAAATAAGATCGACGGAGCCAAAGATGTCCGAATTTGGAAAAACGACAAACTGACATTTTGCTCAGAAGATGGTTTAGAATTTTTCTATGTAAAAATATTTTGGTTTCAAAAACATTTTATTTTCATCGCTTTTTAACTGATTAAATTGAAATAAATTTACGCGCGAAATAAACTTTCGTATTTTCGGACGAAAATTTACCAGTTGCTATGTTTAACTAAACGCATTCCAAATATTAAATTTTTATTTCAAAATTTTATCGTTTAAAATTTCACAAAATTTCAACTAATTCCGTTATTAAAACCGGTTAAATTTTACGGGTCGTTACAAATTACATCCAGTAATTATTCCTTAATTACTTCATCAAGTAATTACAGTTAATTAATTTATATGTGATTATCTCTAATTAATCACTAATTAATCCTTTAGTTAATTACTTAACTAATTATTTAAATTTAATTAAATAATTTTTTAACTATTTATTCTTAAAGATCTTAATTAAGAAAATCATTATCTTAATTAAATTAATTAAATTGACCAACAATTTGAATTATCTTCACATATTAATTTCCTTTAATAAATCAAATCTTAATTACTTAAGATAACTCCTTATTTTAATTGATTACCAAATCTTAATCATTAAACTTTATTTAAATTAAACACTTTATAAATCAATTAAAATTAAAACAAATTTAAACATTCTAATTTGACTTTTAAATCTTTGAAACTTTCTAAGTTATTAAATAAATTTTAAGACAAATAACATTTTAAAAATCCACTTTCCTATTCTTTAAAAACTTATTTATTTAAATATTTAAAACTTGTTAAAACAATTACTCTAGAAAACAATTTTTAGTTTAATAGTTAAATTCTTGTTTTAACTTTGTTTTAAACTCAGAAAACATTACAAAAAATCAAATTTCTTTTGTTTTAAAAACTTAAAACATTTCCTGTTCAATTTCCTTAAAATCTGCTTCTACCCAACCCGAGCAAACCTTTAGAAAACCCGAAGCAACTCTCGAGACCAACCCACGTTTCGTCCTACTTCGAGTAAAACTCGATTTTTCTCGAACGAACACCCGAGCATTCACTTTCTTCCCCAAAACAAAAATCCCAGATACACGCAAACGTGTACGTGCACGTCTCTTCTGATCGACGACGAACTACGTTCTGGCCTCCGGCAACTCGACTTCAACCACGATAACACGTTCGACCACCCCGATCTTCTCGATTCGAACGAGAATCGAAAACGAGCCTTAAACCCATCAGCTTAAAAACGTATATCACCAGAAAATCGACTACCGCCGATGATCCTTGCCTCGAGACACCACGCCACCTTCACCGTAGCTCCGTCATGTCTCCCCTCATCTCCAGATCACCACGCGATCGACTCCGGTATTGTCACGACGTCGCGAAACTCGTAAGAACATCCACGACTAACACAGGTATTTAAACCATACTTTGCTCGAATTCGAAAAATTCAACCATTGGAAAAATTCAATTGTATTTTTCCTATCTTCCCCAACACTAAAGCAAACTTTGATCAAAATCCTAGCTTAAATCATGGGGTTTATCATCGACAATTGATCAAATTGCCGAAACTCTTCATTCCCAAATTCCCAATTAGATATCAACTTTAAAATTTTGAAATGCATGTTAAAATTCATCATTTCTAACAACTGATCTAATTATATAACCCAAAGCAAGAATTAAGATTAATGATTTCCTGACATAAATCAAAATTCACTGTCTTTTCCAATTTTAAAAATTATTTGTTGCATTTTAAATTAAAAAATTATTTTTAAAATTAACAACAAACAATATCAAACAACTTCTATTCAATCAACAATGTCAAATAATGATGTTTAGTGGTAGATTTGAAATTTTGAAGGCAAAGGCATAAACTGGAACAACAGATACAGGGTATACACATATATATTACTGTTATTTATAAATTTCCAGACAAATAATGTATATAAATTCCAGAACTTATTTTTAGTAGTGATATTACATGTTTTCAAACATTTTTCATTTACAAATCAAGGGCTATTCGAGATTAAATGATGAGATAATGGTTTTATTAAGAGATCAAGTCTATTATCACTACACAAAGGCTATATTATATCTATACAGGCATTCAACCACCCATATTCAAACATGCATACATTTAATTCCAGCATTTCAGATAACAGGATAATTTTCATTCACAACATCTAAATGAAATCCATAATTAAACTGTTTTTAAAATATATTTACTCATCTGAAATTATAAAACAGAGAACAGATTTTGTTCCAGGCTTGATCCAGGCTTTGTTGAATTTTAAATCTTGCTGTTTGATTTCCATTTAGTTGTTGATCTTCATTATCATTTGCATGACTTCAGGTTGCATTTGAAGATTTGAAACTGTTATTAAATTTGCCTTTGATCTCCTTTTTGTTTTGAATTTCCAGATCTTCATTTCTTCTTTCCATTTGATTTCCAGACTTATTATTTGATTTTAGATTCGAATTTAGTTTTGGTTGAAATGAAGAGAACAAGAGTTCAGCTGAAAGTAAAAATATATTTCTTCTTTCATATTTTAATTTATTTATTTTAATTATTAAAAAGAATGTTGACATTTGTCCTTCTTAGATGTTAATTAACTTACACCTAAACACTCCAAGCTTCCATATGTTTACAAGTGTTAAACTTGTCTTTTATTAATTTTATTTAAGTAATACATATGTATTTATGAAATATTTATATGTATATAATGTATTTATCTTTTTATAATTAAGCTTTTAGATTTTTAATAAATATAGAAAAGTGAATTCATGAAAACAATTATTTATAATAACTTACACTTTGATTAAATTAATATAACATATTTTTATATGCTTGAGAAATTTATTTTACTTTATATATATTTTTCACAAACCAAATTTATCTTTATGTTTGAATTTTAAAAATGAAAGAATATTAGAAACAGAAGAAAAATGATTTCTAATTTAAATCTTATTTTAAAAATTAAGCTAAAATATATATATTTATAATAAATAAGAAATTATCACTTGAAAAGTATTATGCTAAATATAATTTCCAAATTACAATCTATATATATATTTAAAGTTTGAAAATACTTTATTAAATTCAAATCCAATACTTTTCCATTTCAATATATACAAATATATACATTCTAAATGGAAAATATTTTTAACATTAGTTTTGATAATTACTATATTGAATTTTATAACATAACTCCAAATCACAATATATATACATATATATTATAATTTGAAAACATATCCTTTATTAAATTAAAGACTCCCTATTTATAATATATACATCAATATATATATATATACATTATAAATAGAAAACATTTATATAAGCTTTGAAAGATAAATCTTACCAATTTTCAATTGTTAGAAAAGATATTAATAAATATTGCCAATTTAAAATATTATTAACCTTTAAAATGAATAAACTTGTCAATTTACAAAATAAAATCAACAAATCAATTTAATTATAAATAAAGATTATTAAATTGATATTGCCAAAATTCCGGGATATCACATTCCTCCCCCCTTAAAATAATTTCGTCCTCGAAATTTAAAAGCAAAGATAATTTAATAACCCAGCAAATTTTTAAATTTTAATCAGCAACCATACATATCAATCATACACTATCAATCATAGCAACCTTTTATTTCTAACAAACCAAATTTAACTTATTCTGATACAAATTCAGAATAGGTCTTCTTAATACTATCTAGAGTTCCCAGGTATAAATACTGGAATACTCGTTCTATAGGATCTTAACTAACTATACTACAATAATCTAGAACTCCTTCCCATCTAGATCACAAATCTGAACAAGATATCAGACTAAACTCAAAACCAGCCCAACTTTCATAACCATCTGAACTGCTGATCCCACAACCAGTGATGAATCATACACATATTCCCTCAGAGATACGTGAAATACAATGAATTCCTGCTATCCGAACTGGCAATTCAATCCTTAACTGTATAATTCTCCTGACGATCCTGGGTCACTTCATCCTTCCTGATCAGCTTACTCTTTGCTGATGCTTCTTAAAACAATCTAGACCAAGATCAAACCAATTTCCGGATCCTTCTCAACAAAATGGTTCTCCAAAAATTCACCGAATCCAGAACACAACTCTACTCCACAAATATTATAGGACTTCGAACTACTTCTCCTATCTGGAATAACCAAAACAGTTGCACTTGACAACCTTGCCTTCAAATTCTTAAAATTCCTTCACACTTAGAAGTACACTTGAATTTCCTATAGAAATCCTCTACTCCAAGAAAATTACAACTCCCGGTTGCTCCCACTCTAGAATAGCTGCTATCTTGCTTCCGCTGCACAACTTTGATCTGGAATAGATGAGAATGCCATCGGAGAACTCGAGCACAAACTTGATCATCCACAGTTCATCACACCCATAAAATCTTAGTGAACCATTCCATTTGGTCAAAAACACTCCAGCAGAATCCCCACCAGAAAACTAGGTGTGATCAATCCCTCTCCAAAGAATCCTGAGCTGCTTCACCAAATTCTTCTCTAGGAGACATCCTTCTACTAAGCTGAACCACCGGTAGCTCCACGAACCAAGGCGATACGGAATCTCAATCTCCAATAACCCAAGAGAACACTCAAACTATCGCAAGTCACTTTTGCAATCAACCCGACCTAATTTCCAAAGACATCGTTCTCCTTTCACTAATCAGAAGAGCTTATGCCTTACTAACCAATACATCGAAGAAATGGATCCACTCTGCTGCTTCTGGATTCCTCCTTTAGAAAATTGCTTAGCAAGAAAACTTCCTGCCAACATACAGAACACTCCGAGCTGCAATGCTGCCACTGACTCCAAAAACTTCTTATCCAAAACTCCTTGATCATCAAAACTCTATCATCCAATTCCACACAGAGCCTTGAGATGGGCAGACACTCCTCAAGAAACTCGGGCCTCAAACCAAACACAAATATCCTAATGAAACTTAGCCACAACACCGAAGCAGACATACTTCCTTAAACTTGCTCCAGAAGAAACATCTTCGGAAACGTCCATAGTCACTGCGTCTCACCACACAGCTACTACTTTTTGAAGTTGCCAAAATACCATCACTCGCTTCTGCTTAAATGACAGATCCAAACTCTTGAAAATCCGCTCACACGAGCGCGATCAACTTACACTTAAATGATGGGATCCGAACCTTTAAAAGGTTTCCTTCAGAGATGTTAACCCTGAATTATCCACGACCTAAGAAGTATACATCTCAAGACTTAACGAGTTAAGGATTGCGAGACTTAACAAGTTGACTTAGATGATCTACGACTCAGTAGACTCCGATCTAAGGAATGGTCCTACTCAGCGACCTACGAGTTAAAAGGTTAGCGACCTAAGACATGGTGGGACTTAACAGTTTACGAGTTAACAAGTTTACGACTCAATGGATGTACGACTTGAGGGCTTGACGACTCAGCGAGTTAAGCGACCTACGACTTAAGAAGTTAAGAAGTCTCCGACTTAACTACTCGACGAGTTAAAGTCTCTACGACTTAAGAAGGTTTCGACTTAACATGCTACGACTCATCAGGCTTACGACTCAAAAGGATCTTACGACTCACAAGGTCTGTACGACTCATCAAGCTAAGCCGCCTACGACTTAAGAGCTTTACGACTCATCAAGTTAACTCTTCTACAACTTAAGCGACTCAACGACTTAACTTGCCTAGCGACCTAACTATCTGAAGGCCTTAAGTCGTCTACGACTCATGGTTTGCTATAAGTCGTCTACGACTCATGGTTTGCTATAAGTCGTCTACGACTCATGATTTGCTATAAGTGGCCTACGACTTAAGAGCTTCATGACTCAACGAGACAAGCTTCTTGCGACTCATGAAGTCTTACGACTCATCAGACTTACGACTCATGAGGACTTGCGACTCATGAGGTCTTACGACTCATCAGGTTTACGACTTAAAGGCTGTCAAGCTGACATCCAAAGCCCTGGCCTGTGCTACTTTGATCTGATGAGTCGACTACGACTTAGCACTTGTCTTCCAACTGAGCCACAAGATGGACCAAATATGGCGCCCACGAGACATCTTAAGTCGAATACGAGTTACGACTTACCATGAGTCGGTCACGACTCATGACTTGGCCAAACCGAGAGCTCAGAAATCTGCTCCTATAAATAGGCCACCACTTCCAACATGAAAAGGACTTTTTGGCCATTCATTTCTCCAAGCGCCGTTACGCTGTCGAAGCCTCCTCTCATTCAGCAATCAAAGATCCTCAAGCATTCGAGACACTACAACAATCTTCGAGAAGAGCTCCTTACATCCAACACGGATTCGTCGAGTTTTATCATCAAAGATCGAGCTAGTAGTCAAGAGTGTTTTCATGATCAAGTTGTATTGTATTTAGAAGGATATTGTATCAAATTGTAACCGAATCAGCAATAAAAGACTATAAAGTGGAGGCTCAATTACGGACCGAACCACTATAAATCTGTTGTTCATTTACTGCTTTTCTGCTATTTTCAGCTTATATTCTGTTCCCGTACCAACGGGTGGTGCTTTCACAATTCTATTACACACACCGGGTGTTAGCGTTCACTTTTTACCGTTAACATTTTGGTGCTTTCACTGAGAACCCAACTCAGGCGATCATCCACCGTTGCTTCGCAAAGAATCATAAAAAGAACCTCTCTTAAAAACCAGATCCGAAATAATGGCTCCTGGAAGAAGAGGTAGACCTATCAGATCCGGAAATGCTCACGAAGGGACTTCCGCTTCCCCAACAACAGACCAAGCAACTCCAACCGTTGGAGTCACCAGAGCTGAATTGGATGACGCAGTTTCTGGATTATACCAACAAATTGAAACTCAAAATGCTTTGATGATGGATAGAATAACTGCCCTACTCGGGGCAAATCGTCAACCAGAAAACCATCAAACCACCCTTCCTGAAATGCCACCTTTCCAAGCTGATGGTTCTATGCCGCAACCAACTTGTCATGAACATATGCCCGGGCAAACTTCCGAGGGAAGAACTGGTGCTTGCCCGGAGGTGTCTTTGAACAATAAAAAGTACCTGTCTGAAATGGTTGGCCGCATCATGAAAGAGAGCATGCAAAGGGAAGAGGATGAGGCTGGCTGGGGATTCGCGCCAAGCAGAACTCCATTTACTGAAAGGATCCTGAGAGCGGAATTTCCAAGGAAATTTGCACCTCCTACTATCCAAGCCTATAGGGGAACCACTGACCCTAATCATTTCCTATACAAATACGATTGGCATATGACCGGTGCAAGAGCATCAGACGAGATCAAGTGTCGATACTTCCCAGTATATCTGGAAGGTGTGGCTTTACTTTGGTTCACAAAGCTTCCAGTTCGGTCTGTAGATAAGTTCTCCGACTTGACACAAAAATTTAAAGAACAGTTCAGATTGTATGCTTCAAAAGCTAAGGATATAATGTCACTGTCTAACCTGGAACAAGCGCCCGGAGAATCGATCAAATCTTTCTTGAGCCATTTCAATATAGCTTTAGCCGAAGTAGAAAATGCGGAACCACGCATGATCCTGACTTATTTGATGCGAGCCATTGATAAATCGAGTAAATTTGGAATATGGCTAAAGATGAAGGAACCGAACTCACTTGATAAATTTTATAAAAAGGCCAACGAGTTCATTCGCCTTGAAAGCCTTTCTACGACGTCGAAGGTGGTTGCTGCCCAAACTAATAATAACAGTGTCCCATCTAAGAAAAGAGAATCTGAAAGTCAGAAAAGGGAGAATGAAGGAGGAAAGAACCAGGGAAATGAAAAGAAACCTCGCCGCTTTAATTCTTCGGATTATACTCCTTTAACTGATACACCAAGAAATATCTATTTTGCAACAAAAGATGTTGTCCGGTATCCTAAGCCACCTGAGATGACGAAAGGTGCAAAGAGTAATGGAAAATTCTGCCAATTTCACAATCAACCTGGCCATGACACTGACCAATGTCGCCAGTTAAAGAAAGTGATTGAAGAATTGCTGGAATAAGGTAAACTCCAACAATACGTTAAGAGAAGCGGAGTCGATCCAACCTCATCCACTCGGGATCAACAACACCCTACCCATCAATCTGATTCTCACAACAACACTGCAGTGCAAGATTCAGAAAAGCTTGTCATTAATGCTATCACAGGGGGACCATACCCAGCAAGCAGAAGTTGGGATGACTATTACTTACCCACAAAACTGCGATTGGGGCATCTCTCACTTTCTCTGGCATAAAAATCCAAAAGCTATGAATCAAGCACAAATGGAAATCCAGCTTGGAGATTCTGAAACAACAATAACTAGCATTCATTTTTTACTTAACAGCATTGCTTGAGTTTGTAAAGATAATGATGGATGTGTAACTTCTGCATTGTAAACCGCTGAGAAATCAGCGTGACTCAATAATGAAAAACTATGCATTCTGTGTTTTCTATTATAAAATGCCTGTTATATTTCGATGTGTAAATACTCTAAATGTATTGCTAAAATGTCGATCTAATACTGCAGGTCATTAAAGCAAAGCCCACCCATCGCAAAGCTAAGCGAGCCTTACAAATCATTTATTAAAGCAAATTTCAAGCAACAAAAATTCCAAACTCAAATCCCATACAAGAGGAACTTCACATAAAAAGTTGACGGCTCCACTGTATCAAGCCCTCGTTAACTGGTTGCGATCGTTGATATAAAAAGGCATCCAACCAAATAACTTGCGTTTACTCTGTGGAGTCATTCAACAGTGAAGTCTACTTCTTCAGACAAAGCAATTTACTTGCAAAAGAAAGGAAGACGCGCTTGGAAACGATGATAAAGGATCGCAGATTGGCGGATGATGATACAACATGAGCGGGCAAACATGGAAACAGCCAAAGGGATGTATGCCTCTCAACAGGAAAGCAGGTAGATCCACTAAAGGGATACCTTCCCAAGCAGAAGGAATAAGACCCTCGCTAACTGATTGTGATGCATCCGATCAGGCAGCTTGTGTCCATCCCATGGATCTACTTGCCCCTAAGACGCAACCTTCCTGGCACACCAACCAAAGCCCTCTAACAAGGCACGCCAATAAATGGGAGTACTTTACTCAATCAAAAAGATTGGTAGGACCACCGAAGGGGCACCTCGTTAATTGATTGCGATCGTTTGTACAAACAAACATCCAATCAAGCAACTTGCGCCTGTCCCGTGGACCCCTCCGACCATGAGAAAGTAACTTCCAGGCAATCACAAGCCCTCTTCGGAGGCACAAGCCCTCTTCGGAGGCACAAGCCATCTTCGGAGGCAAAAGCCCTTTTCGGAGGCACATTTCACCCGTGTAGAAGTACAAAATGCTTCTCTTCGGAGACCCACTTCACCAGTGATGAAATACTAAAAAGCCCTCTAGCGAGGCACGCCAATAAATGGGAGTGCTTTCCTCAATCAAAAAGATTGGTAGGACCACCGAAAGGGCACCTCGTTAATTGATTGCGATCGTTTGTACAAACAAACATCCAATCAAGCAACTTGCGCCTGTCCCGTGGACCCCTCCGACCATGAGAAAGTAACTTCCAGGCAATCACAAGCCCTCTTCGGAGGCACAAGCCCTCTTCGGAGGCACAAGCCCTCTTCGGAGGCACAAGCCATCTTCGGAGGCAAAAGCCCTTTTCGGAGGCACATTTCACCCGTGTAGAAGTGCAAAATGCTTCTCTTCGGAGACCCACTTCACCAGAGCTGAAATGCCAAAAATTGCTTCTCTTCAGAGACCAAAAGACCTCTTCAGAGGCGTACTTCACCTTGCTTGAAGTACCAAAAATAAACCCTTTACTGGGGCATAAAATCAAAACCTTCTTCAGAAGCTCATTTCATTGTACAGGAAAATTCACTTTCAAACAAATAAAAGTGATCATTCCCAGAAGTCGAAATGTTCTTCAGGAAGAAAAAGAAAATAAAAATTTCTCCAAAGACAAGATATACTCTATTAAAAAGAGAATAATTCTTCCCTGAAAAAGTGGAAAGTTATTCTCTAAAATAAGAGTATCGGTCTTGTGAAAGCAAGAAATATTACAATATACTTGTGGTATGGGGGCAGCATTATACAATTCAGTTACAGTAATAAAAGTAATATACAAGCGACATACCACAAGTTCATTGCAATATCACGTAATAAAGATGTGGAGTAAATGCGTTCTTGAAACATAGACAAAAAGTTTGTACAAACAGAAAGAATCGTTTACTCTACACTTCAAATGAAAAATAGATGTATTCCTACATACACAAGGATTTGTACAAGAAAAATATCTATTTATTTCAACACTATGAGAAATTTTTTACATTGTACAGGTTACAAAAATAAGCGGAGACTGGTATCCGCACAATCCCCGGTCAATACAAAAAGCAGAAAAGACAAAATCAAACTCATTTCCCCTTCTTCCCACCCTTGGAGCTTTTACCCGGCCTGGTAATTAGCTTCGTAGGCCGTATCGGAGAAGGAGGAGAAAGAGACTCAGCCGGATCAATCTCTGCTTCATCCCCAGCAGCAGAAGAACTCTTCTTTCCTTTCTTCGAAACCGCACGCTTTCCCTTCTTCTTGGAAGAAGACTCGCTCCCCGGAGCAAGAAATGTAGAAAGCTTTGTGTCGTAGTCAAAAGACCGCTTCGGGGTCTTCTCGCTATCTTCCAGACCTTCTGCCTGCTGTTCTTCGGAAGCAGGTGGTTCGTCTAAACCTTGAAGGGCTGCTATTGGTTCTTCCTGTGAATCGGGTTGAGAAGCTGGAAGAGGTATAACTTGAGAAAAAGGAGGAACGACAGCTGAAGAAGGAAGAATTGGTGCAGTTTCCGGCACGACTGCTGCATAATAAGAGAAATCAAAATCAGTATTCTCCGAGAAAAAAGAAGACCGTGAATCGTCAAAGTTACCTGGAGAAGCCGGTTTAGCGAGATCAATCTCAAATTCCCAAGCTTGGAAGTCCTTCATTGCCTCTTCCTCTGTAGGGGTGGTTACAGTTTCTTTGTCAACCTTAGCGGGAGGCGTGGAATGAGAACTAGAGCCAGTAATATCCGCGTAAGCTAAAGCCGAAGTATAAGCAGGAGCAATAGGAGGTGTTTCTTTCTCAGGAAGCTTCTCTCCCGTCGCCTCGGCCCGCACTCGGATAAGCTGCTCTTTTCCTTTGGCAAGGGCAGCGCGATCGCTCTCACCTAAGTAGGTAGCTTGAAGATCTGTTTCAGAATATCCGGCACCACCAAATAAGTCAATGATTGCCTCCCATACTTCCGCTAAGGTGACTTCATATTCTGGTCCCAAAAATGAAAGGCTCCCACACCCCAGAACACAATGCATATAAAAGTCGAACAGAGTCGCGTCAACGGTGGCTATGGTCGCCTTATAGGATTCTTCGGCTGCAGCTTTACCAGAGAGAACTTCATCATGTTCTCTTTCAGCCTTCAGTAGCTGAGATTGCAGTCTTATAATTTCTAAATCTTGAGAGCTGACTTTCTCTCGAAGCTGAACAGCATCATCGCGGTATTTTCTCGTAACCTGCTGTTCTGCTTCGAGTTTCACCTCAATATCTCTCTGAGTAGCATGGGCGTCTCGAACTTGTTTTTGAAGCATTTCTTCTTTCTGAGAATAAGAAGTGGAAGAAGTAGCAAGCTCTTTTTTAAGTCTTTCAACTTCAGCTTCGAGCTTCCCATAACCATCGCTAATGCTTTTCATCTCCGCGTCATGCTGCTTACGCCATTTGTCCCACTCAGATTTGTCATTCTCCATGGTCATCATCGCCTCAAGGTTCATATGGTTGACCCTTTGAAGTTCATCAACCAGCTTCTGCCATCCAGACATTCTTTCGATGTCAAGTTTTACAGCATCGACATTTTTCAGCATCGCCTGCTTATCAATGGGGACCAAATCCAAATCAAAACGCACTCCTTTCAGACACCAATTCGGAAATCGGCTCTGGAGTGTGGGAGGACCATCTCCAGCTTGGTACTGTGGCCTATTAATGATTGTCTGGATGTCAGACTCCTTAAGGGCAGGAGAACCGGAAGATGTATTAGGAGGAATAGAAGCGGTAGCCTTTTCCGAGATATTAGATGTATCTTTCTCGCCAAGTCTGATCCGTTTGCTGGAATCATCGGAAGTATGACTCTTCCCCTTGTCATCGTAAGATTTCCTCTTGTAAGGATCGTCGCTTCTGCGGGAAGAGTCACGTCGCTCGTCCCTACTCCCATAGTATTCCTCATCTTCTCTCCGGCGACGCTCTTCATGAGCTCGCCTCTCGTGAGCCTTTCTGGCAGCCCTCTCCTCATCAGTTTCCTTCACAGCACCGATATAACTCCTAAAGTCATAAGCCTCACGGCTTCCGTAACGCTGGAATTTGTTGTAGTAAGAGCCGCTTCGCCCCATCAGAGAACCTGAAATTGAAGAAAAAGACCAGTTTTAGAAATCCTCAAATTGAAGAAGCTAAGTGCATATAAGTGCCAAAATTCTAAGTGTGTGTGATGTGCAAACTACGCGCGTCAGACTACAAACCACTTTTGGGTGTAGAAATGGCAATAAGTTGTGTGGAAGGCGTTGTGGTTTGTTGCAAAGAAGAAGTTGCTTCGACAACAGGAGGGACCACTTTAGGAACATCATCTTTAAAGAGCTCCTGAGAGGTTATCATGATGTCGCTCAGACTGTCAAAAGTATCATCGCCACGGTGCATGGGAGAATTATCTTTTTCAACTTCCACCTTAGCCGTCTTTTCAAGAGTGTGAAGATTTTCCTCCTCTTCAACAACCGGGGCAAGTGCTAACTTACTGGACGATCCAGCAATGTCGGTAGAAGTAGAACACTTTACCAATGAAGTCTCAGCGGTAAGACCTTGCGGTAAAAGTTCTTTAGCAGGAACAGGGGCATCTGACTCCTCAGCAGGAGAATCAGGGACATCATATGGCTGAGTGGAACGGGAAGGATGTAAGAGTCCAAATTCGTGGGGAACTCATCTCTCAATAGAAATTGAACACTCCTCTCCTCAACCGGCACGGCCATAAGCTTCTCAAAGGTAGTCTTGTGACGAGGTTCCCTAGAGGGGGAAGGAAGCGCTGAAACAGTAGAAAAAGAAGTTAACACTCGACAATTTGGACTTCAAAGAATTTAGAAAACACAGGGAAAAGATAGATAATCGTACTTCCCACTCTCCAAATGGCGTAAAATCCCGGGGGACAACGAACAAAGAAAAACTGGCTCAGAAACCCAGGAACGCTTTTGGGAAGACCTATAATCAGTTTACGATTCCTGGCACTCCTTACAACTGTGATAGAGGGATGATCTTTGGTCTTTGTAAATGAGCATAGAAAGCAAATTTCTCCAAAACTGGGAAAACGGTCCAGCATTCTCCTAAAAAGCACACACAGTCCCAGCAGGATGGCGTAGCCATTAGGATGAAGTTGAAAAGGGGAGATAGATAATCGAAGGAGAAGTTCTCGGAGACAGTCATTAAACGGGGGAATCGCTCCACTCAAGCACATTTGGCGGTTCACTGCGATAAAGCCGTGGGGCGGCCTATCAGCAGTGTCATTTACTCCAGGGAGCAAAGCGTCAGATTCAGCGATGCCAAACTGGGTGCATAGTTGACGGAAGACTTTATGACTCAGAGTGGTAGGAATCCTTTCCGGGGGATCATTCAGCGGGGTAGCAATTGGAAAAACTTCTCCAGCTGATTCCAAGTCTTCTTGATGGGATGCCATTCTACACAATCAGCCGAATGTTCAAAAGTGAAGGTGCACGTTTCCTAAAAGTGTGAAGTGCTGTGCAAAACTAATGAAGATAAGAAAAAGCAAGTATAACTGGAATTAAACTAACTGATAATCAGTCGATTATGAGATTTCAGAACTTGTTAATGCTCAAGTGCAGTGTTAATGCAGACAAATCAGTTTTAGTTAACCATTACGATTCTGCTTTAATACTTCCCTTGAGTTGGTTATTGTGTAGCATTTCACTCATACAGTTCATTTAATTTAATTTAATCTTTATCAACTAATCTGTCACTCGATGTGGGCAGTCGGTGGCAGTATATTCATCCTAGTTTTTTGTAAATGTTATAACAGGCAGTTAGAATTATTGACAATCTACAAAAGAATGCAACAAGGTTCAAATAACTCAAGTCTTAACATTCAAGGCAGTGGGAAATTTGCTCAAGTTCTAACTCGATCACAACTTAGCATGGGGCAAATTTTCCTAAGTCCTAGCTCGTTCACGGTCTAAGAGATATGCTATGAATCAAGTCAAATCGTAACTCTCCAATCGTACCACATTCAAGCAAAGTCTGAAGTGTTAAGTCGCAAAACGACTCAAATGGTTCCTGCGAGCTAGGGACAATTATTCTCCAAGTCATAAGTCGTGGGGTTTAAAAGGGGACTTCAATTCTCTAAGTCGTAAGTCGTAACTCGGCTACGACTCAAAGCTTAGGTTGCTGTAAGTGATAAGTCGATCCAGAATTTAGTCCATCTAACTCCTGACTCGTTTGATCCCTAACTCGTTAACCATATATCCATCCAACTCCTAACCCTTAACTATCCAACCCGTTAACCCATTCACCGGTTAGCTTCTTCGTCAACCCTATTTCTAAACCACCACAGATCACAAATCATTACAAGCCATATCAAGCCACCTTAATTCCATGAATATCCTACATAGCAGTATTCGCAAGGACCGAGGGAAGAATTCATGGAGAAAGGTCGATAGCAATGGTCAGCGATTGGGAAAAGGGAGAAGACGCTTACGCGATGTAACTAGAAGTGGTTGGAGGAAAATCGAGTCGAAATCGCCTTTGGAAGCTTGAGATCTTGTTAATGGCAGATACGACTTAAAGCACGAATGATAGGAAGAAGAAGATAAGAGGTATGACCTAAGCGTTTTATACCTCAGGTCGAAGGAATTGGAATCGACTCACACGAGCTAAAATGAGTCGAAACACACGACCTACGACTTAGGCGTGTATTTCGAGGGGCAAATGTTAACCCTGAATTATCCACGACCTAAGAAGTATACATCTCAAGACTTAACGAGTTAAGGATTGCGAGACTTAACAAGTTGACTTAGATGATCTACGACTCAGTAGACTCCGATCTAAGGAATGGTCCTACTCAGCGACCTACGAGTTAAAAGGTTAGCGACCTAAGACATGGTGGGACTTAACAGTTTACGAGTTAACAAGTTTACGACTCAATGGATGTACGACTTGAGGGCTTGACGACTCAGCGAGTTAAGCGACCTACGACTTAAGAAGTTAAGAAGTCTCCGACTTAACTACTCGACGAGTTAAAGTCTCTACGACTTAAGAAGGTTTCGACTTAACATGCTACGACTCATCAGGCTTACGACTCAAAAGGATCTTACGACTCACAAGGTCTGTACGACTCATCAAGCTAAGCCGCCTACGACTTAAGAGCTTTACGACTCATCAAGTTAACTCTTCTACAACTTAAGCGACTCAGCGACTTAACTTGCCTAGCGACCTAACTATCTGAAGGCCTTAAGTCATCTACGACTCATGGTTTGCTATAAGTCGTCTACGACTCATGGTTTGCTATAAGTCGTCTACGACTCATGATTTGCTATAAGTGGCCTACGACTTAAGAGCTTCATGACTCAACGAGACAAGCTTCTTGCGACTCATGAAGTCTTACGACTCATCAGACTTACGACTCATGAGGACTTGCGACTCATGAGGTCTTACGACTCATCAGGTTTACGACTTAAAGGCTGTCAAGCTGACATCCAAAGCCCTGGCCTGTGCTACTTTGATCTGATGAGTCGACTACGACTTAGCACTTGTCTTCCAACTGAGCCACAAGATGGACCAAATATGGCGCCCACGAGACATCTTAAGTCGAATACGAGTTACGACTTACCATGAGTCGGTCACGACTCATGACTTGGCCAAACCGAGAGCTCAAAAATCTGCTCCTATAAATAGGCCACCACTTCCAACATGAAAAGGACTTTTTGGCCATTCATTTCTCCAAGCGCCGTTACGCTGTCGAAGCCTCCTCTCATTCAGCAATCAAAGATCCTCAAGCATTCGAGACACTACAACAATCTTCGAGAAGAGCTCCTTACATCCAACACGGATTCGTCGAGTTTTATCATCAAAGATCGAGCTAGTAGTCAAGAGTGTTTTCATGATCAAGTTGTATTGTATTTAGAAGGATATTGTATCAAATTGTAACCGAATCAGCAATAAAAGACTATAAAGTGGACGTAGGCTCAATTACGGACCGAACCACTATAAATCTGGTGTTCATTTACTGCTTTTCTGCTATTTTCAGCTTATATTCTGTTCCCGTACCAACGGGTGGTGCTTTCACAATTCTATTACACACACCGGGTGTTAGCGTTCACTTTTTACCGTTAACAAGAGATTTGTGAAATCCTTACACCATAGCAAAGCTCACTCGAGACAGTATTAGGTCTACAGTCTCGACAAAGATACTTCCAACCTCAACACTCAGACTTTAACCATTAGTAGTCGTGTTACACACACCACCACCCTATCTACCTTTATAACTCATATTGGAAAACCCGAACAGATAACCCAACAAATAGGTAGAATATATATATATATATATATATAGTTATATAAAAATTACAAATACGCGTTCTCAAGATAGACACCACTCCAGAGCCTTAGGTATTCACTCAACCTACCGCTCTGATACCAAATGAAACGACCCGACTTCCTATGCCCAGGAAGACGTATCATTATTAAGAAAGAAAGGGATAGAAGAAGAAAAGAAGAGAAGAAAGAACAACAACACATCACAATCTCACAGCGGAACGAATGAAATATAATATATCACATATGATATTACATAGTATTATATACATCGGAGTACACAACTTATACAACACAAAATAGACAGTTATAAATTTCTGTCTATTATACAACAAAACTACATCAATACAATACATCATCACAGCGGAAACTCTATATATCTACACGCTGAAGCCTTTTGCTCCAAATCTCCTCCAGAATTCGTCAAGGCTAACCTGAATCCCTTGACTACTCATACAAATTTGAGTACCCAAGAGTTTAATAAAACAGAAAATAAACACTTGGGTCAGACATGGGTCTGGTGTGAGTAAACGGGTTAAAGTTGTTTAACTTCAAAACCTTTTGAAAACAAAGGTATCACGTAAGACTTCCCACACATAAACATGGAAAAGTTTTTACCTTACGCTAACCAAAACTTTGATAGGAAATCCGATTATATTATAATAGGGTCTAGGGTTTTCAAATAAATATTCAAATAGCCGAAATTGTTACATTCATTAAATTCCAGCATACATAGGTATACAATCAAGTCCGAGATCACTTATTGGAGTTTGGATTCCATATAATGGCAGGGCTACTGGGGTACCGCCCATCACAGTACGTGGCCTAGATCAACGTACCGAGGATTACTCCCAATCCCCTGCAACACAAAGCCGGAACCATCCCTTACTGGATAATCCCAAACAAGACAACCCCGCAGTTGGCTGCAGTTCCAACTACCCACTAAGCCAAAATAAAAAGGGACCTCTAGACAGGGATATATCTTGCTCTCAATGGGCGCTACCCACGAAGCCTTGTTGCACCTCCCCTGTTTTAGCCATTCCCGGTTGATGAGGCTTGAGGCTACGATTACCTTTAATCAGAACATATCACTTAGAATGCTCATCGTCCACCTGACGATGTTCTGAAAGCATTCAATCCATACAAGTTCGTTTCGGGTTCGAACGAAACCGAAGGCATTATCTCGTTACACTCATTTTGGAATCACCCTCAGAGTTAACGACAATAACCCTTGCACTCTGAATCTTCATCTTCACTTGAGATTCACGACCTATCGTTAATTTGGATCGATGTGGTATTCGAATATCCAAATCTGAAAACCCGATCCCGGTCTCATCGAAATCCAAAATGTATCTTTTAAGGCCAAGTTGTTTTAAAGTTAAAACAATTCAATTCTATTATCTATATACACACAGATAGATAATTAACAATATCACAATAGATAATTCATATTATCATTACAAACAGATAATTCACATTATCATCATACTTCAACCAAAGCATCCATATCACACAACATTACTCATCTCATATCTGATATCTCAAACCATTCAAGGCAATTAATATCATCCATTCATATATAAGCAATGATCTATACCATCTCTAATTAATTTAAAGTGAATTAAATTAATTACTTCATTTCTAATTAATTTAAAATAAATTAAATTAAATTAATTACTTCAGCATTATAAATCTTACTTATATAATCATTAATTAATTATAAATAAATAAATTAATCTTTCTCTAATTATCCACTTTAATTAATCACCTTGATTAATTATTCTTTAATTACATTTAAGTAATTATCTTTAATTAATTTCACAAATTAATTATTCTTAACCAAATACAGTAATTAACCTTTAATTACTTCATTTATTAATTAATTATAATCAATTACTTTAATCCTTAATTAATTACAATTAATTAGTTAATCTATAATCACTAATCATTGATTAATTAATCTTAATTAATCAACCCTTAATTACATCATTAATTAATTATAAACTAATGATCCCTAATTACATCTTTAATTATTTATTCTATTTAAATTAATTACATTAAGTAATTAATCTTAATTAAACCACAATTATTAATCACCTTTGACTAATCTAAACCAGTAATTAACTTCCCATAATTACTTCCATTAATTATTTACTTTTTAATTAATTACCTTAACCAATAATTAATTACCTTATTAATTATTCTTAATCCTTTGATTAACTTTATTAAATAAATTATTTAATTAATTACACTAGGTGATTAACCCTTAATCACTTCCATTTAATTACCTTCATAAAATAATTATCCTCTAATTACTTTATTAAATAATTTACCTTTATTTAATTACATCCAGTAATTATTCCTTAATTACTTCATCAAGTAATTACACTTAATTAATTTATAAGTGATTATCTCTAATTAATCACTAATTAATCCTTTAGTTAATTACTTAACTAATTATTTGAATTTAATTAAATAATTTCTTAACTATTTATTCTTAAAGATCTTAATTAAGAAAATCATTATCTTAATTAAATTAATTAAATTGACCAACAATTTGAATTATCTTCACATATTAATTTCCTTTAATAAATCAAATCTTAATTACTTAAGATAACTCCTTATTTTAATTGATTACCAAATCTTAATCATTAAACTTTATTTAAATTAAACACTTTAGAAATCAATTAAAATTAAAACAAATTTAAACATTCTAATTTGACTTTTAAATCTTTGAAACTTTCTAAGTTATTAAATAAATTTTAAGATAAATAACATTTTAAAAATCCACTTTCCTATTCTTTAAAAACTTATTTATTTAAATATTTAAAACTTGTTAAAACAATTACTCTAGAAAACAATTTTTAGTTTAATAGATAAATTCTTGTTTTAACTTTGTTTTAAACTCAGAAAACATTACAAAAAATCAAATTTCTTTTGTTTTAAAAACTTAAAACATTTCCTGTTCAATTTCCTTAAAATCTGCTTCTACCCAACCCGAGCAAACCTTTAGAAAACCCGAAGCAACTCTCGAGACCAACCCACGTTTCGTCCTACTTCGAGTAAAACTCGATTTTTCTCGAACGAACACCCGAGCATTCACTTTCTTCCCCAAAACCAAAATCCCAGATACACGCAAACGTGTACGTGTACGTGCACGTCTCTTCTGATCGACGATGAACTACGTTCTGGCCTCCAGCAACTCGACTTTAATCACGACAACACGTTCGACCACCCCGATCTTCTCGATTCGAACGAGAATCGAAAACGAGCCTTAAACCCATCAGCTTAAAAACGTATATCACCAGAAATCGACTACCGCCGATGATCCTTGCCTCGAGACACCACGCCACCTTCACCGTAGCTCCGTCACGTCTCCCCTCATCTCCAGATCACCACGCGATCGACTCCGGTATTGTCACGACGTCGCGAAACTCGTAAGAACATCCACGACTAACATAGGTATTTAAACCCTACTTTGCTCGAATTCGAAAAATTCAACCATTGGAAAAATTCAATTGTATTTTTCCCATCATCCACAACACTATAGCAAACCTTAATCAAAATCCTAGCTTAAATCATGGAGTTTATCATCGGCAATTGATCAAATTGCCAAAACTCTTCATTCCCAAATTCCCAATTGGATATCAACTTTAAAATTTTGAAATGCATGTTAAAATTCATCATTTCTAACAACTAATCTAATTATATAACCCAAAGCAAGAATTAAGATTAATGATTTCCTAACATAAATCAAAATTCACTGTCTTTTCCAATTTTAAAAATTATTTGTTGCATTTTAAATTAAGAAATTATTTTTAAAATTAACAACAAACAATATCAAACAACTTCTATTCAATCAACAATGTCAAATAATGATGTTTAGTGGAAGATTTGAAATTTTGAAGGCAAAGGCATAAACTGGAACAACAGATACAGGGTATACACATATATATATTACTGTTATTTATAAATTTCCAGACAAATAATGTATATAAATTCCAGAACTTATTTTTAGTAGTGATATTACATGTTTTCAAACATTATTCACAAATCAAAGGCTATTAGAGATTAAATGATGAGATAATGGTTTTATTAAGAGATCAAGTCTATTATCACTACACAGAGGCTATATTATATCTATACATGCATTCAACCACCCATATTCAAACATGCATACATTTAATTCCAGCATTTCAGATAACAGGATAATTTTCATTCACAACATCTAAATGAAATCCATAATTAAACTGTTTTTAAAATATATTTACTCACCTGAAATTATAAAACAGAGAACAGATTTTGTTCCAGGCTTGATCCAAGCTTTGTTGAATTTTAAATCTTGCTGTTTGATTTCCATTTAGCTGTTGATCTTCATTATCATTTGCATGACTTCAGGTTGCATTTGAAGATTTGAAACTGTTATTAAATTTGCCTTTGATCTTCTTTTTGTTTTGAATTTCCAGATCTTCATTTCTTCTTTGCATTTGATTTCCAGACTTGTTATTTGATTTTAGATTCGAATTTAGTTTTGGTTGGAATGAAGAGAACAAGAGTTCAGCTGAAAGTAAAAATATATTTCTTCTTACATATTTTAATTTATTTATTTTAATTATTAAAAAGAATGTTGACATTTGTCCTTCTTAGATGTTAATTAACTTACACCTAAACACTCCAAGCTTCCATATGTTTACAAGTGTTAAACTTGTCTTTTATTAATTTTATTTAAGTAATACATATGTATTTATGAAATATTTATATGTATATAATGTATTTATCTTTTTATAATTAAGCTTTTAGATTTTTAATAAATATAGAAAAGTGAATTCATGAAAACAATTATTTATAATAACTTACACTTTGATCAAATTAATATAACATATTTTTATATGCTTGAGAAATTTATTTTACTTTATATATATTTTTCACAAACCAAATTTATCTTTATGTTTGAATTTTAAAAATGAAAGAATATTAGAAAAAAAAGAAAAATGAATTTCTAATTTAAATCTTATTTTAAAACTTAAGCTAAAATATATATATTTATAATAAATAAGAAATTATCACTTGAAAAGTATTATGCTAAATATAATTTCCAAATTACAATCTATATATATATTTAAAGTTTGAAAATACTTTATTAAATTCAAATCCAATACTTTTCCATTTCAATATATACAAATATATACATTCTAAATGGAAAATATTTTTAACATTAGTTTTGATAATTACTATATTGAATTTTATAACATAACTCCAAATCACAATATATATACATATATATTATAATTTGAAAACATATCCTTTATTAAATTAAAGACTCCCTATTTATAATATATACATCAATATATATATATACATTATAAATAGAAAACATTTATATAAGCTTTGAAAGATAAATCTTACCAATTTTCAATTGTTAGAAAAGATATTAATAAATATTGCCAATTTAAAATATTATTAACCTTTAAAATGAATAAACTTGTCAATTTACAAAATAAAATCAACAAATCAATTTAATTATAAATAAAGATTATTAAATTGATATTGCCAAAATTCCGGGATATCACAACTACAATCCTCAGACTGACCCGAGGATTATAAAACAAATCATACGGGTCAATCTATTTCTAGTGTGAGTGAAGTAAGATTTATGGACAAAGATTATCTCTATCAACAAAATGGAAAAAAAGCGCCGCATGTATAAACCAACATGAGGCATATATGTGTGTGTGAACCAACATGTAGATTTAGTTTCATAATCAATTCATTTAATTAAGCAATGGTTTTCGACCAAAAAAATCGTATGTAATCCAATATGAAACCTACCCAATTATCATATGTAAAGCAATATGATAATAAATTAGTTCACAAACACATTCTCCAAAGATACTGGGTTTTCTAAATCAACTTTAATATTTTCCATAAAAAATCATAAGATAAAAAAAGAAAATTGCATTATGGGAATTATGGGATAAATATAACATGACTCATAAAATATACCAAATAAACAGACACTAGTATTGTAAAATCACAATGGTAGAGCTCGAGCGCGCGCGGAGACATCAGCACCGTAACCTACTCATAACGCCATAACACATCTGGCGATCAACCCAGGAAAACCAAGACGGTCTAAGGCAAAGGCCGTATGCTACCCGTTCACGGATCTACACGTGGGACCCCCACACCTCCATCCATCATAGTCCGTGACCCGCCGATCGGAGTTCTCGATCAAAAAAATAAGATTAGCCCTATGTAGTAGACCGTTGACCTTTGTGGTAAAAGGGCAAGTGTTATACCAATGATTCAGGTAGCGATCCTGAATCAGGTCAGCCAAGATGGAGTTTTGGCCTATTGGTACAATAGAGTCCAATCTATCCCGACCCAAAAATAAAAAGTGTTTGTAACTTTAAAACACTTCTTAAAAATAAAATCAGTGATGGCAACGTCTTCAAAAAAATCTTTTGATAAACCCAGTATAATATTAAAAAAAACAAATAAAATTTAGCAAAATAATTGGCTGTTGAAAGGAAAATAGTTACATCTCCGTTTCGCATTAATACACAAGTACCCCATAATACTTATGTATTAAGGCGAAACACAAAAACTTAATTTATTGGATTAAAGTTATTTAAAGTTTGTTAAAAAAAACGTTCATAACAATTTATTGAATTTAAAAGCAAAACAACACATGTTTTTGTATGCAAAATGCTATCAAAATTCTAAATAAATTTTTCTTCTTTTTCAAAACACGTTTTGATCGATAATATAATTTTTTTTCTTTAACCAAAATAATTTAATTTAAAATTGTAAAATTTTTTTCCCAAGGCTGTATAGTGCAGCCTGGGCAAATCTGGTGTAACCCTGAGGGCTACAAATGCAGCCTATCTAGGCTGCATAGTGCGGCCCGGTGCAGCCCTGGGCTTGGCTGTGTTGCACTTGCAGCCCGCCTGGGCTACACCCTCTGCCGCCCGCTTGGGCTGCACAATGCAGCCCCGAGCTGGGCTGCACTTGCAGCCTCGAGCTGGGCTGCATTGGTGCAGCTCCGGCCTAGGCTGTTTGTGCAGGCTGCACTGGTGCAGTCATTCCGGCTACGCCTTTGCAGTTTTGAATTTTTTTTCCTCTTATTCTTTTCCTTCTACAGTAATTTATTTTTCAAAGAGTGTAACGGTGTTGCATGCTTTTGAGGCATTTTAACATGCAACTAGTGTGCATTAACAAATATATATTATGTATTAAAGCTTAATCTTTTTTTTCTTTTTCCATCAAGTAATCATGCTGCGGCGGCAGCGCACAAAGCTGCATCAGCAGCGCGCAAAGCTGCATCAGTAGCGCAGCAACGCTGCTGCGCTGCCCAGCAACGCTGCATAGCAAACTGCTGCAGCTCTCTGCTGCTTTAAGTGCTGCAGCGCTCTGCTGTAGGCTTTGTTGCAGTAAGAGCTGCAGTGCTTTGCAGCTTGGTGCTGTTGTAACACTTTGCAGCCAGTGCTACTGCATTATGCTGCAGTTTTGAGCATCAAAATTTTCTATTTATAATAATTTTTTTTTCAAAAAGAAGAACACTGCAAACTTATTATAGCAATTAAATAAACAACATACATGCATTTCAATTGTATGCATCAATTCTCATTTCTTCTTCATCCCAATAATTCAATCGACAACACATGATTTGGGGAATGAGCAAACAACCATTATATCCAAAAATTTCACACTATATAAGCATGCATACATAAAAAATGAAATAAAATAAAATAAAACAAGATTATAAATTCACTCACCTAAAACTCCAAATAGCAATCTTCAAGCTCTAAATCAGTTAGCCTTTGATTGCTTGACTTTCACCTTCCAATTGCTAACAAAATAAAAAATTCCTAAATAGCTATTCATAAAAATAAAAAGAAATAGATAGAATAGGATTGATTTAGGGATACTTACTCTTAGAATTGGGAATCTTATCTTTTATCCTTTAATTGCAAAGTGAGATTTGTGTTTGAGTGAGAGGATTTTGTTTTCAGGTTTATGGTTTCTGTTTCTAAGTGTTGTTTTGTACGTATAGTAAGAAGAAGAGAGAAGGAAGTGGGATGAGTTTTGTACTTGAGGCCCTTTCTAGAATTCTCTTAGGAAATATCTTTATTTCCTTCTATTTTAATCTTTTTTTTTCAAACATAATGATTACACTTTGTCTCATGTTAAGATATTTCTATTTTCTTATCTTATCAAATTTACTTCTAGACTTCTCTTACATTATATAAAAAAAATTGAATTTTATTATTATTATTATTATTATTTTATGTATAATTTGTAAATTAGTATGAAAATTTCTCTTTTTTTTCCAATGCATATCATGAGAATTAACATAAAACTTTATTTTATTTAAGCTACCCTTTTTTTAAAAAAAACTTTTTAAGTAACAACAACTCCTTTTTTTAAAAAAAAATTAGTTCATTATATAAATTTCCTTATTAAAATAAATGATACAATTCATTACATTCAATATACATAACAAAATAAGTCACTGATCATTCATTTCCCTCTTATCCACTTTAATATTTTATTTCCATTTTTCGAACAAAATATTTATTTATTTATTTTACTATTATTACCAAATAAATTATAAATTTTATTAGAGATTCCCAATTCAGCATCCCTAAAAGTTGGGTTGTTACAAACTTCCCCCCTACAAAAATTGCATCCTCGCAATTTCTACGTAAGGGCTATATCTGTAACTTTATTAGTTGATTTAAATTCTAAAAGAATAAGACATACCTTACTCGAGCGCCAAACAATTTAGGATAATGCCTCTGCATCGACTCTTGTATTTCCCAAGTGCAGTCCTTCAGATTGTTCGACCATTGCAGCTTGACTAGAGGAACCATCTTACTATGCAACTTCTTCGTCTCAGAGGCAATGATACGAATAGGCTATCGAGTATATGTCATATTAGGAGCGATCTCAAGCTGCTGCAACTGCTTTGGCTCTATCAACTCCTAGGAATCCCTCAAACACTTTCTCAAGTGTGACACATGAAAGACGTTGTGCACACTCGATAAGTGTTCATGTAGAGCAACTCTATAGGCAAGCTTTCCAATCCGCTCTAGAATAGGATAAGGCCCAATAAATCTAGGAGCAAGCTTACCAGTCTTATTGAACCTCATTACCCCCTTTAAAGGAGTAACCTTCACGAATACATGATCACCGACGCTAAACTCCAAGTCCTTTCTTCTTTTATCTGCATAGGACTTTTGTCTATCTTGTGCTTCTTTCATCCTCCTTCTAATTAACTCTACCTTCTCTAAAGCTTCCCGTACAGTGTCGGGACCAAGAACTAACTTATCTCCTGTCTCAAGCCAGCATGCAGGAGATCTACATGGTCTTTCATACAGTGCTTCGAAAGGAGCCATGCCTATACTGGACTGAAAGCTGTTATTATATGAAAACTCTACCCAAGTACAGGTGGTCCTCCCAAGACCCTCCAAAATCCAGTATACAAGAGCATAACAAATCCTCCAATATTTTGTTGACTCGCTCAGTTTGTCCATCGGACTGAGGATGATAGGCTGAGCTAATATTCAACTTCGTCCCCAAAGCTGCTTGTAAGCTCCTCCAAAATCCACTAGTAAATAATGGATCTCTGTCACAAACTATAGCGCGAGGCACACCATGGAGACGAACAACTTCCTTCACATACAACTTCGCCAAATAAGGTGCAGTCCTCTTTGACTCTACTGGGATAAAATGGGCAGATTTCGTCAAACGGTCAACTACTACCCATATGCTATCATGCCCTTGCTTCGATCGAGGCAAGCCATCAATGAAATCCATAGATACATAATACCATTTCCATAATGGAATCTCCAAGGGTTGAAGAAGACCGCTAGGCTTCTGGTGCTCGCATTTCACCCGTTGGCAAGTAATGCAATTCTTAACATATTCACCTATATCGCACTTCATTCCTTCCCAGTAATATAGGCGCTTCATGTCCATGTACATCTTGCTGCCACCTAAGTGAATAGTGTATCGCGAACAATGGCAATCATTCATCACCTCTTGTCTCAGCCTTGTAATATTAGGTACAAAGATCCTACCCTTCTTCCTCAAACAACCAAGAGCATCCATCTTATCGATCAAACGTGTTTAAATTAAATTTACAATTTTAAATTAAATTATTTTTGTTAAAGAAAAAAAATTATATTATCGATCAAAACGTGTTTTGAAAAAGAAGAAAATTTTATTTAGAATTTTGATAGCATTTTGCATACAAAAACATGTGTTGTTTTGCTTTTAAATTCAATAAATTGTTATGAACGTTTATTTTTTAACAAACTTTAAATAACTTTAATCCAATAAATTAAGTTTTTGTGTTTCGCCTTGATACATAAGTATTATGGGGTACTTGTGTATTAATGCGAAACGAAGATGTAACTATTTTCCTTTCTACGGCCAATTATTTTGCTAAATTTTATTTGTTTTTTTTTGAATATTTTACTGGGTTTATCAAAAGATCAACAGTGAATTAGGTCTCATAGCTTAATTTATGTAACAGCCTGCACCTCACTTAACGTAGATATTGTCCCCAACTTAGTCACCTCCGCCTCATGGGCCAATCCAAGGTGTGGGGTTTTGTTCCTCAAAAGGCCTCGACGTTGTTATGAGGAGAAGGCTTTCGTATATAAGCACCCACTTTATAGTGTTTTTCCATGATGTGGGACTATTATTCCCATTTTGAAGGGGTGTTACAATCTCCCCCCCTTTAGAGCCCAACGTCCCCGTTGGCTCATGAACACAACACCCAGGCATCGTGGTTGTAACACGTACATGCCACAATTCCGGCTGGGTATGGCTCTGATACCAATGTAACAGCCCGCACCTCAATTAACACAGATATTGTCCCCAACTTAGTCACCTCCGCCTCATGGGCCAAGCCAAGGTGTGGGGTTTTATTCCTCAAAAGGCCTCGACGTTGTTATGAGGTGAAGGCTTTGGTATATAAGCACCCAACACGATCTCGGTTTCAGTCTTTCGTAATTTTAGGAATTTCGATGTAATTTGTAAATTTCGGGAATTTTGATTCTAGTTTTGGTATTGGATATTGTTATTTATTTTCCATATAATTACACATATATTTGTTTAATTTATTAAAACAAAGCGTATAATTTATATTTAATTGAAAAATAAGATATAAAAGAACAATACTGATTAATTATAAATATTTATAACAATAAAAATGTTTATTCATTATTTTGTTTTTAATTTTTTTAGTTAAACCATTCAGATATTTTGTGAATTTATATGTTTTCTATGTTACATTGGTACACGTGGGACCCCCATGCCTCCATCCATCATAGTCCGTGACCCGCCGATCGGAGTTCCCGATCAAAAAAATAAGATTAGCCTTGTGTAGCAAACCGTTGACCTTTGTGTTAAAAGGGCAAGTGATATACCAACGATTCAGGTAGCGATCCTGAATCAGGTCGGCCAAGATGGAGTTTTGGCCTATTGGTACAACAGAGTCCAATCTATCCCGACCCAAAAATCAGAAGTGTTTGTAACTTTAAAACACTTCTTAAAAATAAAATCAGTGATGATAATGTCTTCAAAAAAATCCTTTGATAAACCCAGTATAATATTCAAAAAAAAACAAAAAAAATTTAGCAAAACAATTGGCCGTAGAAAGGAAAATAGTTACATCTCCGTTTTGCATTAATACACAAGTACCTCATAATACTTATGTATCAAGGCGAAACACAAAAACTTAATTTATTGGATTAAAGTTATTTAAAGTTGGTTAAAAAAACGTTCATAACAATTTATTGAATTTAAAAGCAAAACAACATATGTTTTTGTATGCAAAATGCTATCAAAATTCTAAATAAAATTTTCTTCTTTTTCAAAACACGTTTTGATCGATAATATAATATTTTTTCTTTAACCAACATAATTTAATTTTAAATTTTAAAATTTTTTAGGGCTGCACCATGTAGCCTGGGTATATGTTAAAGTTAATGAATAGTTGGTTTCTTTGAGGAAAAACCCTTACGGGAATACGTATGGTCTCAATGGTTACTGTTACTTGTTACATATTTCTTGAATTTCTCACTTTGGTTTACCAGACTAACCCGGATGTTATTCTCTTATATTGCTCAGGTCAGCCTTATGTACGTTTCCAGGTTAAGCTTTGGACTCTTTGGAGCTTATGGAGATGAGATGGATGATTACCTACTGTAGTATTTATTTCTGCTAAATTACTATTGTATCATCAGCATTTGTGAGGACAGGTTGTTATAACTGCCCAGGTTGATTACTGTAACTCCGAAAAACTTTGAAGCTTAGAATGACAGTTTATATATATATTATCGTTCTATTGTGAGGTTCTGATGTTGTTTTCTCCTCTTCCTTGTTATTTTTCTTTTTTCTTTTAGTTTATCCTAACAGTTGGTCTTTCCGGCACTTGAGTGTTCGGCACATGAATATCGTGGATGTATTAGTGTCGACATTCGAGGGTCGAAAAGTTGAATCGTTACACGAGTATATGTGGTTTGTGAATATATCTTTGTAAAAGTATTTTGAAACATGTATTTAAAAAGTGATTTTAATTAATGAAAGGATTAATTAAAGAGGCTTAGTGGTTGCTTTGTGCTTAACGATGCTTGGTAAAATCACTGGTTGAATTTTTTGTTTATTTGATAGTTAAGTAACCGACTATCGAATGTTTGCCAGTTTTAAAAATTATCATTATCGATATGAAGAGACCGAGATCATATAAATGTGATTTATCCGAAAACGACTTCGAACCGGCATAAATGCTCGAATTGAAGACATCTTGAAGATGATGAGATCAAAGATGGAGTTCTTTGAAGTGCAAGGGCTACTTGTTACTAATCTTAAGGGTGATTCCAAATTGGATGTAGTAGAAGTATTGTCTTCGGTTTGTTCATATCCTGAACAACTTGTATGGATGAATGATGGCACTACATTGTTGCCTGAAGGGCAGTGTTAGGATTCCAAGTGGGATTTGCTAAAAAGGTAAAAGTAGCCTCTAGCCTCACCAACCAAAAATGACTAAAACATGGGATATGCTTCAGGGTTATATGGGTCGTACCTATTAGGGTATTGACCATCACCCGATCTGGATCGATATTAATTAATGGATTATGTGTGCTAGTGACTTGGGATGGTTTTTGGTTGGCAACCGGGATGGTGACATATTTGGTTCTACCCAATAAGGGGTAGGCCATATCTGATTTGCAAGAGGTCCATGTGAGGACCTCGATACATTTTATCTAAAGGTGTATTATGGCAGGTGGTACCCCAGTAGCCTTGTCATTGTATGGAATCCATTCTCCGGTAAGTGCCTTCCGGACTTAGGGTATACCTATTATGCTGAAAGTTAATTAATGTAACAATTTCGGCTATGATTCAATATTTATTTTAAACCCTAGACATTATCATAATATCACAAGATTTCATATAAAATGGTTTGGTTATCGTAAGGTCAAAAACCCATCCATGTTTATATGCGACGTGGTCTTATGAGATACCTTTATTTTTGAAAGGTTTTATAACATTAGAATCCATTTGAGGTGTGTTTCTTATGCTAGTTTACCAGGCTGATCCAAGGTTATTTTATCATAATGCTCGGATCAGACCGAGCATATTTTTCAAATTCAATTTGGATGCTTTGGAGCATCAAGAGACGAGCTGGACGCCTCCAAAACATATGAGCGTATAGTTTGTTTCTACCACATTGATTGCTTTGTATTTATCAGCATTTGTGAGGACAAATTGTTATAACTGTCCAGGGCCGATGACAGGTTAGTTGTAACACCCCTAATTTTATTGAAAATTATTCAGGAGATTTAATTAGATAAATTAAATAGAATAATGTAATGATTAGAGTGATAAGGGAATTGAGGTTTGAATATAATTAAGGTCAAGCCTTAACCAAATAAATACATAAGATTGTTTTATAACATAAGCATATAGTTGAATAGCGAAAGAGTAATATAGGAATAAATAAGACTTTATAACCCCTAAACCCTTATTTCATTCTATTTATGTTTTTCCTAAATTAAAAATCTAAAGAGCAAGGCCGCCCATTAACTCTAAGGAGAAAAGTGCACGAAATCAAGTTGGGTTTCAAGAGTTGGCTAAGAAGATTTAAAAGTATGATTCAAATCTCAATCCATTATCAAACAAGGTAAATAATAGCTTAAACCATCTCATGTTTATTGTTTTGTGATTATCTAGATTCAGGTTGCATTTGATGCCGAGCATGTATTAAGGATTTGATGATATGCCATGTTTGTTTTTGCCATGTTTGGTAAATGATAAGTTATAAGAATATTTATGAACATGATTATTTCAGTTCTATGATTTAAATCGAAGATATATTTCTCCAAATGCTATGATTTTTGAATATGATGTTTAAAAGATAAATTTGGAGATATTTTTCATAACTTTCGAAGCCAAAGGAATATTCTATGAATTTTTAAAGATGGAAAACATGTTAATTTGGGTCTAAATTTAATTAGGTGATTAAATAATGATTTTTGGCCCAAAAATTTTGTATGGTAAAATATTATCATTTTTGAATTTATATGAATTTTTGAGATTTTTCTCAAATATATTTGAAGAGATATGAATTAAATAAGAAAGATTAGTGTTTAATTGTTTAATTAGTTAATTATGTAAATTAACGTTTTAAACGTATATTTTTGGTCTTGGATGAAAAGTGCGGCATCATAGCTAAAATTAGTTGTAAAGTTTTTAACCAATCATATTTTGACAGATAAAAGAGATTTGTTAAATAGAATATGCTTTATTAGGCAAAAATTCAGTTGTAGTGATAATTATGATGATGCCATTACCCTTTATATTGATGTCATGATTATCACCCCTTCGATGTTGTCAAGAGGAAATCACATGGCACTATTTTAATAGCGTGGAGTGGTTTCAAGCTCGTCGAGGTCCAAAAAAGTGGCAGCAAGAGGTGTCGTCGAGCATTGTATAGCGTCGACATGCTTCATGATGCCACATTATTATACTCTACCGCATGTCTTAAAAACAAAGGGGAGAAGGGTCATCGTGTTTATCCACATTCAATAGCATCTACATGATTCATGTCGCCGCACTTCTCATAGTGCCGCACTTGTTGTGTCGTCGCACTTATCAAGTAGCCGCACTTTATACTAAGAAGTATGCATGTCGCTTATACTACTTTGAGCTTTTTGCCTCCCCGATCCAGATGGTCATTGAGCCTACACAATGCCACTTTTAAAATTGATATCGAGCCTTGTCAATGCCAACTTTTACTAGTCATTGAGTTTTTAAATAGGTGGATAGCCTATATATTATGAGAGTTGACAACATTATTGTCATTGAGGCTCATGGTGCTGTATGTTTAGTCTTTGAGTTTTAAGAGCCGGAAAGCTTTATGCTTTTACATCAACATGATATGATGTTGATCAAACTAAGATGTTTTGAAAGCAATAAACCTTATATCATTTTCAATTGTGTGCATGGCAATATAAAAAGGGTTTTATAAAATGGCAATAAACATTGAGAATACAAAAAGATGATTTCCTTGTTAAGTTTGGGGTTAAGGGTAATAACCATATTTCCTTAAGCAAATGATTTTATAATATTGTGTGTAATTGATCAGTCGTTACAAATGCTATTGTTATCATATTCACTTCATTGTTGATCCATAACTGCATTTTGGGGTGTTAAGGGCAGGATAACCAGCTAGGTTGATCCAATAGTGAATATAAATTTACTTAAATCCTGTGTGAGTAGAATTGCTTCTAGGAGATCAGGTAGACCAAAATATAGGATGTCCAGAACTGATCAAAAGATTATTGAGTTAGATAGGTTCTCAGTTAGCCCATGAAGACTATGTTATGAGAAATGTTATTAGCAAAGGCCAATAGGTTCTTAGTAATCCCATGAAAACTATGTCCGAAATATATTATTGATAGAGATCAATAGGTTCACAGTCAACCTACGAAAACAATGGTTTGAGGGAAGTTATTGGAGAATCCAATAGGTTTATAGTGATCCCATGAAAACTACGATTGGATAAAGTTATTGGAGAATCTAATAGATTCATAGTGATCCCATGAAAATTGTAATTGGATAAACATATTGGTAGAAACCAATAGGTTCTTTGTGACGACCCGGAATTTTTGAATATTTGAAATGTGAATATTTAATTTATTTTAAATATCCGAAGGTTAAATTTTAACTTTAATTTCAAATATACAGTATTTATTTGGATAATTAATTATTAAATTTAATTATCGGGATTGGGTAAAATATTGAATCTTGATTTTAAGCCTGTTAAAAATAGTTCAAAGGTTCAGAAAATTTATATTGTTAATACTGAAGATGATAGAACTTTTAAGATGGAATTTTAAAGAGTTTTGTTCAGTTTTAAAAAATATATCGTTGAAATTGAATTTAAAAATAGTCTTCCAAGGCACAGTCTCGGATTTCGACGAGACCAGTTCCATTGGAACCGTAATAGTGTTTTATTATCGGATTTCAAATTTTGTATTGATTGGGATTGCGGAGTGAGCATACGGTATGTAAACACATGGAAATTCACCGAGATAAAATAAATTTAAATAAAGTATATTGCCGTCCTTTAATCCGACCCAAAGTACATTCCGCCACACTTTTGCTCCCTTCGTACCCTCCTTTTCGTTTCTTTCCCCTTGTTAAATCCAAAATCATCCCCTTTCGTTCCTTCCAGAAAGCAAACGAAAACAAAAAGAAAAAAATAGATCCACTCTTAAATCAAGGAATAAAATGGGCGCTTCCCTTCTTTCCCAGTTTCATTCGTTTTCCAAACCATCGAGCCTGTAAAAAAAATGGTGATCGTATGAGGGCAAATCGAATTTGAATTCGATTTAACTTCGAATAGGGGCGACTCGACTTCGGAAGGAAGCCAGTGCGACCCGTATGATCGAGCTCGAAGGCTTCGTGGGCTGTCAAATTAGGGCTGGTGAGGTGGTGATCGCGAGTAGTTCTTGTCGCGTGGGAAGGTCGAGTGGGAGGCGAAATCGACGCCGTCGTGGTCGCTGTGGTGAGTACGAGCTCGCCAGGGATGATGAAATCTGGAGTGAGATCACGGCCGGAATCTCGAAGCTATGTCGCGATGGCGACATTCGCAAGATCGACCAGGGCAAGGTCGCAGTAGTTCGTTGATGTTAGGGTTTGGCCTCGATGGTGGATGCATCAGAGAGGAGCTCGACGAGGTCAGAGTCGCGTATCGGGATTGAGCAGTGGATCATTGGTTTGGTTTCCTGTTCAGTGAGGTAGTTTATTCTTTTTACATTTTAATTTAAAAGCTATTTAAGTTAAAATAAAAAATTGATAAAGTAAATATACATATACAAGTTTAAATTTACCAGTTTATTTAAAATAAGGTATTCTAGGTTGTTTATTTTATTTTCAACTAAACTTGATCTATAAACATATATGGGATCAGAAATAATGTTTCATTAAGTATACATAAGATTTTGAAATGTTAAGTTAGATTTTTATTATATAAGCAGATGAAGGGAAAAATATATACACACCTACATAGCTAATTTAAATATAAGCAGAGAAACGTATTTTTTACTAGTATATTAAAGAAAGAAGTGAATAACGTATTATGGAAACTAATCTGTTTAATTAATCTATTTAAATATTTTATTAATAAAAAATTTATTTATTTTAAGGAAACCTGTTCAAAAATCAATTTATTCGTTATAAAACCAAATGATTTTTCAAACTAATTATTGGTCGGTTTAATTCATTGAATGATAAATTACCTAGAGGTTATTTCATATATTAATAAAATCATATAATATTTATTCAAGGTCTGAAATCTGAAAGGAAACAAGCTGGTCTGGAATGGACTGCAAATAAAATCAAAGGTGAGTTAATCTCACTCAGTTAAATTATAATTTAAATTTAATTGGTTAAATTTAAATATTGATGGATGATTGAATTGATTGATTTGATTGATATGGTATATAGTAGTATATACCAATATATACATATTGGCATATGTATATATTTGAGTTGTTGATATTCCCGCATTTATATAGCGGATGAGACCCTATGCGCCGCATAATAGCGGATGATATTTTATAAAACCCATATACCGCGATATTCCACCTCGAAGTGGAATTGGTATTGTGCTAACGTCTGTGGATGCAGGGAAACAGGTTGGAGGGATCCAACTGGATTCCTCAAAAATTTATTTTATTATTCTGTGATCTGAATATTGATATCCTGTGATGATTTGATATTGGATGTTGTGGTTGATTGAATTCCCAGTATAATAAATTTTGGAAATCTATGGGATTGAATTTTTGAAGAAAATAAAGAATAATAATTTAAGTAAATTGGAATAAATTTAAAAGTGAATTGAAAATAAGATAAAATAAAGTGAATTGGAATTGTAATAAATATGGGAAAAAGGAATTTAAATTTACGAAGGAGTAATAAAAATTTAAAACTCAAGTGATATGGTTTTTAAAGAAATAAAGAAATTATTTCTAATTAAATGAGTTAATTTAATTAAAAGCGTTAATAAGGAATGTTGGGAATTTAAAATAGGAATTTTCAGTTAAAGGGGTTTTAACTAGAAATTAAAATTTAAAAACCCGAATAATTGTATTGGAAATAAATAAGGTAAATAAGACAATTTTGTTTCAAGATAAAGCAAATTTGAAATAAAATTGTAGAATTGATCTAAATATTGAAACTGGGAAATTTTAAAGAGGAATGAGATTTTGAGATCTATAAACCGAGTTTATAAAGTGAAGCGGATTTTAATATAAATTCAAGGTGTGAATTTATAAAGGATTGTGAATCTGTTTTAAAAATATAAACAGAGATTTATATTTTAAAGGTTGTGAAAGAGAAGTATTTTCTGGATAGCCAAGTACATTTTGTTTTAAAAAGAAATTTCAAATATTGTTAAAGATTTATTGTTATTTTTAAAAGTCAAGTTTAAAAATCTATTATTTCCAAATGTTAAATTTCTAAAGTAAGTAATTTTCAATCTATTATTGTAGTTAATACAAATGAGATTTGATAATATGTTTTAAAAGGAAATTTGTTTATATTCTTTAAAATGGTTTCATTTAAATATCTTTAAATATATATTTTTAACTTAAATATTAAAGAAGTTTAAAAAGGCGTTCTTATAAAGTATTTTTATAATAAAGTGTTTTAAAATTATTTTAAAAATTTAAAATGGTTTGTACTTGGCATTCCAGTGAAAATAAATATTTGGGAAATTATTCCGTGAGAGGAATATAGTTTGAAATTGTTTCCAATGGGAATTGAAATGGAAATAATATCTTGTGAAGATATTTTGAGGGATATAAATAATTTGGAGTAATTATTGATTGTTGATGGTTGTTATGGATGTTAATTGATAGTTAAACAACCGACTATCAATATTGGCCAAATGCGTTGATCGTTTCGAAGAGACCGGGATCGAGTTTCCGTATACCGGGATTCTAGGTCTGGAGACTCGAAAACCACTTCGATCCGGTTTGTACGTTTCGTGGGGAAACGAGGGTAATATTGATAAGGGGATAGTGTTATCAGTTCTGTTCGGACCTGGAACGGACTTGTATGGACGAATGCTTTCGGACATCGTCAGGGGACGATGGGCATTCTAAGTGAAACGTTCTGAAGGTAACGTTTAGCCTCAAGCCTCATCAACCGGGAATGACTGAAAATCAGGGGTTATGCAGCAAGGCTTCGTGGGTAGCACCCACTTGAGAGTAAAGTCATCCCTGTCTAGATGTCCCTTTTATTTCGGCTTAGTGGTGCGGTTGCTGATCCCAACCGTGGGGTGATTTTATTTGGAATTATCCAGTAAGGGATGATTCCGGTCTTGTGTTGCAGGGGAGCGGGCGTACTCCTCGGTACTGTGATCTAGGCCACGTACTGTGACAGGTGGTACCCCAGTGCCTAGTCATTCGTTGGAAATCCATTCTCCCTACGTGCCTTGTACGAGTTTTGTTTGTATTACCCACTTTGTGGCTAGTATGCTGGAATTTAATCATGTAACAATTTCAGCTATTTTAATAAGTATTTGTAAATAGACACTATTATAATATCAGAGGATTTTATAAAAAGTGTTTTAGCTATCGTAAGGTAAAAACCCGACATGTTTATTTGTGGCGTGGTCTTACGAGATGCTTTTGTTTTCAAAAGGATTTTTGAAACTTTAATAATCAATTGAGTGTGATTTTCTCACGCTGGTTTTCCAGACTGACTCGGGTATTGTTTTATATGATGCTCGGGTCAGACCGAGATAAACAGGTTCAGATTGTAGCTGTGAAGCTCAGGAGACGAGCTAGATGGCGATACGTACTTCCGTATTTGTTTATTGTTCCGCTGTGTATTTGGATGTATATCATTGATGTGATGAACTCTGATGATGTATTCTGTAAATATATTGTATAAACAGATATATATTTTTCTGTTTGAGTAAAGATCTGTTTTGTATATATTATATTTTATTCCGCTGCGATGTGAGATTCTGTTGTTGATTTTCTGTTTCTTCTTCTTCTACCTCTTCTTCTTTAACACAAATGGTTCGATTTTCCGGGATTGGAAAGTCGGGTCGTTACAGTGGTATCAGAGCTTAGGTTGGCGATAACCTTGGCTCTGGTGGGGATTTTGAGAGTACTAATAGATATGAGCGCGTATTTGTTAGTGAATATAAAATGGTTTTATATTGTGTTGGTTGATTTATTGAGTGGCATATGAACCTTCGTCGGCACAGTCCGCGCAACTGTATCGAAGGGGTTTCTAAACACTTGAATAGAACAGTTCGACACAATATTGTTTTAAATAGGGTGAATGAAATAATTTTGCCCAAATTATTTTTATATATAAAAGGATAACTTTTGTAAATTATATATTTGGTTGCTTGGTTGTTAGAAAGCGATGATATTAGATTATTATCATCATTGTGTAAAAATTGAATCAGAAATTGAAAACTTATAACCTAAGTTGAAGAATAAATTTATATAACAAAATGGAATTTGAAATATAGACTATAAATGAAATTTATAAGTTGAAATAAAACTTCATATACAAATGTGAATTACAAATGTGATTTATAATCAAATGAGATAAATTCATAAACAAATGAAATTTGTAAATGTAAATTGTAAATGTGACTTATAACTTGAAATAAAATGTGATAGAATTCCAGAGTAATGTTTGGATATAAAGTTGAATGGATTTTGAATTTGAAGTTTTGGGAAAGGTTTAAAATTCCTTTGGATTTAAGAATAGTTTAAAGGTTTTGGGGAAATAATGGTGATATTATTTCATGAATATTTTTGAAATTGAATTGAAATCTGGTGGGATTTGGGATTTAAAAATGTTTGAAAAGTTTTACAGTGATAAAAGCATTAAACTCTCTTTCGGTCGCTGGAAAATAATTTCGGTGATGACTGCAGCATCATCGATGTCTATTTTCGAGTTTCCAAAGAGAAATTTCTACCAAACTGTTTTAAATTGGAAATGATTGTGAACTGGGTTGGTTTTGGAATTCAAAGGGAAAATTGTTGGGTAAAAGCAGATTGTTTTGGAAATTTGGATTTGATGTGATTTACCAGATGTGTATGAGTTATTTATGGATTCAAAATGGTTTTGAAATAAAACCGGGTAATTGGATTCTGGGAATTCTATTTAAAATATAAATGTGGAAATTTAAATGAATCAACAATATAAAGTATAGAATGAAGTTGATTGAAATAAGAAGAGAATGAAAGTTTAATTCTTGGATTATAATTATGAGATGAAAATAACTCAATGAGTAATATAAGTTGGTAGATAAAAGAGTTAGAGAACTTGATGGTGAATGGATTGTAAAACTTGTATAAAATTGTATCCTAGAATTAAAATTAAATTCGAGTATATGAAGGTGAATAAAATTGAGAATTGGAATTGAATTAAATGTAAGTAAGTTGAAGTCGAATTGAATTGGATATAAAGGTAATGTAAAATGCTTATAATTGTGTAAAGAAACTCATATTCTTAAGTTCTTAAGTGTAATAATTTGAAAATTTGATTATAAAGATGAAAATGGACTTAAATGGATAGTCCTAGATCTTAAGTAAGTAAGTTAAAACTTATGAATAGAAATGAAATTGTAAGTCATAAATGGGAATCCATTACTTTGAACCATTAAGAGTTATAATTTGAAATTGTAATTATCAAATGGAAATGACTAAGATGAGTAATCTTATTTTTTAAATAAATCCAAACTTGAATTATAAAATAAATTGAACTTAATTAAGTGAAGTGATATTTGGAATTAAAAAGGCAAGTATTTAATTTTAACCAGCGGAGGAACTAATTAGATAATTAATTAGTTAATGAAATTGAATTGTGAGTTAATGAAATTGGATTTACATAGAGATGGTTTGGATTGCGAATGAAATCCAAATAAGTGAAAATAAATTGGAAATGACCTGGTTATTAATAAAATAATTCCAGATGAATTGAGTATGGAAAATAAAATTCATAATGATTGAGTGAATAAACCAATTATATTAAATAAATAAATGGATGGAATTTGATTAAATAAGAATCAAATGAAAGATGGAAATAAAACTTTAAAGGGTTGGTTAAATGGAAAATAAACTTAAGTTGTTGACTTAAGTAAATGTTGAATGGAAACTGAACTCAACAGAGGAGTGGTTTAAACAAGTTGAGAAATAGTTATTGAATGAATTAACTTGGATTGTTTTCGAGCTAAATAAAATTCAATATTCAGAAGTTGGAGATGAATTGAATTTAAGAAAGAAAAATTGGAAATGAAAATCTGAATTGAAAATGTGGAATAAGTATTTATATTTGAAATGAAGTAGTAAATTGAAGTAAGTTGGAATTCATGTGAAATTGGAATTCGATTTGAATATATACACTTCAGTAGTGAAGTAGTAAATAGATATAAGAAAAAAAAATTATATTGGACTTAAGAATTGAAGAATGAAATTCTTAAGAAAATTGGTATTGGAAATATACTTAGTAATTTCGGAATGGAAAAATAAAAAAATATACTAAGTGAATAGTTGAATGAAAGACTAAAACTGAAGTTGTGAAATGGGATAGTTGTGAATAAGGGGATAACAATCAAAAAGGAATGTGAATAAAAGAGAATTGATATAATTGGTAATCAATTGAAATTAACACATAAGGTGTACGTATATTATTTATTCGCATAGCTATTTGGTCCAGATATCGAACACAGAATTTCGAGATAGTTTTATCGATCCGAATCAGGATTTTTCACTCGATTTTCGACGGCGAGCCTGGATATGGATTGTTGATTGATTCTGGAAATTCTCTATCATAGTTTGTGGCTATGCAAGGAGAATGATGGTTTCTGATCAAGGAACCAGATCTGAGTCCGCACTAGGAAGTCGGGTGGACGATACTAGTTCGGAAGTGAAATTGTGTGATCGATTGAGCGATCAAATGTGATATTGCGTACGGATGATATATGTGCATCGTACGGGCTTAGAGGATATACAGGTGTATAAAAGCAATGGATAGATTGGGATTTTTTATTTTAGAGGATAAAATTTAATGGCCCGACAAAAAGGTATGTATTTGAATTTCTATATGAAATTTGATTGGGTTTTGGATCCAGCCACTTGGCTTTTTGTTTTCTTTTTGAGATTGGGAGGCCGTAGAGCCATTTTGTAGTAGTACCGAGCTAGCCGCGCAAAGGAGACGCTGGCGAAATTTTTCAGAAATTTAGGGAGTTAGAAAAATTTTGAGAAAATTTTGATAATTCAAAATTTGAATTCAAATTTAAATTTGAATGGATAAGTAGGTAGTATAGGTTGAACTTATGAATAAGTTTGGGAAGTTAAAAGATGATTAGTGTATCATTAATAAGAGATTGTTTGGGTGTTGTTAAAACTGTTTGATTTTGGGAAATAGTTAACGGGGATTGAAACATTCTTCTTAACTGGTAATTTCGGGGACGAAATTCTTTTAAGAGGGGAGGAATGTGACGACCCGGAATTTTTGAATATTTGAAATGTGAATATTTAATTTATTTTAAATATCCGAAGGTTAAATTTTAACTTTAATTTCAAATATACAGTATTTATTTGGATAATTAATTATTAAATTTAATTATCGGGATTGGGTAAAATATTGAATCTTGATTTTAAGCCTGTTAAAAATAGTTCAAAGGTTCAGAAAATTTATATTGTTAATACTGAAGATGATAGAACTTTTAAGATGGAATTTTAAAGAGTTTTGTTCAGTTTTAAAAAATATATCGTTGAAATTGAATTTAAAAATAGTCTTCCAAGGCACAGTCTCGGATTTCGACGAGACCAGTTCCATTGGAACCGTAATAGTGTTTTATTATCGGATTTCAAATTTTGTATTGATTGGGATTGCGGAGTGAGCATACGGTATGTAAACACATGGAAATTCACCGAGATAAAATAAATTTAAATAAAGTATATTGCCGTCCTTTAATCCGACCCAAAGTACATTCCGCCACACTTTTGCTCCCTTCGTACCCTCCTTTTCGTTTCTTTCCCCTTGTTAAATCCAAAATCATCCCCTTTCGTTCCTTCCAGAAAGCAAACGAAAACAAAAAGAAAAATAGATCCACTCTTAAATCAAGGAATAAAATGGGCGCTTCCCTTCTTTCCCAGTTTCATTCGTTTTCCAAACCATCGAGCCTGTAAAAAAAAATGGTGATCGTATGAGGGCAAATCGAATTTGAATTCGATTTAACTTCGAATAGGGGCGACTCGACTTCGGAAGGAAGCCAGTGCGACCCGTATGATCGAGCTCGAAGGCTTCGTGGGCTGTCAAATTAGGGCTGGTGAGGTGGTGATTGCGAGTAGTTCTTGTCGCGTGGGAAGGTCGAGTGGGAGGCGAAATCGACGCCGTCGTGGTCGCTGTGGTGAGTACGAGCTCGCCAGGGATGATGAAATCTGGAGTGAGATCACGGCCGGAATCTCGAAGCTATGTCGCGATGGCGACATTCGCAAGATCGACCAGGGCAAGGTCGCAGTAGTTCGTTGATGTTAGGGTTTGGCCTCGATGGTGGATGCATCAGAGAGGAGCTCGACGAGGTCAGAGTCGCGTATCGGGATTGAGCAGTGGATCATTGGTTTGGTTTCCTGTTCAGTGAGGTAGTTTATTCTTTTTACATTTTAATTTAAAAGCTATTTAAGTTAAAATAAAAAATTGATAAAGTAAATATACATATACAAGTTTAAATTTACCAGTTTATTTAAAATAAGGTATTCTAGGTTGTTTATTTTATTTTCAACTAAACTTGATCTATAAACATATATGGGATCAGAAATAATGTTTCATTAAGTATACATAAGATTTTGAAATGTTAAGTTAGATTTTTATTATATAAGCAGATGAAGGGAAAAATATATACACACCTACATAGCTAATTTAAATATAAGCAGAGAAACGTATTTTTTACTAGTATATTAAAGAAAGAAGTGAATAACGTATTATGGAAACTAATCTGTTTAATTAATCTATTTAAATATTTTATTAATAAAAAATTTATTTATTTTAAGGAAACCTGTTCAAAAATCAATTTATTCGTTATAAAACCAAATGATTTTTCAAACTAATTATTGGTCGGTTTAATTCATTGAATGATAAATTACCTAGAGGTTATTTCATATATTAATAAAATCATATAATATTTATTCAAGGTCTGAAATCTGAAAGGAAACAAGCTGGTCTGGAATGGACTGCAAATAAAATCAAAGGTGAGTTAATCTCACTCAGTTAAATTATAATTTAAATTTAATTGGTTAAATTTAAATATTGATGGATGATTGAATTGATTGATTTGATTGATATGGTATATAGTAGTATATACCAATATATACATATTGGCATATGTATATATTTGAGTTGTTGATATTCCCGCATTTATATAGCGGATGAGACCCTATGCGCCGCATAATAGCGGATGATATTTTATAAAACCCATATACCGCGATATTCCACCTCGAAGTGGAATTGGTATTGTGCTAACGTCTGTGGATGCAGGGAAACAGGTTGGAGGGATCCAACTGGATTCCTCAAAAATTTATTTTATTATTCTGTGATCTGAATATTGATATCCTGTGATGATTTGATATTGGATGTTGTGGTTGATTGAATTCCCAGTATAATAAATTTTGGAAATCTATGGGATTGAATTTTTGAAGAAAATAAAGAATAATAATTTAAGTAAATTGGAATAAATTTAAAAGTGAATTGAAAATAAGATAAAATAAAGTGAATTGGAATTGTAATAAATATGGGAAAAAGGAATTTAAATTTACGAAGGAGTAATAAAAATTTAAAACTCAAGTGATATGGTTTTTAAAGAAATAAAGAAATTATTTCTAATTAAATGAGTTAATTTAATTAAAAGCGTTAATAAGGAATGTTGGGAATTTAAAATAGGAATTTTCAGTTAAAGGGGTTTTAACTAGAAATTAAAATTTAAAAACCCGAATAATTGTATTGGAAATAAATAAGGTAAATAAGACAATTTTATTTCAAGATAAAGCAAATTTGAAATAAAATTGTAGAATTGATCTAAATATTGAAACTGGGAAATTTTAAAGAGGAATGAGATTTTGAGATCTATAAACTGAGTTTATAAAGTGAAGCGGATTTTAATATAAATTCAAGGTGTGAATTTATAAAGGATTGTGAATCTGTTTTAAAAATATAAACAGAGATTTATATTTTAAAGGTTGTGAAAGAGAAGTATTTTCTGGATAGCCAAGTACATTTTGTTTTAAAAAGAAATTTCAAATATTGTTAAAGATTTATTGTTATTTTTAAAAGTCAAGTTTAAAAATCTATTATTTCCAAATGTTAAATTTCTAAAGTAAGTAATTTTCAATCTATTATTGTAGTTAATACAAATGAGATTTGATAATATGTTTTAAAAGGAAATTTGTTTATATTCTTTAAAATGGTTTCATTTAAATATCTTTAAATATATATTTTTAACTTAAATATTAAAGAAGTTTAAAAAGGCGTTCTTATAAAGTATTTTTATAATAAAGTGTTTTAAAATTATTTTAAAAATTTAAAATGGTTTGTACTTGGCATTCCAGTGAAAATAAATATTTGGGAAATTATTCCGTGAGAGGAATATAGTTTGAAATTGTTTCCAATGGGAATTGAAATGGAAATAATATCTTGTGAAGATATTTTGAGGGATATAAATAATTTGGAGTAATTATTGATTGTTGATGGTTGTTATGGATGTTAATTGATAGTTAAACAACCGACTATCAATATTGGCCAAATGCGTTGATCGTTTCGAAGAGACCGGGATCGAGTTTCCGTATACCGGGATTCTAGGTCTGGAGACTCGAAAACCACTTCGATCCGGTTTGTACGTTTCGTGGGGAAACGAGGGTAATATTGATAAGGGGATAGTGTTATCAGTTCTGTTCGGACCTGGAACGGACTTGTATGGACGAATGCTTTCGGACATCGTCAGGGGACGATGGGCATTCTAAGTGAAACGTTCTGAAGGTAACGTTTAGCCTCAAGCCTCATCAACCGGGAATGACTGAAAATCAGGGGTTATGCAGCAAGGCTTCGTGGGTAGCACCCACTTGAGAGTAAAGTCATCCCTGTCTAGATGTCCCTTTTATTTCGGCTTAGTGGTGCGGTTGCTGATCCCAACCGTGGGGTGATTTTATTTGGAATTATCCAGTAAGGGATGATTCCGGTCTTGTGTTGCAGGGGAGCGGGCGTACTCCTCGGTACTGTGATCTAGGCCACGTACTGTGACAGGTGGTACCCCAGTGCCTAGTCATTCGTTGGAAATCCATTCTCCCTACGTGCCTTGTACGAGTTTTGTTTGTATTACCCACTTTGTGGCTAGTATGCTGGAATTTAATCATGTAACAATTTCAGCTATTTTAATAAGTATTTGTAAATAGACACTATTATAATATCAGAGGATTTTATAAAAAGTGTTTTAGCTATCGTAAGGTAAAAACCCGACATGTTTATTTGTGGCGTGGTCTTACGAGATGCTTTTGTTTTCAAAAGGATTTTTGAAACTTTAATAATCAATTGAGTGTGATTTTCTCACGCTGGTTTTCCAGACTGACTCGGGTATTGTTTTATATGATGCTCGGGTCAGACCGAGATAAACAGGTTCAGATTGTAGCTGTGAAGCTCAGGAGACGAGCTAGATGGCGATACGTACTTCCGTATTTGTTTATTGTTCCGTTGTGTATTTGGATGTATATCATTGATGTGATGAACTCTGATGATGTATTCTGTAAATATATTGTATAAACAGATATATTTTTCTGTTTGAGTAAAGATCTGTTTTGTATATATTATATTTTATTCCGCTGCGATGTGAGATTCTGTTGTTGATTTTCTGTTTCTTCTTCTTCTACCTCTTCTTCTTTAACACAAATGGTTCGATTTTCCAGGACTGGAAAGTCGGGTCGTTACATTCTTAGTGATCCTATGAAAATTATGAAATCGGCAGATAGTCCATAAGCATGGAACAAATTAGTAGTTAGCCCATAAAAACTAATAGGTTAATACTAATCCTAGAAACTATAAACTGAGACAGATAGTCAGATAAATTGGGATGGGAAATCCAGGGCATTTTGCAGTTTTGAATATCAATATATTATGTTATGTTTTAACCATTATGGATGCAGGTGCATAATACATTTTTATTACAATTATGGTTAAGATACTAGTGAGGGGAAATCCGTTCTGCTCAGCAGCGTGGTCTCACAAGCTATCTAGTTGGTCTGAGATGGTAGGTTATTATTCACACCAGATTTTGTGTCTGACCTAAAGTATTTGTCTTTCATATTAAACTCTTGGGTACTCATTTGAGTAGATCTAGAGTAAGGGTTTTACAGGTTCTCTTCAAACAAATAAGCTTTCGAAGACGTGCAGGAGGTAATCTGGCTAATAGGAGCTATATAACTATTTCCGTTGTGTTTTGATTTTGCTTTTGTGTTGTTATGGCAAGTTGTATTAAATGCCAAATATTTGACTCTGATCATCTAAGGAGGCATCTTCATATGTCACTCTTGGAATATGTTGTAATAATTATATTTTTCTGAACATGGTTTGCGAATTGGGATTATGTAATGAAACTGAAATCTTCTTATGAAATGAAATGGGAAAATTTATTTCAAAACTATGTTGAATTTTTCATATTCATATGTTTCCATTTTATCAAAATGATTAACATAACCACATTTTGTCATTGGAAATTTATAAATATGGATAAATGCATCATCCGTAGCACTTAGTTTTGGGCCTCAAAATGGCGGATGTTACTGTTTGGTATTAGAGCATAGGTTTATGTATACTTAAAAGGAATTTAAACCTGAAAGATTTTGAAAGCATAATCCAATGATCAGAGAATAAGAATGGGGTTGGGATAACGCTATAATAACATACTTGTATTTTGCTATTTGTATGTATTCCCCTCTCTCTTAGATCGTTCTTTTGCATCTTACTAAGGCTCGTATGCAGATTTACAAGAAAGAAAGGTATGGAAGTAGGAAACGGAAGAGTGAATCTTGGTGAAGGAAGCACCACAACAAATGGAAATGCTCGACACAATACCAGGATAAATCAGGGTCGACGTGCAAATTCTAATCAAAACGTAAATGCCAACGTAGGTGCTGGAACTCCACCAATAAATATGGGGATGATGTATCAGTTCTTTGTTAACTTGATGCAAGCTAGAGCAGCTACAGGAGTAATTAGAGGTAATGTTGTGAATACCGAAGGAGAAAATCCATTGGCGCTAAATAGCAATAATTTTGCCAAGCTAAGACGGATTACATCAACCTTGGAAGAAAGCCTTTTCCTGGAACAGAGGATGCTATAGAAGTGGAAAATTGACTTTTGAATTATGAGAGAATTTCTTTTGATCTTGGTTTAGAAGATGAGCAGAAGAGAAGATTTGCTTCGAGACAATTGCAAGGTATAGCATTGTTCTGGTGGAATAGAGTTACCATGGGTGTGCTAGAGGAAGATTAACTGAGGCAGATTTTCGAAGGAGATTCGAGGAGAGATTTTTGTCCGAGGTAACTAAGTCCGCTTTGCCAAGGAAGTTTATGGACTTGGGGCAAGGAGCAATGTCGGTGATTGAGTATGCCACTAAGTTTGATGAGCTATCAAGATATGGATATGCTACCATTGACACCGTCATTAAGAGGAATGAAAGGTTTATTCGAGGATTGAAGCCAGAGAATGCTAGGGAGACCATTTCACATCTCCGAGACCCAAGTAATGTTGTAGTGGAGATGGCAATCTGGAATGAAGAGATGCTTTCTACTTTTGGAAAAGAGAATCGGGTGAAACTCAGGATTCTCAGGGTAAGAAGAGAAAGTTCTTTAAGAAGAAAGGAGCTCGAAAGCAGGAGTTGCCAAGAAAGGAAAGGTTGATATAGTATGCTACAATGTGATAAGAATGGACATTTTGCTCATAAGTGTCGGTCTGGCAAAGGGAAGACAGTTGTTGATAAGAAAGGAGTGAAATGCTTCAACTGCGGCCAGATGGGGCACTACAAGAATCAGTGTCCAGAACCAGTCAGACCAAACAAAGGAAAAAGTTTTTGCCTTGGAACCATCATCCTCTAGACTAACAGCAGCTGAGAAGGGAAAATATGCGATGGAAGGTACTCTTTTGATCCAGAGTATACCAGTTAGGATACTATTTGATACCGGTGCATCGCATTCATTTATATCTCAATGTTTGGTAGATAGACTATGCTTAGAACTATCATACCTTGCTACTTCCTTGAGGGCTGTGAATCTGATAGAAAGGTATGCAACTATGTGGATGAGATGTGACCAGTTAGAACTTGATTTGTTAGTTCATAATTGCATGAAGTTTGTATGTCTTTGATTTCGTAGGCTTCAGGATCATATTGGGTATGGATCAATTAGATAGATATGATGCTAGAATATTTTTCCAGGATAGGGAAATATCATTGAGACATCGTAGTAGTAGTGATCGAATGGTATACTCAATCGAGAATTTGAGTCCAGGAATTTGTTCTTTGCTAACTGCTATGGAAGCAGAAGAAGAGTTGAATTGGGTTTTGGTAGCAAGAGAATTTGCAGATGTTTTTGAGCCGGTCATAGGACTACCGCCGAAATGAGCTATAGAGTTTTGAATTGATCTGGTACCTAGAATAGAATCTATGAGTAGACGGCATAGAAGGATGTCACCTACCGAGATGAAGGAGTTAAAGATGCGGTTAGTGGACTTAGAAGGAAAAAACTTTATCAAATCAAGCAGTTCGCCTTAGGGAGCAACCGTGGTATTCGTGAAGGAACCAGATGGGTCATTGAGGATGTATATTGACAACCATAAGTTGAATGAGAAGATTATAAAGCATAGATATTATTTACCGAGAATTGATGATTTATTCGATCAGTTGAGTAGAGCTAATGTATTTTCTCAATTGGATTTGGCTATAGGATTCCATCAGCTAAGAGTGGCGAAAGACAGTATTCCATCGATGGCCTTTTGAACAAGATATGGTTCGTATTAGTGGTTAGTGATGCCATTCGGACTAACTAATTTGCATAGATTTGATGAACCGGATTTTCTGAGAGCACTTGGATAGATTCGTATTGGTGTTCATAGATGGCATTTTGATATATTCTAAGGATGAAAGAGTTCATGAGGTTCATCTTAGAATAGTTTAGAGACACCGAGACAGCATCAGCTGAAAGCGAAGTTTTCAAAGTGTCATTTCTGGAAGAAAGAATTAAAGTTTCTTGGCCATGTAATCTCAAGAGAAGGGTTATCAGTTGATCCAACTAAGATTGAAGCGTTTAATAGTTGGAAGAGACCCAAGACAGTGTCCGAGATAAGAAGTTTTCTTGGATTTGCTGGATATTACCGGAGATTTATCAAAGACTTTTCACAGATAGCAGCGCCTCTAACTAAGCTAACCAGAAAAGACTTTAAGTTTGTTTGGTATGACAGATGCGAGGAAGCATTCCTTAAGTTAATGTGTTTATTGACCAATGCGCCCGTGTTAGTTTTGCCAAATGGTAATCAAGGGTTAGTGTTTGGAAATCAAATCTACGGTTTTGATGACAACAACTATACAATGGAAATCGAATATATGTATATATTTCTGTATACAGGTACTTGCTAAAGCAACATCACTAGAAAGACAAGAACAAGGTGAAAAGAACAATACAAGAGACTACAAGTCGATAAGATCAAAGAAGCAACAAGAAACATGCATAAAAAAGGACATGCACAATTTTCAAACGTCTGAGTGCACAAGTCAGACGTTTGAAAATATCCTCTGGAACATCAAAAAAGACAAGACCAGACGTCTGGTAGATGCACCCAGGCGTCTGAAAATCTACCTTGAACAAAAATTATATAGGCTCAGACGTCTGATACAAACATCCAGACGTCTGAATTCAAACTCGGGATCTTCAACGGCCAGATTTGAATAGACGTCTTCGCTTCTCTTCGCTGCAACTCTTCATCATCAACAGAAGCAACTGTAGAGCGCTTGTTAATGGATGCAACTACTCAAGGAATCTCTCTACAACTATATATATCTTCAAGAATCAAGAGAACACTTACCTTACTCATTTATGCTCTCTAATTATACACTCTATCATATACTTTTGATCTCTAGCAATCTATACTTGTATTCTACTCTTCCAAATATACAGTTCTTCATAAACAATACTCTCTAGATATATATATTGGAATCATTTGTACTAATTAGTCAATATCCGTGTTATAGAACACACATTTGACAAGAACAATCTATTATAACCAAGCCTATTCCTCTTGGCGAAGCGAGGGTGTTTGATAGTCGAATTACGAAGGAGAGCTTCGGGACTGGACGTAGGACGGGAGGTCCGAACCAGTATAAAACCCTGGTGTGCTTATTCTATATTTACTTAGATTAGTATTGGTTTATTTGCATTATATATTTAGCCACATATACTTGCATATACACTACACGATCCACCCTATAGACTTTCATTTGGTATCAGAGCAAGGTTTGATCAAAAGTACTGTAACAAGTTTTTGAATCACTAATATGGCAAGTATCTTTCAAGAAGGTCAATATACCGCATGTCCCCCACTATTTAATGGCTCCAACTATGCATATTGTTCAACTCGTATGCGTATTTTTATGGAAGCCAATGGTCTAGAAATATGGTCTGCCACACAAAATAAATACGAAGCACCTGACACTGCTATGAACACTTGGACCAATGCACAAAAGACCTTAGCCTCAAATAATTCTAAAGCTATGAATGTTTTATTTTGCTCTCTAGATAAAAATGAATTTTCATGTGTCATGTTATGTACACTTGCGTTTGACATTTGGCGTACCTCACAAATCACACACGAAGGTACAACAAAGGTCAAACAAACTAAGATTTCAATTTTGCAAAATCAATTTTCTTCATTCAAAATGAAACAAAATGAAACTATTGTTGACATGTATTCTAGATTTCAAACTATTCAACATGATCTTATGGCATTAGGAGTTAAGTTTACAGATTTTGATCTAGTTTCTCGAATACTCAACTCTTTAACATCAGATTGGGAAAGGAAGGTATTAGCTATTGAAGAAGCTAATGATCTTTCTACTCTCAAGGTTGAAGAGTTAATAGGAAATTTAATGTCCTATGAAGCTAACATACAGGCTAGAAAAAAACAAAATATTGAAAAGAAGAACATAGCATTTCAAGCAATGAATGATGACACGGATTTGGATGAAGAAGAGATAGTTTTCATTGCTAAGAATTACAACAAATTCAAGAAATTTAGAAAGATGACCAAATTTCAAAATGAAGGGAAGTCCAATACAACAAATCTATCTCAAATCAAGCGCTATGAATGTGATCAATACGGACACATGAAGAAGAATTGTCCTAAACGCAACAATGAGAAAACAACAAATTTGAGAAATTTAAGAAAAGAGCTTTTAAAGTTATATGGGACGATTCTGATTCATCATCATCTTCTGATAGTGATAGCGATGGAGAACAAGCAAATGTATGTTTTATGGCTAACACTGATGAGGCATGTCCTGAACTTAGCTACAATGAACTATTAGAACTTAGCATATAATTAGATGATAAATTTAGACAAATTAAAAAATTAAACAAAGAACATATAGCCAAAATAAATAGGTTAGAACTTGAAGTAGGAATGTTAAAAGATGAAAAAATTATTTTAGAAGAGGAACTAGAATTATCTCAAGAAAAAATTAAAAATAGTTTAATTGAAAATGAAACTATAGTTATTGAAACTATACTAGAAAAGGATGACTTGTTAAAAGAAAATATCAACTTGAAATGTAATATTGAAACATTGAAAATTGAAAATTTAGAATTAAAAGAATAATTAGACAAAATTACAAATAATGTTTCAAATTTTAATAAAGGAATACAAGATTTGGAAAATCTTATTAAAACTTTAAAACCATCAGGTAATAGAAATGGAATAGGTTTTAAAAATATTTCTAAACAAAAAGGGAATAATATTAAGAAATATAGTTTTATTTATCAAAAGACTATAGGATTACCTAAGTCCATTACGAATACCAGAAATATAAAAATTTGGATTCCAAAGACAAATAATAAATTGATTAGACAAAAACATATCGATAATTTTTTAGAAAATGTAGTCTATAATAAAAATTATATTCATAAATGTACCAAACCTTCTTGGGTATGGCTACCTATCCCTCCTAACATCTAGGACCCTAACAAAGTATATGGGTATTTTTTTATTTTGCAGGTACCCAAAATAAAAAATAAGGAGAAATGGATACTTGATAGTGGATGCTCCAAACATATGACTGGAAATGCAAAAATGTAATCAAATATAACATATATCGATGGTGGAACAGTAACCTTTGGAGATAACTCAAAAGGATACGTCGTAGGCATCAGAGAAGTCATCAACTCTGGTATTTCTAACTCTCCCATTATTACAAATGTTTTGTTAGTAGAAAATTTAAAGCACAACCTACTTAGCATTAGTCAATTATGCGGTAAAGGGTTTCAAATTAATTTCGAAAAGGATAAATGTAATATTTTCAATAACAATCAACTTGTATTTGAAGGTTTTAGAAACAAAAATATTTATGTCTTAAATATGAATATAAATCAAAATTCAAACTTATGTTTAACCGCCAAAAATGACGATCCATGGTTGTGGCATAAACGTTTTTGTCATATTAATTTTAAAAATATTAATAAATTAGCAAAATATGAGCTAGTCAGAGGTTTACCAAAAATAAATTATAAAGTAGAAAATCTATGTGAAGCTTGTCAATTTGGTAAGCTAAAGAAAAGTTCCTTTAAATCTAAAAATAATATTTCTACAAAACAACCATTAGAATTATTACATTTAGATTTATTTGGTCCAACTCAAGTACGATCTATAAATCACAACAAATATGTTTTCGTAATAGTAGATGATTTTTCAAGATATACGTGGACCTTATTTTTAAAACATAAAAGTGACACTTTTGGAATATTTAAAATTTTTGCTAAAAGAATAAAAACTCAAATGGATTTAAAAATTAAAAATATTCGAAGTGATCACGGAGGAGAATTCGAAAATGATCTTTTTACTAACTTTTGTAATAAAAAAGGAATTAGTCATAACTTCTCTTTTCCCCGCACACCACAACAAAATGGTGTAGTAGAAAGAAAGAATCAAACATTACAAGAATGTGCATGAACGCTATTAAATAGTAGCGGTTTACCAAAACATTTTTGGGCTGAAGCTATTGCTACGGCTTGTTATGTTTTAAACCGAGTAACCATACGACCGATGACTAAACACACTTGTTTCGAAATGTTTTTTGGAAGAAAACGTAAAGTATCATACTTTAAAACTTTTGGATCAAAATGTTTTATATTAAATACAAAAAACAATTTAGGAAAATTTGATCCAAAGGCCGATGAAGGGATCTTTGTTGGATATTCGGATCGTAGCAAGGCATATAGAATTTTTAATAAACGTACTAACACAATTGAAGAAAGTTTACATGTTTCATTTGATGAAAATTTCCTTAATAATCATACTAATGATGATGATGAAATTATTTCTATATCAAATACAACAAACCCGTCTAATAATGAGATAAATACACAAAATAATACTTTAGTGTCATCTCCTAGAATTCTTAAAGATCATCCAAAAGGTAATATCATTGGTGATCTTAACTCGAGAGTAACTAGAAATCAACTTAACCAAATAAGCCATATAGCATTTGTGTCAACTTTCGAACCGAAAAATTATAATGAAGCTTCAAATGATAACTTTTTATTAATAGCTATGCAAGAAGAGTTAAATCAATTTGAACATAATAATGTTTGGGAATTAGTCCCAAGACCAGAAAATCAATCGGTTATAGGAAAAAAATGGGTATTTAAAAATAAAGTAGATGAAAATGGAAATATAATTAGGAATAAATCTCGCTTCGTTGCTCAAGGTTATAATCAAGAAGAAGGTATCGACTACGATGAAACTTTTGTTCCAGTAGCAAGACTAGAGGCCATACGTACATTACTCGCTTTTGCGAAACATCACAATTTTAAACAATTTCAAATGGATGTCAAAAGTGCTTTATTAAATGGTTTCATCAAAGAAAACGTATATGTTGAACAACCTCCATTATTTATTCACGAAAAATATCCAAATCATGTTTTTAAATTACAAAAAGCTTTATATGGTTTAAAACAAGCCCCTCGTGCTTGGTACGAACGTCTTAAAAATCACTTAATTACATTTGGTTTTCAAATAGGTAAAATCGATACAACATTATTTATTAAACTAGAAAATAATGACATTTTAGTTGTGCAAATTTACGTAGACGATATTATTTTTGATTCAACTAACGAATATCTTTGTAATCAATTTTCAAATATTATGAAAAATGAATTTGAAATGTCTCACATGGGAGAATTAAATTTCTTCTTGGGTTAATGTAACGACCCACTATTTTGGACCATTCAAATCGACAATAATCCACACATGTCTGACTTGAATAATTCAAAATAACAGATTGTAATAAAATTTGAAGCAAATTAAATCAAATACAGAATCACAAACACAGAATATCAGAATAACTCGCAGTGGAAATTAAAATACCATAGTAGTTCATGAAGCTACTATAACAAAATCTCAAACAAAATACAAAATATCAATCTGAAAAAAAAACATATACAATAGAAATCTCAAATACATAGAAGTTTATAAATACCAAAGCTGAAATAGAACAACTGAAACTGAAAGGGAATAGATAACTAGACAAGCAGAATCTCCAGCGATTCCTAGCTCCAGAAAAGAAATCCAAAGCTAAGCTGTAATTACTCAGGCTGACCCGAGCGTAAAGTAAAACACAAAACACTCGAGTCAGGACATACATACTTATATAATGTAAACCAACTCAAGTGAACTGTAGTAGTAAAGCACAATAACTTAAAGGATGATTGGGATCGCCCATCCTCTAAGGATCAGTTAAACCATAAATTAAATACATCCCGTAGTTAAAGTTTCAAAATAGTAATTTATATTTTTGAAATCAAATATCATTTCAAAATTCAATATCATTCAAAGATCCATTTCAAATATCACAATATCATACCCTTTCTAAACTACATTCATTTTATTTAAAATACCATTTCAACACACATTTCAAAATAGTTTATATTTCAACAAATTACTTCAATTTAAATCATAAAATGAAGTTAATATATTTAATAATTAAATTATTAAATTTTCAAAATTTAAATCTTTCAAAGTTCATTTATTCACTTAAACTTATCAAAATAATGAAAATTCACCTTTCGCAGTATTTGGAAAATGCTACAGAAAGTTACCTTCAAAACAGTTCAATTTTACAAAAGACAGCATTAAAAATACTGTAATAGGGTTACATTAGTTCAATTAAAACCTTAGTTAAATTCCACCATTATAGCACTTACAAAGTACTATAATACCCCTTTATTAATATTTAGCCATTTGGTTCATTTATATCAACTACAGCATTTACAATTGCTGTAGTATCCTTTACCATAGAAATAATAGCATTTTAGAAATGCAGTTAATTAAAATTTAGGGTTTTTAATATAGTTTCACAAACAATTATATTTTAATATAAATCATTTTTAATTTATACAATCATAATTTCTCACTTTTAAAACAATCATTTAAATACCCGTATATTCATGATTTTATAAAGTTAAATTTCTATTCAAAAGTCAATATTTAATAATAATTCACATATTAAATTCACACATTAATTTCAATTCTTTATAATTAAATTTTAACTTAACACTTAAGTTTAAATCTCCCATATAACTTATTTTCATTTCATTTACTTACCTTCAAAAATTCACTTTTAAACAAAATTCATAAATTCCAATTTAAGTTATATTTCAAAATTTAACTTAAACATTTATTCATTCAACATTTTAACTTATTCAAAAATCATTAATATATTATAAAATCATCTTAAATCCATTTAAATTCAAGATACCCTAAATTTATCATATTTCCTATTAAATTTAAATTCCATTTCATCACCAAATTAGGATTTCCAAAAATACTTACATTTCAAATTTCTAACTTTACTAGTTATTTATTTCACTTATAAATTCTCAAAAAATCAATAATACTTTACAAAAATCATTTTTAATTAAGTTTAAATCAAAATATTATAATACTTATATTTCTAAAATATTTTAGAAATTTTAGAAAAACATATTTTAACCACGGGTCTTTATATCGTTTACTAGCCTAGGTAAAGTAATATGGATACTACAACATTTCAATCTAAAATTTACAAATGAAAAATCTGAGTTTGATCATTTCAAACCTGCAATCCCAAGTAAGAATGAAATGAAAACCTCTCAGGCCTATCATTTCAGCCTATAACGATTTTATCCTATTCTAAAGTCCGTTCGGGTATGTATCATTTCAACCCATAGTGATCCTAGTCTACAGGGAACTTGCAATGGTGATAACAGATATAAATAACATAATAGCATGAAATAACAATGACATATGATATAACAAGTGTAATAACAGTATGAATATCATGTGATAATAATATAGCAGTTATAACAGAATGATATAAGTTACAGATTCAAGTGATGTCAGTTTATCAACTATATAAGTACATATTAGTCTGGTGAGATTTACTCACTTCTTAAAAGCTGTAGATTGACACCAAAGCACACGATACTGACGCAACGAAGGCACGACAACACTACCACGATTTGAGAGTGGGGAGCCAAAGCTATATGACTTGATAACAACACAAAACAAGACAAGTATAAATATGATCTCAATACAAATTATCAAAAGAAACTATTTAGAAATGAATGCAAATACGAATCAAATGCATTTACCATTGCCTCAACCATCATGTGCTCAGCCAAAGGGTGGATAGGGTCAGGTTTTGAGCATGGTTTGGATCAGGTATGGTCTGGAAAAGGTGCGGCTTCAAGGTGATGAAGGTGAGTGGAAGTTACAAGGTATTGAAGGCAATGGAATACCAAAGGGTTTCAAGGCAAAATGTGGCTTTTGTTGCACCATAGGATTCGGCCCCTTGCTGATGTGGCTCGGCCATGGTATTTGGTGGTCAGGTGGTGGCTGGAATGTGGGCCAGAGGTGGTGGAAGGTCAGGTTGTGGCGGCTGAAGGTGTTGGCCGTGGTTGAACATGAAGGTGATGGTGCAAATGGTGATTGGCTAGCATTGTTTCAAGATGTTTTACAATAGTTTTTGTGGGGTTTTGGTCCATGGAAGGCCACGGCTTGATCATGGCAGAGGGGGAGGAGGCTGAAGAGGCTGAGGAAGGTGGTGGAACAGGTCGGAGAGGGTGGTGGTGGAGTGTGGCCGAACAAATGCAAGATGAAGGCAAAGCAAAGTCACTCGAAAATCAATGGAAGAGGTGGGAAAAAAAATGGAAAGGAATACATTACCCAAAGTTTTCTTTTAGATCTGAAAGTATGGATGAGAAGGTGTTAGAATACGTGAAAAATGAGGAAATGCAGCTGAGAAAAGAAATGAAAAGCACGGCCAAAACAATAAAGGAAGTAGGTTGAGAAAATGAAAAGTCGGGAGATAAAAGGACTTGGAATATAAAGATTTTAAAACTTTTCAAATTACCACTCATTTTATATTTAATTTTAAATAACTGAAATATATATATAAATTCAGATAAAATACCAAAATTTAGTAAATAAACAAAAATAAATAAATAAATTTTAATTATATATAATTAAATCAAGAAAATAGCAAAGAAAATGTAAACTAGGCTAGAAAATTTGAAAATAAATGCAATGAACTTTGGAAAATTTTTATGTACTTGAAAAATATTTATAAATAAAGATAAGAACACCAAATAAAAATGCATTCACAAAAATAAATAAATAAATTTTAATTAAACAAAATTTAAATGAAGAAAATAGTAGAAAAATGGACACTAGGCTTTAAACTAGAAAATAAATGCAATAAATTTTGGAAAATTTTTATTATCACTTTAAAAATATTAGAAGACAAAAGTATACATAAAGTAACATATTAACACATATTAAAATAAAATATGACAAAGAAAATATAATTTATATAATTTAAAATAGACAAAATTGTTAAATAAATCAAATTGCACACAATATTGAAATATACATAACTTTCACAATTTAATTCCGTTTCCAACGAAACGAAAAGCAGTATTCATGTTATTATATCTACTTTCATAATAAAAGATAAAATTTAAGATTTTAAATAATTAAAATTTGAAGTTTAGAAGCCAAAGATTTAACAGTTTGAACAGAAATTCACTTTTCAGTAAAATAACCAATTTATACTAGTTTGAAATTATAGTTCACATAATAATTAACATTTATTTTTAAAAATGAAATGTTTGAAATCAAACAAGTTTAAAATAGTTTCAAAATAAAATAAAGTCAAATTTTAAAATATAGGCCAAAATCTAGGGTTGTTACACTCTCCCCCACTCAAATCTTTTCGTCCTCGAAAAGGAAGGAAGCTGGGAACAACTAGAAAGAATAATAGGTTGGAAGACATCCTGAAAGAAGGTAGGGAAAAAGTAGCTAGGAGGGAAGGCAGGTTGAAAGACAAGGATGAACCATTATTTAAAACATTTTAAAATCTGTAGATAGGAAAATAAATGATCAGAATATCCTTTATATAGTACTTTATCAAAATACTTTTATAACTCGATGTCTTAACAAGTTTATCCTTGTTCCTGTAGACTCTGGCAATGCGTTGATCAAGCGCAAAGCTAGAATTCTCCAGGTACTTAGTAGACTTGTTTCAACACCCAGTGAAAATACTGGAAAACTTAAAAAAAACAGATATGGAAAGTACAATCCAAACAAAAACAAACAAAACCTTTGTCTAACCATGGATCGCAGATACACAAAGGTTACGCCTGGATTCCCCAGGAAACATCCGTATCCGTAAGCTTTCTCAGCCCTGCGAATTGCGCCATGATGACTAGTAGACCGCAGATACATAATGGTTACGCCTGAATCCCCCAGGAAACATCTGTATCCGTAAGCTTTCTCAGCCCTGCGGATTTCGCTACTAATACGACCTACATAGATCACAGGATACACAATGGTTACGCCTTAATCCCCCAGGAAACATCCGTATCCCTGGGCCATCCAGCCAGGTGAATTACACTATGCAGTCGCGCTCGTAAGACCATGGGTAACGCCATGGAATTCGATGGACACTCGAGTATCATATCCGGAAAACCAAAATCAGAGAAATATCGATAGAATGAATCCATAATGTGGCCACAAAGCGGATATCAAGCAGAAGGCACTTTTCATATCTTTACTTTGAAAATATGTATCATATAGTACCTTTTCAAATCACTTTCAAATATTGTACTTATATAAAGTCCATTATATATAAGATTTCATTTTCAAATCAAATACATTCCAAAATCAATAGTATATCAAATCACACTTATATAGACTTCAATTATATAAGATTTCACTTTTCAAATTGAGTACCTTTTCAAATCCATATTTTTAGAATCAACATCATACTTATACAAACCAAATTTTTATATAAGTTCGATAACTCCCAAATCAAGTATTTAGTAACATAAGGTTCTCAAATTTCAATTTGTTTCAATATCAGTTTAGTTTCAAAATCATATCCAATTCCCCCAAATTATTTCTTCTCAAATTAAATATCTTCAGTTCCAAAGTTTCCAAAATAATAAATTTAGAAAATAAATCCAAATTTCCAAATCAATATAATTTAAGTCAAACAATTTATTTCCAACATCAATGGTTTTTAACATCATCTTATATTTACATAAAGTCCATCTTATATAAGGATCAAAAATTTTCAAACATCAATTTCGCTGCATGAAGAGTCATATGGGATTGAACATCTTTGCTTTATAAAAGATTTTTAATTTAGAATAGTTTTGTATATAAAATAGTTTGTAAAATAGTGTGCATATAAAATAGTTTTGAAAAAAAATAGTTTTGTATATAAAATAGTTTTTTTTTGGAAAATGGTTTTAAATAAAATAGTTTTGTATGTAAAATAGAATAAAATAGTCTGTTTAAGAAGAATAAAAGGAAAAATAGTTTTCAAAAATGGTTTTAAATTGATAGTAGTTTTGCATAAAAGAAAAATTCCAATTAAATTACAAAGATATCCAACCCAACAACTTCCAATTTCAGCATCAAGTATATCAATGATATTAGAATATAAGATGTACATATGTCATCATTTCGCAAAATCACATTCGATCGCTCGCTCGATCACATAAGTTCGCTTTCGAACTAGTATTGTCCATTCGACTTCCCTAATGCAGATTTCGATATGGTTTCTCGACTAGAAACCATCAGTCTCCTTGCATAGCCATATACTATGATAGAGAATTCTAGAATCAAGCCCAAAATCCGTATCAAATATTCGCCATCAAGAATCAAATGAAAAATCCTAACACAAAATGGTGTAATTCACCTCGAACTTGTGTACTCAAACTTAGATCAATTTAATTATGCGAATAAAACAGCATACGTACAACTTATGTATCTATTCCAACTTTTTAAATATATAGTTTCATAAAGATGTTACTAAGTTAAACATTTAGGCTAAATTTTATTCAAAATATTTTGAAGACCAAATTCTTTTCAAAACATTTCAAATCTAGATCTCATATTAGAAAAAAATTCAAAATAGCCTTATTCATTTACTTAACAAAACAGTTTCAACTTATTTAAATCATATTACTACATTCTTTAAACATACATACCAAACTTATATACTTTATACTTTTCAAAATTACTTAGCTTTGAAAAGTTAACCTTGATTTGGAAGTGCTCGAACCTTCAAAATAGTCGAAGAAATCATATTTCAGTTCAAGTGCAACAACCCGTAAATTTTAACTGTTTTAATAACGTTATTAATTGAAAATTTGTGAAATTTTAAAAATAAAATATTGAAATAAAAATTTAATAATTGAAATGCGTCTAGTTAAACATAGCAACTGGTAAATTTTCATCCAAAAATATTAAAGTTTATTTCGTGCGTAAATTTATTTTAATTTAAATCAGTTAGTAATTGATGAAAATAAATTGTTTTTGAAATCTGAATATTTTTACATAGAAAAATTCTAAATCATCTTCTAAGCAAGACGTCATTTTTCGTTTTTCCAAATTTGGGCTTCTTTAGCTCCGTCGATCTTATTTTTCTGCGTTTTTCTTGTATTTTCCGCCAGTAGAAAAATTTGAATTTTTATAATTCAATCGGATCACTGATATCTATATACCGTTTTAACCGTCTCATCGCGCTGGTCACCATGGTATATTCACTTCTGTGTTTCGGTGTTCGGTTCGCGACAAAATCCGCGAAACGGGTAGTGGTATAGGTACCATTTTGAGTTTAGAATGTTCCGAGACCTTTCAATCATCAACCATTTGAAAAATCAACGATCATTCATTTTATTTTCATAAATTCTTGTGCCTGACTATCTCACTTACCTATATTCAATTAATGTACTAGTTCCAACATACATTGGTGGGTCTCTTCTCATTCCCTTTATTCATTTGAGCAAATTCATTTTTATTTATAAACTTTCATTTTTCTCCTGTTGCTTCATCTTCACTGGTTCGTTCCTCCAACTTTTGGCCTCAGCTTTATCTCAAATTTCTGCCGTGCCACATCCACTTCACCAACCAAAAGCATGAAGCGCCACCACCTTTTCATTCATTCCCATGCAATCACCTCTCCCCTTCGCCTCTACTTCCAGCTGTTCATTACCGCATCACATAGCATGGCCACACATCCCTTTACCTCCACCAAGGACCGACGCCTTCCCCCTTTAACGCCACCACAACCAAAGCCTTCCACCGTTCGCCAAATACTAGAGAACAAAATAAGCCTAGACCCCGCCCTGTTCGTGCTCCTCCAGCCACCGAGTACCGCATCTCCACCGTTTTCATCACCTGATCCATGCCGAGCTCTGTGCCTCCACCTCTGGTTTGGCAAAACCCATCTTGCAACCCGCCTCAACAAGCTTTACAGCGACGTTTTCAGTCCAAGCCAAAGCTTCTCCGCCTGTCTGCATTTGCTTGCTTTAAGAAAATTCACTTCCTAATGTAAGTTACTTACGTTTAAGTATTCTGGTTTTATATAAAATCTAATTTAGTATTTATATACTATTATTGGAAGGGAAAGTATATATATATCAGTTTGTATAAGATATGTTGATGCTTTAATGTATATTTATAGTAGTTATATATGAAAGGGTACTTACGTTTTATAGCAGATTTGTTCATATGTCATTTTGATATGTAGATATAGGATTGTTCGTAGGTTAGTGTACATATATGCTGTAAATACCTACTAGCCATGCATATGATGTCAGTGGTTTGTATAATGGTTGGAGAGAGAAAGCTTATTAGTTATGTATAATATGTCAGGTTTTCTTTTAAAAATTGCGTGTGTTTTGAAACAGCTTTTAATATTTCTTATATCTTAGCTTGTATATAGTTTTTTATAGACATATGTTATTCATGTACTGTCGATTTCAAAATAATACGCATATATGAGCTTATATCTGTTTGTACAGGTAGTATTATATGAACGCTATGTTTGTATGATTTTCTTTTCAAATAGTCTGAAGCAACTAAGTTTTATTTGTTTATATGGGTATAATTTTGTAAAGTTTTAAGTGAGTAAAATTATAAAGTTATATTAGCTTATGGAATATACTACAGTATATTGTATTTTAGAGTGTACTTGAAGTTGGAGTTTCTAATATATATATATATGGTAATGTAGTTTACAGGTGGTTTGAAATTTACTTTAGAGAATTTTGAACATAATGTATATGGGTTATATTAATATATAAAGTATGGTCTGTTTATGTAGAGATATATATGTTTAGTTGTACTTTTCATGTATTTGTCTACTTGTGTTGTCTCTTAAAGAGAGAAGTGATATATAGAATAGGTATATAAGATGCGCAAGTTCCTATTTATGATATATAATAATAGTATTGATTTTAAAGTGTACTTAATGGTATATAATAATAGTATTGATTTTAGAATATTACTTGAAATATATAGTAATATATTTATATAAATATAAGTCACTCATACTAATTATCTTCATCGAGCCCGTTCTAACTTGATTTCGCCAACTCCTATCTATCAGCTTTTGATGCGTCGCGCCTGCTTTCTCCACCGAATTCGTACTATCTCATTTTGCTTTGGAATTCGTAGCTTGCTCTGTTGTCCATCTCTAGCCTCACAAGGTGAGCAATCACTCACGATTAATGTTCTTTTATTTATTAAATTTGATTTCAATTGAAACGGCAATTGAAATATGCTGTTGTTAGTTATTTACAATGTTATATATGTTATTACTTATATCAGTTCACCTGTGACATCTGACACCATTATTTGTTAATTATACGATGAAAATCCTGTTTGATTGATTGTTTGTTGTTTATATTGGATGTTAAATTGTAATGTATAAAGTGATAATATTATGCAAATAAATTAGACGTAGGATAATTAAAATTTGAATCGACATATATGTTGAATTTGATTAGTTGAATATGATCCCTTTTAATTATTAAATTAATTGACATGTAGAATAGTGATAAATACACTTTGAACCACTGAACGTATATTGGATTAATTGTTGTAGTGTTAAAATTGAAATCGAATGACAAGTGAAGAACCGTATTAATATTAGTGTAATAATCTTTAATCTACATGAAATGATAGTGTAGATTCTAGAGATAATTATATTAATTTGCACAAATAACAATGTGAATTAATCCGATTATTTCGGGATTATTTGAATTGATTATTGGATTTATATTGATTGTGGTTATTGCTCGTTTATTTACTTTGACACCATCCCAGTTATCACACTGCAAGTTCCCTTTGCTATGCTTTGATTTGAATTGAATTGGAATCGGGTTGAAATGATAAATACCCAAATTAAACTTTGACCTAGGATAGAGAATTAAATAAAACCCGATTGGTCAATAATTTGATTTAAAAATAAAATAAAGATTTTATTTGAATAAATAATAAGGGTTTAAAATGAAGTTGGAATTCGAATTTTTATGAAAGGAAAATGTTAATATGTAATAATCCGAAACAAAATATTAACATAGTAGTTGATGAAAGAATGTTGTTTAAAAATTTAATTATTAAGTTTGAAATTATTTAATAATCACGTTTTTGAAATTATTTAATAATTAAATAAGATTGAATTATTTAATAATTAAATGAAATTGAATTCTTGATATGTGAAATTGAACTTCGTAATAAGTGAAATTGAACTTCTTTAATAAGTGAAGTTGAGTTATGAAATAATTAAGTTTTGAAATATGTAACTAAGTAAATAAATAAGTGAAATCGAAATTCTTTAACAAGAAATAAATTGTGATTTATTGAAATTAATGTAAGACTTATAATTTTAAAGGATTGATTTGACAAATCTAATTTAATACAATTTGAAGTTTTGATATAATAAAGTTGAACTTAAGTAATTGATTTAATGAATTGGAAATTAAATAGAAATTGTTTTGAATGACAAATTTACTTAACAAATATTGAATGAAATCGATCAATGAATTTAAATTGATTTCAATGTTAAATTAAATTAATTTAAATGATTTCGGAATGAAACTTATACACGAATTTAAATGAATACTCGAATTGTGTTAAATCAAATATTTAATTTGAATTATAAGATTTTGAAATGGTAATTTGGAAGTTTTGAAACGTAAATTTTGGAAATTGGTTTAGAAAAACAAATGAAAAGTCGGTTTACAAATTCTAATTGAAATTGAATTATGTTTGGTTTTGAAATATATTAAATGACCAATCGATGTTATAAATTACGAAAGTTATTAAAGAGTCCGGAATCGGTTAGGGACATACTCACTGTCTAAACCGAAAACCACTTTAATAACCATACGCGGAGTGTGATCCAGAATGAAGTGGTTGGAATGATGTACGTGATGACTGAAGAAAGAGAACGATAATGGATGACCTTGACACTTGTGTCAAATTGGAAATGACTAAAACAGGAGCCGTGCCTGGCCAAATTGGGTTAGCTGCCTCGAGCGAACATACTTCTTCGAAAACTACTCATTACTTGTTATCGATTGGTGCACCCTCGAAATTTTGGGAGTGTTGTTTCGCGGTGTTGCATCGCTGCGGCGATGCGTTCTCACCAGTCCGGATCAGGAAAACGGTAGTTTCACTACCTTGGGTATTGCCTCATGTGCCTTGTCATACTTGTATCCCTATATACACGACCACTACGATTTGTTTTGTGTTATACCTATGGAGTACTCCCTGATATCCCACTAGTTTACGGTGGAGTTTACAGTGTTGTATAGACTATAACGCTTATATAAAATGTGTTAAGGGGGATAATGGTAACGCCTTAACACTATTTTGATACTTTATATTACTGATAGGCATTATCTACTTATCGTACACTACTACATAGTAGATAGTTAAACGGATCCTTCAAGGATGGTTATTCCAAACATCCTTTGAGTTAATTGTATTCCAGTTGCTATTTCACTTGAGTTGGATTTAATGATATAAGAATGTTAATCCCGACTCGAGTGTTTTGTGTTTTGCTTTACGCTCGGGTCAGACCGAGTGTACCAGTATTCGAGACTCACCTTTGGAGTTGGAGCTTCGCTTGGAGATCCAGCTATTTATCCAGTTTCAGATATCCAGTTGATTCTAGTGATGTATTCTGATATTGTATTTGATTATTGTATCCGAGACATCTGTTGTACCTTATTTAACTCTGATATGTATATAGTAGCTTCATGAACTACTATCTTTTGTTTCTGCTGCATTTATTACTCTGTGTCTGTGATTTGTGATTATTTATTTACTGTATATATTCAGTTTTGCCAAATTTAAATTAACAATTCGGTATTTTGAATCATTCAAGTTCGACATGTGCGGATGCGAATGGTCCAAAATAGCGGGTCGTTACACCAAGAGTTGGAAATCTCCAACAAATCAGTAAATCAATTCCAAAAGTAGGGTTATATCAAATCAAATCCAAAACTCAAGAACTGAACACCGGCTCATTTCAAATTGTTCAAATATATATACATATATCTTTCAAATATCACATCACACTTCGGAATTTGAAATCAAAATTAGTTTCACAGGTCACCTACATAACAATGCTACCGAAGTGGCCTCTCCCCCACTCTGAAACTCGAAAATCAATGTCGATGATGCATGCATTCATCACCAAAATTATTTTCCAGCGACATAAGTGGGTTCTGGACTTCTATTTTCTCAACTTCTTTTGAAATTTCTTCGAAATCATTTGAAGCTCATTAAAATTATTTGAAACATTTCATATTCGGAAAATACTTTCAAATCATATTATTAATTATTTCAAAATCTTAAAACCAGTTCCAAAATGCCAGAGTTCAATCACTCAAATTCAGATTCAAAACCTTCAGTTATAAATCATTCTATATGAAACCATTTCTTATATAAATTTCAAAATTTCAAATCCATTCAAAACTTTAAATTCTCAATTTTAAAATGGTATATAATCCTTATCGAAAACATTTCACTTAATATATAAAATATGGTCATCCTTATCAAAATAACAACAACGATGAATACGAAAATTTCAAAAGACAATCAACCACAAATTTTCCCATGGATGATTCAAGGATGGATTTCAAAACAAAACAGAGATTTAAATTTAGAGGAACTCTAATCAAATAGAATTCTAATTCAAAGATAAGCATAACGAAGATAAGATAATTAAATTACCAAATAGAAGATGGATAAGCCTATATAAATCGCGGGCGACCTTAACAGGGTCAACCGTGACTTCAGGAATATAATCGATGCGAAAATCTAAGGCAAATCGACCTTCGATCGCCAGAGATAGAATCCAGGTATAGTAGAAGATAGAAAACATCGTAAACCGAGGATACAGAAATCTCCGGTGAATTAATGCCAATTATAAGGGAGTTTCACCCTTTTATAAATCATTCAAAGAGTGGCGGAATCGCCACCCTATAAAGGTCATTTAAAGTGGAGTTATAGAATTCTCCATAAATCAAAAGAATACAATTAGGTGAGACAGGAATGGATTTCAGAACAAGTGGGAGCGTTCAAAAATTCAAAGGAATCTTATTCGATAAGAATCCAAACCAAGATTAGAGATAAATAACCTATATCGATACAAAAGAATTCCCATTCAAAATTTGGAAAGACTCGAATTCATAACATACAAAAACGGAAGCATAAATATCTTTAGTTGGACAACTTCAGCTAAGCAAAAGATACAACAGAGTTTACTCAAAGCAACCTAACAAACTACTGATTTTGCCATACCCAAAATAGATTCCTATCAACAATGGATCTAGATCAATCAAGGGAGAAGTTTAAAACTTTAGAGGATCCTAATCAAAGAAATTACTAACAAGGTGGATACGAAAGGAATGAAGCTTAAGAAATATTTTACTTTTACAGCAAGAAAATTTATATCAAAATAATCTTTGAAAATTATTTAAAATCATTTGAAAATCATTTATACTTCGAAAATACGTTCTCTCACAAAGGAATGATTCTGAGATTTATTTCACTCATTCTAGGGTATTTCTACCCTATCTCTAATGAGTTTTTGCTCTGCAGGCTAAGGTTTACCTAAAACCAAAGCTCTGATACCAAATGTAACGACCCACTATTTTGGGCCATTCAAATCGACAATAATCCACACATGTCTGACTTGAATAATTCAAAATAAAAAATTGTAATAAAATTTGGAGAAAATAAAATCAAATACAGAATCACAGACACAGAATATCAGAATAACTCGCAGCGGAAATTAAAATACTATAGTAGTTCTTGAAGCTACTATAACAAAATCTCAAACAAAATACAAAATATCAGTCTGAAAAAAAACATATACAATAGAAATCTCAAATACATAGAAGTTTATAAATACCAGAGCTGAAATAGAACAACTGAAACTGAAAGGGAATAGATAACTAGACAAGCAGAATCTCCAGCGATTCCTAGCTCCAGAAAAGAAATCCAAAGCTAAGCTGTAAATACTCAGGCTGACCCGAGCGTAAAGTAAAACACAAAACACTCGAGTCAGGACATACATACTTATATAATGTAAACCAACTCAAGTGAACTGTAGTAGTAATGCACAATAACTTAAAGGATGCTTGGGATCGCCCATCCTATAAGGATCAGTTAAACCATAAATTAAATACATCCCGTAGTTAAAATTTCAAAATATAAATTTACATTTTTGAAATCAAATATCATTTCAAAATTCAATATCATTCAAAGATCCATCTCAAATATCACAATATCATACACTTTCCAAACTACATTCATTTTATTTAAAATACAATTTCAACACACATTTCAAAATAGTTTATATTTCAACAAATTACTTCAATTTAAATCATAAAATGAAGTTAATATATTTAATAATTAAATTATTAAATTTTCATAATTTAAATCTTTCAAAGTTCATTTATTCACTTAAACTTATCAAAATAATGAAAATTCACCTTTCGCAGCATTTGGAAAATGCTACAGAAAGTTACCTTCAAAACAGTTCAATTTTACAAAAGAGCATTAAAAATACTATAATAGGGTTACATTAGTTCAATTAAAACCTTAGTTAAATTCCACCATTATAGCACTTACAAAGTACTATAATACCCCTTTATTAATATTTAGCCATTTGGTTCATTTATATCAACTACAGCATTTACAATTGCTGTAGTATCCTTTACCATAGAAATAATAGCATTTTAGAAATGAAAGTGTATATGGATCGATAATATACTTAAACTACGACTAGCAAGTGCGGAATTATAAATAATAGTAAATAAAAGTAATAAAAATGACACCGGGGATTTTTATACTAGTTCGAACTTCCCGTTCTACGTCCAGTCCCAGACTCCTTCTGGAATTCCTCGAATAACCCTCACTTAACCCGGAGGAACAGGTATTACACCGCCTGAGCAACCGAACAGGACTTTTCCGCCTAAGCAACTGAATGGGACTTCAAATACAATTTGGTAAATTGTTTCTTGACTTGTGTCTTCTTTGAATAACACGAATATAGTCAATGTAGTACACCCTTCCTATAATCTTCTAGATGTGATGATTTGAACGTGCAATTTGTAGGAAGTAGAGATTGAAAATCGCTTGTAATTATGATAATACAAAGCAAGTATAGATAGAAAGAATTGGTAATTGAAATAGTGGATTTTCATCTCTATTTATAGTATTGAATAGTTTTAATTTAATAGTTGCAACTTTTAGAAGAAGTGCAACTCTTGATGAAGAAGACAATCTTCAGAATTTGATATTTCATGAAGAGATGCTTCAGTTCGTCAAGTTTAGATGTCTGAGAGAAAAGTGACAGATGTCTGACTAAGGTTAAAAAACAAAAAATAGAAGAAACAAAAATCAGTCATTTTTAGACGTCTGTCATTTAATTCAGACGTTTGTATATGATGACAGACGTCTGTTATTTAATTGACAGACGTCTATTTCATATAGAAATAGAAGTACTTTATACTGAGAGTTCAGACGTCTGTTATTTTATCTTTAGACGTCTGACATTGATGTCAGACGTCTGAATTAAGCTACAGACGTCTAAACCTGTACTGTTTTGTTCCTTCCTTTGTTTTAGCACTTCTGAACTTGAGATATTATATAATTTTGAAAATACCTTTTTATATCTTTAAATAATTAAAGATATTTATTATTTTAAAACATGATTTTCAAAAGTATATTTGTGTGTGTGTGTTTTATCATCATATCAGAGATTGTACAAGAATATTTAACTTTAGAAATAATAAAATTAGAGAACTTGATCTTTGTTGATGATATGATAATAGCTTCTCTTTGTAGATTCCTGTAAGAATATTTGACATTATAGTATATAGGTGAAATATATAGTTGTCGCATTAAAATCAAAGAAGGCAGGTTCCAACATTCTCCCCCTTTTTGATGATGACAACTATATAATTCAACGGTTAGTATAACCATACCTTTTGCTCCCCCTGTCAATATGACCAATTTATATAGCAGAAATGTTATTATTTCTCCCCCATTGTCATTAACAAAAAGAGTTATAGGGGGTGTTAGATATAAAGAGATGACAAAACTGTGAATAACAAAATAGATAAGAAATGTACACAATACATAGTTGATCAACCAAGCGTGTACCAAGTTGATAAATCAATTTTTTAGGACAGAGCATTTGTTTCACCAAAACACAATGAACCAAATGTTTCAGAAAGACATAGAAAATTATACAAACAATAACATATAAGTTTTAAAAGCCACAAAAAGATACAGAATTTTATGAAACTGAAGTTTTTGTACCAAAAAGACAAACCAAAAGAAATCATCTTCTTTTAGCAGTCTCCCCAAGTTGGAGAGGGAGGAGGAGAAGATCCATGAGAATTTTTCCACAATCGACGAAGAATTGTTTTGACATTCTTCATCTCTCGTGCATTCTCTTCGACTTTGGCATCTAGATGATCGAATCTAGAATTGATGGAAGAAAAGCCTTGTGCAATTTGTTGAGAGATTTTCTTTTGATTTTTAGAGATGGTGATGTCAGACTTGAGCTTTTCATTTTTTGTATATGTGCGTGAAGTTACAGAAATTTGTTCAATCTCGTAATTTTTCGGGATTGGACTTTGGATAAAAGTTTGCTCGATAGCTTCGTCTTCTCCTTCTTCATCTTCCCCTTCATCTCTATCATCCCCTTCTTTTTCAGTATCTCCTTTATCTCCATCGTGTCCGGAACTTCCTACTTTAGTTTTTCCTTTTTCTTTTTGTAAAGCTAGTTGTTCCGCTTTATAATCAGGATATGTTGGAAATGTCGGAGGAGATTCCGGTAATCCCATCAAACTAAAAAAGCGAATATTGGATACCTTAATCTTTTCAAACTCAATTGCCGGACTTTGAATAGACAAGTCAGTTAGTATACGAGTAATATAAGGGGCATAGACAATTGATCGCTTCTTCGAGTCGTGATAAGTACGAAATGCATCGTAAAAATATTGTGCCCAATTGATTTGTGAATTTGATAATATTGCTTGAAGCGCCTTATCTTCATCATCATAAATGATCTCGTGGCTTCCTTGCCGGGGAAATATTGTTTTTATTAGCATTCTAAGCAACAATCGAGGTCGGGGACGAAGATGATTTGATCTATCTATGGACTGTCCTGGTTCAAAAAGATGATATATTCTATGTGTTTAAGATCCTCACCTTCTAACTTAAAATCATCTAAATCGACCCCATCCGTGCTACATTTTAAAATTCGTCCAATGTCAGCCGGAGTTATTTGTAGAATATTTCCAAATACGCTTGTCCAAAGCGTTCCTTTATCTCTATGAAGCCTAATTTTGGGATTGTTGATATTTGCAAGAAATAATAGGACACTAAGTCTACATATGTTCACTTGATTGTCTTTGAAATCAATAAGACTGGTGATCTGAGATCTATCAGTAAAGAACCTAATTTTGTAAGCAGGGAAATGATCAAGGTCATGGAAAATACTGTGAAATGAAGGCAGAGAAGATAGATGTTTGTAACGAGCCATACTTCGGGGTTCATGGTAGAGCCAAGCGGCAATTTGATCCTCTGTAGGGAGAATATGAGGAGTTTGTTGAGAAGAATCCCCTTTTTGTTTTTTGGTTTTTGATTTGGGCGCCATTGTTTTTGAAGAAGGCTAGGGTTTTGAATTTTGATTTTGAGAGGATTGAAAGAATAGTCGTGTTGAAGAAGGAAGACCTTTGATTTGAATTGTAGGGTTTTTCTGTCTAACAGGGTTTCAGACGTCCAAAAAATATAAAGACGTCTGAAGTCCTGTAGATAAGAGAATCAATGAACAATTAAGAGGAGTTTAGACGTCTAAATGTTTAGAATAGACGGCTAAACATGAAGGACAGACGTCTAAAAATTAGTGACAGACGGCTCAGATGGCTAAATTTGAAACAGAGAGTAAAAATCATTTTGAACTGAGATCAGACGTTTGAATATTTTATGTTAGACGTCTATTTTTGAGGACAGATGTCTGTTATTTTCACACAGACGGCTAATTTGATAATAGAAAATTTGAAACTTTTTATACTGAATTTAGACGTCTGTGATAAATGCTCCAGACGTTTGTGTGTCTGAAATAAATATAAAAAAATGTTTTACAGACGTCTGTATAAATGTCTAGACGTCTGTATGTCTGATGTTTAGTGTTTTTGCTCTGTTTAATGATAAAAGAAAATATTCATATATTTATTTATTTTCAAAATAATATAAAGCGAAAATGAGTAACCAAATGAACGTACAATCATATCATATATATATTATTTACTTAGGAGTCTTCGGAGTTTTTGGAGACTTCCCTTTGGATGAATCGAGTTGATTTTGTTCATCAAACATTTTAATGGGAGACCATTGAGGCTGTTGATCCCACGAATTTGGAGAAACATGAGGGCGTTGAGGTGAATGAATATGTGCATTTGTGTTGATCGGAGATGAACCACATATTTTTGCAGCACAACGTTCAAGAAAACTGAGTCTTCTACCATGACTCTTCTGCTCAAAATACATTTCACGCTGAAGATTAAGTGTTTCCCTCTGATAGTGATGTAAGTTATCTATCTTTTCTTTAGTAGTTGGAGATGGAAATAAATTTCTTCACGTGCGTTTATTTTCTGGCGTATATCCCGTATGATGACTTTGTGGTGGACATATCGGAATATAGGCTGGAGTTGGAGTTGGAAGTTCGGAAGACCCAGAACTAGGTGTTTCAAAGTCAATTGAAGAATATCCAGATGAATAGGAAGGATCATCTGAAGATGAACCGGCCATGGTATATATGAATAATGCAAAATTGAAAAACATAATTGATTTTTTTCTTTTACCCTTTTTTTTATTTGAAATAAGCCGAATGAAAGTTTTCTTCTGAAAGACAAAATATAAAACTGAAGACTAAACAATGAATAGTTAAGATTAAATGTAGAATAATTTAATTTTAACCAGAAGAAAAATGTGTGGACAAAAACCAAGTTTATATTAACCTTTAAATAAAAACAGAAATGAGTTGAAGTAAACTTCATAAATTTTTGAATGAGATGATTCCAAGTTCTCGTCTCAATTTTACAAAAGTGTTTTCATTTAATGGTTTGGTAAAAATATCTGCTAATTGATTTTCCAAAGATACGAATTCTAGATTGATTATATCTTTTTCAATATTATCACGAAGAAAATGATGACGAATATCAATATGTTTTGTCCGTGAATGATTTACTGGATTTTTAGATAAATTAATAGCACTTGAATTATCACAGAAGATTGTAGATTTAGATAATTTAAAACCAAAATCTTGAAGAGTTTGTTGCATATAAATTACTTGAGCACATGCCAAAGCTGCAGATATATATTCTGCTTCACCAGTAGAAAGTGATATGCAATTTTGTTTCTTACTAAACCAAGATACTAGAGATCGTCCAATGAAGTGACAAGTCCCACTTGTACTTTTTCTATCCGTCCGACTTCCTCCAAAATCAGCATCACTATATGAAACTAATTCAAAAGGACATTCTTTTGGATAAAATAGTCCAAAATCTTAGGTTTCGTTTAGATAGCGTAAAATACGTTTCACTGCTCTAATGTGTGATTCTTTAGGATCTGCTTGAAATCGTGCACACAAACAAACACTCATCATTATATCGGGTCTACTAGCGGTTAAATATAATAAAGATCCAATCATACTACGATATAATTTTTGGTCTACACTCTTGCCGTTTTCATCTTTTTCAAGATGTATGGTTGTACTCATAGGAGTTGGTTTGGCAGAAGTATTTTCCATACCAAAACATTTAATTAAATTATTACAATATTTTTCTAACATTTCATTTTCAAATTCACCTCCATGATCACTTCTAATGTTTTTAATTTTTTAATTTTTAATATTTTGAATACGTTTAACAAAGATTTTGAAATTTTCAAAAGTATCACTTTTGTTTTTCATAAATAAGGTCCATGTATATCTAGAGAAGTCATCAACTATTACAAAAACATATCTATTGTGATTAATAGATTGAGTCTGAGTTGGTCCAAATAAGTCTAGATGTAACAACTCAAGAGGTTGTAAAGTTGATATGATCTTCTTAGATTTAAAAGAAGATTTAGTTAGCTTTCCTAGTTGACAAGCATCACAAATGCTATTTACCTTAAAATTCATTTCAGGTAAACCTTTTACTAAATTGTTTTTGGATAATTTATTAATAGCTTTGAAATTTATATTACAAAATCTTTTATGCCATAGCCAAGGATCATTTTCTTTGACTAATAAGCACATATTTGTATTATGATTTATTTTCATATTCATAATATAAATATTACGATCTCTAACTCCTTCGAAAATAAGATTTTTGTTATGATCGAAATTGTTGCATTTATTTTCAGAAAATACTATGTTAAAACCTTTATCACATAATTGACTAATACTTAGTAAGTTGTGTTTTAAATTTTTAACTAATAAAACATTTGTAATATGAGGTAAATTAGATGTACCGTCATTGCTCACATCGCCTTTGCCGATGATGTCACCTTTGGAATTATCTCCAAAAGTGACAAATCCTCCATCTGAGTAAATAATGTTAGTTAACATATTTTTGTTGCATGTCATGTGTTTTGAGCAACCACTGTCTAGAATCCATTTTCCTCTTTTCTTAATCGGTACCTGCAAAAAATATTGAAATTCTATTGGTACCCATTTCCTCTGTTAGGGTCCTAAGGGTTAAATCTTAGGAAGCCAAACCCAGTTGGGTTTAGAGTTCCCCTTAAAAACAAAATTTTCATTCTTATGTACAAACATAATGAAAGATTTAATGTAGTTATTCCTAATCAAATTATTATTAGTTTTTGGAACCCAAATCATAATTGATTTTAAATGAGCAATTTTTGAAGAAGATTTTTGAGCAGATATAGATTCCTTTTTCTTAAAATTAGTATATAGAGAACCATTATTTTTAGAATGCTTTTGTATTGGTTTTTTATATCCTAACCCCTTTTTATTTGAACAGGTTTGAGAATTCTCAATTATTTTAGAGAGACTCTCTCTTCCACTGTTAAATTTAGAAACATTTTTAGAAATGTTTTCCAGTTTTGTTTTAAGATTTAATACTTCTATATCAAGTGTTTTAATATTAGAGTTTAAATCATAATTCTCTTGTGTTAATTTAACATTCTCATATTTCTGTTTTTCTATTTCACTACTTAAATCGGTGAATTGAGATGTTATATTAACATAAGATTCTTGAGATTTTACTAACTCTTCCTCTAATATTTTCTTTTCATCTTTTAACATGTCAGTTTCTATTTTAGTTCTATTTAATTTTCCTAAAGCATCTTTATATTTACACTTTAGGATTCTAAGTTTATCTAACAATTCAGAGTTTATTTCTATTAAATCGTCAAAAGTTAGATCACTTACATCATCATTTGTTGCCATAAAACAAACGTTGGCTTGTTCTGAATCACTGTCATTATCACTGTCTGATGAAGAAGATTCTGTATCATCCCATGTGACTGAGAAGGCTTGTTTCTTTTTATATTTGTCCTTTTTGAGATTATTTTCTTTCTTCCAATCAGGACAATCTTTTTATGTGGCCCTTCTTGTGACATTCATAGCATTCAAGAGATGAGCTTGATGGCTTATTGAAACCCTTGTTATTTCCAAATTTATTACCCTTTTTGAATTTCAAAAACTTTTTGAAATTTTTAGCTATAAATGCCATATCGTCTTTTGATTCAGAGTCTTCTTTTTCTACTTGAAAAGAAATAGTTTTCTTGTCCTATGCTTGTGCTCGTCTTGCCTATAAGTTTACTTCATAGGACATTAGATTACCTATTAATTCTTCTGTTTTATGGTTGAAATATCATTAGCTTCCTCGATAGTTAAGACTTTTCGTTCCCATTCATCAGTTAAAGAGTTAAGGATTTTTGAAACAATATCAGGTTCAGTAAAAGTAACTTCTAAAGCTAATAGTGAATGATAGATATCCTGGAATCTAGAGTACATTTCACTAATACTTTCTCCTTGCTTCATTCTAAAATTTTGAAATTGGTTTTTAAGCATAGAAATCTTGCTTTGTTTTACTTTATTCGTTCCTTCATGTGTAACCTTAAGTGTATTCCAAATTTCATATCCAGTTTTAAAAATACTGACTCGATTGAATTCATTTTTGTCTAAAGCGCAAAATAACATGTTCATTGCTTTTGCGTTTGCAGTAGCATCTAGTTTTTGTGTATTAGACCAAGCAGCATACTCTGTAGTAGGAATAGTATATTCAGTTTGAATGATATTCCAGGTTTCAAATCCACTATCTTGCATAAAAATTCTCATTCTAGTTGACCAATAACTATAATTTAATTCGTTAAACAATGGTGGTCGTGTAGTTGCTTGTCCCTCGGTAAAACTGTTGCTAGTGTTATTGTCCATATTATTAAAAAAAATCAGATAACTGTGTTATAGTTATGAGATGACCTTGCTCTGATACCAAATGAAAGTGTATATGGATCGATAATATAGTTAAACTATGACTAGCAAGTGCGGAATTATAAATAATAGTAAATAACAGTAATAAAAATGATTCCAGAGATTTTTATACTGGTTCGAACTTCACGTTCTACGTCCAGTCCCAGACTCCTTCTGGAATTCCTCGAATAACCCTCACTTAACCTGGAGGAACAGGTATTACACCGCCTGAGCAACCGAACAGGACTTTTCCGCCTAAGCAACTGAAAAGGACTTCAAATACAATTTGGTAAATTGTTTCTTGACTTGTGTGTTCTTTGAATAACACGAATATAGTCAATGTAGTACACCCTTCCTATAATCTTCTAGATATGATGATTTGAACGTGCAATTTGTAGGAAGTAGAGATTGAAAATCGCTTGTGATTATGATAATACAAAGCAAGTATAGGTAGAAAGAATTGGTAATTGAAATAGTGGATTTTCATCTCTATTTATAGTATTGAATAGTTTTAATTTAATAGTTGCAACTTTTAGAAGAAGTGCAACTCTTGATGAAGAAGACAACTCTTCAGAATTTGATATTTCATGAAGAGATGCTTCAGTTCGTCAAGTTCAGATGTCTGAGAGAAAAGTGACAGATGTCTGACTAAGGTTAAAAAACAAAAAATAGAAGAAACAAAAAATCAGTCATTTTAGACGTCTGTCATTTAATTCAGACGTCTGTATATGATGACAGACGTCTGTTATTTAATTGACAGACGTCTATTTCATATAGAAATAGAAGTACTTTATACTGAGGGTTCAGACGTCTGTTATTTTATCTTTAGACGTCTGACATTGATGTCAGACGTCTGAATTAAGCTACAGACGTCTAAACTTGTACTGTTTTGTTCCTTCCTTTGTTTTAACACTTCTAAACTTGAGATATTATATAATTTTGAAAATACCTTTTTATATCTTTAAATAATTAAAGATATTTATTATTTTAAAACATGATTTTCAAAAGTATATTTGTGTGTGTGTGTTTTATCATCATATCAGAGATTGTACAAGAATATTTAACTTTAGAAATAATAAAATTAGAGAACTTGATCTTTGTTGATGATATGATAATAGCTTCTCTTTGTAGATTCCTGCAAGAATATTTGACATTATAGTATATAGGTTGAAATATATAGTTGTCACATTAAAATCAGAGAAGGCAGGTTCCAACAAGAAATGCAGTTAATTAAAATTCAGGGTTTTTAATACAGTTTCACAAACAATTATATTTTAATATAAATCATTTTTAATTATACAACATAATTTCTCACTTTTAAAACAATCATTTAAATACCCGTATATTCATGATTTTATAAAGTTAAATTTCTATTCAAAAGTCAATATTTAATAATAATTCACATATTAAATTCACACATTAAATTTCAATTCTTTATAATTAAATTTTAACTTAACACTTAAGTTTAAATCTCCCATATAACTTATTTTCATTTCATTTACTTACCTTCAAAAATTCACTTTTAAACAAAATTCATAAATTCCAATTTAAGTTATATTTCAAAATTTAACTTAAACATTTATTCATTCAACATTTTAACTTATTCAAAAATCATTAATATATTATAAAATCATCTTAAATCCATTTAAATTCGAGATATCCTAAATTTATCATATTTCCTATTAAATTTAAATTCCATTTCATCACCAAATTAGGATTTCCAAAAATACTTACATTTCAAATTTCTAACTTTACCAGTTATTTATTTCACTTATAAACTCTCAGAAAATCATTAATACTTTACAAAAATCATTTTTAATTAAGTTTAAATCAAAATATTATAATATTTATATTTCTAAAATATTTTAGAAATTTTAGAAAAACATATTTTAACCACGGGTCTGTATATCATTTACTAGCCTAGGTAAAGTAATACGGATACTACAACATTTCAATCTAAAATTTACAAATGAAAAATCCAAGTTTGATCATTTCAAACCCGCAATCCCAAGTAAGAATGAAATGAAAACCGCTCAGGCTTATCATTTCAGCCTATAACGATTTTCTCCTATTCTAAAGTCCGTTCGGGTATGTATCATTTCAACCCATAGTGATCCTAGTCTGTAGGGAACTTGCAATGGTGATAACAGATATAAATAACATAATAGCATGAAATAACAGTGACATATGATATAACAAGTGTAATAATAGTATGAATATCATGTGATAATAATATAGCAGTTATAACAGAATGATATAAGTTACAGATTCAAGTGATGTCAGTTTATCAACTATATAAGTACATATTAGTCTGGTGAGATTTACTCACTTGTTAAAAGCCGGAGATTGACACCAAAGCACACGATACTGACGCAACGAAGGCACGACAACACTACCATGATTTGAGAGTGGGGAGCCAAAGCTATATGACTTGATAACAACACAAAACAAGACAAGTATAAATATGATCTCAATACAAATTATCAAAAGAAACCATTTAGAAATGAATGCAAATACGAATCAAATGCTTTTACCATTGCCTCAACCATCATATGCTCAGCCAAAGGGTGGATATGGTCAGGTTTTGAGCATGGTTTGGATTAGGTATAGTCTGGAAAAGGTGCGGCTACAAGGTGATGAAGGTGAGTGGAAGTTACAAGGTGTTGAAGGCAATGAAATACCAAAGGGTTTCAAGGCAAAATGTGGCTTTTGTTGCACCATAGGGTTCGGCCCCTTGCTGATGTGGCTCGGCCATGATATGTGGTGGTCAGGTGGTGGCTGGAATGTGGGCCAGAGGTGGTGGAAGGTCAGGTTGTGGCGGCTGAAGGTGGTGGCCGTGGTTGAACATGAAGGTGATGGTGCAAATGGTGATTGGCTAGCATTGTTTCAAGATGTTTTACAATAGTTTTTGTGGGGTTTTGGTCCATGGAAGGCCACGGCCTGATCATGGCAGAGGGGGAGGAGGCTGAAGAGGCTGAGGAAGGTGGTGGAACAGGTCGGAGAGGGTGGTGGTGGAGTGTGGCCGAACAAAAGCAAGATGAAGGCAAAGCAAAGTCACTTGAAAATCAATGGAAGAGGTGGAAAAAAATGGAAAGGAAGACATTACCCAAAGTTTTCTTTCAGATCTGAAAGTATGGATGAGAAGGTGTTAGAATATGTGAAATATGGGGAAATGCAGCTGAGAAAAGAAATGAAAAGCACGGCCAAAACAATAAAGGAAGTAGGTTGAGAAAATGAAAAGTCGATAGATGAAAGGACTTGGAATATAAAGATTTTAAAACATTTCAAATTTCCACTCATTTTATATTTAATTTTAAATAACTGAAATATATATATATATTCAGGTATAATACGAAAATTTAGTAAATAAACAAAAATAAATAAATTTTAATTATATATAATTAAATCAAGAAAATAGCAAAGAAAATATAAACTAGGCTAGAAAATTTGAAAATAAATGCAATGAACTTTGGAAAAATTTTATGTACTTGAAAAATATTTATAAATAAAGATAAGAACACCAAATAAAAATGCATTCACAAAAATAAATAAATAAATTTTAATTAAACAAAATTTAAATGAAGAAAATAGTAGAAAAATGGACACTAGGCTTTAAACTAGAAAATAAATGCAATAAATTTTGGAAATTTTTTATTATCACTTTAAAAATATTAGAAGACAAAAATATACATAAATTAACATATTAACACATATTAAAATAAAATATGACAAATAAAATATAATTTATATAATTTAAAATAGACAAAATTGTTAAATAAATCAAATTGCACACAATATTGAAATATACATAACTTTCACAATTTAATTCCGTTTCCAACGAAGCAAAAAACAATATTCATGTTATTGTATCTATTTTCATAATCAAAGATAAAATTTAATATTTTAAATAATTAAAATTTGAAATTTAGAAGCCAAAGATCTAACAGTTTGAACAGAAATTCACTTTTCAGTAAAATAACCAATTTATACTAGTTCGAAATTATAGTTCACATAATAATTAAAATTTATTTTTAAAAATGAAATGTTTGAAATCAAAAAAGTTTAAAATAGTTTCAAAATAAAATAAAGTCAAATTTTAAAATATAGGCCAAAATCTAGGGTTGTTACAGTTTACAAATAAAACAACTTGAAAATGGTGTTTTTATTCATCAAGAAAAATATTATAACGATTTATTACGTCGCTTTGAAATGGATAAAACTTCAAGCAAACCAACACTGATGAGTACTAATGTTCACTTAGAAAAAGATGATAATGGAAAAGATTTTGATGAAAAATTATATCGTAGTATGATTGGCTCCTTACTTTATTTAACAGCTAGTCGACCCGACATTATGATGAGTGTGTGTCTTTGTGCCCGATTTCAAGCAAAACCAAAAGAATCTCACCAAAGAGCCGTTAAACGTATCTTACGATATCTATCTAGTATAAGATATTACAGTTTATTTTATCCTAAGGGATCATCATTTGAACTTGTTTCATATAGCGATGCATATTTCGATGGTTGTAAAACAGATCGTAAAAGTACTAGTGGAACATGTCACTTTATCGGACAATCATTAGTTTCATGGTTTAGCAAAAAGAAAAATTGTGTATCCTTATCCACTTGCGAGGCCGAATATATTTCAGCGGCATTAGCATGTCCACAAGTAATATACATGCAACAAACGCTTAAGGATTTCGGAAAAATTATTGATAAGTCACCAATATATTGCGATAATATAAGTGCAATAAATCTATCAAAAAACCCTGTAAATCACTCGCGTACTAAATATATAGATATACGACATCATTTCTTACGTGACAATGTCAAAAAAGGAATTATTACATTAGAATACGTAAATACCGAAACTCAAATAGTAGATATTTTCACAAAACCACTAAATGAACAAACATTTGTTAAACTGCGATGCGACTTAGGAATATGCTCCCTTAATGATCTTCTAACTTAACACCACATCCTCATTTAGTTTATATTTAGCCAAAAGTGTTTTTATCCACAAACTAAAAGTGATAACTCTTTTACCTTAAATTTTTTAGGAAGTTGTTTTCTGAAATTGTCTATAAATAATTTTTTCAAAATTATATATAAATCTTTAAAAGTAAAGAATATATATAGATTTCATATTTTTACAACAATATAATCATGTCTTCTGAAAATTCTCATATATCCTTCTCGACACTTACAACGGATAGCTCAGCAGATACACCTCAACGCCTTCCTACCCTTACACCAAATCAAGAACCAACATATAGGTGGTCCTCCTATCATACGGGATTCACTCCCGACAACAAGAAGTCCAAGTGATCTCTATTTGTTTCTCCTAACACCAAGGAGAAAATTGATGAGATACATCACTATCAAAAGCAACAAATAGATCTACAAAGGGAATTATATTTTGAACAAAAAGTAACGGCACGACGACTAAGTTTTTTGGAGCAAGTAGCGCTGAAGTTCTGTAATTCACGAAAGAAGGATGTACACGAACCACATCTGATTCCTTGCAGTTCTTTGAATCCCTCATCCTCGTATCATACACCATTGGATTCCTCACCAAGGCATTGCTCTGGTTCTCCGAGAACCCACGAGCGTGGAAATATATGGTCTCCACTCAAGCCATAGAGGGATGACAATTCTGAAGATCACAAGACTCCATCACCATCTAAATAAAATTAAATTATTATCATCATATTTGTATCTACGTATATTTGTAATTATGTTTCTCGAAAATAAAAAGATGTTTTTATAAAAAAAATTGAAAACTAAATCATACTCTTCAAAAATAGGCTATTTTAAGACAAACTGATTATTTCAGACGTCTTACCTTTGCAATCAGACGTCTGATACACTTGTATCACACAAGTTTTTAACCAGCGTGCATATGTCAGACGTCTGATACAATTATCCAAATGTCTGAAAATCTTCTGTACCTCATGAAAAATAGAACTCAGACATTTTCAAACATCTGAATTACTAACCAGATGTCGTAGAAAACTATCTGCCATTCATAAATACAAATTCGACCTTTCCCAGACGTCTGAACATACCAACAGACGTCTGATAATTCTCTCTGACTATCAAATTTTACAAATCGCTCAAATCCAGATGTCTACAGCAATAAACCAGCCATCTGATTTTATTTACTGTCTTAAAACTAGGTTAAATCAGACGTCTGATTTAACTTCCAGATGTCTGATATTCAATCGGCACTTTAAACTACCCTCCTTACGTTTATTTTTTCATTTCTATTCCACTTTCCTTATGCAAACAAAGTCGATTTTTTTCTTCCTCAAATTCAGTTTCACACCCAATCCAATTCGATGGCTCCTAGAACAAAGAATCCTAAGATCTCTAAGCGAAAACAAGACCAACCAACTTCCTCAAACCCTAGGTGTGTTCAGATGATCAAATAGAAAGATGGATGAATCGTGTTCCTCACTCACTCAAGAGATACGAGGACATTCAAAAAAAGAAACTACATACAGGTCTTTACTCAAATTTCCAATATATGACTTAGATGAAATGTGTGAAAATGCTGGTTTAGACACCTTAATCTCCTTCAATCCCAATAATATCCAAATTGATCAATTGGCCATATTTCTTTTCTACGCTAATTTGCATAGCACGGCAGTTTGGAACACTGAAAATGAGGAAAATTGGTTATGGTCCAGTATCTATGGAAACACAATTAGGCTCACTCCCGGAATAATAGGCAGAACACTCGGATGTTCCGAATCCGGAGAGGATTTATATAGTATTCCCGATATGCGTTTCAAACCACGAAACAATGTAACACATCAAATATGGGAAGATGAAATACCAAAATTTTCCTCCAAATATCTACGGCCTAAGGCGAGACTTCTAACTCGTATGATTATCAACACTAGCATTCCTCGTCTCGGTAGTCATGAGCAGATAACGGAACTATAGCACAAGGCTCTTTATGCTATATTCAGTGGAACGAGGGTCAATTGGGCAAAGTTTATATTTGACGAGCTCAAACATTTTTGGACTCGATCACGACCATCTATCATATATCCTACATATATCATAAGGTTACTACGAGCTCACAACATTCCTTCCTACCTATCCACGTTTGAAGAAATCTCTCCAAAATATGCTTCCACAAAGTATTTCTCACTAATGCACCTACCGGAAGATCCACCAGAGTTTATATCATTCGATGAGTGGACGCAACGTCGTCAAGCCAGACAAGCTGGTCCTCCACCTCAAAAACACCCTGACCCATCACAAGAAGTGGAACAACCTCACGAAACTACTCCTCCTCCTCCTCCACCATTCGATTATACGTCTCAAGATGATATTTTGGAGACTCAAACGAAGACGAATCCGAATGAAAGTATTTGAGACCTTACTCTTCACAATCAACATATTTTATCTCAAAATCAAAAAGCATTGGCTAGACGCATTGATAGTTTTGAAACATCCTTTGCTACACGCCTCGCCACAGTTGAAGCATCACTTTCAACTGTCTTATCGGTTCTAAAAGAGGTTCTTCAAAGGGTTCGTGGTCCTAGACCACCTTCAGAAGACTGGCCAACCCCAGTGCCTTATCCTCCTTCGAAGCACTCAAAACTTGTTGACGAAAAACCTCTAGAACAAACTCCGACATCTCCTACAACGCAACCTAGTTCTTCCAAAATTGAAGATAAAGGAGATGATCCGCAGAAATCTTCCCCAAAGGAATCTTAGATTTCTAGGACTTTTCTCTTATGTATTCAAAACTATAAAACTATATGAATGTAATCAACTGAATGTTATCAATGAAAATTTCTCTTTTGGTGTGTTATCTCTATATATATTTCTGTCTTACAATATCTGGTAAAACTCTACAAGGTTCTGTATTCTTTTTGATAATGCCAAAGGGGGAGATATAATACAGATCACAATAAATTATGGTAAGCACATATTCAAGGGGAGATTTATAAAATTATTTATAAGTACATTGTATAGTTGTCATCATCAAAAGGGGGGAGATTGTTAGGAAATCAAATCTACAGTTTCGATGACAACAACTATACAATGGAAATGGAATATATGTATATATTTCTATACAGGTACTTGCTAGAGCAACATCACTAGAAAGACAAGAACAAGGTGCAAAGAAAAATACAAGAGACTACAAGTCGATAAGATCAAAGAAGCAACAAGAAACATGCACAAAAAAGGACATGCACAGTTTTTAGACGTCTGAGTGCACAAGTCAGACGTTTGAAAATATCCTCTGGAACATCAAAATAGACAAGACCAGACATCTAGTAAATGCACCCTGACGTCTGAAAATCTACCCTGAACAAAAATTATACATACTCAGACGTCTGATACAAACATCCAGACGTCTGAATTCAAACTCGGGATCTTCAACTACCAGATTTTAATAGACGTCTTCGCTTCTCTTCGCTGCAACTCTTCATCATCAAGAGAATCAACTATAGAGCGCTTGTTAATGGATGCAACTACTCAAGGAATCTCTCTACTACTATATATATCTTCAAGAATCAAGAGAACACTTACCATACTCACTTATGCTCTCTAATTATACACTTTATCATATACTCTTGATCTCTAGCAATCTATACTTATATTCTACTCTTCCAAATATACAGTTCTTCATAGACAATACTCTCTAGATATATATATTGGAAGCATTTGTACTAATTAGTCAATATCCGTGTTATAGAACACACATTTGACAAGAACAATCTATTGTAACTAATCCTATTCCTCCTGGCGAAGTGAGGGTGTTTGGTAGTCGAATTCCGAAGGGGAGCTTCGGGACTGGACGTAGGACGGGAGGTCCGAACCAGTATAAAATCCTGGTGTGCTTATTCTATATTTACTTAGATTAGTATTGGTTTAGTTGCATTATATATTTAGCCACATATACTTGTATATACACTACACGATCCACCCTATAGACTTTCAGTTAGTAGTGTATACAGATGCATATAGAACTAGATTAGGAGTTGTATTAACGCAAAAATGTAAAGTGATTGCCTACACTTCTTGATAGCTCAGACCGCATGAAGTAAGATATCTCACCCATGATTTAGAGTTGGCAGCGGTGATCTTCGCATTGAAAGTGTGGAGACATTATCCTTTGGGAGAAAAATTTGAGTTGTACACAGATCATAACTATTTAAGGTATTTATTCTCTCATAAGGAGTTGAATATGAGATAGTAGAGGTGGCTGGAGTTTTTATCAACTTATGATTTTGGCATAGAGTATACACCAGGAAAAGGTAATATGGTAGCTGATGCTCTTAGTAGAAAACATCATAATGTAGTGTTAGCTATGTTGGAAGAATGGAAGGATCTTGAGGCATTGACTACGTGTAGTGTGCAGTTAAGATTAACTGCTAGTTCTAGTCAGAGTACCGGCATGTTATCCTATTTGGAATTTTAACCAATTTTGATTGAAAGGATTGCTTCTAAGCAAAGAGAGGATCCAGTATTGGCTAAGAAGATTAGAAGACTTGAGATTGGAGCCGAGATTGATGATTTAAGATATTTTAGCCTTGACCAAAAGGGATGGTTAAGAAAGAAGGGATGGTTATGTGTTCCGAATGTTGGAGACCTATTAGGGAATGTCATCGATCGAAGTTTATGATTCATCCTAGAGGAACCAAAATGTATCAGGATATGAAGAAAAGTTTCTTCTGGGAAGGTATGGAGAGGGATGTTGGCTTCTGGGTAAACCATTATTCGAATTTCCAGCAAGTAAAGGTTGAACATTAGAAGCCGAATGGATAGCTTCAGCCTTTAGATATACCTGTTTGGAAATGGGATTCAATATCCATAGACTTTATTGATGGGTTGCCAAGGTCGAATCGAGTAAATGAGAGTATATGGGTCATAGTGGACAGATTGACCAAGAGCGCCCATTTCATTCCCGTTAAGTGAACCGAAACGGCACCTGTTTTGACTAAGTTATTTATGAAGAACATAGTTAAACTGCATGGGATTCCAGTAGCATAGTAAGTGACAGAGATACATTGTTTACTAGTGAGTTCTGAAAGAGTCTACAGGAAGTGTTAGGTGCTAAGCTTAAGATGAGCACTGCTTATCACCCTCAGACAGATGGTAGACAGAGAGAGTCAATAAAGTACTCGAGGATTCATTGAGATCTTGCGTACTAGATTTTGGTGGATCATGGGAAGACCACCTATACTTGGTTGAGTTTTCCTATAATAATAGTTATCTGACTAGTATAAGAATGGCACCTTTTGAAGCTTTGTACGAAAGACCATGCAAGTCACCAAAATATTGGTTGAAAATCAGAGACATGTTAGTCTTAGGTCCAGATCTGGTGAGAGAAGCAAAAGAGAAAATTGAGTTAATCCGAGGAAGGATGAGAGAAGCTCAGTCTAGACAGAAAAGTTACGCAGATAGAAGTCGTAAAGATCTAGAGTTATCAGTTAGAGATAGATTCTTCATTAAGGTATCACCAATGAAAGGTGTGGTGAGATTCGGTAAGACAGGAAAGTTAGCACCGAGATATATTGGACCGTTCCCACTTATAGAGAGAATCGAAAAGCTCGCATATCGAGTAGAGTTACCGAGTATTTTGGCAGGTGTCCATAATGTGTTTCATGTCTCTCATCTTAGGAAGTATGTGCATGATCCAGATACTACTATCACTCCGACTGCATTGGAAGATATTGTAGTGGAATTGGGTCTGACTTTTGTTAGACAACTAGTTAAAGTTGTAGCGAGAGATGAGAGGAGGTTAAGGAACAAGACAGTTAAGTTGGTGAAAGTTCAATGGAGCAACAATAAGAAAGACTGTACTTGGTAGATAGAGGACAGGATTAGAGATACTTATCCTGATCTGTTATGAGGGTATGTTCTACATTTGATATATATGGATTGTTTGCTAGTCAGATAGGCTAGTATTGTTATTAGGTAATGTTACAGATGTTTGCATGGTTGATATGCTTAGTATTTAGTCCTTACTGAATTTTGAGGATGAAATTCTTTAATGAGGGGAGCCTATAACACCCCCAATTTTAATTAACATTATTCAGGAAATTTAATTAGATAAATTAAATAGAATGATGTGATGATTAGAGTGATAGGGGAATTGAGATTTGAATATAATTAAGGTCGAGCCTTAACTAAATAAATACATAAGATTGTTTTATAACTTAAGCATATAGTTGAATAGGGAATGGGTAATATAGGAATAAATAAGGCTTTATAACCCCCAAAACCTTATTCCATTCTATTCATGTTTTTCATAAATCAAAAATCTAAATAGCAAAGCCAACATTAGCCTTAAGGAGAAGAGAGCATGAAATCAAGTAGGGTTTTAGGAGTTAGCTAAGAAGATTTAAAAGCAAGATTCAAATCTCAATCCATTATCAAACAAGGTGAATAGTAGCTCAAACAATCTCATGTTTATTATTTTGGGATTATCTAGATTCGGATTGCATTTGATGCCGAGTATGCATCGAGGATTTGATAATATGCTATGTTTGTTTTGGCCATGTTTGACAAATGATAAGTTATAAGAATATTTATGAACATGATTATTACAGTTCTAAGATTTAAATCAAAGATATATTTCTCCAAATGCCATGATTTTTGAGTATGATGTTTAAAAGATGAATTTGGAGATGAGTTTTTATTTTCATAATTTTCCTAAGCCTAAGGAATATTATGTGAATTTTTAAAGATGGAAAACATGTTAATTCGGGTCTAAATTTAATTAGGTAATTAAATAATGATTTTTGGCTCGAAAATTTTGTATAGTGAAGAAATTATCATCTTTGAATTTATATGAATTTTTGAAATTTTTCTGAAATATATTTGAGGGGATATGGATTAAATAAGAAAGATTAGTGTTTAATTGTTTAATTGGTTAATTATGTAAATTAACGTTTTAAACATATATTTTTGGTCTTGGAAGACAAGTGCGGTAGCATAGCTAAAATTTAGTTGCAAATATTTTAGCAACCAATCATATTTTAACATATAAAAGAATTTTTTTGAAAAGAATATGCTTTGTTAGGCAATAATTCAGTTGTAGTGATAATTACGACGATGCCACTTCCCTTTATATTGATATCGCGCTTATCACCCCTTCAACGTCGTTGAGAGGAAATCATATGGCACTATTTCAATAGTGCATAGTGGTCTTAAGCTCGTCGAGGTCCAAAAATGCGGTAGTAAGAGGAGTCGTCGAGCATTGTACAACATCGACATGCTTCATGATACCGCATTATCATGATGCCGCATTATTATACTCTGCCACATGTCTTAAAAACAAAAGGGAGATTAGTCGTTGCATTTATACACATTCAATATCGTCTACATGATTCATGTCACCGTACTTCTCATGGTGCCGCACTTGTTGTGTCATCACACTTATCGAGTTGTCGCGCTTTATACTAAGAAGTATGCTTGTCGCATATACTACTTTGAGCTTTTTGCCTCGCCAACCCAAATGGTCATTCCGCCTACACAATGCCGCTTCTAAAATAGATATCGAGCCTTGTCAATGCCAACTTTAACTAGTCTTTGAGTTTTTAAATAGGTGGATAGCCTATGTATCATAAGAGTCGACGACATCATTGGCATCGAGGCTTATGATGCCGCATGTTTAGTCTTCGAGTTTTAAGAGGCAGAAAGCCTTATGCTTTTACATCAACATGATATGATGTCAATGTTGATCAAACTAAGATGTTTTGAAAGCAAAAAACCTTATATAATTTTCAATCATATGCATGGCAATATAGAAAGGGTTTTATATAATAGCATTAAACTTTGAGAATACGAAAAGATGATTTCCTTGTTTTGGGGTTAAGGGTATTAACCATATTTCCTTAAGAAAATGATTACAGGAAAGTAAACAATGGATGTTTATAATATTATGTGCATTTAATCATTGATTATAAATGCTATTGTTAACATATTCACTTCATTGTTGACCCATAATTGCGTTTTGGGGTGTTAAGGCCAGGATAACCGGCTAGGTTGACCCAATAGTAAATATAAATTTACTTAACTGATATGCGAGTAGAATTGCATCCAAGAGGTCAAGTAAACCAGAATATAGGATGCCCAGAACTGATCAAAAGATTATTGAGTTAGATGGGTTCTTAGTTAGCCCATGAAAACTATGTTATGAGAAATGTTATTGGCAGGGGCCAATAGGTTCTTAGTGATCCCATGAAAACTATGTCTGGAATATGTTATTGATAGAGATCAATAGGTTCATAGTTAGCTCATGAAAGCTATAATTTGAGAGAAGTTATTGGAGAATCCAATAGGTTCATAATGATCCCATGAAAACTATGATTGGATAAGGTTATTGGAGAATCCAATAGGTTCATAGTGATCCCATGAAAATTATGATTGGATAAAGTTATTTGTAGAAACCAATAAGTTTTATGTGATCCCATGAAAACTATTAAATTGGATAGATAGTTTGTAAGATTGGAATAGGTTATTAGTCAGCCGATAAAAAATAATAAGTTAAATCCTAGAAACTATAAACTGAGAAGATAGTCAGATAAATTAGGATGGAAAATCCAGGCCATATTGCAGTTTTGAATATCATCATATTATGTTATGTTTTAACCATTGTGGATGTAGGTGCACAGTATATGGTTATTATAATTATGGTTAGGATACTAGTGAGGGAACCCCGTTTCGCTCAATGGCGTGGTCTCACTAGATATCTAGCCTATCCGAGATGGTTGGTTGTTATTGACACCAGACTTTTTGTCTGACCCGAAGCTTTTGTCTTTCCCCTTAAACTCTCGGTTACTCATTTAAGTAGATCGAGAGTAAGGGTTTTTCAAGTTCTCTTTAGACGAATAAGCTTCCGGAGACGTGCAGGGGGAAATCTAGCTATTAGGAGTTATATAACTATTTCTGATTTGCTTTGATTCTGCTTTTGTGTTGTAATGGCAAGTTGTAATAAATGCCAAATATTTGACTCTGATCATCCAAGGGGACATCTTCATGTATCACTCTTGGAATATGTTAAATAATTTTTTTTTGAACATGGTTTGCGAACTAGGATTACATAATGTTGAAATCTTCTTGTGAAATGAAATGAGAAAATTTATTTAAAACTATGTTGAATTTTCCACATTCATATGTTTATGGTATTATCAAAATGATTAACATAGCCGCATTTTATCACTAGATATTAATAGATGTGGATGACTGCAGCATCCGTAGCACTTAGTTTTGGGCCTTAAAATGGGGGATGTTGCATTAGTTTACTCTGATTGATGTATGTATATTATAATTTTCTTTTGTAAACATCTATTGTATATTATATATTACTCTTCATGATGTAAGATTCCATTCTGTCATTTCTTTCTCCTCCCTAGCAATCTGTCTTTCCGGTACTTGGATGCTCGACACTTGAAAATCGAGGATATACAAGTATCGACTTTTGAGGGTCGAAAAGGTGGATCATTACAAGTAGTATCAGAGCTTAGGTTGAGCGAACACTTAGGCTTTGATGAGGTACACTCATTAGAGGTAGGGTTAGTAATAGCCTAGAATGAGTTTGAGTGCGTATATATAAGAGTGCGTATTTGTTAGTGATATTAAAGATTTTATATTGTGTTGATTTATTGTTTGAGTGGTTTATGAATTTTGGTCGATACAGAAGGAACAACTATATCGATAAGGGTTTCTAAACACTTGTACAAGGCAAACCGTCACAGTATTGTTTTTGAAATTGGTAAATGAAATAATTTTACCTACCTTATATTATATATATATATAAAAATAATTTTCAAAAATTGATATAGTAATTTATGGTGTGTTTATTTGTTAGGAAATGAGAATATTCATTATTATCATTTATTGTTTGATTAGTTGTGCTCAGATAATTTATGAGCATTTATTGTTTTGGTTGAATTAAATAAGGAGACCTTGTGAATTAATTTTCACAGTTTGACTATAAGATGTTCGGTGAAAATGTTGGGTTAAAATTCAATTTTAATATAAGTTGTTTATTATAATTCAGACAAGATAAACATTTGTGAAACGATTTTATATGAAAAAGTGAAATTTTTAGTATGGGTTATAAATAAAAAGGATTCAAAACTGAGAATTTGATAACTTAAAATCCGAGTATTTTGAAAAAAATGATTTTCCAAAGTTTTTGGGAGAAATAATAAGAGTATTATTTGGAAGTATTTATGAATAGAAATATTTTTAAAATGATTTCAAAGAAGATGGAAAGCACTGAACTCACTTCGATTGTTGAAAAATAATTCTGGTGATGACTGCAGCATCATCGGCGTTAATTTTTGAGTTTTTAAGTAGAAGAATGCTACCATAGTAAATTACTATAGAGTTGTTTTGATAAAACGAATTTTGTTTTGAATTCCAAAGATATGAATTGATATACAAAAAGTTATAAGAATATATTATTTCAAAATGATTTGAAATAAAACACAGTGTTTAGTTCTTAAATTTTTCAGTTAAGTGATATTATATACTCATGTATCCAATATATTAGTGTGGTTTGGTTTGTGGATCTCATTTTAATATGTTGTTTGGTAGTTTTCATTTGTTGAAATGAAATGGAATTTTTGGGTATTTTGGACAGTCGAAAACTTCCAAATTTTTATAGGAATTGAAGCTAAGTGTTTTTGAGAAATTATAAGAAAACAAGTTTTTATAACTTGTAAATTTGAGAAGATAAAGTGTAAATCAGTTTAAATTTTTTGAACATCTTAGGTATGGAAAACAAATATGATATTGTATATATACTCTCAGGATATAGTATGGTATTATACAAGTTAAACTTAAGTTTTTATGAAATATTAAACGATTTTTGAAGTAGAAAGAAATTGGTATTAGTAAGAACCAATAAGAATAAGTATGTAAGTTGTACGTAGATAATTTCTTTACACGGTTCTAGATACAAGATTCGAGTACATGACTTTTAGGTGATTTACACCGACACGAATAAGGATTTATCACTCAATTCTTGACCGTGAACACTTAGTAAGGGTTCTTAATATGTTACCAATGTTTTCTATCATAGTATATGAGTATGTAAGGAGAACAGAGGTTCCTAATAAAGGAGTCTAATCGAAGTTCGCACCTGAGAAGTCAGGTGAGCGATACTAGTGTAGAAGAAAAGTTTATGTATTCGAGTAAGTGATCGAATCATATATTGCATACGGATGATATACATACATTCTACGGGCTTATGGAAAATATTAAGTATTATGTGGACCTATTTCTTCCTGGGTTTGATAGTGACAAAATTTCGGGAACGAAATTCGTTTTAGGGGGAAGAATGTAACGACCCAAAATTTTTATTGTTTCAAATGATAATATTTAATTTATTTAAATATTCAAATTTGATTCGAATAAAAAAATAATAAGTAAATCAATATTTGATAAAATGACTTGATTTTTAATAACATAATTTTAAATGGAATTATGGGATTTTTCCATAATTTTTAATTTCAAAAATATTTAAATCTTCATTCAATGTAATTTATGACAAACGATACCATTTTTGAGGACTTCCTAGAATTTGATAACGAGTGTATTTTATTATGTTTTGGGATTGTGTTACATTTCGGTGCGTGATCATATTTTTATTTCTATCATTTGCGGTCTGTATGCGAACGGGATATTGTGTAGCAGAGTACTGCAAATATACTATTCAAAACTATTTCAAAAATAAAATCAAAAACCAAAATTATAAACAAGCTTTAAATGTATTTGATCTTGATATGATGGTTGGTTGAATTTTAGATGGTTTCTTAAGCTTAAAGTAATGTGTTGGATAGGGTTATAAGTACATACACTTCACTCATTCCGTCCAACATTTCATTTCATTCACTTATCATTAATTCTCTTCCTTTCCTCTTCTTCTTCCTTCTTCTTTTGTTTCCCATAAAATGGAAAAACCCTTATCTCTTTACTTCAAAAAAATTAGTATATCACAATCCAATCAAAATTTGCAAAACTTACAACATGAAAGTTCTTCAATTAGGTCTCTTCTATTTTCTAAAAATATCCGCTCGTCGTTTCATCGAGCGAGGTTGCTGGAATTGGTCAAAAGCAGTAATGGTTGATTATTAATCGTTTTTCGATGAACTTGGAATGGCGAACATGGATTGGTTCATATGGTCGAGTCAAGATTTTTAGAGTTGGTCTCATAATTTTTAGTGGTCGGAACCTTCATGGAGAGTTAAATGAACGGATTTTGTTTGTAATTGCCGACAGCATGATGGACTAAGGGAGGAGTGGCTATTATTGGAAGAAAGGTGGGGCCGAGGAGGAAGCACTGGTGGTGGTCGCTGGTGGTCCAATGGTCGGGGGAGGCTGGACGAGGTCAAATTAGGGTTTCGAGGGCTGTTTGTATTAGGTTCCATTTCTAGGCTCTTAATGGTGGCGTGATGCATCGAGCTGGTTGAGGGTTGTGGTGGAGTGGGCCAGGTGATGCTGGTTTTTGTTGGAGGTGGTGGCGTGGGCCATGGGTAGCCGAGGCGGTAGCATTAGGGAGGAGGAGTTCGGTTGGTTCACATGTTTTACTTCAGGAGCACAAGTGTTTTTGAAGAGAAGAGCACTGTAGCATTTGGCGGGATGGGTTTGAATAGTTCGGCCTAGGTCGTGTTTTGGTTGGTGAGACATCTTAATTTATTTGCTTTATTTATATGAATTAAGTTAAATTCATAAAGCTATATATCATTCGTTTTAAATCCGATTAACCTGCAGTTTTTTGCATAGACTCGTATTGACGGGTACAAAGTTTTGGTATAATTTGTTAATAGTTTGGATGAAGTATAAATTTATGGTAAAATAATAGTGGTTTAATATAATTACATTATTTAAAATAATAATGTGGTTAAATTAATTATACTTCATTGGTGATAGATGTTTGGGCAAAGAAAACATCGTTCTATTATAATTAAATTGAATAGAATATTTAAGACATTTATTGAGCAGAATAAAACACCATTCTGCTATATTTTATTTGACTTGATTTATTTGGACATCTGTTTAGAAAAATAAATCCTCATTCGGCTATTTTATTAATTTGGGCATTTTATTATATGCCAGTCGATTTATATGGAATAAATTATGTGTTAACTGTGGATTTGATTTTCATACATGTTTGTTTATGTAAATGCCAGTGATATGACTTGGAAAGTGAATTAAAAATAAAGGGTAGCTTGTTCAAGTACCATTGTGGTTTGCTAAGCCTCTTTCCAAATCTGAAAGGTTAGGATTTAAATTAACTTTAATTTTATAACAATTTATGGTTAAATGTTTTTGTAATTATAAGTTAATTAATTTTTTTTGATTAATGATGTTTAAGATAGTTAATTATTTTATTTAAAGATGTTTAAGTTGATTAATTATTTTAATTAAACATGTTTGAGTTAGTTAATTATTTTTATTAAAGACGTTTAAGTTAATTAATTATTTTCGCTAATGATATTTTAAGTTAGTGAATTATTAAATTAATGGTATTTAAAGTCAATTAATTGATGTAATTAATGATGTATCAAGTTATTTAATTGACTTAATTAATTGTGTCTAAGCTAATAAAGTAATTTTTTAAAGGTACTTATAAATAATAAATACAGTTATATAAGGAATTTTACTTAATAAATGATATTTCATAAAGGAGATTTTCGAATAGAAGATATTTTGCAAGTGAGATTTATAAATGGTATTTTATAAATAAAAGAGAGATTTATAAAAGGCACTTTATAAATAAAAGAATGGATTTATAAGTAGTATTTTAAAGATAACGAAGATTTGTGTTAAATATATAAGATCTATAAAAATGAGTTTTGGATTTATAGAAGGATTTTTATAAAGGATTTTATAAAAGATTTCTACGAAGGAGTTTATAAAGTAAGAAATAGAAAATAGTTTTATGAATTAGAAAGGAATTTTATAAATTATTTTAGAGATTTATAAATTAATTTGGAGATTTGTAAAAGGATTTGTAAATATGGAATGAGTTAATAAAATAGTGAATTTTATAAAAGGGATTAGGTTTAATTTTGATACATAATCCTTCTTATTTATGGTTGTATGGAAGCATTCTTTCCATACTTAACACCTAAGAAAAAAGCGGTTTGGGTTTAGAGTAAGTAGTGTTTTAAATTATATTTGTTTTTTTGCCCATTCAAATATGAATTTGGAAAAGAGGAAATCTTCCATAAGTTTTGTTAATATACTTATACCGTTGAGATAAATATATGGATCAATTTTCTAAGTATTGAAAGTATAATGGTTTATGAATATACTTATATCGGTGAGATAAGCATATGAATGTCTATCCAAGTACTGAAAGGAGTATAAGGGGTTTGTGAATATATCTTTGTAAAAGTATATTGATACAAGTATTTACAATGTGATTTTAATTAATGAAATGATTAATTAAAGAGACTTAGTGGTTACTTTTTCTTAGCCATGCTTGATTAAATCCTTGGTTGAATTATCTGTTTATTTGATAGTTAAATAACCGGCTACCAAATGTTGGCCAGTTTCAAAAATTATTGTTGTCGGTTCAAAGAGACCGAGATATGATAAACATGAGTTGTCTAAAAACCACTTTGGACCGACATAAGTGTTTGAATTGAAGACATCTTGAAGATGATGGGATCGAAGACGAAGTTCTTTGAAGTGTAAGGGATACTTGCTACTAATCCTGAGGGTGATTCTAAATTGGATGTTGTAGAAGTAGTGCCTTTAGTTTGTTTATATCATGAACAACTTGTGTGGGCGAATGCTGGCACTGCATTGTTACCTGGAGGGCAGTGTAGCATTTCAAGTGGGATTTACTAAAAAAAGTAAAATGTAGCCTCTAGCCTTACCAACTGGAAATGACTAAAACATGGGAAATGCTTTAGGGCTATATGCGTCGCACCTATTAGGATATTGGTCATTGTAACACCCCACACCCTTTAGTATACCCAAAAAGGCACACTAAAAGATGTGGTGCGTTGTAGGTATAGCTAAAAACTTACAGAGACTAAGATTCACAAGACAAAATAAATAAAACAACAGAAACAATTAAAACAATAACTAATTTAAAATCAAACTCCATAAATACTTCATAAAACAAAATATGTCTCAAAATACCAAATATCCATGTCTAATGAAAAACATTATCTCAGTCATAACATCATAGTACATAAAATAATCATCCCTCTCAAAGAAAGTACCAGTACATCAAATGAAATGAAAACTGAAAAAGAAGAAGTATAATACATGAAGAAAGTCTCTGCAGCTGAACCTCCAAGAAACTTTGAAATCTATTATCCCTGCCTCTGCTGGCCTATGGAGGGGAAAAGGGAAATAGAGGAGTGGGTCAGACTAAAAGTCTGGTGAATGAAAGTTTACTAGTATTCTTAAGCAAGATAAATAAAATAGACTTTGCAATAGTTCTAGTATAAAAGGAAATAAAGGAAAGATAAAGTTGGGATAAAATACGGTTTGATTGTTTGCTTTGCTTAGATAGTTCGATTAGGTTGTTTGCACTTTTCTTAGATAACTGCTTTGATTAGGCTGAAACCCTAATCATACTTTAATTAGGCTAAAGTCCTAATTCTACCCTTTGATCGGCCTTTTGTCTCTACTGTGCCTACTGCGGGCTAGACCCATTGGCCCCTACGCAAAAGATGTGGACTAGACCCTGTTGGTCCCTGCGCAAAAGATACGGACTAGACCCTGTTGGTCCCTACGCAATAGATACCTACTTGGCGCTTGCAACTCAATAAAGACTTATCAGCCAGCACTGAGGCCGCACGCTCGACCACCATTAGGCTCGTGCTATCTGTTGCTCCCTCCTGTTGACCTCTTATTTACCTCTGCTCCAGCATATGCGTGCCCTTGCCTCACCTGTGCTATTGTGAGACCACCCGTGTCTAACTAAAAGGGAATGCTATTGGTATGGGTCCTATCTAACAAACAAAATCTAGTTGCGCTCCTTGTCCAAATCCCCATGATTTGAACTTCTATTTATTGACCTCTTATTTACCACTACTCCAGTATAAGCGTGCCCTAGTCTCACCTAATCTATTATGAGACCTAACTGAAAAAGGGAATGTTGTTGGTACGGGTCCTAGTTTTATCTTTGTTTATTAACTTATTCTAAGTCTTAAAGATAAGCCTTTTATGTTTAAGAATAAGCTACTTCTGCTATTTCTTCTATTTTCTCTTTTTAGTTATAATTATATGTTATAACTAAGCTTGCAAATATCTTGAATTTTCCTATTTCAGTCTAAGTCCAATTTATTACAGTTCTTCTTATTTTACATCCCATTTTCTGTAAATTCAGTGTTCTTATATTTTAGTCCAAATTAGCGACTTATTTTCTATTATCTAATACATTCGCGTAAAAAGGAAATTAAAAGAAAAATATTTAAAGAATAAATCCCAATGTAGAATAGATGTAAATAAACAGTTGTTTGTACCAAAATTAGGCACAACACTCTTCGGAAGTTTTTGAAGAGATAAAATGAAGAAATTAAATGGAAAAAGAGGATTATCTAACAAAAACTCCAAAAAATAGATATGTAAATGATGAAAACGCACAGAAACACGAGAATTTAGAGTGGTTCGGCGTATTGCCTACGTACACTATGAAATTTATCACTTTATTGATGTTTCTTTGATGTTTACAACTGATTTCAGCGAATAACAGCAGATTACAATGGATTACAGTAGTAAAATTCGCTTGTAGCAGCAGTAATGGAGTTTAGAATTGAATCCGGCAGAGTCTCGGCGTTAGAGCGTCAAAAGATCCTTTTTCTGTAGGCCCTGGGGGTCTATTTATAGGTGTAGGAGGCTGATATTTCACTCAGATCTCGGGAGACTTCTTCTGGCACGTGAGGGGGCCCACGCGACCAAGCCCGTGAAGTTTCCGCTCGATCCGTGATCGATACGAACGAATTTCGTATCGACCAAGATTTCATCCAATGGAGTCGAAACTTGGAGTGAACATTCTTTAGCATGTACGTAAGTTCCTGTGAAAATTTCATAGCATTTGGACTTATGGATCTCCAGTTATGATCGATACGAAATGGTGTTTTTCAGCAGATCGTTTCGTTCAAATCGATCAATTCAAATCGATCCCTTCGAATCGATGGTAGCACGTGCCTTTGTGATGACTTGGCACACACTCTTCGGATCGATCCACCTTTTACGTCGAGTTGACCGAGTCGTCCTTGAACTTCGCCTCGTTCGTATCGAAGGCCGTTGCCCGGTTCGAGTCGATCAACAGCATGCTTTTTCGTATCGATCTATAGCATGCCCTGTTCGAATCGATGGAGATGGCTTGCTCGTATCGATAATGGTGGCTCTGTTCGCATCGATGAATGTAGCCCTTGTTCGTATCGATCAAAGTCACTTCGACTTGATGGATACGAACAAGCAATAATGGGATGGATACGAACAATGCTTACTCAATGGTTACGAAGCAGTGATTATTTAGTGGATACGAACTAAGGTTATCTGATGGATTCGAACATGGCCTTTCGATGCGAAGTGAACGATACTCGATCGATACAAACTAAAGTTTGATAATGGATACGAAGCTGATCGATACGAACTGTGGTGTGACGATGGATACGAAGCTGATCGATAAGAACTATAGCGTGACGATGGATACAAAGCTGATCGATACGAACTGTGGCGTGACGATGGATACGAAGTTGATCGATACGAAGTGTGGCGTGACGATGGATACAAAAATTAGGCTATTTCCTCCAACTTGCATCGATCATAACTTGAGCATATGAACTCGGATTGTCTTGAAATTTGGAACGATGGCTTTTATGGCTTCGCTCGTCGTGTCTTGTCAATTGTAACTTGATCCGGACTCAGACAAAATTCATCGATATCCATGGTGAACTTGTGCGTACTTGATATTCGGGATGAGCGATCCTCAGTTTTCAGTCAGTTCCTTGATATCTCGGCCTTGCCAAAAGGCAGGATAACATTTGCCCCCCAAAGTAAGGCTTATGGAAACATGACGTGCTTTGAAAAGCTGCAATCTTCAATCTGAACAGTTATCGTTTTTTCGCTGAAAGTTGTAATCTTTGACTGATTTCCTCTGTAACGTGAACCGTTGATTGTTAACTGTTGTACCTTGTTTTGTTGTAACTGATTGTTGTTTGATTGTGATTAGCTGTTTGTCGTTGTAATCATTATTAGATGAGTATCCAATTCCTACGGATGTTGAAAATTGAATATTAGTCCGACATACACCCATATATGTTAATCTGACTCTCGTTGACGTTGCACGTTCACGAGTTATTGTCATTTCTTTTGTATCGAATCCCGTATCGATCCTCTCCTGAACCGATTTTGAAATTCGAGTTGCAACAATGCTTGATAGTCGTTTTTGGATGCTCCTTCGTATCGATCCTCTCCTGAATCGATGTAAAAGGTCGAAAGATTGCTCTCGCATCGATATACTTTGTATTGATGGATACGAAATAAACATTTCGCATCGATGGATATAAGATTCGATGGATACGAAATTAACTTTCGTATCGACAGTTTCCCGTAGCTCCAGCGGGTCTTTGTGGTGCCTTTTGTATCGATGAAGCTCGAGCTGTTGGATTCGAATAGCCAGTTCGCACCGATGGGTGCAGACGTTTGGAGGTTGTGACTTGATGGATTCGAAAGGTGTAGCTCATATCGATGCATCATGGATGGAGTCGAAAATTACCGACATGAACAACAACTTCGAATCGATGGACCTTGGTGACAGTTTCGCATCGATGAAGGCTCGGGCTTATGGATTCGAATAGCTCATTCGAATCGATCTAGTAGTCAACCTGCCGTGGTCGGTCACGTTGACTGGGAGGCGAAACGTCTTTCTTCTTCATACCTTGGTCCATATAAATACCAAGGACTTAGTCATTTCTCACTTTTTGTTTTTACTCTGCTTCCTGCCTTCGTTTCGATCCAAAAGCTTGGAAAAAAAGCAGAACTTTGCTCGCCTTCGAATCGAACCAAACCTTCAATTTCTCTCATCATCTGCCAGATTTAGGTAATCTATCACACGAATTCAACATTTAAGCGACGAGACTTGAAATCTTCGCCATCCTATTTGCTTTTGCGATCGATTCTGATGAAATTAAGGCCAGAGACGAGCCAATGTAAGGTCGAGGACGGAGCATGGAAATGGAGTTGAGGCCACTTGGAGAAGAAGGAGTTGTGGAGGAATGACTTGACCTCCATTTCGCGTCGATCGAGAGTAGGAGCGTTCGAATCGAGCTAGATGACTTGACTTCGTATCGGAGTTCGTGTCGATCTTGGTAGGGCTAAATGGAATGATGAGGTTCACATCGATCGAAGATGGTTGGAACTCGTATCGATCTGGAATGATCGATTCGAGGATCTGGCCCGTACGATCGTTACGAAGTCCTGAATTCAACGATCGATACGAAGATTGGGGCGGTGATCGCGAAGCCAAAGGTTTCAGATTGATGCGAAAGCAATGTATCCGATCGATACGGGGTTGTATGCCCTGATCGATAAGAAACTAAAGTTCTTTGATCGATGCAAAATACACTCCCATAATCGATACGAAACGTATCGATTTGAACTTCTTCAATACGAAACGTATTGATTCGAACCAGGTTGATATGAAACTGAAGTTTCCTCGATCAATATGAAACGAAGTCGCCACGATCGATACGAAATGGGGGTGTCGTGATCGATACTAAGTTAAGGTCTCGGTGATGAGCGATCCATGTTTGGACTTCGTTTGATACGAAACTTCACGCATATTTGAACATTTGACTCCGACAAGCTTCTGCCTTGCATAATTGGACTTAATCATTTCACTGCATATCTGACTGCCTATTGAAGCTCGTCGATGGAACTGGAACTTAACAAAATGATAACAACTTTTAATTTGGATCGATCCCTAACATCTGGATGGCACGGTTGTGACAGTCAGCGATGACAGTCGTTCCGTCTGAATTTTGAAGTCTTATCTTTTACATGCCTTCTTTAACTATGTAGAATTTTTCAAGTGATATACAGCACTACACTGCATAACACGTTCACACACTTTACACCGGGGGGTGCACGAGCGTTATTGTCGTCTAATGATGATTTTTCATAAGTTAGTTAGTAATGGAATCTTCAAGCTCACAGAAACAGGAAGCTCAGAGTTTTATTCCTCCAATAATCGAGATACCGGCCATCGAGGCCGAAGTCATAGATCCAGCTCCGGACGAGTTTCCAGGCGCCCGGTTCATTTGCCATCCACAAGACTCTATGTCGTCCGACATTTCCGAAGATATGCTAGGACGGATATGCTTAAGACATGGTCTGTCGCTCGATGACGTATTACTGCCAGGGCCAGATGATAGACCGCATGCTCCCCCTTAGGGATTTACTGCTTTCAATCGTCATGCTTGCACAGCGGGGACACTTCCTCCATTTAATCAGTATATAAGGGAAATGCTGTCATTCCTTGGAATCGCTCCATCCCAGCTACACCCCAACGGATACTTCTTGTTGAATAGCACCTTCATTGTTTTTATGGAAATTCTCTTTCGACCACCAAAGCCGATCGAGATTAGATATCTCTTCAACATTAAGAGCCGTGGAGATAGCCCTTCTTTCACATTCTTGGAAGCAGTTAGGAACTACCAAATAGTAACGGGGTCCTGGGGAAGGCTGAGTTACTTTAAAACAGAATGGTTCTACGTTCGATGCCCCCTAGATTCCCTAAGAGATGGTTGGAAAGACATAAGCGTTGCAGTCTTTCTCATGAATTATCGAGATAATAATAATCGTTCTCAAAACTAACATACTTCTCTTCTCTTACAGCCGCAATCTCACGACCTGATGGTGGGTATTTTAGAGAGTTAGTTCGGATCCTCCAAGCAATTCCAGGTGAAGAGAGGAACATTGACTCGATTCTAACCGACAGAAACTTGAGAATTGTCGGGCTGATTGAACAGAGGCAAAGCATAAGGCTGGAAGGGACACTTAGAGCGGTCTCGAAGAAGCGGGTGAAACGCAAAGCGCCTGGTGTCGTGATAACCGAAGGGGTTGATCCGGAGAGAACACCCACTGATGATGAACTTATAGCTGGGCCTTCTGGTAGTTTCCAGGACTCGGGAGGAAGGAGAAAAGGCAAGGCAGTTTGCTCAAAAGCGTTCTAAATCCCTAAGATTGAAATCCGTGGTTATGTCTTTGCCTGTTCCTGGAATTAGAATTTCGGAGGCTCCTCCCCTGCAAGTAGAAAATCCTTTCGAAGGGCTTGCTGATATTCCGATTCCGGATTATGTGTCGTTTCAACATGACACCGGGATGGAGGAGCTTGACAGTGTTCTTGATCTGAGCGAGTCGCTTGCTATGAGTGTGGCCGACATTTCCGGTTGGTCGGGGGGTTGCACATACATACACTTCACTACACTACATGATTCATAACTGTAAATTGTCCAACCCAAGAGATCACTAAATTTTCCTTCGTTTCTCATTTTCAGGTACGATGTCTGGGAAAGGATCGATGCTAGGGAGCCTTCGCTCGGCTCAAAAGTCTTCCTCTTATTATGATTCCCGCAGGAGAGATTCGGATAGAGACCGCGACCGTGAGTACTCTAATCAAGAGAGATACGGGCGAGACAGGGATAGAGAATATAGACACCGATCTAGATCTCGCTCTCCACCTCATAGAATCCCTTCACCACCTCCTGTTCATGTTTCACATTCACCGGAGCCTCCGCGACACCGATCGTCTTCTAACACCTCTAGATCCGAGACTCATCTCCAAAGGGTCGAAACCATGGCCCCCATAATTGCAGAGCATGTCACAACTGAGCCCACGGGGGAAGGGGCTATTAAAATTGCTCAGCTGAGGAAGTAGTTCCCGAACATATGCTTCGACGGCTACGTCTTTCCACCTCACTTAAAGAGAATCCCATCGGGGGTGGAAAGCACGATGCATGATTACATTCATGACGTCTACACCCAGTATACAGAGTGGGTAAAGGCTGCAGAGAAAGCTTCCAAGGTGGGCTTTGAGCGAGCCAAAGCGATTGAGAAAATGGAGTCCGAACTCGCTCAAAAGGACCGAATCATACAAGTGCTCAATACCGAGGCCAAGTCTTCTCGGAAATCTGAAATTGAGGCCACCAAAAAAGCTGATGAAGCGAATGTGGCGATGGAGAGGTTGAGGCAGACACATGTTGCCTTGGTGGAGGAGATGGTCCACCGAAATACTACAGTCACCGCCGAACGCGATGCGGCGGTCAAGGAACTTAACGAGCTTAAGGCCAAATTCAATGACATGGCCAAGGAAAAGGATGATGCAAATAACGCAGCCCAACAGGCGTGCGAACAGGCTGTCTTGCTCCGGGGCGAACGGGATGCGGCCATGGCTAAGTTTCACGAGGTGGAGACTGAGGTCAAGGAGAAGGTGAAATCGGCTGAGTCCAGGCTAGAAGCCGATATTGAAGATCTTCTTGTCGTTTACAACGCCAACGTGTTGAGGCACAGGGGTCTAGCCTGGCTCAATGATTACCCGACACATTTATACAATTCCTGGGGCTGATTGGTTGAGGAGGAGAAGGCGGTGCATCTGGGTGAGTCTATTGATGAGTTTGAGCTCGAGAATCGTCTGCTGAACAAAGATGAAAGGAAGATTCTCCACGAGTCAATGATTTCTTATGAGAAGGAGAGACTCGGCACCTAGCACTTGGAAGTAGGAGAAGGCTCTGGGGTTGAACACCACGATGAAAGTCTTGAAATTCCAACGTCAACCCAGCCTGAATCCTTTCCTACGGTCGATCCCCAAGTTATTCTTGCCTACAATCCGGATCAGCCGTAGATGTCTCCGGCTACAGAGCAAGTTGCTGAAGCCATTCAACCACCTACAAGCCAAACCGAGGAAGGTATTCTGAACATTCCACATATCTATCTTAAGTCGGAATCTTCACTCGAATTAAGTTCTAACAGTTCTCTTATTTTTTGTCTAATGATCGATGCTGCACCGGTCGCGCCTCCTGTCACTCAAGAATCACATCACATGTAGGAGGCTATCGTTACCGAAGCGACCACTATAACTACAACTGCTCCACTTGACGAAATGCAGGGAAGCATGCTTGTTTTTTACGAGCAAATGATGGTAAAACTCCTTGGTCGTCATAGTGATCCTTTTGCGGACCTGCCATTTGTTATGGGCGGAGTTGCCCCTATTTCAGGCTCTTTGATGCCAATTACTGATGCTCCCAACGAGGCCTGAGTGATTACTGAAGAGGAGATATTGGCCGAAATCGACGCTGAAATGGAAGCAGCGGCTCACGGCAGCAGTTTTGGAGGTGGAATGACGGCACCTGGCCCAGCTCCGCTTAGAATGATATCACCTGGCGGTATAGTTTTCGACACTAGTGTGTCCATCCCACCTCCTACAGTTGATCATGTTCCTCCGACTCCGCCCGCAGGAAGCATCCCTATATATTTGAGCTCGGAGGAGGACGTCGAGATCATGCCCCTGCCTGGAGACCGACCACCAAAAAGTAAAGGCTCAAAGAGGAAAGGTAGTGGCGGCTCCAGCAGGTCTACACCGAAAAGGAAGCGAGGAAGAAAAAAGAGTAGACGTGCTTCCTCGGTTTATTTTGATTTTCATATTGTTGGCCGTGTATAAATGCGGGTTCGGCCCCTGTTAGTATAAATTTTTTGGAACAAACTTGTACATGAATTTCTTTCACAAACAATAGAAATGAAACTTTTATTTTTTGGCTTCTTTTTAGTTATTGTGTATTTGCCTAAATGTTTCAATATCTGAAGTGCACTTATAAAGTTTCAGCTTCCGAGTCAAGTTTGTTTTTGTGCGCCAGGTCCGAAGACTGTGGACAAGATTCATGACTAGGAGGTGAGTTGAATTTTGACGTCGCACTGCTTCAGTCAATTGTCGACACTTAAGTTCTACCCCCCAGTCTTGGGGGTGAGTTGTAGAACATCAGTCAGTGATTGCTCCTCACTTATAACATGTTGAGTCTAGTGCCACTGAACGGATGTCTGAGACAAGCAAAGATTGAGCGGTTTATCCACGCTTGTTTAACTATCGTTGATAATATCCGCACTCCGGGGATTCTCATTTGCTTTCTGGCGGTTGGTCACGCCAGCTTAAGTTTTAATTATATGTCCACGCTTTAGGGACTCGGAATCGACATTTATACTCCGACTCGCACTCTGGGAGTTCGGAGTTGGTATTTATACTCCAATTCGTGCTTTGGGAATTTGGAGTTGATGTTTATACTCCGTTTCGCACTCTGGGACTCCGGAGTTGGCGTTTATACCCCAATTCGCACTCCGGGAATTTGGAGTTAATGTTTATACTCCGACTCGCACTCTGGGAGTTCGCAGTTGACGTTTATACTCCAATTCGCACTCTGGGAATTTGGAGTTAATGTTTATACTCCAACTCACACTCTCGGAGTTCGGAGTTGGTAAACAGACGGTCAGTCACACCTGCTGTATGTTTTTGGATTTCGCTTGCACTCTGGGAACGAAAGGTGTATCAGGATCGTGGATGGTCGGATCATACCCACCCTGAGTCAACAAGTGAGGTCGTTAGATGGACGGGTCCACCCTCCTCAAACTTGGTTCGGATACGGACGACGTCATTGGGTGGATGGATCCACCCTCTTCGAAAGCGTATCTGTAAGTTTATACTCTAGTTCGCACTCTGGGAATCTAGAGTTGGGTGAAGGATTGTCGTGTATCAATCCTTTTTTGACTATGGTGTGATGGTTTGTCCCCGAGCTCGGGTTTCACTTAGCGAGTGACCGGTTGCATCACAGTCACTCCCTATCTGAATAAGCCCCACCATATGATGGAACTTAGCTCTCCATGCATAATGATGATCATATAAAGCATTTCAAGTAAATCACAGCTCTGGCTCGAAGAGATTGCATTTTATTGCTGAAATAAGAATATATGGCAAAGTCAGTTGCCTTATTACAAATTCTAATTTCGAAATGCAGAAACAAATTACAAATGGAAAATAAACTAAATGAATAAATATAGCCTGTTATGTGTAGTAGCGACGAAGACTCTCGCTGTTCCAGGCTCTTGGCAGAGTAAGACCGTCGACGGTCGATAATTTGAATGTGCCATCTCCGAGCCTTCGTTCAATTACATACGGTCCTTCCCATGTCGGCTTCATATGCAAAGGAACCGGATAGATTCTTTTCAGGATGAGATCGCCTAGTTCAAAGGTTCACGGGCGGACCTTGGCGTTGTACAATCGGGCGACTCGACTTCGATACGCGGCTGCCCTCAAATCAGCCTCTTCACGCTTCTCATCTAGTAAATCGAGAGATTCAGCAAGGAATATAGCATTTGTCTTCGGATCATAGTATGTCACACGATGAGAAGGTACTTCTAGCTCGATTGGAATAACAGCTTCTGAACCATAAGAGAGAGAGAATGGAGTATGACCGGTCGCAAACTTGTGGGTTGTTCGGTAAGCCCATAAATCCATAGGAAGTTCGTCGACCCACTTGCCCCCGACCTTTTCCAGTTGTTTTTTCAGAATGGACTTTATAACTTTATTGACCGCTTCGACCTGTCCGTTCGCCTGAGGGTGTGCAACCGCAGAGAATTTCTTTTGAATGTGAAACCGTTTGCAGAAATCTTTAAATTCAACAATGTCGAATTGGGTTCCGTTATCAGTAATAATGGTGTGTGGGAGACCGAATCGACAGATAATGTTGCGGACTACAAAGTTGATCACTTTTTTCGTCGTTATGGTGGCAAGAGGTTCAACTTCGGCCCACTTTGTATAGTAATCAACTGGGACGATGGCATACTTCACACCACCCTTTGCCAGAGGTAGAGTACCAACGATGTCGATGCCCCATATTGCAAATGGCCATGGGCTGACCATTTGCGTTATCTCGGTAGGTGGGGCTCTAGGAATTCAAGCATGCTTTTGACATTTATCACACTTCTTTGCATAATCCGACGCATCGCGATTCACGGTCGGTCAATAATATCCATATCGAAGTATTTTCTTGGCTAGTGCTTGCCCCCCGGTGTGGTCGCCACATTCTCCCTCGTGTACATCGTGTAATACTCGTTTAATTTCATCGTGAGCGTTACACCGGAGCAAAGGAATAGAGTACCCTCTTCTATACATGACTCCATTCTGGATGGTGAATCGCGTGGCCTTCCGAAGGACTTGTCTTTTTTCACTCCTGCGCTCTGGCAGGATTCCGTGCTCAAGGTAACTTCTGAATGGCATCATCCATGACTCCTTATCGGGAACGATTTTACATACCCAATCTGTTTTTACCTGGTCAATACTTGGTGAAGGTAACGTCTCTATGGGAACGAGTCCCATTTGCTGAGCTTCACCTGTGCTGGCTAACTTTGCCAATGAATCGGCTTTCTGATTGAGTTCTCGAGGTATGCAATAAATGGCATAATAATCAAACTGATCTAGTATTTCCTGAACTCGAGCTAAGTAGGCAGCCAGCCTTCGATCTCTCGCCTGATATTCTCCCCGTACTTGACACACAACTAATTGTGAATCACAATAAATTTCCACAGCGATGATTCTCAAATCTCTGGCAAGATTCAATCCAGCTAAGAGGGCTTCATATTCAGCTTCATTATTGGTTGCATGAAAATCGAACTTTAAAGCATAACATATAGATCGGCCTTCGGGGGTTTCAAGTACAACACCAGCGCCCGAACACCGGTCGTTTGATGCACCATCAGTGTACAGCTTCCAGACGTATTCGGAAGATTCACTGGTTTCGGGCAAGTACTCTGGAACGGTAAATTCAGCTATGAAATCGGCTAGGACTTGTCCTTGAATGGCTCGTCTTGGAGTATAAGTAATATCAAACTGGCTCAGTTCGATGTTCCACTTGAGTAACCTACCAGACGTCTCAGGCCACGTAAGGACCTGTCGTAACGGCTGGTCGGTGTAAACAATAATAGGATGTGCCTGAAAATATGGACGGAGCTTCCTTCATGCAATAACAAGGCAATAAGCCAGCTTCTATAGTTTCGGATAATTCCTTTCGGCTCCGGTCAATCGTTTGCTGATGTAATACACTGGCTTCTGTATCCTGTCTTCTTCTCGAATTAAGGCAACGCTGATAGCATTTTCTGATATCGCCAAGTATACATACAACTTCTCATGATCAATAGGCTTTGACAGGATGGGTGGTGTGGATAGATGTTGAATTAGTGCTTGGAAAGCGCCCTCACACTCTGTGGTCCATTCAAAGTGTCATTTTCCTTTTCAGATTAGATCGAAGAAGGGAATGCATTTGTCAGTGGACTTTGAGATGAACCTGCTCAGTGCTGCTACTTTCCCATTGAGACTCTGGACTTGTTTTATAGTTTTCGGAGTTTCAAGATTTCTGATAGCCCAGATCTTTTCAGGATTAGCTTCGATCCCTCTAGAATTGACGATAAACCCAAGGAATTTTCCGGATGCAACTCCAGAATGACATTTCAGTGGGTTGAGTTTCATTCTGTATTCTCGAAGTATGTTGAACATAGTTTCCAGGTCTTTAATATGGTCAGTGGAAAATCGTGACTTCACAAGCATGTCGTCTACATATACTTCCATGGTTTTCCCGATTTGATTGGCAAACATCTGATTGACCAATCGTTGATAAGTAGCCCCAGCATTCTTGAGTCCGAATGGCATAACTTTGTAACAATAAAGTCCCAAATTGGTTACGAAGCTGGTATGATCTTGATCAGGTAAATGCATTGGTATCTGATTGTAGCTAGAATACGCATCCATGAAGGATAAGAGTTCATGTCCAGCTGTTGAGTCTACGAGCTGATCAATTCTGGGAAGCGGGAAACTGTCTTTAGGACAAGCTTTATTCAGATCAGAGTAATCGACACATGTTCTCTATTTTCCGTTTGATTTTCAAACAAGCACGGGATTCGACACCCATTCGGGATATAGCGCATCTCGAATGAACCCGTTTGTTTTGAGCTTTTATACCTCTTCTTTAAAGGCGGCAGATCTCTCTGGATCCACACCACGCCTTTTCTATTTGACCGGGACACGCCGCGGGTCAATATTCAAAGTGTGGCTCGTGATGTCCGGTGAGATCCCACACATGTCTGAATGCGTCCAGGCGAATACGTCAAGATTCGCCCATAGAAACTCAACCAATTCCTCTTGAGTTTGCTGGCTTAGCTGAGACCCAATCTTTATCATCTTCGAATCATCATCATCGTCAATAGGGACATCAATCGTCAGTTCGGCCGGGGATGCTTGACTTTCTTTAGATTCTCTTTCGTCCTCGGTTTCTCTTGGGTCAAGATCCCTTTGGAATTGGCTGGGGTGCCCGGGCCTAGGCCCAGGCATTAATTGTCAATTATCAGAAAAACGGACGCAGAGAGATTCCTCTACGCCCTTTTCTTTCTCCTTTCTCTGCGCCTCCCGCAGCTCGGCAACGTAACAGGCTCTCCTAGCAGCCTGATCTCCTTGAATGATTCCCACTCCACGGTCAGTGGGAAACTTTAAAGTCAAACACCACGGGGCAATGGCCGCCTTGAATTCAGTGAGGGTCGGTCGGCCCAAGAAAGCATTATAAGCGGAGTCAATGTCTAACACAACGAACTGCAAATATCCGGACTCTCCGGCGTTCTCCAACTCCCAATTCCACTGCCAGTTCTACTACTCCAGTGGGTATAGTAGCGCTCCCATTGAAACCGTGGATTCGGGACTGACAAGGTTTCAAATCTTTGGCTTCCATTTTCATTTGATCATAAGTTCGTTTAAACATAATATTCACTGAGCTTCCACTGTCAACTAAGATCCTCTTCATCCAAGCAGAACCTACTTGAGCTGAGATGACCAGTGGATCGATAGTGGGGGCTTTGACTTTATCAGCATCTCTGTTTCTGAATACGATGTCATCAGTCATCGTCTTCTGTTGTTTGGCTGGAGCCCCTTCATCAAAACTACTATAACACTCGAAGTCTGCATGCCTGATAGAGCTGGCATACGACTCCATTTCCTTCCAGCTTCGGTCTGCTGGATGAGTACCACCACTTATCGTATTAATAACCAACCTCCCGCTAGTACGAGCGGGTTCCTCCTGCCTTTCCTGATTTGGCGCACGATTCTGATTTGATGGGCCCACACCTCCTGACTGCGGCGCCCGCACATACTGATCCAACTTTCGTTCACGTATCAGTTTCTCAATGAGATCTTGTAAATGACGACACTCATTTGTATTATGGCCGTAACTTTCATGGAATCTGCAGAACTTCCCTGTTTGGACTTGTCTTTCCATTGACGGCTTCGGGGCAGGTTTCTTGTATTGTATGGTATTACAAGTATGCAAATACACATTTTCCAACGATGTATTCAATGGAGTATAATTGTCAAACATGGGAGCTGTACGTCGTGGACCACGACTTTGATCTCGCTTTTTACCTTGATTTCCACTGTCCCTCTGCTGATTCTGTTTATTTTGTATATTCAACTGAACTTTTCCGGAACTCTCCCCGAATTGTTGAACTGCGATCTTACTTTGAATTCCTTCCATGGTGGGCCTTGTGTCATCCTGCTTCCTAGACTGTTTCGCATCCTCCCTTCTCAAGAATTGGGCTGCCTTGGAATAGAAACGGTCCAATGACGCAGGTGGCTTCCCAGCTAACCAAATTCCGAACTCAGAATCAGGATCAATCCCCTTAGTTAATGCCATCAGGATAGAGTGGTCATTGGGATTGCTTATTTCTGCACATGCAGCATGAAATCGCTCCAAGTAACGTCTAAGTGTCTCTCCGGGAGCTTGAGTGACGCTAGACAAAGTATTGACATCTTTAGGTCTCGCTACGTGCATACAGAATTGTTCAACAAACTTAGTGGCCATCTAGTCGAAATTAGAGATGGATCGCGGTGGAAAACGAGTAAACCACATAGTTGCAATGCCCCCCAGAGAAATGGGGAAACTGTGGCATTTTACTGCATTATTAGCTCTTGCAGCATTCATTAGCCACTCATACTTCAGGATGTGTTGATTGGGATCAGAATTTCCTTCATAGACTGGCAAAGTTGGCATCCTGAAGCGCCGAGGTGGTTTAGCATATAATATATCATCAGTGAAAGGGGTATGACTCCGGGAGATTCCCCAGTCGTCGTTAGTGAGACCCTGACTTTCACGGATCATCTGACGAATCATCGTCGGTATATCCGGCATCTGGATATTTGGAGCATGATGTGCCAAGGTGTGGTCAGATTCCACAACGCGAGTCTGGACCGGACGCGGTCGACAGTTCGTGCCTCGCCTCCTTGGTTCAACATCTTCAGGGACATAAGGCTCTGGAGTGTGTTCTTGTTGGCGACGAAGCGGATCAACTTGATTTCTAGCATCAACTCCTTGTTTGGTAGTGGTGGTGGTAGCGAGGTTGCCTGTGACATGGTAACGAGTGGCACCCCCTCGGGATGAAGGTCTGGTCTGATGACTGGTGGATGGTCCAGTCCTGGGTTGTCCAAGATTTAAGGCAGGTTGGTGTCCCGTGGCTTGGGTGTTGCTTACATCCAGCCGTGGGAATGTAGATCGATGATGACCGTCAGATGAGGCTGAACTCTCTGTGGAAGAATAAGAACCTTGATCTCTTCTGGATCTTCTGCGCCTTTGGCGGTTTAGCTGGTTGGTCAACTCTGTGCTTGCGCGTAGTTGTTTAGTAAGTTGTTGCCGACTCTGGGTCAACTCTTGAAGCGGCATCTAAAACTCTTGTCTAGTGACCGGGCCTGATGGATCTGAAGGTCCGGCAGCATCTTGGTTGGATGGAGGCAATTCCACGGGATTCTGTTTGTCCCGTCCTTCTTGATCAGCAGTTGTAGAAGTAGTTTGTGTGCTTACCATGATGAATTGATGAAGTCCTTTCCTAGATCTGATGCAAATCTAAATAGGATGGAAGGGCTTAAAGGCTTGAGATCTGGATCTTCTTCTTGGATTTATGCAATCTGGTATCGATAGCAGATCCAAAGAGCAGGAGAAAAACTGGGTTTTTTGTCAGTGAAAGCACCAAAGTGTTTGTACCAAAATTGGGGACAACACTCTTCGGAAGTTTTTTAAGAGATAAAATGAAGAAATTAAATGGAAAAAGAGGATTATCTAACAAAAACTCCAAAAAACAGATATGTTAATGATGAAAACGCACAGAAACACGAGAATTTAGAGTGGTTCGGCGTATTGCCTACGTCCATTATGAAATTGATCACTTCTTTGATGTTTACAACTGATTTCAGCGAATAACAGCAGATTACAATGGATTACAGTAGTAAAATTCGCTTGTACCAGCAGTAATGGAGTTTAGAATTGAATCCGACAGAGTCTGGGTGTTAGAGCGTCAAAAGATCCTTTTTTGTAGGCTCTGGGGGTCTATTTATAGGTGTAGGAGGCTGATATTTCGCTCAGATCTCGGGAGACTTCTTCTGGCACGTGAGGGGGCCCACGCGACCAAGCCCGTGAAGTTTCGGCTCGATCCGTGATCGATACGAACAAATTTTGTATCGATCAAGATTTCTTCCAATGGAGTCGAAACTTGGTGTGAACATTCTTTAGCATGTACGTAAGTTCCTGTGAAAATTTCATAGCATTTGGACTTGTGGATCTCCAGTTATGATCGATACGAAATGGTGTTTTTAGCAGATCGTTTCGTTCGAATCGATCAATTCGAATCGATCCCTTCGAATCGATGGTAGCACGTGCCCTTGTGATGACTTGGCGTGCACTCTTCGGATCGATCCACCTTTTACGCCGAGTTGACCGAGTCGTCCTTGAACTTTGCCTCATTCATATCGAAGGCCGTTGCCCAGTTCGAGTCGATCAATAGCATGCTTTTTCGTATCGATCTATAGCATGCCCTGTTCGAATCGATGGAGATGGATTGCTCGTATCGATAATGGTGGCTCTATTCGCATCGATGAATGTAGCCCTTGTTCGTATCGATCAAAGTCACTTCGACTTGATGGATACGAACAAGCAATAATGCGATGGATACGAACAGTGCTTACTCAATGGTTACGAAGCAGTGATTGTTTGGTGGATACGAACTAAGGTTATCTGATGGATTCGAACATGGCCTTTCGATGCGAAGTAAACGACAATCGATCGATACGAACTAAAGTTTGACAATGGATACGAAGCCGATCGATACGAACTGCGTCGTGACGATGGATACGAAGCTGATCGATACGAACTGTGGCATGATGATGGATACGAAGCAGATAGATACGAACTGTGGCATGACGATGGATATGAAGTTGATCGATACGAACTGTGGCGTGACGATGGATACGAAAATTAGGCTATTTCCTCCAACTTGCATCGATCATAACTTGAGCATATGAACTCGGATTGTCTTGAAATTTGGAATGATGGCTTTCATGGCTTCGCTCGTCGTGTCTTGTCTTGTCAATTGTAGCTTGATCCGGACTCGGACAAAATTCGTCGATATCCATGGTGAACTTGCGCGTACTCGATATTCGGGATGAGCGATCCACGGCTTTCAGCCAGTTCCTTGATATCTCGGCCTTGCCAAAAGGTGGGATAACAACAGTGAATAACTGCAAATAACTGAAAATAACTAAAATAGAATAGCAAAATACTGAAATAGAATAGCAAAAAAAAATTGACTGGAAAACAAGTCTAAAATATACTCAAAAATAAACTGTAAATAAACTTGCATAAAGGTTATCCCAAAATTGTAGAAAAACTATCACTATTGGAAACCCTATTATTTTAAATTACTTAAAAATCTAAAATAATTACTAAACACTCACCTGAGGTCCTTAGTTCTTTCCTTTGGCCTTCCCGGATCCACTTGAAGGGTATAAAATATTTTAATTAAAAAGATCTTGTCCTTGGAAAAATATTCCTTTTAAGGTCCAGCCTCAGGCAATGAACCCAAATGGAGAAAACCTGAGCGAGAAAATAGCTAGGCATAGGGTCTTATTTATAATGTCACTTTTGGATCTCATACCATTGGATTTGGAAATTAAATATGGTGCAACCATGTCACAGGCTCGATAGGAACCGTTAGATGGAAGCACGGACGCACGAGATGAAGCGAAAATAGCAAAATGACGTGTTCGAATCAACTGGAAGAAGACGTGCAATAGAATGCACGCGGGTCGACCTACCTGTCGACCCATCACTTGCTAGGGTCGACCTAGCTATGGTGAGGGTCGACCTTCCCTATATAATTTTTTTTCTCGTTTCTTCATTAATTCATATCTTCTACATACTATCTTGGATTATGAACTCTATATAGACTAGAAAATTACCACAGACACAATGGTGCAACTCCCGTGGCTTAATTCTAATAATTTCACAAAGCTTTTTTTATCATTTAATTAATTCGTTAATTAATTACTATAGCTTAAATTTCAGGTTGTTACATCCTCCCCTCCTTGAGGGATTTCGTCCCCGAAATCTCTAAGGATAGAAGAATGAAATACATGTTTTCATCCAAGTTCTACAACCAACTACTTAACCATCATCCATTGCATCCATTGTCCTTAAGTTTTTCTAATGCGATTTATGATACTTATGCAATTAGTGTAGTGTCAATGTCCCTAACTAATGCAAAAGATTAGGCGGTCTACTGATTCAATCGACCTCATTTTATGCAATCATGTCTGCGCCATGTATCTAAATGAATGCAATTTCCCTAATGATAACTGATAGTTCTATATGCGTGCTACAATCATCATCCAAATGCAACAATCATGTGATAATCATCCGTTTATAACAACCATGGAAAATAAAATAAAAATGCAAATGCGCACACATCCATATGCATATGCTCTAGTGTCCTATTTAGGCCGATCCCTAAGAGATAATAGTGCCTAGTGTAAGTATATGCGTCCATTAGCATCCACTAGCAACCACTTGCAACCACTAGTATCCATCATACATAACATGTTCTAATAACATGTTTACATTAAACCCTACCATCCAGAGGTTTAATCCTAAGTTCTACCCTCCCAAAGGATAATAATGGAAAGAACCTATTCAAAGCTAAAGATGGAAATAGGTAATTCTAAAACTTACTATCGAATAGATGTGGATAAAAGGTACGTATCTTCTCTTCAGCTTCCCATGTAGCGTCCGCAACATCATCTCCCCACTGCACCTTCATTGATGGGGCCTCTTTATTCCTAAGCCTCTTGATGTCTTGTCCAATGATCTTTGTAGGAATACGACTAACCGATGCTTCCCTTTCTACTTCCACTTCCTCCAACTGACTAGGCTCCACAATCTCTGTTGAGTCATGTAAGCACTTTCTCAAGTGCGAAACATGAAAAACGTCGTGTACTCCTGCGAGCCTCTCCGGTAGCTTCACTCGATATGCCATCTTCCATACTCTCTCTACAATGGGGAACGGTCCTACAAATCTGGGGGCTAACTTCCCACTCGATCCAAACCTCACCACCTTCCTTAGCGGGGATACTTTAATGAAAACTAAGTCTCCAACCTCAAACTCAATATCTCTCCTCCGCTTGTTTGCATAAGATTTCTGCCTATCTTGGGTTGTCTTCATCCTCTTTCTAATCAAATCCACCTTCTCTGAGGTCTCCCTAACCATATCAGGACCAAGTAGCAACCTCTCCGTAGACTCCACCCAACATGAAGGTGACTTGCAAGGTCTCCCATAAAGAGCTTCAAATGGTGCCATCCCAATGCTAGCTTGAAAGCTGTTATTATAGGCGAACTCCACCAAAGGAAGATGCTCCTCCCAAGTTCCTCCAAAATCTAGAATGCATATCCTCAACAAATCTTCAAGCACTCTATTAACTCTCTCCGTTTGGCCATCCGTTTGAGGGTGATAGGCCGTACTCAATCTAAGCTGCGTCCCTAAAGCTTCTTGCAAGCTTCTCCAAAACTCGCTAGTAAAAATAGGGTTTCTATCGCTCACTATGCTAGAGGGAACTCCCTGAAGTCGGACTATCTCACGAACATATAAGGATGCCAAATAAGATGACGTCCTCTTACTCTTGACCGGAATGAAGTGGGCGCACTTGGTCAACCGATCTATAATCACCCAAATGCTAGTATTCCCCTTCCTAAACTGGGGTAAACCATCTATAAAGTCCATTGAAATGCTCTCCCAATTCCATTTGGGCACATCCAATGGCTGAAGTAATCCATCGGGCTTCTACTGCTCCGCCTTAACCCTTTGGCACACAAGACACTTAGCCACAAACTCTGCCACATCCTTCTTCATGCCACTCCAATAAAACATCCTCTTCATGTCTTTATACATCTTATCAACACCCGGACGAATAGTCATACGAGGATGGTGAGCTTCCTCTAGAACTGCTCTCAACAAATCACTAGCACGGGGAACACAAAGTCTTCCATCTCTCCTTAGCCACCCTTTACTATCCATGGAATAGCATTGGAGATGTCTAGAGACCTCTCCTCTACTAATCCTATCCACAATATCCATTAGCTCCGAATCCTTTCGCTGCCTCGATCCAATCTGATCTATAAGGGTAGGCCTCACCTCAAGTGTTGCTAACAATCCCGGGGTAATGTTCGTAGAGGGCTTAAAATCAAAAGTGGAAATAAACTCTAGGTTCCTCCACTCCATGAACATCGGACTAAGGGTTACTTTCTTCCTACTCAACGCATCTGCAACCATGTTTCCCTTGCCAGGGGTATAACATATCTCAAAGTCGTAAGATGCAAAAAACTTCATCCATCGCTGCTACCTCAGGTTCAAGTCCTTTTGTGAGAATAGGTATTTCAATGACTTATGGTCAGTGAAAAGCTCGAACCACTCTCCAAGCAAGTAATGCCTCCAAGACTTGAGTGCGAAAACTATAGCAGCTAACTCCAAATCATGGGTAGAGTAGTTCTTCTCATGAGTCCTCAATTGTCTACTTGCTCTCCCTTCTTGCATCAACACTGCTCCTAGACCTGTCCCACATGCATCAGTGTATACTGTAAAAGTCTTAGCTCCATCGGGTAAAACTAACATTAGTGCACTAGTAAGTCTTCTCTTTAGCATCGTGAAGGAATCCTCACAATCCACGTCCCACATGAATGCTTTATTCCTCTTAGTGAGGCGAGTAAGCGGTGCTGAAAACTTGGAAAAATCCCTGATGAACTTCCTATAATAACCAGCCAATCCTAGGAAGCTTCTAACTTCAGTAACGCTCTTAGGGGCCTTCCAATCCTGCACTGCAATTACCTTAGCAGGGTCAACAGCCAAACCCTCTTGTGAGACTACGTGCCGTAAGAAACGTACCTCCTCTCGCCAAAAGTGACACATCGAGAACTTTGCCCTCAGCTAATGAACACGAAGTGTCTGAAGAACCTCCTCTAAATGAATAGCATGCTCCTCCATACTCTTGGAAAACACCAAAATTTCGTCAACAAACACTACTGCGAACTTATTTAGGACATCTCTAAAAACACAGCTCATCAAATTTATAAAATAAGCTGGAGCATTGGTTAGCCCAAAAGGCATAACCAACCACTCGAAGAATCCATCGGGTGTCCTAAATGTCACCTTATCAATGCTATAGTCAGCGACTCTAAGCTGATGAAATCCAGTGGCTAAATCAAGTTGAGAAAATACTAAAGAGCCAACCAACTGGTCGAAAAGGTCATCTATCCTAGGAAGTAGATAACAGTTCTTCTTCGTGAGCTTATTCAATTCTCTATAGTCTACGCAAAGTCAAAGGGAACCATCCACCTTAGTAGCAAAGACAACTGGTGCTCCCCACTCAAATATGCTCCTCCTGATGAAGCCTTTCTCCAATAGTTCATGAATCTGCTTGCTTAACTCCTTCCACTCCTTAGGTGCCATGTGTCTCACGAGCAATGTTACTGGCTTAGCATTGTCAGTCAAATAGATCCTAAAGTCGATCTCTCTCTTAGGGGGTAGTCCCCTAACCTCCTCAAAGATGTCCGGAAAATCTCTAATGACCGGAACTGAATCTAACTCTACGGATGATGAATCGAGGGAATAAAGGAAACTCAACATGACTGACCCCAGTGGGTCGCAAGAAACCTCGAGAGTCCTACCACTGCATGTCTCTAGTCTAACGACCCTCCTCTCACAGTCTAATATCGCTTAATATATGGATAGCCAATCCATCCCCAAAATCATCCCATACCCCAAAAATCTCAATACATAGGCGTCGTAATCAAACTCTATGCCTAGGATAAAAATTTTCAAACCCCTACAAATCATAGACAAGTGTGTCGATCCTCCTATGAGGTTTGAAACAACAATGGGGTCTACTACTAAAGAGATGTCTAAGTGCAAACAATCTACGAAAGAACTAGAGATGAAAGAGTGTGATGCTCCAGAATCGAAAAGAGTCTGAATGGGAAAATCAGAAATAGAAATCAAACCCTCCACGGTGACTTTCCTACCTCTCTCGGGTCCACTGCTAGAAGGGGCTGCATCTAATGCCTGAACCTGCGCTGTTGGTGCACCCACTCCCTTCCCCTTCTTCTGAAGGCAAACTCTACTAATGTGACCGGGTTGTCCACAATTGTAACACTTTCCCTTCATCTTCTCTCTCTTGCAGTCTTTCACAAAATGACCAAGCAATCCGTAGTTATTGCACCTTACTCCTTTCTTTATCTGCTTCTGAGGGCCTTCCCCTTTCTTCTTATCTTTATTTTTCTTCCACCATTTCCTCTTAGAACCTTCCGACTTAGGGACTTCCTTAGACTCTCCCTCCTTAGTTGCATCAGACATAAGTGCCATCTCCACCAGTGACTCATAAGTACCTCCCATCGGTACGTGAGTCAACAACAACCCTTGAAGGGGTTGACCTAATCCCTTTGCGAACTTCAAGGCCTTCTTGTGTGGTGTATTCACTAACTCCATTCCAAACCGCGACAACTCATTAAATTGGTTGATATGCTCCTTAACAGAAACACTACCCTGCTTCAAGCCAATAAACCGTTCCAACTGCACACTCTCTTCTGCTTGTGACAAAAACTTCCTCTCAAACCTCTCTCGAAATCCAAACCATCCAACATCTCTTCCTTCCAACTCAACAACCTCCCACCAATAAGAAGCCTCTCCTTTCAGCTGCCAAGATGCAAGCTGAACTCTCTGTTGATCCTCCAATCCCAATAGCCCGAATATCCTCTCTGTGTTTCTTAACCAAGCTTGCGCTTCCACAAAATTCTTCATACCAGAAAATGTCTTGCCTCCTAAATTGGCAAAATCCTTGCATAGCTTAGAGAAATCGGCTATTGCAGGTTGGTTGATTCCCACCCGTTGGTGCCAGATTAGGCGCTTTCCCTTGCACCTTTGGAGTCGTAGCTTGCAGGTATCTACGAAACCAGGCTGGGACATGGACACCCTCTTGAAGATTAGGGTCATCTGCCATTCTATGCAAAGAAAAAGAGAATTTAGGCTCGAAAGAATCGAAGGAAGATTGAATTGGACTTTGAGGGGATTTTTATAAAAACTCTTTTATACTTGAAAACTATTTCTAAGAGTTTCTTTCTGAAAAATACTTTTAAAACAAGTTATTTTGAAAAATACTTTACTTTTTAAAACAAATATTTAGTAATCTTGTAACCTTAGGCTCTAATACCAAATATAACACCCCAAACCCCTTAGTATACCCAAAATGGCACATTAAAAGATATGGTGCATTGTAGATATAGCTAAAAACTTACAGAAACTAAGATTCAGAAGACAAAATAAATAAAATAGCGGAAACAATTAAAATAATAACTTATTTAAAATCAAACTCCATAAATATGTCTCAAAATACCAAATATCCATGTCTAGTGAAAAACATTATCTCAGTCATAACATCAGAGTACATAAAATAACCATCCTTCTCTAAGAAAAGTACTAGTACATCAAATGAAATAAAAATTGAAAAAGAAGAAGTAGAATACATGAAGAAAGTCTCTGCAGCTGAACCTCCAAGAAACTCTAAAATCTATTATCCCTGCCTCTGGTGGCCTATGGGGGGAAAAGGGAAATAAAGGAGTTGGTCAGACTAAAAGTCTAGTGAATGAAAGTAATTACTAGTATTCTTAAGCAAGATAATGATAATAGACTTTGCAACAGTTCTAGTATAAAAGGAAATAAAGGAAAGATAAAGCTGGGATAAAATACGCTTTAACTGTTTGCTTTGCTTAGATAGTTTGATTAGGTTGTTTTCAGTTTTCTTAGATAACTGCTTTAATTAGGCTAAAACCCTAATCCTACTTTAATTAGGCTAAAGTCCTAATTATACCCTTTGATCAGCCTTCTGTCTCTACTGTGCCTACTACGGACTAGACCCATTGGTCCCTACGCAAAAGATGCGGACTAGACCCTATTGGTCCCTATGCAAAAGATATAGACTAGACACTGTTGGTCCCTACGCAAAAGATACAGACTAGACCCCGTGGGTCCCTACGCAATAGACACCTACTACTGTGGATTAGACCCCGTTGGTCCCTACGCAATAGATACCTACTTAGCGCTTGGAACTCAATAACGACTTATCAACCAGCCCTACGGCCGCACGCTCGACCACCATTAGGTTCGCGCTATCTGTTGCTCCCTTTCGTTGACCTCTTATTTGCCACTGCTCCAGCATAAGCGTGCTCTTGCCTCACCTGCGCTATTGTGAGACCACCTATGTCTGACTAAAAGGGAATGTTGTTGGTACGGGTCTTATCTAACAAACAAAATCTAGTTGCGCCCCTTGTCCAAATCCCCATGATTTGAACTTCTATTTATTAACCTCTTATTTACCACTACTCCAGCATAAGTGTGCCCTAGCCTTACTTAATCTATTGTGAGACCTAACTGAAAAAGGGAATGTTGTTGGTACGGGGCCTACTTTATCTTTGATTATTAACTTATTCTAAGTCTTAAAGATAAGCCTTTTCTGTCCTGTCTCTAATTATAACCTATGTGTTATAACTTTTCTTATTTACTTAACCCAAGTTCTAAGTTTAAGAATAAGCTACTTCTTCTATTTCTTCTAGTTTCTCTTTTTAGTTATAATTATATGTTATAACTAAGCTTGCAAATATCTTGAATTTGCCTATTTCAGTCTAAGTCCAATTTATTACAGTTCTTCTTATTTTACTTCCCATTTTCTGTAAATTCGGCGTTCTTATATTTTAGTCCAAATTAGCGACTTATTTTCTATTATCTAATCCATTCACGTAAAAAGGAAATTAAAAGAAAATTATTTACAGAATAAATCCCAACGTAGAATAGATGTAAATAAAATAGTGAATAACTATAAATACTGTAAATAACTGTAAAGATTGGAAAAGCTATAATTACAGTAAATAACCGCAAATAACTGAAAGAGAATAGAAAAAGAAAATAGACTAGAAAACAAGTCTAAAATTTACTTAAAAATAAACTGTAAATAAACTTGCATAAAGGTTATCCCAAAATTGTATAAAAACTACAACTATTGGAAACTCTATTATTTTAAATTACTTAAAAAATCTAAAATAATTACTAAACACTCACATGTGGTCCTTAGCTCTTTCCTTTGGCCTTCCCAGATCCACTTGAAGGGTATAAAATATTTTAATTAAAAAACCTTCTCCTTGGAAAAATATTCATTTTAGGGTCCAGCCTCAGGCAATAAACCCAAATGGAGAAAATCTAAATGAGAAAATAGCTAGGCCTAGGATCTTATTTATAGTGTCACTTGTGGATCTCAGACAGTTGGATTTGGAGATTAAATCTGGTGCAACCACATCATTGACTCGATAGGAACCGTTTGATGGAAGCACGAACGCACGAGATGAAGCGAAAATAGCAAAATGACGTGTTCGAATCAACTGGAAGAAGACGTGCAAAAGAATGCACGCGGGTCGACCTACCTGTCGACCCATCACTTACTAGGGTCGACCTAGCTGTGGTGAGGGTCTATCTTCCCTATATAATTTTTTTTTCTTGTTTCTTCATTAATTCATATCTTCTACATACTAGCTTGGATTTGATGTTCTATATATGGAAATTGACCAGAAAATTACCACAAACACAATGGTGCAACTCCCGTGGCTCAGTTCTGATAATTTCACAAAGTTATTTTATCATTTAATTAATTTGTTGATTAATTACTATAGCTTAAATTTTGGGTTGTTACAGTCATCATTCGATCTAGATCAATATTTATTGATGGATTATATATGCTAGTGACTCGGGATGGTTATTAGCTGACAACTAGGGTGGTGACATACTCGGTACTATCCAATAAGGGGTAGGCCGATGCTGATTCGCAGAGGAACCATGTAATGCCCTCGGTACATTTTATCTAGAGGTGTACTATGGTAGGCGGTACCCCAGTAGCCTTGTCGTTGTATAGAATCCATTCTCCAATAAGTGCCTTCCAGACTTAGTTGTATACCTATTATGCTGGAACTTAATTAATATAACAATTTCGGCTATGAGTCAATATTTATTTTGAACCCTAGACATTATCATAATATCACAAGATTTCCTATAAAATGGTTCAGTTATCGTAAGGTAAAAACCCGTTTGTGTTTATGTGCGGCATAGTCTTATGAGATACCTTTATTTTGAAAGGTTTTATAACATTAAAATCCATTTGAGGTGCATTTCTCACGCTAGTTTACCAGACTGATCCGGACGTTATTTTCTTATAATGCTCGGGTCAGACCAAGCGTAATTCTCAGATTCAGTTTATTTGCTTTGGAGCTTCAGGAGACGAGCAAGATGTTAAGATGTATTCACGTATATTTTATTTTTGTTGCATTGGTTGCTTAGTATTTATTAGCATTTGTGAAGACAGGTTTTTATAACAATCTAGGGCTGATGATATGTTAGTTTACTCATATTGGTGTATGTATATTACAGTTTTCTTTTGTAAAGGTTTATTGTATATTATATATTACTCATTACGATGTGAGATTCTTTTTTGTCTTTTCTTTATTTTCTCCAACAATCTGTCTTTCTAATACTTGGATACTCACCATGTGAATACCGGGGATGTATTAGTGTCAATTTTTTAGGGTTGAAAAGTCAGATCATTACAATTATACATATGACTATTATATAAGTAATATGAAATATAAAAGTTAAATAATAATAAAACTATGACATGAATGTATAAACTAAAGGTGGAATATTAAAGAAACCAATCAGACTTAAGGGATAAATACATACGTAAATGTACATATACAGTAATTTCTAATGTGCCTGACACTTGAATCATGAAGGCATTTCATAAGAAATACATTATTCCATAAGTCTAGATCACTCAATAAAATATATTAAAGATATGAATCTTCAATATAATGTTGTCATCTACCGTATATATTAATAAATAACTTGCCTACTCCTTATTTGTTGAGCAAACTCAAGCTAGGGATGTCATGTAGTATTATTAATGTATTGAATAGATGAGGTAAGATAACTATATGCTTTTGTTGAGCAAACTCAAGGTACATATATTATACATAGACCATCACAATATGGTAGGTACGAGTGAATAATGTCTTTTGATTTGTTGAGCAAGTTGTATGTGATACAACAGATAAGGAGTTATCCATCGTTTGTGGGGCTATGATTTGTTGAGCAAACCAAAGGTTAGAATCCCAATACAGATGAGTCCAAACATCCACCATTGAAGTCGAAAGACTTTAATGTTTCATCTTAGGGTTTAGAGAAACATAAAAGACTAGAGGGAGCCATATTAGAAAAATAAAATGATAACATTTAACCTCTAATATTATAAGAACGTATGCTATATAATGTTATAATAATCTACATGGATAAATTTGTGTATTTAATATGATTGATAAAAGTTTATCAGTTAAAATATACAAACTAAAATGATTGAAGATTGAGAAATAGAAATATAATATATATACTTACTATTAAATAATTCTTGCATGTTAATGTTTTCTACACCCATGCAAATTCCTAATTTTACAACTACTTAATACGTTCGTAATATGGCCACTTATGTGTTTATTTAGTCGAGAATGTGTATTTACATTCTATGAGTCTCAAAATCAAAAGCAATACAAGGCTACAGATATTTGATCCATACACTATCACATGTAAGTGTTGTATGGTGAACGGTCATAGTTCGTAATGTATGATACTTCGATGAAATTAGTTCATACGAAGCAAACAAATAAACCGTACTATAAGATCGATTATTCAATTTAACTGATTACAATAAATACCGTATTATGTTAACTGTAACACTAGACCAAAACTACAAGATAATCTAAGAACTTGACCATGGAAATGTTAGTTTGATCAGTTTACATAGAGTACACCATATTTAATATCCTTAAATGTTAAGGACGTTCGAGTGCGCTTTTGTAAAGAGTTCGTTATGATTTTGTAGTAAGGGTATTCTTTCGAATGGTTGGTCCATTTGAAAAGAAAAATAACTATACAGGAGTAGACGTGGTTTAAGGTACAGTTGGGATGAAGAGAGTGAATAATCACTTCTGCTTCATAAAGAAACATTGGAAACAAGAATTGTAATAACAACTGATAGTTAACATTGAAAAGAGAATTACGATTTCTATTTCGAAATGTATTTTCATATAGAAAATAGTTTTCTATGAAATTATTTCTTTAAGTTCAAGATATTTGATTAAAGAACTCTCCGTTGTAAACTAGTTGTAGTACATGAAATAAATAATCTATATTAGTGAATCATGGACCTTCAAATTTGGTACGCTATTATAGTAATGGCGTAAATAGTGAGAGCATGACATATAGCACTTAGTGATTGCATCAAGTTATGAAATTTTTTTTTTGTAAAACATACTATTTATTATTTAAGAAATAATGACTATTTTCGATGTCGACTGAAAAATAGACATAGTTATATTTTAATGTGAATATTATGAATATTCGTTATGAAATAAAACTATAATATGCATTTTTTTTCATAACAAAAGTTTTGGAAAATACAAAAGTATCTATAATTACTTACAATTGTTTTTACTAAGTCGTAGTTTTGAGAAATAATTTTTATCATATGATACTAGTTAATTACATCTTAAACAATTAAAGGCTATTCACCCATTTAGTGGAAGTGTCATAAGAGTTGATGAACTCTTTGGATTGATACATATGGATGAATGCAATCTTAAATCTATTAATACCAAAACGGTTCCACATACTTCGTTATACTCACCGACGAGTTATCACAGACATGGACATGTGTATTTGATACACATGTATAAATCTATGATAAGCTCATAGAATATAAAACAGAAATATAACATGCAACATAAATGATTCGATTCGATTGAATGGATGAGTATGTTGGAAAGAGTTCCATATGTACATAATATGAATAAAAATTCAATCTCAAAGGTAATTTCTCTCTATAGTACATAATGATGTATTGATAAGGAGTAATCGAACTTTGTTAGACAAAGTACGGTTAACGATGAGTGAAGATGAGATAAATTCTTTCAATAAGGTGTGTACTTAAGAGTAGTACATAAGGTTAAAACTAATATCATCCAAAGGATAGTTTACAAAGCCATACGAGGTAAGGTTTATAAGAAACCCCTATACATCCTAGGCCAAGTAGTAGACGGGTTGTGTGATTCGAAAAACTACATGTAACACTTATACATAAGGGAACTTTTATGTATTACACCAAAAGAAGTTTGGGTTTGATAGTCATTGGATAACAAATTTATGTTGTGAAAATAAATGTTGTAAACTAATACTAAATCGGTTTTAAACAAGGTAATTCATAAAATGTTTATGAATGCCCGTTCCATTGTTCTGAGAAACAAATATTGCTTCAAGAAATATCAATTTCATAATGAAGGAATTTCTTTAAATAATTATTGGTATAGAGCGCATTTGGATACGATCCAAGAATAAAACTAATTACAGGGGATGAAATGAATTTGACCGAACCTAAATGAACACAACACATTAGAACATCTAATGAGTATTCTTGTATATTAAAGAGAACTATGAGTTTCTTGTCAATGTCAAGAATAAATAATTCTTGATTATTTAATTAAACCATTAAAAGTATTGACTCTATGATATGTTACGATGCGTAGATCCGAAATAGATTCAATGTACATTATCAAAATATGATTTTGATAGTTGTACTCGAAGGAATATGATACATTGGATGCAAACATGTCTTCAAGAGAAAGACAAATGCCACTGATAAAAATAACATTGTTAATTTCTGTTGTTGAAATTAGCATAAATATTCACCATTCAGTTTACTCGATTTAGTTCGGATTTTACTTAAAAAATTATTGACTAATATGACTTTGTGTATTGGTATGTATGTGTTGAAACAGAAAATTTTAAATAATGGTTTATAGTAGACTGTTTTCACATAATAACCAAAGTGTCACGAAGTTAGTGGAAGCGATATTGAGCTTGTGAGTTTTCAAATACGATCCGAGAATGGATACGAAAGTATCATTCAGAAAAGCATCAAAATTGAACAAGTGTTTTGATAAAAATATTAAATAGTTTGATTATCAATCAAAATACAAAGAAGCATCATAAGAAAGTGCGTTAAAAGGTACATTAATATTTCTAAACTATAAATAAACAACACTTTGTTGATTTTTTAACGATGTACTTATGTTAAAATCAGCCTTAATTATTTTAATACTTAACGATGGATTTGTAAATGATGTCATTTATAGTAAGTATAAAAGATATTGGGAATGTCCCAAACAATATGCAAGGACACCTTATTAAAATATTTAATATATATAAAACATGTAAGAAGGATTCCTTATGTATTGGCAATAGGAAATATCATATATGTAATGTTGTCAACGATATCATGATTTATTTGTGTATTTGATATATGAAGAAAATATCAAATCCAAATTGATATCATTAAATAGTTGTTTGAAATTTTCTTGTTTATTTATGACATACTGGAGAGTTGTCAGAAAAAACAAACTCCTTATGAAGGAATGTTCAGACATAAATTTTCATAAGTAATATTGAGTATAATATGCCAATAATAAATTCAAGTCAAGAATCTTTAAGTTGGAAATGTTTCAAAAAGACTGTGGTTGATTAATTAAAAAAGGCTAAGTACATCGCCTTGAATAATGTCGTAATAAAAGCAATGTATACATATAAATGCACATATTTATAACTGAGCTGAAGGTGAATCCAAATGTGGAGAATTCTATAACATTGTTATATGATAACAATATCATGATAAGGTTCATAACGAAACTTAGAGCTCACTAGAAGTCGAGAGATGTACTCCTAATTGTTCCACATGATGAAGGTAGTTTATCAGCATTGGAGAGAGTTGATTGATAAAGTAAAAAATTAAAACAAAATAGTATAGCCGTTCATTTAGGATTGACCATATTGGGTTTGAGAAAATCGATTGTAGAAGTTGGAATGAGATTCCATAATTGACCCCAAATGCAAGTAGGAGATTGTTAGAGTTAGGGATATGCTCAAGGGGGCAATTATGTAATTATTACATATATCTAACTCGATAACTAACCTTGTTCAAAATAAAAGGTGTTTTCTTTCTATTATATACTTGATATAATGTGTTATATATTAATTAATTAATTTAATTATAAGTATTTAATAGAAAAATCCATAAATGGTATGTTTTGTGATAATAGTTACAAATTGTTGTAAGCGTGAGTAATTCATCGCAATGAAATTAAACTTAAGTGGTATCGAGATCGGATATCGATATATTCGTTGAGACTAGAGTATGTAACGTTATTCAAATGTTAGGCAGTGTATTCCTCGTGGCTGCTGGGGGCACCAAGGGGTTACGTATTGATATTTTTAGATAACTATGGAATGACTCACTCGATGATTTTCTGTTGGTTAATATTACTAAGGTCAAACAGAAAATATCGCTATGATTGATTTACACAGTTCTCCCAACTTGAGAATACCATTGATCTTCAATATGGAAGCCCCACTTTGATTATAGTTATTTCATGGCATGATGTCCATTGAACGACTATAGTTGGGTGGAGTGGAAGTGTTGGCATCACAAATGGCCACCAACACCCGACTGAATATGAAAGCACCAATATCCAATAAGTACATCCAAATAGAGATAAGAACACAGATCACAGAATAAATTGCAGAAAAGTAAATGAACACGCAAGTTTTATAGTGGTTGTCAAACACTGGCCTGCATTTACTCCAATAATCTTTTATTTATACTACAAGATTACAAGTACAGTTGCCTTTTACCTTAGAAAAGTCATGGAGGAAGAGAAAAGCGGGATGAAAAATAACCAGCCAAAAGATCCTCCACAATGAGCCATGTTCCCAGTATTAATAGGTGAAGCCATGTATGGATCGGACTGAAATTTCACTAGAAGAACCTCCAGAGCCAAACTATCCGACCCATAAAATTTGGGGTTGATCACACACCATAAAAACAATCGGTGTTTGCACGTAGGGCCCAGGGATCGATATGGTGGGTCCCTCGTGTCCTCTACTTCCTATTTCTGAAGTTATTTGGTCGATCGCCCTTGTGGTTGTTGAGTTATGGATCGGTCATTTTTGATTTGTAATGCTAATCCGAGTGATCCATAGCCATATTGATTTGGTATGATCCATAGTGTACAAGAATGGATCATACCCGATCTATTGCCTAGGGGAAGTGTCGATTCCAAACTTAGCCAATCCCAGAGTGCTATCCGTCCGAATCCGTTCGACCATTGTCCATAGTCTTGATTATAATCGATCTCCAATACCAGTAACCATCTTTATGGACTTTCTGCCTTAATGATCAGGAAGTCCGTTGGCTTAAATCCGCATGTGTGATGCCTTGCTAAAAGGCGGGTTAACACTTTACCCTCGAAACATGCCTTGCAATAGAAAGATGTGTTTTAAATTTCTATAAAACCAAAATCTGATGTCCATAATCCATCGACAGTCATATTATCCAATCTGAATCTAATCCGTGGCCAATCCAAATCGATGATCTCTCCAGATCAATAGTGAAATCCATAACCATTCCGAGTTGATATCCAATTCCAAATCCGCGATCCCTCCAGATTGTTTTATCCAAATCCTCGACCTAGCTAGGTTTTTAGCCAAATCCGAGTCCCCTCTATGTTTATATATAATACATGACCGCTCTGGGTCCATATCCAAATCCATAGCTGTTCGAAGTTGATATCCAAATCCGTGACAATCCATACTCGACATTCGATGTAATGACCCAATTTTTTTAAAATAAAAGTTATTCTATAAGGTATAAATATTAAATAATTATCTTTAATTGATAATACTAGTTAAAACCTTTAAAATAATTACTACTATAATTAATTTAAATAAATATCTACTTTAAAATTCTAAAACAATTTAAAACAATAAAATTTCCCTAAAACATTCTTTTAAAACCACTTTTAAACTCTAACTTATACTTGGAAATCTTTATTTGAAAATATACTTGGCTTTCTAGGGAAATATACTTTCCTTTCCATAACTTTAAAAATAAACCACTGTTTATTTTTAAAACAAATTACCCATTCCTTTATAAATTCCCACCGTGAATTTGTACTTCCAAATATCCACTGATATCTTATTTCACTTTATAAACCCAGTTTATAAATTCCATAGTCTCATTCTCCTTTTAATCACAGTCTCAACACTTAGTCAGTTTTCAAATCGATTTCCAAAATTTACTCCATTTAAAAATTACTCCTTTACTTATCCAAATTTATTTCAAATCTATTAATTCCAAACTCACTTATTTATTTATGATTCAAAATCTTATTTTAAACTGAAAATATCCATTTCATTCTTTATTCAAAATTCTCCCTTTTAATTCTTCCCAATCATTTTAAATTTTAAAATTTAAAATAAAATCCTTTAATTCTTAAGCAATATCACTTAAGTCTCCAAAACTCCTTTAATTTCATTTATTTAAAATCTCTATATTTTTCTTTTCCATACCCATCATTTATTTAATAGCATTTAAAATCAAACCGTTATTCTTTCCGAATTCATTTTTTTAATTTATCTAGAATTATTTTACTTAATATTTCTCTCTTATATCTCTTTTCAAAATCAAATCTTTTATATTTTTCATATCTTCAAAACATCCAAATATATTCAGCCAAACCATAGCATTCAATAATTTCAGTTACCAATATAATCAATATAATCATCACAGATTATCGCATAAATCACATCGTTGATTATAAAATAATTTCAACGTTTTGAGGAATCCAGTTGGATCCCTCCAACCTGTTTCCCTGCATCCATAGATGTCAGCACAATTTAAAATACCAATCCCACTTTGAGGGGGATATCGCGGTATAAAGGGTCATCCGCTATTATGCAGGGCGCATAGGGTCTCATCCGCTATATAATGCGGGAATATCAATCACCCAATATATATATATATACTATATATATAATATCATCCAACAGGTAATTATTTAATTCATCCAAGCACATCAAATGATTTAAATTAAACTAGGCAATCCAAATGAGTGAGAAGATCTCACCTTTGCTTTTTATTTGCGATCCACTTCAACCTTGCCTTGGTTCACGATTTTTGACCTTGTATAAACATTATACGATTTATTAATATTCGAAAAAGATCGAACAAGCAATTTCCATTTTATAATTTAATTAACTAATAATTTATTTTAGACTAACAATTTCCCTTTTTTTTTAAAAAAAATCTTTTTGTAATTAAGATAATTAAATAAGTTAGTTAAACCATTTTCCACCAAATCCATTGTTTAAAATAAACTAGCAATTTAAAATAGGTATATGTATATTTATTTTTCTTTTTCTTTTAAAACTACATATAAAATAACTTATATGGATTCAAAAATCCAATCTTTAAATAACTCTTCAACCTTCTTAAAAATTCCTATAATAAATAAGTTTTTGTAATTAAAATAATTAAATGAGTTAATTTAACAAATTCTTCACCATAATGCATAACAGTAAGTTCAAAACATGCATATTGATTTTATTTTATTTTTATTTTAGATCTTCATATAAAAATCTATATACAGATTTAAGAAACACTAACTTTCTCTTCAAACTGTGATTCCCTTTCAAAATCTTACTGTACTTATATTCTTATATATACTTTTTAAGACAAGACTTGCTTACCTTACTGCCCTCCCACAGCATCGCGAACATGCCATCGATACCGACATCTTGCCCATCGGCCTCCGCCGCCTTCACACCCTCCAGCTAGACCACCGACAAGCTGCCACACTCGAGCGATTCACCTTCCTCGTCCACCTCGAATCGCGAATTCGACGCGCCTCAATTCCACTTGCAATCGACTCCTCATGCCATTGCATCGCGTCATCTGGAGCTCAGCCATCTTGGCCTCGTCTTCGAATATGAACTGGGAATGCTTGCGATTAGATTTGATGAAAGGGAGAGGGCTTGCTTCGATTTGAGTTGAAGAGGGAAGCGCGGCCATTTATTTTTGTTTTCATTCTGTAAATTTAGATTTCGAATTGAAAAAGAAAAAGGGTTCGGCTCATTTATTTTTAGGAGAGACGCGTGTTTACACCGAGAAGAATACGTGCTGAAAGGCAAGATACGTGTTTAATTTGCCTGGTGAAAACATTATTATATTAAACAAATATATATATATATATATATATATACTGAATTCTAATTGCCTTAAAATCGTAACTCAAAATCGCAAATTCCTATCGAGGTGTGCCTCCAGGCTTTTATAATGTTAAACCCCTATTCCGAACCAAATGGAAAAGGTTTCGAGTCCTAATTCGATCGTACGGAGAAGATAGCTTTTTGAACCTAGTCATTATATTGAATTTTCGATATTAATTTCAGCGCGTTTACCTATCGTACGATCACACGACAACTCCAAACACTAAGAAATTTGAAATCCGATAATAATACAATATTACGGATCTAACGGAACTGGTTTCGTCGAATTCCGAGACTGTGCCTCAGAAGGCTATTTTTAAATATCGATTTAAACGATATAATTTCAAAACTGAACAAATCATCCTTAAATTAAATTTTAACACTTCTATTATCTTCAGTATTATTAACATAAATTTTACAAGCCTTTAAAATATTTTTAACAGGCTTAAAACTCAAGATTCCATATTTTACCCAACTCTCATTTATTAAATTCAATAATCTAATTGCCAAATAAATAGTGATATCTGAAATTCAAGTTAAAACTAACTTTCGAATATTTAAAATCAATTAAATATTCCAATTTAAAATACCCAAAAATCTGGGTCGTCACATTCCTCCCCCCTTGAAAGAATTTCGTACTCGAAATTACTAGTTAGGAAGAATGGTCCGTTACCCGTTCATCATTTTCCAAAACCAAACAGTTTTTAACAACTTCCTAAAACCATCTTTTATTAAAGACACACTATCACCCTTACTAAATCTGTCCAAATTCATTCATCTATTCCAAATAATATTATCTACCCAACCATTCAAATTAAAATTTAAAACCAAGTTTATATTATCAAAATTTTCTCAAAATTTTTCTAACTCCTTAAATTTCGAAAAATTTCGCCAGCGTCTCCTTTGCGCGGCTAGATCGGTATAGCTACAAAATGCCTCTACGGGCCCCCAAATTTCAAAAGAAAACAAAATGCCAAGTGACTAGACCAGAAAATCATCAAATTTCATATGCCAAATTAAAATACATACCATTTTGTCAGGCCATACAAATTTGTCTTCTGAAATCAAAACCAATTTCCCTTTGCTTTTAAAACACCTATATATATTACTTAGCAATAATATCCAATCCAAAATTCAAAATCATTTTATTCACTTCCTTTTCAAAATTTTAATATTTTCTTTACTTAAGTCGTACGATGTACACATATCATTCGTACGCAATATCAAATCCGATCGCTCACTCGATCACACATTTCACTTCCGAACTAGTATCCTCCACCCGACTTCCTAGTACGGACTCAGACCTGGTTTCTTGATCAGAAACCGTCATTCTCCTTGCATAGTCGTAAACTATGATAGAGAATTTCCAGAATCAATCAAAAATCCATATCGAGGGTTCACCGTCGAAAATCGAGTGAAAAATCCCAACTCGGATCGATATAACTATCTCAAAATTCTGTGCCTGAATCTGGATCAAATCGTTATGCGAATAAAATAATATATGTACATCCTATGTATTTTCCCCCAATTGATTATTAGCTATATCAATTCTCTTTTATTCACATTTATTCTGATTTCTATCCACTTATCCATACTTAACATTTCACACACCTTATTAAACCTTCATTCACATATTAACTTATTATATTTCTCCAATACCAAATTTTTCTTAAGAATTTCACCCTTTACTTTTCTTAAGTTTATTATGAATATTTTATACAGCTCCTTATACTGATTTTTACTTTACTACTTGATATTTTATATCTATTTCCGTTTACCTTAAATTTTCAATTCCATTTTACTTTCCATTTTTTTAAAAATTGAACTCTATTCATCTTTCATTTTTAAATATTGAATTCAATTCATTTCAAACCATATTTAACTTGTCATTTCTTTAATTAGTCCCACTTACCAATTTAATTTAAATCTTAATGGATTTTATTTCCAATCTCTTATTATGTTAGTCCACTTCAATCCAATTTTTCAACTTCACCTTACTTATCATATTTTAAATTAAATATCAACCCAATATTCAATTCCAATCACTTTGTTTTGTTTAGTCCAACATGACTAATTTCCATTTTACTTTAATTAACACAATTCAAATTTAATTCCAATATTCAACTTCCATTTTACTTACTTACAAATGTCAATTCATTTGTTCATTTACAAATCTATTTAAAACTAATCAATTTTATTTCAATAACCATTCTATTTAGTTTACTTAGAATTTTCCTCAAATTCACCTTCATTTATCTAGATACAATTATATTCCAATTAAATTCAATTTTAATAAGTTATCAAACCCATTTATAATTCCATAAACATTTTAAATAAGATTCCAGAGTCTTTTAACAATTACTCAACATTTCAAAATCATTTTGAAATCAATTATATACATAGTTCATTTGCATATCAAATTATCCTTTGAATTTTTAAAACCAAACTCAGTTTTGCAACAACTCCAAATTAAAACATTTAGGTAGCAATTCCTCCCTTGGAAACTCGAAAATGAACATCGATGATGCTGCAGCCATCACCGAAATTATTTTCCAGCGACCGAAGTGAGTTCAGTGCTTTTACTCTTTTTTTCAAAACATTTCAAATATTTTTAAATTCCAAATCTCACCAGATTTCATATCCAATTTCAAAAATATTTCCGAATAATATTACTATTATTCCTCCAAAACTTTTGAAACCCATTTTCAAACCCAAAGGAATTTAAACTTTTCCCAAAATTTCAAATTTCAAATCCTTCCTATCTATATTCAAACATTACTCTGGAATTTTATTTCAATTTGTAAATTACATTTATAATTCACATTTACAATCTCCATTTTGTCATATAAGTTAATTTCTTAACCTTTGGTTATGACTTAAATTCCTATTTTAAATTCTACACAATAATGATAATAGTTTAATATTATCATTTGCTAACAACCAAGCAACCATATACTATAATAATTTACAAAAATTATTTTCTTTATATAAAAAATTAATTTAGGTAAAATTATTTCATTTACCCTAATTTATAACAATACTGTGTCGGTTTATCTTGTTTAAGAGTTTAGAAATCCCTATCGATGACATGGCGCCCACATATCGACCAGAATCCATAAACACTCAAACGATAAGTCAACACAATATAAATACAATTTTTATATTCACTAACAAATACGCGCTCATATCTATTAATACACTCAAACTCATTTTAGAGTACTACATACTCTATTTCTAATGATTAATCCCTACCAGAGCCAAGGTTTTCGCTTAACCATCAGCTCTGATACCAACTGTAACGACCCGATTTTTCGACGCCCGAAAATCGACATCAATACGTTCACTGTATCAAATGCCGAACAATCGGATGCCGGAAAACTGAATCATTAGGGTTAAAGAAGAAGGAGGTAGAAGAAGAATAGAAAACAATATCAGAATCTCACAATCGCAGCGGAACAATATATAATAGATAAATGACTGATCTTTAAACAAAAAGAACTATATCTGTTTATACATTACATCATCAGAATAGAATACAAATCAACAACACAATTCAGGACAGTTATAATATCTTGTCCTCCCAAAGCTGAATATACAGCTTTCACTACATAGTGGAAATATAAATTTACGGAAATACGCCTCGTCATCCAGCTCGTCTACTGAGCTCCACAGCAGTCCATCCCAAAATCTATACTCTATAATACTCGGTCTGACCCAAGCATTATAGTGAAATAACACCCGAGTCAGTCTGGAAAACCAGCGTGAGAAAACACACTCAATTGAATTATTAAAGTTTTCAAAATCCTTTGAAAATCAAAAGCATCTCGTAAGACCACGCCACAAATAAACATGTCGGGTTTTTACCTTACGATAGCCAAAACATTTTTATCAAATCCGTCTGATATTATAATAGTGTCTATTGAAAGTAAAATAGAATCTAGCTGAAATGCTTGCATCTCACGTCCAGCAATAGTTGGGCACAATCAATACCGTACAGGCGCTTATTGGAGATTGGATTCCATACAATGGCAGGGCTACTAGGGTACCGCCCGTCACAGTACCTAGTCTAGATCAGCGTACCAGGATCCACCCAGATCCCCTGCTACACAAGACCGGAGCTACCCCTTACTAGATAGTCTTAATAAGATCACCCCATGGTTGGGATTAGCAACCGCCCATACAGCCGAATAAAAGGGACATCTAGACAGGGATGACCTTACCCTAATTGGTTGCTAGCCACTTAGCCTTATGCGCACCTCCCCTGTTTTAGCCATTCCCGGTTGATGAGGCTCGAGGCTATGCGTTATCTTTTGAGAACACATCTAACTTAGAATGCTCATCGTCCTCCTGACGATTAACTAAAAGCATCCATCCATATAAGTCTATTCCGGGTTCGAACGAAACCGAAGGCACTACTCCTCTACATCCATTTTGGAATCACCCTCAGGATTAGTAGCGATTAGCCCTTGCACTTCACTGCTCCATCTTCGACTCTAGGCTCTTGTCTTCCTCACGAAAACGTTCAAACCGGATCAAAGTGGTTTTCAGGAAATAAATCCCGATCCCGGTCTCTTCGAAACAATCAGCACATTGGCCAATATTGATAGTCGGTTATTTAACTATCAAATAACATTCACAATAATCATCGGGCCTTAATAATTTCCAAATTATTTATTTCAAAATATCTTCGCAAGATATTTTTCTACACTCCAACCCTTTGAAAATAGTTTTTAAATCACTTTTCTCTCGTGGAATAAATTTCAAAATATTGTTTATTTCCACTGAAATTCACCAAGTCTTAATACTTTTATTTTAAAAAAAATCAGTTTTGGCTTAAGTTTACATAAGAAGTTATTATAAAGTTTAATAACTAGTATTTTAAATAAAGTTTTTTAAGTAGTTTTTATATTAAATGTTTTAAAGTATATATTTTGGATAAAGTGATTTAAATTATTTTAAAATCTAAGTATTAAGACTTGGTGAATTTCAGTGGAAATAAACAATATTTGGAAATTTATTCCACGAGAGAAAAGTGATTTAAAAACTATTTTCAAAGGGTTGGAGTGTAGAAAAATATCTTGCGAAGAAATTTTGAAATAAATAATTTGGAAATTATTAAGGCCTGATGATTATTGTGAATGTTATTTGATAGTTAAATAACCGACTATTAATATTGGCCAATGCGCTGACCGTTTTGAAGAGACCGGGATCAGGATTTATTTCCCGAAAACCACTTCGATTTGGTTTGAACATTTTCGTGAGGAAGACAAGAGCCTGGAGTCGAAGATGGAGCAGTGAAGTGCAAGGGCTAATCGCTACTAATCCTGAGGGTGATTCCAAAATGGATGTAGTAGGAGTAGTGCCTTCGGTTCCATTCGAACCCGGAACGGACATGTATGGATGGATGCTTTCAGAACATCGTTAGGAGGACGATGAGCATTCTAAGTTAGATGTGTTCTAAAAAGGTAACGCATAGACTCGAGCCTCATCAACCGGAAATGGCTAAAACAAGTGAGGTGCGCACAAGGCTAAGTGGCTAGCAACCAATTAGGGTAAGGTCATCCCTGTCTAGATGTCCCTTTTATTCGGCTGTGTGGGCGGTTGCTGATCCCAACCGCGGGGTGATCTTATTCGGACTATCTAGTAAGGGGTAGCTCCGGTCTTGTGTAGCAGGGGATGAGGGTGGATCCTCGGTACGTTGATCTAGACCAGGTACTGTAACGGGCGGTACCCAGTAGCCCTGCCATTGTATGGAATCCAATATCCAATAAGTGCCTGTACGGTTTTGATTGTGCCCAACTATTGTTGGAATGTGAGATGCAAGCATTTCAGCTAGATTCTATTTTACTTTCAATAGACACTATTAATATCAGACGGATTTGATAAAAATGTTTTGGCTATCGTAAGGTAAAAACCCGACATGTTTATTTGTGGCGTGGTCTTACAAGATGCTTTTGATTTTCAAAGGATTTTGAAAATTTTAATAATTCAATTGAGTGTGTTTTCTCACGCTGGTTTTCCAGACTGATTCGGGTGTTATTTCACTATAATGCTCGGGTCAGACCGAGTATTATAGAGTATGGATTTTGGGATGGACTGCTGTGGAGCTCAGGAGACGAGCTGGATGACGAGGCGTATTTCCGTAAATTTATATTTCCACTATGTAGTGAAAGCTGTATATTCAGCTTTGGGAGCACAAGATATTATAATTGTCCTGAATTGTGTTGTTGATTTGTATTCTACTCTGATGATGTAATGTATAAACAGATATAGTTCTTTTTGTTTAAAGATCAGTCATTTATCTATTATATATTGTTCCGCTGCGATTTTGAGATTCTGATATTGTTTTCTATTCTTCTTCTACCTCCTTCTTCTTTAACCCTAATGATTCAGTTTTCTGACATCCGATTGTTCGGCATTTGATACAGTGAACGTATTGATGTCGATTTTTGGGCGTCGAAAAATCGGGTCATTACATTCGAGTAAGCAAATCCTACACTCTTCGGCGAAGCGGTGATACTTCATGTACTCTGGTTCAGTGTCCCTGAACATTAAGTAATGTCTTGGCCCAAGTCCTTGGACGATCGTGGTCCCTTCGAACCCTTGCCGAGCATAATCCATACTCGATGACTTGAGTAGGCCGATCCTGTAGCTCTTCGGTAAAGCGACCTACTCCTTGTCAGGCATAATCCATACTTGACGTACTATTGGGTTTATTCTCCAGCCTCGACTCTCCGGTCGAGGACTTAATCAACATACAAGTCCATTCTATCGCTCTTCGACGAAGGGACTCGCACCTTGTGGTTACTGCCCTGTCACTCCGATCGGGACAATAATTGTGTCCTGTTTTATTCACCGCTGTAATACGGATCATAAATAACCTAATGAATAAGAGTTCGTACATCTAGAAATAAAAAAACTAAAAACCCAAAGGGTGCCGCTCCGGGCACGATGGTTCATCATCATCTCAAAGCATGCCTAGGGTTCGTCCTTAATCCCGTAAATGTGTAAGTGACTTAGCCGCCTTATTATAGAGTTTATTATAATTATGGCCGGAGTCCAAGTCCGAAACTCAACCTTTACCATCACGATCATTTGATGATGATCCGTGACCCCGATCCAGGGCCATTTCTGTTTCCATTCGATGCGGACTGTGGCTGCTCCTGTTCCACCGCCGTTGTCTGATTCCTCACGTACTTTGGCAGTCTGCCATTCCTAACATGCTCCTCAATCATATCCTTTAAATGCCTGCATTCATCTGTGGTGTGTCCATTCAATTCGTGGAACAGGCGATACTTTCTAGTCATACGCTCCCGCTCTGTGGGATCCTTCCTTGCCGGTTTCTGACGGGGGAGTTGCCCCTAATGTCCAAATAAATCCGTTCTAGGCTTTTCGTCAAATGTGAGTAAGAGGAGAACTTTGGCTCACGTTCTTTACATCACCTTTTCTTCCCATCACATCCATCATCCGGTTTTCATTTTGCTTTATCATTCTATGTTTGCATCTCCTAATGATCCTCCACTTTGCAAAACGTTCACCTCCGGTTTGTCGGCTGGTGCGTCTTCCTGCCATAGGAACCTTTCTGCTTCATAATAAAACTCCCCGAGACCAATGGGTGGATGCTGAGCCAATGAATCCTTGAAATTCGTGTCATCGACAATTCCTGATGCAGCTGCCATCAAACCATGGATGATCTGGCCGATCCATCGATGTCGTGGCGGCATTAAATCGTTTTAGAAAACTCCTTAGAGACTATCCGGTCTTTTGTTTTAGTGTTGCCAAACTCATCACATTTTTAGGTCTCGAAATGTGAACTCTGAACTACCTCATAAATATTTCGACCAATTCCATCAATGTGCTAATAGAACCACTCTCCAACTGCCTGAACCATAGTGCAGCTATATCCATTAGATATAGGGGAAAGCATCGTGCTATTACTTCCTTTGATGCCTCTAGTACTTCCATGTGTTGTATATATCTCATCATATGCATAGTTGGGTCGGACATTCCATCATATACTTCCAGCATTGGTAGTTTAAACTCTGATGGATTCCTAGCATTCTTGATATTAGGAGTGAATGGACTTCTATTTACATCCTCCAGACTCCTGTTCACTAATTCTCCATGCATAGCTCGCCTGACCATCTCTGCACACATATCATTGTCATACATCGGTAGTCTCCTATCATTGTTTCCAAACTGCCCCCTTCCCCTCGAGTCCATGAGGGAATTTCGGAATGTATTCCTCCGAATAAGCATCCAAATTCCAATTGGCACCAAACTGTGTAGCACTGTCCAATACCGTGCCTGGGATCGATCCAGCCTGACCCAAGGAATGCCCTAGAGTCTAGATCGATCGACACCGATCCTTATGGATGGTTCGGGGCCGATCTTCCTCGTTGATCGGGAGGTGCTCCCGGCTGCTCCACTTCTTTCCTTAGTCTCACTACTCTATTTCCATGATCCATCTTCTGGTTTCCAGCGATTCCTACTGCTTCAACTCCTTGATCTAAGTTGTCATTAGCTTCTGCTACCCTATTCGCTTGGTTCTGCACTCCAACTTGTCCAATCTGTCAGAGTAAATTTCACATCATTTCCTCATTTCTTTTTAGCATCATTTCCTGCATGGCATCCATCATCATTTCCATTTCATCCCTGTTGATGTAGATAGCTGCTTGATTAGCTCCAGCTGAGGAAGCCTTCTGACTCCCTATGTGACGACCCACATTTCGGAAGGTTTAAGTCGATAATAATCCACACATGTCCAACCAAATCAATCCGAAACACAGATAATCAATGGGGTTAATTAAGAAGAATAAGAAAAGAAGAAAACAAACACAAAATCTCATAGCGGAATGAAAAAAATATAATAATCAAATAAACAGTTCATGAAGCTGTTTATACTATACATTTGATTAAATTTATATAACATTTATCAGAGTTATATATACAACAGAATAATAGAATAATGCAGCAGAAAAACATGATGCAGGGAAATAATACTAGTAATATAATATACCAAATCTTCGTCTTTATCCTTCAAAAAATAATCTTCAATGCACTGAAATACTCAGGGCTGACCCAAGCATAAAGTAAAACAATACACTCGAGTCAGAACTAAAATATTTTTATGTAAGTCAAATCAATATCACATATAACAGAAGTGTAATAGCATCAGAGATGTTTACGGGGTTATACATCTCCTATCTAGTGTATAACGTGCGTACAATAACTCAAGAGATGTTATGGGATTTTCCATCTCTTAAGGATCCATCAAAATATCTATATATAGTAGAATATGCTATATATGTAATGTCTAATTAGTAAAATAAATATTTTTGTTAGCGTTAAGGCTTTACATTAATTCTTCTTAACATGTTTTTAAGTATTGACGTACAGTTTTTATATAACACAACCAGTAGAACGTCGGTAGCCAGTGATGCACCATGATACGACAACAGTAAATCAAAATCGTAGTGGTCTGGAATAAGGATAAAAGTATGACAAGGCACGTGAGGCAATGCCCAAGGTCAGATACTACTAGTTTGTGTTCCTAGCTGATCGTAACACATCGCCGCAGCGACTGCCGATCGTGTTCAAAACTCCCAAAATCAAAGGGTGTGCACCAATCAATAACAATGTAAAGATAGTAATATGAAGGAGTGTGTCCAATAGAGGTAGCTAACCTCATTGGCACGGGTGTGGCTCCTGTTTTAGTCATTTCAAATTGACACAAGTGTCGTGTCATCCATCAACGTTCACTCCCTTCAAATCCTGCAACGTTCATCAAATCCAGCCACTTCATGCTGGAGTCTCCTCCGTGTACACAGTTGATAAATTGGTTCCAATATTGACAAAGAGTATGCCAATAAGAGGCCCCGGTCTCTTTAACAACCAAACTTCGTTTTACACACCGGTTGGTTCTTTTACATTTCGAAAACGATTCATACTTGATATCAAAATATCATATTCCTTTCAAAATATCATTTTTACTTAAAATATGTCAATTTCACTTGAAAATCATTTTCGCTCCAATATCCCAATGTCACTTCCAAAATCGTTTCGAATTTCAATTTAGGTTATAACTTCCATTTAACCAAATTCGCATTTAAATCCACGATTTAAATATAAACAGTTCCGACTTAGACCAGTTTGAATTTTTAGAAAATAGTTTGAATAATTTTAAATAGTTTAAAAAGTTAAAAATACTTAAATATTTAAAATAGTTTGATATAAAAAGGTTTGAGTATTAACAATGGTTTATATAGTAAAATAGTTTGGAAAGTCAAAATAATTTGAATATTTAAAAAGATAAATTTTTAAACAGTTTATATTAAAATAATTAATTTTGAAAATAGTTTCAAATCAAGTTGTCTCTTCCCATTTCAACAATCTGGACCCAGGTCCAAATTTTAATCAACTAATTAAATTTCAAATCTTCCAATTCAAATCATCTCAATTTTGATTTAAATTCAATTCAAATCAATTTCGATTTCAACTCGAATTAACTTCAATTTTGAAACGTTCACTTTAACTTTAAATTTGATTCAATGGTTTAAATTTCAATTCAATTCTTATTTTAAACCATTTCAGTTTATATAAATTTCATGTTCGATTTCAAAATACCGATTTAAATCACTTAAATCAAATTTAACTTCAATGTTCAAATTTTAGGTTCAAATCTTTAAAATAATTCCATTTCGAATATTTCAATTCCGAACCCAAATTTTGAAATATCAATCTAAATTACTAACCAAGATATATTCTAAAGTTCGAATAAAGGTTCAACCTTTTTTAAAACAGTTTCAATATCCATCATTCAAATGATTTCTCAATTATAGCTTCACATTTCAAATTGCATTCTTTAAACAATTTCTTTTAGCCGATTCTAATTTCAACATTTCAAGACTCGAATTCGAAATTAATTCAATTCTCATAAATTCAATTGTTTTACTCTTTAAATCAAAATCATTTAAATAGATTCGAATTAAAGAATTTAAAGCCATTTAATTTAACCAATCCGGTGTCCGTATATAATTTTCTATCATATGGCCAAGTGATTAGTTATTTCAATTTAATTTCAGGGATGGATATATATCATTTCAATCCAAATCAAAGTGTCATAGGTATATATTATTTCAATCTATTTCATAATTTATTCGAAATAATTCAAGTTACAGTTTTATATACTAACAAATAATATACAGGGTGATAACATGATATATATAAATAAATAAACATACAATCATCCGATATATCAACCAATGGCCATCCATCACAATCAACATCCAAATCAGTTCAAAATATCACAACAATTAACTAGTTGTCAATATCGGGTGTTTAACTAGCAATTCAATTTCAATTTCAAATTGAACTATCAATTTAAATTCCTATCGGTTAAATTATGTCAATTTAAATGTCAGTCAAATTACCAAACAACTGTCAATAAAAATAAACCACTTCATGATTTTAATTTAACTAACATCGGAATATTTTAGTATTTCTTGAGCGGTTTAAATCACACCTTTATTTGAAACTGAAAGTTTTTCAGCTTCAAATAAATTCCAATCCAATTCCATGTCGTAGCCTTCGTCGATACGATCGCAACGCGACTCGTTTCGCTAAAAACGGACTTCGCATAAAAAAAGTTATTCAATATGCGCATATATTATTAACGACATAATTAATATAATAATTAACATAATAAAAAAACAAAACAAAACCTTCTTCCTCACATGTTCAGGCCGCCCGCGATACCCATCTCACACGATTAGTCCTTAACGCGGGTGCGCCACCCCAGGACACCGGCTACCGATCCAAAGCCGCCACGTCGCGCGCCTCGGCCTCCTCCAAAATCACTAGCAAGCACTCCGCCTCTGCTGCCACTGTCCTCCCGCAATTCACAAAAACCCGCAGCGAACTCGGAGCCAGATCCTGGCGAACTCGGGTCATATCGCCTCTATCCAATCGTTGGATACGTAGAGCTCGATGAGATCTACACTTTTCCTTTTGGTGTCGTTCAATTTCGTTGAGTGGATTGACGGAAAATATGGAGAATATATCATGAATTTTTAGCCATTCAAACGATAAGAGGAACGGCGCTGAAGCTTTTAGGGTTTGGCGAAAAGAAAATGAAACAGCCTTATATATAAATTTCCGACCCGATTTATCCGCGAAAATTCCGAACTCCAAACGAAGCGTGCTGCTTGGCGTTCTATATGTTATACCCCTAATCTGAACACAATGGAACATGTATGGGAGCTAATTCCATCATATTCAGAAGATAGATTTTCAAATCAAATTATTTTAATTAAATTCCTTTTATTGATTTCCACATGTTTCAAGCTCGCATGACCAAATGATAAGTCTGATCGCTACGAAACTTGAAATCCTATAATAATTCACTATTACGGATCCGATGAAACTTGTTTCGTTGAAATCCGAGATAGTGCCCAAAAAGACTATTTTTACACGCTAATTAAAACGAGCTATTTTCAAAAATCAAATTATTCATTTTAAATTCAATTTTAGAAGTTAACAATCTTCATTCTTTTTTAAATAAAATTTAAATCAACTTTTGAAATCATTTCCATTTACATTAAATTCCAGATACAATTATTTAAATAATTTCCAATATTAAATTTAAACAATTTAATTATCCAATAAATCACCATATCTTAAATATAAGTTATTTAACTTTTAAAATGAATTCAAATAATAAAACAACTACTTCCATTTTATAGTAATTCAACATTCATTATTCAATTCTTGCTATTGATTACAACACGTTAAATATATTGAACTTCATTCTAATACAAATAATTTCCTTAAATCTTATCGAAATTGTTATTTCAAAAAAAATTCAAGTTCATATTAAATAAATTACTTAAATAAAACATTAAATTTTCTATTTCTAACCGTTTTTGTTCAATAATTATATTAAATTTCATAATTTAAAATAGTTAGAAATACGGGTCGTTATAATCTCCCCCACTCAAAACTTTTCATCCTCGAAAAGGGGTTAAGTAAGGAATTTAACATTTGATATATTTTATTCAAAATAATTAACATATAAAACATTAAAATCTTATTAGAAAACCATTACCATGCTTCCACTACTCCACTCTGATATCGGCTTTATGGAAATTGCAACTTATTTATAAAAACAAGTTATAAAATTTTAAAAAATCTCAAAAATTTTCTAACACCCGAATTTACGAAAAATTTCGGCAGCGTCTCCTTTGCGCGGCACGATCGTAAAAATTTACAATATACATATATATCACAAATATACATCTCATCTCAATGATGAGGCATTCCGTAGGGAAAAATATAAAAGTACGGTATGTAATCCGAGATATGTACCTTATTATTAATAATAGAGGGATTTCGATCATATTAAGCAAGCAAAAGCAAATCAAACCATGTATACGTCTAAGTGGTCTTCGTATGTACCTATCTCAACTCAAATTTGAAATACTAGTCACTTATAAAAAGATATAGAAACATGTATGAGTTTAATAATACTTTATAACATGAATTTTGAATCCAAACCATAAACATAAGCACTAATACACAACGCAACAATCATATGCAATCAAAAACGGTTGTAACAATGATTTACACCCAAAGAAACCATCCAACAATTAATATTCATCCAATTAATTCATAACTATATGAATTTACATTATCTAATGTCCATAGCTAATTTATACACTTCATTTCTTATTAACATCCATTCTTTATTAACATTTAATTGGTTTACTTCCAATTTATTCACATCTATTTTATTTACATTCAATTTATTCAAATTTCAATTATTTCACTTTTTGTTTAACACATTTTATATCAAATCATTTATGGACCATTTTATAAAATCATTTCATTTAATCTTATTTAAGTTAAATTTTATTTCATTACCACTTAGTATGTTTTCTTTAACACAAATATCATTTATAAACCATTTCATAAAACCATTTGAGTTTATTATAAACATATTATAAAATGCAACTCATGTTTATTATTACTTCATAATTTAAGTTCATATTAATTCATTGATTCACTTCATTAGTTCATTTCACTAATTCATATCATTAACTTTACTTATGTAAATTTTATTTTATAACTTAAATTCATATTGATAAATTTTTCTTTTTATCACAATCAATTTCATTCAACTTTTCTTAGGTTAACTTTTATCTTATATTTCATTTCATTAACTTATTTCATTAATTCATTCCATTCAACTTGAATTAAGTAAAATTTCATTTCATAATTCAAATTTCAACTTTCTTATTTCATTAATCATTTCTTAATTTTATAATCATTTTATACAGATGTATCTTCTTTGACACAATATTATTCAAATTATAATTATCTCAGAAAGCTACAACTAAATCTTAAAACATCTTATGCAAATTTATTTTTTTATTTTACAAAAATATGATTAAATTTATTATTTGTTTACCTTCTCTTAAGTTCATATCTAAATAGTATTTTCTTTTTTTACTACTCAAATTATTCATTTAACATTTCTTAGAACATTAACTGAGTGTATAACATTTCTTATAACAACTTAATTTTTTTAAACATTTCTTTAAACACCATTTCAATTTGGAACATTTTATTACTTAAGTTCAAACTTGCATAATATTCTATTACATATTCATATTTAACATTTCAACCTTTTAAACATTTCTAGTAAGTTTTATATATGTTTTTTGAATGTAATTGAAGGTTATACAAATTTATCTTATTCCTTTTAGTTAACAGAAATGTTCAAGAATTTACACATGGTTAAATTTCCATTATCTTGAAATTTAAGAGTTATAATTTAACTTTTCATACTTCATTTAAACACTTAGCTTCAATTTCTTATTTCTCATTTTAGAAGTTTCCAACTATTCAAAAAAATTCACTTATTCCTACAACTGAGATTCATTAATTAACAGGAAGTTAAGAATTCAAATACCGGGTTCATTTCAAATCATTTTGAAATAATAGATATACTCATATTATATATATATATATATCAAATCATATTTAGAAATTTTAAATCAAAATCTGTTTATCAAACCAACTGCATAGCAAAGCTACTAAGTGGCCTCCCCCACTTTGAGACTCAAAAATAAATGTCGATGATGTGTCTGTCATCACCGAAATTATTTTCCAGCGATAGAAGCGGGGAGTATAGGACTTATTTCCTTCTAATTCCTTTTGAAACACTTCTATTCATAAATATTTTTAAATAATACTAATTATATCACCATCTTAGAAAACAATTTCAAAAGCACCGGGATTTATGTTTCCAAATTCTCAGCTTTTAAACCCTTTCTATTTATAAGCTATACTATAAATATACTTATACAATTCCATTACCTTATTATGAAAACATTCCGTCAATTTACATCTTTGTTATTGCAAACAACTCTTATTGTAAATAAATTTCAATTCAATCTAATTATCGAAAGATTCGTGAAATAGAGTTCACAAAGTATTCATTTTTAGTTTAATTCAACCAATAATCGATGATAACTAAATACTATCATCTCCTAACAAAACAACATTCGTTGATAATCATACAGGTTTATGAAAGTTATCATTTTATATAAAATATAATTTAGGTAAAATTATTTCATTTACCCGATTTCTAAAACAATATTATGTCGACTTGCGTAGTTTAAGTGTTTAGAAACCCCTATTGATAACATGGCATCCCACGCACCGACCAGAATTCATAAACAACTCAACAGATAAGTAAACACAATATAAAACATTTTATAATACTAATAAGTACGTGCTCTCATATATATACACACTCAAACAAACTCATTCTAGGGTATTACTACCCTATCTCTAATGAGTCCAACCCCACCAAAGCTAAGGTTATCGCTAAACCAAAGCCTTGGTACCAACTATGACAACCAACATTTCGAAAGGTTTAAGTCGACAATAATCCACCCATGTCCAACCCAAAACAATCCAAAACATAAATAATTAATGGAGTTAATTAAGAAGAATAAGTAAAGAAGGAAACAAACACAGAATCTCACAGTGGAATGACAAAATATAATAATCAAATAAACAGTTCATGAAGTTGTTTATACTATACATTTGATTACAATTTATACAACATTTAATAGAGTTATATATACAACAAAATAATAGAATAATGCAGCAGAACAACATGATGCAGGGAAATAATACTAGTAATATAATATACCAAATCTTTGTCTTCGTCCTCCAGAAAATAATCTTCAATGCACTGAAATATTGAGGGCTGACCCAAGCATAAAGTAAAACAATACACTCGAGTCAAAACTAAAATATTCTTTTATACGTCAAATTAATATCACATACAACAGAAGTGTAATAGCATTAGAGATGTTTATGGGGTTTTACATCTCTTATCCAGTGTATAACGTGCGTGTAATAACTCAAGAGATGTTACCGGATTTTCCATCTCTTAAGGATCCATCAAAATATCTATATATAGTAAAATACTCTATATATGTAATGTCTAATCAGTAAAATAAATATTTTTATTAGCGTTAAGGATTTACATTAACCCCCCTTAACATGTTTTTAAGTATTGACGTACAGTTTGCATATAACACAACCAGTAGAACGTCGTTAGCCAGTGATGCGCCGCGATAAGACAACACTAAATCAAAATCCTAGTGGTCTCGAATAAGGATAAAAGTATGACAAGGCACGTAAGGCAATTTCCAAGGTAAGATACTACCAGTAAGCGTTCCCGGCTGATCGTAACACATCGCCACAGCGACCGCCGACCGCGTCCATCACTCCCAAAATTAGAAGGTGTGCACCAATCAATAACAATGTAAAGATAGTAATACGAAGGAGTGTGTCCGCTAGAGGTAGCTAACCTCATTGGCACTAGTGCGGCTTCTGTTTTAGTCATTTCAAATTGACACAAGTGTCGGGTCATCCATCAACGTTCACTTCCTTCAATCCAGCAACGTTCATCATATCCAACCACTTCATTCTGGAGTCTCCTCCGTGTACACAATAGTTAAAGTGGTTCCAATATTAACAGAGAGTATGCCAATAAGAGGCCCCGATCTCTTTAACAATTATGGTCGTTTTACACACTAGTTGGTTCTTTTACATTTCGAAAATGATTCATACCTGATATCAAAATATCATATTCCCTTCAAAATATCATTTCATTTCAAAAATAAATTTAACTTAAAATATGTCAATTTCACTTGAAAATCATTTTCGCTCCAATATCCCAATTTCACTTCCAAAATCGTTTCGAATTTCAATTTGGGTTATAACTTCCATTTAACCAAATTCACATTTAAATCCATGATTTACATATAAACAGTTCCCACTTGGACCAGTTTGAATTCTTAGAAAATAGTTTGAATAATTTTAAATAGTTTTAAAAGTTTAAATAGTTAAATAGTTATAATAGTTTGATATAAAAAGGTTTGGGTACTGAAAATGGTTTATATGGTAAAATAGTTTGGAAAATCAAAATAATTTAATTATTTAAAAAGATAAATTTTTAAACAGTTTATATTAAAATAATTTATTTTGAAAATAGTTTCAAATCGATGTGTCTCTTCCCATTTCAACAATCTGGACCCAGGTCCAAATTTCAATCAACTAATTAGATTTCAAATCTTCCAATTCAAATCATCTCAATTTCGATTTAAATTCAATTTAACTCAATTTTGATTTCAACTCGAATTAACTTCAATTTCGAAACGTTCATTTTAACTTCAAATTCGATTCAATGATTCAATTCAATGGTTTAAATTTCAATTCAATTGTTATTTTAAACCATTTCAGTTTATATAAATTTCAAGTTCAATTTCAAAATCCCGATTTAAATCACTTAAATCAAATTTAACTTCAATGTTCAAATTTAAGGTTCAAATCTTTAAAATAAATCCATTTCGAATATTTTAATCCCGAGCGCAAATTTTGAAATATCAATCTAAATTACTAACCAAGATAAATTTCAAAGTTCGAATAAAGGTTCAACCTTTTTCAAATCAATTTCAATTTCCATCATTCGAATTATTTCTTAATTATAACTTCACATTTCAAATTGCATTCTTTAAACAATTTCTTTTAACCAATTTCAAATTCAACATTTCAAGGCTCGAATTCGAAATTAATTCAATTCTAATAAATTCAATTGTTTTATTCTTTAAATCAAAATCATTTAAATAGATTCAAATTTAAGAATTTAAAACCATTTAATTTAACCAATCACGTGTCCGTATATAATTTTCTATCCTACGGCCAAGTAATTAGTTATTTCAATTTAATTTAAAGGATGGATATATATCATTTCAATCCAAATCAAAGTGTCATAGGTATATACCATTTCAACCAATTTCTTATTTTATTCGAAATAATTCAAGTTACAATTTTATATACTGTTAAATAATATACAAGGTGATAACAAGATATATATAAATAAATAAACATCCAATCATCCAGTATATCAACCAATAGCCATCCATCACAATCAACATCCAAATCAATCAAAATATCACAACAATTAACTAGTTGTCAATATCGGGTGTTTAACTAGCAATTCAATTTCAATTTCAAATTGAACTGTCAATTTAAATTCCTATCGGTTCAATTCATATGTCAATTTAAATGTCAGTCAAATTACCAAACAACAGTCAATAAAATTAAATCACTTCATGATTTTAATTTAACTAACTTCAGAATATTTTAGTATTTCATGAGCGGTTTAAAACACTCACCTTTATTTGAAACTAAAATTTTTTTAGCTTCAAATAAATTCCAATCCAATTCCATGTCGTAGCCTCAGTCAATACGTTCGCAACGCGACTCATTTCGCTCGAAATAGAACTCGCATAAGAAAGTTATTCAATATTTAGCACATCGATTATTAAGGGCATAATTAATATAATAATTAACATAATTAAAAAACAAAACAAAACCTACTTCCTCACTTGTTCATGTCGCCCGCAATACCCATCTCACACGATCATTCTTTAACGTGCGCGCGCCACCCCAGCCCACCGGCCATCGATCCAAGCCCACCACGTCGTGCGCCTCGGCCACCTCCACAACCACTAGCAAGCACGTCGCCTCCACCACCGCCATCCTCCCGCAATTCGAGAAAACCTAGAGTGAACTCGGAGCCAGATCCTTGCGAACTTAGGTCGTATCGCCTGGATCAAACCAATGTATACGTAGAGCTCGATGAAATCTAAACTTTTCCTTGTGGTGTCGTTCGATTTCATTGAGTGGATTGAGAGAAAATGAGGAGAGAAGAATGCAAATTTTCGACCATTAAAATAATAAGAGGAACGGCGCTGAAGCTTTTAGGGTTTGGCGAAAATGAAAATGGAACGGCTTTACATATAAATTTCCAACTCGATTTATCCGCGAAAATTCCGAACTCCAAACGAAGCGTGCCTCTTGGCGTTCTATATGTAATACCCCTATTCCGAACACAATGGAACATGTATCAAGTGCCAATTCAATCATATTTAGAAGATAGCTTTTAAAATTAAATTATTTTAATTAAATTCCTTTAATTGATTTCTATGCGTTTCAAGCTCGCACGACCAAACGATAAGTTCGATCGCTATGAAACTTGAAATCCTATAATAATTCACTATTACAGATCCGATGAAACTAGTTTCGTCGAAATTCGAGACAGTACCCAAAAATACTATTTTTACACGTTAATCAAAACGAGTTATTTTCCAAAATCAAATTATTCGTTTTAAATTCAATTTTGGAAGTTAACAATCTTCATTCTTGTTTAAATAAAATTTAAATCAACTTTTGAAATCATTTCCATTTACATTAAATTCTAGATTCAATTATTTAAATAATTTCCAATATTAAATTTAAACAATTTAATTATCCAATAAATCACCATATTTTAAATATAAGTTATTTAACTTATAAAATTTAACTTTTAAAACGAATTTGTTAGCACCAAAATTGGTCACTAACCTCGTTGAGAAAGATTGTGTAGAGATGTAAGTGATGAAGTTAAATTAAACAAGGAAGAATATGCTAATTTAAATGCAGAAAGTAAGAACACCGGATTTATAGTGGTTCAGCGTAATTGCCTACGTCCACTTTGAGTTTTGATCTTTATTTCTTTCACAAGTAGTTGAATACAGATACAATCCATATATTGATGACTTGAATACAAGTTTGAATTAAAAAGAGGAGAGTATAAAAAATGGCAGAGTCTCCCCAGTGTTCTCCAAAAAGGATCCATTTCATTGTGCCCCTGCCCTTCTATTTATAGAGGAAGATGGGTTGGACTTCCTTCATGGGCTTAGGAGCAAGGTGCGTCTGCCCATAGTGGGTGAATCTGCGCACTAGGCCAGGCATGCCGAATGCTCTTGCTTTATTGTGGGCCTGACAACTTGCAACCACCTCCAGTCTCTCCTTGATCAGAATCTTGTCTAGTGCTAATGATAATTTCTTCAACCGTCGTTTTGTAACCGGGCCGAGATGCCTGTTAACACTTGCCCCCCAAAGTGTGTCGTGTGAAGCAACACAACACGCTTTGAATCAGCGAGTATTCCTTGTCTTCAGAAAGAAATCCACCATGTTTCTTGAATAGTCATTATCCTCCAATTTATCCTCCCAAGGTGTTGTATCCTTCTTTGGTCATCGTGATGCTCGGTCGATTCCCAATATTATAAATCCAGGGTTGTAGTTCATTAGTGGCCATCCGTGTCTGATTCTGCAGAGCTAATAAGCTTCGGCTATATGATCTAGTCTTCTCTTAATAACCCTTAGTGAGAATTCAATTTTTGTTGATTTCAAGAAGTCGAACTTTTTCGGATGTACACATGCACGTTCGGGTACATGTTCTTGCCATTGGCTCTCGGATGCGTTTTATATGCTCATAAGTCGTCGCCAACTCCATCCAGTTTAATTGTAATTCAATCGCGATTCCTTGTTTGTATTTTCTGTGAAATAAGGGTTACAATCAGCCACTTGAGGAGTTTTCCAAACCTCTCTTCAGTACAGACTCTATGATTTTGTTCACAGCTTCAACCTGTCCATTTGCAGTTATAATGGATCATGGAAGGTCATAAGGACAGATGACGTTACGGATAAAGAAGTTGATTATTTTCTTCATCTTGGTCGTGGTTAAGAGTTCTTCATCTGCCCATTTGGTGACGTAATCAACTGCTATGATGGTGTATTTCGCACCACCTTTAGGATCGACAAGAAGATGATTTCAGTGCCCCCAAGTGGCAAACGGCTATGAACTAGCCATTTGAATAATTTCCATCGGCGGGGTTCCCGGATTTTTTGCAAACATCTTGCACTCGTCACATTGTCTAGCATGATCAACCGCTTCTGGGTTGATAGTTGGCCAGTAATACCTGTAGCAGAGTATCTTCTTTATCATGGTTTTCCCCCTGATGTTATTACCGCATTCTTCTTCATAGAATTTTCTCAAGATATCATCATGGGCGATATGCCGAAGCATGGGAATGGATAGACTCCTTTTGACACACGACTTATTCTTAGATGATTTGGCGTGAAGCTTTGAGGAGGATCTGTCGTTTTCCATTCCTCCGTTCAGTAAGAATTCCTCATTGTAGATAGTCTTTGATAGGAGTCAACCATGACACCTTTTCATTTTGTTCGCTGAGTACGTGTGTAATGATGTAATATGTGAAGTCGTTTAGCAGCTCTTGGACTTGGCCGAGATAAGGAGCAAGATAATGCCCCCTAGCAAGATCAACTTCCTTAAATTTGTACACTACCAATCAAGAATCACAAAAGATATGTAAAGTTTTCACTTCAAATCCTCTAGCATGTTTGAGGCTGGCAGTCAAGGCTTCATACTAAGCATCGTTGTTTGTTACAGGTAAATCGAGTTTTAGGACGTAGCAGATCGATCGTTCCTCAGGAGTCATTATCATGACTCCTATGCCATAACACTGATCATTGGATGCTCCATCCGCGTACATTTTCCATCTCATGGTTGGTTCTCTGCTACTCTTCGAGTAGTCATCTGAGGTAGTGAATTTGGGTGTGAGGTCTGCTAATTTCCGTCCTTGGATAGCCCTTCGTGGGAAATAAGTGATATCGAATTAGCTTAGTTCGATATTCTATTTAAGTAGTCTTTTAGACGTCTCAGGTCATTGTATGCCCTGTCGCAACGGCTGGTAGGCATAGACGTTGATGGGGTGAGCCTAAAAGTAAGAGTGGAGCTTTCATGATGAAATCAATAGGATTGTGCTAGCTTTTGTAGCTTCGGGTTGATATCCAATGCATGGCTCGCGATAGTTAATGAAATCACATATGCATGTCAGAATGGGTCCAAGGGAACATATCATCATTTATTCAGAAAAATCCAACTAATTCTTTTATCATCACTGCACTGAGCTGTGATCCGATATTCAGCACCCGAAAAGGGTCGCCATGGCTGGCGGTAATGTCGACCGTCAGCTTAGCAGGTGCCATCCCAGATTCTTTGAGTAAAGATGTAACTATTTTGCATAACATTCAATGTGAAATATGGTTGAGACGGTCAATGTTGATGGTTATTCTGGTCGAATCCTAGAGTCTTGTCATGAGTTGTTAAGTCAAATAATGAAGGGCTCTGAATGCTCTAATTAATTATCTGCAAATGGCCAAAGATCAGGCTTAAAAGCACGTTGAAGGAAATGTCGAGTAGGGGCCAGCCTCGAGTTGCGTGCAACTGCATAGCTGGATCTTGCTATGAGTTTGAATTTGCTTGTATATTCGAGTAACGCATTTTCTATTCAATGCATTCATGATCCTTCACTCGCCCTTCGAGTTGGAGTGACAGTCAGTTGCCCACAAGCTTTGGCATCGATTTAATGATTCTATCTCTAGGCATCCTTTCGGTCGTTGCCTTGAGTAGCTGTAAATATATAAGTTTTAATACTGAGCTATCGTAGCCAGTTTTTGAATGACCATGCGTCTTCTCCCAGTCTCGGGTTAATAAATGTACTGCATGGACGGTTGAGTCTCGTCCTAGCTACGCTTATGCTTTCACCTAAACTCCAAAGACATAAAGGTGATTGGTGAATAGTCGGTTCACATTCATCTTGCTTCTCGCTCGTGCCCCCAGGTCTGGGGCATATACCGATAAGTAGGAAGGCCAACCATGCCCACTTTAGCTTTACTCTCTTTCCCGTTGAATCGTGGGATCATGTCAGTCGATAGGAGACTAGGTCTCGCCTATCTTGGATTTTATCGTGGTTTTTCATTCCAAGAGGAATACTTCGATGCCACGTAAGTTTTAGGGCGTAATTTGGACAGTGGATGGTCATCCACGTCCACTTTGGTTCATGCTCTGTAATCAGATCTCGGGGTAAAGTTGGCTACAAATGCAGTCGGGTTATGCTCATCCAGTTTCATACTCCTCCTGACGAATTGAACGAGGGTGCTGGAGAATTTTTTGACCAAGTATTCGTGGTTTACCCTCCTTTCCATACTCTGGGGGTCATAGTTTTTCAAAAAAAAACAAACATCCGAGTCACATTCGTATGTGCTTGGTGCGGATCAGCATTGACCCTTGGTCTGAGGTATGATATAGTAGGTTGCTCGTAGCTTTGGATGCCATTTCGATTGGTTCTATATTGAGGCCTCCCTGCAGTCGCTGCCTCAAGTTATAAAGAACGCCATGCTAGGGCTATAGTAAGCTATCGTATTCGGCTTTTTAGTATTTTGTACCCCTGCCCCCAGCATTGATTTAGCCAGGTCACTAGTTGGATGGTCGAACTCCATCCTCAGCAGGTTAATAATCCTCCTGTCGATTCCAGGCCGAAGTTTACGGAATAGAAAATGGTCGGGATCCACTCATCTATTTATCGATGTTTATACACCGTCTGCATTCTGGTGACTTAGTGTTATTCTCCCTCCGGTTGACTCGCACCCAATTTGTGTTCATGCTTCGGTCCACGCTCCGGGGACTTAGAGATTTGTCGAACGGTTTATGCTTTAGTCCACAGTTCGAGACGCAGAGATTTTCGTCAACTCGTTTATACTCTAGTTCGCACTCTGGGAACTTAGAGTAATCTGGTCCGCTTCTGGGATTTAGGGATTTTCTGAAGTTGTCTATAATCTAGTCCATGCTTTGGGGACTGAGAGTACTATAGTCCGCACTCTGGGGACGTAGAGGTTTTTGAGTCATTTATACTCTAGTCCGCACTCAGGGACTTAGAGTACTTCAGTCCGCATTCTGTCTCCCGTTCCAGAGGGTGAGACCCCCCGGATGGCTGAGAGTTTGCCTAAACCTGGTAGATAATCCTTCTCTTTAAGATTCTCTTTAAGATTCTCTTTAAGATTTCGAAAGTCGTTATTCTTTATGCAGGACTATTGCATTCTGGTGCTTGTTTTCCACGATTTTGTGCAGGCCATTCTGACCCTGAGCCCACTCTGAGGAGCGATGTCGCCAAGGAAGTGGGGGAGAAAACAAGTGAAGCCACTCGCGCAGAGGAGGCTCCTGGTCCATATGCTCAGGTTATCGGAGCGCTTGATGAAGACAAGTCTGAAACCTCCTCTCCTACCGACAGGGGTTATGAAGTAGAAATTACAAGCGCCTCTGAGCACACATCCGAATTGAGCATGGAGGAACGGCTCGAGATAGAGAAGGAGGAGACAGTCAAGGTAATAGTAGAGCCCCGAGTTGTGGACTTGGACGATCCTTTGAACAAGCCGTTGAAGGTCATCCTTCCTAGCGGGTCCAAGCCCATGGAAGGCCCCCGTACTCCTTCAGTTGCTACCCCTCTATCAAAGAAGAGTACCAAGGGTAAATGCTCTGGAGAGGAGCCGTTTGGAAAGAAGTTGAAGAAGCACAAGAAGTGACTACTATCCTCGTTCAACGAGAGTTAGTTTAAGTCATGTAATTATTTTCATCTATTTCCTTAGTCCTTATAAATAAAATGTCGACTCCGAACTTTGGAGGGGTTGTAATAGAAACTCATTTCTGAATAAGGTTTAGTTCCTTTTTCTGTCTTACAAAAGACTCTTATTGTTCAGTTTTCTTTGTGATTGTGACTTTAATCCAAGCAGTTGTGAGTAACATAGACTTCTCAGTCCATCTTCATATAACTTGGAAACTCTTCGGGAGTCGTTGAACTTCCATTCTGTGCTTTGAGCACTTAGAATACTTTTTAGCCCGTATGTCAGGGATTTGACAAATTCAAGTCATCTGTGTCATAGTTCATATTCAGGGAACTTGGAGATCCGATTCGCTTATATTCGAGTCTGCACTCTGGGGAGTTAGAGTACTCCAGTCCGCACTCTGGGGACTTGGAGGTTTAAGTCATTTATACTCTAGTCCGCGCTCTGGGGACTTAGAGTACTCCAGTCTGCGCTCTGGGGACTTGGAGGTTTAAGTCGTTTATACTCTAGTCCACGCTCTAGGGACTTAGAGTACTCCAGTCCGCGCTCTGGGAACTTGGAGGTTTAAGTCGTTTATACTCTAGTCCACGCTCTGGGGACTTAGAGTACTCCAGTCCGCGCTCTGGGGACTTGGAGGTTTAAGTCGTTTATACTCTAGTCCACGCTCTGGGGAGTTAGAGTACTCCAGTCTGCGCTCTGGGGACTTGGAGGTTTAAGTCGTTCATACTCTAGTCCGCGCTCTGGGGACTTAGAGTACTCCAGTCCGCGCTCTGGGGACTTGGAGGTTTAAGTCGTTTATACTCTAGTCCGCGCTCTGGGGACTTAGAGTACTCCAGTCCGCGCTCTGGGGATATGGAGGTTTAAGTCATTTATACTCTAGTCCGCGCTCTGGGGACTTAGAGTACTCCAGTCCGCGCTCTGGGGACTTGGAGGTTTAAGTCGTTTATACTCTAGTCCGCGCTCTGGGGACTTAGAGTACTCCAGTCCGCGCTCTGGGGACTTGGAGGTTTAAGTCGTTTATACTCTAGTCCGCGCTCTGGGGACTTAGAGTACTCCAGTCCGCACTCTGGGGACTTGGAGGTTTTAGTTGAGAGCAGTCGTATTTCCACTCTTTAATTTGTATTCATCTACTGTATCGAGGCTAATGTCGTCGAATGAACAATCGAACCACGTTTGCTCACGGAATGGGATTCTGCCCCCCAGGATGAAGGATGGAATTTGAAAAATGGACGATCGATTCTCGTCCGCTTGGCGATTATAGCTCTTCCAGTCAAGTCAAGGAAAGAGGTATATGGCAGATGGTTGAATCACATCCATGTTGGGTTAGATAGCCAAATCTCTTACAATTTGCTCCGTATCTCCTTCTAGAAAATAAGGATAATAGATTGTTGAGTAGACAAAGTAAGTTGCATATGTTCCAAGGTGCAGTCATGTCCATATATTGACAGCGATGGTTAGCGAGTACGCAGTCTACCATAGCTACTTCAAGTTGGGCTTTTGAACAACCTTTCGTGTTCAGGGTAGGATTTGATCGGTAGATGATCAAATCACGTCCACTTTAGACGGATCCCGGCGTCATTGAGCTTCATGAGGGGTATTTTGTCGAACTTTGTTCTATGACTCGATTGGAGTGGATGATCGGGCCATATTCATTCCAAGCAGTTTAGGTCTCCAAGTCAAATGTGGAGGTTGATGGATGGATGGTCGGTTGTTCGAATCGATCATAAGTTGAGCATACGAACTCGGATCGTCTTGAAACTTGGAACATTGGCTTCCCTGGCTTTGATTGTTATGTCTTGTTAATCGTGGCTCGATCCAGACTCAGACAAAATCCATCGATATCCATAGTGAGCCTTTGTGTAACCGATCTCCAAGACGAACTGTCACTGGTTTCTAATCAAGTTCTTGGTGTCACGGCCTTGCCAAAAGGCGGGATAACATTTGCCCCCCAAAGGACGTCTTGTGTAAACATGACGTGCTTTGAAAAACCGCAGTCTTTCATGCTGAATATTTCCGTTCAGTTGATTGCTTGACAGTCGTCTCTTAATCGTTTCGTTGCAATCTTCTTTTAGACAAATGTTCAACTAGCATGCTTTGCTTTGGTTCTGCCCCCAGTTTTGGGTATGAGTATGGAGTTGATGTATGTTTATACTCCGTCTCGCACTCTGGGAGTACGGAGTTGAGTAGATGTTTATACTCCGTCTCGCACTCTGGAAATATGGAGTTGATTAATGTTTATACTCCGTCTCGCACTCTAGGAGTACAGAGTTAAGCGAATGTTTATACTCCATCTCGCACTCTGGGAGTACGAAGTTGATTAATGTTTATACTCCGTCTCGCACTCTGGGAGTACGGAGTTGATCAATGTTTATACTCCGTCTCGCACTCTGGGAGTACAGAGTTAAGTAGATGTTTATACTCCGTCTCGCACTCTGGGAGTACGGAGTTGTGCGAAGGATCGTCGTGTATCAACCCATTTTTAACCTTGATGTGATGGCTTGCCCCCGAGCTCGAGTTTCACTTAGCGAGTGGCTAGCCGTATCGCAGCCGCTCTCTACTTGAATAAATTCCACTTGTAGGATGGAATTCAGCTCTCTGTGCATCGTGATGTTGTACATTGTATTTAATCCATAGCCCCAAATCAAAGGCATATGGTTGATGATGAGCAATAGAATTATTCTCGTCCAGATGTAACTCCACACGTCCGATCATGGTCTGCGTAGATTGGTTGGCAACCAAATCTGAGTACCTGGACACCTGCATCGTTTTGAAAGTAGTTTAGTTCAAGCTAGTCGTAGTTCATAGAACAATTGAAATAGAGATGGAAATGGAAATAATTCAAAGAAGATTATGGTAAGTCTCATTGATATGTGAAGCAGCATCGTGTGCTCGCTATTCGACTCCGCCCCTGGCTCCTTTCAAAGGGATGTTGGCCGTCAACCGTCCAATTGATAATCATAGCCCTTTATTAATAGGCATCGGATATTCGCTGCCCGCCATTCTGCAGGACTTGTACATACTATTGAAGCTTTCCTTTCCAGGTCATCTTTTCGATCATACCTCAGAGATGTTTGTAATCGCCCGTGTTAGGATCAGTGAGCATTTGGGAATATACAACATTCCCCTGATTTTCTTTAGACTTTGGTGTACTCTCTCGAGGTTGGTTTCCAGTACCACTCCGAGTCGTGAGTCTTCAAGTAGAGGTTGTCAATTGAACCTTTCAAAGAGCATATGAGCTAAATTCTGAAGTCTTGTTTTGGCTACTGGGATCTACATCCTTAGCCAACGGGCCTTCATTGTTATTTTTCTTAGTCTGCTCCACTCCTCCTCACTTTAGTTCTGATTCATTTTGTAAAAGAAACGATCCATAGTCGTAGGAGGCTCTTTAGCCAACTAGCTGTCAAAATATATCTGGAGGTTGACTTTCCTCAAACGCGATCAGTATGATATCCTTGTTAGTATTTGGAATAAATTGCTTAGAGCATTGGTTTGCTTGGAGTCATCTTGACGTTTGCTAGAGTCACATCATCTATGTTCTCCAACATTTGGGAGTACCGTTTCAATAGCGGTTGCTTGTCCGTTCCCTTGATGTCGTTCATAAGCTATTGCTAGATCCTCTATGCCCTGGTCAATCATGGGATGTCAGGAAAGTGGATAGAATGTTCCTTTATTAAGTTGAGTTTTGAATTCACTATCCGGAGGCACTGCGCTGCGGCTAGTTTTAGCCTCATTTTCGAAAATTTGGGTCGTACCCGAAAAAGTTTTTTTTTGTAAATAGGGGTCGTATAAGAGACCGGTGTAACTTAAGTTTCGATCGGCATTGAGGGCCGTTCGGCATGACAAAGAACTCGGCAACAAGAGCGTTCGGCATCCCTTGGTACTCGGCGTAGTACTCGGCAACAGGAGTACTCGGCACTCCTTGGTACTCGGCGTAGTACTCGGCAACAGGAGTACTCGGCACTCCAAGGTACTCGGCATACAAGACTGTTCGGCATCCACACTGTTCGGCATCCCATACTGTTTGGCATTCCTCACTGTTCGGCATTCACACTATTCGGCATTCCACACTGTTCGGCATTCCACACTGTTCGGCATCCACACGTGTTCGGCATTCACACTGTTCGGCATCCACACTGTTCGGCATCCCACACTGTTCGGCATTCATTCTTGTTCGGCACAACCGAGTCGTTCGGCATACAATACCGTTCGGCATTACAGAGGTGTTCGGCATAGAGGTATGGATCGGCCTGGAAGAGCGTTCGGCCTAGAGGTATGGTCGGCCTGGAAGAGCGTTCGGCTTAGAGGTATGATCGGCCTGGAAGGGCGTTCGGCATAAGCCTTTTCTGGGGCGTTCGGCATACCCCTTTTCTGGAGCGTTCGGCATACCCCTTTTCTGGAGCGTTCGGCATACCCCTTTCTGGAGCGTTCGGCATACGCCTTTCTAGGGCGTTCGGCATACGCCTTTTCTGGGGCGTTCGGCATACGCCTTTTCTGGAGCGATCGGTCGAATTGCCTTCAGAGGAGGGTCGACCTTCATTCAACTTTAGTGCAAACTTCAACGTCCAATCCCCAGATCTTGCGTACATCAGTGAATCCAATCTACGGCTATCAGCTTCCTTTAGATTTCTTTCAAATCTGAGTAGAATAGGAAGTTTTATAGTAAACAACTAGATCTATCTCGCGAATTTGGAAATCCACTAGTAGATGATGAGATCCAATCAAGCTGAGAATTCAATTCTCAGTGAAAGCACCAAAGTGTTAGCACCAAAATTGATCACTAACCTCGTTGAGAAAGATTGTGTAGAGATGTAAGTGATGAAGTTAAATTAAACAAGGAAGAATATGCTAATTTAAATGCAGAAAGTAAGAACACCGGATTTATAGTGGTTCAGCGTAATTGCCTACGTCCACTTTGAGTTTTGATCTTTATTTCTTTCACAAGTAGTTGAATACAGATACAATCCATATATTGATGACTTGAATACAAGTTTGAATTAAAAAGAGGAGAGTATAAAAATGGCAGAGTCTCCCCAGTGTTCTCCAAAAAGGATCCATTTCATTGTGCCCCTGCCCTTCTATTTATAGAGGAAGATGGGTTGGACTTCTTTCATGGGCTTAGGAGCAAGGTGCCTCTGCCCATAGTGGGTGAATCTGCGCACCAGGCCAGGCAGGCCGAATGCTCTTGCTTTATTGTGGGCCTGACAACTTGCAACCACCTCCAGTCTCTCCTTGATCAGAATCTTGTCTAGTGCTAATGATAATTTCTTCAACCGTCGTTTTGTAACCGGGCCGAGATGCCTGTTAACAGAATTCAAATAATAAAACAACTACTTCCATTTTACAGTAATTCAACATTCATTATTCAATTCTTGTTATTGAAAGAACATGTTAAATATATTGAACTTCATTCTAATATAAATAATTTCATTAAATCTTATCGAAATTGTTATTTCAAAAAAACTTTCTAGTTCATATTAAATAAATAACATAAATAAAACATTAAATTTTCTATTTTAAACCTTTTTTTCAATAATTATATATTATTTAATAATTTAAAATAGTTAGAAATACGGGTCATTACACCCTCCATGGTTGCTTCTTTCCGGTAGTACCCTCCTTGTTGATTGTCTCACTGTAACGACCCGTATTTTTAACTATTTTAAATTATTAAATTTAATATAATTATTGAATAAAAATGGTTAGAAATAAAAATTTAATGATTTATTAATGTAGTTTATTGAATATGAACTTGAATAAAATTTTGAAATAAACAATTTCGAAGATTTAGGAAATAACAAGTATTGAAATGGAATTATATGTATTGAATGTGTTTATAATTAATAGCTGAAATTGAATAATAAAAGTTGAGTTATTTAGATGAAAATAAAATAATCGTTGATAACTAAAATTCATTTGAAATTTAATGATTAGTAATGTAATTTATTGGGTAATTAAATTGTTTAAATTTAATATTGCAATTATTTAAATAATTGAATCTTGAATTTAATATGAATAAAAATGATGTCGAAAGTTGATTTAAATTTTATTTAAACAAGAATGAAGGTTGTTAACTTTTAAAATTGAATTTAAAGTGATTAAATTAATTTGTGGAACTGTTTTAATTAATTTGAAAAAATAGTCTTTTTGGGCGCTGACTCGGATTTTGACGAAACCAGTTTCATCGGATCCGAAGTAGTGAGTTATTATAGGATTTCAGGTTTCGTAGCGATCAAACTTATTGTTAGGCCGTGCAAGCTTTCAATGCGTAGAATTTATTTTCAGGAATTTAACTAAAATGATTTGATTTTGAAAAGCTATCTTCTGAATGATGGAATTGGCTCCTGATATATGTTCCATTGCGTTCGGAATATGGGTATAACATATAAAACGCCAGGCGGCACGTTTCATTTGGAGTTCGGAATTTTCGTGGGCGAATCAGGTCGGAAACTTATATAAGGCTACGTTCACTTTTGTCAAACCCTAACCCATCTTTTACAACCGCTTCCCTCCAATATTTTAATGGCTGATATCGCTCAACCTTCTCCTCTTGATTTCTCCTCATCCACTCAATGAATTCACACGACTTCAAATAGGAAAGTGGAGAGCTCGACCTCCTCTACATTATGGACAGTCGGATCGCCTAATTTCGTCATTTAAAGGATGAAAACTACTAGCGTTCACTGAGGGTTTTGGGGTTTTTTGGCTTCGATGCTCATGCATGCAGCGATTGGAAACTACGTCGGAGCTGGGTTGCAGGCGCGGAGTGGCGGGCGACATTCGCGGCGGCGGCTGGGTGTTCGAGCAGCGATCGCGTTTGTTTTAATATATAAATATATATATATGTGTGTGTGTGTGTGTGTGTATCGCGCAGGCCTGGAAGCTGAGAAGGGAAGAAGCAGGCTGTAGCATCAGGATGAGGTTAAGTTTTATTAGTTTAATTATTTAGTTAATTAAACGTTAATTAAAATCGTTATGCTAACTATCGTATAACTTTTCCATGCGAGGTTCGATTCGAGCGAAATGAGTTGCATTGGATTCGTATCGGAGTCTTCTACGATATGGCATTCGGTTCATAATTATTTGAATCTGGAAAATTTTCAGTTTCAAATAAAGGTGAGTGTTTTAAATGCTCACGAAGAACTAAAATATTTCTGATGTTCGTTAGTTTAATATCATGAAGTGAGTTAATTTTACTGATTATTGTTTGGTAATTTAACTGACATGGAAGTCGACATAGAAATTTATATTTTAGAAATTTTGAATTACCAGTTAAATTGAAATTTGATTAAACTGTTAGTTAAATTCCCGATTATTGATAATTGGTTAATTGTTGTGATATATTGACTGTTTTGGATGTTGATTGTGATGGATGGCTATTGGTTGATATTTTGAATGATTGGATGTTTATTTATATATATATATATATATATATATATATTGTTATCACCTTGTAAATTATTTGACAGTATATAAAACTGTAACTTGAATTATTTCGAATAAATTAAGAAATAGGATGAAATGATATATACCTATGACATTTATTTTGGACTGAAATGATATATATCCATCCCTGAAATTAAAATTAAAATAACTGATCACTTGATCATAGTATAGAAAATTATATACGGACACCGGATTGGTTAAATTAAATGGTTTTAAATTCTTGAATTTGAATCTATTTAAATGATTTTGGAATTAAAGAAATAAAAAGCGAATTTATGAAGATTGAATTAATTTTGAATTCGAGTTTTGAAATGTTGAAATTCAAATTAGTTAAAAGAAATTATTTCAAAAAAATAAATTTGAAATGTGAAGATAAATTGACATATCACCTGAACTATGGAAATTGAATTATTTTAAAGGATTGAACTTTATTCGAACTTTGGAAATTTGTCTTGGTTAAAGTGATATAAATGAATATGTCAAATTGAAATCGGAATTGAATTATTTTAAAGATTTTAACCTTAATTTGAATATTGAAGTTTAAATTTGATTTAAATGATTTAAATCGGTAAATTAAAATTGGACTGGGAATTTATTAAGCTGATATGTTTAAGATTGAGAATTGAATTGAAACTTAAACTATTTGAATAGAATCAATGAAGTCAAAACTGAAATTAATTTGAATTTAAATTGAAATTGATTTAAATTAAAATCGAAATTGAGTTGATTTGAATTAATTTAAGACTGAAGATGATTTGAATTGGAATGATCGAAATTGAATCAATTTGATTGAAATTTGGACCTGAGTCCAGATTTCTAGAAATGGAAAGAAACAGTTTTGAATTTGAAATTATTTTCATTATAAATTATTTTCCTATAAGCTGTTTTAAAAATTCATCCTTTTAAACTTCCAAATTATTTAAATTTTCAAATCATTGAATATGTAATCTATTTTAATATCTAAACTATCTAAACTATTCTAACTTTTTAAACTATTTATAACTATTCAAACCATTTTCTAAAAAAAACTGGTCAGAGTGGGAACTATTTATATTTAAATCATGGATTCAAATGCGAATTGGGTTAAAATGAAGTTATAACCTAAAGTTTAAATTCAAAATGATTATTGAAGTAAAAATAGCATACTTTAAGTAAATATGATATTTTGAAGTTGAAAAGATTTTGAAGTGAATATAATATTTTGATATCAAGTATGAATCGATTTTGAAATGTAAAAGAACCAACCGGTGTGTAAAATGACGTTTGGTTGTTAAAGAGACCGGAGCCTCTTATTGTCATACTCTCTGTCAATATTGGAACCACTTTAACAACTGTGTACGCGAATGAGACTCCAGAATGAAGTGGTTGGATTTGGTGTGCGTTGCTGAATTTGAAGAAAGAGAACGATGATGGATAGACCGCGGAACTTGTGCCAATTTGAAATGATTCAAACAAGACGGTTTGACAGGGCCAAGTGGGCTAGCTACCCCTAGCGGACATCCGTTCTTCGATTTTCTTCTTGGACTTGGTCCATACTATTACGTTTGATGTTGGTTTCGATTGGTGCACCTTGATTTGGGATGACCTCCCTTTGACTCGATATGGGATGGATGGACGTGGTAGGCGGTCGTGGCTACGATGCGTTACCACCAGCCCAGCGACCCGTACTGGTAGTATCCCACCTTGGACATTGCCTCACGTGCCTTGTCATACTTTTATCCTTATACGAGACCACTATGAGTTTGGTTTAGTGTTGCCATATCACGGCGCATCCCTATCCCCGGACGTGCTACTGGGGTGTTATATGCAAACTGTACGACAATGCTTAAAAACACGTTAAGGGGGGTTAATGTAAAGCCTTAACGCTAAGAAAAATATTTATTTTACTGATTAGACATTACATATATAGTGTATTCTACTATGTATAAATATCTTGACGGATCCTTAAGAGATGAAAAATCCCGTAACATCTCTTGACTTATTGCACGCACGTTATACACTGGATAGGAGATGTAAAACTCCGTAAACACCTCTGACGCTATTACACTCATGTTATATGTGATGTTGATTTGACTGACATAAGAATATTTTAGTCCTGACTCGAGTGTATTGTTTTACTTTATGCTCAGGTCAGCCCTGAGTTTTCAGCGTATTGAAGTTCATTCTCTAGAGGACGAAGACGAAGATTGGTATATTATTACTACTAGTATTATTCCCTGCATCATGTTGTTTTGCTGCATTATTCTATTGTTTTATTTTATGTACAACTCTGATAAATGTTATATAAATTATAATCAAATGTATAGTATAAACAGCTTCATGAACTGTTTATTTGATTATTATATTTTGTCATTCCGCTATGAGATTCTATGTTGTTTCCTTCTTTTCTTATTTTTCTTAATTAACTCCATTGATTATCTGTGTTTCGGATTATTTTGAGTTGGACATGTGTGGTTTATTGTTGACTTAAACTTCCGAAATGCGGGTTGTCACACTCACCATTCCTCCAAATCAAAGCTATCTACTTGAATCCAAATCTGAATTCCAAATCTGTGGGGGCTAGCGTTCTCAATGAAAGCACCAAAATGTTAGCGTCAAAAATGGCCACCAACATTTGATTGAATGTGAAAGCACCAATATCCAATAACAATATCCAAATAGAGATGAGAACACGGATCACAGAATAAATTGCAGAAAAGTAAATGAACACACAAGTTTTATAGTGGTTCGACAAACTCTGGCCTACGTTCACTCTTATAATCTTTTATTTATACTGTAAGATTACAAGTGCAGTTTCATTTTGCCTTAGAAAAGTAATGGAGGAATAGAAAAGCGTGATGAAAAATAGCCAGCCAGAAGATCCTTTACAACGAGCCATGTCCGTAGTATTTATAAGTGAAGTCGTGCATGGATCGAGCTGAAACTTCGCCAGAAGAACCTCCAGAGGCAAACGACCCGACCCACAAAATCAGGGTCGATCGAATACTATAAGAACGATCGGTGCTGATCATTTTTATTTGCATGTGGGGCCCAGTTATTGATATGGTTGGTCTGTCATGTCCTCTACTTCCTATTTCTGAAGTTACGTCATCGATCGCCTTTGTGGTTGTTGAGTTATGGGTCGATCATTGTTGATTTGTACTACTAATTCGAGTGACCCATAGCCCTATCGATTTGGTTCGATCCATAGTGTATGTGGATGGATCATACCCGATCCATTGCCCAGAGGAAATGTCAATTCCTGATTTAGCGAATCCCATAGTGCTATCCGTCTGAATGCGTTCGATAATCGTCCATAGTCTTGTTTATAACCGATCTCCAATTCCAATAACCTTCTCTTCAGGCTTTCTGCCTTGATGATCATGAAGTCCATTGGATTATATGTGCATGTGTGCTACCTTGCGAAAAGGCAGATTAATAGGAAGCATTAGAAATAAAACACTATTCTAGAGAGGATTCATCTCCTCGGTATATGAGGTTAGTATCACGGTCAACTGATGTCAACTCAAAGGCAAAATCTTTGGCCAGAGCATTTCAGTTGCTAATAATTGCTATTATTGAACCAAGGACTTTGTGTTTGGACATAAAGTTGAATATGGATGATATCGGAATTTTGACCATTACCAAATTCCTTAAGTCCAAAGTGATATAGTTTTAACAAAGAGAATTGGTGTAAATAATTATTACTAAAAGGTACCGCTTAAGTGTCTGTGAAATTTGATTTTACTAAAAAGACCTATAAGCGATGAATTTAGCCAAACTGTCATACAACTAGCTAAGGTGATGTGTGAACATTGTTATTTGAATTGTTCAATATTAATCGATGACCGAATTTACACATCTAAGTCGCATAATCGCATTTGTGATTTCTTTGAAAACCACATGATTTAATTAGTTTGTAAAATCTTATAAATTGATTAAATTAATTAATATTTATGAAATATTAATTATTATTATTAATCAATTTGATGTTTTGAATGTTGTTGGTAGTTATTTAAATGCATATATAAAAGTTATATTTGCATATATCGATATGTGATATCGGTATAATTTTAAATAAGGTTTAAATAATAAAATAATTACATAAGTTTTTTCTTCTTTTATTTGAAAATTTTGCACATTAAGAATGTGCTTGGACTAGCCATATAATTGTGAGAGGAGGAAATCAATTAGTTGAATTGATTGAAATTTAAAAGGGAATTAAAGAAGGAAGTTTTGATAAGAGAATGGAAAAGGTTCTTTTAATTCTATTAAAAACAAAATATCCTCATTTTGATTGCTTGAACTCTACCATTCATTCATGGTTGAAACTTCTTTAAGAGAAACATCAAAACAAATTCAAATCAACATCAAATTAAATTAAAGAAAGGTGGTTCATCCTTCTCTTATAAGGTGGGATGCTGATTTATTTGAAATCTTAGGAGAAGTCACAAATCAAGGTATGATGAAAGGCAAGGTTTGTCAGATAAGTTTATAATTTATTCATGATTATAATATTTTTACATATATGTAAATTGTAGCCACTTGTTAAAGTTAATTTTAAAATTATTCTATGTATTGTGATTGATTATGAATTCTATTTGTGCATGGTTTTGAATGTTGATGACTTAAATGGATCTGAAATAATTAATTGTTTTGAAATTGATTTGTTAAATCCTTTTATAGTTGCTTAATAGTTTGTCTAACCAAATAATTTATGTTTTATTTCATTTGAAATCTGAAGCAAACCCTCCTTTTGTTATCCTATTATATGTTGTTGTATATCTTTTTTGTTTTAATAAATTACTCTTGTTTTCACTCATTCCTTTTTAACCATGGACCAAATTTTGATAGATTGAACTACAAAATTATGTGTACATATATCATATGCATGTGTTTATGTGTGTGTATATCTATAAATTAATCAAGTCTTCTTCATACCTTGAAATTGTAAACCAATATTAAACTAAATTTCAATTGGTTGATTTGTTTCCAATCAATTCAGTTTCATGTTTCAAAATTAAATATTAGTTCATTACATATATGTTTATACCTAGATATAAACTTATGTTTCAGATCCAATTATATCGTTAGGGTAAATAAATAAATTTTCTTTGAAATTTCATATGGTATTAAATTAATTTTTTAATTGGTGATTGCAAAAAGGGTAAAGTTGAATTACAATTAATTATTTTCCTTTTTCACTTAGATTTGATTAGATTTAATTGCAACATAAATTGCTTTTCCATCTTCACTCTTCTAATTTACTCTTTCATTAATTGTGTCTTTATGTGAATTATTTTCATACCTTTTATTTATGTAAATGTAAAATATAAGTGCAACAAAAATTACACATATGTATGTATATGTTTAAACTATATATATATGGTACTGTTAATATGTGTATACAAATCATGTACATATATTATAGTATACTCAAACATATGTATATACTTAGGCATTTATATTCCTAATATGCATGCGAGGATGTAACATGTATATGCAAGTATACACACACAGTAGATATAAATCCCAATACCTAGATGCATAAACACACACATACACACATGTTGATATTAGTTCATTTACTTTGTCATATATTTGAATGTATGATAATGCATTCCTAAAAGCATTTAATTGAAATGTTAACATGCTTATTTAACAAATAATGAATCTAACCAGAGAGAGAACGGAAAATTTCTTACTCTGCAATTAATGTTGTTTCTTCCCTTAATTAATTGCACAAGTACTAGAAAAGGAAATAAAAGGTTTCCTTCTTAAAATTGATTCCAATGAGTAACTGTTACATACATGGGTGATCTGATACGCTCATTCATTTAATTGTATATCAAATTCTAATTAGTTAAATGTTATCAAATAAAATAAAGAATTTTATTTAAAACAACTTTTAGATTGGATCTAAAACCTCTTTAGACTTCATAAGCCCTGTAGATCCGAAAAGAATTTTTTTTAAATTTATCCTTTAACTCCATTGCGGGTTGCTCCAGTTCTAATAGTATTCCTCAGGAACTTACCGATTAAGTATAACAAATGGAAATGTGATAGATCGAATATCGAATGTTGGACATTGAGAACGTATTTCACAACATTGAATGAATAAAGCGGATTACCAAAAGATGTTTCCCAAATAATAGCCCCCGGACTGAGATGCAATATGTTTAATTTACCTCCTAAACTGACAATGTTAGCGAGATTTGTTAGCAAGAAGCACAAATCATATCCAGAAGAGGACAATTAAGCCTTTGGTCCTACTATCAAGCCTGACCAAAGCAACCATCCAAGGGAGATGGACGAAAAGCCTTCGGTCCTGTCGTAAGGCCTGGCTGAAGCACCCATGAAAAGAGTGATGATCAATTAAGCCTTTAGTCCTGCTATCAGGCCTGGCCAAAGCACCCATCCAAAGGAGATTGATGAAAAGCTTTTGGTCCTACTGCAAGGTCTGGTCGAAGCACCCATTCAAAGAGTGATGGTCAATTAAGCCTTTGGTCCCACTGCTAGGACTGACTAAAGCACCTATCTAACAGAGATGGATTAAAAGCCTTTGGTCCTATCGCAACGCTTGGCTGAAGCACCCATCTAAAGAGAGAAGGTCAATTAAGTCTTTGGTCTCTCCGCTAGGCTCTAGGTTCAGCCAAAGCACCCATCCGAGAGAGATGGACGAAAAGTCTTCGTTTCCACCGCAAGGCCTGGCCAAAGCACCCATCCAAAGAGTGATGTTCAGTTAAGCTTTTGGGCCCACAACTAGGCCTTGCCAAAGCATCCATCCAAGGAAGGTGGTAAATAAAGCATTAATGGTCGAATAAGGACTTTGAAATCAATAATCCAAATCTAGAGCAAGCAAAATAAACAGTATTCCTTCAAGATTACTAAAAATCCCAGCCTTGTAATAGCTTCGATTTCTTTTGATAAAACTATTACCTAAAGGTTTCGAATGGATTTCCTTATTTTTAAAGATATACTTTTTGAAAAATCACACTAAAATGAATATATAACTAGTCTTTGCATCAACTAATTTCCAAATAAAGTTATTAAATGTCTATGAATAAATCTATGAATTTTTTTTTACCAAAGAGAACATTTTCAATTGAAAGATCATTGCAAATATGGATATAACCAAACGATTTCCATGGTGTCTATGTCTTGGAAAACATTTTCAAAAAATTTATCAAAAAGTTATTTTTAAAGACCAGAAGTTACTATAAGTCAAAGAGCATAAGAAATCAATAATGGAAAACACAACAATAAGGAATGATAACTTAAGAAGGGAAGAAATAAAACAAGAATAGAAGTTTACATAAGCTAAAGCATAGGAAAACTTCTTATGGGGGAGGGCCTGTAAAAAGAAAACTGCAACTCTAATATAACTGAAATCATTTAAATTTTCAGGAGAACGCGATATGCTATTTTTCCTGAACTATACTTATATCTTCCTAAAATATTAACGTGTCATTGAGGAAATTGCAAAGCATTATCAAATAGCATCAGTTTATATGATATTTTGAAAACCATTGCTCCATCAGACAAAGTCGGCGACAAGTTTAGTGCTACTTAATTTGTATGATATTAACTACATGCGTAACATCCCAACTTCTGAGGCCCAAAACTAACCGCTACTGATGCTGCAGTCATCCGTAGTTGATATTTCTTGGCGACCGAATGCTGCATAGTTAACATTGATACACAGAAACACATGAATATGAAAAATTTTAAACTTCCAATATACAGAATTTCTCATTTCATGCAAATTACAATTTAAGATTTAATTACATAATCCTAGACGTTAACCACATTCGGATCACATATACATGTACAAAATACAATAAGAGCGACATATGAAGATGTCTCCTTATCAGAGAACTAATAATCTGAACTTTACCGTTCATAGTACATCACAGTGGAAAACACAAAATAGCTCCTATATAGCTAACACTGCCTCTTGCACGTCTCCGAAAGCTTATTCATCCAAAAACCTGAAAGTCTCCCACTCTCAGACTACTCAAATTAATTTTGAGTACCCGAGAATTTGTGGAGAAACACAAACTTTGAGTCAGACAATAAGTCAGGTATGAATAATCCCCTATCATCTCTTATCATAAATAGATATCTAGTGAGACCACGCCGCTTAGCGGAATGAGTTTTCCCCTCACTAGTTTCCAAAACAAAATATGCAAATCATTTACTATGCTCCTGCATCCAAAATGATTAGTCTTAACATAATATGAAATAAAGCCATAAATCATATTTATTGGATATCCCATCCACCATTTATTAGATATCCCATCTAAAAGCAATTTATTAGATTTCACATCTAAAATCAATTTATTAAAGTTCCCTTCTAAAATCTTTAAATTGAATATCCGTCATAATATAATAGGACTATCCATCCCAAATCCATTTAAAATAAATGAAGATTATCCATCGTACATTGTTTTATAAAAGATGGTGTGGGCTACCCACCGCACACTCCATAGTTTTCCTAGGATGACTATGAACCCATGGGTGCCAAATTCCGCGGCTAACCACCTCTGGCAAAACATTCTTTACTTTAGAAATTTGATGTGGGCTATCCACCGCACATTCCATGGTTTTCCCAAGTTAACCAAGAACCCATCACTTGGCCAATTAAAAGATCATGATCCCCGTGATTATTTATAAAAATTCATGATCCCCATGATTACTTATTTTCCCCAGGCATACTAACTATTTAACCTATTCCTATTGGTAGCCCCAATTAGGTTAAATTAAATAAAAACACATTGATAGACCCAATGTATATTTTCGAAAGCATATATCTGTTTGTAACCCTAAACTATGTATCGAAAACAATAAACCCACCCTGGTGTCCCCAACGTTTATTAACACTCATTTTATATAAGGATCCCCCTTACATATTCAAACAAAGATATGTATTTTATGCTATAACCCTTCGAATTAACTCCTTTGACGTAGCAATATTTTACTTAGGAAAAATAGCTAAAAATAGCCCTTTAAAACCCTTCGAATGAAGTCTCATTCGAAAGCAAATAAACATCCAAAGTTGTCCCCTTCGAAAACCTTTCTTTTGAAAGCATCACAAAATCATACCTTTCGACCTTGTCGAAAGGACCTATCTTTCGACCTTGTCGGAAGGTTTCTTTTCGACCTAGTCGAAAGGTTCGACTTTTCAACTTTATCGAAAGCCTAGGGTATCCCCCCTTATAAAACCATTTATAAACCTTTCAAAAGCAATGAAACTCAAAACCTTTTGAAATCATTGAAACTCAAAACCTTTTGCAATCATTGATGGTAACCCCTTCAAAACCTTTCGAAATCAAACCTTTCAAAACCATTCAAAAACAATGAAGTGTTGGTGTTCGGACGAACCCTTCGAAAGTAAATTCCCATCTTGTCGGAAGGTTTACCCTTCGACTTTGTCGAAAGGTATTAAAACTTTTACTTTAAAAATAATGGGAGCTTCAGAAGTAACCCCTTCTTCTTCCTCTTCTTTACCTTCGGCTTTGTCGAAGGCATCCCTTTGACTTAGTCCAAAGGATTAAAACGACTTTTTAGAAAACATTTTAAAACAATTCTCTTGAAGGTTTAAACTTTCGAAGACCCACTTCGAAACCTCTTCTTGAATATATAAATTTTTTATCCTTTTATAAAATGATAGAGTCGAAGGATCCCCTTCAACTTATTTGAAAGCAATTATGTTTCTTTTCGAAAGCAAAGGAAGCAGCCTCCCCATCCCTTCGCCCCTCTTCCCCTCGACACCGTGCCTACCTTTTCACTTAGGTGGAGGGTAATTGTTTACCTTCTATCTTGGACGAAAGGTACCTTTCGACTTCGTCAAAAGGGTAAAAGCGGGCTTGTTGGAGTCGAAGGCAGAACTGGGCCTACTGAAGTGAAGTTTTATCTTGTTTGTCTAATTTTGATTGGCTGAGGAGCCTTCTCATGTACTTCCAAATAGTAAAAAGTATAAAAAATTTAACCTTTTTCTTAAAACACTATTCGTCTTCCCTAATTAAATTTTCGAATTGCAGCCTTCCCTCCGAATTGACTAATTCGAAGGCAATTTTACAGTTTAGCCCTTAGGCTTAAATAATTAATTACCTTAGTAAATCACTAAGGAAAAATCCCCAAAAATCTAATAATTCATATACTTCAACATATTAAAATTTCAAAACATTTGAAGATCAAACCAACTCGAAATTTAACCAAAATCGAATAAAAACGTGTTAATTAGCCCATTAACATTTAAAACACCTATGTCTTATCCAAACAAAGGTTTAAATGGTTATATCCTAACCCAAAATCACAAACATGAATCGGGTATAACCCATAACCGATCCAAACATAGGAAAATGAGATGATAAATATGATTATTCACCTTGATTAATTGATTGGAGAATGAGATAATTTCCTAGCTTTAATTCCTTAGCTTTTTCTTCAATTTATTGATCTTCCTGGAGCTTTTAATGATCGGCCAAATTATAGGTGAGGAGTTATGAATGAGAAAGTAAAAGTTTATTAAGGTGGAGGAAGAGAATTATACTAAGAAATGTAGCCCGATTTCCAAGTTTACCCCTTAGGAAATTCCTCCTTCTTAATTTAGTTAAGTCTTATTTTAGATCATTCATTAAGACACGGCCATTGGATTTATTAATCTCATCTCCCAAATTATTCACATTATTCTATTTAATTTATCCAATTAAATATCCTGAATAATGTTAATTAAAATTCAGGGGCATTACAAACTCCCCCCCTAAAGAATTTTGTCCCCGAAATTTCAGTAAGGACACAACAACAAGCATATAGCCCATGCAAGCAAAGCTAGTATAACCTACCAGCTAAATTCTATATAAACCCTATATAGAACTTACCATCTAAAACAGCCCAGGAAAAGTAGCCCTAATCCTGTCTTCTGTCTCCCAAGTACAGTCCTTCACGTTGTCGCACCACTAAACTTTCACCAACCTGACTGTCTTGTTCCTTAAACTCTTCTCATCTTGTGCCACATCATGAACTGATTGCCACACAAAAGTTATATCCGGTTCCACCACTAAGTCCTCCAGTGTCGTTGGAGCGATAGTAGTTTCTGGATCATGAACACACTTCCTAAAATGAGAAATATGAAACAGATTGTGGACCTTGGCCAAACTGCTCGGCAAATCTACTCGGTATGCGAGTCTCCCAATCCACTCTGATATAGGAAATGGTCCAACATATCTCGGTGCTAGCTTCCCAATCTTCCCGAACCGAACCACACCTTTTATCGGCGATACCTTGATGAATACTCTATCTCCAACTGAGAACTCTAGGTCTTTATGCCTTTGTCTACGTAACTCTTCTGCCTAGACTAAGCTTCCTTCATTCTTTCCTGTATTAACTCGATCTTTTCCATCGCCTCTCTCACCAAATCTAAACCAAGGACCAATCTGTCTCCGGTCTCTAACCAACATGCTGGTGATTTGCATGGCCTTCCATACAAAGCTTCAAAAGGCGCCATTCCTATAGTAGTCTGATAATTATTATTATACGAAAACTCCACTAAGTGTAAGTGATCTTCCCAAGAACCACTAAAATCTAGCACAAAAGCTCTCAACAGATCTTCCAGTACCTTGTTGACTCTCTCCCATCTGTCTGAGGATGATAGCGGTACTCATCTTGAGCTTAGTGCCTAACACACTCTCCAGGTTCTTCCAGAACTCGCTAGTAAACAAAGAATCTCTATCACTGACGATACTACTAGGAATTCCATGCAGTCTAACGATGTTCTTCATGAATAACTTACCCAAAACAGGTGCCATCCTAGTTGATCTCACCGGAATGAAATGGGCACTCTTGGTCAATCTGTCCACTATGACCCATATACTTTCATTGCCCCGACTTGACCTTGGCAACCCGTCAATAAAATCCATGGATATCAAGTCCCATTTCCAAACTGGAATATCCAAAGGCGGAAGCAAACCACTAGGCTTCTGATGTTCGGCTTTTACTTGCTGACAGTTCAAACACTGTTTTACCCATAAGCCAACATCTCTCTTCATTCCTTCTCAGAAGAAACTTCTCTTCATATCTTGTTACATCTTTGTTCCCCCAGGATGAATCATAAACTTCGATCAATGACATTCCCTAAGAACTTCCTTCCTAAGGTTTCCAACATCCGGAACACATAACCGCTCCTTCTTTCTCAACCAACTCCAGTGGGAAAGAATAAAATCCTTCAAATCATCAATCTCGGTTCCAGCTTCTAACCTTCTAATCCTCTCGGCTAACACTGGATCCTCTTTCTGCCTAGAAGCAATCCGTTCGATCAGAACTGGTCAAACTTCCAAACAAGATAAAATGGCGATATTCCGACTAGATTCAGCAATCGACCTCAACTGCACACTGCAAGCAGCCATTGCTTCCAAGTCTTTCCATTCCTTCAATATAGCTAACACCACATTCTAATGTTTCTTACTAAGCGTATTTGCCACCTTATTTCCTTCCCAGTGTATACTCCATGCTATCGTCATAAGCTGCAACAAACTCCAGCCATCTCCGATGTCTCATATTCAGCTCCTTTTGAGAGAATAAATAACGTAGAGACTTATGATCCGTGGATAGCTCAAACCTTTCTCCCAAAAGATAATGCCTCCACACCTTCAATGCAAAGATTACCGCTGCCAGCTCCAAATCATGAGTAGGGTATCTCACTTCATGCGGGCTAAGCTGTCTAGAAGCATAGGCAATAAACTTTTCATTCTACATTAGCACAACACCTAACCCAATACCACATGCATCGGTGTAAACTACCAACCCTTGATTCCTATCTGGAATTACTAACACGGGTGCATTGGTTAATAAATGTTTCAATCTAAGGAATGCCTCCTCACATTTGTCAGACCAAACAAACTTCACGTCCTTCCTGGTTAGCATAGTCAAGGATGCCGCTATCCACGAGAAATCCTTAATGAACCTTTGGTAGTATCCTACAAGTCCAAGAAAGCTTCTAATCTCACTTACTGTCTCCGGTCTTTTCTAATTGCTAACAGCTTCAATCTTATTTGGATCAACTGCGAAATCTTTCTCGAAAACTACATGACCAAGGAACTTCACTTCCTTCTTCCAGAAATGACACTTGGAGAACTTCCCCTTCAGTTGATGTTACCTTAGCATCTCCAACACTAGATGATCTGCATGATCCTTCTCATTTTGAGAATATACCAAAATGTCATCAACAAAAACCAACATGAATCTATCAAAGTGCTCTTGGAAAACCCATTCATCAAATCCATGAAGAAAGCCAGCGCATTAGTAAGCCCAAATGGCATAACCAACCATTCGTAAGACCCATAACTGGTCCTAAACACAGTCAAAGGAATACAGTCCTCTACTACTCTTAGCTGATGGAAACATGTCACCAAATCCAGTTGGGAAAACACTATGGCTCCACTCAACTAATTGAATAAGTCATCGATCCTCGGCAAAGGATACCTATTCTTGATCGTCCTCTCGTTCAACATACGATAGTCGATACACATCCTTAACGACCCATCTGGATTCTTCATGAAAACCGCGGCTGTTCCCTAAGGCGAATTGCTTGGCTGGAAGAAATTCTTTCCTTCCAATTCCACTAGATGCACCTTCAATTCCTTCATCTCGGTTGGTGACATCCTGCTAGGTGGTCTACTTACGGGTTCAGCTCCCGGTACGAGATCTATCCAAAACCAGATCGCTCTTTTCGACGGTAAGCCCGAAACTGGTTCAAACACATCCGCAAACTCTCTTGCAACATAAACCTGCTTCAACTCTGCTTCCGTTCCCATAGCACCCAATAACGCATAAGCATTTCTGTTCGAACTCCGTACTGAGTAAATGACTCGGTTAGGGCTATTAGGGTGTTTCAATGATATTTCCCCCTCTTGGAAAAATATCCTAGCATCATATCTATCTAACCAATCCATACTCAATATGATCCTGAAACCCACGAAATCAAAAACATATAAACTGCATGCAAACATATGACCTAACAAATCAAGTTCTAACTGGTCATATCTCATTCCCAGAGTTGCATACCCTCCTACAGGATTCGCAACCCTTAAAGGAGTAATAAGGTATAAAGGTTTTAGACTTAAGCAATCTACCAAATACAGAGATACAAATGAGTGCGATGCACCGGTATCAAATAATATCCTAACTGGAGAACTATGATTCATAAGCATACCTTCCATCGCCACTTTTCCTTTTCCAGCAGTCGTTGGTCTAGAGAATGATGGTTCCAATGCACAGACCTTTCCCTTTCCAGCCTTAGCAGCATGGGGACAATTGTCCTTGTAATGCCCCATCTGGCCACAGTTGTAGCACTTCACATTCGGCCTCACTGCAACAGCTCTTCCATCACCCAAGCGACACTCAATAGCATAGTGCCCCTTCTTGTCACACTTGTAAAAAACAATATTAGCCTTGCTCTTCTTAGCCGTTAACCCCGATTGGGCACCTTTCTTCTTGAAGAACTTCTGCTTCTTACTCTAAAAATTCTGAACCTCAACCGGTTTCCCTTTTCCAAAACTAGAAAGCATCTCTTCAATCTGAATAACCATCTCAACAACAATATGACACGGATCCTGGGGATTTGGCAATTTGCTCAGCGATCGCAGGATTCAACCCCCTGATAAACTTATCATTCCTCTGAATGACTGTATCCACAGTAGCATATCCGTAATGGGACAGCTCATCAAATTCCATAACATACTTAATCATTGATTTATCCCCCTGGACTAGATCTGCAAACTTCCTTAGCAACGCTGACTTGGCAACCTCAAATAGAAATCTTTCTACGAATCTCCTTCGAAATTCAGCCCAACTTAGGTCTTCCTCTGGCTCTTCCATGGTAACTCCGTTCCACCAAAACAACGTTGCTCCCTGCAATTTCCTTAAAGCAAGTCTTCTCTTCTACATATCTGTCAAGCCGAGATCCGCAAATACCCTTTCACAATGCAATAGTCAGTTCTCCACTCCTACTGCATCCTTGGTTCCTAGAAAAGGCTTCCCACCAAGACTAGCGTAATCCCTGCTCAGCTTGGCATAATTATTGCCAACTGGGGCCACCGGATTAGCTCCTCCAGCATTCCCTACAGCCACTCCCGCAGCTGCTCCAGTTTGCATCATATTCACGAAAAATTGATACGTTATCCCCATATCAACCGGCGGAATCTCAGCACCAACATTGGCATTTGCATCTGGGTTTGCATTTGCCTGTCGACCCTGGTTGCTCCTAGTATTAGGTCGAAAATTTCCACTTGTTGCGGTGCATCTTCCACCTTGATTCACTCTTATGTTTCCTGCCTCCATATCTTACATTCCTGCTACCTGAAATCCAAAATTGGTAAGATACAGAAGAACGGTCTAAGAGAGTGGGGAATACATACTTAAGTATTTATAGCAAGGTACACATACGTTACTATAATGCTTACCCAAGCCCAATTATATTTTAGATTCATTAGATTATGCTTTAAAAATCTTTTAGGGTTTAAATTCCTTTTAAGTACATAAATCATGCTCTGATACCAACTTATAACATCCTACCTTTTGAGGCCCAAAACTAACCGCTATTGATGATGCAGTCTTCCGTAGTTGTTATTCTTGGTGACCGAATGCTGCATAGTTAATATTGATACAGGAACACATGAATATGAAAATTTTTAAACTTCCAATATACAGAATTTCTCATTTCATGCAAATTATAATTTAAGATTTAATTACATAATCCCAGACGTTAACCACGTTCGGATCACATATACATGTACAAAATACAATAAGAGCGACATATGAAGATGTCCCCTTACCATGATCAGAGAACTAATAATATGAACTTTACAGTTCTTAGTACATTACAGCGGAAAACACAAAATAGCTCCTATATAGCTAACACTGCCTCCTGCACGTCTCAGGAAGCTTATTCATCCAAAAACCTGAAAGTCTCCTACTCTCAGACTACTCAAATTAATTTTGAGTACCCGAGAGTTTGTCCCGAGAGTTTGTGGAGAAACACAAACTTCGAGTCAAACAATAAGTCTATTATGAATAATCCCCTATCATCTCTTATCATAAATAGATATCAAGTGAGACCATGCCGCTTAGCAGAACGGGTTTTCCCTTCACTAGTATCCAAAACAAAACATGCAAATTATTTACAATGCCCCTGCACCCAAAATGATTAGTCTTAACATAATGTGAAATAAAGCCATAAATCATATTTATTGGATATCTCATCTACCCATTTATTAGATATCCCATATAAAAGCAATTTATTAGATTTTCCATCTAAAATCAATTTATTAGAGTTCCCCTCTAAAATCTTTAAATTGACTATCCGTCATAATTTAATAGGGCTATCCGTCCCAAATCCATTTAAAATAAATGCAGATTATCCATCGTACATTGTTTTATAAAAGATGGTGTGGGCTATCCACTGCACACTCCATAGTTTTCCTAGGACGACTATGAACCCTTGGATGCCAAACCCAAGGCTAACCACCTCTGGTAAAACAATCTTTACTTTAGAAATTTGATGTGGGCTATCCACCGCACATTCCATGGTTTATATTTATGCCCAGAAGAAAGGTATGATGGCGTATTCGTGAACAAATTTGTAAGTTAGTACATTTACATCATTTTTGTTCGAATTTGTGTTGATTTCTACATATCAACTTATTGCGTATGATAGCTCACCATAATTATCATATTCAGAGGATTTGTAGTATTTCGTTAAGTATTACCATTATCACTTTAGTCTACATATCAACTTATTGCCTATGAATTTGTAGACATGACACCGAAATCTAGCCTGAAAAAATGCTAATTCTTTTTTGTCTTGTACATTTCTCACTGCAGTATGATTAACAGAATACATCATCCATTAACCAGAATAAGATATAGCTTAAATTCAACTAAATGTTCGTTGGTATCTAAAACAAAATAGGTTACCAAATCACTAGGAATACCATCAAAACATAAAGTTGCTTATCAATTTATATTTTCCCTCTAATCACATTAACTAATTGACCATCTCAGGTTATGGCCATATGTTCAATGATGATTTTAATTTACTTAAAAGCCATTAACTAATCGTACTAAATGCTTTCTTTCTCTCTGTCAATGGTGATGTTGAATTTGATTCCTTGTCCAAATCACATGAGTACATGAAATTGTTTATTTGTAAACTATAATAATCTTCATGGCATGTTGATCAACTTTCAGACAAACAATGATGTCTTGTAAGCTTGTTCATTTCTCTTATAAGTTTAAAACATATAAAATAGTCAAATATCTAATGACAGAGCCAAACTGACCAAACCAAATTGAAGATTGATTAAGACAATAGGGTTTTGGTTTAACGGTTTTATTTGAAATTCAAATATTCAGTTCTTTTATGAGTTGAATGCTCAAACAGAAATTGATTATTACATAAGACCTTAATTTGTTATCCATAAAGCAACAATTTTAATTCAACTAACTAATAATAGCCATATAAGCCCTTTAGTGCATACAAGTTCTGATGAAGTTCACTTAAAAAAATAGATAGTATGATAATTTGTTAGAACAAAGTTTTTGACCTTGATTTACATATAAGATGGTACTGCATTTTTAAAGAATTGATGGTTCTCAGCCTCATTTCATTATCAATCACCCCACAGTATTTATAGTACAACTAGATAAACGTGGAAATCTAGAAACTAGATAAATATGTAAAGATATATCCTAACAAATATGTAAAGATATATCCTAACAATTATTTTCCTAAAGAAACTCTTTTCCTAAATATATCTCAATACCCCCCTCAAGTTTGAGCATGGGATTCAAAAATGCCCAACTTGAAAAGAAGAAAATCAAACTGAGCCTTCCCGAGAGCTTTTGTGAAAATATCCGCCAATTGGGTCGATGTGGTGACATGAGATGGTGAGATCAAACCCTCATTTATTGCATCCCGAACAAAGTGACAATCAACTTTAATATGTTTTGTTCGCTCGTGAAAAACTGGATTTTTCGCAATATGCAACGCAGATTCACTGTCACAAAATAATTTAATTGCCTTAGGATGATGAACACTCAAACTCAACAACAGACCTTTTAGCCACTTTAATTCACAAGTGACCGCGGCCATAGACCTGTACACAGTTTCGGCAGAGGACCGGGAAACCGTATTTTGTTTCTTCGTCTTCCAAGAAATCGGAGATTGACCTAAAAACACTAGCCATCCTGTCAGAGAACGACGAGTAAGGGGACAGGCCGCCCAGTCCGAATCACACCAACCTTCAAATGTCAACTCACTATCTGCACGCAGCAAAATACCCTGACCAAGAGTCCCTTTCAAATAACGAACGACTCGAAGAGCCGCTTCCCATGCTCCATTCGAGGTTCTTGCATAAATTGAGACAAAATATGAACCGAATAAGCCAAGTCTGGTCGAGTAACCGTAAGATAAATCAGACGACCCACAAGCCGTCGATATGATTCGGGATCCTGCAAAAATTCGCCAGTAGCAAGGCCAAGCTTATGATTCTGCTCAATGGGAAACGCACTTGGCTTTGCTCCCAACAAACTTGTTTCATAAACAATGTCCAAAGTGTACTTTCGTTGACACAAAAACAATCCTAATGAACTACGGACCACTTCAATGCCTAAAAAATATTTGAGACTTCCCAGGTCTTTCGTTTTGAAACAATCACTAAGATAAGCTTTGAAAACGGTAAGTGCAGCGGAATCATTTCCAGAAATAATGAGATCATCCACATAAACTAAGACATTAATTTGAATAGTGCCTTCAGTATATGTAAAGAGAGAATAGTCTGAGTAGGATTGAAGAAAGCCATAGTCTTTCAAAGCCGACATCAATTTTGCAAACCAACACCTAGGAGCCTGTTTCAAGCCATACAATGACTTGCGTAACCGACACACCAAAGACGGTTTCGAACTCTCAAATCCGGGAGGCAATTTCATGTACACCTCTTCATCTAGATCACCGTGCAAGAAGGCATTATGGACATCCATCTGGTGCAGTTCCCAATTTTTTGAAGCTGCTATTGCTAGGAAGACACGAACTGTAGTCATCTTGACCACTGGAGCGAATGTTTCACTGTAATCAATACCCTCCTGTTGGTGATTTCCTAACACTATCAATCTTGATTTGAGGCGCTCAACATCCCCATTTGACAAATACTTGGTCTTGTACACCCATTGACTACCAAGTGCACGTTTTCCTGGCGGGAGATGTTCCAAAGTCCATGTTCCATTGTCCTCAAGAGCCCGGATTTCCTCCTTCATTGATTGTCTCCATCCATCGTACTTCATAGCCTCTTTAAAGGATTTAGGATCATTACCCATGACAATAGCGGCAAGGAATCGCCAATAATTTACAGAAAAATTGTCACAATTTATATAATGTGCTAAAGGATAAGGAGTACCTGAGGAGAGATCGGAAGAGGGAGAAGATGAGGACGTACTATTAGCATAAACCGTATGTGTCACAAAGTCCTGATACAAGATGTTCGGGAATTTTTCTCAAAACCCGCGGCCCATTTCCTGCTCACGAACTGCTGGAGCTGCTGCTGTAGACGAAGACCCAGCGGCTTGATCAGTCGATGGTATGGGTTGTTCTTGATTCGGCTCAATCGGCGCTGGTGAGGCCTCAGGGGGTTCTAAGTCTGATGTTGAAGCACTAGGCTGGGCTTGCTGCTCACCCAAAAATTCGCTAACCTCAATTTCATTATCCAAAATCAAGTCAGCAAAATCCTCATGAATTTCTTGATCAACATGTTCATTATTTGTGGTGTTTACATCCTCCGGACATCCAAACGGGAACACCTCCTCAAAAAAATTTACATCTCGTGATACAAAAAATTCTTTTGTATCCAAATCAAACAATCTCCACCCCTTTTTACCAAATGGATATCCAACAAAAACACATTTTTGACTTCGGCTAGCAAATTTATCTCCCTTAGTTTTCTGATTATGAGCAAAACACAAGCACCCAAAGGTTCGAATAGCATCAAAAGAGGGGGGTTTAGCAAAAAGTATTTCGAATGGTGTTTTATTCAGTAAAAAAGGAGTAGGGGTACGGATGATTAAGTGAGCAGCAGCAAGAACACATTCCCCCCAAAAGTAAATAGGTAATTTTGCTTGAAAACGTAATGCCCGACCAACATTCAAGATATGCTTGTGCTTCCTCTCAACTCTCTCATTTTGTTGCGGAGTTCCCACACAAGAAATTTGAAACAAAATTCCGGTTGCATTAAAATATTCAAGCAAATAATTAAACTCAGTCCCGTTATCACTTTGAACTACTTTAATTGTTTGAGAGAACTGTCTACCAACATAGCAACAAAATCCATAAACATTTGAAATATTTCTAATTTATCAACTAACAAATAAATCCAAACTGCTCTCGAAAAATCATCAACTATTGTCAAAAAATAAGGAGCTTCACACGAGGAAACATGTCTATACGGACCCCACAAATCACAATGTATTTTCTCAAAAATTCGAGAAGTTTTATTATTACTTAAAGAAAATTTGTCTCTAGGATGCTTAACAAGCATACATACTTCACATCCCTTATCTAAATGATCTTTATTACTATTAACATGAGGAATCAACTTAACTACTTTTTCCGAAGGATGCCCAAACCGACGATGCCACAACTTCAAATTTGATGTAGCTTCAATAGTAGACACAAATTTCGGTTTGCTAAAATAGTACAATCCGTCTCCTAATTCTCGTTCCAATCAGCTCCTTCGTTCGGTCCTGTATAGCACAAATATGAGAATCAAATTGGACAATAGTTTGTAAATCATCATTAAGTTGAGAAACAGAAAGTAAGTTGCAACAAAAATTTAGAACATAAATAACTCCGGTGAGGGTAATCTTATCCGATAAAAGAACGGATCCCACCAAAGTGGCAACTACTTTTTCACCATTCGGCAAACCAACCGGGCATTCAAATTTTTGTGTGTCAAATAACAAAGATCTTTCTCCTATAACATGGTGAGTTGCTCCGGTATCAATAATCCAGGACGAGGTATCAAACTTACCATTCAATTTATTGTCAGGAATTTTAGCATTACCAATAAGACCTGATATAGCCTTCCACTACTCGGGCGTGAACAATTGACCCAAGGTCGAACTTGCAGCAGTATTAGCACGAACTTGGCCACGTCCCTGTCCTATTGTGGGAGACTTCCTGCTCTCGGGCCAGGCATCTGGATAGCCCACAAGCTCATAACAACGACTCTCCGAATGGCCCTTCTTCTTGCAATGACCACAGACCGAGTTCGCCCAGCAACCCGAGGCCTCATGGCCTGTTTTCTTGCACAGGGAACATATTGGTCTGGCAGAACCTCATCCTCGACCACGATCAGCCCCTACGCCTGCCCGTACAGCGAACCCAATTGCCTCAGATGGCTTGGACTCGATTTCTTGCCTTGATATACGCACGCGTTCCTCCTGTGCAACCAACTGGTACGCTCTATCAAGACTCGGAAGAGGATCTTGTGATAATATGTTTGTGCGTAGGGAAGAATAAAATTCAGGGTACAATCCCATCAAAAAATCATGTAGACGTGCTTGTGCTCGACGCTCTTCGTGCAATTTCCCTGCCGAACATGAAGCATAACAAGAACATGAGATCAAGCGCTCATGTCGATCAAGTTCCTGCCACAAAGTATGCAGCTTGCCGTAGTACACAGAAACAGGCATTAATTTGGTCTGTTCGCACTTTGTGATTGAAGAACGCAATTGCTGAGTACGAGGTCCATTAGTTTGTGCGAAACACTACTTGAGGTGATCCCAAAAGGGTTTCGCTTCTCTGAATTTGGACAAGGATGTCTTCAAATCGGGGTCTATCATATTCGTGATCCACGATATGAGCATTGCATTAATTGCCGTCCAATCGGACTTCGTGCAAGGAGGTCACGGTTCATTGATCGAGCCATCCAAGAATTCGAATTTCCTTTGAGCTTCTAATGCCGTGTGTATATCAGCCGCCCAAGATTCATAATTATCTGCAGTTAGGCGAGTGGGTGTGATGAAATCTCCCGGTCAATCTTGCGATCCAAGGTAATATGGTGAATTAGGTTCAATCTTAGACGGTGGTGGAGGTGGTGAAGTTTCACCGCCAGCCATATGAAATTATTTTTGGAAAAAAAATGTTTTCTGCTCTGATACCATGAAGAATTGATGGTTCTCAGCCTCATTTCATTATCAATCACCCCACAGTATTTATAGTACAACTAGATAAACGTGGAAATCTAGAAACTAGATAAATATGTAAAGATATATCCTAACAATTATTTTCCTAAAGAAACTCTTTTCCTAAATATATCTCAATAATTTTCCATTATTTATATTTATTCCCTTCTTATTAGCAGTTATAGATACAACTTCTCATGCTAAAAGAAGAAAGAAAAGTAACATAAAAATTGAGCGAAGAAGATATTAATGCATATAACTAACAAAAATAACCTTCCTGAAATTCATATAAGATATATATTGTTTTCATGAGTATTTATTAATCGAAATACATGACAATGACCATAGGTATTAGTTTTGAAGACTTGGGTCAGGAATACCTTCAGTTCCCCTAGGCCATAATGTATGTGCATTCGGCCTTGTAAAAATGCATTTCTTTCAGGAACTTGTGACCTAATTTCATCCACTTTGATTTTTCTAATTCATCTTCACTGCTGATTGGCCCATTGACGTCGAGTCCAATCCACTTTGAACTTATTAATTCATCTTCAGTGCGGATTGGCCCACTAGTTTCAGACCCAGTATATCTCACTTGTTCTGTCTGTTGAAAAAGCAACGGTGCTAGCTTAAGAACACAGTAAAATCTCCCAGAAAGGCTACTTGATTTTTACGCCCTTAGAAAATTCTTATGTTTACCTAAAGCTATTTGGTCTGCATTTTGGTTTGCTTTTTCAAGTTTGGTGTATACTTCACACATCTTCTGTTTATTTGTCTTCTAGTGTGGTATATGTTTTAACTTTAAAACTAACCATTGTTTGACATCCTTGTATTTTTTATTTGAATTTGGATTTGGATAATTACTTATTTATGTACATTAATCTCAGGAGATGAGTGTGTTTCTATAATTCGCAACAGTTCCAGTGTTTCTGTCAAAAATATTATCTATAGGCCAGGTCGCGGTATAAGGTAATATACATAATAAATTTATATTTGAATAGTATAACAATATATTATCCGCTAAACATTGCATGTGTCTATATTTGAAGTTTGGGAATCGAACTCCTCAGTGCATGTCTAGAATATCGAAATTGATGGAGCTTTCACTTCCAACCAAGGTTCTAACTTCCGATCGAAAAGTCAGAATTTCGTCCATCCCAGTCCGGATCCGGCGTAGAGCGGTCCGGAATTCCTTTAAAATCCCGTTTCGGGTTCAATTTTCTTTTAAAAATATAAAACAAAATCATCTTTCGCAAAATAGATAAGAATGCTTAGTCAAAAATCGATATCTATTTCAATAAATAAAACTACGTGAGAGAAATATCAAAAAAATGAGAAGATGTTTTCTAAAATCAAAATACCTTTTGCTACTTCATCGAATATTAGTCTATGCGGGAGGATATTTCGTCAGAAGGTTCAGAAGTGAGCATATTTTTTCTTCTTGAACAATGGGGTTTTGATGTTTGACTGAATCTAGGGCATTGTTGAGATCGATTTGAGCAAGAAGAGAGAAGACAGTGAACACCTGAAGTTGGAGGGTTTAGAATTTACCTTTTCAGACCAGCTGTTAAAGTTTTGGACCAATAATTAATAGGCTATGGGGTGGTATTTTTTGTACAGAACTAAGACCTCATTATATCGGTGAATCATTTTGTAACTTGTTAAGGAATGCTATTATATAAAGTTTAATTTCCATACAAATTGAAAATTGAATTTATTATTTGTTATTGGTATTGAATAATTAATAGCTATTGAATATCGATTAACATATCAGTAAAAAGTAATGGAATTGGCGAATCGAAATAAAAGCGGAATTTTCGAAATTTTCGAAACGGAACCGAAATTTTAAAATTTTTCAATGACAGAAACGGAAAGAAAAAACGGAATATTGAAATATGCTTCTAACACAGAACTTGTTGTGTGAATCGGAACATGGCAGGTAATCATATGGTTATAAATCAGTATTTCTCGTTAAATTCAGTTTTTTTATGAATATTCTTATCCTTATCAACGTACCGGGCTGCAGTGGCTTTGTTCGAAGCATAATTCAGTTTTATCGCATTATAATTGATCAGTGCTATTGTGATTCAATACGTTCATGTAAAAATCAGGCACTATAACTTGAAATTATGGGCTCTTCCCTCTAGCTAACTATATTTTATTTTTCTTGAAATTATATCACTTGTGATTTTATTTGTGTATCAATAGATTCAGTGGTTGCCATAAGCATTGCTTTTTATAAAATTGGATATTTTTATTTGCTTGATATGGCAACTTTATCATTGAAACAGACATCTGTAGTAGAAGTATCAATTAACTACATAACGTCAAAAGTCTACTTTGAATTTTGAAATTTGGTCAAACTCTTTAAAATTACATAGTTTTAAGGAAGGAATATTTGTTAACAAAGACCTGTTTTTGTAAAAAATTACAGAAATAATCCACTTTTGAAAATAATTACAAACGTAGACATGTTTTTGCTAGGCAGGCGTTAGCGCATTTTGAAAATGCGCATTCGGGCGAATTTACAAAATACGCCAATAGACGACTTTTCAAAATGCGCCTTTGCAAAAACCGTACACACAAAGTAACCAGAGAGACAGTAGACAGAAGACCCCCCCCCCTCATCTCCACTCTCTCACAACCGAACCCAACATCCACAAATTCCCCAAAACCTTCCTTCACTTCCATTTCTTCAATTTGTAATCAAATTCTTCCAAAAATTTGTCAATGACAAGCACGTCAGGCATAGAACAAAAAATAGGTATGAATCTATACTCATAATTTGTCATTTCAAATTTAGGGCATGGATATTTTGCTTTGTTTCTTCATAAAAAAAATTATGCTTGTAAAGTAAAGCATTTTAATATCAATGTTGATAAAGCATTTATAAAACTATCATTACAAGTATTTGTACACATTTTAGTCTTAGATTAAAAGCAATTTGAACTAGGTTAGAAGTAGTTCATAAAAGGCATATTAAAAAAGGTTCTTAAAAATAACTTAAGATTATTTTTATAAGCAATCTATATGAACGACAAGGAGTTTATGTGCATTCATACTACTTTGTGGGTTAGGGGGGTTGTCAATTTTTGGTTAGTGTATAATTTTTTATCGAAATGAATTGATTTTTAATATTTGTATTTTGTAGAGTATGTTGAGATGGAGCCCGGACCCGTTGATGGTAGGGTATTATTTCTTCAAGCCTAGCATCGTACTTCTAACGACATATGGATGTAAGTGGTTTTAAAAAAAATTATAATTTTCTGTCAGTTGGTATAATTCCTGCTTTTTAATTATGTATTTATCATTTGATCAGCGTGACGATCCAGATACCACTATAGATCACTCCGCGTCGCTGAAGAAAGTGACTTTAAACCATCCAGGAGTATTGACCGAGATTGAGAGGGCTGGTTTTTTTACACATAATGAAGTTAGGATACATCCAGCTTGACCACTATCTTATCACCGCTTTGGTAGACAGATGACGACCGGAGACCTCCACTTTTCATTTCTCTGTTGGTGAGATGACGATCACATTAGGAGATGTAGCAGTGTTGTTAGGTTTGCCTATTGAAGGCAATGCAGTGGCTTATGGAGGATTATCATATGACTATATGCAATTGTGTCGTGATTTACTTGGTCTTGACCCACCCTCCAAACAAACAAGGGGAAATGAGTTCGTGGAAGTCATGTGGTATCGACGTCAACTGTCGCACGATATTCCTACTGATGCTACAAAGGCTCAGATTCAGCAGCGAGCACATGCTATTATTTTGCACATCATTATTTCCCGATTGATGTTCGGCGCGAAAAGGCCTACGTCCACTGATTCTCTTTGTTAATTCACTTCATATGGGCAGTACAAGTTAAGAAAAGTATCGACGGAGGTGTTGGATGTTCCATGCCCTCTGGAACACCTCTCCGTCCACTGTTGACAAAATATAAGCTCCATTGCGGAGATCTTTATGAATTACATATGGTCCATCCCAGATTGGATCTAGTGCTCCGGGACGAGGGAAGATTCGCTTGAGGACAAGATCTCCTTCTTGTAAGGTACGATGCTTGACTTTGGAGTTGTATTGTGCTGCCACTTTTTGTTTGTGGGCTGCTGCTTTAAGGACTGCATCATTTCTTCTCTCCTCAACTAGATCCAAAGACATGTGAAGGAGTTCTTCGTTCTCTTCTGGGTTATAGTGGATTCTACGCTGGGAAGGCACAATGGTTTCAACTGGGAGCATAGCCTCTGATCCGTATGCCAAAGAGAAAGGAGTGTGCCCCGTTGATGTTCTGAAAGATGTGCGATAGGCCCATAGTGCCGTAGGAAGTTCATCCACCCAAGCCCTTTGACTTTTCGAGCTTCTTTTTTATTAGAGTTTTCAGAATTTTGTTGACGGCTTCGACTTGTCCGTTTGCCTAGGGATACGCTACGGATGAGAAGCTTTTGTGAATTCCATGCTCTTGGCACCAGTTGGCGAATTCCTTGCTGTCAAACTGAAGTCCATTGTCTGATATGATTTTGAGTGGGACTCCGTACCTGCACAGAACATTTTTGATCAAGAAGTTAATAACTTTTGCTGAAGATACTTTATTCAGAGGTTCCGCTTCCACCCATTTGGTGAAATAGTCGACTGCCACTATAGCATATTTGGCCCCGCCTCGGCCCATTGGTAGCTCGCCGATTAAGTCAATTCCCCATATTGCGAAGGGCCAAGGGCTGGTCATTTGAGTAATCTCAGTCGTTGGTAGTCGCGGAATCTTAGCGAACTTCTGACATCTGTCACACTTTTTGATGAAATCCAAGGCGTCCTTGCTTAAGGTGGGCCAGAAATAACCATATCGGAGTATCTTTTTTGCTAATGTTTGCCCTCCGATTTGATCTCCGCAGCTTCCCTGATGGATGTTGAATAAGATTTCCTTGGCTTCCCTTCCAGCGACACACCTTAATAACGGGTTAGAGAATCCGCGTCGATAGAGGATGTCTTCTTGTATTGTGTAGCGGGATGCTTTCCTCAAGATTTTCTTGACTTCGTTACGCCCGTTGGGTAGCGTGCCGCTTTGTAGATAGTCTCGGATGGGAGTCATCCAAGTTGCTTCCTCGGTTGCAGCTATCAGATTCACTTGCTCAAAACTTGGGGCCAGTTGCTTTGAGATGGTTACTGCCCCGAAGATGGCGATGTCTCTTACACTTGCTTGCTTCGCCAATTCGGCGGCCTCTTGGTTCTCTTCTCGAGGGATGTGTTTGACTAAGTAGTGGTCCAATCGGCTGAGAAGTAACTTGGTCTTCTTTAAATATGCTATGAGTCGTTCTTCTCGAGCTTGGAATTCTCCTAGTATTTGATTAACAATAAGTTGAGAATCGCTGTGAAGACGCAAAGAATTGGCTCCGATTTCTATGGCAAGTTCTAGTCCGGCTATTACTGCTTCATATTCTGCATCATTGTTGGTGGCAGCGAACTCCAACCTTATAGCATAGTGCAGTTTGTTTCCCCTGGGAGTGATTATTACCACACCTACCCCCGAGCCTTGTTCGTTCGATGCACCATCAACAAAGAGATTCCACTTGATATCTTCTGCTATTTCCAATTGCTCCTTATCTTCGTTGGTAGTGAATTCTGCAATGAAATCAACCATAGCTTGTCCCTTGATGGCGGTGCGAGGGTGATAGGTGATATCATACTGACTTAGTTCAATGCACCATTTAAGTAGTCGCCCAGAAGTGTCGGGACGATGGAGTACCTACCTCAGTGGTTGATCGGTCAGAACTTTGATGGAATGGGACTGGAAGTAGTGACGCAGTTTCCGTGATGTGATTAGTAAACAATACGCTAGCTTCTCAAGTTTAGGATATCTAACTTCTGCTCCCGTAAACCTCTTGCTGACGAAGTAAACTGGCCGCTGCGTGCGGTTGTCTTCCCGTACCAAGGCAGCGCTTAGGGCGTGAGATGACACAGCAAGGTATAGGTATAATTCTTCGCCTTCGCTTGGAGTCGAGAGTACCGGTGGTTTCTGGAGGTGTTCGATTAAGTTAAGGAAAGAGGTTAAGCATTCGTCAGTCCATTCGAACTTTCCTTTGTCTTTCTTTAGAGCTTCGAAAAAGGGGACGCACTTGTCCGTTGCCCTGGAGATGAATCGGCTTAGGGCGGCCACTTTTCCATTCAGGCTTTGCATTTCCTTTCGAGTGGAAGGTATCTTGATATCCCTTAGCGCTCGGACTTGTTCAGGGTTTGCTTCAATTCCCCTGGCATGGACGATGAATCCTAAGAACTTTCCTGATGATACTCCGAAGGAGCATTTTAGAGGATTTAACTTCATTCCATACTGGCAAAGTACTTGAAACATCTCGCCTAGGTGGCTTACGTGATCGTCGGCTTTCCTTGATTTTACCAGCATGTCATCCACATATACTTCCATAGTTTGCCCTATTAGCCCTGCAAACATCTTGTTGACGAGGCGCTGGTAGGTGGCTCCTGCATTTTTAAGTCCGAAAGGCATTACCTTATAGCAGTATAAACCCCGGTCGATGATGAAACTAGTGTGGTCTTGGTCGGGAGCATGCATGGGAATTTGGTTATATCCTGAGTATGCGTCCATAAAAGATAAGAGCTCGTGCCCGGCTGTGCTGTCTACCAGTTGGTCGATTCGGGGAAGTGGGAAGCAATCCTTTGGGCAGGCGTCGTTTAGGTTGGAAAAGTCAATGCATGTTCGCCACTTCCCATTAGCCTTCTTTACCAGCACCAGGTTAGCGATCCATTTCGGGTAGATGGCTTCTCTTATGAAGTCGTTGGCGAGTAGATTCTGTTAGTCCATAGGATAGTGGTTTTGATGACAACAACTATAGAAGTGTTATAAAATATATATGTGCAGGAAATCTATATGCAGGTATCAACAAAAGAAGACTGTACAGTAAAGAAAACAAAATTGATGAAGACAAAGATCAAGAGTTCAAGATTGAAGACTCATGAGATTCAAGATATTCAAGAGTTCAAGACAAATAATATAGTTAGGTTAGATATTTGTTAAAACTCTTTGAAAGCACTATCATTCTTTTTTATCCAATTTACTCGTGGAATGGAATCCACTTCGTTCTTGTTAAAGGAATGGAACCCTAGTGAGATGGAACTCACGAAATATCTAGTGGAACGGATAGTAGCCCTATTTTGTTATCCACTAATTTTGATTCAAAATGATTTTCAAAATTATCTCTTGTTTTATAAAATGATTTTCAAATATTCCTTTTCAAAAGAAAAACCTTCGTTCACATTTCCAAAAATGTTTTAGCCTCAAAATCATATTTATCATTTTGTTATATTTTGATTTCAAAATTGTCCTTGATATTTTAGCCTCAAAATCTATTTTAATATTATATTTACTTTAGTTTATTTACTTTGATTTTAAATATATTTTAGTATATATACATATATACATTCATAAGTATTTCTACTTCTAAATACCTTCTACAAATACATAGAGTCCATTTGAATAAAGTTGCATATGTTTTAAATCATCATTTTCAAAGTAAAGCAAATCATCACTTTTTACTAGACCATGTCGACATCCTATTTACCTGTCATGTCGACATGCTTCCCGTTACAGCAAAGGTTGTTTTCAAAAGAAGTGTCTATTCGTTTAAACCTCTTCGAATCGACACATCCATTCATTCTCTATAAATAGAGACTGTTATGGACGTTTTCAAAAAACTACTTCTTCATTTTTCTCTCCTCTTTACTCTCTTATCTTATTTTCTAATCATCCTATCCATATTCTGCCGAAATCTTAAGTGAATCAAACCAGAATATCTCTAGTTTGATTCTCTGCCACTCTCTCCAAAGAATCTCAGTGCTTATCAGAGTTATAGATATATTTGTACTCAAAGAAACTTATGTGGGGTTATAAAGGTGTGATCGTGTCCTTGGAAATCGATCGGGTGAACTTGTGTCCTGTGAATCAAGTGGTTCTATCCAGAGACCTGAGAATCTGGAGGGTGTACCTCGTTGCCTTGGAATCGAGGGATTGTAATCTAGATTATTGTTGAATAGAAAGCCGTACGGGTTGTGCGGGACTGGATGTAGGGTAACACCGAACCAATATAAAATTCCTGGTGTGTTCTTTCCTTTACTTGCTTTTTATTTATATTTGCATTTGTTTGTGATTCTGTGATTTGATCTGTGATTGTGTATTTGCATTAAGTTAGTTAATTCAATTTAAATCAAAGAAGTTTTAAAGAAATTCTTAAAACACTATTCACCCCCCCTCTAGTGTTAAATAGCCTTAAGATCATCTTCCGCGTCCCTTTATAACCTGATTTTTGAAAAGTAACAATGGATACCAACACTGGTATTTCTAGTTCATTTGTAGAGGGTCAGTCCACTGCCAGACCACCACTTTTCAATGGCAGTAACTATGCATATTGGGCATGTAGAATGAAGATATATTTACAATCCATTAGTTTAGAAACATGGAATATGACACAAACTGAATACACTGAGCCCACAACTGATTTTGCTCAATGGACGATCGTTCAAAGAGAAGTGGCTCAAAACAATTCAAAAGCCATGAATATTTTATTTTGTTCACTAGATAGAAATGAATTTAATAGGGTATCTGTTTGTAAAACTGCATATGAAATCTGGAAAACTCTGCAAGTTACTCATGAAGGAACAAGCAAAGTTAAACAGACCAAAATTTCTATTCTTACTAATCAATTTCAATTATTTAAGATGTTGCCTAGTGAATCTATTCCAGATATGTATAGTCGTTTTCAGGATATTGTTCATTCACTAGTATCTCTAGGAAAAGCAATCTCCGAAGAAGATCAAGTCAGGAAAATTCTGAATTCACTCACTCCATAATGGGATTTGAAGACACTGGCGATTGAAGAAGCAAATAACATCAGTACCTTGAAGATTGATGAATTAATTGGAAATCTGATGTCATATGAAGTTCAAATTCAGGGAAGAAGGGAGAATAAGTCATCAGAAAAAAAGTCCATTGCCTTTAATGCACTAACTGGTGAATCAGACTCTAGTGATGATGATGAAGAAATAGCCTTCATGACAAGAAACTTTCGAAAATTCTTGAAGTATAGAAAAATGAATAATCACAAGAGAAAAAGTTTTGGAAATAACACTAAATCACTCAACAACATCAAATGCTTCAATTGCAATGAGTTTGGTCATTATCAAAGAGACTGTCCACATCTAGAAAAGCAAACTCCTCAATCAAACAAAGAATATTCAAAGAAAAGAAAGAAAGCATTTGCAGCAACACTGGATGATTCAGATACGTCCTCAAGTGATGATGAACAGAAAACAGAATTGGCAAATATGTGTTTTATGACAACTCAGAATTCAGATAATCAGGATGATATGGAACTCAAACAAGGTACACGTTTACTATTTTAATTGGTTGAAAATTGGTTGCTTAGAATAGTTTATTAGTTAAGTATATAATTGATTTTATTAACTTAAAATTTTTTAAATATCTTTTAAAAATTTATAAAATATTATTTTTATATATTTTCTGTATAATATATTTTCAAAATATATTCAGACAATAATCATAATATATATAAGTATATATATATATAAATCTTGTACATGCTTGAAATCATTTTTGCAAAATCTGATGTGCATGTCGACATGGCACTTATTGGTAATGTCGACATACCTATAGCAAATCAGATTTCTAAATTTGAATTCAAAATTCAAATTTCTCTCCACCTTTTCACTAACTCCTATGTTCTGAATAGTTATGACTCTTTGACCAGAGAATCCACCTATTCAACCTCTTTATATCTATCTTCTATCAACACTTATCTCCATCTTCAATTCAAATTCAAAACAACTTTTATCTTCAAACACTCTTATCTCTTCAAAAAATGGCATCCACTAGCAACGTAGCCGGAATGAGGCTGTCAAGAGCCACCAAAGATCATCTCTACAATAATAGAGATGCCATACTTGCATACATTAATTATGCAACTTATGGAAAAGATCATTCGGGTAATTTTGCTATTTTTAATGACTTCGCTTCTTATGAAATTGATGCTCTCTTTCAAAACAATGGTATTCTAAGCTTGGTTGACAATAACCAAAATGATTTTGTTTGCTATCCAAACCTTGTCAAAATGTTTTATGCAAATTTAAATCGTGGTTTTTATAATGGAAGGGATGATGAAGTGTGGAGTAGTGTCAAGGGGACACAAATTGTTTTGGATACCGATGTTTTAGGAACCATACTTGAGTGTAAAAGTACCGGTTCCAATCTTTCTTCTTTTGAAATCGAGGAAACCGATCGTGAAACTTTTCACAATATTTTTGAGGAAGAAATGGATTTCAAAAACAAATTTTTTCGACCAAAAGCTCGTATTGTTAATCTTCTCCTTCAACGCACTATTACTCCGAGATCGGGAAATTACAATAACCCGACTCAAAAAGTGTGTAAGGCTCTTTTTGCAATTTTTGGAAATTATGATATTAATTGGGCACAAGTTATCTTGGATGAATTTCGACACAAAAACTTGGATTCGGGAGAGAATGCATTATATCATGGAATATACCTCACTAGAATTTTTAATTACTTTGGAGTGGATATGAGAGGTGAAGAATTCTTTCCACGAAAGGTTTTTAATCATTCCAATATTTCACTTATGAAAATTCCGCACGTGTTTCAACCATACGAAACACTAACAGAAAAAGAAGCACGATTGGGGTATGAGGAAATGCAAGAAGAAGAGGAAGAGGAGGAAGAAGAAGGTGAGGAAGAAGAAGGTGAGGAAGAAGAAGAGGAAGAAAGTGAAGAAACTTCCTTAGAGAGTATTGATTTTCCCACACGACCATCAAACAAGACTCTCCTTCACAATCAACGAGTGATTGTGAAAAATCAAAAAGCTCTCAAACACTCCGTAAACAAAAAATTGGACAAAATGTCCAATACTATGAACAAGTTCTTCTCCAAAGTCAGCAAGAAGCTCAATATCTCATCATCTTCATCCTCATCTACTAGTTTCTAGAGTTTACTTTTTGTATATCAATGAAATTTGGTGTATTGAAAGTTGTATCTTTATGTTTTCTTTATGAAATTCATGTACTTCTCTGTTCTAGTATGAAATGAAGCTTATTCTCTGTTTATTTTACTGTTACTCTTATTTATATCAAGTAATATATATATAAATCATATGTATATACACTGAAAATTCAAAAATAAGATGTGCAAAATCTGCTATGTATGTCGACATATTGTATAGAGGTCATGTCGACATATACTGGTAATATTCTGAATGGACATTTCAATTTGAAATTCAAAATAACTCCTTATGTCTATTCATTTCAAACGACTTTCCTGTCTATTTAAGTCCTATTTTCTTCCAGAAAACTTCTCATAACTTCTCTCTACTCTTATCTATTATTTCCTTCTTACTTATCGTCAAAATGGCTTCATCCTCTTCAAATCTAAGTGATAATCTTGAAGAGACTCTCAAATCCTTCAAAGATATTCTTACTTTTATTCTACGAAATCAGAGGCACTTAGAACTGAGTCAAATGCAGATGATAAAGGAACAAGAAAGGCATTTCGATGCACTACGATGGATGATCTCTGCTCTCAACAAAGAGGATCTCCAAGTAAATCCACCGAAGACATTGCTCCAGGACGATGAAGATTGGGAAGTAATCAAAGCGGATCCCATCTTTGGAAAAGAGGGATGGGTTGAAGTTCCACGTAACATTTAACTTGTTTGATTTGGTTTAAAATTGATTTGATTTGAAATACTTGATTTGGTTTGGTTTTAAACATGGTTGATTTATGATAACTTACTATATTGATTATGTAATAAGACATAAATAGGTGTGCTTATGTTTGATTGATTTGTCTACTTATTGTATGCATTTTCTTTTCATTTAACAGTTATGTATATAGTGATATGAATAAAATAATTTGTGGTTACACTTATTATTCTCATTCTTATATTACTCATATATATCATTCTGAGTATACAATATTTAGCATTGTTATATCTAGTTTCAGTATTATTAATGATAACACTATCATTAATATCATAGATTTAGGGGGAGTTAGTGTCATTTTTTTTGTTGATGACAAAGGGGGAGAAGTATAAAATAGGTTAGTTAGGCATAGATTAAGGGGGAGTTATTAGATTTAGGGGGAGTTATAAGGAGAATATAAATATTTTATAAACAAAGGTTGTCATCATCAAAAAGGAGGAGAATGTTAGTCCATAGGATAGTGGTTTTGATGACAACAACTATAGAAGTGTTATAAAATATATATGTGCAGGAAATCTATATGCAGGTATCAACAAAAGAAGACTGTACAGTAAAGAAAACAAAATTGATGAAGACAAAGATCAAGAGTTCAAGATTGAAGACTCATGAGATTCAAGATATTCAAGAGTTCAAGACAAATAATATAGTTAGGTTAGATATTTGTTAAAACTCCTTGAAAGCACTATCATTCTTTTTTATCCAATTTACTCGTGGAATGGAATCCACTTCGTTCTTGTTAAAGGGATGGAACCCTAGTGAGATGGAACTCACGAAATATCTAGTGGAACGGATAGTAGCCCTATTTTGTTATCCACTAATTTTGATTCAAAATGATTTTCAAAATTATCTCTTGTTTTATAAAATGATTTTCAAATATTCCTTTTCAAAAGAAAAACCTTCGTTCACATTTCCAAAAATGTTTTAGCCTCAAAATCATATTTATCATTTTGTTATATTTTGATTTCAAAATTGTCCTTGATATTTTAGCCTCAAAATCTATTTTAATATTATATTTACTTTAGTTTATTTACTTTGATTTTAAATATATTTTAGTATATATACATATATACATTCATAAGTATTTCTACTTCTAAATACCTTCTACAAATACATAGAGTCCATTTGAATAAAGTTGCATATGTTTTAAATCATCATTTTCAAAGTAAAGCAAATCATCACTTTTTACTAGACCATGTCGACATCCTATTTACCTGTCATGTCGACATGCTTCCCGTTACAGCAAAGGTTGTTTTCAAAAGAAGTGTCTATTCGTTTAAACCTCTTCGAATCGACACATCCATTCATTCTCTATAAATAGAGACTGTTATGGACGTTTTCAAAAAACTACTTCTTCATTTTTCTCTCCTCTTTACTCTCTTATCTTATTTTCTAATCATCCTATCCATATTCTGCCGAAATCTTAAGTGAATCAAACCAGAATATCTCTAGTTTGATTCTCTGCCACTCTCTCCAAAGAATCTCAGTGCTTATCAGAGTTATAGATATATTTGTACTCAAAGAAACTTGTGTGGGGTTATAAAGGTGTGATCGTGTCCTTGGAAATCGATCGGGTGAACTTGTGTCCTGTGAATCAAGTGGTTCTACCCAAAGACCTGAGAATCTGGAGGGTGTACCTCGTTGCCTTGGAATCGAGGGATTGTAATCTAGATTATTGTTGAATAGAAAGCCGTACGGGTTGTGCGGGACTGGATGTAGGGTAACACCGAACCAGTATAAAATTCCTGGTGTGTTCTTTCCTTTACTTGCTTTTTATTTATATTTGCATTTGTTTGTGATTCTGTGATTTGATCTGTGATTGTGTATTTGCATTAAGTTAGTTAATTCAATTTAAATCAAAGAAGTTTTAAAGAAATTCTTAAAACACTATTCACACCCCCTCTAGTGTTAAATAGCCTTAAGATCATCTTCCGCGTCCCTTTCAGATTCTTTACTTCTTCATCGAGGGCCGCCGATCGCTCTGCCCCCATACTTCTCTTTCTTTGTTTTACGGGCGCCTTGGTAGGATCAATGTTTAGTACGTGACATGCTACGTCGGGGGAGATTCCGGTCATGTCAGCGTGTGACCATGCGAATACATCCAAGTTGTGGCGGAGAAAATCGATGAGTTGTTCCTACAATTCTGCTTTTAGTTGGGACCCAATTTTCAATAGTCTACTTGAGTCGTGCTTGTCTACAGATATAAACTCCATAGCCTCTGCAGGCTCGGCGGTGGCCTCCTCCTCTCTGTCCCTGGGGTCTAATTCATTGAAAGGGTCGCTGGTATATCGAAGAGGAGGGGCTTTCTTTAGTTGCTATGCTTCTAGACTTTTCGTGCAGAGGGCAACCTCTACACCCTTCCCTTTATCCTTCCTGTGGTTGTTGCGAAGTTCAGTCACATAGCAGTCTCGAGTAACGTCTTGGTCTCCTTCTACTTCCCCTACTCCATTGTCCGTTGGAAATTTCATCTTTAGGCACCATGGGGCTAGGACAATTTGGAAGTCAGACAGGGATGGCCTTCCTAAGAAGGCGTTGTAGGCCGAATGGTTCTCTATCAGCACAAACGTTTGTTTTCGTACAGCGGAGCGGGGATGGCTTCCAATCTCAACAAAGAGGTCTAGTTGCCCGAGGGGCATCTTCGCATCTCCAGTGAAACTGTGTAGTGGTTTATCGCAGGGAGATACATCCTTCATTGATAATTTCATTTTGTCGAATGCATGTTTGAACAGGATGTTCACTGAGCTTCCAGTGTCTACTAAGATTCGGTAAACTTCGGCGGGACCGAGCCGGGCAGAGATAACCATGGGATCCATGTGAGGGTACTGCCTTCCTTCCAGGTCACACTTACCGAATGTGATGTCATCACTTTCTTTCCGTTTCGGGTGGCGTTCTTCTATAACCGAATTTACACAGTCTTTACTGTCTCTAAGCGACTTTCCATATCTTTCCAGCTCTTGTCTGCGATGTGCGGTCCTCCTGAGATGGTATGGACCACTATCTTCTCTTGACTAGAGCCGCTAGCGTTGCGGTTTCCTCTGCCGGTCTCCGGTGAGGGTAGCCTTGGGTTTTCATTGGCAGGAGCTGGAGTCCTGTCCTGACTTTTTACATAGCGTTCCAGCTTCTTCCTCCTGATGTGTTCCTCAATCAGATCCTGGAGATGATGGCATTCATTGGTATCATGCCCATGAGATTCGTGGAAGCGGCAGAATTTTCCAGACTTCTGCACGTTATCAGATTCCTTCTTGTATGGTGGGCGTTTGTATCTAACTTCGCCTTGGGTGGCAAGGAAGGTATTTTCGACAGACTCGTTCAAAGGAGTGTAAGTGTCGAATCTCGGTCCAGGCCGATATAGGCGCTTTTCTCCCTTCTTTCCCCCAGCATTGTCTCTGGAATCATTTCTTCGAATGTCCCTTGCCACAGCAGGGGCGTTGCTGTGAGTTGCCTTATTTTGCTGTCCTGACTGCCCCTCAACGGCAGCATCCTCAAGCCTCATGTATTTCCCAGCCTCATGGAAGAAATCGGGTAAAGTAGCTGGTTTTTCTTTTGTCAACCTTCTAGCAAATTTAGTGTCCGGATGCACACCACTACAGAGGGCCATTAGGATAAGCTTCTCATCGGCATCTTGGACTGCGGCTGCTGCGGCATTGAACCGGGTTAGGTATTGCTGTAGTTTCTCTCCAGGTTTCTGTTTGACGCTGGATAAGGAATAAGCGTCCTTAGGTTGTTCCACATGGATGCGGAACTGACTGATAAACTTTTCTTTCAACATTTCCCACGAGCTGATGGATCCCTGGGGTAGATGACAGAACCAGGAGGTAGCGAGATCTGCTAAGAAGAGAGGAAAGCATTTGCACAGTACTCCCTCTGTCGCTCCACTCATGAGCATATGTTGTGTGTATCTCTGTAAGTGTACAACGGGGTCGGAGGTTCCTTTGTAAGGTTCCATTGTTGGCATCTTCCATTCTCGGGGGGTGATAGCAATTTCGATGTTGCGGGCGAAGGGGCTGGTTACCCTAGCGCCTATCCCTCGATCTCTTTGCTCCCGTTGGACGCACTCTCTGAATAAGCGTGTCATCCTTTCATCAGAATTTGGAGCAGATAGAAACGAATTTGGCTCTGTTCTGTGGGATTGATTCCGTCCAGATGATCTGTAGGGATGGTATCGTCTATCATTCCTCATATTTTCCGGTGGCTGCCTTTGGTCTTCTGGGAGCATGCTAGGGTCAGCCATAGTTGGCCCTTGCCTTGATTTTCCCCTGCTGGGTTCTGATCTAAGCACTTCCTCGGGTCCAACTTCGGGCTGGACTCTAGCTCGGCCCCGGTCACTGGCGTTTCCGTGGTTAGGCAGTATGACAGGCTCAGCTACAGTTGACCTCCGCCCTGTACCTCCCCCGTGGGTTCGGTTCCAAGCGTTTCTTCAGGCCTAACTTCGGGCTGTGCTCGATCTTGACTCCTACCATGGCTGCTTCTGCCGTTAGCTCCTTCAAAGAAGGAAGATCTTGTTGTCTCCGAGACCCTCCAGACTGGGACTCGCCCCATGATTCAGTGTTGCGGTTGGACTCTTCAGCATCCCTTAAGCGTGACATGAGATGGTCCACCAAGGCTTCCTGCTGGGACGTGAAGCGATTAGTTACTTCAACCACAACCCTGTCTAAATCTGTCCTAGTAATTGCTGCGGGCTGTTCTACGGAAGGAGTGGTCGGATTAGCCTGTCCTTCATTCGGTACTGCCGCTAGAGGAGGACGATTTACTTGATCCGTGACCGCTGGATCTGAAAGACTGCTGGAAGCGATGTTTTTTCCTTTGTTAACATCTTTTCTCTGTTTGGGAGGCATGTTTTCCAAGTGGCGAACTACGCTGTTAGGAAAAATGTTAAGTGGATGAAGCTGAAGCCTCGAGCTTCTAGCTCTCAATGAAAGCACCAAAAATGTTTGCACAAAAAATGGACAAACACCTTAAAGTCGTAGGATTTAGTAGATCTTATGTTGTTCTTAGTGATTTGGGTGATTTATGCAAATATATGAAAAGCAAGGGCTAAACTGTAAAAAGGCACGCAGATTTATAGTGGTTCAGCCAGAATGTGCCTACGTCCACTTTATATGTTATTTCTCTTCTCTTCTTTAGATTACAAGTACAAAGCTTTGATACCAGTAAAAGAAAGTTGTTTGAAAATTCTCTTCGTGCTTGAGCTCTCAAACTTCCCCCCCATTGTTGTACCCCTGCCCCTCTATTTATAGAGTGAGGCTGGGGACATAGGTCTTGGATGTATATAGCTGCTGGCGGGCCTGGGCTGATGTGATCTGTTCTGACAGAGCTGGCCTGGTATCACTCTGGGTCGGTATTGCTTGGAAGTGCAGTTTGGACCGGTAGTGCTTGGACCGACGGTGGGATGGTGAGGTTGATCCGGTGGTTGGTTCGGTGAGGTGTGTTGGGTTCGATCCGGTAGTACTTGGACCGGTGTTGAGTTGGTGCTTGGTTCGGCAGGGGATGGAGGTAGGTTGATTCGGTAGAGCTTCGTTCGGTGGTGAATGGATGGGACTTGGTTCGGTGGTGTTGGACCGGCAGGGCTTTGGAGGGTGTGTTGGTCCGGCATTGTTTTGGAGAGGTGTGTTGGTCCGGTTGTGCCTTCCTTTCTTTTGGCTCGGTAGGGGCGAAAACACACCCAACAAAAGGCGATGTGAGCAATGACGGTATATCTAATTTACCTCTTATTACAAATGTTTTATTAGTCAAAAATTAAAACATAATTTACTTAGTATTAGCCAACTATGTGACAAAGGATTCAATATTTATTTTTCTGAAAATAAGTGTAGCATTTTTGATCAAAATAAAAATCTTACTTTTGAAGGTTTTAGAGATAAAAATATATATGTTTTGAATATGAATATAAACTACAATACTAATATGTGTTTAATAGCCAAAGAAAGTGATCCTTGCCTATGGCACAAGAGATTTTGTCATATTAATTTCAAAGCTATAAATAAGTTATCGAAAAATGAATTAGTAAAAGGTTTACCAAAAATTAATTTTAAAATAAACAATATTTGTGATGCTTACCAATTGGGTAAATTATCAAAATCATCCTTTAAATCAAAGAAAAATATTTCTACTGTACAACCACTTGAACTTTTGCATTTGGATCCCTTTGGTCCAACTCAAGTTCAATCTATAAACCATCGTAAATATGTGTTTGTTATAGTAGATGATTTCTCAAGATATACTTGGACTATTTTTCTGAAAAATAAAAGTGATACTTTTGAAAATTTAAAATTTTTTGCTGAAAGAATTCAAAATCTCAAAAATTAAAAAAATTAAAAATATTAAAAGTGATCATGGAGATGAATTCGAAAATGAAGCTTTTGAACATTTTTAAAATAAAAAGTGAATTTACCATAAATTTTCTTTTCCTAGAACACCACAACAAAATGGAGTTGTAGAAAGGAAAAATAGAACTTTACAAGAATGTTCAAGAACTTTATTAAACGAAAGCACTTTACCAAAACATTTTTGGGCAGAAGCAATAGCAACTGCCTGCTATGTCCTGAATCGTGTTTCCATCCGACCACTAACTAAACACACTCCATATGAACTTTTTCATCAAAGGAAACCAAATATTTCATATTTTAAAGTTTTTGGCTCAAAATGTTTTATTTTAAACATAAAAGATCAGCTTGGAAAATTCGATCCAAAATCCGATAAAGGAATTTTCATAGGATATTCGGAACTAAGCAAAGCTTATCGAATTTTTAATAAAAGAACTAAAACAATCAAAGAAACACTTCATGTTTCCTTCGACGAAAATTTTAAATTTACTAGAAATTTTGAGGATGATGAGATAATCACTAAGACGGTCACAAATACGGTTACTCAAAATAATTTTGAAGAAGATGAAAACATTGTTCATAATGAAAATGAATTAAGATCTCCTCCTAGGATTTTACGAGATCACCTTGTAGAAAATGTCATAGGAGAAATTGATTCACATGTCAGAACAAGAAATCAACTTAATCAAATGGGCCATGTAGCATTTCTTTCTAATATTGAACCTAAAAATGCAAAAAAGCCTATACTGATGACTATTGGATTATAGCTATGCAAGAAGAGCTAGACCAATTTGAACGAAATGAAATTTGGGAATTAGTTCCTAGACCGAGTGATCAAACGATCATTGGTACTAAATGGGTCTTCAAAAATAAAGGAGATGAACAAGGAAATATAACTAGGAATAAAGCTAGATTAGTTGCACAAGGATATAATCAAGAAGAGGGAATTGACTATGAAGAAACGTTTGCTCCAGTCGCACGACTAGAAGCAATACGTTTCTTACTGGCCTTTGCATGTTTTCATAATTTTAAACTTTATCAAATAGATGTTAAAAGTGCTTTTTTAAATGGATATATAAAAGAAAATGTGTATGTTGAACAACCTCATTTATTTTCACATGAAAAATTTCCAGACCATGTCTATAAACTTAAGAAAGCCTTGTACGGTCTAAAACAAGCACCCTGTGCTTGGTATGAACGTCTTAAGAGCTATCTTATAGATTCTAGTTTTGAAACAGAGAAGGTTGATCAAACTCTTTTTATTAAACAAACTAAAAAGGATATTTTAATTATTCAAATTTATGTATATGATATTATTTTTGGTTCTACAAATGAAAAATTATGTCAGGAATTTTCTACTATTATGACCAAAGAATTTGAAATGTCACATATGGGAGAATTATCTTATTTTCTTGGTTTACAAATTAAATAATTAGAAAATGGAATTTTTATTAACCAAGAAAAATACTGTAATAATCTAATTAAATGCTTTGGTATGGAAAATACTTCTGCCAAACCTACTCCAATGAGTACAACAATACATCTCGATAGAGATGAAGATGGCAAGAGTGTCGCCAAAAATTATGTCGAAGTATAATTGAATCATTACTCAATCTAACTGCTAGTAGACCTGACATAATGATGAGTGTTTGTTTATGCGCTCGATTTCAAGAAAATCCTAAAGAATCACATATGCGAGCAGTGAAATGAATACTACGTTATCTAAGCAAAACCAAATATTTTGGACTTTTCTATCCGAAAGAATGTCCTTTCGAGTTAGTATCATACAGTGACGCTGACTTTGGAGGATGTCGGACGGATCGAAAAAGTACGAGCAGGACTTGTCACTTCATTGGACAATCCTTAGTCTCCTTGTTTAGCAAGAAACAAAATGTGTTTCACTATCGACGTGTGAAGCAGAATACATTTCTGCTGCTTTTGCATGTGCACAAGTCATTTACATGCAACAAACACTTCTAGATTTTGGTATAAATTTATCTAAATCAACTATTTTTTGTGATAACACAAGTGCTATAAACTTATTAAAAAATCCTGTCAATCATTCATGAACTAAACATACTGACATTCGTCATCATTTCCTTCGTGATAATATTGAAAAGGATATAGTCAAATTAGAATTTGTATCCTCTGAAAATCAGCTGGTTGATATATTTACAAAACCTTTAAATGAAAATACTTTTATAAAACTAAGAAGAGAATTAGAAATATTATCATTAAAAGATTTATAATTATTTTTATATTTTTTTCCAAAAATAATTTTTTTCAAAACAATCAAGTTTCTAAGACTCAAACTCTGGTTGCTTGTTTGCAAGTTAGATGTGCTACCACTTTACTATTGTATTATTCACTTTCTGTTTTCATTAATTTAACAAACTGATATGTTGCTTTATTGCAAACAATGGTAGGTATTATTTTTATTTGACTATGTAATATTTGTCTGACAATGGTAATGTGGCCATGACTTGTACTTTGATTTTCTGTGATTTCTGAATGCCTATATCATTGTCCATGTTAACTATATGTTCATAGATTATAAATATTATCAGTTTGGAAACTCCCTTTTTAGTTGATGACAAAGGGGGAGAAAGATATTGCTCAATTACTATATACAGAGAAATATAAGCATAGATTCAGGGGAGAAACAAGCAGCATAGTTGCTAGCATATATTCAGGCGGAGATATAGATCAACAAGGCTTGTCGGGATTCCTTCATATCAAATGGAGTTATCATCATCAAAAAGGGGGAGAATGTTGGATCATAAGTTTTTTTTTTTTTTTTTTTTTTGAAAATGGGTAAACCGCCTCATTAAAAACCTTACTAGATATCAACGTGATATCTTGGTAAGGGAAAAAGAGTGCGGTGCTTTATTGATATATCTAAAAATATTGATATACAGTTTACAAACATAGTTCTTCTAATCGGGTAAAATAGAAACACCCAATCCTACTCAGTACATAACATAACTGATCAGTTGAAAACAAAAAACACATATCTAGGAAAAATGAAAAAACTGAAAGCAGATTATCAACCATTATCCACTAGATCAATTCCCCATCTTTGTAAAATGTCTTCATTTTCTTTCGTTCGCACTGTCTTCCTTTTACTTTTCATCAGCAAGTATTTAACATCCATCTCCACATAGTTCCAGCGCTGAAATTTGTCTATTTCTTTGCCATCATGTATTCTGGCATTTCTTTCCAACCAAATATGATAGATTATTGTGACAAAACTGCAGGAAGCAAGGTCTTTAATTTTATTTGCAATTTTGAAAGAATCATGAATGTCCATCGCTTCCTCTTCAATCAGCATCGAGCTGTTCATATTCATTCCTAGTTTGAGTTTACTTCGAGTCCAGAGATATGCCGAATATGGGCATTGAAAGAACAGGTGATCTCTATTTTCTGGCTCTCGATTACATAACACGCATGTAGGATCTACTGAGAATCCCCATTCCATCTGTTTGTCTTTGGTAGGTATTCTGTTAAGAATAATTTTGTATGTACATAAACTCATTTTAGGACTGTTGCAATGATTCCAAATTATTTTAGCCCAAAAATGAGGCTGAAAATGTCTTCTAGTGCTCTCCCATGCTGAATAGAAAGTGAATCCATTTGGCTTGTGGTTCCAGCTCCAATAGTCAGAAACATGAGTAGTAGACAGTTTTACTTCTTTAATTTGGTTAACTTGTCTAGTGAACTGTAGGATCTGTGGCTTAAGAATGTTGTTTTGAATTATACTACTGACCTTCAGATTGTCCCCTCCATATAAACCAAGAGCATCCCACCCAAGGATATTGACCAGTAATTCATTGTTTATCCAGGGATCGTGCCATAGCAGTGTGTCCTGCCCATTTACTATATTTCTGTGAATGTGTTGTAGACCTTTTTGTCTATGTTTAAGTATAGATTTCCAAGTGCAAGAACTGTTGTTATCTATCTCCATCGTCCAGAAATGTTTTTCTTTGCAATATCTACTTCTCATCCAGTTTGCCCAAAGATTGTTGTTAACTGTGTAATGCCACAACAATTTGATAGCAGTAGCAGTTCTAATATCCTCAAAATTTCGTAGACCCACCCCTCCTTCGAGCTTAGGTCTGCATATGATGTCCCAGGCAATTTTATGCGTTCTGCCACCCCACACAAAGTTTGCACATAGTTTATTGATTTTATTGATTGTAGCATGGGGTAATTGATATATCATCATCCAGTATAGTACCATAGGTGTGATAACTGAGTGTATGAGTTCAATCCTTCCTGCCATTGATAGAAGTTTGCAATCCCATCCATCCATTCTGTTTTGGATTCTTTCAAGTAGATTTCCACAGTCATTATAATGAATGTAATTGTATGATAGAGGGACTCCCAAATATTTAATGGGAAGTATTCCCTCATTCATATCCAAAATGTTGAGGAGAGAAATTCTGTTGGTAACACCTCTGCTGAAATAAATTTTAGATTTCAAGTTGTTTATATTTAAACCTGTCAAATCTTTCAATTTCTGCATCATATCTTTGAGGGCTGTGGCATATTTTTGCTTAGCTTTTGAGAATATCATGAGATCATCTGCATACATGAGGTGAGTTACACAAGGATCTTGATTGTAGATAGGTTGAAAATTACCTGTCTTGTGTGCTTTATATAACATCAAAGATAACCATTCCATGGCTATGCAGAAAAGATAAGGAGAGAGGGGATCTCCCTGTCTCAACCCTCTATTACTATGAATAAAACCTTTGGGGCTACCATTGACAAGGATAGAATAGGTAGGGGTTGAGATGCATTTTCTTATAAGTTTGATAAGGCTACGCGGGAAACCCATCATGTTCATCATGTGGCATACAAACTCCCTATTAACCATATCATAAGCCTTTTGAAGGTCAATCTTTAGACACATTTTGTCACTGCCTTTTCTATTAAATTGTCTGATTTGTTCATGTGCAAGCAGGATATTTTCTGCTATGCATCTTCCTGGAATGAAAGCTGACTGGTTTTCTGATATAAGGTGAGGTAAGTAAGGCTTAATCCTATTGCATATGATTTTGGATATAATTTTGTATAGAACATTACAGCAAGCAATAGGTCTATAATCAGAGATGCTAACAGGCTGTTTGATTTTAGGTACAAGTGTGATAAAAGTATGGTTTAGACCTTTTTCAATTCTACCTGTATTGAAGGCTTCTTGAATTAAGTCCAGAATATCATACTTCAACTCATTCCAGTGAATTTTGTAAAATTTTGCAGTGAATCCATCAGGGCCTGGACTCTTGTCTTCAGGGATTGAGAAAACTGCTTTTTGAACCTCTTCTATTGTAATAAGAGAAGTGAGTTTAGTTCTTCCTCTATCATTTATTTTGTTCTTGCACTGGATATTTGGGAAATTACTAGACAGAGGCTGTGAGGAATTAAAAATGGTAGTGTAGTAATTTAAAGCCTCAGATTCTATTTTATTAGTATCTTGTAATATTTCCCCATTGCTCATAATAATCTGGTTCCAGTTGTTGATATATCTCCTTTGTGACATCTTTGCATGAAAGAATTTGGTACTTGAATCCCCTTCTGTCAACCATTCAATCTTTGCTTTCTGTTTTGATTTTAAAAATTCTGCCTCATTTTGTATCTTCCAGTTGGTATATGCGTTGCTAAGCTTTTCAAATAAAAACGTGTTTGTAGGGTTTGCATCACAGTCCTTAAGGCATTTCTGGTATTCTTCTTCATAGAATTTGAGAAGGTTACCCTCTCTACAATTTTTGAGATTCCAATCTTTGAGCCTGTACTTGCATTGAGTAATGAATTTCATGAACTTGTGCATTTTTGAAGCTTGGTAATTTGGGGAAGTTACCTGGTAAATTTCTAAAGCACTTTGAATACATTGCATGTATCCTTCTGTCATATGCCAGGAATTCACATATCTAAAAGGAGTGTTTTTAAAAAATTTCACCTCTTTATTAAAACTGATAAATATTGGTATATGGTCGCTAACAGCATTAGAAACCCCAAAGGAAGTAATCCCAGGATTAGATCCCATTAATAAGTGATTACACAGGACCTTATCAATTTTAGAAGCTACCCCCTTCTTCCTCCAAGTGTATTTAAAACCTATAATCGGTAGTTCCAGCAAACCCACTCTAGAAACGCAATTATTAAATCCTGCCATTTGACTAAAAGGCACAACAGATCCTCCCTTTTTATCTGAAGGTGATAATATATTATTAAAGTCTCCTAATATTATCCATGGGGAATTCACCAATCTAGCTTCTTCAATTAAGTCTTCCCATAATTTATTTCTATCTTTAATGAAATTGCTAGCATAAACAAAAGTAATTCTGCATGTAAATCCACCAGTGTTTACAGCTAGTATAGAAATGTGTTGAACAGATTTTTTCTCCATTTGAACACTCCAAATATTTGAGTCCCAGATAATGAGGATACGGCCTTTGCTACCACAGTCATTATTATCAATCATTTTCCAATTATTATCCAGTCTTTGCCCCAATTTATCTATATTCATATTACTTAATTTATTTTCCAGTAAGCCAGCAATAGTTGGCTTGTATTTAGTTAGGAATTTAATCACTTCGAATTGTTTATTCTTAGTATTTAAACCCCTAACATTCCAAGAAACAATGTTCATTATTTATTCTTGCTTTGGCTCCTTGTATTTGCTTTAGGAGGAGCAGAGGTTAGTTTTCCTTTTCTACTTTTAGTGCTATATATGTTGGCTGATTCAATTTCTTCATAAAATTTTTGGTTTTTATCCACACAGGTCGAAACATCTTCCAATTTCTCAGGTTGTTTGCATTCCTTTTCTTCTCTGGCAAGATTCCTGATTAGTTCCTCTCCTTCAGAATCACTTAAGTCTTCCACCAAGCCTTCTGAGATTTGTTCACCAATGTGACAGCTTTGTACTGGTGTAATGTATGCACTATCAGGTTCAGAAGAGGTATTACTATCCTTTATCAATGATATATCAGAGCTCTTCTCTTTCTGAATGGAAGACTTTTCATTTATTAAATTCGTTTCTGTTGTTTTATCAACTGCAGGCATCTTGAGTTGGTCAGAGATAGTTGAATCCTTATTACAATTAGTTTCCATGTTTTCTGGGATTTCAATTGCAGTCCTGTTATGAACAATAGGATTTTCCTGAGTTTCATTTGTAGTTTCAGCATCTACATGTATAATTTCTTTAGTGGAATTTAAGTTTGTATTTCCTGTTGATTGCTCTGCATTTCTATCCTCTACTGGATGTTCTGTATTATTCAACACAACATTCTGTTCAGTGTTTAATTCTCTCGCAATTTGTTCAGTCACTTTTGGGACCCATTTCTCTTTGCTTTTTATTTTGCATTGTTGAGTAGTGTGGCCAAATACTTTACAGTCTTTACAGCTATGTGGTTTGAAAAGGTAGTCAACTTTTATTGAAATCTCTTCTCCAGTATGCAAAATTGCTGTCACTTCATTAGGAAATTCATCACTTGCTTGCATTTCAACCAAATTTTTTGCAAATGCTATCCTGGATTCATCAGCTGTAATCTTGTCCATTTTAATTGGTTTTCCCAGTACACTTGCTACTGCACTAATTGCTTCTTTATCCCAGAGTTCTAGTTCAAGATTAGAAAGTTTTATCCAAATTGGTAGAGTTGTCAGAAGTTCTTTCCTGAATCTAGTACCTATCGTCCATTTCTTCAGAATGATAATTTTGTTATCAAACAGATAAGTATTTCAAGTATTTCAAGCGACATAACGATTCATGAATCTGCGACTATTACAACGATCGGACTCAACGACTCGATGTATGGTTCGTATATTCTATATATTTAAACTAGAGTCATGTATTATGTATATAGAGTCAAGTTTAGTCAAGTCTAGTTGCTTTGTTAAGATCTTTCCTCAAGAATCATCACTCTCATTCATATATTCACAAACATTTGCACTCGATTTGAAATTTATCATTTTCTAACTCACATGCACTCAAGCTTCAGGAAATACACAGTTCAATCGACTGATCTAATGCCCTCAGTCGACTGAACCTGTGCATAATATTTTTCTAAATATACACGGACCAATCGACTGACGGCATCACTCAGTCGACCGAGTCTGTGCATTTTAACATGCATATGCACATTTTGAATTCAGTCGACTGAATGCTCATAGTTAGTCGACTAAAAACTGCAACTGTCATTTTTTTTTGAATAGACACTTCTTTTCTGAAAAGATTTCTTCCTCGCCAAGGGTTGCAGCTATTACTATTCGTAGAGCTCTCTTCACCAGCAGTTGCAACTCCTATCTACTATAAATATACTCGAGTTTCATTGATCAAATTACTTAATTTTTCTTCTCTCTCTTGATCTAACTTTAATAGCATTCTTCGAATCTATTGCTTACTTTATTTCATACATTCATTGTTTATAATCTCACTTCCATATCTTCAAGCAATTCTAAACTTCCTATTAGTCATACACGCACAATTATACACATCATTCTTGAGGGAAAGATTATAGGAATGGTGTATTAACAAGTGACAAATTCGTGTTATTAGAACACACAATGTCAAGATAACCTATTTTGTAATCAAGTCCTGTTCGGTTGCTCAGGCGGTCAAGTCCTGTTTTGTTGCTCAAGCGGTCAAGTCCATGTTTAGTTGCTCAGGCGGTCAAGTCCTATTCGGTTGCTCGGGAGGTGTAAACTTATTCCTCCGGGTTAAGTGAGGGCTACTAGTTTAAATTCTAGAAGGAGTCTGGAACTAGATGTAGAATGAGAGTTCGAACCAGTATAAAAATTTCTGGTGTCATTTTACTTTACTGCTATTGTTATTTTACAGTTATTTTCTGCACTAGTTATTTATTATATATTCCATATTACATGATCCTATAGCACAGACACTTTCAATATATACTGTTAGAATTAAAATTTGAGCAGAGATTTGAGGTTAAAGTGAATACAGATTTATAATTATGAAATTTACCTTTTTCCGCAGTATCGATTCGCTCCTTCTTTTCATCTCTTTTATTTTCTACCTTCTTCGATTTATATACATATAATATAATATTTTATGATTAATAAAAATAGTGGAGAAGGGAAAATGGTAGAGCTTCATTGCTTTAATTATAAAATATGAGAAGAGAGGTAATGGGTTAGGCTTGGATTTATATGCGCTAGAATTAATCGTATTCGTTAGATTAAAATAGTAAAATCCAGACTGTTTAGCCAAGATTCAACCCTAGCCACCACCTCCCTAATCGGTCGACCGCCAACGATCGACCGTCCCAAGGAGTGGGTCGACCGATGGGGTCCTACATTTATTGTTATTAATTTCATATTTTCCATTTCAATTATTTTCGTTTCGAAAATTTCAAACATTGATAACTTCTTCGTTTGAACTCTGATCGTAAAAATTCAAATATGAAAGTTGCTCAGAAAATAGCCACCAATCTAATGGTGCAACTTTCATGGTCAAATTCCAACTTTTTCTCAAATTCCACTTTTGAAGCATTAATAATTATTTATTAATTACCACAAATTTGATGGGGTGTTACAGAAAACGCTTGAGGATAAGGTCACTGAGCTGGAAGCCCGTCTTGCTTGGTAGAAAAATAAATATATGATTTAGAAATCAAGATAGACTCCACCATCCTATGCTTCTATGTCAACATTGTCAGATCTAGTAACCTTAGATGGTTAAAGGTAGAATATCCCGAGACTCTTGCTGAAGTCTACGAGGAAATTATGCAAGAAGAGAGATATGAAACATGAGTAGAGGTAGATTGTAACGACTGTAATTTTTACCGTCGTATTAAATAAATAAATAAAAATCGGTAACGAACGTGATTTTTAAGTTACAGTCGGAGAAAATATTTTAAACTGAATTTGTAAAAGTAAAATTTGAAAAATAAACTTTAATTGCAAAAAAACGTTGCAAGTCAGTGAATCTTATTTAGTGGTTGCATATATGAAATGATATACATATGTGCGTGTGAGGCTAAGCCATTCAAAAGCAAAAATGTGAACATTTTTGTTTAGCTGTCACAAATTTTGAAAAGCAAAATGGAACACATCACTTGATCAGCCATCATCATTTTATATGCATAGCTTGTCCTTTCCTTCCAATAGAGCACGTCTCCATTTAATGAATATGTACCATATGAGATGCCAGTCCTTTCCCTCTTTGACTTGTGCACATTTGAAAGTATAGAGAGTAGCCTACATCATTTTCTGTCTGTTTTCAAAAATTTCAGTAGCCTTCATTACATTCTTTTGCTCGTTTTTGGTGAAGCTGTGCAAACGTAATTAATGGCGGTTCAATGTTATCGCTCTCTTTTTTTATTACAGTTGCTAACCGGTTCGGTGAAAAATTAGGTGAGTTCAAAACTCACTCTTCCAATTTAATGTAATTATCCTCTACCGTGTACAAATATTCTGTATACTTATTACTTGCGCAGAAATGGTCAATTGCATTATTGGTCTCATTCATGCTTTGATAACATGTCCAAGTCATTTACAGTTTAATTATATTGAACGAGGGGACAAGTTATGGTGCACGAAAATATTGTTTAGATATTTTCGTTCTAGTATGCGTGATTTTCGTGTGCAGGCGTGGAAGTTTTGAACATCCAGGTCATTTAATTCTTTTTAACTACTTCATCATTTCGGGCTAAATTGTGTTCCTATGCAAACAAAAATTTCAGCCTACAAATATATATTAGTAATATCTGAAAACGTAACAATTCAGGTTGTGAAATTTTTTATTTCGTTTAAGTGCGTGTGTGACGTACTTGAAGTCAAGTTGCTGGTCACCATCTTTTGCATTTATATTCATTCATACATGGAGTAGCACATGAGTCACCTATCCTTCCTTTTGCGTGTGCAAAATGAATAAGCCAGACTAATTGATTTCATGCGTGCATGGGTATTGTTCAACTTGCATGCGTTTTATTTTTACTTCGTATTTGCTTGCAAAAGTATGAGTCCAGACCTCCCCTATTATCAATTTAAACCTGTAATGCATGTTAAGAAACTCGAAAATTTGTGTACATTTGCAATCTTGTATTGAGTTCATATATGCCTAAACGTTTGTACAAATCTTTTTGTATGTTTTTTATACATGCTAAGTGCGTGTGCAACAGTATAGGGTCCAGGCTATAGGGTTCCTTCCAATTCTAGTACACGCGTGAGTCCAGGAGGGTATAAATTGAATTTGTTTGCATTGACACGTGTCCACTTTCTAGTGTTTGCTAATTTACATTTAGCCTTTACAGAGAATTGCATGCGTGAGTTATACAAACAATGTCAGGCGTGAGTTAATGTATGCGTGAGTTTTACCAAAAAGAAAAATAAATATATCTTGTCTTTTGCATATTTTAGTTTGCATACATTTCGTTTGTTATTTTTGCATATTTTAGCACGTACCTGCATTTGAAATGGTATATGTTGTCCTTTGCATAATTAAGTACATGCGTCCATTTCTTTTGTTATTTTTGCATTGGTATGTTTTGCAAAGTGCACATTAATTTCAAGTTGAGACAGTGCAACCTTTTTTGTGAAATTATAGTGGGCAGTCCACTATTTAATTTGCGTTGAACCGGTGTTACGTTTTAAAACGTATTATGTTGCCGTTATTTTTATAACGGAATTTGTACGCCGGTAAAATATTTTTGAAGTGTGTTGTTTTGGTGACATTTTTGACGAATAAAAATTACTGTTGTTTTGACTTCGGTAACCGTCAATTTTAAAGCGGTTATCCCGCAACGCTGATTTGGTATCCGTTTTTACGGTGTTTTGTGAAGCGCAATTTCCTCGTCGAAATTGCTACAGATGTTGTTTTAATCACATATTTTAAAAATCATTTTAAAATAAAAGTGTTTCCAAAAATTTTACAGTTTGTGCTTTCAAAAGAATGAGGAATCGATTTAAACGCTTCAGCAAAATTGAGGACTATGAACCCTCACTTTTACTGATTCGCTTAATTCCGGACTTGTCCGTTTGAGAACGTAAAATGTTATTTATTTAAAATACACAATTTTGCACTTTCAAGGAAACGATGAAGATATTTAAATGATTTAGCAAAAGGGCGGAGTATGGAACCACACTTTTACTATTTCGATTAATTCCGGACTCGTTAATTGAAACATCTGCTGTTGATGATTTTGTTGGGCTTTCGAGCCACTCTGTTGGACCTTCGGGTCATCTGATGGACCTTCGGGTCAATTACCAGTACTAGACCTTCGGGTCACTCTGCGGACCTTCGGGTCATCTGATGGGCGCCAAAATTTATAGTACTTAGTAGGCTTCGGCCATCTGAGATGCACGTGCGGCGTAGCTAAAACTCGCCATCTGCTGGGATCGATCCACCTTTTATGCTGATTTCTTTAGTTATCTTGTTTTGATTTCTAGATTTTGCAATTGTTGATTTTCTAGTTATCTATTTTGATTTCTGGATTTTGTGAATTGCGGCTTTGAATTCAATTATGAATTTGGAAGTTGAGTTTGAGTATAATCTCATCTGAGATTATAAATTTGCGTATTGCTGTTTTAAATTCAATTGTGAATTTGAAAACTGATTTTGATGATGTTTAAATTGAGATTTCTTCATTTAAACTAGGCTGATTATTTATGCTCTATAGTCTCATTCGAGACTATAATTATTTGTTTAAGTGACATTTATCATTCACTTATTTCTGAGAATAAATTAGACTGATTCGTTTATTATTATTTTTTAAATAATACTCGGGTCAGACCGAGTCATTTCAGGGTAATCTCTATCTCTGATTCAGTAGCAGCTTCAGCTTTTGGGATTTTGCATCATCTTTTGTCTAGCCTTCGAGGAGTTCTTTTGGTTATTTGACTCTCATCTTATGTATGTATTGATGGATATGTATATGTATCGGTTCATGTGAACTATCGATTGTTGTAGCATGTATTTCAGATTTGTCTTCCGCTATATATATCTGATATTTTTGTTTTGATGTGATTATACTATCTGTGTTATTGTTATTATGAGTTGTTCTGGATTTTTCTTAAGCCACCGTAGTTTCGTTTTAGATTTGGATTGAATATATATCTTTGGGAGTAATTTATACAACTCCTATCGATGTAATCAATACTCGTCTAAGGCATAACTTACGGATGGTCGCTTTTAACAAGCCTTATTCTTCGCAATAGCAGACGTTATTCCTTATAATAACCTTTGTTATTGTGAGCATAGAGGTGGGGCGTCACATAGATGGGGATGCAATCAAAGCACTCCTGCAATTGGATAAGTTTGATCCAATGGCCCTAGCTGAGGGTCAGGCAATGCGAGCCACTAAAGCCGCATCTCTTACCCAAGCGTCGGCTATGGCTCCTATCGAGCCCAGCTCTAAGGACTTCGTGGAAGACGCTAATCTCATCATTAAGTAGTCCCAAATGGATTTTGACACTTTTATAGTGGCTAGCTCTACGACCATCGAAATTCCTACGTTTGTGTCATTACCACTCGGTAGAGCTATTGCTAATCTATTAATGGAGAAATATAATCCTTGTGACCCAAGCTAAGTTTTGCCTCCGATTGTCCCTATTCTTTCATTCATATCCTACAAGAAGAGGGGCAATGTAATAACCCTCTTCGGAATGAGCCTAAATTTCGACCTAATAAAAACCCATCGAACCTTAGGTCCCTTTCCAAGCTGGCTGTTGGTTGCTAAAATTGATACAATAAAAAAATACTGAGCTATATATCTTTGCTTTTAGAATCTTACAATAGAAGGGATAAATTATTATAATAGAAATAAATACCCATTCCATAAAAATCAAGTATCGAAAATAAAACATCCTAAAATATCCAAAATACAATATCTCAAAATAACATTAATCTGTCTGAAACCAGGTACATAAAAGTATATCAAAACAAAGATAAATAATAGAACAACCACAAATCTTCACCATCGCCTTGACCTTTACCATCAGCATCATTTCCTGCTAACTTGTGGGTTGTCTTGAGGAGGGAGTCGGAACAACAATGTATGGTAAATAAAATTTCTAGTCTTACCATAATAGTATTTGGGCATCATCATTCAGATAAGTAATATGTCTTACTCATCTTACACTACATCCTACCAAGTATACCTCCAACAGTAAACCTAACGGCCTTCCAGACCAACTTCACCATTCTAACGAGGGTGCAACACAACTACCATCAATCATGCCCTAATGATGTGAGAGAAAGTATGAGCCACTTTAATGGGAATTAGGCAGACTTTGACTATTTAATACCTACACCCTAGGCAGATCTCCGTCATTTAACACTTAAACCAAAGGCAAACCCTTTCCTAGCACTCCTTGACCGACATTGCAAGAAATCTCATCAGGCCATTTAATATTTCTTTATGGGAAGAGGCAGACCCTATAATAGCCACTTAACACCTTAGCCTCGAAACGAACCCCTACCAAAGATTTCCTACATAGCACCTGAAAGATAATTCCGACCATTTAATACTTCGTGAGTAGGATGGAGGCGGACCCTACAACAGCCACTTAATACCCCTAACCAAGAAGCAGACCCTTATTAGAATATCTGTCGTATGACCCGTAACCCAAATCATGACATCTCACATTAGTCCGACTTTTCGTAGGTGTTGTTAGTCAGTTTAGCTAGATAGACTTACCCTACAAAATTGGGACTAACCTCCATCCACCATGAATACTTATTATAAACGATGTCTCATATCAGTCCCAAAGTCACGCTGTTGGTAGTTAGATTATTTGGATAAACTTCTATGTGCTTTTGACTAACCTCTCATCCATATAACTTAGTCATATTTTTGCTCTCCTAACATACAGCTATAATTATATATATATATATACATGTATATATAATATCTCACCACATTATGACTTAAGTAAGGAAAACTCCTTATTTCGTCTTTAATTTTGGATTACTTTCCATAATTATCCTTAATTTCCTTCATACTGGGTTTAATGCTAGTTACTAGCATATTTATTCTATGCGATACGATTAATACATTACTAATTATATTTTATACGTACGTAATTTAGGCTAACTAAATATTCCTAAGCATGCGTAGAAATATTCCTATTCTAAGATAAATGCTTCATGTACTAATTATTAAAATGTCAAAACTTTCGTATTTATACAAGCCTAAGTTCAATACAATAATTTACAAAATAGCTAATATCCTTAGCTAGACCAAATAGACTTGTGTATATATTCAAAATTAGAATAATACCAAACTTATTTTACATTAATATAATGGAACCACGCCTCTATTTCAAGAAACGATACTTACAATTTAAACCCTTTATATTCTATTCAATCTTTACATTTACAACCTTAAAGCGGAAGGATTCGCATTTATCTATATTACGGAAAAAGGTGGTGTAAACTGCAAATAGAAAAAAATCTGTATTGTGCACACCATTACCTAATAATTTCTTTTTGAACACTTTTAACGCAACAATAGAAATTAGAAGAGGAAGTTGAATAGAACGTAAATTATTCAAATTACAAACAACAAATTTAATTCTACTATATTAACATAAAATAAATGAAACTTAAGTAAATCCAAGAACCAACATTTTATTTGGGGGGATATTGGGGTTTTAGGGTTTAGGGTTTTCGTATACAAAATTCCTCAAGGCATAAAACAAATCCAAATTTCGTCACACTAACTAATAAAATGTGAAAAGCTAAGGTAGTTTTTGGTTTGTTATTTTTAGTTTTGAGTTTTCGTTTATACAAAAATGCACACGACCCATTTTATTGTCGAAAACGACCAATTTAGAAAAAGAAATTAACATACAAAATAGAAAAAAAAATTCTGCGTTTTGGGAAATAACACAAGCATGTGAAACAATCCATTCTTTCATCGTCCCTCTACCCCCTTCCTTCCATCCGTCTTTCTTTCATCCTCTCCGCCGTCCCTCCATTCTTCTCATATTTGAGATACATATTAAAAAACGAAAATAAAAAATTCGTTTTTAAACCAAATGCTACCTAAGATTTCCGCTCACAGATAGTTTCCTGCTTCCTTTGGATCTGATTTATGCCCTTGCCTAAATGCTCCTTCAGGTTTCTTTATTTTGGAATGTATAATAATTCAATTGTATATAGATTAGATTTGGAATCAAAGAGTTGGGAAGAACAGTAGCAACCCACCTTGAAACAGGCCTAATTTTTGAACAAATAAAAGCCTATCGAATCTTGGACCGATTCCAAAGATGGCTGTTAGTTGGTAAAATTAGTATAATGAACAATAAATAGAGCCATGCTATCAGAATCTCATAGCTGAAGGGATAAAAAATAATACATAAAAATTACCCATTTTATAAAAATTCAAAGCTCGGAAATATAACATTCCAATATCTGTAATACAATATCTCAAAACAAAAACATCACGTTTGAAAATGAGTACATCAAAGTATATCAAAAACATAAATAGATAGATAACTGTCACAAGTACTCGCCTTTGCCTTTAGCCTCTCAATCAGCATCGTCGCCCCTATCATGTGTGTTGTAATGATGAGAGCATTAGAACAATAATGTCCGGTGAATGAAATCTCGTACCATAATAATATTTGGGCATTACCATTTAGATAAGAAATATGTCTTACACATCATATACTATATCCTACCAAGAATACCTCCAAATGTAAGCCCAAAGGCCTTTCCAATCCATTTTGCAACTACCTTAACAATGTGAGAGGAAATACCTAAGCCGCTTAATACCTCTTTAATGGGAGGCAGGCTCCGACCATTTAATACCTATAACCTATGAAGATCCCCATCATTTAATACCTAAACCCAAGGCAGACCCCTCTCAGGTACTCCCTAATTGACATCATTTGAAATCTCATCAGGCCACTTAATACTACTTTATGGAAAGAGGTGGACCCTACAATAACCACTTAATACCACAACCCCAAAGTGGACCCCTTTCGAGATTCCTCACTACCGCACCTAAACGATAAATCTTGATCATTTAATACTGCTTAAGTAGGAAGGATGTGGACCCTACGATAGCCACTTAATACCTACAACCTAGAAGTAGGTCCTACGCCTTATGACTCATAACCCAAATGTGATGTCTCATATTAATCTGACTATTCGTATGTACTGGTAGCCAGATTAGCTGAGCAGACTTACCCTATAGAATTAGGACTACCCTCGCACCCTCCGTGGATACTTAATATCGGTGATGTCTCACAATAGTCCCAAAGTCACGGTACTGATAGCCAGATTAGCTGGGCAGACTTCTGTGTGCTTTTGACTGACCTTGCATCCATATAACTTAGTCATAATTCACTACAACAAAAAGTGTCTTTTATAGCGGCATATAGCCGCTATTAATCACAACCATAGCGATTTGATAAGCGCTGTATATCGACATGTTATAAAAAACTGTTGAATATTTATAACACAAAATATGCCGCTATGGTTGGGCTTAGTTTTATAACGCAAATTCGCCGCTATGGTACGTTAATTCAATAGCTCATTATAGCCGCTATAATACAGCTAAATCTCAACGGAACTGGAAATCTTTATAACACCATTTTTCCGCTATAAAATATTTATTCAATAGCTCATTATAGCCGCTATAATAGCTCAGAAAGAAATGTGATATATTTTTCATTACAGTGTACAAACATTAAAGCAAGTGCATAACCATTGAATAAAACATAAGCCTGCACCAAGTTAACACAGAGAAACAGAAAATAATGTCAATTTAATAAGTGTACAAACATTACAGAGTACAAACATTAAAGCAATCCTTCCAAATATTACAAAGTACAAACATTACAGAGTTCCAACATGCAAGATCTGATCTAGTTGCATACTAAGGACCTTGCTTCCTTCCAAATAAGCCTGCGAAGTTAACACTAAGAACTTGAACCGCTCAAAGCCTTTCTTCATGCATGTCTTAAGTCATTGGTAGTACTTCCTAAAAATTCAGAACAGTGTGAAAATAATTATGTAAACTGTGATAACATGCATTTTGACGACTTAACAGCTATCACAGATTTGTCATAAATTTGCCTTGCTGCTATAGGTTTGTGACATGGGATATAAAGGTGAGGTGTGATAGATATAGAGCATTGGGTGGGGTGGTGATGTATATCAAGTTGATATAACAATATGGTAATATTATTATATTAATCTTAGATTGACAAAAGGCGAAACCCAACATATAAAGCTCTCTACTATGTGAAAAATCAAGAATGGCTTCCCTTTCTAAAAGAAATTGATTATATTTAAGCAGTCACCATGATTAGGAAAAGGAGGAGACTCAGCTTATATATGTAATTCATAAAGTTTTCTTTCTAAAAGAAATAGATCTCCAGAATAATTTTTAAAATTGTTCAGTAAAATGTAAAGATGAATGATAGTGTCTACTTGCACATGAAAAACACAGGTTTGTAGTATTAAAGTAAGAAAGGAAGACACTTTTATTTATAAAAAAAACTAAAAAAATGTCATGAAGTGGTTTAGAGAAGAAGCATGGGATATTTAGCTATTGAGTAATTAACTTATTGCTAATTATATTTTCACCACCACGGATTCGTCATTTCCTTCATGATATGATAATAAAGAAAATGGAATTCCAATCTCAGCATAGACATTTAGCTCATAACTATTCAATTTCAAACTTAACATAGACGCCATTATATTCAAATTATATATGAAAATAAAGTCAGCAACCACACAACATTGATTGTGAATACTGATATAAACGTTGTAACTAAAAACAACAAAAATCTTGAATGACTTGTAACCAAATCACATACAGAACACATACGAAACATATAAAACTCACCAGCAATTGCAGCAAGAGTCATATCATCCGAATACCCACCATTTCGAAGTCCACTGACCACGACATACGAATCTTTCCTGAAATCATCAGCATGCTTCTGGAGAACATAATTAATGATCAAGACACATACAAATGAAGTGGTTATCAGCCTTTAAAAGTATAGCATAATAAAATGCAATTTCACTATCATGCAGCCTCCCCATAGAAAGAAAGTCCTTCCACCAGTTGCAAACCCCATAGAACAAGGCTGAGAACAAACTGCTATATCAGAGTTCGAACAGATATTTCATGAACATATAGTAAAATCCATTATGTTATATTACTACCCAAATATAAATTTTATGACTTAAGAATGCAATACATTACTCCTCACTATGAGATTGATTGGCCAAACGCTGATCATAAGCAAAGAACTAGCTTCCAAAAGTCAGTTTTATCAAATTTAATTGGAGCACAAAAACTTCAGGTAAACGTTGCAGAAGTCACACGGTTCAAACCAAGCACAACATCATGTACGGATATGTGAAGAATTTATAGTATGTTACCTAAGGGCACAGTTACATACGGTAATCTTTAAAGTTACCTAGCACACCTCTTCAGGTTTTTTTCATTAAACATCTATTAAATTGTAAATTTAAGTATGTTATGGTAATGTATCAAACCTTAAATTGTGCCCTTAGGGCAGCCTGTTAACAAATTTTCGTAAATAAATATGCAGGTAACACTTATCGCCCAGATGTATGCTAGAATAAGTATAGTTGCTGTATATTATTTAGGTATGCATGTGACTAGTGAACATTATTGTATTAGGTATTGACACTTGTACCCAAAAAAGCAGACAATCTAAACTATTGCTTTTGTTGCATCAGGCAAAATAGTTCGCCCTCCAAAATTATTTTAAATAAAATATCTAATTTAATAAGGGAGTTGTTAAAAACACACCACACATCGGGGAAGAAACACTGGTTTTGGGGTCCCTTCAAAAATGCCCGTTAATAATGTGCATCAAAAACATGCTTCTAACTTTAAACATGTTTGAGTTATAACTAGATAAAAAATTACCAGTGCGCTTTATTAAGTTATAACAGACATGTCTACACTCCATGAAGATAAACACATCCAACCAGTTACAGTTTAGCATGTATTTTTTAATTATTTATTGGTAAAGCTCTACATGTATGTTGCAGTAAGTAAAACAGATATTTCTGCAAACTAATGCCGCTAATTGGTATTACCTACCATTCATTATTTTATTTTTTATTTTTGATGTAGAGTTTTATAACTAAGGAGCAGAGTAACATAAAATATAGGTTCACAACATCAACGGGATACAAGCAACAGGAAAAGAAGATGAAAAGGGTAGGGTGAAGCAAACATAATCTAATGGTTTAGTAATATAATTAGCAGACAAAAATTGTTTAAACACATCGCATAAAAAAAAATTCACCATGAACATAAAATTGAACGGTTTTCAGATAATATCTTTGATGGTATCAAAAATTGAGTATATTATTGAAATTGAAATCTTCTAAATAATTTGTATATATTTATGGATAGAATCATAAAAAAACAGAAAGTACTAATTTGACAAACTACAAATTAAAACTCAGTTAAAATACACATGCAATATATGTTGACAACAGAGCAATTGATATGTCAATTTCCCAGAAGATTGCAACATATTTTGTGGCCTTCATAAGAAATAAGTGATATATCAGTACAGTGACAACATGGAATTAGCCAATAGGAACATAGCTAGATACAGAGTGTTTAGTTAATCATTTTTCAGGGACTCTATTATTACACAGAAGAGGCAAAACAGGTCTGAGCTCTATATTGAGTACAATAGGCATTTTAAAAAAAAGCACAAATCTGGAAATTGACTTGCAGGTTTTTTTCCATTGCGCAATTTAATTTATATTGTTTAAATTGAGGTTATCTTAATTTTAAATAATCCAAAAGCTTCGATCTGTTTTACTCGAGTCAAGAAGAAGCAACAATCGAAGACTGTACATTAACAAATATAAAATGTGTGTTTATATTGATTAGTACTATAAGTCTACTACTAACTTGTTATAATACTTGTGTATGTATAAATGATATTAGGCATCAGTAATTTTTTTACAAAAGGAGACATTCAGTTACATAAAGAGTTTACAAAGGGAAGTAGATGATTTAAGTGATAAAACTATCAGAGCTGACGAACACTATGGACAACAATAGTGTAAATAACTCAGAACAAATTGGATAGTGAAGGATATATGTTTAATCAATACATTGAAAATAGGAAAAAATTACCAAATGTGTGATTACTAACTCAAAGTCTATGGAAGCCTCCTTGAATTGGAATAGTGGAGATAAGGGGAATAGTTTTAAAATCCAGGTAAACATCTTTTCTGCAATCTAATATTGAGCATGTAAATTTTTACATGTGTACATACCACTATGCTTTTTTTTTCCTTTAATAAAAGAAGAGACTATATATAACTATATGTAAATCTTGTTCATTGTTTATCATTCGTCCCCAAACATATGTTAGTAAAATAAATAAAATTTGATATCTAACGAACACCCGGCTTAGTAACTTAACATTATTATCTATCTTAACCTTTTATCATTGCGTGTATTATGCTTCAACTAATATTTTAGAAAAGATAATGTGCTAAAGGAATAATACTAACGAAATACTATCAAATTGATGTTATATACCTTGTCAAGTCACTGCTTTTTATTGTCTTACCGCCTCTGCATTTCACCTCTAGTATGTGCATCACACTACTACCTTCCCGCCGTACTCTGCTCTGCAAACCCATGCAACTTTTTCAACCTGGGCTGTTAGATGCAGCTGCTTAATGTTCATATACATAACTCAAAAATGTTCAGCTCAATGTCAATCATGCAGGCTGCCGAACACTTTATAAACTTGCGGCTTTACATAATCATGCTAGGCTGCCCATATGCTGTTCGTTTATCTTGAAAGTTGTCCACTATGTTGCTGCTGTAGCAGTTTGTCCATATGCGAGCCTATTCCTCTTTGCAACAGGCCTTGTTCTTCAGCATATCGTGGTTGCCTGATTCCCTGATCAAACCACCTGCATACAATGCTTCCTCTTGCACTTGTACTCGCTAGTACTCACCCTGTGAAAGCCTTTCATTTCGTTCTATATGCAGCCTATCATTTCTACCTGTCATTTCAGTCGCTGCTCCTGTTCAAGCCTTTTAGCGTGTGGCTTGTCATTTCTGTCTACATTGGTTTCTAGCTACTTCATGTTATATGCTTCCACTCGCTGCTCTATGCCATGCTTCAGTTTGTTGCTCTTCACGCTACTTTAGTTTAGACTTTACATTTATATTCTTTTCAGCTTGTGCAAGCCTTTCATCCCACTCACATGCTTCAGTCTGCTCCATACCATGGAAGTTGGAATAATTCAATTAAAACCAATTTTTTCTTGGCTCATTGCAAAACACGTATTTATAGCAAAACTCATTTCGCAAATGAATGAAACTAATGATTCGTTAATTTGATGCCACAAAAATATCGTCTATGCTCACATTGAAAGAGATTAATATAACAAAACAAAAGAAAAACAGAATCAAACACAGATGCAGAAATAAAGTAAATGCAGTAAAGGAAAGAACGCACCGGATTTTATACTGGTTCGGAGTTACCCTACATCCAGTCCCACACAACTAAGTACGGATTTCCTTTCAAAAGCAATTCAACAATTACAACCCTCGGTTTCAAGGCTACGAGGTACACCCTCCAGAATCACAATCCTCTGGGTAGAGATACTTGATTTCTGGGGCAACAAGTTCACCCAATTGATTTCCAGGGCTACAATCACACCTTTTCTCGCTTGATTGATTTCCAAGGCAACAATCACACCTTTTCTCGCTAGATAGATTACAAAGAAGCCTATAACTCTGAATAGCACTTGGATCTTGTTGAGATAGTGCTGGCGAATCAAACCAGAGATAATCTAGTTAGATTCAATGTTAATTTCGGTAGAGTGATGATAGGATTTTGAATAAGAAAATGTGGAAGAAGAAGAGAAGTGAAAAACCAGAAAATCTGATATAAAATTCGTTGAAACTAACCCCTATTTATAGAAGAACAACAACCATGTCCATTCGTGAAAGGTTATGACGAATAGACACCTCTTTTGAAATTCAAATTTTTGGTCCTAACTGACACTATGTCGACATGGGGTACTAGGGCATGTCGACATCCCAAAGGAAATTTTGATGTTTTGTTTTTCTTTGAAAATAACCTTTATCTTATATTAAAACTATTTTAAACTTTATAAATATACTTGACTATAGATAAAATACATAGATAACTATAGAGAATAATATATATAAAATTTTACTATAATTTTATATTTAAATCTAAGTATAAAGATAGTTTAAAACAAACGAAGTTTAAAACAAGAGTTTATTAAAAACAAAAACAAAGAATATTTTCAGGCTAAAACATCTTTTTTTGAAAATCATTTCAAAAGATAATTTTTAAGGCTAAAACATTTTGGAAAACAATTTTGAAAATCATTCTGAAGTAGTTTTGAAAATCATTTTGAAGTAGTTTTGCAAGCTTCTTCCTGCAGAATATCTCATCATATCAGGACTCGAGAACTTGTACAAAACCAGGATGTTCGTGGGTTTGTAAGCCACTTGTCGTAGGTTTGTAAGCTACTTGTCGTGGGTTTGTAAGCCACTAAAAGGTAGAAATGGGTTCCATCCCAAAAGAAAAATGGAGTGAAGATTTCAGTGCTATTGTGAAGCTTTAACATAATTCTAGACTCAATACTTATCTTGAAATCTTGATAATCTTGATACTCTTGATATTCTTGATACTCATGAGTCTTCAATCTGGATATCTTGAATCTCTATACTGTACAGTCTTCATTCTTGGTACCTGCATGGTTAAATCCTGCATATACATATATACCTAAACTATAATGTTAGTATTTATATTTTATAATCTTATTCTAAGGTTGTTGTCATCAAAACCATCATCTCAAGGACTAACAATCTCTCCCTTTTTGATGATGACAACCTTTGTTTATAAAATATTACTTCTATCCTAATAACTCCCCCTAAATCTAATAACTCCCTCTTAATCTATGCCTAACTCTCCTATTTTATATTTCTCCCCCTTTGTCATCAACAAAAACAAACTCTAAACTATATAACTCTTAGTCTAATATCCTATATGATGATAGTGTTATCATCAATACTTACTTTTAAACCTAAAATTTAGTCCTAAACTACTAACATTCCTAACCAAATACCTATATAATACTTATATAACATATATAGGAATCATATATAAGAACACACAATATTTATTTATATATATATATATGTCTAAATTTACATTTTCGTAAAACGTAACAAGTATACACAAAACGATGAAAAATGAAAGAGAAGAAACTACAGAGTATCTTTGACAATTGGAGATCTATGGATCGAACAATTTGGATAATGGAAACAGAAATTTCCACGTTGTTCAACCAAGTTTCCATCCTTGTCAAAACATACTTCGCCAACGCAAATGACTTTGTCGTTGTCTTCCGCATGCTCTTCTTCCATTGGTTCTTCTTCTTCTTCTTCACTTTCCTCTTGTTCATGATCTCCTTAAGAGTCCTCGTCAATCAAGATTGGGTTAGCATGATTATCCATAAGAAATTTTTGCAAATTCCTAGGGATTTTGCCTTGCCTCTCTTGTTCTTTGACCATTTGAAGTTGTATCACTTGGATTTCAGTCATTAACTGAAGGGTATCTTTCAGAGAATCCTCCATTTTCATCACACGAGCGAGCATTGATTGTTGAAACGGACCAGAAGTAGGCGATGGGAACGAAAAAGTTGATTTTATGTTTGATTTGGAAGAGGAAGCCATTGATAAATTGATTTCAGAAGATAGAACAGAAAGAGAACAGAGAGAATGAAGAAAATTTCGAAATAGGAGAAATTTATAACCACTTATTTGAATTTTGGTGGAAAAAATTTTAAAATTTAAAAAACGTTATATGTCGACATGGGTTTATGGGGGAATGTCGACATGGTTCTTGAATTTTTGCCTATTTAATTTATTTTGAGTTAATTTTTAATTATACTTGTTATTTATATTTTATATTTCATTTAATGAACAAATACCTAATTCTCTTCTCAATTTAGTAAATGTAGATTCATTTAAGGGTTTTGTTAAGATATCAACAATTTGATTTTCAGAATTGATATAGTCGAGAGTAATTACTTCTCTACTTATATTATCTCTAAGAAAATGGTGTCTAATATCAATATGTTTAGTTCGAGCATGTTGAGAAGTATTTTTGGATAAATTTATTGCACTTGTATTATCACAATAAATTGGTGATTTTGAGACATTTAAACCAAAATCTTTTAAAGTTTGTTGCATATATATTACTTGAGAACAAGCCAAAGAAGCAGAAATATATTCTGCTTCAGTTGTTGATAGAGAAACTGTGTTTTGCTTTTTACTAAACCAGGAAATCAAAGAATGCCCTAAAAAGTGACAAGTCCCACTTGTACTTTTTCGGTCTGATTTACAACCAGCATAATCAGCATCACAGTAAGATATTAAATCAAACGAATCATTTTTAGGATAAAATAAGCCATAATCAAAGGTGTGTTTAACATATCTTATAATACGTTTTACAACTTTTAAGTGAGTTTCTTTAGGTTGGGATTGATACCTTGCACAGAGACAATCATTATGCATGATATCAGGTCTACTCGCAGTGATATAGAGTAGTGATCCAATCATTCCTCTATATAATTTTTGATCTACATCTTTCGAGAGATCTTCTTTACTAAGGTACTCATTGGTTGCCATGGGAGTGGGTTTTCCACTCGCAGTAGTCAAACCAAATTTACTAACTAGGTCTTTAGCATATTTTTCTTGACTAATAAAGATACCATTATCTAATTGTTTTATTTGTAATCCTAAAAAGAAGTTTAATTCACCCATATGACTCATCTCAAACTCTTTTGTCATTATTTCAAAAAATTCTTTATTCATTTCAAAATTAGTTGATCCAAAAATGATATCATCTACGTAGACTTGTACTAGTTGAATATCATTCTTATTTCTTTTAATAAAAAGAGTATTATCTACTTTACCTATTTCAAAATTTGATTGTAATAAGTAAGATTTTAGTCTATCATACCAGGCTCTAGGAGCTTGCTTTAGACCATATAGAGCTTTCTGAAGTTTGTAAACATGATTAGGAAATTTATCATTTTCAAAAAGTGGTGGTTGTTTAACAAATACTTCTTCTTTTACAAAACCATTTAAAAATGCACTTTTAACATCCATTTTAAATAATTTGAAATTATTATGATTTGCGAAAGCAAGTAGAATCCTAATGGCTTCTAATCTTGCTACGGGGGCAAAGGTTTCATCAAAATCTATTCCTTCTTCTTAACAATAACCTTGAGCGACTAACCGGGCTTTATTTCTAACAACCTCTCCTTGTTCATTCATTTTATTTTTATAAACCCATTTAGTTCCAATAATTGTTTTATTTTCAGGTCTAGGAACAAGTTCCCAAACATCATTTCTAGTGAATTGATTTAATTCGTCTTGCATAGCCAAAATCCATGAATCATCAGTTGATGCTTCTTCTGGATTTTTGGGTTCAATAGTTGATATAAAAGCTACATTACTCATTTGACTTAGTTGGTTTCTAGTTTTAACAACAGATTGCATATCTCCAAGTATATTTTCTATATGGTGATCTTTTAAAAGTTTAATCCTTTTATTAGGATGATTTGATTCATTATTAGTTTCAGTTGACTCTTGGTTTTGAGTGATTAAATCCTCTTCATCATTTATTTCTTCAAAATTTTTGAAATTTTCATCAAATGAAACATGCATTGTTTCTTCGATGGTATTAGTTCTTAAATTAAATACTCTGTATGCTTTACTTCTATTAGAGTATCCGATAAAGATACCTTTGTCGGATTTAGGATCAAATTTATCTAAGTTATCTTTTGTATTTAAAATAAAACATTTACTTCCAAAAATTCTAAAATAAGATACCTTAGGTTTCTTTGAGTAAATAAGTTCATAAGATGTCTTATCAGTTAAAGGTCTAATTAAAATTCTATTTAAAATATAACAGGCGGTAGCAACTGCTTCTGCCCAAAAGTATTTTGGTAAATTACTATCAGAAAGCATAGTTCTCGCACACTCTTGAATCATCCTATTTTTACGTTCTACTACTTTGTTTTGTTGTGGAGTTCTTGGAAATGAAAAATTGTGAATTATTCCCTTTTTATTGCAGAATTCTTCAAACTTTTCATTTTCAAATTCACCACCGTGATCACTACGGATGGTTATAATTTTTTGAGAAAATTGATTTTGAACCCTTTTTGAAAAATTCTTAAAACATTCAAAAGTATCACTTTTACGTTTCAAAAATATTGTCTATGTAAATCTAGAATAATCATCTACAATTACAAAAACATATTTATTGTGATTTATTGACAGAATTTGAGATGGACCAAATAAATCAAGATGAAGTAATTCAAGAGGTTTTGAAGTTGAAATCGTATCTTTTAATTTAAAGGAACTTTTTCTAAGTTTTCCTAGTTGACATGCATCACATAGACTATCTACTTTAAAATTCATTTTAGGGAGGCCTCTTACTAGATCATGTTTTGATAGTCTAGATAAGAGTTTGAAATTCAAATGCCCAAATCTCTTATGCCAAATCCAAGAGTCACTTGCATTTGCCAAAAGACACAAGTTATCATTTGAAATTTTCATACTAAGAATATTAATATTCTTTTTCCTAATTCCCTCAAATATTATGGTTGAATTATTATCTTCAATGTGACACTTATCTTTTTCAAATTTAATTTTATATCCTTTATCGCATAGTTGACTTATACTTAGCAGATTGTGTTTCAGATTCTTAACTAGCAAAACATTAGTAATAATAGGAGTTTCAGAGTTACCGACTTTGCCGATGCCGATCACATAACCTTTTGAATTGTCTCCAAAGTTAACCAGTCCTCCGTCTTTGTATATTATATCATTCAGCATATCTGAATTCCCAGTCATGTGTCTAGAACATCCACTACGAGTATCCATTTGTTCCTTTTGATATGCACAGATTGTTTTTTCTGGATTGATTCCTCAACTCCTATAAAGCATGATTCCTGCACATCAAACAATCTTAGTAGACAACTTGTATTTGAATATTGATTATATGCAGACTCAAGAAACAATGATGATCTGAATATTTCTAAACATGCATTAACAAATTTCTTAAACATAGCCATTAAAAAAAACTTTTTCAAAAATCAGATTATGAAACTTTTGAAAACCTTGCTCTGATACCAAATGTGAGGAATGCGGATTACGGATCTTAAGGCTAGGAATAACACTAGAGGGGGGGTGAATAGTGTTTATAAGAAATTACTAAATCTTTTTGAGTTTATGTTAATTTGAACACAAATGTATGCAATATTCAGACACAGATATAATTACAGAATCAAACACAGATGTAGAAATAAAGTAAATGCAGTAAAGGAAAGAACACACCGAATTTTATACTGGTTCGGAGTTACCCTACATCCAGTCCCGCACAACTAAGTACGGATTTCCTTTCAAAAGAAATTCAACAATTACAACCCTCGGTTTCAAGGATACGAGGTACACCCTCCAGAATCACAATCCTCTGGGTAGAGATACTTGATTTCTGAGGCAACAAGTTCACCCAATTGATTTCCAGGGCTACAATCACACCTTTTCTCGCTTGATTGATTTCCAAGGCTACAATCACACCTTTTCTCGCTAGATAGATTACAAAGAATCCTATAACTCTAAATAGCACTTGGATCTTGTTGAGATAGTGATAGAGAATCAAACCAGAGATAATCTAGTTAGATTTAATGTTAATTTCGGCAGAGTGACGATAGGATTTTGAATAAGAAAATGTGGAAGAAGAAGAGAAGTGAAAATCCAGAAAATCTGATATAAAATTCGTTGAAACTAACCCCTATTTATAGAAGAACAACAACCATGTCCATTCGTGAAAGGTTATGACGAATAGACACTTCTTTTGAAATTCAAATTTTTGGTCCTAATTGACACTATGTTGACATGGGGTACTAGGGCATGTCGACATCCCAAAGGAAATTTTGATGTTTTGTTTTTCTTTGAAAATAACCTTTATCTTATATTAAAACTATTTTAAACTTTATAAATATACTTGACTATAGATAAAATACATAGATAAATATAGAGAATAATATATATAAAATTTTACTATAAGTTTATATTTAAATCTAAGTATAAAGATAGTTTAAAACAAACGAAGTTTAAAACAAGAGTTTATTAAAAACAAAAACAAAGAATATTTTCAGGCTAAAACATCTTTTTTTGAAAATCATTTGAAAAGATAATTTTTAAGGCTAAAACATTTTGGAAAACAATTTTGAAAATCATTCTGAAGTAGTTTTGAAAATCATTTTGAAGTAGTTTTGCAAGCTTCTTCCTGCAGAATATCTCATCATATCAGGACTCAAGAACTTGTACAAAACCAGGATGTTCGTAGGTTTGTAAGCCACTTGTCATAGGTTTGTAAGCTACTTGTCGTGGGTTTGCAAGCCACTAAAAGGTAGAAATAGGTTCCATCCCAAAAGAAAAATGGAGTGAAGATTTCAGTGCTATTGTGAAGTTTTAACATAATTCTAGACTCAATACTTATCTTGAAATCTTGATAATCTTGATATTCTTGATACTCATGAGTCTTCAATATGGATATCTTGAATCTCTATACTGTACAGTCTTCATTCTTGGTACCTGCATGGTTAAATCCTGCATATACATATATATCTAAACTATAATGTTAGTATTTATATTTTATAATCTTATTCTAAGGTTGTTGTCATCAAAACCATCATCTCAAGGGCTAACAGAAATCTCCTTATTACACCTTTAATTATGCATCAATTTCCACAATTACCTCAACTTTCTTCCTAAGAGGTTTAATACTAATTACTAACATATTTATACCATGCAATTAATACGTTATTAATGATAAATTAATAAAAATATATTTATTTTTACGCAATAGCAATATATATAAATATTTCTAAGCATACGAACAATATTCCTATTCCATAATTTGCACCTTATACTAATCGTTAAATGTCAAAACTTCCATATACAAGTCTAACTCCATATAATAACTTTCAAAATAGCTAGTATCCTTAGCCAACTTAATAGGCTTGCATAAATAAAATAGAATCATACACCAAACTTATTCTACATTAACATAATAGAATCAACGCCTCTATTTCAAGGAAATAAAACACACAACTGAAATCTTTTGTATCCTAGTCAACCTTTACACCTATGAACTTGAAGTGAAAAGGAATTCCTTTTTGACTAAATATGGAAATAAGTAGTACAAACTACAAATAAGAGAACTCATACTTTACACACCATTTCCTAACTTATTTTGGTTTCTTTTAGAACCCTTTGACACAACATTAGAGAAGTGGAAGTGAAATAGAATATGAAATATTCAAATTGTGATAACAAAACAAATTCTATTATTTTAATATAAAATAATCGAGATTCCAAACATAAGAATTGACATTTCATTTTGGGAAATTTTAGGGTTTTAGTTTTAAGGTTTTCATGGACAAAATCTCCTAAGGCATAAAACAAATCCGAACTTCTACTATACAAATACTAAAATGTAAAAAACTAAGATATCCATTTATAGAGAATTTGCCTCCTTCTGGATTTGATTCATGTTTGGCCTAATTTCTCCTTCAGACCTCTTCGTTTTGGAATATACAAAAATTCGATTGTATATACATTAGATTCAAAATCAGTAATTAGGGAAGAATAGAATTAGAAAACGAATATTTAAATATCTAAAATCCCTTACTTGGAACTCCTAAGTGATTTTTGATTGCAGAGAAGAAGAAGACCGATAGAGTTCCATTAGTGTTCCAAATAATATGTGAATAAAAGTGAGGGGGCTGGCCTCTTATTTACATTGGTTAGATGGCACCAAAATCGTCGGATTAAGTCGGTTTAGAAAAATAAAATCCAGGTCGTCCATGCCTAACATAACCATGGCTATCACACACTCACCGATCAATCGCTCCTCCCTTGGCGGTCGATAGGTCTATTTATTTAGAACGTATATTTATTGCTCGGTTAATTTTTTATTTCAAAGTATTTTACTTCCTACCATTAACATTTTCATTAATGCTAAATTACCGTAATGTTAACTAATTTATTACTATTTTAATTTCAAACGTTAATGTTATTTAATTTTTAAAATTTTAATTTCTTTCGAATTATCTTAAATTCAAAAACTTCAATTGTAAATAACATTTCCATTTGAGCTCCGATTATAAAATTTATACATATCGCCACGAATGCAATGGTATAAATTTCATGGTCAAATTTCAACATTCACAAAATTTCTATTTTTATCCTTATTTTAAGTAATTAATTTCTCATTGAATTTTATGAGGTGTTACATTCTTCCCTTTAAAAAGGATTTCGTCTTCGAAAGCCCTAAGGGACAGATACTGAATGTGCACTCTACATCCATGTGATATAACCAAGTTATCTACACAATCATCTACTCATCTAAAAATTCAATGCGGCTATGTATGCAAACATACTATAGGTGAGCTTAGTCCTAGCATGAATGCAAGATTGTGAAATATAGGCATGTGTGCAAGTATCCTAAATATGCACAAAATTCTAAATGAGTGTAAAATAATAATAAAAACCTTGGCAATTATCCCCTACCATCCAATCTAGCAACCATGTTGCAACTAAAAACCTAAATTTTGGAGGGAGAGAGTTTATTGGAGAAAAGCTTAGGATGAGAAGCCTTCATCTTCTCTTTATTTTCTCATGTGCTATCCACCAGATTATCTCCCATTGTACTCGGACTAGCTTAATTTATTTGTTACGGAGCTTCCTAATTGCGTGCTCTACTATGGGTGTGGTGGCATGGGGTGTTATCGGCTTCGCCTTAATATCTATGAACTGATCAGGCTCTACTATGGTGGCGGCGTCATGAAGGCATTTCCTTGAGTGCAAAATATGAAAGGCGTCATGTACTCCCGCCAATTTCTCCAGTAGCTCTACTCGATATGCAAGTTCCATCCTTTCTAAAATCGAAAAAGGCCCAACAAACCTCGATGCTAACTTCTCCGAAGTACCAAACCTCATAACCTTCGTAAGGTGGAAAACTTTAACAAATACCAAGTCTCTAACCGCAAACTCCAATTCCTTCCTTTGCCTATCAGCATAGGACTTCAGACGATCTTGTGCAGCCTTTATTCACTGTCTAATCATCTTTATCTTTTCCAAGGTCTCGCAAATCAAATTTAGTCTAATTAGAATTTTGTCAGTATTTTTCTACCAACAAATAGGCGATTTAAATGGTCTCCCATATAATGCTTCAAAAGGTTCAATGTTAATCGTTGTTTGGTAACTATTATTGTACGCGAACTCTACTAAGGGTAAGTGCTGCTCCCATTGTTCTCCGAAATCCATGATGCAAGCTCTTAGAAAATCTTTCCAAACTCTGTTCGCCATTTTAATCGGACCATCGGTCTATGGGTGGTAAGCGATGCTAAGATTCAACATCATTCCTAAAGCTGATTGCAAACTTCCCCAAAATTCACTAGTGAATAAGGGATCCCTATTGCTAATAATTCTAACTAGAACTCCGTGAAGTCGTACTATTTCCTTGATATAAATTTGCGCTAGAGATGTTGCAGTCCTATTACTGATAACAGGAATAAAGTGGATGCTTTTAGTGAGTCAATCCACTATTACCTAAATAGCTTCATTATCTCTTTGATTTCTAGGCAATCCATCTATAAAGTCCATCAATATATGCTCTCACTTCCAAGTCGGTACCTCTAGCAGCAATAACAATCCCTTGGGCTTCCCTAATTTTGCCTTTCTTCTGGCACATCAAACACCTAGAGACAAATTCCACTACCCTTTTCTTCATCCCCAACCAGTAGAAAATTCCCTTCATATCCCTATACATTTTATCTCCTTCAGGGTAAATGGTCATCCTAGAATGATGACACTTCACCAAAACTTCCTCCAAAACATCCCCCACCATAGGGACGCATAGACGTCTATCTCTTCTCAAACATCCTCTTTATCAATTGCAAACCTACCGACATGGGAAAGTGCTCTCCTCTGCTTAGCTTGTCTAAAGTATCTACTATCTTCGCATCTTTCTTCTACCCATGCCCGATGCGGTCTATCAATATTTCATTGCTGTTAAATAGCCTAAAGTGGGTTCTGTTGGTGGTTGGAAATTGAAATTCGAAAGGAATTCCAACAGCCTCCACTCATAAATAGCACCAAGAGTAGCATGCCTCCAGCTAAGGGCGTCGACGACAACTTCCCTTTTCTGGGGGTATGTTGAATCTCAAAGTCATATGATGCTATAAACTCCATCCACCTTTGTTGTCAAACATTCAAGTCCTTTTGGGAGAAAAGGTATTTAAGGAATTTGTGGTCGGTGAACAACTCAAACCTCTCTCCCAAAAGATGGTGCCTCCACATCTTTAAGGCAAAGACGATAGCCGCTAATTCCAAGTCATGAGTTGGGTATCTCTTCTCATGGTCCTTCAACTGCCTACTTGCATAGGCTATCACTCTACCCTCTTGCATAAGAACGGCTTCTAATCCCGTATCACATGCGTTAATGTAAATAGTGAAAGGCTTTATTCCATCCGAAATAGTAAGTACTTACGCACTATTCACCAACTCCTTCAGCTTCTCAAATGCTTCCATGCATTTCTCATCCCATGCAAAAACTAGATTTTTCTTAGTTAAGCGGGTTAATGGGACCACTATTTTTGCAATGTTCTTGATAAATCTCGTATAGTAACCCACCAGTCCAACAATACTCCTAACTTGAATATCTTCCACCTTAGCGACATCCATAGATAATCCCTTCTTAGAGACATAATGATCGAGAAATATCACCTCCTTCTTCCAAAAATGACACTTTGAGAATTTGGCTTTTAATTGGTGCCTTCTCAAAGTCCCTAGTACCTCCTTTAAGTGATTTTCATGATCACCTTCACTTTTAGAGAATACTAGAATATCATCTACAAACACTATGATGAAATTATTCAATTGCCACCTAAAGACTCTACTCATCAAATCTACAAAGTACGCAGGGGCATTTGTCAACCCAAAAGTCATAAATTCCTATTCATACAGTCTGTCCGGAGTTCGAAATGCGGTCCTCTGCTTGCTATCCTCAATTGATGGAATTCCATAGCTAAGTCTGATTGGGAAAAGATTTTGGGTCCATCAAGCTGATCAAACAATTCGTCTATTCTAGGAAAGGGATACCTATTCTTCTTAGTCATCTTGTTGAGCTCTCGATAGTCAATGCTTAACCTACAATAACCATCTGCCTTAACGGCGAAGACAACAAATGCTCCCAATTCAAAAGTATTGCAGTGAATGAATGCTTTTTGCAATAGTTTCGAAATTTGCTTATCCAACTCTTGCCTTTTTTGGGGACCATGTGCCTTAATGGTAGTGCAGCAGGTCTAGTATCCTTCTCTATATCGATTCTAAACTCTTTAACCTTTCGGGGGTGGGAGACTCGAGACTTCTTTAAAAACGTTAGGAAATTCTCAAACTACGTACACAGATGAGAGATCATCTTGTGATAGGCTAAGAGAATATAAATAGCCTAGCTCGATTGAGCTTTGGGGTGTACAATGAACATTTATATTCAACCCTTACAACTACTTAACCATACAATCCTCCTATCACAATTTAAGACATCCTCATAGTAAGACAACCAATCCATCCCTAGGATAAGTTCATACCCCTTAAAACCAAGAACATATGCGTTACATGTAAAATCGATATTACATATACCCATAATTAGGTCTTTACAAATAGAAGAAAGGAGTGTCGACCCTTAATAGGATTTGACATGATTATTGAGTCGATGACAACTTGGTTTTTTAGACTCAAGGAGTTAACTAAATTTCTACTATAAATTAATGTGATGCTTCCAAGTCAAATAAGGTACAAATAGTATTTCTGGAGATAATAGTTGTACCTTCCATTGCAGCTTTTCCTTAATCTCTAGAAGGAGGTCTACCCGTGATAGGTACAACTTCAATGGCATAAGCTTGCCTACTCTGTCCTTCCCTTGCAAGCTTTGGACATCGATTCTTGTAGTGTCCCTCCTTATGGCTATGGTAGCATCTCCCTTTGAAATCCTCCCTCAACAAACTTAGCTTACAGTTCTTAGCAACGTGCCCTTTCTTCTGGCATCTATAACAGTTCACACCTTCTCTTTTGATCTTCCCTTTGCCCATCTTATTCGCCCAAAATCCTTTCTTCTTAGCACCATCTTAGTTTTGTGACTGTCTAACTGTTTCCTTCTCTTTCTCCATCCCCTCTAAGGCAAAAGTATAGTTATACAACAAGGCCATTTCAACTATCAATTCATAAATGGAATCTATGGGTACTTGGGCCAAAATTTGCTCTCTAAGTGGAGAATTTAGGCACTTGACAAACTTCGTAACCTTCTTCATATGGGTGTCAATCAGACTCAATCCAAACTTAGCCAATTCTATGAACTTATTGATATACTCCTTCAATGTGGAGTCTCCTTGCCTCAACTGTATAAACTTCTCCAATTGCCAACCTACTTCTACTTTGGAGATGAATCGAGACTCAAAGCGAGTCCTACATCCAGCCCAAGTGATTTCTTCCTTAGCATTCTTTTCAACTACTATGGTTTACCAATCTAATGCTTCTCCAGTTAAATGTCATGCAACCATCCTTTTCTAGATCCGCTCTTTCCATCCTAGCTCTTTGAATATATGTTCACGGTCATTAATCCAAGCCTCGGTTTCAATAAAATCTTTGAACCCTATATACGTCCATCCTCTCATACTTTGAAAGCCCTTATGTAACGACTCGCCAATTTATGGCTTTGATAAATTGAATTTATTTTTAAATAAAAGTTTGATAACACAAATAACATTGTTTTAAGTGATAATAAGTAATAGTAATCTTATTTTGAACAAATATTTACAAGAATATTTTCCTTGGGATTTATATCGATCAATGGAATCGTATTTAAATATTGATGTATTTAATTCAAATTAAGACTTAATGATTAAATAATTATTATAATTATTCAAATAATAATTTAAAAAAGGCTATAATTCAGTTTGAATAGTAATAAACTGATAATAAATCATTTATAATATTTTATAAATAGATATATTTGATTTGAAAATATAAGGAAAAATCAATATCGCTTTATCGGTATAAAAGCGATTTTTGTAAATAATTGATAATATAAATCTATATGGTTTTATAAATGAAATGTGATCATTTAATTTATTTAAAATGATAAGAAATTAATTTTGAAATTTGTTTACAAATATATATACGTTAAAGTATAAGTGAAAATATGACCGGGAATTGGTTCTCCGATCGGCAATGGTTTATCGAAAGAAAGTTGTTCGGAATCAATGCAACGTTATTTATATGTCATATACACATAACATAAAAATGCATCCACTAACATGCACATGAACATATGTATACATACATATATACTTATACATTTAAAAATACATACATATTACAAAAATCTAAGATATTTTAAGTAAAGCTTCTTCCTTAAGCTTAAACAAGTCAAGATATGCATACATGAGTGGATGAAAGTGATGTGAACATGGGGAAGGGTTATTGCCATGTATAATGAAGGGGAAGGTGTGTTGGAGAAGCTTAGAAAAAGTGGTGTTTACATATCTTCCTTTACACACTACTTTTTTCCTACAAATACCATACCCTCTTCTCTCATTTTCCATTCATCTTCTTCTTTGTATTTCTTAAGCTTTTACTTCCTCTTTAATGGCTTCTAAACTAAAAGAAATAATGTCAAAAATTATTTCAAAAAGAAACTAAAACCATAAACTATAGTCATATATAGTAAAACACCTCAAAAACGATCCAAAAGCTCTTTATTTTCCTTTATTCTTCACCATCCCCTCTTCATTCCACCCTAGGCCGAGCCTAACCCAAGATACACCCTAGGTCGTGCCCTCCTTGGCTTCCATAAAGCTTGGTTGAGACATTTAGGAGCTAAAATCCGAAGGATAATGAGCTTCGGAACTCGAATAGCGGAGCTATAGCGATTTTTTTGTGAATCGTTGGAAATCTAAGGTAAGAACTCCTAAAATTATTATACTATATGTTGGATGATGATATGATGTTGCAAATGGATGTTTAATATACTTTGATCATCAAGTTTGGTTTTTTCATATGAATGTTGAATATATATGCAAATCACGAATATATACGTCGATAAACACAAAAGGAAATCACTTTCCTTAGATTAATGAAATGGTGTATATGGAAGTGCCAAAACCTCTTATAAATGGTTTATAATGTATTTGAGATGTTTTATAAACATTTAAAAGTGTTTTGGTGAAGTTTGAAAAAAAATAGAAAATTTGGTCAAAAATAAGCGCGTCGCGTAACGGTAGTTCGGGATTTCGCGCTATAAAAATCAAACTAGTGTAAAAGGTGGAATACAGCTCAGAATTCTTCGAGATAAGAATTTTTCAAACTATTATATCCATAGTTTTCCAACGAAGGAAGAAAATTGAGATTTCGATGAGTAGATTTTGAAATATGAGTAAAACAAGTTTTGAAAAAATCCTGATTTTGCAGTTCGGAATCCAAAACTGGATTTCTTTGAAAATGATGTTTTAAATTGATTAAAAATGTGAAATAAATCTTATAAATGTTTTAAAATGGTTTAAAAGAAATTTGAGAAATAAAAGTGAAGTTTAAAATAATAAAAAGTTGTTTTGATCGATATAGCTTAAAAAGCACTTTTCGCGGCACTTTTTAGCAACACTTTTTATAACTTTTGAAAACTAGTTTTAAACTTAACAATCCTTTTACAAATCCTTTGTAAATGTTTTCAAATGATTTATAAAGTGCTTTAAAGATGATTTAAAAGAATTTTGGAATGATTAAAGATTTAGAGTCAATCAAATAGCTTGACCGCCTTTTGGGTGTCAGAGAGATAATGTCTAGGCTTGAGTTTGGAAAACCAGTTTCCTGTTCTCCCTAGCTATCCAAACTGGCCCGACGGAGGGAATAGTGTATTTTTTTTCTCGGATCAATATCTTTCTAAATCAAAATGATGAAATGATTTCGAGTTTATTAAAAAGAGTTTAAAAGTTATTAAAGGATGTTATAAGAGAGGTTTAATATTTCTGTATATACTGGAAAGAATGTTTTATAAATATATATCTCCAAAAGAGATTTTGATAAAAAGAACTAAATCAATTAAAGAATGATTTCCTATTCATAAGAACGTCTTTTTATCAATGATTGTTTCGTAGAAACCGAAGTCGGATTTGGATAATTCCTATCCGAAGACCACTTCGAACCAATTTACGTATTCGAAGTGAAGACATGAAGAAATCCGTGGAAGTTGAAATGCAGGGCTACTTGTCACCGACCCTCGAAGGGAAATTTCCCATATCATATTATTGTGGTAGTAGTTCTTCATTTAAAATCTTCGATGCAAGGACTTCTCGCTACTAATCCTAGGGGTAACTCCCAACAGGATGTGGTAGGAGAATGCCTTCCCTTTGTCCTAATCCTGGACAACTTGTATGGACGAATGTCTAACATTGCATTTCTATTTACATTGATTGATCACTATGAACGTATCATCTGTTTGGTGGCCGAGAAGGCAACTTCTCTTAGCTTAACACCCTTTCCTAAGACGTCTAAGCTTGGGATTTATGCGTTTATAGAGATCAGTTATGTGATCATGGAATGGCAGTGTGGCATTCAAAGTGGAATGTGCTATGTTAAAAGGTAATCGCTACCTCATGCCTCATCAACCGGGAATAGCTAAAGCAGGGTAGATGCGGTAGAGCTATGTGGGTCGCACCTATTAGGAGATGGTCATTACCTTTCTAGATTACTCTATATATTGAGTATGTGGTGTATACTTCGGGATCCCGTTAAAGGTTGGTAATGACCGTGGTGATGTCATATTCGGTACTATCCAACGAAGGAGTAGGCCGGTTCTTTGTTGGTATAGGTGATCAGTATCTAGACCCTAGGTATATCCCTCTAGAGGTATACTATACGAAAGGTGGTTCCTTACCTTGCCATTGTATGGAATCCATTCTTCGAACGAGCCTTGTAAGAGTTTTGTTTGTAGAGCCTAGTATGCTGGAATTTAATAATGGCAACAATTTCGGTTAAGATTAATAAGTTTGTATGCAAATATTTTCAAAGAAATATCATTAAAAATAATATCAAGTACTTTGATGTAAAATGTTTTGGTTATCATAAGGTAAAAACTCATTCCGTGTTTATGTGTGGCGTGGTCTTATGAGATACCTTTTTGTTTTCAAAACGCGAATTTTGAGTTTCTCACACCAGTCCCATGATTGACCCGGAGTTTATTTTCTTTTCCCTTAAACTCTATGTGCTCTGGTTTTCCCCGGGCATCCAAGTAGTTGGGAAAGCTTGGAGCATTTTGGAATGGAGCATGGAGCATTTTGGGTCTTTCGAAGAAGTTATCTATATTCAGCTATATCTGTATTATGTATCTACTAGCACTTATAAGGATAGACCAACTGGGTTAGTACATGTTGTAACTCTTATAAATCACTTGAAGTGATTGTATGTAATATTCCATATGTAAAATTATAAGTGTTTTTAATGCGATGTGAGATTATGTTTGTTCTATCTTTTATCTTTATTTCTTTTTACCCCTAACGATTGGGTTTCCGGCACTTGAATTTGTGGCACGTTAATACCGAGGATGTATTAGTGTCGATTTTTTAGGGTCAAAAATCTCATTCGTCGCAGTTGGTATCAGAGCTTATGGTTGAGTGAATACCTAAGCCTGGTTAGGGTCAACTTATTAGAGATAGGGTTAGCAATTCCCTGGAATGAGTTTAGTCCGAGAGAGCGCACATTTGAAAATCTTATCCAAATAAGTATATTCGAATTTTTTGCCATTCCCTAAGATAATCTCGTCTAAGAAATATTTTCTTACTATATTCAGGAGGTAGGAAATGAGTGCTAAAAAAGGACAAGGAAAGGGAAACAAAAGGGTTGAAGAAACGATAGTTCCTATACAACCTCAAGTTAACCTTGCAACTTTCTGCCTAACTTTTACCAATTTGGGCAGGAAACCATTCAGGGGTATAGAATCTATTAGTGATGCTCAGGCTTGGTTCCGCTCATGTGAGAGAATCTTTAAAGGATTGGGCGTCAAGGATGAGCAAAAGCGCTTCCTTGCATCTTGGAAATTGCAAGATGAGGCTTTAGCTTGGTGGGAGTCAATTATCATCAATGAACCAGAAGATGGTATTTCATGGGAAAGATTTAAGGAAGTTTTTGGGGAACGATACCTACCTGATGCTGGGAAGTCCCATCTCTATAAAAGCTTCATGGATCTAAAGCAAGGAGAAATGTCGATAGAAGAAAACTTAAGAAAGTTTGATGAATTATCTCTCTTTGGGCCTGGACTGATTGATACTCCACTTAAGAAGAATGAAATGTTTGTGGCTGGGATGAGAAAAGAGTTTCATGGTAAAATGACTGCTCACCTAAAGGGATCATTCATGAACCTAATAGATATAGGTTTGCGATATGAATTTCTCGATAAGGAAAAGCCGGCATCGGAACTAAATATTAGCAATAGTAGCAACAACGTCAGTAAAAAGGAATGCAATCCAAAGACGAAAAGGAGACAAAGAGGAAAGAAAAAAAATTAACGGGTACCAGGTGTGGAAATTGTCAAAAGAAAGGACATATTATGGAAGATTGTGGAGTGGGAAGAGGCAATGAGAAAAGGTACTCTATTCTAATTGCTATCAACAAGGGCATATGATGATGGGTTGTCCATTTATGAAGATTGTCCAGTCAGCTATGACCTATGCCATGGAAGAAGAACCATTAAATTCGGAAGAGACAAGGGAAAGAGGAGATCTGGAGGGTGTTATTTGTGTTGAAGGCATTATGGTTAAATTATCATTTGATACTGGGGCTTCCCGCGGCTTTATTTCCAAAGAATTGGTGGAAAAATTAAAGCTTACCACAAAAATAGTAGATACCCCTATCTGTGTGTTAAATCCCATAAGTGGTACCACAAACCTTTGTATGATTTGTGAAAAGGTCCAAGTTACCTACCTTTCTCATTGTTTTTCACGTGACATGTTTGTCCTCGATTTTATCGGATTTGAAGTATTGCTTGGTATGGATTGGTTATCCAAAAATAAAATGTTCTTGATTGCGTTAAAAGAACGGTATCTTTATGGACCGGCTTTGGAAAATTTATAGAAATATCTTGCAACTAGCCTACCCAGTAAAGGATAGTTTCCAATATGCCCTTGATTCACCCCAAGAAAATTTGGAGACCATACCAATTGTTAAGAAGTTTTCGGATGTTTTTGAAGAGGTAAAAAATTTGCCCCTGCATCGGGAAATTGAGTTTCATATCGATTTGATTCCTGATGCAAGACCTGTTGTTCACCAAAAGTGAAGAATGGCTCCAAGAGAGACGGATCGATTGAGGGAAAAAAGATGGGTTGTTGAAAAAGGGATTGATAAGACCAAGTCGCTCAAATTGGGGAGCGACAGTAGTCTTCATTACCAAGTCTGATGGTTCCCTAAGACTTTGTGTAGATTATCGAGACCTGAACAAGTAAACGATTAAGAACAAGTATCTTGAATAGATGACTTGTTCGATCAACTTCATAGTGCTCGGGTATTCCCAAAAATGGATCTATCCCTAGGATTCCATCACCTTAGAATAGCAGAAGACTGCGTACATTTAACTGCATTCAAAGGTCCATATTTCTTCTATGAGTGGTTAGTGATGCCTTTTGGGCTAACTAATGCGCTCGCTTATTTTGTTGACCTCATGAATAGAGTATTTAGAGATGTGCTAAATAAATTCGTGTTAGTCATTATTGATGATATTCTTATATATTTGCAGACTGAAGAAGAACACGAGAGGCATTTAGAGATTGTATTAGAGATATTAAGAAGGAATGTGCTCAAAGCCAAATTCTCGAAGTGCCATTTCTGGGAGAAAGAAATTAGATTCCTAGGGCATGTAGTATCAGGATAAGGAGTTTTAGTTGATCCAGGGAAAGTTGTTAGTGGTCCAATATTGGAAGACACCCCGAACTGCAAAAGATGTCCGTAACTTTTTAGGATTGGCAGGATATTACCGGAGGTTCATCCAGGATTTCTCAGAAATTTCCTCCCATCTTACAAAATTAACAAAGAAGAATGTTAAATTTGAATGGATGCCTAAATGTGAAGAAACGTTTATTGAGTTGAAGAAAAGACTGACCAGTGCTCCAGTCTTAGCTATTGCTGATAGAAGTGGTGGTTTAACTGTATATATGGATGTTATGGAGAAGGTGTAGGTGTAGTTTTAATGCAGCATGGGAAAGTAATAGCTTACGCAAGCTGACAATTGAAGACTCATGAGAAGAACTATGCAACACATGACTTAGAGCTATTAGCCGTTGTGTTTTCATTAAAAATATGAAGACATTATCTACTGGGTAAGAATTCATTATAGTTTATTTTAAGTAAACTTTGATTGACCCTGGTAAATAATATTCCTTCTTTAAATAGGCGAAAAGTTTAAGCTCTTCACAGATCAGAAATCTTTGAAATATCTTTTCACCCAGAAGGACTTGAACATGAGACAGCAACGTTGGCTAGAATTTCTCACATCATATGACATTGATATCTTATATACACCCGAGAAGGCTAACGTTGTAGCGGATGCATTGAGTAGGAAGCATGCCGTTATAGCTTATCTTGTAGTTACCCTAACTCTTCTGGAAATAATAGCCAGTAAACAAAGAGAAGATAGATAATTTGAAAATTTCATTAAGGAAAATGAAGAAGGAAGAAATTCAAGCTTTGAATTTGATAGCCACGGAGTTATACGATTGAATGGGCGAATTTGTGTTTCGAATGTGGAAAATCTTAGGCAAGAGGTATCAGCTGAATGTCACAAATCCAAATTTAACATTCATTCGGGAATCAACAAAATATACTAAGATATGATGCACACATTTTGGTGGAAAAGCATGAAAATGGACATATCCATTTATGTTAGCAGATGCGCCAATTGTTAACAAGTCAAGAGCGACCAGTAGAAAATTGCAGGGTTACTTCAACCTCTGGAGATTCCAACTTGGAAGTGGGATCAAATATCAATGGATTTCATTGATGGTTTACCTTAAACGAGGAAAGGGAATGAAGGCATTTGGGTTATCATAGATCGATTAACTAAAAGTACACACTTCAATCCAGTTAAGACAACAAGGACCACTGCAAGCCTTGTAGGTATATATATATGAAGGAAATTGTACGATTGCATGGAGTTCTGAGCAGTATAGTAAGCGATCAGGATCCAATCTTTACTAGTCGGTTTTGGGAAGCATTACAGACCATTTTAGGAACAAGGATGAATATAAGCACTGTCTATCATCCCCAAACTAATGCATAGATGGAGAGAGTTAACCGCATTTCAGAAGACCTTCTCATGGCCTATATTCTAGACATTGGAGACTCCTGGGAAAATCATCTGCAATTTGTAGAGTTCTCTTATAATAACAGTTATCAAGCTAGTATCGGCATGGCACCGTATGAATCTCTATATGGTCGTCCATGCAGGTCACCAGCATGTTGGATCGAAACCAAAGATCGGTTAGTACTTGGTCATGATATGATACGAGAAGCTTCAAAGAAAATCGATGTAATTAGAAAGAAGCTAAAGGAAGCCCAGAGTAGACAGAAGAGCTATGCGGACCAAATGCGTAGAAACCTGGAATTCTCGGTTGGAGATTCAGTATTTTTGAAAGTCTCTCCGATGAGAGGAGTAATGAGGTTTGGAAGGACAAGGAGGTTAGCACCTCGATATATTGGACCATTTCCTATTGAGCTATTCTCTCTTATCTTAATTTCAAGGACAACATTCTTTAAAGGAAGGGAGTATGTAACGACCCGCCAATTTATCACTTCGATAAATTAAATTTACTTTTAAATAAATGGTTGGTAATACAAATAATATTATTTTGAGTGATAATAAGTAATAGTAATCTTATTTTGAACAAATATTTACAAGAATATTTTCTTCGGGATTTATATCGATCAGTGGCATCGTATTTAAATATTGATTTATTTAATTTAAATTGAGATTTAATGATTAAATAATTACTATAATTATTTAAATAATGATTTTAAAAAGGTTATAATTCATTTTGAATAGTTATAAAGTGATAATAAATCATTTATAATAGTTTTATAAAGAGATATATTTGATTTGAAAATATAAGGAAAAATCGATATCGCTTTATCGGTATAATAGCGATTTTTGTAAATAATTGATAATATAAATTTATATGGTTTTATAAATGAAATTTTATCATTTTAATTCATTTAAAATGATAAGAAATTTATTTTGAAATTTCATTTACAAATATATATACGTTAAAGTATATGTGAAAATATGACCGGGAATCGGTTCTCCGATTAGCAGCGGTTTATCGAACGAAAGTTGTTTGGAATCAATGCAACATTGTTTATATGTCATATACACATATGTAACATAAAAATGCATTCAATAACATGCACATGAACATATTTATTCATACATATATATTTATACATTTAAAAATACATACATGGTACAAAAATCTAAAATATTTTAAGTAAAGCTTCCCCATTAAGCTTAAACAAGTCAACATATGCGCACATGAGTGGATGGAAGTGATGTGCGCATGGGAGAGGGTTATCGCCGTGTATAATGAAGGGTAAGGTGTGTTGGAGAAGCTTGGAAAAAGTGGTGTTTACATATCTTCTTTTACACACTTCTTTTTTCCTATAAATACCATAACCTCTTCTCTCTTTTTCCATTCATCTTCATCTTCATATTTCTTAGGCTTTTGCTTCCTCTTTAATGGCTTCTAAACTAAAAGAAATAATGTCAAAAATTATTTCAAAAAGAAACTAAAATCATAAACTATAGTCATATATAGTAAAACACCTCAAAAACGATCCAAAAGCTCTTTATTTTCCTTTATTCTTCACCATCCCCTCTTCATTCCACCCTAGGCCGAGCCTAACCCATGATACACCTTAGGTCGTGCCCTCCTTGGCTTCCATAACACTTGGTCGAGACATTTAGGAGCTAAATTCCGAAGGATAGTGAGCTTCGAAACTTGAATAGCGGAGCTATAGCGATTTTTTATGAATCGTTACTATAGGTTGGATGATGATATGATGTTGCAAATGGATGTTTAATATGCTTTGATCATCAAGTTTGGTTTTTTTCATACGAATGTTGAATATATATGCAAGCCATGAATATACACGTCGATAAACACAAAAGGAAATCACTTTCCTTAGGTTAATGAAATGGTGTATATGGAAGTGTTAAACCTCTTATAAATGGTTTATAATGTATTTGAGATGTTTTATAAACATTTAAAAGTGTTTTGGTGAAGTCTGGAAAGAAATAGAATACTTGGTCAAAAATAAGTGCGTCGTGTAACGGTAGTTCGCGCTTTCGCGCTATAAAAATCAAACTAGTGTAAAAGGTGGAATATAGCTTTGAATTCTTCGAGATAAGAATTTTCCAAACCACTATATTCATAGTTTTCCAACGAAGGAAGAAAATCAAGATTTCGATGAGTAGATTTAGAAATATGAGTAAAACAATTTCTGGAAAAATCCTGATTTTGCAGTTCGGAATCCAAAACTGGATTTCTTTGAAAATGACGTTTTAAATTATTTAAAAATGTGAAATAAATCTTATAAATGTTTTAAAATGGTTTAAAAGAAATCTGAGAAATAAAAGTGAAGTTTCAAATAATAAAAAGTTGTTTTGATCAATATACTTAAAAAGCACTTTTCGTAGCATTTTTTCGCAGCACTTTTTATAACTTCTGAAAACTAATTTTAAACTTAACAATCCTTTTACAAATCCTTTGTTACTATTTTTAAATGATTTATAAAGTGTTTTAAAGATGATTTAAAAGAGTTTTTAGAATGATTAAAGATTTAGAGTCGACCAAATAACTTGACCGCCTTATGGATGTCAAAGAGATAGTGTCTAGGCTTAAGTTTGGATTAACCAGTTTCCTGCTCTCCCTGGCTATTTGTACTGGCCCGACGGAGGAAATGGTGAATTTTCTTTACTCGGATCAGTATCTTCCTAAATAAAAAAGATGAAACAATTTCGAGTTTATTAAAAAGAGTTTAGAAGTTATTAAAGAATGATATAAGAGAGATAAAATATTTTCGTATATACCGGAAAGAATGTCTTATAAATGTATATCTCCAAAAGAGATTTTCATAAAAAGAACTAAATCTATTAAAGAATAATTTCCTATTCACAAGAACATTTTTTATCGATGATTGTTTCGTAGAAACCGGGGTCGGATTTGGATAATTCTTGTCTGTAGACTACTTCGAACCAATTTACGTATTCAACGTGAAGACATGAAGAAACCTATGGAAGATGGAATGTAGGGCTACTTGTCACTGTCCCTTAGAGGAAAATTTCCCATATCATATTATTGTGGCAGTAGTTCTTCATTTAAGACCTCTGATGCAAGGACTTCTCACTACTAATCCTAGGAGTAACTCCCGATAGAATGTCATAGGAGAGTACCTTCGGTTTGTCCTGTTCTTGGACAACTTGTATGGACGAATGTCTGATGTTGCATTTCTATTTACATTGATTGATCTCTTTGAACATATCATCTGTTTGCGGAGAAGGAAACTTCTCTTTGCTTAACACCCTTTCCTAAGACGTATGAGCTTAGGATTTATACGTTTGTAGAAATCTGTTGTGTGATCATGGAATGGAAGTGTGGCATTCAAAGTGGAATGTGCTATGTGAAAAAGGTAATCGCTACCTTAGGCCTCATCAACCGGGAATGGCTAAAGTAGTGTAGATGCCGCATTGTTATGTGGGTCGCACCCATTAGGAGATGGTCATCACCCTTCTTGATTACTCTCTATATGTCGAGTATGTGGTGTATGCTTCGGGATCCTGTTAAAGGTTGGTAACAACCAAGGTGATGTTATATTCGGTACTATCCAGTGAAGGGGTAGGCAGGTTTTGTGTTGGTATAGGAGTTTAGTATCTGGACCCTAGGTATATCCCTCTAGAGGTATACTGTACGGAAGGCAGTCTCTCACCTTGCCATTGTATGGAATCCATTCTCTGAATGAGCCTTGTAAGGGTTTTGTTTGTAGAGCCTAGTATGATGGAATTTAATAATGGTAACAATTTCGACTAAGATTAATAAGTTTATATGCAAATGTTTTCAAAGATATGTCATTAAAAATAATATCAAGTATTTTGACGTAAAATGTTTTGGTTATCATAAGGTAAAAACCTGTTCTGTGTTTATGTGCGGCATGGTCTTATGAGATACCTTTTTATTTTCAAAACATGTATTTTGAGTTTCTCACACCAGTCCCATGACTGACCCGGAGTTTATATTCTTTTCCCTTAAACTCTAGGTGCCCTAAATTTCCTCGAGCACCAAGTAGTTAGGAAAGCTTGGAGCATTTTGGAATGGAGCATGGAGCATTTTGGGTCTGTCGAAGAAGTTATCTATATTCCGTTGTATCTGTATTATGTATCTACTAGCACTTGCAAGAATAGACCAATATAACTATCCTAGCTGGGTTAGTACATGCTGTAACTCTGATAAATCACTTGAAGTGATAATATGTAATATTCCATATGTAAAATTATAAGTGTTTTTAATGTGATGTGAGATTTTGTTTGTTCTATCTTTTATCTTTATTTCTTTTTACCCCTAACAATTGGGTTTCGACACTTGAATTTGCAGCACGTGAACACCAAGGATGTATTAGTGTCAATTTTCGAGGGTTGAAAATCCCGTTCATCACACCTTGCACATCTTAGGGAAAACAATTGGGTAGGGTGTTGCTTCAATAGGCTAAGCCACTTGTGCAGCTTGCTAAGTAGTGTGAACTTGCCCTACATGCCTTAGTTATTGCTTGAACCATTCTGGCATCTCTTGGATAGTGGGTATCTCTTGGGTGGAGGGGTTCCCAGCCTCAGAGGAATGATTTTCAACCATAATCAACTATATGTAGGTTTAAACTTTTAGATACAACTTCCTAAGATAGTATTATTTTCTGAAATAAAATATTTGCCTAGTGTGTTTGTGTATGTTCAAATAAGTGTTTATATATAGCTAGGTTTTCGAAAAATACTTTCAAAAGTAACAAGTACACACTCTTACATATACTTATCCCTATTGATTGGGTAACATAAGCTCCGATTCCAAATGTACCAACCCACCTCTAAACGGGCCTAATTTTTGATCAAATAAAAGCCCATTAAACCTTAGACCCATTCCAAAGCTAGCTGTTGGTTGGTAAAATTAATACAATGAACGATACAATAGCTATTAGGCCTGTCAATGGGCAGGGTTCGGTCCGGGTATTATAAAACCCGGACCCGAGTCCAATTATAATAAATTAAACCCGAGCCCGGCCCGAACCCGCAGGGTATTTCAACCCAATATTCGAGCCCGGCCCGTCGGGCTTTTTAAGCCCGCTGGGTAATAACTATATACCTAACTCAGAATATTTATGTTAAAACCATATTTTAAACTGCAACTTTGGTAAAATTTGTATACAAACAATGTTAACATATAAATTGGACAGTGATGTAGTCAAGTTCATAACAAAAGTATGCAAAAACATCTACATGTAAACAAACAAAATGGTAAATAAATAACATACACACTCATGTTTTGATATGGCGAAAAATTAATAGTCGGGTCGGGCCCTAACTGGGCTGGGTTTTGATAAAACCATACCCGACCCGGATCGGGCCTAAGTCGGGCTTGGGTAGTAAAACGCAAAATCCGTACCTGCATAAATAGGGCGGGTTCGGGCCGCGCTCGGGCCGAAACCCGTACCATTGACAGGCCTAATAGCTATGCTATAAGAATCTCACGACGAAAGGGATAAAATATAATACAGAAATAAGTACCTTTTTATAAAAATTCAAACCCAAAAACATAACATCACATCCGAATATCTGAAATACAATATCTTAAAACAAGAACATCCTGCCTGAAAATGGGTAAATCAAAGTATTTCAAAAACACAAATAGATAGATAACTACCACCAGTCCCCGCCTTCGCCTTATCTTCCATAATCCGTGTGTTGTAATGTGGAGAGGGTCGGAACAACAATGTCTGATGAATGAAATCTCATGCCTTACCATAATAGTATTTAGATAGTATCATTTAGATAAGAAATATGTCTTACGCATCCTATGCTATATGCTACCAAGAATACCTCCAATAGTAAGCCCGAAGGCCTTTCTAGTCCATTCCACAACTACCGTCAGTCCTAATAAAGTGAGAAGAAGCACCTGAACCACCTTTTTAACGGGAATTAGACAGACTCTGACCATTTAATACCTATAACCTAAGCAGGTCTTCATTATTTAATCCTAAACCCATGGCGGCCCCTTCTCTAGTACTCCCTAGCCGACATCGTTCAAAATATCATTAGCTCACTTAAAACTTCTTTATGAGAAGAGGCAGACCCTACAATGGCCGTGTAATACCTCAACCCCAAAGCGGACCCCTCTCAAGATTCCTCACTAGGGCACCTAAACGATAAATCTCGACCATTCAATACTTATTAAGTAGGAAGGAGGCGGACCCTACAATAACCACTTATTACCCCCAACCAAGAAGCAAGTCCTATGCCTTATGATCTAATCCAAAATGTGCCATATCACATTAGTCTGACTAGTCGTAGGTACTGTATCCAGATTAGCTGGGCAGGCTTACCCTATAGAATTGGGACTAACCTTGCGTTCTCTATAGATACCTACTATAGGCGATGTCTCACATCAGTCCCAAAGTCACACTACTGATAGCAAGATTAGCTAGGTAGATTTATATATGTTTTTGACTAACCTCGCATTCTGATAACTTAGTTATAACTCCGCTCTTCTGACATACTACCATATACACCTCACCACATTTCCCATCAAGGTCTTATAAGGAACTTTCCTTATTTCGCCTTTAATTATGGATCAATTTCCACAATTATCTCAACTACTTTCCTAAAAGCTTTAATACCAATTACTAACATATTTATACTACACAATTAATACATATTAATTATACATTAATAAAATTATATTTATTCTTATGCAATATCATATATATATATCTGCGTATGTATGTATGTATATATTCCTAAGCATACAGACGATATTCCTATTCTAAAATTGGCACCTTATACTAATCGTTAAGTATCAAAACTTCCATATACAAGTCTAACTTCGTACAATAACTTTCAAAATAGCTAATATCCTTAGCCAACAAAATAGACTTGTATAAATAAAATAGAATCATACACCAAACTTGTTCTATATTAATATAGTAGAATTAGCACCTCTATTTCAAGGAAACAAAATTTACAATTTAAATCTTTTAGATTCTATTGAACCTTTACATGTACGAACTTAAAGTGAAAAAGGGATTCCTTTTTGTCTAAAATACGGAATAAGCAGTGCAAACTACGAATATGAGAATTCATACTTTACACATTATTTCCTAACTTTTTTTCTTTATAACCATTTAACACAACATTGGAGAAGAGTTGGAAGTGGAATAGAATGAAATATTCAAATTGCAATAACAAAACATATTCTATTATTTTAGTATAAAATAATCGAGATTCAATAAACATAAGAAATGATATTTCGTTTAGGGGAATTTTGGGTTTTTAGTTTTATTTTTTCCATGGAAAAAATTCCCTAAGGCATAAAACAAATCCAAACTTCTACTATACAAATACTAAAATGTGAAAAACTAAAATTTCCATTCATAGAGAATTGTCTGCCTCCTTTTGGATTTGATTCACGTCCGCTCTTAATTTCTTCTTCAGACCTCTTCTTTTCTGAATGTACAAAAATTGGACTATATATAAATTCGTTTCAGAAACAGGGATTAGGGAAGAATAGAATTAGAAATCAAATATTTAAATATCTAAAATCCCTAAATTGGAAATCTTAAGTGATTTTGAATCATAGAGAAGGAGAAGACTGAAAGAGTTCCGTTAGCGTTCCAAACAATTTTTTAATAAAAGTGAGGGGGCTAGCTTCTTATTTACAGTGGTTAGAAGGCACAGAACCATTAGATTTAAGTCGTTTAATATAATAAAATTTGGGCCGTTAGCGCCTAACAAAACCCTAGTTGCCACACACTCAACAGTCGACCGCTCCTCCCTAGGCAGCGCCCTCTCGCAGTCGTCCGACCGAAGTGGAGGCGGTCGGCCGATCTATTTATTTGGAACTTATATTTATTGCTCGGTTAATTTTTTATTCCATACCTATTTTACTTCCTACCATTAACGTTTTCATTAACATTATTTACCCCAGCGTTAAATTATTTATTACCATTTTAATTTCAAACATTAACATTATTTAGTTTTTAAAATTTGAATTCCATTCGAATTATTTTAAATTCGAATACTTCAAGCATGACTAACTTTTCCGTTTGAGCTCCGAGTATAAAATTTTATATATGAAAGTCGACCAGAATATCACCACGAACGTAATGGTGCAATTTTCATGGTTAAATTCCGACATTCACAAACTTTTCTTTTTTATCCTTATTTTAATTAAATTATTTCTTATTTAATTTTTATAGGGTGTTACAAGAATAAAATTAGAAAATGTATAAATATTTAAAATCTCTTACCTTTAAATCCAATTGATTCTGAGTCGTAGAATTAAAGAAGAAGACTGATAGAGGTTCGCTAGCGCTTCAAATATTTGGTGAATAAAAGTGAGAGGGATAGCCTTCTATTTATTATGCTTAGGATGTGTCTGGACCATAGCATTTAAGTCAGTTTAAAATAATAAAATCCAAACCATTCATGGCCTAACCTAACCGTAGCCGACCCTCACTAGCTGGTCGACCGTGCACCCTAGGGCGGTCGACCGGTTAAGGAGAACGGGTCGACCGATCCCCTATATTTGGCCGTATATTTTTTCTTGTCGTTCTTTTTTCTTTCCTTTTTATTGCTACAATGTTATTGTTTATTTAACTTTGCTTAAACCCTAAGCTTCCTTCAACGTTGAAAATATTTATTATCTTTTTTAATTTTAACTGTTAACATTATTTAATTTTTAAATTTAAATTCATTTGAATGGTTTAAATTCAAAAACTTCAAACATCAATAAATTTTCCATTTGAACTCCGATTGTGAAACTTTATATATGAAAGTTGATCAGAAAATCGCCACGAACACAATGATGTAGCTTCCGTGGCCAAATTACAACGTTTGTAAAATTTTCCACATTTGTAGCCTTATTATTAATTGACTAATTCTAATTAATTTTTACATGGTAATGCTATCTCTATAGTCATGTTATATAACCAAGTTATTTACTCAAACATCTACTCAACCAAAAATGCACTGAGATTATGTATGCAACATACTATAAGTAAGCTCAATCCTAGCGTGAATGTAAGATCGTGACATATAGGCATTTATGCAAGCATCCTAAATATGCATAAGATTCTACATGAGTGAAAAAATAATAGTAAAAGGTGTGGCAATCATCCTCTAACATCTAATCCAGCAACCGCGATGCAACCAAAACCTAAGCAAAACTAAATTTTGAGTAGAGAAGGTTTACTAGAGAAAATCTCAAGATGAAAAGCCTTCATCTTACCTTTGGTTTCCCACATGCTTTCCGTTGGTTACCTCCCCATTGTACTCGAACCATTCTAATTTCTTTATTACAAATCTTCCTAGTTCCATGCTCCACTATGAATGTGGTGCCATGGGTTCTACCGTCTTCATCTTAATATCTGCTAACTTATCAGGCTCTATAATGGTGGCGGTATCGTGTAGACATTTCCTCAAGTGCGAAAAATGAAAGATGTCATGGAATCTTATTAATTTATTCAGAAGCTCTACTCGATACGTAAGTTTCCCCACCCTTTCCAAAATCGAGAAACGCCTATAAAATCCGGATGCCAACTTTCTCGATGTACCAAACCTCGTAAACTTCCTTTCAAGGGAACCTTAACAAACACCATATCTCCAATTCCTTTCTTCGCCTATCAGCGTAGAACTTTTGACGGTCCTATGCGGCATTCAGTCACTGTCTAATTATCTCTACCTTCTCCAAGGTCTCGCGGATCAAATCTAGTCCAAGTAGAATTTTGTTGGTGGTTTCCTACAAACAAGTTGGCGATTTGCATGGCCTCCCATATAAGGCTTCAAAGGGTAGCATGTGAATCATTGCTTGGTAACTATTGGTGCACATGAACTTTACTATGGGTGAATGCTACCCTCGATTTCCTTCAAAATCCATGATGCACGCTTTCAACAAATCTTCTAATTTCTTATTCACCCTTTCTATCTAACTGTTGGTTTACGGATGGTAAGCAGTGCTAAGGTTCAATGTGGTCCCTAAAGCTGACTCAAACTCCTCCAAAATTTGCTAGTGAACAAAAGATCTCTATCACTCATAATACTTACTAGAACTCCTTGCAGTTGTATCACCTCTCTGATATAGATTTGCGCCACAGATGTTATAGTCCTATTACTCCTTATGGGAACAAAGTGGGAACATTTAGTGAGTCTATCCACTATAATCCAAATGGCCTCATTGCCTCTTTGACTCCTATAAAGCCCCTCTATAAAGTCCATTGATATATGCTCCCACTTCCAAGTCAGCACCTCTAACGACAATAGCAGTCCTCCATGATTCCCTTGTTCCGCCTTTATCTTTTGGCATGTCAAAACACCTAGAGACATACCCCGCTACCCTCTTCTTCATTCCCAACCACTAGAAAATCCACTTTATATCCCTATACATTTTATCTCCATCGGGTTGAATAGTCATCCTAGAATGGAACCACTCTACTAGCGCTTCCTCCAAGACTTCCTCCACCATTGGAACTCATAGGTTTTCATCTTTCCTCAGACATGGGGAAAATGTTCTCCTCTAGTTAGCTTTCCCAAAATACCTACTGTTATCGCATCTCGAGGCGGTCTATCAATGTTGGCCTAATTTGTATCGCCGCCTAATAGTCTAGAGTGGACTCGTATGGCGGTTGGAGATTGAAATTCGAGAGGAACTCCAATTGCCTCCACTCATATATAGCACCCAAAGTAGCATGCCTTTGGCTAGGAGCATCGGCAATAACATTCCCTTATCCGAAAGTATATTGTATCTTTAAGTCATATGATGTTATAAACTCCATCCACCGCTGTTGCTTAAGATTCAAATATTTTTGGAAAATAGGTATTTAATGGATTTTTGGTCAGTGAATAACTCAAAGCTTTCTCCCAAAAGATAGTGCCTCCACATTTCCAAAGAAAAGACGATAGCCACTACCTCTAAGTGAGTTAAGTACCACTTCTCATGGTCCTTCAGTGCCTATTTTCATAGGCTATTACTTTTCCCTTTTGCATAAGAATAGCTCCTAATCCTGTACCACATGCATCCATGTAAATATTGAAGGCCTTCATCCCATTCTGAGAGGTAAGTACCGGCACACTAGTTTACAGCTCCTTCAGCTTCTCGAATGCTTCCGTGCACTTCTCATTCCATGCAAAAGACAAATTTTTCTAAGCTAAGCGAGTCAGTTGACTACTATCTTTGAAAAGTCCTTGATGAATTTTCTATAGTAACCTGCTAACCCAAGAAAATTCCTAACTTTTGTGGCATTCTTCGAAATCTCCCAATCTTGAATAGCTTCCACCTTCGTAGGATCAACGGACAATCCCTTCTCGGAGACAATATGACCGAGAAATCTCAACTCCTTACTCCAGAAGTGGCATTTTGAGAATTTAGCTTTTAATTAGTGCCTGCTCAAGGTCCTTAGTACCTCCCTTAAGTAATTACCATGCACATGTTCACTTTTAGATAATACTGGAATATCGTCCATAAATACTTCGATAAATTTATTTAGCTACCCCCTAAAGACTCTACACATCAAATCTACAAAGTATGCGGGGTCATTCGTTGACCCAAAAGGCATTACTTTCCATTCATATAGTCTGTCAAGACTGTGAAAGGCGGTCTTCTACTTGCTGTTTTCAGCTATTCTCAATTGGTTAAATTCTATGGCTAAGTCCAACTAAAAAGGATTTACGCTCCAACAAACTGGTCAAATAAGCCATTAATTCTAGGTAAGGGATACCTATTTTTCTTGGTCTGCTTGTTAAGATCTCTATCATCAATGCATACACTTAAAGAGCCATCTGCCTTAGTGGCGAAGAAAACAAGTGCTTCTTATTATGAAGTACTACGGTAAATAAATCCCTTCTACAATAGCACTGAAATATGCTTGTCCAACTCTCGCCTTTCTTGGGGGCCATATGTCTAATGGCAGCACAACAGGCCTAGAGTCCTTTTCCAAATCAGTCGTAAACTCAATCTCCCTTCGAGGTGGATGACCGTAGACTTCTTCAAAAACATCTGGAAAGTATGGGCATAGTGAGAGCTCGTCTCGTGATATGCTAAGAGAATATAAATAGCTTAACTTGACTGAATTTTGGGGTGCAAAACAAACATCAATGTATCAACCTTTACAACTCCTTAAGCAAATGATCCTCCTACCATAATCTAAGACAGCCCCATTGTAAGATAACCAATCCATCCCTAGGATAAGTCCATACCCCTCAAAACCAAGAACATTTGCATTACATGTAAAATCAACATTACATATATCCGCAACTAAGTCTTTACAAATCAAAGAAAGATGTGTCGACCCCCTAATAGGATTTGACATGAATATTGGGTTGTGACAACTTGGGTTTTTAAAGTCAAGTATTTGACTACATTCTAGCTATGAATGAATGCGATGCTCCCGAGTCAAATAGGTACGAATAGTATTTCAGAAGATAGTAGTTGTACCTTCCAATGCAACTTTTCCTTGGTCTCTAGGTGGAGGTCTACTTTCGATAGTTATGGCCTCAATGGCATAAGCCTACCCACTTTGTCCCTTCTTTGCTAACTTTGGACACCGATTCTTGTTGTGCCCCTCATCATAGCACTGATAGCATCTTCCCTTGAACTCCTCCTTCACCGAAATCGCCTTGCAGTTCTTAGCAACGTGTCCCTTCTTCTGACATCTACGGCATGTCACACCTCCTTTCCCGATCTTTGCCTTGGCATTCTAATCAGCATAAAATCCCCATTTTTTAGCTTCACCTTGATTTTTCATCTGTACTACCTTCTCTATTTCTTCAATACCAACAGTCTGAAATAAGGCCATTTCAATTACCATCTCATAAGTGGCGTCTATAGGAATTTGGGTTAAAAGTAGCTCCCTAAGTGGAGAATTTAAGCCTTTAAAAAACTTCATAGCCTTCTTCATAGCCAATAAGACTCAATCCAAACTTAGCTATTTTCTTAAACTTATCAATATACTCCTTCAATGTGGAGTCTCCTTGCCTTAATTATATAAACTTCTCCAAATGCAAACTTACCTCGGCTTTGGGCATGAATCATGACTCAAAGCAAACCCTAAATTCAACCTAAGTAATCTATTCCTCTGCATTCTCTTTAACTATAATGGTATGCCAATCCTATGCCTCCCCCTTCAAATTCCATGTAACTATCGTCCTCTTGATCTGGTCTTTTAATCCAAGGTCCTAAAATATACGTGCACTGTCGTTAACCCATGCCTTTGTTTCAACAAAATCTTCAACCCCTATATATGCACGTCCTCCTGTATTCTGAAAGTCTTTACACATTTTGGGTAAGTCAAGTGGGCGGCATGCTGCTTCAGTAGGTGGAGCAGCTAGTATCACAAGTTCAACTTGTTGACGAACAGGAACTTGCCCCCACAAGCCTTAGGTATTGCCTGAACTATTCTGGCATACCTCGAATGGTGAGTATTTCTTAAGTGGAGGGATTCCCAGCCTCCGAGCTATTTGATTCGGCCATAATAAACTATTTATAGGTTTGATATTTTTGTTACAACTTCCTAAGATAGTATTATTTACTTGAATTAAGATTTTCCTAGTGTGTTTGTGTATGTTCACAAAAGTATATATAGTAGGGTTTTGAAACATACTTTCAAAAATAACAAATACACATTCTTATGTATGCATATTCCTATTGATCGGGTAACCTAAGCTCTAATACCAAATATCACAACCCTCTTTGGAACGGGCCTAATTTTCGACTGAATAAAAGCCCATCGAACCTTAAGCCCATTCCAAAGTTGGTTTTTGGTTGGTAAAATTGATACAATGAATAATATACATATCTATCTATTTATGCTTTCAAAATCTCACAGTGGAAGGGATAAAATGTAATTATAGAAACAAGTACCCATTTCATAAAAATCAAATCTCAAAAATACAACATTTCATAATATTCAAAATACAATGTCTTAAAATAACATCAATATGTCTAAAATGGGGAATATAAAATATATCAAAAACATAGATAAATAATAGAACTGTCACAAATCTTCACAGTCGCCTTAACCTTCTCCATCAGCATCGTTTCCTTAACCTATGGGTTGTACTGTGGGAGGGAGTAAGAATAACGATGTTTGGTAAAAATATCAATTCTTACCATATATTATTTGGGCAATATCATTTAGATAAATAATATGTCTTACGCATCCTATACTACACCCTACTAAGTATAACTCCAACTGTAAGCCCAACGGCCCTTCTAGTCCAACTTTACTATTCCAATGAGGGTGCAATGCAACTACTATCAATCATACCAGAACGATGTGAGAGAAAGTAACTAAGCCACTTAATACCTCATTAATGGAATTAGGCAGACTCTAGCCATTTAATACCTATACTATAACACCCCTAATTTTTTATAACATTATTCAGGAGATTTAATTAGAATAAATTAAATAGAATAATGTAGAGTGATTAGGAGATTGCGGTTGATTAATGTAACGACCCACTTTTTTGGACGGTTTAAATCAAAAATAAACCACACATGTCGGACTCAAACCATTCAAAAGGGACGATTGTTATGGGGTAAATAAGAAAATAAGGGAAAAGAAAGAAAAACAAAACACAGAATCTCACAGCGGAATGACAAAATATAATAATCAAATAACAGTTCATGAAGTTGTTTTACAAATAACATTTGATTACACTTTACAATACAATCAGAGTTATACATACATCAGGAATACATAAATAATGCAGCGGAACAACATGATGCAATGGAATAAATATAATAAATAGTAATGGTATACAAATCTTCATTTTCGTCCTCTAGAAATAAAGTTTTCAATACTAAAATGCTCAGGCTGACCCGAGCGTAATGAAAAAAAACACTCGAGTCAGAACTAAAAGATCTTGTATAAGTTAAATCAACAACAAATAAATATGAGTGCAATGGCTTCAAAGATGTTTACGGGATTTTACACCTCCTATCCAGTGTCTAACATGCGTGCAATAACTTAAGAGATGTTCGGGATTCCATCTCCTAAGGATACGTTAAACTATCTGCATACATAATACAACACGCCATTATAATATGTCTACAGTAAAGTATTAAAATAGCGTTAAGGCGTTACCCATATCCCCCTTAACACATTTTTATAAATGTCGTAGTCTATACAGTACCGTAATTCCTCTATAAACTAGAGGGCTATCAGAGGGCACTCTATAATGTACAACACAAACCAAACTCATAGTGGGCTCGATAAGGCATATGACAAGGCACACGCGGCAATGCCCAGGGTAGGAAACTACCGTTTTGCGGATCCAGACTGGTGGTAATGCATAGCAGCTACTACCGCCCACCTCGAGACACACTCCCATAATCAAATCAAGGGATGTCCACCAATTAATCACAAAGTAATAGATATGGTATCGAAGAAATGTGCCCGATTGGAGGAGTGACCTCACTTGACCCCACGTGGCTCTTGTTATACTCATATCAAGCTGACCCGAGGGGGTAAGGGATGCGTTCATACCTTATACAGTAGCGTTCGCCAAACCATCCTACTTTGTTCTGGATTCTCCACCACGTGCACAATTGTTAAAGTGGTTTTCGGTATTGGCAGAGAGTATGACAATATCTGATCCTGGTCTCTTTAACAACCAAACGCTTATTTCACACAGGTCGGTTCTTTTACATTTCCAAAACAGACTCATAATTGATATCAAAATATCATATTCACTTCAAAATCATATCATTTTTGAAATCATATTCACTTTTGAAATCATTATTCACTTTAAATCATATTCATTTCAAAATCATAACCACAAAATAGGTTAAACCATCATATCAAAATATTTGCATTTAAATCAAGTAAATCTAAATCATAATAGTTCCAACTTTAAATAGTTTGAATATTGAAAGTAGTTTATATATTGGAATAGTTATACATTAAAAATAGCTTATATTTTAAAGTAGGTTACAGACTAAAATAGTTTATATACTAAAAATTGTTTATATATTAAAATAGGTTATATATTAATATATATATATTAAAAGTTATTTATAAATTTAAAATAATATATATATATATATATTAAAAGTTGTTTATAAATTCAAAATTATATATATATTAAAATAGTTTATAATTTAAAATAGGTTATAGATTAAAATAGTTTATATATTAGAAATAGTTTATATATTAAATAGGTTATATATTAAAAATAGTTAATGTATTAAAAATTATTAATATATATTAAAATGGTTCATATGAGAAAATAGTTTATAAGTTAAAAGAGTTTTGTATATTAAAAAAGTTTATATCAAAAATAGTTTCAAATTAGAATTGTTTCTTCCAATTTCACAAATCGGTTCAAATCAACTTTAGTTCCAAAAATTCAATTTAAATCAATCTCAGTTCAATGATTTCAATTCAAAAGGCTAAAGGTTTAAATTCAAATTCTCATTAAAACCATTTCAATTTATATCGATTTCAAATCCATGTTTGAACTACAAATTTAAACCACTTCAAATTCCATAGGTTTCAAGGTTTAAATATTCAAATATTTACAATAACTCAATTTTGATAAATTTCATTTATATTTCAAAATTCAACTTTAATATTTCAATTTAAATTCTTTAAACAATTCATTAAACCAATTTCAATTTCAACATTTTAAAAGCTTGGATTTTGAAAATGATTCAGCTCATATAAATCTAATTTTATTTCATAATTTCGTTTATTAGGATTTAAAAATTAGGGATTTTAAAACCATTTAATTTAACCAATCCGGTGTCCGTATATAATTCTCTACCCTATGGTCAAGTATACGGATATATATCATTTCAACTCGCAATATATTTAAATTCATGGGTATATATCATTTCAACCCGCAATCCCAAGAAAAATTCAAAATCCATAAAATCGCTCGAGTTTATCATTTCAACCCATAACGAATTTACCTAATCTATAAGACCATTCGTTATGTATCATTTCAACCCACAGTGATTTTCCTAACAATAACTAAGGGAACTTATAGTGTGATAACAATATATAATTTATCATAACATTAAATCATCTAAAATGTCAACAATTAAGCATCCATCACAATCATCATTCAAATCAGCCAATCAATCACCAAAAAGTAACCGGTTATCAATATCAGGTATTCAATTAACAATTTAAATTCAATATTAAATTAAATGGCAATTAAATTCAATATAAATACAAATTAAACTCGAATGACAATTTAAATATACCAAAGAGCAATCAATTTCTAATCACGTCATAAATTTAATTTAACTAAGATTGTTTAGTATTTGTGAGTGGGTTAAAACACTCACATTTAATTTATCAACGATTTAAAATCCAAATAAAGCCTAAAATTCTAACAATCCTAGAATGAAGCCAAACCAGTCTCATATTGTCTGGAATTTTGATACGATCGCCACGCAAGAAACCGCGTCCAAATCCGAGCTCGTATGAAAAAGTTGTCGATGTTAGAACGACTGAATATTTAAATTTTATTTTGAATTAAAACAAGGGCATAAATGTAAATCTGAATACCTTGCAAACCCTAACTCACGCGCACAGTAACCTGCTCGACACAAACAAATAACCCAGCCATCAATGTTGACCGCGCCTCCCTTTGCCTGTACGCCGTCGCAGTACACGGCACCACCGCCATTGAGTTCTCCTCCTCCAGCCGACCCTCCACGTGCGTCGTCTCCAAAATCCAGCTGCCGCCACTGAAGTCAAACTCTAACCCAATTTTTCTGACCACCTTAGGTAGACTTAGGTGATGCGACCACCACCAATAGACTCCAGACAACGAGCTCTACAAAACCCATATTCCAAATTCGTCAATTGTTGCTCAGATTAAAAACCTCCAATCTCACTTTGACCGTGTTTTTTGATCGATCCATTACTGTCTTAGAAAACGAACGCCAGACGTAGGTTCCATTCAACGAGATCTTTCCAACGATATAAAATTTGATATGGTTTGGAGTGTTTGAAATTTAGTTCGATTTGTAATTGAAATTGGGTTTTGGGATGTTTCTGACATTCAAGATGGATGAACAGGTGAGGAACTGAAAAGTATGTACAGTAAATGGAAAGGCTACTAGGGTTTTTAGAAAATCTATTTATATAGACAAAGGTGGATAAACGAATAGACATATCGAATTGGGTCGAAACGATAACGACGACCCGCAAAGCCCGTTTCGTTTCCGAAATGAAAGTAGGTCGTCCCATATATCAAAATATAGGTTTTCAACATTTCTGAACTCAATAGAACAAGTCTCAAACCCTAATTCCATTATATCCAGAAGTTAGCTTTCAAAATCAGATTATACAAATTTAAATTTCATTAACCGATTTCTATGCGTTTCAAGCCCGCACGATCAAACGATAAGTCCGATCGCCACGAAACTTGAAATCCTACAATAATTCACTGTTACGGATCCAATGAAACTAGTTTCGTCGAAATCCGAGACAGTGACCAAAATGGCTATTTCACATTAATAAAATAAATTATTATTAAATTAAATTAATCACTTTTCAAATTCTAAGTTAAAAGTTAACAACTTTATCATTCTTGATTACATAGAAATTAATAACCTATTAAAATAAAATTTCCAATGTTAATCCAATATTCAAATATTACGTAAATTTCAGAGTTCAGTTTGTGATTATAATAAAATTCTAGTTAATTATATTTTAAATTCAATCAAATTCTTTTATTTTGATTTCACTCTTATTATTAAATCAACAATTACCTTACGAATATAATTAACACTAGTTTACATTTTATTACATTCATATTTTTACAATTATCATCTTTTACCATATTAACTATAATATTTAATTACTTTAATTTTATTATTACCAATTTAATTCCTTATTTACAAATATAACCGAATTAACTTTACAATTATTTCAATTGATTGAAATTACATTAAAATAGTTGTCAATAACATTCAAACAACATCATTAATCAAATTCTAATTATTTTCCTCATTAATAATTCATAAATTTTAATTTCTCCCAACATTAAATTTCAAAATCTTATTTAATTTAATAGTTTTTAATTATCGAAAAATACAGGTCGTCACAATTAATAAATTTAGTAGTCGTGTTTATTTAAAATGAATGAGCTTATAAATGGCTAAGTGTTAACTAAATAAACATAAGGGTATTAGAGTAAATAGCCGCCCATATTCCCACCCGTATACCATTACCCCTAGGCAATACACGTTCATTTATCATAAGAAAATTTTTAAAACGTAAGAAGAAAAGTAGCTGGCCATTAGGAAGAAGAGAAGAAGGGAAAATAAATTCTAAAGCTTAGGTTCAAGCTAGAAGAAATCAATCTCAATCAATCTCCAATTTCCTTATCCAATCTAAGGCGAATAATAATTCCATCTCTATTTTGTTTTGAATCATATAACTTTGATTTAAGGGTAAATTCATTTTTAGGATATACTGGATGATGATATGCTTGATTTATAATTTATTAGTTTAAACAAGATTGTTTAAAAGAGGAATATGCACGGTTTTAGGGTAAAACCGAGATTCAATTATTTTAAATGCCATGGGAAAATTATATGTTATGAGAAACATGATTTTGGAGTTGGGTTTAAATTTTTATAATTTTCCTAGCCGTGGAGAATTAGTTGTGAATTTTCAAAGGAAAATATGGTTATTTGGGTTTATAAATTTATTTCGGAAATTATATTAAGAATTTGGGTCTGAAATTTTGATATGTTAGGTAACATGATTAAAGTGAATTTTTGGAATTTTTGGGGATTTTTACTAAGTGATTTATTATGGAAATTAAATTATTTTTAAAGGAGGACCTAAATGATTTAATTGTTTTGCTAATGGGAAGGGCTTATTTGTTAAATGTTATTTAGTTTTTAGATCTGAGAAAATATGGCAAATATTAGTAAAATAATTTGAAAGTTTAATGTAACCAATCATGTGTTTACAAGTGGGCAAGTTAGTTACAAAAAGTTTGCTTTATTTACTAAAAACAGCCTTTTGCTTAGAAAAGCAGGTTCCGCCTCCTTTGTTAGGAGCTTTCGACCCAGAGCTTCCGCCTCTAACCTAGTCGAAACCCTCTACCACGAAACCAATACACATGGTATCACTTAGTTGGTACGCAATGGATTAGAGAAAGGCGGAAGGTAAGGTATCAAAACATAGCTTTTGGAGGTGCCGATACCTTTGTTTTGTTTTTTAAAAGAAAAGCGCTTGCATGTTTGCTAAAGGGTTTTGGAGCAGTCGAAACCAAAGGGTTGCGAAAGGGTATTTCAAAAGAAGCTTTCAAAGGAGAACTAACACCTTTGTTTTTAAAGTGAGTAGCTTCCAAAGAAGTTACTAAGTTTTTAAAGTGATGCTTTCGGAAGGGGTAGTTTCGACCAAGTCGGAACCCTTCTATGAATTGATGCCTTTCGATGGTATTGAAGATATCAATGATGTCGAAAGGTGCTGTTGTTTTTATAAATATAAGCCGCTTCCTACTACTTTTGAAAGGGGGTTTCGAAGGAATGGTTTTGGAAGGAGTTTCAAAGCCAACCTTCAATTGTTTTACCCGGATGTCTTAATGCTTTCGAAAGGATGGTTTCGACACCATCAAGATTCCCCAATACTTTTATGAATTGAAGAATGGTTTCGAAAGAGTTGCTTTCGCTTATGTTCACTTTGACCCAAATTGATGTTTTAAAGTATGCAGATTGAAGAAGTATTTCCTTGATAAAAATATAGGTTAAATGGATTAACTGTATTTTGTTTGCTTCTTCAAATATAAATATATTCACATGATAAAGGACCCATAACTGCATTTTGGGGATAAAGGGGTAGAAGAACCAGCTAGGGTTAACCCAGTAGCGAACATATATATTGATAAAACTCCTGAATGAGTAGAATTACATTCAGGAAGTCAGGGAGACCAGAATATAGGATGCTTAAACCTTGAAGTGTCCAGAAGACAGGTTTATAATAAACCCATGAAAACAATGATTTGGAAGTTATTGGGGTAACTAATAGGTTCATAGTGATCCCATGAAAACTATGTATTAGGATGGTTGTCAGGGGAAATTGGTTTGTAGTGAACCCATTAAAACTATATCCAGATTAAGTATTGACATCAGTCAATAATTTCCTAGTCAACCCATGAAAACTAGGATAAGGAAGAAGTATTGAAGGCAATAGTAGGTTCCTAGTCAACCCATGAAAAATAGGATAAGAATGGAGTTATTGGAATGACCAGGGAATCCATGAATTAATTAAGTTAATTGGAAGGGCCTATAGGTTCTTAGTGATCCCATGAAAACTATGAAATAGGACAGGATGTCCATGTATTATGAAAAGGTTGTTAATAAACCCATGGAAACTAATAAGTTATTAGTGACCCTAGAAACTATAAATATGACGGTGAGTCAATTAAATTGGGGATAGGAAATCCAAATTGTTTATATGAATGCATATCATAATAATACTTTGAAATGATATGTTTTAACCATTGTGGATGTAGGAGCACAGTATATGGTTTTGAAAAAAGGTTTTAGAATACTAGTGAGGAGAAAACCCATTCCGCTAAGCGGTGTGGTCTCACTAGATATTTAAAAGGATTGAGATGTTAGATTATTATTCATACCAGGCTTTATGTCTGACTTGAAGTTTTTGTTTTCCCCTTAAACTCTCAGGTACTCATTTGATTTTGAGTAGTTTGAGGTTTAGGGTTTTCAGGTTCTCTTCTTAGACGAATAAAGCTTCCGGAGGCATGCAGGAGGCAGTTAGTTATTTATAGTTTTCTTTTCCGTTGTGTATTTTGGATGTAAAGGCAGACTTATAGCCTTATTATTTACTCTGATCAACCAAGGGGACATCTTCATATGTCGCTCTTGGCGTATATGTAATAATTATATTTTTCTGAACGTGGTTAACATTTTTGGGATTATGTAATGAACATGAAATGTTTTGAATGGAATGTGGAATTGTGTTTTTAATTTGTTAAATTTTTTCCATATTCATGTGATCTGTGTATGAATGAATCTAACATCGCTGTATTTGGTCACCGAGGATTAATAACTATGGATGATTACAACATCAGTAGCCATTAATTTTGAGCCTCGAAGTAGGGGAATGTTAAATATACCCTACACAGATCCCCATCATTTAATACCTAAACCCAAGGTGGACCCTCAACGGTACTCCCTAACAGGCATCGCAAGAAATCTCATTAGGCCACTTAATACTTCTTTTATGGGTAGAGGTGGACCGAAAAATAGCCACTTAATACCTTAGCACCAAAGCAGACCTCTACCAAATATTTTCCAATACTGCACCTAAGAGATAATCCTAACAATTTAATACTTCTTCAATAGGAAGGAGGCGGACCCTACAACAGCCACTTAATACTCCCAACCCCGAAGTAGGCCCTTACTCGGATATCCGTCATATGACCTGGAATGCCTTATTATGAGTTTGAGTGTATTATATATATGAGAATGTATTTGTAAGTGTTATAACAATATTTTGTATTGTGTTGATTGTTATGCTGAGTGCTTATGGATCTGGTCGATGCATCTAATCAGCATTATCGATTGGGATTCCTAAACACTTAAATAGAACAAATCGACACGGTATTATTTTCAAAATTATAAATCAAATAATTTTACCTAGGATTATATTTTATATAAAAGGATGATTTTCAAATAATTAACATAGTTATTTATAATGTATTTGTTGTTAAGAAATGATAATATTAAATTACTATCATGTATTGCTTGATTAATCATGCTCGGCCAGTATATGGGCATTAGCTAATGTTTATTGAATTTAACTTTTTCACAACATAGGTTAGGCACACAGTAATTTATGGAAACATTGAAATGAACACCTTATGAATTTAGTTTCACAATTTGATTGTAAGGCATTCAATGATAATGTTGGTTAAAAAGTTAACTTAAATAAAAAGTTGTTAATATAGCTTAAGAGGAAAAGTAGCATATTTAAAAGACAAATATTTATGAAATGATTTAATATAAGAAAATGAATTTATATAAATATGGTTTATATAAATATAACCTATACAAATATGGTTTATATAAATATGGTTAGTATAAATATGAATTATAAAGGATTTAAATTGAGAATTTGTGAACTTAAATCCCAGTGTTTTTGGAAATGGTTCTAAGGGTTTTTGAGAAAATAATAATATTATGATTTGAAACTATTTTAAAGAACTAATGTTTTTAAAAGAGTTTTAAGATTATTTTGAGTTAGAGGTTACTCTCAGAATCAACAAGTCGATTCGGTAAACAAAGTATTTTTGTGTTAGCTAGTTCGAGTAGCTCGAAAGTACTAAAATTAGGCAGGAGATGTGTTCGGTTGGAAAACACTTCTCTTAACTATTACCCTTCTTTATAAAGGGAATATATGACACTATTTGGTAGAACCCAGTTCCTTGTATCATTTGTTGTTGCTCGATCTATATTGATAATTTCCATGGATTTTAAAGAAAATATTTTGGCAATTGGTTTTAGAAAATGATTTTTTTAACCCCAAAAAGTATGATTTGATATCTAAATGATATAGTATATATTATTATTTCAAACGACTTGAAATAAAATCCAAAGTTTAAATTCTTAAGTTTTGAACAAAGATATATATGGTTGCATGTATCCTTTGCATTATGGTAGTTTGGTTGTGCATCTCATTTTGGTTTTTTATTAGTTTTCAATTATTGAAATAAAATAAAATTTTCAACAATTCTGGATAGTCGGGAACTTCTAAATTAATATATTTGAAGTTAAGTATTTTTGTGAAAATATTAAAGTTAAACTTTTATAACCCTAATTTGAAAAGATAGTAAATTAAAACAAGTTTAAAAAGTTGTTTAGCATCTTTGTTAAATAGGGCACTCGATGTTATTGGGCCAACTAATAAACGTCTTTACTTTAGGATTTTCTAAGGAAAGTAGACTCTAGTCTTGAGTTTGGATGCCAGAGTCCTACTCTACCTAGCTACTTACCTAAGCCAATGGATAAAGAAGTTTAGATGGTTGACTCAATTATAAGATCCAAATTTATTTTTGGTCTTCGTTGAAATTTTAGAAAGTAAAAATGTAAAAGAATGTTTTGTATATACTCTTAGGAAGTAGTAGAGTATTATACTAGTAATAGACTTAAGTCTTGAAATATTTTTAATGAAATTATGTGTAAGGAAATGTTTTTAAATAAAGTTGAGTGGTTATAAAAATAAGTAATGTTTTAGGGAATATTGAATAAATGATTTTAACATTACATGAGAAATGATTTTGTGTACATAAATGAGAATTGGAAGAAATTGGTGTGGTTAAGCAACCAATTGAGTTAAGTGCGTTAGTTGCATGTAGATTATTTTATTCGCATGATAGTTCTTGATCTAGGATTTGAGTACATAATTTCAAGGTGGTATACACATATCCGAATAAGGATTTTTCACTAGATTCTTGGCGGCAAACACTTGATACAGATTCTTGAGATGATCCCAAAGTTTTCTATCATAGTTTATTGCTATGTAAGGGGAATGGAGGTGTCCAATCAAGGACCAGATCAAAGTGCACACTAAAGAAATCAAGTGCAATATACTAGTTCGGAAGAGAAATTTATGTGATCAAGCAAGTGGTCAGATCGACATTGCGAACAGATGATATATGTACATCATATGGGCTTGAGTATAATTGTATACAATGTTTTTGGCATGTGGAAAGTTTGGGGAAAAGACTCTTCGAATTGTTTGAGGAAGTATGAATAACCGACTGGGTAATAATCTGAGGCGGTTGAGCAAAAGTTGCACTTGGTAGTTTATTTATCATCCTTGTGCGTTAAGAAGGTTTTGACCTAAGCAAACAATAAGCTATGTTGCTATTGATTATAATACTGGTTAGTATTAATGTATGGTTGTTTCTTGAATTGTTTATGTTGGAATTTCAAGGATGAAATATTCTAAGAGGGAGAATGTGACGCCCCGGAATTTCAAACACTTCATGTTTAAATATTTGAATCCAAGATTTAATGTGATTAAATATGATTATATTACATTAGTAAACACTTTATTAATAACTAATGTTGGAAAATTTATTTTTTAAATGTGTTTACAAAAATATATGCTTTGGATAAATGCTAAAAATGTGACCGGCAAACGTTTTGTTAAAAATCAACTTTTTATTCAATACAAGTTGTGCAAATATGTTGCAACTTGAATAGCTATCATATGTAAACATATGACAAGAATTAAAACACATCTCTTTACTAACTAAAGATTAATTAAACTAAAGAGTTAATTAGTAAAAGTAAGTGGAAACATTTAGTGCAAAAGGACCCCTAAATCAAGGATTGATTTAAGGAAGTATGGTTGTGTAAGGGTATGGTGTGCAGGTTCTCATGCATGGAAGAGAAGGGGGTTTTGTGATATTTTCCAAAAATTTACTAACTCTATAAATACACACACTTATGGACTTCATTTCTACACAAATTCATATCTTCACTTCTTTCTCTTCTCTTCTATATGCCTTCTTCTTAATGACCTTTGGATGTGTGTGCTTTGGGTGAGGGAAATGGCTTAGGCCGTGGGTTCTAAGGAGGAGGTGGATGACATAGGCTATGGATATGGTGATGGAGGTAAGGTTGGCCGTGAGTAAGAGAGAGGATGGTGATGATGTGTGTGTGCTAGGAAGGTGGAGAAAGGCCTTGGGTTGTGAGCTAGAGAGGAGAATAGGTTGTTATGGTGATGTTTAGTTTGAAGTAGAAGATGTTAGTGAAGTATAGTTGTGATTGAATGTTTGTAGGAAGAGGTTTATACTGATAAAAGTGAGTTAATCTCACTTTGAATCAAGTTATTAACTTGATAATATTGCTAGTTAATAACATGTTAATATGCTTGCTTTTATATAATAATAGACACTAACTACTTAAAGTTATAGCCTTTTATTACATGCTTCGAAAAGCATATGATTTGTTAAAGTAGTTTCCTAAAAGAGAATGGAATTGTGTTGTTTAAATTAAGCATATTTAAACATCTACGATGGACATGATTATTAGTACATATGTTAATACATGTTTAGCAGTGATATGGTTTGAATTTGGAATCATATATGTGTATAAAATAGAATGACACTTAATATTGAATTGAATATGGAATTGTCTATATAGCGATAGTCGCTATAAACGAACTTTGAATCCCTTAAACTATAACTTATAAAAATGGCGATTTAATAACATACCTTAATGATAACTTGTTTGGTTATTATCTACACTTATAAAAGTGTTTAGGAAAGCAAAGAATATGTTTTATAAAGTTATAGTAGAAGTAAAACAAAGTTGAGAAGGATAGAAGTAAAATAGTCGCTATAGCGGCACCTTTTAAACAACCTGCTTTTGAAAATAACGCTATTTTTTGTGGAAACTTTCTTAGGGGTTTATTTGGCAATTAATCAAGTAAATAATATACTATTCTCATTGGGAAAGTTTTGAAGCCTAATTCATTTGATAGCTAGTAGAACAAAGTGCAAAAAGTTATAGCGAAATAGTCGTTATAAGTGTAGTTCAGTAAAATACCATATTTTCTAAAAATTCTCCAAAATAATTAAAAGAAATTCTTTTGGATTTTTCTTCATGGTTTTCAAGTACCTAAGGTATACTAACAACTGTCAAAAGAATGGATTAAAATTCATTGGTTAAGACGTCGAAATCTTGGCGCAATGGTGCAGCAAATTCACCTTATATGACAGCCCATGACTTTTGGTAGCAGTTCTGAAGTGCTTTCTTTGCTTCTGAAACACTTTAAACTATTGCGAATTATTTTGGTAGCATTTGCAGAAATTCTACCTTTTCCGTTTGAAACTATAAATTGTTTAAAAATCATATTTATATTTTTTCTCTACTCTTTTTTGGGTTGTTTTATAACTTATAAAAGAGTGTTTTAAAAATTGGTTTCAATTTTAAATATAGGGACAGTTGGGCTAAAGTCCTTATTAAGTTTCAAAATATACCAAACATCCTTACCAAAAAAAGTATGTAAATTAGGTTCCTAGAATTAAGTTAGTGAATAATTACATAGAATTATGCAATTATTCAGTGAATAATTGCAGACATTTATGCAATTATATCCTAAAATTGCGTAAATTTCCATAATTATTCACCAAAAAAATTATAGAAATTTCCACAATTATTCACTGAATAATTACAGACATTTATGCAATTTTTGGATATAATTGCATAAATGTCTTCAATTATTTATTGAATAATTGCATAAATGCATGCAATTATTCAGTAACTTAATTCTATGGACCTAATTTACAATCCTTTTTTGGGGAGGAGTTTTCATGTATTAAGTTCGATTTTAAGGACCTGAGCCAAATATTCACTTGAATATTTTTTAACAATTAATTATGAATTTCTAAACTAAGTGGCTTTTGAAAAAAAACTTGTTTATTTTTGTTTTTCTATTTATTCCAAAATTCCTTATTTTTACATAATGTTCTATATAAGTGATTATCATATATTTTAAGTAGTTTTATAAGCATTTTAACATATTAATAAGTATTTTAAAGATATTTCTATATATATATATATAAGTTTTAAATATAAAATTAAGTATCTTATAAATATAATAAAGGAACTTTGTATTTAATACTTGAGATTAAATAAATGGTTTTTAGGAATTACCTAAAAGTGTATTGCCTTAATTAATAAGCGTGGATATGCTTTGATCTTTAAAATAAATGTTTAAAGTTATTAATGGATAAGTAAATGGTTTTGGGTTATTGTAAATAGTGTTTTTAGCAACACTTGCTTTTAACCCTTATATTAATTATACTTGGGAATATAATTAGATATTTGTTCATGGATATTTAGTAGAAAAATACCGTAAATGGTTTTGGGTTTGTTGTGACAAATGTTTTGAGCAATACTTATCTTTAACCCTTAAATGTAATTAAACCTTTAAAAGGAGAGTTTTAAAGAAAATGATTAAATGGAATAGTTTTAGGTTTGTATTAAACAATGTTTTAGCAACATTTGTTTTTAAACACTTGAATTATATTTTGGAAGAAATATTATAAATCTTTAACAATGGAATATTAAAAATAATATCAAGTATTGAAATCTTTTATAAAGAGATAGAAAATGTTATTTGTTTAATTTATAAAAGAAAAGGAGTTTATTATAACAATGTTTTGGTAGTAATTGTTTTAATCTCTTTGACTATATTTCAATTAAGTAAAACTTGTTAAGTAATTTGTGAATATACTTACACCATTGGAATAAGTTTATGAATACTTTTTAAGTATTAAAAGAATAAATGAATAGTTAAATTTATAAAGACAAGTGTATATCTTTTATAAAGAGAAATCCAATATATTTATACAAGTATATAAAGGAAGTTTTGATTAATAAAAGAGTATTAATTAATAAAGGAAGTCTTGATTTATAAAAGAATTTTTATTAGATAAAAAGGACTTTTACTAATAAAAAGGGTTTTTAATTAATAAAGAATGAATTAGTTAAAATGGGATTTAAAGTCATTTATGTGACTTGATCGTGCTTTGGATGGATTGATAGTGCTTGTATGTTTGCTTGCTTATGGAGAGTATTCGAGAATTAGTTCCCTTATGCGATCTTTCGCACTATTGTTGAATAATACTAAATTCATCGATTCAGTCTTGGAGAGACTGGGATCGGTAAGTGTTCTACTTATCAAAAACCACTTCAAGGCTGAGATATGGGTTCTCTGTTTTGGAAGTGAATGATGGAAATCATGTGTGGTTCCAAAATCTGTTGAGATGATGGAATCCATGTGGGATTCATTATGTGGTTGAGTTTTGTGGAAAACTCGTATGATGATGCCGAACAGGACCTTGACATCGAAAATGGCTAGAAACAGAGTAGGCACATATCCAATAGGGTTTAGCTAACCTTAGAGGGTACTGATCAACTCTATTATCTAGAGTATGCTTATCGATTGTTGCTAGCGAGATTTGATCGTATTTGGGACACGTTTTCTGCATGAACCAGCTATGTCTTCCTTATTTGGTATATTTTATCTAGAGATATATAGTGCTCGGATAGGTACTTTCCCACCCTTGCCAGGAGACTTGCCTCGAGATACCGAGGACCCTCAAATGGAAAATTCATATACGAATGTGCCTTTGTGGTTTTGTTTGTATACCTAAATATACTATTAAATGTAACTAATGTAACCATTTCAGCTATGTTGTATATTTATATGAAACACCCTAGATATTATTATAATATCATTGGACTTTCTATTAGAAATGGTTTGGTTATCGTAAGGTAAAAACTCGTCCGTGTTTATTTACGACGTGGTCTTACGAGATACCTTTATTTCAATGGGGTTTTACAAACATTAAATAATTCAAATGACTTGAGTTTCTCATGTTGATTTACCAGACTGATCCAGGTGTTATTTTCCTTATAATGCTTGGGTCAGCTCCGTGTATATTTCCAGATATCGTTGATGATTCATTGGAGCTCTTGGAGAGAGGAGCTGGATGGTCCCTATCGTAGATTTTATTTCCGCTACATTACTTTGTTTTTGTTATATCAGTAATTGTGAGGACGTATTGTTATGACTGTCCAAGCTGATGATAGGTTAGTTTACTCTGATTATTATATCTATACTGTTTTCCTTTGTAAAAGTATCACTTTGATATTATATGTTACCATTCCATTGTGAGATTCTGATATTGTGTTCTCTTCTTTCTTGTTTCCTTTTTTACCCTAATGTTCTGCCTTTTCGGCACTTGGGTGCTCGGCACGTGAATACCGTGTATGTATTAATGTCGACATTCAGGGGTCGAAAAGGCGTTGGTTACAATACGATTAATCCATTATTATTAATATGTTATTAAATATATTTATACGCACGTAACTTAGGCTAACTAAATATTCCTAAGCGTGCGCAAAAATATTCATATTCTAAGATAAATGCTTCCTATACTAATTGTTAAAATGTCAAAACTTCCACATTTACACAAGGCTAAGTTCCATATAATAATTTACAAAATGGCTAATATCCTTAGCTAGACCAAACGGACTTGTATATATATTCACAAATGGAATAATAGCAAACTTATTTTACATTAGTATAATATAATAGTGCCTTTATTTTAAGGAAACAAAACTTACAATTTAAACCCTTTATATTCTGTTTGTACCAAAATTGGGCACAGCACTCTTCGGGCATGTTTGAAGTGATTAAAGTGAAGAATATAAATGGAAAATTAGGTAGATCTAACAAACACACCAAAAACAGAGCAACAGAAGTATGAAAACATAGAGATTTAGAGTGGTTCGGTGTTGTAGCCTATGTCCACTATAGAAAGTTTGATGTTTATTAACTACTCTCGCTGATTACAATTGTTTGCAATAGAACACTCGAGGTACAATGAAGATTTCGGCAAAGTATCAACGTTCGAGAGTCAAAAGTCCCTTTTCTGAAGGCCTTGGACTGCAATTTATAGGTGTAGGCTGAGAGTATCTGTCTCAAACTTTGAAAAACTACTTCTCTCATGTAGGTGGACCCACGTGATCGATCCCTGGACGTTTGGGATCGATCCATGATCCATACGCATGAAATTCGTATCGATCCAAATTTGATCATTTTGGGCCGAGATCGATCATAAACATTCTTTAGGTAGTACACAAGCTCCTGTGAAAATTTGGTGGCGTTCGGACTTGTAGATTTTGAGTTATGATCGATACAAGTTTGTGTTTTCAATGTACTGCCGAGCTCGTATCAATACAACTCGTATCGATACCTTCGTATCGCTTCAAGCTCGCATCGGTCAGGTGACGTGGCGCTATATTTTAGGATCGATCCACTTTTCATACCGAATGACCGAGTCTTCCTCTCTTTTAGGCTTTGTTCGTATCCACTAGTGTGACTTCATTCATATCCATCTATCGTACTCCATTTCGTATCGATTGTTGGTGGTCACTTCGTATCGATTTTAAAGTGTTCGATCTCATATCGATAATGTATAGCCTCTCTCATCTCGATCAGTAATGATCGATACGAATCATGTAGGTGAAGATCGATACGAAAAGTGCATTTAGGGAACCGATACGAGATGCCGATTATTGATGGACACGAAGTGTGTTAACTTGATGGATATGAAACAGCTCCAGTTCGATAGATACGAACTACATCTCTCTTGGGGAATGGATACGAACGTGATGTTTCCTCCCTGAATACAAACTGGCTGTTAGCCATGATGGATACGAAATAGGGCGAGCTTGATGGATACGGAGCAATGCATATTCGATGGATACGAACTAATGGTCGCTTGGGGGATACGAAGGAGGTCTTCTGAAGTGGTGGATACGGACTTGCATGGATACAAATGGTGTTGATTCCCTTAACCTTGATCGTTTAATATCTTGTGCATATGAACTTCGATTTACTTAAAATTTGGAACATTGGTTTTCATAGATTTGCTTGTCGTGTCATATCAATTGTAGCTCGATCCAGACTCGGGCAAAATTTACCAGTATCCATAGTAGGCCTGTGTATAACCGATCTTCGAGACGAACTGTCTTTGGTTTCCAATCAATTTCTTGGTGTCATGGCCTTGCCAAAAGGCAGGATAACATATTCTATTTGACTTTTATATATACATTGTTGAAGTAGAAAAAGGATTATTATTTACCCACACTATGGAAATAGACGCTGCAAACTACAAATAGGATAAATTCATTCTTTGCACATCATTTCCTACTAATTTTCGCTTTTAACCCTTTTTTGCAATAACATAAATTAGAAGAGGAAGTTGAATAGAACATAAATTACTCAAATTGCAAACAATAGATTTAATTCTACTATATTAACATAAAATAATTGAAACCCTAATAAATCCAAGAATTGACATTTTATTTGGGGGAATTTTGTAGTTTTAGGCTTTATGGTTTTCAAAAATATAAAATTCCCCAAGGCATAAAACATATTCAAATTTTACTATGCAAACTACTAAAATGTGAAAAACTAAGATTTCTACTCGCAGATAGTTTTCTTTTTCCTTTGGATCTGATTTATGCCCTTGCTTAACAGCTGCTTTTGGTTTCTTTTTTTTTTTTAAATATAAAATTATTCAACTGTATATAGATTAGATTCAGAATCAAATATTAGGGAAGAATAGAATGAGAAAATGAATAAATATCCAAAATATCTTACCTTTAAATCCAATTGATTTTGAATTGTAGAATTGAACATGAAGACTGATGTTCCAAATATTTTGTAAATTAAAGTGAGGGCGCTTGCCTTCTATTTATACTAGTTAGGATGCGCCCGAACCATAGGATTTAAGTTGTTTTAAAATAATAAAATCTAGTTTGTTCGTGGCCTAACCTAGACCAGTCCTCCATATTTAGCCGTATATTTTTTCCTGTCGTTCTTTGTTTATTTATTTCCTTTTTGTTCCTCTGACTTTAACGTTCATTTAACATTGCTTAAACCCTAAGCTTCCTTCAACGTTAAAAATATTAATTACCTCTTTTAATCTTAAACGTTAATGTTATTTAATTTTTAGATTCAAATTCATTCGAGTTGTTTTAAATTCAAAAACTTCAAACGTCAATAAGTTTTCCTTTTGAACTCCGGTCGCAAAAAAATTATATTAAATTTGATCATAAAATGGCCACGAATATAATGGTGTAACTTTCATGGGCAAATTCAGACATTTGCAAATTTTCATTTTTAGCTATACTATTAATTGATTAATTCTTATTAATCTTTACGGGGTGTTATAGGCAGGTTGAAGACTCTCCTCACATTCCAACATTGACTCTTGGAGATATATCTTTGATCTTTGCTATCTTTGAGAAGCTTTAGATGCTTTCTAAAGATGTTACTAATCTTTTGACAACTCTCTGTCAACTTATAGGTCACCCAGTGATCACCACTCTTCCAACGGTTTAAAAAAACTCCACCTCTATAATTATGGTCATCTCTACTGCATTAGTTTCCATTTCCATCCCTCAACCAACTCTGCTTCTACCATTAGGGTCAATCCCCATCCGAAAGTTGAAAAGATCGGTGCGCTTGAGGATGATGGATGAACTGAACGTCGTTGCCGATGATGAGCTTACTATCACCTAATTGTGGGTAACATTCCCTCCATAGTGGCTCTCAAGGCCATAGATGTTGTCAAGGTGAAGAAAACCAAGAAGGAACCAAGCATGGAGGTGATTCCTACTCATTTATCGATCCAGCTGCTTATCCCTCCAGGTCACACAAAACCACCTCCTTGTGTTTGTGACCGATGCCTCCAGTGCTCATGCCAACCTCAGTGACCCTATTAACTAGACCAACAAAAGGGAGACCTATTATTTTGAGAAAGGCAACCTAGAGAAGGAGAAAAGTATAAAGAAAGTGTCAGGCCAAGTAGGTGGCTGAGGACGGAAAAGGTGGAAGGAAGAAGTGATCAACTCTAGTTGCTTCTAGAAGACACACTCCTTTTTTTTACTCTCATGGATTTTGAATACACAGGTCTTTGTATTGCAGGAACGACCATCGCTCTTTTGTATACAAAGAAAGTTTAAGCAATGAAAGTTGTCTTCTTTCCAACTCTCTCATTTACTTTACTACATTATTAATTTTCATGCCTATGTATTTGCGCGCATGTACAAGTATATAATAATCTACAATGAAATTACTTATATATCATACTTGCATGTGTTTGCAATCAATTCAATGCTTTTATATATTGTATCTCTGTATAAATAAAGAAGGTTTTGCAATTGTTCAGTGTTTTTCTATTACTTAACCTTGTTTATTATCGGTTAAACTTCTCTTGTTCAACTAAACAATGTTGTATTTCATTAATCAACTTTGCTTATTATTAGCTAAATGTATCTTGTTTGACTACAAATAAAGTTATATTCCACCGATGCGGCTGAAATTATATGGTTCTTGTCTCGAATCAACACGAGCACCAATATATCTCCACAGTGTGCCTACAAAAGAAATTCGATTCAACACCAACTCCTATCTCTAGGAATTGGTGTCTTAGATGCCTACTCTGGGCATCCACTCCAGACCTCGCCTACCTCTGGGCATTGGTCAAAATATGAAAATTCAATTCTACATCAACTCCTATCTTCGAGAATCGATGCATTAGATGCCTATCTCCAAGCATCCTTCCTTGACCTTACCTACCTCTGGGCGTCAGTCATAAATGGAATGCATAAGGGCAAATCATCCAATCGACCCCTTGTCTGATTATATTCCAATGATCCGATCATGGGTCATAGGAGTTCGTTGATATCTATCTCCGGATACCTAAACATCTGATTATTCAAAAATACAGAATATCTGATTGTGCTATGGATCTTACAACACAAAGTTAGACTTCAAGAAATAGCTCTACTAATTTGAAAAGTAAGCTTTATTTATTAATAATAGAACGAAAATCATTGCCTTATTACATCAAATCCCAATAAATAGAATTTATTATTTACAATAAAGGAAATTAAGTGAAATAACACCATAAGTGCATGCTATTCCATATTAGTGGAATTGAAAGTTCCATCTTCAAGCTTCTGTGCAATCACATAGAGACCTTTCTAATTCGGACTAAGTTCTCCTATACCAGGAAAGACCCTTTCCAAAATAAAGTCGCCTATCTCAAAGTTATGGTTTCTAAATTTGGCATTGAATTGCTTTACTACTCTTATCCGATGAGTAGCTACCCTCGGATTAGCCTCTTCTCTCTTTTCATCGACCAAGTCGAGGGACTCAACAAGGGCTCCTCGATTATCTTAGGATCATAATAGAGTCTTTTATGGAAAGGGACTTCAGCTTTAATCGAAATTATGGCCTCGGTTCCTTAGGCCAGTGCAAACAGTGTATGACCAGTTGTAGACTTATGGGTTGTCTGGTAAGCCCACAATGCTAGTGATAGCTAATCTATCAAGTTGCTCTTAGCTCTTTTCAATCTCTTCTTAATGATGGATTTGATGATATTATTTATCACCTTCACCTTTCCATTTTCTTGTGAGTATTCTACCGTCGAGAAGTTATTCTCGGTTTGGTATCAAGTGTAGAATTATTTAAATTGGTTATTCTTGAATTGAGTTTTGTTATTAGTGATTTTCTACCATCGAACTCCAAACCTGCACAAAATGCTCTTTACTACAAAGTTGATCACTTTCTTTGAAGTAATCATTGTACGCAGTCCCACTTCAGCCCATTTTTTGAAGTAGTCCACTTCCACTATTGCATATTTCGCTTTGCCTCTCAACATCGGTAGCACACCAATGGTATATATTCCCCATACCGTAAACAGCCAAGGGCTAACTTGTAACAAGGCATAATTTTATCTAGACCTATCAAATGGGTTGGTCGAGTTTGACCCCTCATTTATGACGAAATCCATTTAATAAGCGGATTACCCATTTAACATATTTAAAGATTTAAATTTTATTTGACCAATAAAAATCAAATAAATATAAAATAATTCTAATTCTAATTTTTACGTTATGAATTTCGATAAAAATCAAATTTTAAAATTTTAAAATTTTAATTCTAATATTCATTGAAATTCAAATACGGGGATGTGGTAGCCTTTCCAAGTACAACTATTAGTCTCCATGGAGAACTACAGTGTGCGTTAATAAGATGAAGTATCTGAGTGTTCCATATTTTCCGTAATTTAGGTGAGAGTTAACCGATAGAAGTCTCGCCGGATTTCGAGTTAGTATGAAGAAGTTATTGCAGTCTGAACCAAAAAAAATAGCGGCTTCTGCACTAGGCGGAGTTCAATCCGAGTATTCCATATTGTCCATAATCTAGGTGGAAGTTTATTGGTCGAAGTCTCGCCGAATTACGAGTTAGTATGAAGAAGTTATTGCAGTCTGTGCAAAAAATAGCGGCTTCTGCACTAGGCGGAGTTCAAATATGGGATGTGGTAGCCTGTTATTTTCTAAGTACAACTGTCAGTCCCCATGGAGAACTACAGTGTGCATTCACAAGATGAAGTATCTGAGTGGTCCATATTTTCTATAATTTAGGTGGGAGTTAATCGGTCGAAGTCTCGCATGATTCCAAGTTAGTATGAAGAAGTTATTGCAGTCTGAACAAAAAAATTAGCAGCTTTTGCACTAGGCGGAGTTCAAATATGGGGATGTGATAGCCTGTTATTTTCTAAGTATAACCTTCTGTCCCCATGGAGAGCTACAGTGTGTGTTCAAAATTCTTATTTTCAAATTTTATATTTTCAAATTTTATGTTTTTAATAAATGGGTAAATGGGTTACCCGTTTATAACCCTTTTAAAAATGGGTCAACCCAACACATAACTCATTTAATAAAATTCATAAATGGGTTGACCCAACCCATTTATAAGTAGGGTAAATGGGTTGGGTTAATGGGTTGGGTCATATTTTGACAGGTCTAATTTTATCACATTAAACATGGATATTTAATATATTTTTATATAATTAAATGATGGATTTTATAACTCAAAATAGACCTCTTTTAAGTAATAACTAAAGATGGTAAAATTGTTTTAAAATTTGGTTTACAAAAATAATTAGTTTGAAGAAAAATCGAAAATGTAATCAAAAATAGTTTTTCGGATTTTCGACATATCATTGTCTAAAATTTGTCAGAACATGTTATACACACTAGATTATATATGTGAACATATATAAGAATACACTATGGGAAAAAATGCATCAGACGACAGATATGCTCCGTTGTCTGAATGCATATCTATTTGTCGTCTATTTCCATGCCATCTCATTGCACATCAGACCACAAATAAGCCCCATCGTCTGATATGCACCAACACATCAAACGAAAAAAAACCATACGTTGTCTGATGTTATAGTATCATTTCTATAATTTTCTATTAGACAACATATAAATATTGACTGATATGCATATCAATTACACTTATGTTATATTTGCAAAATGAAATAATGAATCACAATTTTATTTAAAAAAATATTTTATTTCAAATCAAATTCAAATACAATACAACTTTCACTATACTTACATTTTCAAATACAATACAACTTTCACTATTCTTACATTTTCAAATACAATACAATTTTCACTGTCACTCTCATATATACAACTTTTCTCTACACTCTCATATATAACATTTTTTTACTAGCACTCACTTACACTCACTTGAGTTTATTTTGATATTGATCTTCATTTGCTTGCTTCAGCTTGTGTCCAGCCATCTCTTATACCTGTCAAATAAACAACGCAGTAAAATGGAAAAGGAAACAAACCTAAATTGCAAAAATTAAATTAAATTTGAATATTTATATTGCCTCAGTTTATGGGTTTGTTTTCTCTTCATGTTTTAGACATTGCCGGACAATTATATATGTGCACGGACAAATTATGATATGCACAATGTATCACTACGAATATCACAAGTCCGGACATCGATTAAATCCCATGGACTATTGCAAAGGTTAAGCCCGAAGGCTCAACATAGTGCAAATGTGCACAAGGTCAAGCCCAAGCCTCATCAGGCTCAACTAAGGTGCACAAGGAAATGCAACTCAAACCAGGAAATCAAACCAGAAAATCAAGGAGGACCAGACTTTAACAAAAGGCAAACCACACACTACAACAAGATCAACTATGATATAAAATAAGTGCAGCGCAAATGTGCACAAGGTCAAGCCCAAGCCTCCTCGGGCTACACTCAGGTGCATATATCATAAAACAAGTATCATCAATTCAACAAACACAAGAGTACATAATGAATACAAGGCAAGAAATCTCAAAACAGTTTAAGCATAATGCACATAGGAGCAGCATGAACAAAGCTGAAGTGCACATGTATAAACCAGACAAAAACAAGGAAATCATGGCAATATTTCACACATATATAATACATATGTATGTGTGTATATACATGGAAGTAACAAGCAAGAAGACTGCATATAGCAGTAAAAACCATTCAAGGTTCAGGTTATTCAAGTATCAATTTCAGGCCATTCAAGGTTCAGGGAAGGAAATCAAAGAAAAATACATTTTGGTATCAAAGCATATATACATGTATAAATTTTTGATTACTTTGATACTTGAATGGCCTGAAATTGATACATGTATGAATGTGTGTGTGTGTGTGTGTATCTGTGTGTGTGTGTGTGTGTCTAAACCATTCAAAGCAAAATTCATACATGTATATATGTATAAACCAAAATGCATACAAAAGGATGTATACATGTATCAAAATGCATTCTAGGTTCAGGGAAAGCAATCAAAGAAAAATCCATTCAAGTATTAAAGCAAAATGCATCAAAAATTCAATATATGAACTCATGAACAATTCAAAAGCAGCTCAAAGCAATTGAAAATCAGCTCAAAGCACATATGTATATACATACATACATGAACACATGAACAATTCAAAAGCAGCTCAAAGCTATTCAAAATCTGGTTAAGGGATTTTACATGTATATACATGTATACATCTATGTATATGCATGTATACATATATATATATATATATATATATATATATATATATATATATATATATATAAAACATATGAACACATGAACAATTCAATGCACATGGAGATGCACAAAGTCGAGCAGCAGCAAACCAGATTCATAGCAGAATCAAGTATGATGAATTAATACAACAAACCATAGGGTTAGCAAAAAAGTGCAATCACACATATATACATACATATGTATGCATGTATATACATGGATGAACCAATAGCCAACATAAGCATCAAAGTTCCAGGAAACTGTAACATGGATAAACCACATTTTAAGTATCAAAACACATACCACATTTTAAGTATCAAAACGCATATATATGTATATACACACACACATAATCAACACATATCAAAACAATATAAAACATATGTATATACATGTATATATGCAATACATGTCAATTGTCAAATGCAATACATGTGAATGTATGTAATTGCACACTCAGGCTTAAACAACACAGTGTAATTGCTCACTGAGCAGGATGTATGAAAACAAATGAACAAGTTCAACTCAGTTCATCAGAAATAGGGAAGCTTGAAATAGAAATTCAACAAGGGTCAAAGCATACTGTGAATATATCAGAATACGTATATCACAAGTGAACAAGTCAAGTTTCAACGGATCATATCCAATTTGAAAATGAACAAGTATTCCAGAACTAAAAAGTGTAACAAGAACTGAAAATAAACAAAATTCAAGTATATACAAGAACTGGAAAAAAATACAAACATGACCAAAACATGTTGGCCAGTGCACTTCAGCCAAGTTTTGTTCATTGTCACATAAACACCCAAATCATCACAGGCAAATCAAGTCAAGATCAATACAAAATCGAATGGGGGCAGAAATCGAAAGGAAAATCAAGTCGAGATCAATATAAAATCAAAAGGGGTAGAAATCTCAACATATATACGGAAATATAGGAAATTAGTTCCTATAAAATAATCCAATTCATCATTGGCAGGATAATCAGATTCGAGAACAATATAAATCGAAAGGGGCAAAAATCATACCAAAATCAATGGATGAACAATCGACAAGGAGTCGCAACCATCAATAGCCATAATCGAAGAACACTCAATAAGGAATGAAGCACGCAACTATCAATTTGCACAAAGACGAGAAGGAGACGACTTCAATTTCATAAAACCCTAAGTTAACGATGAGAAGAAGATGGCGATTTGCACCTGAATAAAAATAAAAATGGGGAATGAAATAATAAAGGGGGGAATTGCGGCCACGAAATAATTAAGAAGGAAAAGTTGGCGCCAAAAATAAAATTTTTGATAACTTAAATCATACGACATATAAAATGTTGTCTGAATAACAAGCTTGTACATAGGAATTTCATGGGCCATTCGGACAATAGAAGAAAGATTATGTGGCTCTTCAGACAACAAATGGTTTTGTCATGTGTTGTGTGAAAAAGTGGGATAACAGAAAATCTACCTTATGTTGTGTGTCACTGTTATCTGATTCACTTTGTGGCATAGTGATAACATATGCTTTTGGCTACTAAAGTGATTAGGTAAAAATAAGTTTAAATATATACTTAAGTTAATAAAGTAGAATTTGATTTTCTTTTATAATTTAAAAAGAAAAAAACACAAAAGCTAAGACACAAAGTACATTAGCAAAAGAAGTGAAGTGATGGAAGAGTGAAAGGGGGTGGCGTGTGTAATGAGGAAGGAGGAGGGTTATGTGTCATTATTTTGGTGAAGGGTGTTTGTTATTTTAATAACAGGGTATTTTAATAATTTCCCATTATCCATTTTCTATAAAAATAATCCTACTTTCTCATTTCTCGCTTTTCTTCATTTCTCTTCATTTTTCAATTCTACCTTCTTCTTTCCCATGCTCTTCTCTACTTCTTCTGCGGCTTCCTAAAAAATTTAAATAAAAATCACTCTTTTCCACTTTTAACACTTAAACAAATTGCTAAAATCACTTCCACTTCTCTCTACTTTGCTTATTTACCAAAACAAAGTCCAAAACCCTCTATATTTCCCATGGTCGAGCCCTTCTAGCATCTAGGCCGAGCAACTTAACCCTCCTCATGGTCTTAAAAAGCAAGTCAGTAGAAAGAAATCTAGGTCTATGTTGTGTTTTCTAGGCTGCAGTAGTTTAGTTGCAAGTTCATGTTGGTTTAGATGGGTAAAGCTCACTTTAAAAATCAAGTTTAAAAATTTATTATTTGTTATAATAATCTTAGTTGATTACATATATTTATAAGTGTTTGGAATAATTATTGTTTGGTTTGATTTCCATCTGAAAGCGTGGCATATGTGATATTTTTTCGAGGACTTGAATGAATTCGAAGTGTTCATAGTGAAAAGGTCGCTACGACACATTTTGAAGTGCGTATGTAATGATTTGCAAGTGACAAATTTTCCTTGATTTTTGGATGTTATTTACAATGTTATATATATTTGCTTATGTGGATAAATGTTGAATGACGATTGGTATAGTTAACATACTTGAATTGGTTTTTATCCGACATCGAAATCCTGTGTTTCCTTTAAACTAGTTTACTACTTTGTTGTAACATCCTCAATTTTGAGGCCCGAAACTAAGCGCTACAGATGTTGCAATTATCGATAGTATTAATCTCCGATAACAAAATTCGGGTATGTTAATGTTATCCATAATATCAGAAGCATAAGAATATGAAATAATTTTAAACACAATTTCAAAGCAAACTTTCACATTTCATTTCAAAGTCATAATTTCATATTTGTACATAATCCCAAATGCTACCCAAGTTAAGATGAAATATAATTGTTATAAAATACTCCGAGAGCGACATATGAAGATGCTCCTTGATTGATGAGTGTTACTGAATAGACAGATACATACACTGTCAATGCATTCATATAACAACTGATATAACACAACGGATAATGGTAATAGATAGACTCTTACATAGCTAGCCTTGCCTCTTACATGTCTTTGGAAGCTTTATTCACCAAAACCTACTTAACTTGGAAAGTCCTATTCCCGACCTACTCAAATCAAATTTTGAGCACCTAAGGGTTTAAGTTGGAAGACATAAACTTCGAGTCAGACAAAAAGCCTAGTGCGAATAATAATATGCCATCTCGGTTTTATAGATATTCTTTGAGACCGCGTCGTTGAGCAGAACGGGTTTTCCCCTCACTACTATCCCTTTATAAAAAATATCTTTTGCAAATCAAATTCATGCAACCAAACTTGTTAAAATAGAAAATATGAACAGTAATGTTCATGCATTCTACATAGATATCCATAAATTAGCGGACTATCCATCCCAAAGTTTATTTTTCATAGGGTAACTACCAACCTATATGGCTAACTCAGACCTACCTAATATATCAAATTTACTAAATGACTATTAGAAGAAAACTGGACGGTCTGTCCAAAAACACTTATCCTAGTATTTATCTGACTATCTGTCAATCTCATATTTTTGCTAGGCTTACTACGAGCCTAAAGGTTTTATAGGCTAACCTATAACCTATCTTATTCTTATGTATTCCTTTCTGTGCATACACTTACTTTCAGTCTTACTCCTGACAAAGAACTACACATTAGAATTTTAGATTTATATCAACTAGGAGCTAACAGCTGAAGTATAGGGCGCTACCCTACACCAGTCCGATATGGTTTCTAATCTCCGAGCCAAATTTATCTGATCACAATCTATCCAAAAGTAACAAAAAAAATAATCTCTTTAGTAAAAATACTGGGCTAAATACCCTTTTCTATTTCCTTGAAATATAATTCTTTATAAATGATTTAACTCTTGAAATCGTATTTAAAACAAGGAAAATTATAGCTCTTTACTTTTTCAAAATATTTATGCCATGATATATTCTTTTATAAAACTCTGTTGAAAAATCTCGAAATCGCTTGAAAGTTATCTCACATCGAAACCATAGGCTATAAATCCAAAACAATATAAAGCATTTATATTGATAAAACTTGGCAAAGATATAGTCGATGAGGGTCTTCGCGCTTCTAAATATTAAAAGCCTTTACTGTTGAAACATAAGGGTATAGGGTCGAAGTTAACCATTTCATATAGCATATTAAAAAATCCTAGACGATACTCGGCGACATAGATAAATCTCGGCATCACAGCCTTAAGAAAAGTTTAGTGGAAAAATTAGGTCCGAAGTTATAACAGACAGCTACATAACCTTCTTTGAAAATAGGTGATAAGCATTAGAGTTGGTAATCATTAAATTTGAAGTGATAACACGCGACATCATTGCCTTCTAAAAATTTGCAGCAAGGAATAGGTTCAGAGCGACTTCATTGCTCTTTAAAGTCATTAATAAAATATGCAGCTTCGCTATCGCCGCTATAAGTTACTTCGAGAACATTGGGGTCGGCGACATTATACGCAGGCGGCAACATGCCTATTTATATAAAATGCGGTACTTAAGTTATGCGGCAATGCCATCGCCGATGAGCACGACGTCGACTTTGATGCATGGTTTTGCTCTTCAACCAAACTGTTCCATTCCATACTAACTGTAGTTGGTGTCATATGTATCACACTTGATTGGCATTGAAGCCCATACGGGTGGAGGGGTGAAGTGCGGCATCGTGACTAATGGCGTGGCATGACTGTAATATATATGAAAATTATTTTCATACTAATGACACCAACTCAAACTCAAACTTATCAAATAATTTCATAAATCATTTCAATAAATTCACCAATAAGCATGTAACCTATCATAGCCCGGCATAATATAAACAAAAGAATCGAATTTATGCTTAAAACCAAAGACAATACTTAAAACATGAGATGCATAACTATTATTCACCTTGAATGGTTAAAAAGGTTGATATTTGGATTTGATTTGATTCTCCTGAGCTTTCTACTTATTTTCTTAGCTTTTCTTCCTCTTGAATCCTCCAGCAATGGTCGACCTAAGGTTTAATTTCATTTGTGTAAGTGTAAAGTGAATGAATGAGAAAGGAGGTGGGGTTTGTATTAGGAAATGTAACCTTTTTCCTATTTTACCCTTCCCTTGAATTTCTCCTTCTTATTAATGTTCAAATTAATTCCATTAGTTCATTAATTAAGGCTCGACCTATACTAATTATCAGATCTCAATCTCCTTACCATTTTACATTATTTTATTTTATTTATCTAATTAAATATTCTAAATAATGTTAATCAAATTTAGGGTTGTTACGGTCTCCTCTCCTTAAGGAATTTCATTATCAAAATTATGCTATGGTACACACATTAGACATATAAGCATAGATGTAAAACATACCATCGTACAATTCAGGATAAGTCTCCTTAATCCCGCTCTCTATTTCCCAAGTATGGTTTCTCTCGTCATCACTTTACTGGACTTTTACTAATCTGACTATCTTGTTCCTTAGCTTCTTCTCACCCCTTACTACAACTCGAACTGGTTGTCTCACAAAAGTCAAATCCGGTTCTACAACTAAATCTTCCAATGCAGTCGGAGTTATAATAGTCTTTGGATCTCGAACACACTTCCTTAGATGAGAAATATGGAAACATTGTGGACTCCAGTCAAACTATTCGATAACTCTATCCTATAAGCGACTTTCCCGATCCTTTCTATAATAGGAAATAGTCCAATAAACCTAGGTGTCAATTTCCCTGATTTCCCAAACCTTATTACACCCTTCATCGGTGATACTTTGACGAAAACATGATCTCCAACTGAGAACTCCAGGTCCTTGCGTCTCTTATCTCCCTAACTTTTATGCCTAGACCGAGCTTCCTTCATTCTAGCTCAAATTAACTCAATCATTTATGCAGCTTCTCTTACTAATTTTGGACTAAGAAATAATCTATCTCTGGTCTCTAACAAACATACGAGTGATTTACACGGCCTTCCGTACAAAGCTTCAAAAGGTACCATCTCTATACTAGTCTGATAACTATTGTTATACAAGAATTAGACTAAGTGTAGATGCTCTTCCCATGATCCTCCAAAATATAGCACACAAGCTCTTAAGAAATCCTCCAAGACTTTGTTAACTCTTTTTGTTTCATATTAGTCCGTAGATGGTAAGCGGTACTCATCTGGAGCTTGGTACCTGAAACTTCTTGTAAACTTTTCTAGAATTCTCTAGTGAACAAGGAACCTCTATCACTAACTATACTACTAGGAACTCCATATAGTCCAACTATATTCTTCATGAGTAACTTAGCTAAAACCGGTGCCATTCTTGTCGAATTAACCGGAATAAAGTGTACATTCTTGGTCAGTCTATCTATCACGACCAATTATTTCATTTCCCCTATCCGACCTTAGCAACCCATCTATGAAATCCACAGATATAGAATCTCGTTTCCATACTGGTATGTCTAAAGGCTGAAGCAATCCACTAGGCTTCTGATGTTCGGCTTTCACTTGCTGGTGATTCAGACACAGTTTTACCCATAAGCCTACATCCCTTTTCATACCCTCCTAGAAGAAACTTCTCTTGATATCCCTATATATCTTAGTTCCTCCAGGATGAACAGTAAACTTCGATCAATGACACTCCTTAAGGACATCTTTTCTTAGGTCACCCACATCTAGAACATATATCCTGCTTTCTTTCTTAACCATACATTTGGTCAAGATAAAAATCCTTCAAATTGTCAATCTCAGTTCCACCTTCCAAGCTTCTAATTCTTTCAGTTAGCATTGGATCATCTCTTTGTTTAGAAGCAATTCTGTCGATCTATACTGGTCAAACTTCCAAACAAGATAACATGCGACACACTGACTAGAACTGGTAGTCGATCTTAACTGCACACTACAAGTAGTCAATTCTTCCAAATCTTTCCACTCCAACATCGTTGCTAACATGGCATTTTGATGTTTCCTACTAAGCGCATCTACAACTTTATTTCATTTCCCCAGTGTGTACTCAGTTCCAAAATCATAAGCAGCTAAAGGCTCCAACCATCTATGTTGTCTCATATTCAACTCCTTTTGAGAGAATAAGTACCTTAAAGACTTATGATCTGTATACAACTCAAATCGTTCTCCCAAATGGTAATGTCTCCCCACCTTCAAAGAAAATATTACAGTAGTGAACTCTAAGTCATGAGTCGGATATCTAACTTCATGCGGTCAGAGCTGTCGAGAAGCATAGGCAATCACATTACCCTTCTACATTAACACAGCTCCTAATCCAGTTTTGTATGCATCAGTATACACCACCAAATCTTGATTTTCATCCGGAATAACTAACACAAGCGTATTGGTCAATAAATGTTTTAGCTTTTGGAATGCCTCCTCACATTTATCGGTCCAAACATACTTCACGTCCTTCCTTGTTAGTTTAGTTATCGGTGCTGCTATACGAGAGAAATCTTTAATGAATCTCTGGTAGTAGCTAGCTAGTCCAAGAAAAATCTTTATCTCGGTCGTTGTCTCGGATCTCTTATAATTATTAACTACTTCGATTTTAGCTGGATCCATAGACAACCCACTTTTTGAAACTACACGACCAAGGAATTTCATTTCCTTCTTCCAAAAATGACACTTTGAAAACTTCGCTTTAAGTTGATGCTACCTCAACGTCTCAAACACTATTCTAAGATGAATCTCATGATCTCTTTCATCCTTAGAATACATCAGAATGTCATCAATGAATATCAATACGAACCTATCCAAGTGCTCTTGGAAAATCCGATTCATTAAATCTATGAAGAAAGCAACGCATTAGTTAATCCAAATGGCATTACTAACCACTCATGCAAACCATATCTTATTATAAACAAAGTCAATGGAATACTGTCTTCTGCCACCCTTAGTTGATGGAACTCTGCCGCCAAATCTAACAGAGAAGATACTTTGGCCCCACTTAACTGATGAAATAAATCATCAATTCTCGGCAAAGGATGTCGGTTCTTTATTGTCTTTTCATTCAACTTACAATAATTGATACACATTCTTAATAACCCATCTGGTTTCTTCACATATGCTGCAGCCGCTCCCCAAGACAAACTGCTTGGTCTAATAAAAAAAATTCCTTCTAAGTATACAAGCTGCACCTTTAACTCCATATCTGCAGATTTCATTCTACTAGGCGATCTACTTATGGGTTCATCTCCAGGTAAAAGATATATTCAAAACTCAATAGCTCGTTTCGACGGTAGTCCTATAACAGGCTCAAAGACATTTGCAAATTCTCTAACACGAAAACCTGATTCAACTCATCTTCCTCCTCCATTGCACCCAACAAAGCACAAACATCAAAACTTGGATTCTTTACTGAGTACATAATTCGGTCACTACTATCCAGCAACAGCTCCTGCTTACATCATGTTGACAAAGAACTAATACATTACTCCCTTATCAACCGGTGGTGTCCCAACACCTACATTAGCAGTTGTTTGTCGACCTGGATTCCTTCTAATATTGGGCCTGACATTTCCATTGGTAGTGGTGCTTTCTCCACCGAGATTTACTCTTTTGTTTTCCTGCCTTCATATCCTACTTTCTTAAATCTGCATATGAACCTTAGTAAGATATGGATGAACGGTCTAAGAAAGAGGGAGAATAGAGATAAAGTGTATACTTATATGTTAACGCTAAAAAGTATAACGCTAACACCCTGGTGTTTGGAGTAATCTAGTGAAAGCACCACCCGTCTACACGGGAACTAAAAGTAAACAGAAAAAGGGAAAAAACAGTAAAAGAGATAGCAATTTTTATAGTGGTTCGGCCTAAAGTTAAGCCTACATCCACTTTACATCCTTCATTATGTTCTTTGATCACACTATTACAAGATTACAAAACTTTTACAACACGATTTCTTGGTTACAACACCTTTACAACACTTTTCAATGATTACAACACAATCGAAGCAAGAGATTAGAACTTTGATGACGGATTGCTCTTTGGATCCATGTTGAATGAAGTAGAACTGTTGATGAGGAATCTTCGATGATTGAAGTGTTGGAGGAGTCCAAAAAATAGCAGAGTATCGACGCTTTTTGAAATCCGGAAAAAATCCCCTCTTCAATGTGGAATTGGCGAGGCATTTATAGGGAAGAAACTGGGTCTAGGTCGTAGGTCGTGAGCGACCTAAGGGATAGGTCGTAGGTCGTGAGCGACCTAAGGGGTAGCAGGAGAGAGAGCGGCGACCTAAGGAGCTATGGTGCCGGGAGTGGTGGGTCGTTAGCGACCTAAGAAGTTACAGTATTAGAATTGTCTTCGTTTGGATAGGTCGTGAGCGACCTAGTAGAAGAGGAAATGTCAAGCTTAGGTCGTGAGCAACCTACTGGAAGAGGCAACAAATGGCTTTGAGTATGCATAGGTCGTTAGGTCGCTAGGTCGCTAGGTCGCTAGGATGTTAGGTCGTTGGGTCGGAAAGTGTTAGGTCGCTAGGTCGCTGTCTATTACTAAGTCGTTAGGTCGTTGACCACTAGGTCGTAGGAGGTTAGGTCGTTGACCACTAGGTCGTAGGAGGTTAGGTTGCTTAGGCTTGCCGGGTTGCCACCCCCCCTGGACCCCCCCTCCGTAGGGGATCTTATTTGAAAAAACAATCAGCAGGACTTGCTCTGTTGAGATGTTGAATTGACCATTCTTCGAGACGAATTGTCTTTGGCTTCTCGGTTGATTTTATGGTATCACGGCCTTGCTAAAAGGCGGGATAACATTATATATAGCAAATACAAGTACATTACTATATCATTATCCCATACCCCAATCTCATTCTCTCATTCATTTGGATTATATTTTCAAACCTCTTTTAAATATAATTTATATTTAGTTTTTTACATAAAAATACTAAGTTGTAACATCCCCCGTTTTAAGGTCCGAAACTAAGCACTACTGATGTTGTAATCATCTATAGTATTAATCTCATATGAAATGCGGGTATGTTAATGGTATCCATATTATCAGAAGCACAAGAATATGAAATAATTTTAAACAAAATTTTCAAAGCGAACTTTCACATTTCATTTCAAATTCATAATTTAATATTCAGTACATAATCCCAAACATTATCTAGGTTCAAATGAAATATAATTATTACAAAATACTCCAAGAGCGACATATGAAGATTCCCCCTTGATTGATCAAAGTTACTAAATAGACAAATACATCTACTATCAATACATTCATACAACTACTGACATAACATAGGGGACAATGGTAATAGATAGACTCCTACATAGCTAGCCTTGCCTCATGCATGTCTCTGGAAGCTTTAATCTCCAAAACCAACTTAAACTAAAAAGCCCTTACTCCCGATCTAGTCAAATCAAACTTTGAGCACCCGAGAGTTTAAGGGGAAAACATAAACTTCGAGTCAGACAAAAAGTCTGGTGTAAATAATAATATGCCATCTTGGTTTTATAGATATTAAGTGAGACCACACCGTTGACCGAAACGGGTTTTCCCTCACTAATATTCCTTTTTAAAACATATCTTTTGCAAGTCAAATTCCTACACCCTAACTAGTTAAAATAGACAATATAAACAGTAATGTACATGCATGTTACATAGGTAATCATGACTATCTGTCAAATTAGTGGACTGTCCATCCCAATGTTTAATTTTTGCAGGGTAATTACAAAATTATACGACTGACTCAGGCCTAACAGATATACAAATTACCTAACTGACTGTTAGAAGAAAACTGGACGGCCTGTCCAAATACACTTATCCCAGTGTTACCTGACTATCTGTCAATCTCATAGTTTTGCTAGGCTTACTACGAACCTAAAGGTTTTACAGGCCAACCTACAACATATCTTATCTTTATGTATTCCTTTCTATGTGTACACTTACTTTTAGCCTTACCCTCGACAAAGCCTTACACACTGGAATTTTGGACTCATATCAACTAGGGGCTAATAACTGAAGTATAGGACGCTACCCTACACCGGTTCCATCTAGTTTTCTAATCTCCAAGTCAAATTTATCCTATCATAATCCATCCAAAAGTGAGAAGAACAATAATCTCTTTAGTAAAAATCCTAGGCTAAATATCTTTTTTATTTCCTTGAAAACATAACCCTTTATAAATGATTTAACCCTTGAAATCATATTTAAAACAAGGAAAATTATAGCCCTTCACTTTTCAAATATTTATGCTATGATATATGCTTTTATAAAACTTTATTGATGAATCTCATAATCGTTTGGAAGTTATCTTACTTCGAAACCATAGGCTATAAAGATAAAACAATATAAAGCCTTTATATTGATAAAACTCGATAAAGATATAGTCGATGAGGGTCTTTGCCCCTTGAAATATATTAAAAGCCTTTATTGCTGAAACATAAGGGTATAGGGTCGAAGTTAACCACTTCGTATAGCATATCATAAAATCTTAGAAGATACTCGGCGACATAGATAAATCTCGAAGTCACTTCCTTAAGGAAAAATAAGCGGCATCATTAGGGCCGAAGTGATAACAGGCGGCTACATTGCCTTCTTTGAAATCAAGTGATAAGGATTAAAGTTGACAATCATTAAAGTCGAAGTGATAACATGCGGCATCATTGCCTTCTAAAAACATGCGGCAAGAAATAGGTTCGGAGTAGCTTCCTTGCCCTTGAAATCATTAATAAAATACGCGGTTTTGTTATCGCTGTTATAAGTTACTTCAGAAACATTAGGGCTGGTGATGTTACAAATAAGCGATAACATGCCTACTTATATAAAATGCGGTACTTAAGTTATGCGGCAATGCCATCGCTAACGAGCATGACTTTGCCTTTGATGCATGGTTTTACACTTCAACCAAACTGATCCATTCCACACTAACTACAGTTGGTGTCATATGTATCACACTTGATTGCCGTCAAAGCCTATAGGGGCGGAGTGATGAAGTGCGGCATCGTGACTATCTGCGTGGCATGGCCGTAATTTATATGAAAAATGTTTTCATACTAATAAAAGTAATTTCTTTCCACCAACCCCTATTGTGTGTCAAAATCTTATTGGTTAATAATCACTTTATCAAAATCCTTTTCCAGAAAACTGCCATAAGGCAGATTTATTATTCCCAAAGCACTTTGCAAACCAAACCTTTTATTCTAATATTTTAATATAATACTTAAGCTTTTTTAGCTTAATTAATTCATAATAACTCATAAATACTTAGGAAAAATTCCCAAAAATCACAATAAATCAAATTCACCATTTTCTTTAACATATAAAAATTTCGAGGCCAAAAACGTTATTTAACTATTTTCAATAATCAAAATTCGAAATAACCCATTTTCTCCATTTAGAAAATTCATAATAAATTCATATTTACCTAGAAATATATAAAATTAAAAATCCACTTCTAAAATAATGTTTCTAACATCATATCAAAATCCCAAGTCATTTGGATATCGTATGATAAGTTTGAAGTTTTCCAACTCAAAGTTATCAAATAATTTCAATAAATTGTCCAATAAGCATACAATCATTCAATATATCATAGCATGGCATAATATAAACAAAATAATAGAATTTATGCTTAAAGCCGAAGATAATACTTAAAACATGAGATGCATAACTATTATTCACCTTGAATAATTAAAGAATGTTGAGATTTGGATTTGATTTGATGCCCCTAAGCTTTCTACTTGTTTTCCTAGCTTTTCTTCCTCTTGAATCCTCTAGAATTGGCTTGCCTAAGCTTTAATTTCGTTTGTATAAGTGTAAAATGAATGAGTGAGAAAGGAGGTAGGGGTTTGTATTAGGAAATGTAACCCTTTTCCTATTTTACCCTTCTCATGAATTCCTCCTTCATATTAATGTTCTAATTAATTCCAGTGATTCATTAATTAAGGCTCAACCTATACTAATTATCAAATCTCAATCTCTTGACCATTTAACATTATTTTATTTTATTTATCTAATTAAATATCCCAAATAATATAAATCAAATTTAGGGTTGTTACACTTGTTTTCTAAGAATGTTTGCAAAAGATTTTCCAAACTTAAATTTTGTTTTCAAACCTTTTTACCAAGTTATTAGAGTGGTTTAAATTATGAAAAGAAAAGGGTTAAAAGTTATTTGATTTACAAAATAGTTTTGAAAGTTATTGTCTATATAGCGATAGTCGTTATGGATGCAGTTTGTAAATCGATAATTTTTGTGTAAAGAAAAGGAGTTTCTACTTTAGATATTTTTGAAAAGTCTTTTAAAAATGTGTTTATAAGTACTAAAGAGGAAGTTTGAAATTTTAAATATATTTTCAAGAATTTAATTAATAATTTAAATAAGAGGTTTAAATTTTATCTGCTTTGTTTCAAAGCTCGGGTTTTGTTTAAAAGCAACTATCTTTTTAAAAGGATGTTTTAAATACAAGGGATTTCTTTGTCTGTGTCATTAAGTAACATCAAACAAATGTGGTAAGTTGTGATAAAATGTTGACTCATTTGTGGAAGGTAAGTCATCTTGTATTTAGCACTAAAAGCTGATGAGTAGACTTTCCTCTATCTATGAGATCTTGAACCAAATTTTCTAGGCGAGGGATAGAGAAGTCAATGTCGAAAATGTGATAACTATAAGAGGGTTCGATAAATGGCTCATGATTAATTAAGTATATGGAAGGTACTACATTGTATACTTATATGGAAACTCTTCTCTATCTTAAGAAGTAAGAATGTATGTCGAGGCAAGGATAGTTTTCTAATTTGTCCGACTTCATTATTAATCAAGGGATAGTACTGTTCGAAATTGAAAAGTGGCGAGAAGTATAGGATGTCCTATTTTCCATATGCAATCTATACTTACACCCAGATGGTGGTTTTTCCACTATCGATAACTTGACCAGTTTTGAAATTATCAATTATTGGTCCGGAGAGACCAGGATCAGATAAGCATGAGTCATCCGAAAACAATTTCGAACCAACATATGGTTTGAATTTGAAACATCTTGAAGATGATGGAATCAAAGACAGAGTTCTTTAAAGTGTATGGGCTACTTGCTACAAATCTTAAGAATGTAGTAGAAGTAGTTTCTTCGGTTTGTTCATATCCTGAACAACTTGCATGGATGAATGTTGGCATTGCATTGCTGCTTGGAGGCAGTGTTAGCATTCCAAATGGGATTTGCTAAAAAGGTAAAACGCAGCCTCTAGCCTTATGCTTAGGAATAACTAAAATAAGGGAGATGCAGCAAGACTATGTGGGTCGCACCCATTAGGGTATGATCATCCTGATCTAGATCGATATTTTCAGGCTAAGTCTGCTCATGACCCAGTACAGTTTTGATCGCAATCGAGGGATAATCATATTCGGTACTATCAAGGAAGGTGTAGGTCAGTTCTATATTGGTGGGGATCGAAAGGATTTCGTACTTGATTCATTTTTCTAAAGGTGTATTGTGGCATGCAGTACCCTAGTAGCCTTGTCATTGCATGGAATCCATTTTCCAATAAGTGGCTTATGGACTTGGTTCTGCCAAAATATGTTGGAACATGATATGCAAGCATTCCAGCCATGTTATATATTTATTTTAAATCCTAGACATTATTATAATATCACTGGATTTTCTATTTGAAATGGTTTAATTATCTAAGGTAAAAACCCGTCTGTATTTATGTTCGGCATGGTCTTACGAGATACATTTATTTTTGAAGGGTTTTGTACATATAACAATTCATTTGTTTTAAGTTTACTCACACCAGACCCATCTCTGACTTGGAGTTTTTCTTTATATCCCTTAAGTTCTTGGATACTCTAATTTTATGAGTAGCCATGTAACTCAAATTCTTATGGATGCATTTTGGAGGAGCATGCAGAAGGAGGCTTTATCGTTATCTAGTTATCTACTTTATTTCTGTAGTGTTTTTTAGTTATGTATCAACAATTGTAGGGGCAGATAGTTATAACTGTCCCTAGCTGTGGGTAGTACCTGTTGTAATTATGGTGTTTAGTTTTGGGAATGATTAAATGTATTATTTTATGTTCTATTATATATGATTTCCTTGCATTGTGAGATTCACGGTTCTTCTTCTTGTCTTTTCTATTTCATTTACCCCAACAGCCTTTCTTTCAGACACTTATATGGTCGACACATGAATACTGTGGATGTATTAAGTGTCGTCTTTGGAAGGAAGCAAGGCGATCGTTACACGTGGTATCAGAGCTTAGGCTAAGCGAACACCTAGGCCTTGGTTGGGGTTAACTCATTAGAGATAGGGTTAGTAATACCCTAGAAATGAGTTTAGTCTATGAGAGTGCGCACTTGTAATTTTTATTCATACACACATACACACATATATGTATGTATGTATATTCGTGTAGTTTGATCAGCTTTGATATGTTTGATTTTGTACCCTTTTCCTTAAGTTAATCTCATCTATGTATTCTAAAGTTATCTTACTATATCTAGGTAGAAAGAATGAGTAATAGAGCAAGACGAGGGAGGGGATCTTGTAGCACCATGACCACCAATGGTCAAACTCCGAATATTAGAAGAGTTGAGGTAGTTGAAGAGGCAACACCTATGCAACCCCATGTAAACTTTGCAACTTTGTGTAAAGACTATACTAATCTAGGTGGAAAGCCGTTCAAGGGCACATAATCCATTATCAAAGTCCAGGCTTAGCTTCATTCTTATGAGAAAATTTTCAAGAGGCAAGATATTTCAGATTAGAAGAAGTGTTTCTAGGCATCTTGGCAATTACAAGATGGAGCATCTACATGGTGGGATTCAGTCACAACGAACGTCTTGGAGGGTAATTTTTCTTAGGCGAGGTTTAAGGAGATGTTTGGAGATCAGTACATGTTCGCTGTTGGGAAGAACCATCTCTATAAAAGTTTCTTAGATCTTAAGCAAGGAGATTTGTCGCTATATGAAACCAAATTCAACAAGTTATCATGATTTGGTCCGAGATTAATTAATATCCCTCTTGAGAAAAATGGATGTTCGTTGTTGGGATGAGAGAAGGTTTTCATGAGAAGATGATTGTCTATCTAAAGTGATCTTTTGTGGACTTAGTGGATATGGCTTTGTGTTATGAAGTTCTTGAGAAGAAGAAGCCGGTAGCAGCACTTAGCAGCAAAATAGCAACAACCTAACCAGTAAGGAATGAAGCAATGGGGAGGAAAGCCATTATAAGGATTATAGTTATAATATCTATAATCAAAAGGCTATATCGTAAGATTCTGTAAGAATTCCAGAGCTTAGAAGCAACAAACAAAACCTATTTCTCCAATGGTTCAAAAGACACTCTATTTTAATTGCCACCAACCGGGGCATATGATGAAGGATTGCCCATTGAAGAAGAAAAGGGAGCATGTCAAAGTTTATGCTATTAAGTATGAATCGTCAACCTCAGCAGATGTTAAGGGGAGAGTAGTTCTTGAATGTTTTATTCATTAATGGCATTTTGGTTCAAGTATTGTTTGATAATGGACTTATCATTGTTTTATTTCTAAAGAATTGGTAGATTGATTGCAACTTTCCCCAAGAATTGTAGAAACCCCTATTTTTGTGTCCAACCCCATAGGTGGTGCTACTAATCTGTGCATAATTTTTGAAAATGTGCAAGTTACTTACCTTACCCACCATTTTTCATAGGACATGTTTGTTTTGGATTTTAATGTGTTTGATGTTTTTTTAGTATGGATTGGCTAGCAAGGTATAAAGCAATCTTAGATTGTGTTGGGAGGATGGTATCTTTAAAATCCAATTTGGTGAGAATTGTGGAAATATCCTGTGGAGAGTCTAATAAGTTGATGAGTAGTTTCCTTTATGCATTGGATTCGTCCCAAAAAGTGTTAAGGTTGATAATAATTGTTCAGAATTTCCCTTATGTTTTTGAAGAAGTTAACAGTCTATCTCCACATCGGGAGATTGAGTTTCATATTGACTTCATTCTGGGTTGGAAACTGATTATTCATCCTATTCGTAAGATGGCTCCAAGAGAGGAGGAGGAGTTAAGAAATTAAACTAACGGTTTATTGAGAAATGGACTGATTAGATCTAGTCGCTCAAGTTGTGAAGCAGTTGTAGTTTTTATTGCAAAGTTAGATGGATCATTAAGACTTTATGTGGATTACCATGAGCTAAACAAACAAATAATTCAAAAAAAGTATCCCCTGCGTGGTATAGACGACATGTTTAACAAACTACATGGTGCTCGAGTATTTTTCCAAATGGACCTTGCTATAGGATTTCACAAGTTAAGAATAGCAGATGATAGTATACCATTAACAGCATTCAGAGACCAGATTGTTCTTTGAGTGGTTGGTTATGCCTTTTGGGCTAACCAATGCACCCTCTTATTTTGTGGATCTTATGAATCGAGCTTTTAGAGATATGCTTAATAAGTTTTTGTTAGTCTTTATAGATGATATTCTTATTTATTCCAAGATTGAGGAGGAACATGAACGTCGTCTGGAAGTGGTACTTGAAACATTAAGGAAACATGTTTTAAGAGCTAAATTTTTTAAGTGTCTTTTTGGCAATTGGAAGTAAGGTTCCTCAGACATGTTGTGTCAGAGGATGGTATTTCAATTGATCCATCAGCTGGTTGAGATTGGAAGACACCGTAGACTTCAACAAAGGTCGGAAGCTTTTAGGCTTAGTAGTATATTATAGAAGATTCATTCAAGACTTCTCCAAGATCGCCTTACACCAAACAAAGTTAACAAAGAATGATGTTAAGTTTATTTGGACTTCAAAGTATGAATAAGCATTTATTGAGTTAAAGGAAATGTTAACCAGTGCTCCGGTCTTAGCTATTCCTGATGGAGGTGCAGGATTGATGGTGTATGTGGATGCTTGTGGCATAGATTTTGGTGTGGTGTTGATGCAGCATCAAAGAGTTATTACTTATGTTAGTAGGCAGCTGAAGCCTCATGAGTGTAATTATGCAACACATGTTTGGAGTTATTAGTTGTTGTGTTTGCATTAAAGATGTGGAGGCATTATTTGTTAGGTGAAAAGTTCTAGCTCTTCATGGATCATAAGTCCTTGAAGTATATTTTCATGTAGAAGGATTTGAATATGAGGCAGCAACATTGGTTGGAATTTCTAGTGGCATATGACTTGGACATTTTATATACGTTGGGAAAAGCTAATGTGGTGGTGGATGCTCTGAGTAGAATTGCATTTTTGGCTCTGTTGGAAGTTTGTCTGACTCTACTCGAAAGGATTGCAAGTAAGCAAATAGAAGATAGCCTTCTGGTAGAGTTTATGCAAGAAGTTAAAGAAGAACAATGTTCAGGTTTTGGGATAGAGGGCCATGGGATATTACGGATGAACGAAAGGTTATGCGTTCCAGATTTTAATGGTCTTAGGCAAGAAGTTTTGATGGAATGTCATAAATCTAAGCTAAGTATCCACCCATGAGTTACTAAGATGTACTGGGATATGAAGCGGGTATTTTGGTGGATAGAAATGAAGAGGGATATTTCAATTTATGTTAGCAGATATGTTGATTTGCTAGAAAATCAAAGGCGATCATCAAAGGATTACTGGATTACTGCAACCCCTTGGGATTTCGAATTGGAAATGGAAACAATTATCGATGGAATTTATAGATGGTTTATCCAGATCGAGAAAAGGTAATGAAGGCTGTTAACCCAAAAAAAGGATTAACACCCTGGTTTGAGTGTGAAAGCACCAGCCCTGTTTCTTGGAGCAAACAATATAGAAAATAAATGTAAAAAGAGCAAAAATAGTAAAGAGATAAGAAGATTTTTATAGTGGTTCGCCTATTAACGAAGCCTAAGTCCACTTTATAGCTTCTTTTATTTATAAACTTCTATTACAAAGGAGTTTAGATTGCAATATAATTCTCCTTTCCTAGATTAGATCAAGCCACCATTGTTAGAGACAAAAGGAGGATCTCAATTGTCCCTTAATGGCTACTATGTGGGAGAATAAGAGTGAAGAAATAATGGAAAAGCTTCAGCAGAGATCCGATCCCCTTTACTGTTTCAGATAGGATGGTATTTATAGGGGTAAGAGAGAACTTGGGTCAGAGCCACTTTACCAAAAGCCTGTAGTCATCATGCAGAGTCGCTCATGAAGTTTTGGGATGTTTGGAGCTAACTTTTTGGATCGGTACAGATCCAAAAAGTTGTGCAATTTTTGTGTCTTCTCAATTTGGTTGTCTTCCTATCCCATAATTAAATGCCTTTTCCGAATATCAAGCCATTTGGAGTTGGTTTGATCATCCATCTTCATAGATTATCCAACCCATCCCTTTGTAGAAGATCTAACCATAAATCACTTAATACGTCATCCAATGACACGAAACTTCATACATGTAAAGTAGATGAGTATGAGTGCTTCCAAATCGGATCTCATGGGACAAGGCCCAACCTAAGTGGGTCGGACCTGATTCGTCAAAGCTCAATTTGGAGGAGATCCATCCATACCGCTCGATACTTATTGGAATCAGACGAAACTTTGCAGGTAGCTTTTTAGAGGGCATGTGAGACATACACACAGGATCTTAGGTAGTGGGTCCCACTTTAGTTAGGTCCAATCCAATCCAAACTTTGGATTGGTACCAATCCAAACTTTGGATTGGTACCGATCCAAACTAGCTTGTCCAAATGACTTGATTTTTAGTGTGAGCTTTCCTTTTTATCTTCTTAGTATCCACTCAAAATTTCAAGTCAATCCGAGCCCGTATGAGTTCTGTAGATCCATTTTAAGTTGCTCCAGTCCAAAAGCAGGCAGGTATTTAAATGAGTCTTCACTTCTTGAAGTAGGTTGCTTGGAATGTTACCAAACTTGATAGGTGAGCTTAGTAGGGGCATAGGAGTGCAATGCAAGTGATTAGAAGGAACCGCGATCTAACATTGCAGATCGGTACTGATCCAATTGGATTGGGTCGGTATCAATCCGAAGAGTTAGCGAATTCTGGGCCAAACTTTTAATGTTTCTTTGTCTTGTACTTTTAGGACTTTGGGTCAAGTTTCGAGCCATTCTGACTTAATATGAATGTTCTAACTCCTTTTAAATTCTATTTGGTTAAAAACTCAGTTAACACTTGCCCCACCCAAAGTACACCTTTTGAATGAAAGTTGCTTTACTCCATAACAAGTTCCACTAATGAGTCTTCGATTATTGAGCTTTCCAGTGGCTTTAGCCTTGGCAAACCATCCAGTCTCTTTGGATTCTTTCGTCAATCACAAGTCGTTCCATACCTGCTATAGCCTAAGACTCTAGACTCCACTTAACCGTAACCTATACATCACAATCATTCCGGTTTCATTTGGAGTTATTACATCACATGTCTCTAATTACATTACACATCTCTAATCGTCCCGTGTTCATCCGGGATTTACATCATTACCACTCAGATTTAGTTCAGAGTTATAATATCATATATCAAAATCATATCATATATTGAAATCATATCTCATCATATGTCAAAATCACAATATATCACATCATATATCAAAATCATCTTGTGTTCATACAAGATTTATCCATTTTATTCTATTTATAAGGCATTCAAATTCTTTTCACGAAATCCAATCTATTTTAAGGTTCGATCTCCCCAGACCGTTTAAGTTTAATACACGATTTCTCTGGATCGTTTGATGTTTAGTTTAATGGACGATCTCTTCAGATCGTTTGTTTATTAAGTTAAGGGGGATTAAGTAAACCCATCCACTCACTCTCCGGTGAGGGCACTTACTTCTTGCACTCTGGTCTCGTCTCTCCAGTCGAGACTCTGTGGCATTCGATATTGTATAAGTCAATCCACTCACTCTCCAACTAGGGGACTTGCACCTTGCACTCCGGTCCCGTCTTTCCGGTCGGGACTCTATGGTGTTCAAAATCAGTCATCACATTAAATATGGATTTTACAAAATTCAAATTTCAAATCAAAGCAAACAAGCAGAAATTAAATAAGCAAAAATCCTGAATGTTTATCCCAGATATCCGACTCAGAGCGTGTCAAGGGACCAATCTAGGATTTTGCATGTCCAAGCGGTCTAAGATTATTATCCTAAGCAGTCATCCCAGATATCCGACTCAGAGCGTGACTAGGAACCAATCTAAGTTTAGCACACGTTTAAGTGGTTCAGGGTCATTATTTTTTTACTGCTAATATACGAAAGGAAAAGTGCAAAAAACAAACCAAAGCAAATAGTAGCAGCCGGATCTAACTTCCCATCCATCATGTTTATGGGATTATCTGTCTTGGCTCGGATCCCTGGGCATTCTTTAAAGCATCTGCTGTGGGTGGTGGCTGCTCCGGCTGTGTTATCATAGCTCTATTCCTCACGTACTGCAACAACTGGTTGTTTCGAACTTGATCTTCTACCAGATCATGAAGGTGTCAGCACTCATTAGGTTCATGTCCGCCCAACTCATGGAAGATACAAAACTTTCTAAATCCTTTCTCTCGATCAATGGGCTCTCTTCTTGGAGGCTTCCGATAGGGAATTTTCCCCCCTAGTGTCTAGGTATATCCTTTCTAGGGTTTCAGTCAGCTCAGAGTAGGAAGAGAATTTGGCTCCCTCCTTGTCGTTTCGGTTCCCTAGAATCATCATCAGCTTCTCTTTTCCCTTTGTCTTTTCCAAATCCTGCTCCAGAGGATCCCTTGCTATCCACGGCATAAATTTCGGTGCCCTCATCATCAACCTTAGCATCTTCCTGATGTAAATATCTCTCAGCTTCATAGTAAAACTCAGCAAGATCCATTGGTGGATCCCTCTAAAGTGCAGCCCTGAAGTCGGTCTTGCTTGCGACTCCAAACACTACCACCATCAAAATCACTGATGGGTTCGGCCTATCGACCGTAGGCGCTGCTGCATTGAATCTTGTTTTAATAACTTCTCAAGGTCTCCCCAAACCTTTGTTTCACATTTTCCAACATCATTATATTCTTCAGTTGTGAGATGTCTCAGAATTGTCTTAAAAATCTGCCTATTAACTTGGTCCACGTGCCAATGGACCCATTCTATAGCTGTCTAAACCACATCGTCGCTAAATCCGTCAAGTATAATGGGAAGCACCGCCCCATTACTTCCTCAGAAGCGCCCAACACCTCCATATGTCAAATATATCTCATTAGATAATCATCGGATCAGTCTTTCCATCGTACATTTCCAACGCGGGAAGCTTGAAATCAGGAGGATTTCTCGCGTTCCGGATATTAGCAGTAAATGGATTTCTGTTCACATCTTCCAAACCCTAATCTATGAGTCCTCCTCTAAACAACCTTCTTACCAATTCAGCAATTCGATTTTCACCATCCAATAAAGGTCTTCATCTGAAAGCGATGTTTTGCCTCCCGCCTTGGCAAGGGACATCTGGCGCATACTCCACTGGTTGCTCACTTATGTTCCACCCTACTCTTTTAGTCTCATTCTGTCCTCCACTCCTCCCGGGTAGCCCTGGCATATATTCCTCTATCGGTTGCACTCTAGTATTCAGATTAGCTCCCGTACCACCACTTCCTTGAGTTTAAACAGTCACTCCATTGTTGGCCCTTTCAGTGCTAGCTCCAATATTGATCCAATCATCGTCATTGATTCCTAGGTTGACTCCCATGTCGCCCACAAGGGTCAGTTGCTCTACGCGTGGGGGCAACGTTCCATCTCGTTCTAATCCAACTCTAGCAGCTCCTGTATTGTTCCCTAAGGTCTGAATTCCTACAGCTCCTGCAATTCCATGTTGTCCCATCCTTTGGAAGAATCCATCCATCATCTCTTGTTGCTTAGCCAAGGTTCCATCCTACATCTTCTTCATTAGCCTTTCCATTTCTTCTCTAGCTACATAGTTGGATTGGCGAGAACTTGAGGATACTTCCTCACGATTCCCAGGTTCTGGTTGACTCGCTCCAGTTTTAGATCTAGTGTTAGGCCTCTTCATTTTTCTCAAATATCAGCTTCAAATTTTTGGATCTACCTTTGTTCCTAGTGAAAGCACCAAAATGTTAAACCAAAAAATGAATCAACACCCTGGTTTGAGTGTGAAAGCACCAGCCCTGTTTCTCAGAACAAACAATATAGAAAATAAATGTGAAAAAAGCAGAAATTGTAAAAAGATAAGAAGATTTTTGTAGTGGTTCAACTGTTAATGAAGCCTACATCCACTTTATAGCTTCTTTTATTAATCAATTGCTATTACAAAGGAGTTTAGATTGCAATATAATTTTCCTTTCTTAGATTAGATCAAACCACCATTGTTAGAGACAAAAGGAGGATTTCAATTGTCCCTTAATGGCTGTTGTATAGGAGAAGAAGAGTGAAGAAATAATAGGAGAGCTTCAGTAGAGATCTGATCCCCTTTACTATTGCAGATAGGATGGTACTTATAGGGGTTAGAGAGCATTTGGGCTAGAGCCACTTTACCAAAAGCCTGTAGTCATCATGCAGAGGTCGCTCAGGAAGTTTAGGGATGTTTGGAGCTAACTTTTCGAATCGGTACCGATTCGAAAAGCTGTGCAATTTTTGAGCTTCTCAATTTGGTTGTCTTCCTATGCCATATTTGAGTGCCTTGTCCAAATATCAAGTCATTTGGAGTTGGTTTGATCATCCATTTTCATAGATCATCTAACCCATCCCTTCCTAGAAGATCCATCCATAAATCACTTAATACTTCACCCAATGACATGAAACTTCATACATGTAAAGTAGACGAGTAGGAGAGCCTCCAAATCGAATCTCATGGGGGAGGCCCATCCTGGGTAGGTTGGACCTGATTCGTCAAACTAGCTCAATTTGAAGGAGATCCATCCATAGCTCGCCCAATACTTATCGGAATTAGATGAAACTAATTTTCAGGTAGCTTTTAGAGGATGTGTGAGGCCTACATACCGGATCTCAGGTGGTGCGGCCTATATTAGTTAGGTCAGATCTGATCCAAACTTTGGATCGGTATCGATCCAAACTAGCTTGGCCAAATGACTTCATTTTCGGTTTGAGCCTTTTTTTTATGTCTTCTAAGTGTCCCCTCCAAATTTCAAGTCAATCTGAGTCCATATGAGTTCTGTAGGTCCATATTATGTTGCTCCGGTCAAAAAGCGGGTAGGTATTTGAATGAGTCTTCACTTCTTGAATTGGGTTGCTTGGAATGTTACCAAACTTGATAGGTGAGCTTAGAAAGGGCATATGAGTGCAGTGCAAGTGGTTAGAAGGATCCGTGAGCCAACATTTTGGATCAGTACTGATCCAATTGGATCGGATCAGTATCGATCCGAAGGGTTAGCCTAATTTTGGGCCAAACTTTTTATGTTTCTTTGTCTTGTACTTTTAGGCCTTCGGGTCAAGTTTCGAGTCGTTCTGACTTAATCTGAATGTCCTAAATCCTTTTGAATTATGTTGGGTTAAAACCCTAGTTAACAAAGGCGTTTGGGTTATTGTCATTCGACTAACCAAGAGCACACATTTTATTCCATTAAAACCGATTAGGACTGTAGCAAGTTTGGCAGAGATTTTTATAAAGGAGATTGTCCAATTACATGGAGTTTCAAGTAGTATTGTAACTGATTGAGATCTAATATTCCCCAGTCAGTTTTGGGAAGCATTACAAGCAGCTTTAGGAACAAAACTGAGTTTTAGCACAGCATATCATCCTCAAACCGATGGTTAGACAAAGAGGGTGAACATAATTTTGGAAGATCTTTTGAGAGCTGGTATCTTCGGTTTTGGAGGATCATGGGAGGATCATCTTCACTTAGTGGAATGCTTATACAATAACAGTTACTAGGAGAGTATTGGCATGACACCCAATGAAGCTCTCCATGGACGGCCATGCAAATCACCGTCGTGTTGGGTGGAAATCGGAGATCGATTGGTACTTGGACCTGATATGATTCGGGAAGCCACAGAGAGGGTGGCTGTGATTAAAAGAAAGATGAAGGAAGCTCAGGATAAACAGAAAAGCTATGTCGAACAAAGATGCAGGGATTTAGAATTTTCAGTTATAAACTTTGTGTTTGTGAAGATTTCTCTGATAAAAGGAGTTATCGGTTAGGGAGAGCAAGGAAGTTAGCACCTAGATACATTGGACCTTTTCAGATTCTTGAGAGGATAGGGCCGCTAGCCTATCGAGTTAAATTGCCAGAAAGATTGTCAAGGGCACATAATGTTTTTCATCTATCACATTTAAAAAGATATGTGCATGATTCGTCGCTTATTGTTGAACCAAATATTCAAGAAGACTTGGAAGTGGAACCGACCTTGACCGTAATAAGGCATCTAGTTCGCATTGTTGATCGTGATGTGAAATAATTCCGTAATAAGGTAGTGAGATTGGTTAAAATTCAATGGAGTGAAGATTCTAGAGACTGCACTTGGGAGACTAAAGATAGCATGAGAGAGGCTTATCCCGAGTTGATGATAGATTAGTAGTTTGCTTATTGTGTAGATAATGTACTTGCCACTTGTGGTATAGTTGCTTGGTATGTATGTCTTTTGCATGTGTTTCATTTTTTATGATATATGTCCTTTTTGAGTTATCTTTTTTGTGTTAATTACGGGATGAAATTCTTTTAGATGGGAGAATGTAACGACCCATAATTTTGTCACATTAAATATGGATATTTAATATATTTTGAAATAATTAAATGATGGATTTTATAACCCAAAATAGCCCTCTTTTAAGTAATAACTAATGATGGTAAAGTTGTTTTAACATTTGGTTTACAAAAATTATTAGTTCGAAGAAAAATCGAAAATGTGATCGAAAATCATTCTTTAGTTTTTTGACTTTTCATCATCTAAAAGTTGTCGGAACATGTTGTACGCACTAGAACATATATGTACAAATATATAAGAATAACATATGCTTTTGGCTAATGAAGTGATTAGGTTAAAATAAGTTTAAATATATATTGTAACGACCCACCCTTTTGACCAGTGAAAGTCGGCACCAAATACATCTACGGTATTCCAATGTCAACATCCAATCACCGAAAAGGCAGATTGTTAAGGTAAAATAAAAGGAACAAACAGGGAAAAAAAATCTCACAGCGAAAACGACAATATAAAATATAATAAAGACATTATAAATTGTCATTCCAAGATACAAGGTACATCAGAGTTAAAAACAAACCTCATCAGTTGGACAGTTATAAATTTTTGACCTTACAATTGCTGATAGCTATACGAGATAATATAGTGGAAAATTAAAATACTATGGCAGGCGAACATCCAGCTCTACTCCATGAGCTTCATGTGCCACCTACGACAACCTGCAAAAATACCCAGTCTGACCCAAACATTATAATAAAATAATACTCAGATCAGTCTTGAAAATCAATATGAAAAACTCAAGTAACATAATGAATATATAATAATTCTATGAGACCACGCCACTAAATACGTAATGGGTTTTTACCCCGTAAGAATAACATCCATATATGAATGGAAACAAATTAGAACAACTTGTAAGAATGGGTATAAACAAGATCAGAACCCAAACTTAAATAATGGACACAAATAATTAAACATCGAGAAGAGCTCCAGACACTTCTCGATGCAATTAAGAAAACAATTCAAAGATTTGAATCAAATAAGGAAAGGAAATTTTCCAATAATGACTAGGAGGATGCACCCGTTACCAAAAGTATACCTCTAGAAAAAATACTTGAGAATTACGATAGCTCTCGGACACATCCAAGTTGGACCCCACAAACCTTACCGAGAATATGAGTATTTCACATCTCCGAGCGCATACCACCGCATCCAATATAGTATATGTAAAGATACCCTAATTGGAGCAACCCTATATAGCTCGGCTTCCACTCGCTCTTTGGATTTAGTCATCTCCGACAAAGAATATCAACGCTCAAAAAAAGCAACAAATCGTCTAGGATTGACAAAACACAAAAGAAGAAAAGATTAATTCCAAGGTTCAAATCAAAACAAGGAGAATGAATTTGTCCAACATGACTAGGAGGGTGCGCCCTTACACCGAAAGTATACCTTTAGATAGAATACACTTGAGATCCCACACCAAACATGCAACACTCTCGCGAACTTCCAAGCTGGACCTCGTTAAATTCACAGGCATTCGAATATACTCACATCACCACATGCATGCTACTCATAATTCTTTAAATAAATGTGAATATACCCTAATGGGTGCGACCCACATGGCTTGGCTCTCACTCGCTCTTTGGTTTAGTTATCAATGGTGTTAGATGCCAATGCTCAAAATGAGCAACAAATCATCTTAGATTGATAAAGCACAAAGAATGATATCAAAATCGACGGTTAAGAATCAACTATCGAAATTAATTGAATGATTGTATATGGAAATTAGATCGCATACGCTTGTCACCAATAAACAAATCAAGCTTTTAAAACATTTGATTCTTACTTGTGCTTAATTTTCAATCAAAAATATTTGTAAAATACTTTAAAAATAGCTTTAAAATTATCACTTTAAAAAGTTAATTATATTTCTAAGTGTATTAAAAATAAGGGTAAAAAACAAATGTCATTAGAACATTGTTTACTATAAAACCCAAAACGATTTACACTTAGCTTTGTTTTTAAGCATTCTTTTTTTAAAGATTTCCACATTTATAAAATATCATTTATAAATTTAAAATGACATTTATTATCCCAGAAGATAATCAATAAATTTAAATACTTTTATTAATTTTAAACAATGTTAATCATCCTGAAAGATAATTGATATAATTCTTTTATAAATTTTAAAACCACATTAATCATCCCAAAGGATCATAAATCAAATTGTAATATTTTTATATATTTTAAATAACACTAATTATCCCGACGGATGATAAATCAAATTTTTAATCTTTTATAAATTTAAAACAGTGTAAATTATCCCAAAAGATAATTAATCAAATTTATAATCATTTATAAATTTAAAACAATATTAATTATCTTGAAAGATAATAAATCAAATTTATAATCTTTTTATAAAATTAAAACAACGTTAATTATCCCGAAAATAATTAATCAAATTTATAACTTCTTTTATAAATTTAATCAATACTTATCCTTTATTTTTAACATTCTCAAAATACTTGAAATATAGTTAAATAACTTTCAAAGTACAAAGAGGCGACCAAACATTTATTTTGTACAAAAACAAGCACAAGTTCAACGTACATAAGGGTTTAAAGGGATGATATTTCATAAGTGACGTTATAGCGAAAATCGCTATAATGACACTTACACGATTCAAACAGTATGTCATAAGTATGTCGAACAAACATCGGTATAATTAATAAAAGAATATACATAAATCAATATTGGCGAGAAACCCCTTAGTGTCTCTCTACAAAAGTCCGCTATAAATCTCATATATGTGTGTATATATATATACATACTTTCGAGTGTCCCGTAGTCACCTATTCGCTATGAAAACACTTTGACTTCTTCTTTTTGTCCCCTACAATAAAATGGTTATTTGTGCCATGAGCTATCATGCGAGATCAAACAACAACATATAGTCATATGGGTTCCTTATAAATCATACAATGTGTCATTCGCTTTCCAAAGAGGAAATCCAAAAAAGTCAAACAACTAACAATAAACTATCATCCAGGCATTCAACAATAATCTATAGTAACACAATATTATATAGTTTATTTAAAGGTGAGTAAACTCATTGAAATTCCAATTGACGCTTTTGCATTCCGATTTGATCTATAATCGAACGGTGCTCGATTTTAGCTCAAAATTCTACTAGCTCCAAATTTAATGAATCTAACTTTATTGCATAGATAACCTCGATACGAGTCCAACGCAAAAGCCCACATTCAAATTTGATCTCGTATGAGCAAGATATTAATTTTATAAGCTATCAATTTAATTACGTTAATTAATAAATTAATTAACATTATTAACTTAAATTACCCTTAACTAATCAAATCCCTTTCTTCCCCAAACTAGTCCCTCTACACGATAATTCTTTGATATGAACAAGTGACCCAAACCCGACCCTCTCTCTCCTTCTCTCTTCCTCGTACTTCCACGAAACCACAATCTGACTTCACCAAACAACTCCACTTCGTAAGAGCTTCCTTCCCGACTCAAAATCACGCAACTCAGCTACATATCCATGAATGCGACCTGGAGCATCACGTGTGACATGGCTGAAGTCACGATCTCCTCTGGGTGATCGCACACCACAAAAATCCTAGAATCAAAGCTCCTTTGCACGAAAAAATCAATGCCATCCTCGATCGAGCTAATTCCATATAAAACATCATCAAACTCAAACTCGAGCCTCATCCCAAACTATCGAGTTCTGCCAATGGCTACCGCTCACCTTCAAACTAATATAGATTAGAGGCCCAAGCCAAAACTAACTCAAAGGAACTTGTTTTACATTTTTTTTGTTGAGTATACTAATTGATTTTGAATTCTAAGTGTTGAGGCTATTTTTTGTTTACTGAAAATGAAATGGAAAACGAAGAGAAGTGGAAAGAGTGGGAAAGTGAAAATGGAAAAAATAGGCTAAGTGTTGAATTATTTTTTGATTTTATAAATAAACCAATATTCCTTACTTCCATCTCAAGCTAAACAAGATTCCCAAGTAAAACAAAATTAACAAGCCAACATCACATCACCTCCAAATTTTGAATTTTGATTTGTTTTAAAATGTTTTGAAAAGAAAGTTTTTGCGGTGCTCCGCTACATAATATCCCATTCGCGTGCAAATGACAGAAATAAAAATACGATCGTGCTCCAAAACGTGACATGATCACAAATCAACAATAAAATGCATGGTTTGTTTTATTTTGTGTAATTTCAAAATTACCATCGTTTGGTGGAAAATACATCAAACGATAATTTAAATGTTTTCCTTATTAAAAATTATAGAAAATCCTATGAATTCACTTAAAATACGTCCATCAAAATCAAGTCATTTTAATAACAATTGATGTTATTTATTCAAATCGTTTACTATTGTAAATAAATTTACAAATTAAGTTCACCATCAATATTTTTTAATTAAAAGGAGTTAAATAAGGTTATTAAATCCATTTAATTAATATTTAATTCACAATTCAAATATTTAAATAATCCAAATATTTGAATTCAAGTTATTAAACTTTAAAAAACTAATTATTTAAATATCTAAATATCTAAAATTAAATAAATATTCAAAAATCAGGACGATAATATTCTGGGATGTTAAATATACTTAAGTTAATAAAGTAGAATTTGACTTTTCTTTTATAATTTAAAAAGAAAAAAGAACAATAGCTAAGACATAAAGTACATTACCAAAAGAAGTGAAGTAATGGAAGAGTGAAAGAGGGTAGCATGTGTAATGAGGAAGGAGGAGGGTGATGTGTCATCATTTTGGTGAAGGGCATTTGTTATTTTAATAATAGTATTTTAGTAATTTCCATTATCCATTTTCTATAAAAAGAATTCCACTTTCTCATTTCTCACTTTACTTCATTTATCTTCATTTTTCAATTCTTACCTTCTTCCTTTCCATGCTCTTCTCTACTTCTTCCATGACTTTCTAAAATATTTAAATAATTTCTGCTTTTAACACTTAAACAAATTACTAAAATCGCTTCCACCACTTATTTATCAAAACAAAGTCCAAAACCCTCCATTTTTCCTATGCCCGTGCCTTCCTACCACCTAGGCTGAGCAACTTAACCCTCCTCTTGGTCCTAAAAAGCAAGTTAGTAGAAAGAAAGCTAGGTTTGTGTGGTGTTTTACAGGTAGCGGTAGTTTAGTTGCAAATTCATGTTGGTTTAGGTGAGTAAAGCTCACTTAAACTTCTGGTCAAATTTCTTCTATTTTAGTTTCAGCTTCTCCATCAAAGCTTGTTGGTTATAAACTGACCGAAACACTTCAAAGAACTCTTCAGTAACCGGAACATTAAGTCATATTGCAGTTATAAATGACTACCTACCATCTAAAGTCCGCTTGTAGAAAAATAATATTAGTTCTATAGCTGTAAACATCTCACTCACCAGCCTCTTCAATCCCAGCTCACTCACCACCTCTTCAATATCGCAACACCTGCTCAGTCCTCGAAGAGTGCGGCCAACCATAACAATACTTGTTCCGTCCTCGAAGAAGGCGGTCCCTACCAGGTCATACAGAAAGTTCCAAGCTTAAAGGCCGGAAACCCACAATTGTGGTTTCAAAGGTCACGATGAGGATGCGGCTACCAGGATTGTCGACCCAACTCCAGATCCACAACTCAAAACATGGTAGGACTAACTCGCGTTGCTGAAGCACGATGGACTTGAGGTTTGATTTAGTCTGATGTGTTTGGTTTATAACTTCAAGTGTAGCAAGAAATGCGATTAGGGGTTTGTGGTAAGGGCTTTAGATTTCAATTTGATTTTGGATTTTTGAAGGGGTACACTAGGGGAAGAACATAGTTGGAAATTTGGGTGTAGCGCCAAAAATTTGGATTTAAAGCTAAAAGTTTGGTTTAAGTCAAAATATTTGTATTTGTCAAAAAGAAAGAGTTACAAAATAAAATACTATTAATTATTAACTAATAATTATTAAATATTACTTCTTATTTATTATTTAATACTCGTTAATTATTGCTTATTATTTCTTAATTATAATTGAATGTTAATTATTAACTGTTAATTATTGTGTACATATTATTAGTCATTAATTGCTAATTATTTATATATCTAATATTATTTATCAAATATTAATTATTAAAAATTAATTATTAATTAATCAATATTAATTTATTAGTCTTAATTATTAATTATTAATTATCAATTGTTACTTCCTAATTATCTAATAGTAATTGTTAACTATTAAATACTACAATTATTTATTTGTTATTAATTATTAATTATTTAATAGTAATTGATAAATTTAAAATTAATCTCCCTTATTTTGTTATTAATTTTGATAATTAATGTTATTACTTTGATAACTAATATTCGATAATTAATATTATGGTAAATTTTTTTTGATAATTAATGTTTTGTTTAAATAAGGGAGAATTTAAATACCGGTGAAACTATTAGTCATTTTTCGTTTGAATTCAAATTCAAATCTAAACTAGATTACCATTTTCTAGATAGGGAGTTGCTCCGCAAACCGCCTAGGCAGGTTGCCACCTCCGGACCCTCCTATGGGCATATAATTTAAAAAATTTGTAAAATAACTTTCAATAATTAAAAAAAATTAACGTTTATTTGGCATTTTCCTATAGTGGATGTTCACCCAAAGTTTCAATGGGAAATTTATTGTTGTTGACAAAAAAAATTAACGTTAGTTCGACAATTTAAAATATATTGTTATTGAATTTTACAGAATGACAATGCAGCGGGAAGTAAGGCAAATGACAATAATGTCCAAGCATTACTTTGTGTATTGAATTGCTAAAATGAACATTTTAGAAATTACGAGAAGGCTTCACTTTGATCTTGTTGACCAAAGTTTTGCTTTATAGTATAAGATTATGAAAATGTGCATTATTTAACAAGGCGAAAAATATTAGTGAATTAACAATTAAACTACCGACCCAAATTTATGTCCATTATTACTTTGAAGTTATTTCATTAATTCCTTGGTGTTCTATGAACTGGTTATCTTTTATTAGTTAAGAAAAATTGCAGCAAATGAGATTTTGGAGTATAAATTATTAACTGTAATTTACTAATTATTCACAATTAACTATAATAAATTATTAAATATAAAAATAATCATTGGTTATAGATAATAATTAGTAATTATAAATTATTTATTAATAATTATTAGTTATAAATTATAAATAATTACCCATCTAAGTTTTCATTTATAAATTATTAATTATAAAAACCATTTACAAATTATTTAATTATTTGTTAATAATTATAAATTATTATAATATTTTAAGCAATACTATACATTTTCTACAAATTTAACATAAACCTATGAGTAAAACTATATTTTAAAAAAATTGTAGTAAATTAATATCTAGTTGTAAAAAAAAGGTTTTACAACTTTTTAAAACTTTTGTTAAAATCATACTATGACAACGATTACAAATAAACATTGTAAAAAATTAAGTTTTTATAGTCTTTTTAAATAAAACGTTGTAAAAAGTCATGTTTTACAACGTTTTTCTTAAACAGGTTGTAAATAAAAGGTTTTGATAATGTTTTTGTAGAAAACGTTGTAAAAGAATTTTTTACAACGTTTTAAAAAAACGTTGTTAAAAGGTGTATTTATTGTATTGTGCAAGACTCTTTGTCCTTCTCGTTGAGCCGCATTTTATCAAATGTTTGCTTAAACAAAATATTCACTAAGTACCCACAGTCAAAAAGGACTTAGTGCACTGTCGCCAGTCGAATCACGGCCATAATCATCATTATGTCAAGCGTTGATGCTTCGACCTACTCTGTATCTCTAATACGAAATACAATATCATCATCAACCAATCATTATTGTTTTGCTGGAGTTTCTTCCTCTTTGACATAACACGTTTCTTGACGCACAAGTTTCAACGTGCTGCCATAATGCTCCATTTCACTCCAACTCTTTTCCGTATGATGCTTACCTATAGAAATTATATTAAATAGAATTCCCCTAGCCGGTTATCTTGGTCCCTCTCTATTGAACCCAACCCGATTCTCTTTGGTAAGTTGCCCTGGGGGTTGTTTATTCGCCCGCCCACCAGCCTATGGGTTCCAGACATACTAATGCAATTTCTTCTTACAGATTAATCTTCGATGGCATCCCTCAAATGCCTGCACTCATTGGTGTTGTGCCTATGGGTCTCACAGAAGTGACAATACTTCCCAAATCGTTTTTCCTCTATAGTAGCCTCCCTCCTAAACGGGTTCTTATAATGCTTCGTACCTTACGTGGCAAGGTATATGTTCTCAACTTTATCGGTTAACGGAGTATTATCTCTTGGATGGGTGAATCTTATATGCTTCTTGATGTCTTGATTTTTGCCACCAATATCTTGGTTCTTCTCTTAACATTATTATTATTCCCAACGTTCACTGCAATGCTTCTAACACCATCATTACTTTGTTTGCTATCAACGTTGCTTTATATCATACTTCTTGTTCCTTCCTGACCGTTTAAAGCAATCCTACAGCCAAATCTGTCTCTGCCAAACATAAAAATTAAGAAGCTTTATGGTAAAACTCCTTGAAGGTAAGCAGATGCTTTCTCTAGAGCAACCTACGAGAATCAATCTTCATGTGCACCTCATTCATCAATGGCATCAGCACAATTTCCTCATTAGGCTAGCTCACCTCTGCGATCACAACATTGAATCACTTCAAAAAATTCTTCCAAGTCTCTTCGGATCTCTGCTGTGTATTAGGTAATGACATAATATCTTTTGGTCACGCCCTATGGACTTGGAAATGCTCTATAAATTTCTTAGACAATTGATCAAATGATGACATTGACCTCGACGTTAGCTGAGTGTTCCACATCATTGCTATTCCTTCTAGGAATATATAAAATGCCTACACCCGACAGTGTCCGTTGCACTAGCATTGTTCATATACCATAAGTACTTTAATAGATGCAGCCTTGGATCGGTTATTGCATTGTAGGTTGACATTGTCAGCATCATGAATTTCTTAGGATACCTTTTTTCAAGAATGTCCTCGGTGAATGAGGTCCTACTAGCTGATGAACCTCACTCATCTTCAAGTTTGTGTTAACTCCAACTCAATAGTCTCTTTACCATTTCAACGATGTATTCCTCATGGCCTTAGGTGATTAAAACCAATCATCATGAACGCCCCAAAGTGTTTGACTCAGCAAATGACTTTGGTCAGTTACATAATGTTTAGACTAATCTGTCTTTAGAGAACCACTTGTCTCGACCCTCTCTGGTGTCTCATCGGATTCCGTCCCCTCTTAGCTGGCTCTATAGTGTTAGCTTCAGCACCATCAACTTGAGTAGTGGTGTAACAACCCTGTTTTCTACGCCGTAAAATAAATAAATGCAACAACCTAATTTTTGAGTTGCTTAAATAAAATAAATAATGATTTAAATTAGAGATTTTAATTGAAAATTTTGAATTGGTGTTATTTTACAAAAGGTAATGAATTCTTTTAGAATGAGAATTCTATATTTATCTAATATTAGAAAATTAAAATATTGTTGAATATTTTGGAATTGGTAAATAAATCCAACCAATAATGAAGAATAGAGATTTTATTCAACCATTGACCAAAAGAGTTTGAAAAACAATTATTTTGTTAATTATCAATTTAAAATGGATTTGGTAATTTGAGTTAAAAGCTTTGGTTGAAAATGTAAATTTGGAGAAGAAATATAAAAAGGAACATAATGCATAGAAATAAAAAGAACTCCTTTCTTATTGGGTTTTATTATAACCCAAGGCCCAAATTAAATTAGAAATTAAAGTAGGAGCTTCTTCTCTTTTACATTACAGTACGTTCATTTTTTTTACAAGCCTGAAAATAGAAAGAAGCACTACGCCATAAATGACCTTTTGCAACACAAAAAAAATATTGGCTCAGGCCCGAAAAATGTTGCCATAGGTCTATGGCAACACTTTTAGGGTGATGCAATTTTTGCCGTTGCCTTAGACCTCAAAGGCAACATCTTGACTATCTAAGGCAACATAAGTAATATTGTTGCAATAGAACCCTATTTGGGTCTATGGCAACACCCATAGGTATCTGTAGCAACATTCCAAAATGTTGCTATGAATATTAACTTTCTGAATTTGTGGGGCCCACAATGTAGAGCATATTTGATTTTTTAATAAAAATAAATATTTATTTAATAAAATGCTATTGCATAGAATTTGATATTTAAACAGTAATTTATTTAAATAAATATTTTATTTCAACATTTGAAATAGTACAAATTCCTGACTCCACTATTTTACAATTCAATGATATATAACACTGATATTTACATATATAGATATTCCTCACTACATCACTCAGTTCACTCATTACATATGCAGTTTCAATTTATACAGACACCGACACTGACAAATATGTGACGAGCCGAAGGCGAGCCGAGAAGCGGGTCCGGGCGCAGCTCCGGCGGGGGTCCGGGGCACCGCAGTCCCGGCGGGGATCGAGCCTTCTTTGAAACGACGTAAAATGATGCACAAATGAAGACTGAACTTAATTCATATCCTCCATCTCCTCGCCTAAATCTGCTTGAATCCCCTACTGTGACAACCGCCCATGACCCCCGCACCGAATCTAGAGATAGTGCGCTGTAAAGTGTGCCAGGCGACCATGGACGATTGTCAGGGTAGATTAAAACAACAGAATCTATCGTATTACTCACAGCGCATGGACAAAATACAATAGAACACATATATAGTGAAGCTTTACATAATAAAATGCCATCATATAAAACTTCATAATAGTTGAATACAAGCATCCAAATAGCCAATACATCAAGCCTCACTACATAACACTCAGAGAATACAAAACAGCGGAACATCCAGTACATATAATAAGAAGATAATATGCAACCCTCCAGCTCGTCTTCGATATCAGCATCATGAGAAGAGAACAGCACCTGTCACCTGCTACCTAGTCTGCCCGTCCCAAAAATGGACGAACAGCCCAAGGCAATAAGAATTAAAACATAAAGCCTTGAGTCAGACAACAGTCTTAGTGAGCAGTAAATTAACTAACAACATACCAAAAGAGCATAAAGGAAAAGGAATAGGAATACAACCCTCCCACTCCACCTCTTTCTACAGTGATAGCCCCCAGACACACACTAAGCAGAAGCAACATAGCAGAGAATACAATTTAAAGTAAAGTAATAATCATTCGAGTCAAGGGCGATGCTTTCCAAGTACCAAGGCCTAAATCAGATAAGCACCCAGAAAATACCGCTCTTGAGTCCGAATGACGACACAACCAAACATCCATGACTCTGGCTATCACTGTTATCATTGCTTCGATATCACCGTTAATTGAATGACCGGCATATTCTTTCAGCCGTCCGTCAAGGGCTAATGGAAACCCCGGTTCTAGACATAACTCCCGCACGTCGTCGCAGCCCGTGCCTAGGACTATCGAATCTGCCCAGAGTACTCGACCATCAACAGTTGGCCGTTGGGACTATCGAATCTTCCCAAACGTACTCTTGCTTAGAGCATGCTAGAACCTTCAACAACGATGCTATCCAAGCCTCCTAGTCATCCTCCTCGATGACTATTCTCATATCCATTCATTATCCTCAACTCGAATCATATCACCGAGTTATCAACATGCTTGGAATGATCCCGTCTGGATTAGACCAAGTCTTCATCACATGATTGCCTCGCTTCATCACATCCTCGCAAAGCCTCATCTCAACATCACATCATCAAATCTACGCATAAGAGCTTCATCATCCCGCTACATATGCCACGAGCAGCTTACCCAGTTCAAGAGCCTTTCTCCTAGCTTTTGAATCATCTTCGGCCACCTTGTCTAAAACCAATCAACAATCATCTAATTCACAACAATCAATCATGTCAAACATCAATCCAAGTAACCAAGCATTCAAATATAAGCAAAATGAACAATTATAACAATAATGGCAATTTCGTAATTAAGGAGTTGAAAGTCTAACAAACATGAAAACATGAGAATTATCTCTACAACTTGATGAATGAACTTGCATAGGTTAATCACATACAAAAATGGTTGTCAAATCATCATGAACAATGGATCTACATGGATCTACACTTAGGATGAAGAAAATGCATAGAAATCACTATTTTAACACCAAATCAAGCCAACAATCTGATCTACTCCTTTGGATCCGTGTGAGAGATAATCACCACTCACCAAATCACCTAAACAACCCCAAATCAATACGCTTCAGATCTGGACAGCGAAGGATCAAGCTTGATCTATCACAAATCCGCTTCAAACGAAGAAATCTCACTTCAACGGATGAAGATCTTCAACTTTAGCTCTTGGATCTTCAATCTTGATCTTCGATTTGGATGGATGGAAGCACTAGATTAGAGTGGAGAAAAGAAGTGAAGAAGTGTAGAAGTCGAGCTCTCAAAATGGCAGCACTTCGTCGCTTCAAAATCCGAATCCCAAAAAGTGAGAACAACCCCCTCTATTTATAGCAGAAATTTCCTTAGGTCGCTCGGAGTTAGGTCGTCCACGACCTACGACCTAGCAACATCTTCGACCTAACCAAAGCCAGACGACTTAAAACAAATGCGCATCTGCGACTTAATCTGCCAACGACCTACGACCTAATGCGCTCGACTTAACTATTGCCGACCTAACGGCTTAGCATATGTGTGCATCCTACGACTTAACAGATAACTGGGTTACGACTTAACAACTAATCTCCTAGGTCGCTCGCGACTTAAAACATAGGCTACGACCTAACACTAAGCCAAAACCCAACGACCTAACACCTTAAGTCCTCACACGACGTAAAACATCACGCGACTTACGACTTACCAATCCCGCGTCCTAACACTTAAGTTTCCTCGCGACCTAACGTAAGTCGCGAACAACTGGGATGCGACCTAACACTCACGCGCCTTAACAACCCAGCGACCTACCAGTGCTATGACCTATAACCTTGCGACCTAACAACTCACTGGAATACCCATGCGACCTATCAGTGCTACGACTTAACACTTAGATCCACGCGACCTAACTAACACGGCACCCCATAGGTCGTTTACGACCTAACTACCCTAACCAGCCAACCCCCAAACAGCTTAACTCTAAGGTCGCTAACAATTAGTTCGCTAACTCCTATAGGTCGCGAACTACTATAGGTCGCTAACTACTAGTTTACTTAGGTCGCTGCCTTCCTAGCTCCTTCGTCCTATAGGTCGCTCCAATGCTTAGGTCGTTCACAACACTAGGTCGCTAACTCTTCCAGCCGACCTAACACTTAACCAAAACTTAGGTCGCATAATTCTATAGGTCGCTCTAACTAACCCACGACCTAAACCACCATACGACTTAAGACAATACGACCTATTTCTTAACTCGGTCAAAACCTTAAGTCGGCAACTCGACCCAGACTTTTATCTCTTAACTCGTCCAAACCGACTTAGGACTTAGAAAAATTCTAAACGACTTATCAACAATGCAACCAATTGTTAATAATTTTACGATGTTCCGATCCGTAAAATACGGGTCGTTACACCTACGGCCAAACACCAAAACTCTACTGCAAACTCTTTTCAATTTCCAATCACCACATTAGCTTCTCTCCTTAACCAATACACAACAGCACTCTACCATTGTCAATACAAACAATCTCCAAAGCCTCACAGTTGCATGCTCCTCCATCCCCATGTTTCACCAACATCACTTCTTCAAACAAGCAAAACAGCAACTCACTATCAAAAAACTGCAATTGCAACCACCCTTCAATACTCTATAAACACCAGAACACTCACCATCATTCAATCCACACTTCGTCAACATCCCACCAATATCCTAAAACCTACCACCTCTTACAACTTACCTTTAATCCTCCACTTTCACACTCTTGCAATATCAAACTCCAAACTCCGTCTACATCTCTCTGCCAACATTCAGGCATCACACTACCAACTGAAACTCCTCTGCATCACCAACTTCCACCATCACTTCCATAACTTACCAAACCAACCAACCAACCTTCAACCAATACAACTACATCCAGATTCAATGGTGAATCAACCAACCTTAATGCTTGGATAAGATCACTCTGCACTCAGTTCGAGTTATGAACTTGCGATGGAGGCATAGGGCATCCAAAAGCAGTAGATACCCAGCCAGATTCTGAAACATTAACAAGTTCCAAAGGAGCATTTGCACAAACATATAGGGGGCATACTATCTTATTGAAATTACCAGTACCAAGTGAAGCAACTGCAATCATAGGGGAAAGTACGAAGAGATCAGATTGGGATGTACCTGATATAGGAGCCGTGGACGGATTAATTGTTGCGAGAATGACAGCTAAATCTCGAGGGCAGCAGTTCGGGGTTTGGGAGAAATTAAGGCGCTAGAAGGGTTTTCAGGTGAAGTAGTCTAAAGGAGAAAGGTAGAGGGGTTGGTGGCGAGCAAGTCTTCTGTTGGAGGTGAGAGCTGATGGCGACGACAGCGGTGGCAAATGGGGTTTGAACGGAAAACTTTGTTTGGCTTCGGGTTTTGGTGTCTTGACGGGGCTCTGGTTAGAGCTAGATGGTTGCGATGGGTCAGGGGGTAGCTGGGGGTGAGGGTGACAATTTGGTGGCGGAGGCGAATGAGGAAGCAGAAGAAGAGGAGGGTGACAATTTGGTGGCGGAGGCGAATGGGAGGAGGCGAATGAGAATGAAAACCAAAAGGGGATCTACTCTGAACTAGGCGGGAAAACGAAATTTTGGGGCAAATTGTAGTGGTGATCCATTTTAACAGCCAGATTAAATGTAGATCGTTGGATCGTATTCACGCGGATTGCTAATTTTATTAATTTTTTAATTTGATTACATCTATTGCAACACTATATAAAAATGTTGCATCGTGTTACACTTGTTTAGCTAGAGCAACACATTTTTATGGCTAAGGTTACACCAAAAATACAACGTTGTAGTAGGACCAAAATTTTATAGCTATCGCAACATTTTAGCTGGCAACACCTTGCAAAAATGTTGCAGAAGGTCATTTATGGCGTAGTGAAGATATTCCTCTTCAACCCTAATGCAAAATGATCAAATTAAAACAGGAATAAATTGCTAGAGAATCCAGAAAAATCAAGGTATTGATTTTGAAACCTATTCTAGCTTTCAGACTATTTAATTTCAGTTTACAGTGTTTAATTTTAATTATTATTTGTTTTGGGTTTGAGATATTTCTAGGGTTTGCTGAAAATGAAAGTGTTAGCAATTCTAATTGGGGATTCAAGGTGAGTTAATCCTTACACAACCTATCATTGAATACTAATTACATGCTTAGTAATTTTATGTTGAATGATTGAGAATTGGAATGGTGATTAGTGCTTCTGTAGTTGAAAACCTGTATAATCATTTTTATCAGTTTATTGTAAATTGGTTTTCTACCTCTTTCGAATGTTTTGATTGCCATAGCAAAGAATTGTTGAATGCATATGTGTTTTTGAGTTTGTAATGCAACTACAAGTCGCTGCAGTGCACTAAATCATGCCGGAATAAGTAGTGATCGTCGATGGTGGAGGGGAGAAACTTGGAGCGTATGCTCCTATCCCTACTAGTTGACTGGTGGCACACGATCGGTCACCACCTGGAGCATGAGCTCCAGATGCCCCATCCTCCTTCCCGATCACTTGTTTTGCCATGGTTTCGTCCTACTATGTTTTGCTGGTCTTTGTTCTTATTTTACTCTGATTTTTGGAGTTTTAATGCTGAGATTTGAAAGTTTATTTTGATCTAAGTTTCATGAATTTTTATGAGTATTTATTTAATATGTATATGGTTGTAAAACAAGTTATTTTATAGAAGAAAGTTTATATGATTTACCGCTTTCAAATTTATTTTCAAATTTATTTAATTCTTTTTATAAATGGTTTTATTAAGCAACTATATATTAAATATAATTAGTAGAAATAGTTTATGATTTAAAAGTATGGTTTTGAATTATAAGTGTATGTTCTTTTTAAAACAAATATTTGTATATCTATATGGCTTTTAAAATATAGTTTTTTGAACTATGTATCTTTTTAATGGGATTTTGGAAGCAACTATATATATACGTTTTGATATTTATTCGGATTTATAGTTTATTTTATCGAGTGATGGACACACACACACACACACACACATATATATATATATATATAGTTGAATAATAAAGGAGTTTATGGACTTTAAAAATGAGAAGTTTGAAAGTAAGTATATATATATAAAGTAATTTAGAAATCATTTTCTATATGGTAAATTTGTTTTATTTTCTTTCAAAACTATAAACTCTTATTTGCTTTTGTTGCGCTTAGCCTTTGGCTATTTATATGCTATTTTGGCATTTCTTGTGTGACCTTTAGGATTATTGCATTCATGCAATTTCTGCCTTCACTTGAATGGGAAATCTAATTAAATGATTTAGAATTGCACGTGGTATGAAACATTTGTATTACTTTATTGGTTAATTCTTGGACTCATTCAATTGAATATTTTAGTTAAGTGGGATTTACAATAGTTTAGAAAATATTTAAGTGTCGCAAAGTGGTTATGGGACATTGGGCGACACTCATTTATTTACTAATTGAAAGTAATCGAGTGGAGTTTAATAACTTATAGTAAATACTCAAGTAAACACGTGTGGTATGGGACACATAGTCGTTACTCGAATGATTACTATTTGGAGGTAAATTATACTTATCGATCTAAAATAATCATCTTGTGTTGGCTTGCGATGTGATCGTCTCTTGTTAGATGTTACCTTCGGGTATGTCTCTAGTTTGTCCATGAAGGGACAGTACCCCATCTGTGTTTGGCATAGCCTTGTGCCCGTCTGTAGTTAGGCGCGATCTTTGGGTCTGTCTCTAGTTAGACATTACCTTTGGGAATGTTTGTAGTTTGTCCACGAGGGGACAATACCTCATTTGTGTTCAATGTAACATTCGGGTTCGTCTTTGGGTGTCCGAGAGGGGACCGTACCTCTGTCCGAGAGGGGATTGTACCTCTGTCCGAGAAGGGACTGTACTTCTATCCTGGAGGGGACTGTACCTCATTGTGGCATGCATTTGTGGCGAGTATTGCCTTGTTTTTGGGGATTGGTGTCAATTATGTATTTATTGATTTAAACGTTAAAGTTTGAGGGTTGATTTGGGATTTCACCATAATTTTGTTTTGCCTATGAACGACTATATTTTGTTTTATGATTTGGTGAAATAAGAGATGTGATTTGAGATTTGATTGGGATTTCACCATAATTCGGTTTTGCCTATGAAGGGCTATATTTGTGTTTCATGATTCGGTGAAATATGAGATGTATTGCCATTTACTTTCTTAAGGCTATTTCTAGATTTAGGATCATTCACTATGAGTTATTATTATGGTATTTGAACTTGTTTAGTTTAATACGCTATACGTGTCTCTATACCTTTGATGTTTATGCATGCTTATTATATGATCTCACTTTTTTGATATTTAGAAATAGTCTAACTCATTTATTATTTTTATAATACTTGGATTAGACCGAGACTTGACAGTTACATGGATTCAGTGACTTTGGATATATGCTAGCTAGAGTAGATATATGTAGTGTTATTTATGTGATAGAGTTCCCTTTTGAGATGCTAATCTTGTTTGTGTACTTGTGGTATATTTGGTTGTTGCATTGACATTAGTCGTCATGTATATTCTTTTAACCTGTCATAGTCAATATATGTATATGGTCGTATATGTAAGTCTAGTTTCTCCCTTTTGTAGACTTACACTTTAAAGAGATATTTGATGTATTACATTTTTGTTGCGATGTATGATTCTGTGTCGTATTATCATGTGATATATTGTTCTGAATTATATTAAGCCGCTGTATTATTGTTTTGCGCCTGGATTTTATACTTCGAATCTCTTCTTTTAAGAAAAAGAAAAATAATATAGTCACATAATTCGACGCATCAATACTCGCCCAAAGCAATAGTACAGATGGTCACTCCTAACTAGCCTTATTCTTCGCGTTACTCGACAATATTACTTGTAATATTATTGGGTAATATAGGCATAAAGGTAGGGTGTTACAATAAATTTAACTAAAATAGAAATATTTGAATTCGATTTTTGATAATTATTAGTTGAAAATAAATTCTTACTTATTTGAAGTCTAGTTAATAAAGGATTTTATTGTAATAAATTGAATTAAATTAATAAATTCTTTTCAGATAATCTATTAAAATCAAACAAAATGTTTTAACAAATAATTAAATAAAAATAAGCAAATATTGGATTGAAGAGAATTGGACAGTTATCGAAATATATCCAGTAGATTGAAGTGTAAATTAATTTAAATTAGAATGAAATGGATATATAAATCAATAAAAGAAAAACTTAAAGGTAAAAGGAATTAAATAGAAAAATTATTTAAATTATAAGCTAAAGCCCAAAATCAACTATGGCTCATTCAAACCAACTATCTATTTTCAAACCCAAACTATCCATTTTCAAACCCGAACCATATTTCTATTATTTGCCCTAGCCGTGTTCCCCCAAATAAATTTGACAATCAGAAGAGAAAAATCGCACGAAGTCGCTCGAGTTGGCAATGACGGCACCTGATGCAAGAGGAAGGGGAGGCAACGATGTGGTCAGTGGCAAAGTTGGCATCAAGATGGATGGCCGAAGGTATGAGCGTGTTTGATATGGACGAGGTTGTCTGTGGTCGCGGCTTGGTGGAGGTCATGCATGGATACGAGTAGGCAACAACAATGATGTGCGTACATTCGTTGAATCTAGGGAGGAGATGACGTGTTGCTTTGGATGAATGACATGCACGAGAGGGAGGTGTGTTCGAACATGCAACACAAAAGATGGTTGCGGCTGACATTTAGGTAGTGGACAGCGAAGGCGAAGGCAGTAAGAATTCACTTGGTATTTCGGTGAGTTTTATACTCACATCTATATTTATCTCCTCTTGCAAGTTATATATACATACATGCATACATACATAAATATATATATATCCCACTTATTGATTGAATTGCTTGGTTAAAATGTTTGGTTGGGATATTGGATTGATTATGTGATATTAAATATGATTTTGGATTTGATGCCAAGATTTGTGTATGTTGGAGCGTCAAAATGCAAAGGTGATGTTGTCTGATTGCATTTTAATGTGTGTAATTTATTCATATGTTGTGTTTGCATTGTGTGGATGACCAAAATTCAATGTATTTCGACTCGAATCACACGATAAAATTTATAGTGATGGTTTTAGAGAATTTTGCTTCATGATTTATATTTTGGATGTTCGATTGATTTTCTAGTTTTAAAAGATTTTTGAAAGCTTTAGAAAATTATTTGTAGGGTTTTCAAATTAAATTGAAGTATATTACAAATAAATAAAAGTGGTTGGAAAAGTATTAGAATGTATGGAAATAGAGAATTCAAAAATTGTTCTAAGTTATAAAACTTCTTTTAAAAATGAAAATAGAGAATTTTCAATAGTATTGGAATGCATGGAATTTTTACAAGTATAAGTGAAAGGTTTTAATAATGCTTCTTAAAAGTAACTTCTTTAGTAAAGTGTATATTTAATATAAAAAAGGATTTAAAATTTTATTTAGTGATGAGTTTATATTTATGGGAATTGAATAAACGTGATGTTTTATAAAATAATATTCTAGAATAACAATAAATCTTAGTGTGATTATTTGTCTACAATCATCGACTACTCGAAAGTCAGCTCATCTCGGAGCATGGAACGAAAGAGAAAGCCAAGGAATCGAATTACTTTTTTTGACAAAGAGAAGGCTGAATATGGACATTCAATTGGATCTTTAGGCTTTGCTTTCAAGACTCCCGCGTGAGATACTCCAGCTTTCAAGAAATTGGTCAATCATTCTTTATAGGTATTCCAGTAATAGGTTTCTTTAGCTCCATACAGAGAACGTAAGTTCAAACCCAAATTATTTCCTTTTCTGCTTATTCACATTGCTACGCACCTCCTCACTCGAGTAAAAAACAACCCTTCGAACTTACAGCCACTACCCCCAAGCATCTTTCTAAATAATATTATTAATGAATGCTTATTATTACATATATATTGTTAAGTATAAATTTTGGAAGTAATCTATTTTGTGGTTGATTATTTTAAATAAAGAGGAATAGATTTAAATCCTTTAGAAATGGTTATAAAGGTATTCGAGTTAAATTAGTTTGGAAAGGAAATTTTAGAATTTGGTAATTCAAGTGAACTTTGTATATATAGATCTATATCTAAATATTAGTGTAATTAGTTGGGAGATATTTATAAAAGGAGAAGTATAGTTTGATAAATTATTATTATTCTAAAGCATTTAAAAGGATAACGAAGCGAATAGGAAATTCTGAATGTTGCTTATGAAGTTAAATTTTATAAGTTGAAATTTTAATATACAATATTAGAAATAATATATTAAAAAAGTTGGAGTTTAAATAAATTGATTTCCAAAGATGTTTTAAACAGATTTGAAAATAAACAAGGATTTTTAAACATTGATTTTGAAATCATATATTTGGATTGGGAAAATACTTTTAATTTGATGTTTTGAAAGTTCTTGGAAATTACCAACTTCTTTATAGTGTTCCCATAATATTAAAGTAGAAATCATAATGGTATAAATTATTTCTTAAAGGGTTTTAACGGTTTTAGGACCCATTAATGGTTTCGAGCAGTTTCGAGCAGTTTCGAGCAAGTCTTCTTCAAAATAAATTAAGTGATTTTAAATTATGGATTGTTCAAAATTAAATGAGATTTTTAGGAAATAATGATAATAATAACAAGGAATTTAGCATTAAACCCTTTTCTGAATTAATTATCAACTAATTGGATGAAATTTGGAGCGTTATACTTATATGTGTATATATGCAACGTAGTGTGAAAATTTTGTCATAAAGTTTAATCACATTTTGTTTAAATGACGTTTGAGATGGGGATGGTAATCAAGGGGGTTTATCGTAAAGTAAGGATTGTATGAGGAAAATTAAAATATAATGACTATTGCGCTAGTTACCAGATAAACAAGTTATTCATCCTAGCTGACCGATGTCAGGGTAGTGGCTCGAGTCGTGACAATTTGGGCCCATTGTCACTGATTAAACAGTCCGCTGCATAGGCACAACAGCAAGGTTTAGGCAAATTTTTTATGAGGATGAAGAAGCGAGGATTGCCAGTGAGGTGAGGATTATTTGTCCAGCAAATGGATCGTGTGAGGACGCTTAAATTTCTAAGTAGTGGTAGTGATACCTCAAGCGAGAAAATCAACTTCTGGTGTAATCGAGCATGAACATAGCAACTAAACTGATTGATAATTAAAATTAATTGGGTGCCTTAGTAAATATTTAATTAATAATAAAGGCGTAGATGTGAGACTTGGTTGATTAGAGTTGCGACTGTGTGTCACTTTGGTATTTAAGGTATTCAAAAAGTATTTAAATATTGGGTGAGACGTTAAGGCAATAAGTTAATACTTAACTCACATATGTAGGTTTTTTACTTTAATTCAATTACAGGTCATGGTTGATTATGTGAGATAAATTGAATGGAAAATTGATTGAGTTTGGTTGATTGTGTATGCTTATATTTCACATATATTGGTTGATATTATATGTTTTTTGGGGAATTCCTTTATCACATATGTCGTGGATTATCATCATGTTCTAACCATTTGATTTAGATATATTCTGGCCCATTTATTATTTATATAATACTTGAGTTGGTTTGAGACTTTCGGGTACAGGGACAATAGCCACTTTGGATGTTGGGCTTTAGAGGAGACAAGTGTGTGTGTGTGAGTATTATCGAATTATGAGATGTTGTCTATCTATATTTTCCTTTGGATATCTCATTGTATTTATATTGATAATATGGTTATAGGTTGTATAAATTAAATTCGACTTGGAGTATAGTGTTATGTACAGTATTTTTCTACTGCGATCTATGACTCTGTGTTTATTATATATGCTGTATATTGTTCTGTTTTGGAAAACCACATGTTTATTGCTTTGTTCTGATACCGAGTATGTATATATTGTTGACATATTTTGAGGTAAGAATACATACCGGTGTTAACCCGGTGGAATATTCATGTGTGCTCAGTCCAAACAAGCCTCATTCTCCGTATTACCAAACAGTATTCGTTAGTAATACTCTTTGGTAGTATGGGTACAGAGGTGGGGTGTTACAGCTTGGTATAAGAGCAAGGTTAAAAATAATATAAAACATATGTGGTACGAGTCTTAGCCTTAGAGTGAGTTAAAGTCCTTATTTCCCTTTGGGTTTCTGGTGGTTACCCTATATTAAAGGCCTAAAAGGAGTATAAGATGATTACTGGGGTAATCATCTGGGAACGTACTTGTTATATTTCTATTATGTATTATCTTTATCTATACCTCTTTTGTGTTTTATTTTTGAGTGAAATAGAAGTTGTTGAGGGAGGTAGTAACGTAAGGAGTAGTTGCCTGACCAGTAGTGTCGGCATTGATGATAGTGAATAAACCTATGTATGGCTTGAATGAAAATGAAGTAGCTTGGTTATGGAAGTAGTAAAAGGCCCTATTCCAAATTTTGTGTTATGAATACTTCACCTTCTAAACCGAGTTAAGAAGAGTTTGAATAGAAGGACTTAGTAGTGAACAGAGTGCGAAGCGAAAGCGTAAGAGAGCTTTTTGCTGAAGGCGATTGTTTAATTATTTGAATGAAATTTATGTTGTTGTTTTGTTATTTGTTTTTATTTGGGTTCTAGAATGTGAAATTTGAGTAGGAGTTATCACTCAGAGAATTTGTAAACCCACTTGAATCTAGACAAATCTCATTTATCAATAAAAGCCAACGGTCTCTCCAAAACTGAATCATTAAGGGTTACCAACATGTTTAAGTAATTAATAGTAATAATATATAGAATAATAAAATTTTATGTATAATAAATAAAATAATATGTAATTTAGTGGATGGATGCTTGTTTATGTGAATCAATGAATGAGATGAGATGTATTTCTTTGATTGCAAATGATTGGATAGTGGATGTGTGTGCATATGTGTGTATAACTAAAACGTGGAATGAAAATGTAAATTAATTTAAATTAACAGAACGCTTGATTGATATTATTGATGAATGATGTATAATGAATTGCATTGTTATTAATGGTTGATGAATCAGATATATGTACAAATTTCAAAATAATAAATATTTTCATACATGCAAGCATATGAATTAATAAAATAGGAATAACATTTTATAAAGTGATTGAAAATATTTTAGTAGCTCATTTTTGTGCTATTTTGTCCATAGAGTGGTTTAAGAATTCTGATCGATACGTCTGATCAGCGTTATCGATAGAGATTCCTAAACACTTACACCAGGCAGTACGACACAATATTTTAGAAATGATATAAGAAATATTTTTCATAGGATGGTATATTGGTTTATAAAGTAAAATATTATCCTAGAAAATGAAAATATTATTTTTCTAGATTTGAATATTTTTGGAACAATATTTGCTACCAATGGATATTAGTGTGAAGTTGAGATCAATGACAAGACAATATTGATATACTATCTTAGGCAGTTAACATTGCAGCTAATTAACGAGATGATTTGCTAAATTTTTGGCACGACAACGTTGTATATCTTGATATAAATTGATTTATGGATTATTGTACGTAAATATATGATTGTTTAAGTTGAATTAAAAGGGAATTTCTGATGAAATAAATATATATGGATATATAATAGTTTTTTTTAGTTTGAGGATAAATTTTCAATAGAGAAAATAAAATAAAAATATGTATTATGAAAGAATGTTTTGAATCAATTCAAAAGAAATAAAATTCATTGGATCATATATCTAATTGTTTTCAAAACAAAGGTCAAGTGTGTGAGGAAAATTATTACAATTTTGGAACTTCATTTGTAAATGATAATTTGAATTTTTGCAACTTTTACTTTTTCGAAAAGAAAATTTTTAAAAAAATGCGTGGCTCTAGAAGAAAAGGAAAACGAAGTGAAAGTGTTATGTGACTTGTGAAAATGTACATATGAGTTAAGAATGAGATATTTTATATAAATGTTGATAAAATTTAATTTAAAAAGCAAGCTTTTCAAATATGAACCAATTGAATTAGAATATATACATATACATACATACATACATACATACATACATACATATCATAAATGCATACATGCATACACACACACACACACATAGAGATATATATATATATATATATATATAGTTTGTAATTTTGTAAATGAAAGGGTATTTGAGAAAGGAAAAAAAAGAAGGGACATACCTTAGATAAGCATTGATGAGATAAATATAGGAGTTAAATTTCTCAAAATGAAATTTATAATTTAGTGGATGAATGAAGAGTAAAAATAAATAAATGATATAAATTCAAAATTTTAGAATAAAAGGTTTCAAGGAAAATTCTATATAAAAGATTTTGGATTTTAGAGAAATTTCTTTGAAAACAAATTTTTTTAATAGGAGAATAGTATTATTTTGTTTTTGAAAATTTGTATATAATGGAGTTGTAAAGGAACTGAAATACTAATAGAAAACGAAAAGGTATTGTTTCTCAATAAGAAATATTTTGTGATAAACATTAAATGAATTTCGATTTTTGAGGATTAAAAAAATTAGTTTTGAAAATTAAATTGGTAAAAAGTTGTTTAAAATGAATAATGGATTGTTAGCAAACATAGAAAATTTTGTGTTAGAGTTATGATTTATTTCAACCATGAATTTCAAAATGTCGATCCATTTCCAACAATTTTAAATTTGTTAGAAAGCAATGTCCATGAAAAACAAATTTTCTTTTGAGTGATTCAAAATACAAAGGGTTGCTAAGGTTCAAACATGAGTTAAAAATTCGATGGTATTGATCTTTCACTTTCTGGAAAGCTAAAACATAAGCAACAAAATTTATTTTAAGTGTTTTGCAAAATATTGATGTTCTCTAAGCTAAAACGCACATTTGTTAAGTGGGCCCGCACTTATTTTAATTTAAGATTATGCTACTTTTGGGAAAAACACCATAGTTTATGTTATATTCTACATTTTTGCAATCCGAAAGTTGTTTTGGAAAGCTAAGACACTATGCAATAATTCACCTTTTGCAACCATTTTCAAATTTTGTTATGACCCTTAGAAACTATGTCTAACAGTAATCTTAACAAGAATATTATGTTGTGTTTATATTAGATGTATGCATACTTGTCTTATTTCTTTATATGAAGCTAACATTTAAAATTGAGTTGAGAATAGGTACTCTTGAAGCATATTTGGACTATTGGGAAATGATAGCTCGCTTTTGCTCGCTTAATAGCAAGTTAATTTGCATAAAATGCTAATATAAAGGTACGTGATTATGCTACATCAAAATATATTATGTTGTTTTTCCCTGTGTTTTGGGATGCCTCATGGTTGGGATGAATATTGTTTGTGATTATATTGTGTTTTGATTTTTTGGAACGCTCTCCGTACAAAGGAGATTTTGCCGAAATTTTACGAAAATCCGACACTTAGAATATTTTTTGTAAAAATCTATCGTATGTGAAAATAGAAAGTCATTGAATGAGTCTATTTAAATTGTAGCATATGATAAGATAAGTTGGAAGAGAGTACCACATAAAGAGTTGTGTAGTTTTATTTTAATAGAAGATTGTTGATACGAAGAAAGTTTAGGGTTTGTGTTGTATATGATGTCTCCCTGTAAGAAATTGCAAGGATGCAATTTTCATAAGGGGGAAGTCTGTAATAACCATGTTTTCTATGCAGTAAAATAAATAAATTTAATAAAAATAAAAATATTCGAATTCGACTTTTGATAACTATTATTTTAAAAATAAATTCTTACTTGTTTGAAGTCTAGTTAATAAATGTTTTTGTTGTAATAAATTGAATTAAAATAATAAATTCTTTCAAATAACATATTAAACTCGAAAAAATGTTTTAATTAATAATTAAATAGAAATAAACAAATACTAAGTTGAAGGAAATTGGGCAATTATCAAAATATATTCAGTAAAATGAAGTGTAAATTCATTTAAATTAGAATGGAATGGGTTTATAAATCAATAAAGGAATTACTTAAAGGAAAAAGAAAATAAATAGAAAAATTATTTAAATTATAAGCTAAATCCCAAAATCAACCATGGCCCATTCAAGCCAGCTATCTATTTTCAAAACCAAACTATCTGTTTCCTCACCCGAACCATGTTTCTATTATTTGTCCTAGCCTTGTTCCACCAAATAAATTCGATAATAAAAAAATTGCGCAAAGTTGCTCAAGCTGGCAATGACGGTGATTGATGCAAGAGGAGGGGGAGGCCGCGATGTGGTCGGGGGAAAGGTTGGCGTTGCAATGGATGGCCGAAGGCACGAGCGTGTTCAATATGGGCGAGGTTGTCCGTGGTCGCGAATTGGTGGAGGTCGTGCGTGGATGTGAGCAAGCAGCAACGGTGATGTGCGTGTGTTCATTGAAGCTAGGGCAATGATGGCGCATTGCTTTGGGTGAATAGCGTGCACAAGAGGAGGCGTGTTTGTGCATGAAGTAGAGAAGATGGTTGCGACTGACATTTAGGCAGTGGACAATGAAGGCGAAGGCAGTAAGACTTCATTCTATATTTCGATGAGTTTATACTCACATCTATTTTATCTCCCCTTAATTTATATATATATATATATATATATATCCCACTTATTGATTGAACTACTTGGTTAAAATATTTGGTTGGGTTATTGGATTGATTGTGTGATATTGAATATGATTTTGGATTTAATATCGAGATTTGTATATATTGGATCATCAAAATGCAAAGGAGATGTTACCCGTTTGCATTTTGATGTGTGTAATTTATATGTTGTGTTTGCATTATATGGATGACTAGAGTTCGATGTAATTCGACTCAGGTCACATGATAAAATTTATACTGATATTTTGGAGAATTTTGCTTCATGATTTATATTTTGAATTTTCGATTGATTTTCTAGTTCTAAAATATTTTTGAAAGCTTTAAAAATTATTTGTGGGGTTTTCAAATTAAATTGAAGTATATTTACAAATAAATAAAAGTGGTTGAAAAATAAAATGATTTATTAGAAATTGTTTTGGTTATAAAAGTTCTTTTGAAAATAAAAATAGAGAATTTTCAACAGTATTGGAATGTATGGAATTTTTAGAAGTATAAGTGGAAGGTTAAATAATATTTCTGAAACTAATTTCTTCAGTAAGGTGTATATTTAATAATAATAAAAGGATTTAAAATTTATATTCAACGATGATTTTAATTTTATGGGAATTGAATAAACAAGATGTTTCATAAAATAATATTTTAGAATAACATTAAATTTGAATGTGTTTATTTATTGTATGAATAATATCATTAATGAAAGCTGATTATTACATATATTATTAAGCATAATTTTTGGAAGTAATCTATTTTATGGATTATTATTTTAAATAAAGAGAAATAGATTTCTATCCTTTGGAAATGGTTATAAAGGTATTCGAGTAAAATTAGTATGGAAAGGAAATTTTAGTGTAATTAGTTGGGAGATTTTTATAAAAGGAGAAGTATAGTTTGATAAATTATTATTCCAAAGCATTTAAAAGGATAATAAAGTGAATTAAGAAATTCTGAATATTGCTTGTGTGTTTGAATTTTATAAGTTGAAATTTTAATATATAATATTCGGAAGATTTTGTGAAAAATAGAGTTTAATAAATTGATTTCCAAAAGTGTTTTAAACGGATTTCAAAATAAATATTGATTTTGAAATTATATATATTTGGATTGGGAAAATACTTTTAATTTAATGTTTTGAAGGTATCTGGAAATTAGCAACTTCTTTATAATGTTCTCATAATATTGAAGTAGAAATCATGGTAGTATAAATTATTTCTAAAAGAGTTTTAGCGGTTTTAGGACTCATTGATGGTTTCAAGCAATTTCAAGTCTTCTTCAAAATAAACTAATTGTTTTAAATTATGGATTATTCGAAATTAAATGAAATTTTGAGGAGATAATGATAATAATAATAATGAGGACTTTAGCATTAAACCCTTTTTTGAATAAATAATCGACTAATTGGATGAAATTTGGAGTGTTATACTTATACATGTATACATGCAACGTTGTGTGAAAATTTTGCTGTAAAATTTCATCACATTTTGTTCAAATGACGTTTGGGATGGAAACGGTAACCATGGGGGTTTATCGTAAAGTGAGGATTATGTAAGGAAAACTAAAATATGATAACTATTGCGTTAGTTACCAGATGAGCTGGGCTATCCATCCTTGCAGACCGACGTCGGGGTAGCGCCCCCTAGTCATGACAATTTAGCCCCATTGTCACCGGTAAAACATTCTACTGCATGGGCACAATAGCACGGTTCCGACAAAATTTTTACAAGGATGATGTAAGCGAGGATTGCCAGCGAGATGAGGATTATTTACGCAACAAATGGACTGTATGAGGAGCTCACATTTTTGGGTAGGGTTAGTGATGCCTCTATAACAACCTTGATTATCGACCCCCATTTGAAGTGTCGAAAAGTGAGAGTGTCGACCAGAACATAAACTAACTACCCAACAATCACATAATATATCAACATGATAAAGCATTTCTTATAAAGTAATCGGTTGAGATGTGATAGGATCGAGTCAATAACATAAGTAAATATCGGAGTGGTGTATAGATATTGCCTAAACAGGCATACCATAATCATCTTGCAATATAACATCATAAGGAGTACTCATAGAGGTATTTCCTTCTTATTCTTTCCCCCTTTTGGTTCAACATCCACATGTCCTGCAATATATAGAGAAATATACATATCCAAAAAAATAGAAATGGAAAGTGGACTGTGTTACAGTACCAATGTGACTGGCTATGTCATTACAAGATCAAGCCTAACGTAGTTCTTCTTATCAAAAACAAGATCATTATCATCCCAATCCACGTCGACACTTGGTCTACTTCACATGAATCTAGACCACACACTCAGATTGTGTGATGACCCAACTTTCTAACCTCTAAGAATGACACTTAACTTGCTCGTCCATCATCTTCAAAAGAGCCCAAATTTACCTGCTAGTTTAGGAATCTCAAAAATAATTGAGTGCCCGAGAGTTTCGGGAAAACAAAAAACTTAGGTCAGACAATAAGTCTAGTATGAGTAAATCTCTAAACAAAGGGTAGAAATAAACACTAATATGTGAGACAACGCCGCCAAATGCGGAAGGGGTTTCCCCTCATAATTACAACATTCAATCACAAGTAATGTGTATAAATAATTAAACATCGGGAAGTGTGCAAGATACTTCCCAATGCAATTAAGAAAGAATTCAATTCAAAGATTTTGAGTCAAAAGAAAGGAAAGGAAATTTTTTCAACAATGACTAGGAGAGTGCGCCCCTCTTATCGAAAGCATGCCTCTAGACTATATACCTAAGAGGGTCATTTTCTTTGTGACTCTCTTGGAAATGTACAAGCCAGACCCAGACAACCTTACCGAGAATCCGAATATTTCACATCTTAGTACGCATGTAATCGAAACCAATCTAGAGTAGATGTGATAATACCCTAATGGGAGCAACCCCACATAGCTTGACGTCTACTCGCTCTTTGGTTTTAGTCATTTCCGACAAAGGATATCAACGCTCAAAATGAGAAACAAATCGGCTTATATTGATGATACATAAAGAATAAAGTAGAATCGATAGTCAATAAATCAACTATCGAGAATATTTAAAATAATTGTATATGGAAATTAAATCTAATATTCTTACCACTACTTATCGATTTCAAACTTGTACTATTTCATGGTTGAAAATGAAGTCGAGCAAGTAAAGGTAGTGTTACGTCTAAGCTTTGCCTTGACGATATTTTTAACTTTCGTGATAGGGATGAGTTTCCATACCTCGATGTTTAGTGCTAAGATTATGACTAAATACTTTCCATATAAGCGATGTCGTATATGAGAATTAAATTTCTTACCCTTTATATAATCGAATCAAACTTTTTAACATCTAAAACCGAACTTGTGCCAAGATTTTACATTGCAGATATTAACTTTAAACAACCTTATCAAAATGATTGATTAAGTTTAAACATGATAACTTTCTTCAATATCATTTAAAATGATTTATCAAATTTAATCAACAATTAATTACTTTAACATCTTTACATTATTGAAGTGATCAATTAACTTTAAAACATCATTATTAAAATGATTAGTTAACCTTAAAACATCATTATTAAAATGATTAATTAATTTTAAACATCATTATTAAAATGATTAATTAACTTTAAAACATCATTATTACAGTGATTAATTAATCTTTAACTACTATTAATAAAATGATTAATTAATTTTAATACACCATTATTTAAATAATTAATTAACCTTAATCATCGTTATTTAAAATGATTAATTAATTTTAAATATTATTATTAAAATAATTAATTAATCTTAAACTATCATTAATAAAATGAATGATTAACTAACTTTAATACATCATTATCTAAAGAATTAATTGATTTTAAACATAATTATTAAAGTGATTAATTAATCTTAAAACATCATTAATAAAATGATTAATTGACTTTAATACCTCATTATTTAAATCACTAATTAGCCTTAAACATCATTAGTTAAAATGATTAATTAATTTTAAACATCATTAATAAAATGATTAATTAATCTTAAACACCTCATTATTTAAATGATTAATTAACCTTAATCATCATTATTTAAAATGATTGGTTAAATTTAAATATCACTATTTAAACTGGTTAATTAATTTTAAATATCATTATTAGAATAATTAATTATTTTTGTAAAACTCAAGCACATGGCCAAACAAAAGTTCTCAAAGGAGGTGATTTTTTTCAAAGTGTCGATATAGCGATAGCCGCTTTACGGACACTGCCATAACCACTTTCATATGTCAATTATTTATCCATGAATCACATAACATAAACATAGTGGTAGACACAGAAGTAAAAAAACCATACAATGTGGAGAGCATCACTTGTAAAACAATAACTTTAACTTTTCGACTAATCTTAAGTTGTTAACTAACTGTCAAAGATGTCAACTTTTTAAATAGGAAATCAAGCCAACAAGTACTACTTTCTAACACATATAAACAAACAACCAACAACCATCATTATCAACCAAAGAAAGTTTAAAACTTTAGTTTATAAAGGTGAGATTTTGCTCACCAAAAGCAACCAAAACAAGTCAACTAACACCACGCCTTGAATCGACACTCGAACGTGGTTTTTCTTTGAGAAATCTTGAATTTTTGGATCTTATTCGGGTATGGTCAATATAGGCTCAACCATGGCTGTTTTAGGGAGATATGGGTCTTGTTTTGGTTAGTTAGGAGGTGTAGAGCATAAATAAATGAACTTTAATGATTCTGTTTAAGGAAGAAGTGAGAAAGAATGTATTTTTAAATTTGAAAACTTAGGAAGCCATTAAAAAAATTTCAAAAGCTTAAGGAAGGTGATGGAGGTTTTTTTTTGAAAAGTAAGAAATTAAATGAAAAAAATGAGGAGGAAAAATAAGGGATTTTTTTATATAAAAAGTGGAATATGTGAATTATTAAAATGTCCTTCCTTACATACCCTTCACTCATTTTGCTCCATATCATCACCACTCCCCCCGTCCCTAACCCACACGCAAGGCACCTCCACCCTTCCATTTGTCCACCATATAATCCACTTCCCTTGTACCATGATGTGTAAGAGATAATGTGATATTTTATTCTTAATTTATTTTTATTTAAAATTTTGAAAATATGTCACATATTCTTATATTTACTTAGGTAAATACATTTTCACCATATTATTTACCTTAATAATACTTATGTCAATATGATATGTGTGTTTATGTTTAAAATATACATATCATTTCTAACAACTTTTAGTAGATGAAAAATCAAAAATTCAAAAAGCAATTTCTAGTCACATTTTCTATTTTTCTTCGAACTAATTATTTTTGTAAACAAATTTTGAAAACAATACCACCATCACTAGTTATTACTAAAAAGGGATTTATTTGATTTATAAAATCCATAATTAATTATTGAAAATTATGTTAAATATTCATATTCAAAGTGATTAAATTACAGGTTGTTACATCCTCCCCTCCTTACAGGAAATTTCGTCCCCAAAATTAATCATACACAACAAAAGATACTAAAAGAAACTGAAATGATATCATTCAATCAAACGGGTACAAAAAAAATGACTCCACCACAACCGATGAATACATTACAAAGATACAACAAAGAACATACAACTACAAAAGAAATTGGGATAAGAATCCCTACTATAATCCTCGGTTTCCCGAATACAATCCCTATCATCTCTACTCCACTAAACCTAACAAGTTGCACATCCTTCGTCCTCAATCGCTTTATATCTCGAGTGATGATATGAATTGGCTGCCTAAGAATGCTCATATTAGGTTGAACTCCAAATCCACTTATTGTGCCAATTCCACAATCATTGAAGGGTTAAGTACGTACTTACGTAAATGAGATACATGAAATACGTTGTGCACATTCGATAGTCTATCTAGAAACTTCACTCTATATGCTAGCTTCCCTGATTTCCCGAACCTCATAACACTTCTCACTGGAGAGACCTTCACAAACACTGAATCTCCAACTGAGAACTCAAGATCCATGTGCCTTTGATCTGCATAACACTTCGGTGGATCCTGCACCTCCTTCATCTTCCATCTAATATTAGCTACCTTCTCATTGGCTTCTAAGATCATGTCAGGCCCAAGGACAATTCTATCCAACATGAAGGAGAATGACATGGACAATCATATAGAGCTTCGAAAAGGGCAATGCCGATACTTGCTTGATAGCTGTTGTTGTAAGTGAATTCGATTAAGGATAAATGATCTTCCCAAGAACCTCTGAAGTCGAGAATGCATGCTCGCAACAAATGTTCCAATACCCTGTTCACTCTCTATGTCTGCCCATCTGTTTGGGATGGTAAGCTATGCTCAAACTCAGCTCGGTCCGTAAAGCAGTTTTTAGTCCCTCCCTGAATCTGCTGGTAAATATCGGGTCTCGATCACTTACAATACTACAAGGAATACCATGGAGCCTCGGAATCTCCTTTACATATAAACTTGCCAGACTTGCAGCATTCCTAGTTGGCTTAACCGGAATAAAATGAGCACACTTGGTCAGTCGATCGACTATAACCCCAAATGCCTTTGTTCCCTCTTCTTGATCTAGGAAGTCTATCAATAAATTCCACAGAGATTTATTCCCACTTCCACTTTGGGATCTCAAGTAGCTGAAGCAGTCTAATTGACTTTTGTTGGTCACTCTTAATTTATTGGCAGTTTGCACGTTGACTCACAAAGATCGAAACATCTCGCTTTATCCCCATCCACCAAAATACCCTCTTCATATCTTTAAACGTCTTGATCACTTCTAACTGGAAAGATAACTTTGAACGGTGATATTCAGCTAACACTTCTCTCCTCCTATTAACATTCGAAACATAGATGCGCCCATTTATTTTCAATACGCTTCAGGGATCAATCTCAAAACTAGAAACAATACCTTCTTGAACATCTTTCTTGAGTTGAGCCAAAATAGGGTCTTCTTCTTGACTAGCCGTAATTCTATCCATCAATACTGGCTTGACTTCTAAGTTAGCAACCATTGCTACATTTCTACTCAACATATCTGCAAGAGCATTTGCTTTCCCAAGGGTATAAAGAATCTCCAAATCATAAGAATCGAGAAACTCCAGCCATCTCTGCTGCCTCAAATTTTAGTCTTTCAAGGTAAAGAGATAATTTCAGGGTTTGTGGTCGGTATATAACTCGATATTTCACCCAGAAGATAATACCTCCATATCGTAAGTGCGAAGACAACAGCAAAAAGTTCCAAATTATGCATAGCATAATTTTTCTCATATGGCTTCAGTTGTCGACTCACATAGGCAATAACCTTACCATGCTGCATCAGAACTACTCCCAAACTGGTACTACAAGTATTTATATACATTTTAAACCTCCACTTCCATCTAGAATAATTAAAACATGAGCGTTATTTAACTTCTTTAATTCATTGAATGCTTGATTGCACTTAGGCATCCACACGAACTTAACATCTTTCTTTGTTAGCTTTATTAGATAGTAGGTAATCTTTGAAAAATCTTTGATGAACCTTCGGTAAAAACCAGCTAATCCTAAGAAACTTCTAACTTCTTTCACATTCTAGAGCTTCTTTCAGTCTTGAACTGCAACAACTTTAGCCAAGTCAACAGATATGCCTTCTCCTGAAAAAACATGCCCCAAAAACTTAACTTTAGATTTCCATAAATGATAGTTAGCAAACCTATCCTTCAACACATGGCTCCTCACGGTATTGAGTACAACTCAGAGATGGTATATGTGCTCCTCCTCCTTTTTTAATAGACAAGAACAAATTTATTAAGAACATCCTGAAATACTCGATTTGTTAAGTCCACAAAATAAGAGGGTGCACTAGTCAGCCCAAACGACATAACTAATCACTCGTAGAAACTATCCGGAGTCTTATAAGTTGTTAAGGGCACACTCTTCTTCTCCGCTACCCTTAATTGGTGAAAACCGGTGGCAAGATCCAATTGAGATAATATCCCATCGTTGTGGAGCTGATCAAACTTGTCATCGATCCTTGGTAAAAGGTATTTATTCTTGATAGTCCTTTCATTCAACTCCTTCTACTCTACACATAACCTTAAAGAACCCTCTGTCTTTGTAGCAAAGACGACTGCCAATTCCCAATTAGAGGTACTATGTCTTATCAATTCATTCTGCAACAAGTCAAATGTCTGGCTTTCCAACTTCCTCTTCTTTTTTGGAGCCAACCTTCAAGGGGTTTTTACAATAGGTCTGGTTCCTTGAATCAAAACAATACGGAACTCCACTTCATAATGGGGAGGTAGACCTTGCACTTCATCAAAAAAATACTGATTTCTCGAACAACTTGTATATCCATAAGTTCCTCTTTAGCTACTTCGAGTGAATAAAGGAAATTCCTCATTAATTTGTTAAGCTCTTCACAAAATATATCAATGCTTCTTCAAACCGCATCCTTTACCACAATCTTCCCTGTACCATAATCCAAGACAGTGTTATACTTAGATAACCAGTCCATTCCTAATAACACTCCAAAATCCATTAACCTTAGAACAAACAAATCAGAGAGAAAGAGATGATTTTGATAAGAAATAGACACATTTAGACACATAGTGTCAAGATTTGCCAGACCCCCAATGGGTTTGACACACAAAGAGGATTACTTAAAAGGATTGATTTAAGGTTAAGTTTGTCGACAAGATCAACTGAAATAAAAATATGAGAAGCATCAATGTCAAATAGCAAACTAATAAGAATATCATAGATGGATAATGTACCTTGCAACACCTGCTTCTCCTTCTGTCCTAAAGAAGCAGATGGTATCTCCTCTATAGCAAAAGCCTATCCTTGCGACCCCTTCTTCGGAAAAGGGAACTCATTCTTCGTATGTCCTTGCTTGTGACAATTGAAACGGATTGGTCCACTAGTGGTGTCCGGGCACTGATTTGCAAAGTAGCCCATTTTGTTGCACTTATAATAAAGAATGTTGGTCAAGTCATGCTACTTTTTCTGTGTTGGAGCCCCACCTCCAGGTTTCTTTCCAAACCACTACTCCTTTCCCTTGCGCTTGAAATTTAGCTTGCCTCCAATAGGTTTCACTAACAATGGCTAGCACTAATTCCTAGCACTACTCCCTTCTGGACTCCTTCCTTAAAATCTAGAGCTTCAAACCTCAAAGCCATACTGATAAGGTTGGTGAATGTATCTGTAAGATGATTAGTCATTTCTCGCGAGAACTCTGGTCACATTCCATTCACAAACATTTCATTTTTCTTGAGCGGTGTCTATTAATCCAAGTCCGAAATGGGATAATGCATTAAACTTATGTTTATACTGTGCCGCCGTCATATCGCCTTGCTTTAAATCCAAGAAATTCCTAAACAACTGAGTCCTTTCTGCTTCTGGAATAAACTACGCTTCAAAGACTTCCTCAAACTTATTCAAAGAAAACTCCTCCTCTGGGGTATTAGCTATCACTGAATCCCACCAATCCATCATCGAATTTTGAAGTTTTCGTGATGCCAACAGCCGTTTCTCCACATTCACCAATCGAAGATCTCCAAATTTCCTTTCACATGAACGAAGCCATGTTTGCACTCCAAGAATATCTTCAGTCCCATAGAACAGTTTCCCACCCAAAGTGGTGTAATTCTTGCAGAAAGTTGCGAAGTTCAAAGGGGTTAAATTTGCGCTACCACTTCCTCTACCGGGTCTACAGCTGGCATAGTAGCATTTTTAGGTACCCTTCCATTGGTAATCGTGCTAGTTCCAGATCATCTTCTTCCTCCTCTTCTTGTATCCATCTTCTATTACCTAAACAAATCACAGATATCTTTAGAATACAAGGATAGGATAAAAACGGTTTAAGTAAACAGCACCAAAGGATCTAAAATGAGACTTTAGAGGATATATATTATTACTATAAAATTACAAATATGCTCTCTCAGGATTAACTCACTCTAGGGCATCACTTACCCTATCTCTAATGAATTGTACCCTAATCAGGCTAAGGTGTTCGCTCAACCGAAGCTCTGATACCAACTATGACAATCCACCTTTCTGACCCTTGAGAACGACAATTTACAGATCCTTCGTGTTAGTGTGTCATTGCTCAAGCATCTGAAAGACGAATTATTATGAGGTAAAATAAAGAGCAGAACATAATAGAATAGAAAATATCACAACGGAACGGTTAAATATAACACATCAATAATATAGCACATAAGTTTACTCCTTAACATGGAGTTATCAGAGTTACACAAAAGTACTAATACTACCAACCTAGGCAGTTATATACCATGCTTTTACACTTTTTGATCTAAAATACACACACAATTAACATAACGGCGGAAATGGATAATTGAATAGATAAGGGGCCTCTTGCTCGTCCATCATCTTCAAAAGAGCCCAAAGCAACCTGCTACTCTCGAACTACTCAAAAATAATTGAGTACCCGAGATTTTAGGGAAAATAAACAACTCAAGTTAGACAATAAGGCTGGTATGAGTAAATCACTAAACAAAGGGTGGAAATAAAAAAATGTAAGACCACGCCACCAAATCCAGAACGGGTTTCCCACTACAATAACAACATCCAACCATAATTAATAGGTATAAGTAATTAAACATTATGAAGTGTGCAAGACACTTTCCGATGCAATTAAAAAAGAATTAAATTCAAAGGTTTGAATCATAAGGAAGGAAAGGAAAATTTTCCAACAATGACTAGGAGGGTGTGCCCTCTTACTGAAATTATATATCTAGACAATATACTTGAGAGGGTCATTTTCTCTGCGACTCTCTCGGAAATGTACAACCCAACCCCTCCAAGCTTACGGAGAATCCGAGTATTTCACATCTTATTGCACATATAACCGAAACCAAACTAGAGTAGATGTGATAACATCCTAATGGGAGCAACCCTACATAGCTTGACATCCACTCGCTCTTTGATTTTAGTCATTTCCAACAGAGGATATCAATGCTTAAAATAGGCAAAAAATCATCTTATATTGATGATACACAAAGAAGGAAGCTGAATTGATAGTCAATAAATCAACTATCGGGAATATGTAAAATGATCGTATATGAAAATTAAATCACATATGCTTGCAACTACTCGTCGATTTCAAACTTGTACTATTTCTTGGTTGAAAATGAAGATGGGCAAGTGAAGGTAGTGTTACCTCTAGGCATTGCCTTGACGATATTTTTAATTATCGAGATCGGGACGAGTTTCCATACCTCGATGTTTAGTGCTAAGAGTATGACTAAATCCTTTCTATATAAACGATATCATTTACGGAAATTAAACTTCTTATCCTTTCCGTAACCAAATCAAACTTTTTAACTTTTAAAACCGGACTTGTGCTGAGATTCACATTGCAGATATTAACTTTGAACAACATTATAAAAATGATTAATTAATCTTAAAACATGATAAATTTCTTTTATATCATTTTAAAATGATTTATCAACTTTAATCAATGATTAATTACTTTAACATCTTTACATTATTGAAGTGATTAATTAACTTTAAAACATCATTATTAAAATGATTAATTAATTTTAAAACATCATTATTAAAATGAATAATTAACTTTAAAACATCACTATCAAAATGATTAATTAATCTTAAACTACCATTAATAAAATGATTAATTAATTTTAGTACATCATTGTTTAAATAATTAATTAACCTTAATCATCATTATTTAAAATGATTAATTAATTTTAAATATCATTATTAAAATGATTAATTAATCTTAAAGTATCATTAATAAAATGACTAATTAACTTTAATACATCATTATCTAAAGGATTAATTAATTTTAAACATTATTATTAAAGTATCAATTAATCTTAAAACATCATTAATAATATGATTAATTAACCTTAATGCCTCATTATTTAAATAATTAATTAGCCTTAAACATCATTAGTTAAAAATGATTAATTAATTTTAAACATCATTAATAAAATGATTAATAATCTTAAACACATCATTATTTAAATAATTAATTAACCTTAATCATCATCATTTAAAATGATTAATTAAATTTAAATATCATTAATTAAAATGATTAATTAATTTTAAATATCATTATTAGAACAATTAATTATCTTTTTAAAACCCAAGCACAAGATTAAACCAAAAAATTTCAAAGGAGGTGATATTTTTCAAAGTGCTGATATATTGATAGTCGTTATACGGACACTTCCATAACCACTTTCGTATTTCAATTATTTATCCATAAATAACATAACATAATCATAGTCATATATACAAAGGTAAATAACAACCACACAACATGGAGAGCATCACTTGTAAAACAATTACTTAAACTTTTCGACAAATCTCAAGTTGTTAACTAATTATCAAAGATGTCAACTTTTTAAAGAGGAAAACAAGCCAATAATTACTACTTTCTAACACAGATAAACATACAACTAATAATCATCATTATCAACCATAAAAAAGTTTAAAACTTTAGTTTATAAAGGTGAGATTTTTCTTAACAAAAGCAACTGAAACAAGTCAACTAACACCACGCTTTGAATTGATACTCGAAATTGGTTTTTCTTTGAGAAAGCTTGAATTTTTGGAGCCGAAAAGGGCTAGCTGGGTTCATCCATGGTCAATCTAGGCTCGACCATGGTTTGTTTAGGGAGATATGGATCTTATTTTGGTTAGTTAGGAGGTGTAGAGGATAAAGAAGTGAACTTTAGTGATTTTGTTTAAGGAAGAAGTGAAAAAGAATGGATTTTCAAATCTAAAAACTTAGGAAGCCATTAAAAAGTTTTCAAAAGCCTAAGGAAGGTGATGGATTTTTTTTGAAAAGTAAGAAATGAAATGAAAAAAATGAGAAGCAAAAATAAGGGATTTGTTTTTATAAAAACTGGAAAATGTGAATTACTAAAATGCTCTTCCATATATACCCTCCACTCATTTTACTCCATATCATCACCACTCCCCTCCTTCCTTAACCCACCTCCACCCTCCCCTTTGTCCACCATATAATCCACTTTCCTTGTACCATGATGTGTAAGTGATAATGTGACATTTCATATCTTAATTTATTTATATTTATATTTTTGAAGATGTCATATCTTCTTATATTTACTTAAGTAAATACATTTTCACCATATTATTTACCTTAACCATACCTATGTTAATATAAATATTTGTGTGTATGTTTACTAAAATGTACACAACATTTCTGACTACTTTAAGATGACGAAGAATTGAAAAATTAGAAAACGGTTTCTGGCCACATTTTCTATTTTTCTTCGAATTGCTTATTTTTTAAACAAATTTTGAAAACAATACCACCATCACTGGTTATTATTAAAAAGGGATTTATTTAAGTTATAACCATTAATGAATTATTTAAAATATATTAAATATTCATATTCAAAGTGATTAAATTACAGGTCGTTATAGTTTGGATTAGATTCAATTAGTCTGCTTCAAATGGACATAAACCGCACACTTAGTTTGGATTAGATCCTAGGATAATTTGTCCTATTGCGGCCAACATCTGAACATCAAAAATGACATACTCTACTTGTTGTAGTACCAAAATGTACCATAGAGTAATAGTGCACTACCCAAGGTCTATTGTCTTATACTGCATCGACACTCAATCTACGTTACATGAATCTGAACCGCACACTCGGTTTGGATTAGATCCTATTACAACCGACATCCAAACACCAAGTAAGGACATACTCTACTTATTACAGTACCAAAATGTACCATAGAGTAATAGTGCACTACCCAAGATCTATTGTCTTATACCGCACACCAGAATGTAACAATCATTAATGATCCATTCAAAAACTATTTCATAAGTATAAGCAAAGTATTCTCTCAAAATACTTTATATTTTGTAATCATCTTCTAATATAGGTAACTCTTTAATTTTGAAAATCCCAAACTTTGAACTTGGGAAATCATTTATAGTATTAAGTATGAAACTTTTAGCCAACAAAATTACCTTTCCAAATCATTTGATGGATATCAAAAAATATATTACATGAGTCAAAAATTAGAGTGTTTGCACTGAAAGATGTCCCGTTTGAATTTATAAATTTTTCCAAAAACATAAGTCGCTTTGCAATAAATTGTTGTGGTAGTAATATTCAAAATTTACAAAGTGTAAAAATAAAAGTTGTATTTAAAATCTTTCCAACAAGACAAATTTCAATAAAATATGTTCATGGAGTCAAAAGTTATGGTCAATATACAGCAAAGTGCTTATGGATTATCATCATATTCATTTCGGCCTGAGAACATGACCAACTTTGCTACTCGATTTCATTTATGAAAACGTTTTGGTTTAGAAAAGGCATAAAATTAAAGTTGTAGCCGTTTGAGTTAACTTTCTAGAACATTGAAGAAATATAAAAGTCGTTTAGATTTGCAAAAGTTATGGCCAAATTACTGAGAGGTATTCAACCAACTCTGAGCTAACACTATCCATACAAAACATCTTTATTATCACATCGTGGAATAACATGAAAACAAATACTTAAATAGCTTTTCTCACCCCCAATGTTGTGTGAATGTAGTCTTTGATTCAATCTTCTTAATTCTCCTTATTTTTTCTTAGCTATGCATGCCTTAACTAAGTTTATTTTTGTGATGGAAAATTTTTAGAACTAAGAGAAGAGAAGAAATGCAAAGTGATTTAGGAAAAGAGATCGTTTTCTCTATATCTCTCAAATGGAGAGAACGCTCTTTTATTTATAGGTGAAATTTTTTTCATTTAGACCCTTGCTAATCTTATTTGAAATAATGCCTCTTCTTTCATCTTAAGACATTTAGTTCCTTCCTTCTGAAGCCACTTAACTCCTTCCATCTCAAGCCACTTATCTACTTCCATCTTAAGCCACTTAACTCCTTCCATCTTAAGCCACTTAACTCCTTTCATCTCAAGCTTCTTGTTAAGATGACAAATGTATGCATGTGTTAAATTTAGGTAATACATTAGCTTATTTACACTTGTTATTTTGTACACATGAACATTCTTTTCTTATTACTTTATACACCTAATCTACATGTTCATAAATATAAATATATAACATTGGATTTTGACTCCTTAAAATTTCTGATCCATTTAACCAAAATTAAATTATTCATATACTTTGAGTGAAAATGACATTATGCACGCAATGAAATAGGTTTCGAAGTCTAATTCTGTAACAACCCGCATATCTATCGATTTTATATTTAAATATTTTATTTAAATATTTTATCGTTAGTCGGATGTTAGTCCGAAAAGCTACTTTTTGCATACGGTCAAATTAGGACTCGAGACCACCCCCATTGAGTTAAAAATGACGTTTGCGATCTTTTTGAGTGTAAACTTCGATATGTTTGGAGAAAGTGGAATTTTCGCCACTTTTTCACTTAGGGCTTTGGTTTGGAGTGCACTTACTAACTCAGCCCAACCCCCTCCTTCTCTTCACAACTTCATTCTTCATTTCCTAAACATAGAAGCTTCACCAAAAATGGAGGAGGGAATGGGAAATTAAAACTCCAAGCTCAAATTCATTTGCAATCCATCATTCAACTCCAAATTCAAGAAGAAGACATTGGATTCAAGCTCCTTTCATTGCTTTTAAGCTTCTCCATCAACGATTTCGTGAAAAGGTGTGATTTTTATCTCACATCTTGCCTATAACTATCATTGGACTATTGGGAATGATTCCCCATCACTTTAGCATGTATGTTTGCATTTGGTTTGGATCGAATTGGTTAAAATCCCAATTTTTCGTGTGTTTTGGCAAATTCCTGGACATAGGTCGCACTGCCTCGGAACTGGCCCGTTCGCATCTAGGTCGTTGGCCGTTAGGTCGTAGGTCGTTGGACCTTAGGTCGCTCTGGCGTGGATCTGGACTTAGGTCGCTCGCTCCTTACTTCACTAGGTCGTTCGAGTATGAAGAGACTCACCTGCATTTAACTCGCTAACCCTTAGGTCGTTCGGCAACTTTAGGTCGCTCGACCTTACCAACATGTTAGGTCGCGTACCCCTTAGGTCGCGTACCCCTTAGGTCGCAACCACTAGGTCGCTCGACCTCTGATTTTAGGTCGTTCGCCACTTGGGTCGTATCCCTTAGCTCGCAAACTCTTTAGGTCGTAAGAGCTTATATCCTTTAGGTCGTTAGACCTACTTCCTTTAGGTTGCTCAATCTCATCCCCTTAGGTCGCTCGGCAAGGAGCGTTCTGCACTAGGTCGTGTGCCTAGCCCTCTACCCTTTTAGGTTGCTTGACCCTATATCCTTTAGGTCGTTAGACTTTATTACTCCTTAGGCCGCTTTGCTCGGCCATGTCACCAAGATAGGTCGCGCCCACTTAGGTCGCTCGACATGTTATCCTTAATTTGTTCGACCTATTTCACTTTAGGTCGTTCCATTGCTCTTTAGCTCGGCCTTGTTAGGTCGTATGGATATTTATACTTGGATGCTTTGGAATTGATTTCTTTGGATTTTATTCACGACTTCGAATGTGAATTTTGTGATTCGATTTGTTTCAACAATCGTTTTTGTGACTTGTCACTTTAAAAGTATAAAGTTTTCAATACTAGTAGTAAATATCAAAACTCTTTCATCAAAACGATTTCAATTCTATTTTATTACAAAACTCTTTTCCTCAAACCATTTTCCAATCTATTAGTATATACAAGCCTTTACTTCACTCGGATGAGAAAACTAATTAAACGGCTTAGCAAAACAGGTGGTATGAAACGCTTGCGTTTACTTCGTCGGTTAATCCTTGGACTTGTTCGATTGAATCTTTTGTGACAATTTTCTAGTGAAGATTCACAGCTTGTTCGTAAATATTTAAGTTAAGCAAGTGGTTATGGGACATGAAGCTAAACTCATATATTTACTAGCTTGGTGTGATTGACACTTCTTGATGATCATGATGATCATTTTTGTGATTTAGACTAGCAACTGTGCGATGTCTCTTTGTCTACGAGGGAGACTAAACCCCGTTTGTGTGATGTTTCACCATCACATATGTGGGGTAGCGCCCCATGGTCTTCGGGCCGTTCGTGTGTCAAAAATTTAATGGATAGATTCCATGAGATAGCTTCTCGTTCTTGTGTTACACGTGTTGGTGAGTTTTCATGCTCCCGTTCTTGTGATAGGCCTCCCCCTTTTTGTGATTTCTGGATTTCTTGTGATGATTTCTGGAATTTTGTGCTTCACCAATTTTCGTGATTTTCATTGATATGTTATCAATTTTTTTGCATTGGTGAATTCGTGTGTCATTGACTTGTTATGAATACAAGTTTAGGGTATGATACCCTATTTTATCTTTGAGAAGATTCTTGTGATATTGATTAATCTCTTATTAATTTTCAATTACATACTTATAGTAGTATGCCACTATGGTTATTACATGTTCATGCCATGTCTTTTATTTTATACCATATCATCTGATATTTATAGCTAGACTGATCCGTTTATTATTTTCTTATAAATAATACTCGGGTCAGACCGAGATGTTACAGGTGCTTCTGCTTGACTTCTCCTCTGGATTATTCTGACTTTTGGCTAACTACTTAGATTAGTAGTTTTTGGATGTACACATTTGAGATATAGACTATGTGTTGTGTATTTATTCTTTTGTATAGCACGTGTTGCTATTCTTTTGTATTATCGTGGATCTTTCTGACCACTACTCTGATGTACACTTTCGTGTGTTATATATTCATATCTTTTTCCGCCTTTGTGATATGGATGTCTGTGACTGATTTATGTTATGAATTATTTCTATGTTTGTTTCCGAAGATTATTTATAGCCACTGTGTGATAGCTTTGAGTTTGTATCGGTATGTTGGATTTCCTCCTTTAATGATATGCATTCTATACTATCTGACATATCGGTGCTCGCACAAAGAAGTTACATGGATGGTCGCTCCTCAACAGCCTTATTCTTCGTACTAGTCAACAGCATTACACCTTAGTGTTCTTGGCTAGCGTGGGTATAGAGGTGGGGCGTCACAGCTTGGTATCAGAGCCAAACTTCGACACAATGTAGAATAACTTAACAAGGATCATCGTCCTAAGTCCAACTTAGGAGCCGTGCCTTAGGATTTAATTCGAGTCTTCGTACCAATTTATCCTATTTTCTTTTATGTATCCTTGTTCAATCTATCAAGATTTGCTTGATATTTAATTGGAGAATAACTTTTCTTCTTCTCTCTTTCTTAAAGAAGAGAATGTCTAGACCAGGTCGTCCCAGAGCTGGACCATCTACTGTCACTCCCCAGGATGGAGTTTTTATGACTGCTCAACAGCTTCTTGATTTAGTAAAGAATGCTCAGGCAGCCGGTCCTAATCAGGAACCTACTCATCCTAAGTCTGGATTTGCACGTTTGTGCAACGATTATGCCAACTTGGGTGGGAAACCATTCAAAGGTTCCGAAACTATTATTGAGGTCCAGGCTTGGTTAAGAACATGCGATCGAATCTTTTCTCGCATGAATCTTATCGATCTTCACCGTGTTCAGGTGGCTTCCAGTATGCTCCAAGAAAGAGCACTGGATTGGTACGAACTTCTTATTTCTGAAATTAATGAAGCTGATCTCACCTGAGAGCAATTCCGGGAATGCTTCGAATTAAAATTCGTACCAGAAGCAGAGAAAGTGACATTGGCTCGACGTTTCATAGACCTTGTTCAAGGTGAATCCTCTGTGACAGATTATGTCGCATCCTTCGAGTCACTGTCTAAATATGGGGTTGAATACATCAACACCCCATTGAAGAAGAACCAGAGGTTCGTCAATGGCTTAAACAGGAATCTCAATAAGCCATTACTTCTAAAATTAGAAGTTTCTTTTGACCAACTCATTGATATCGCTCTTCGTCTTGAAGAGGCTGATAAGGACAGTGATGTTGAAGTGGTGGCTGCCAAACCAAACTTCAACAACAAGAAAAGGCCAAACAAATTCAAAGGTCCTTATCCTAACAAAAAGGGGAAACCAGCACCTCCGGCAGCAAAGACTTCTACCCCTAGTAGCGGGCAATGCTATAACTGTGGTTCTAAGGACCATTTTACGAACAAGTGTTCAAAGCCCCGTTCTTGTCGCTATTGTAAAAGCCCGGATCATTATATACATTTATGCCCCAGACTTCAGGGCAAGAAGGAGGGAAAGCTTAATGTGGCTCAAGCCCCTGGCAACACATCTCGCGGTCAAGGTATGTCTCATTCTGTCCTGGACGACATTATTATATTTCATGATCAACCTATTAGAGTTCTCTTTGATACGGGTGCATCCCATTCTTTTATATCAAAGGAACTTGTAGACACTTTTTCTCTAAGTGTTGTTGCTTTAATGACTTCTTTAAGAATTGCGAATCCGGTTGGTGGATCCACAACTCTTAGTCTGCTTTGTAAAGATGTCGAGATTATTTTGTGTGATTTTTCTTTCCTAGCCAACTTGCATGTCATGCGTTACTTAGGCTTTGGAATGATTTTGGGTATGGATTGGCTTAATCGTTATGAAGCTCATATCCAATGTCCTGAGCGGACTATTTATCTTCGACATCCACTATCTGTTAAGTAGATTTCTATTGTTCTTAAAGATTTGGATTCCGCTTTGGTTGCATCTTTATATTCTTTAAATCCTCGTGATGATGATAATGATGATGAGGAAGATGTCATTTCTCTTATTCGCGTCGTTCGTGAATTTTCCGACATCTTTGAGCCCGTTTTAGGATTACCACCTAAACGAGCAATTGAGTTCAAAATTAATCTTATACCTGGAGCTCAACCTATTACCCGTCCTCCTTATCGCATGTCCAATAAGGAGAATGAAGAGATGCGCAAACAACTATCCGAGTTGGAGACGAAGCAACTTATTCGCTCTAGTTCCTCGCCTTGGGGAGCTTCAGCTATTTTCGTAAATAAGTCCGATGGTACACTTAGGCTTTGCGTCGACTACCGCAAGCTTAATGATCTAACTATTAAGAATAAATATCCTTTGCCTCGGATTGATGATCTATTCGATCAGCTTAGTGGTGCTAGAGTCTTTTCACAATTAGACTTGGCTACCGGTTTCCACCAGCTTCGTATTGCAGAGGATAGTATTCCTTTGACTTTGTTCCGTACACGTTATGGATCTTATGAATGGCTAGTTATGCCATTTGGGTTAACGAATGCTCTGGCTTATTTCGTTGACCTTATGAATCGAGTTTTCAAAGATTTCCTCGATCGGTTTGTTCTCATCTTTATTGATGATATTCTTGTGTATTCTAAAACCGAAGAGGAACATGAAAAGCATCTTCGGATTGTATTGGAAACTCTTAGAAGCAATCAATTGAAAGCAAAATTTTCTAAATGCCACTTTTGGCAATCTAGTGTGAAGTTTCTCGGTCATATTATTTCCGAATTCGGAATATCAGTGGATCCTTCAAAGATTGAAGCGATTCAAAATTGGAAGAGACCGGAGAGTGTAACGGAAATCCGTAGCTTCCTTGGATTGGCGGGTTATTACCGTCGTTTCATTAAGGACTTTTCTAAAATTGTCGTTCCTCTTACTGGCTTAACAAAGAAAGGTGTTAAATACATTTGGTCAGACAAATGTGAAACTTCTTTTCAGAAATTAAAAGAGCTCCTTTCTGATGCTCCCATTCTTGTTATTCCCGAAGGGAATCAAGATTTTGTTGTCTATACCGATGCTAGTCGCGTTGGTTTGGGTGCCGTTCTTATGCAAAAAGAACGTGTTATTGCTTACGCTTCTAGGCAATTGAAGCCGGCTGAGACTAGATATGCCACCCATGATTTAGAACTCGCGGCTATCGTGTTCGCCCTTCGAATTTGGCGACATTATCTTTTGGGAGAGAAATTTGTACTTTATACTGATCATAAGTCTTTGAAATATTTATTCTCTCAAAAGGAACTTAATTTGCGTCAACAGCGTTGGCTCGAATTCCTTGCCTCTTATGATCTTGATATTCTTTATACTCCCAGAAAGGGAAATCGAGTTGCCGATGCACTTAGTCGCAAGCAACAAGCGGTTGTTTCCATAATGATATCTGAATGGAACGATCTCGAAGTTTTATCCACTTGTGAAATTCGAGATCGTGTTTTCGATTTATGTTCATCTCTTGTTTTATGTAGCCTTGAGGCTCATCCTTCTATTTCAAACCGCATTCTTGAAGCTTAAAGGCTAGATCCTGAATCGGCTCTTCTTGGCCAAAATATTAAGGATAAAATCGATATTGAAGGTTTGAAAGACTTTGATATTGATTCTCGTGGCGGCATTCGAAAATTTGGTAGACTTATCGTACCAAATATTAGTGATCTTCGTAAAGATATTCTTGAAGATTCACATCATTCCAAATATTCCATTCATCCCGGTAGTAGTAAAATGTATGCGGATATGAAACGACTTTATTACTGGGAGGGAATTAAATCTGATGTTGCTAACTTTGTTAAGTGTTGCATGACTTGCCAACTTGTCAAGGCTGAACATCAAAGGCCCGGTGGGTTATTGCAACCTTTGGAAATTCCAGTTTGGAAATGGGATCAAATTTCCATGGACTTTATTGATGGCCTTCCCCGTTCTCGTTCGGGTCATGAAAGCTTATGGGTGACCGTTGATAGACTTACTAAATCCGCCCATTTTATTCCCGTTCGGTCGAACCGAATCGTTCCTCTTCTGGCCAAACTCTTTATCAAAGAAATTGTTAAATTACATGGAGTTCCTACTTCCATTGTTAGTGATCGTGATCCATTGTTTACCAGTGGATTCTGGAAGAGTCTTCAAAAAGCTTTGGGAACGAAGCTTAATTTTAGCACCGCTTATCACCCCCAGTCCGATGGACAAACTGAGCGTGTGAATCAAACTCTTGAAGATCTTCTTCGTTCTTGTGTGCTTGATTTCGGTGGAAGTTGGGAAGATCATATTTCACTTGTTGAATTTTCCTATAATAACAGCTTCCAATCTAGTATTGGTATGGTACCTTTCGAGGCACTCTATGGAAGGCCATGCTGATCTCCTTCTTGTTGGCTTGAGGTCGGTGAGAAGCTGGTTTTAGGTCCAGATCTTATTCGTGATTCCACAGAGAAGATTGACCTTATTCGACATAGGATGAAAGAAGCCCAGAGTAGTCAAAAATCCTATGCCGATAACCGAAGAAGAAAATTAGAATTTTTTGTGGGAGATCTTGTATTTATTCGTGTTTCACCTATGAAGGGTGTTGTACGTTTCAGTCGATCGGGAAAGTTAGCGCCTCGATATATTGGGCCATTTCCTATCACTAAACGTATTGGTTCCATGGCTTATCTCCTTTCATTACCGGCTCAGTTCTCTGCCATGCATGACGTGTTTCACGTTTCTCAATTACGGAAGTGCCTTCGGGATTCCGATTCTATTCTTGAGCCCGGTGTTGTGGAAGAGATTGAAGTTTCACCTAATTTAACTTATGAGCAGCTTCCTATTCGAATTATTGCTTCGGAGGTCAAACGACTTCGAAATAAAGATGTTTCGCTTGTTAAATTCAATGGTCCTCAAATCCTAAGGATTGGTCTTGGGAAACTAGAGAATTCATCGAGCGAACACATCCGGACTTACTTTCTCATGCTCTTTGAGGTAAACTTCTTATTTCAAATTTCTTTTTGTGTTAATATGCTTTTATGGTTGTTACTTTTTATTTCCACCTTATATATTGCGAGGACGCAATTTCTTTAAGGAGGGGAGTCTGTAACAACCCGCATATCTATCGATTTTATATTTAAATATTTTATCGTTAGTCGTATGTTAGTCCGAAAAGCTACTTTTTGCATACGGTCAAATTAGGACTCGAGACCACCCCCATTGAGTTCAAAATGACGTTTGCGATCTTTTTGAGTGTAAACTTCGATATGTTTGGAGAAAGTGGAATTTTCGCCACTTTTTCACTTTGGGCTTTGGTTTGGACTGCACTTACTAACTCAACCCAACCCCCTCCTTCTCTTCACAACTTCATTCTTCATTTCCTAAACATAGAAGCTTCATCAAAAATGGAGGAGGGAATGGGAAATTAAAACTCCAAGCTCAAATTCATTTGCAATCCATCATTCAACTCCAAATTCAAGAAGAAGACATCAGATTCAAGCTCCTTTCATTGCTTTTAAGCTTCTCCATCAACAATTTCATGAAAAGGTGAGATTTTTATCTCACATCTTGCCTATAACTGTCATTGGACTGTTGGGAATGATTCCCCATCACTTTAGCATGTATGTTTGCATTTGGTTTGGATCGAATTGGTTAAAATCCCAAATTTTCGTGTGTTTTGGCAAATTCCTGGACATAGGTCGCACTGCCTCAGAACTGGCCCGTTCGCATCTAGGTCGCTGGCTGTTAGGTCGTAGGTCGTTGGACCTTAGGTCGCTCTGGCGTGGATCTGGACTTAGGTTGCTCGCTCCTTACTTCACTAGGTCGTTCGAGTATGAAGAGACTCACCTGCATTTAACTCGCTAACCCTTAGGTCGTTCGGCAACTTTAGGTCACTCGACCTTACCAACATGTTAGGTCGCGTACCACTTAGGTCGTGTACCCCTTAGGTCGAGTACCCCTTAGGTCGCGTACCCCTTAGGTCGCAACCACTAGGTCGCTCGGCCTTTGATTTTAGGTCGTTCGCCACTTAGGTCGTATCCCTTAGGTCGCGAACTCTTTAGGTCGTAAGACCTTATATCCTTTAGGTCGTTAGACCTACTTCCTTTAGGTCGCTCGATCTCATCCCCTTAGGTCGGTCGGCAAGGAGCGTTCTACACTAGGTCGTGTGCCTAGCCCTCTACCCTTTTAGGTTGCTTGACCCTATATCCTTTAGGTCGTTAGACTTTATTACTCCTTAGGCCGCTTCGCTCGGCCATGTCACCAAGATAAGTCGCGCCCACTTAGGTCTCTCGGCATGTTATCCTTAATTCGTTCGACCCATTTCACTTTAGGTCGTTCCATTGCTCTTTAGCTCGGCCTTGTTAGGTCGTATGGATATTTATACTTGGATGCTTTGGAATTGATTTCTTTGGATTTTATTCACGACTTCGAATGTGAATTTTGTGATTCAATTTGTTTCAACAATCATTTTTATGACTTGTCACTTTAAAAGTATAAAGGTTTCAATACTAGTAGTAAATATCAAAACTCTTTCATCAAAACGATTTCAATTCTATTTTATTACAAAACTCTTTTCCTCAAACCGTTTTCCAATCTATTAGTATATACAAGCCTTTACTTCACTCGGATGAGAAATCTAATTAAACGGCTTAGCAAAACAGGTGGTATGAAACGCTTGTGTTTACTTCGTCGGTTAATCCTTGGACTTGTTCGATTGAATCTTTTGTGACAATTTTCTAGTAAAGATTCACAGCTTGTTCGTAAATATGTAAGTTAAGCAAGTGGTTATGGGACATGAAGCTAAACTCATATATTTACTAGCTTGGTGTGATTGACACTTCTTGATGATCATGATGATCATTTTTGTGATTTAGACTAGCAACTGTGCGATGTCTCTTTGTCTACGAGGGAGACTAAACCCCGTTTGTGTGATGTTTCACCATCACATATGTGGGGTAGCGCCCCATGGTCTTCGGGCCGTTCGTGTGTCAAAAATTTAATGGATATCTTCCATGAGATAGCTTCTCGTTCTTGTGTTATACGTGTTGGTGAGTTTTCATGCTCCCGTTCTTGTGATAGGCCTCCCCCTTTTTGTGATTTCTGGATTTCTTGTGATGATTTCTGGAATTTTGTGCTTCACCAATTTTCGTGATTTTCATTGATATGTTATCAATTTTTGTGCATTGGTGAATTCGTGTGTCATTGACTTGTTATGAATACAAGTTTAGGGTATGATACCCTATTTTATCTTTGAGAAGATTCTTATGATATTGATTAATCTCTTGTTAATTTTCAATTACATACTTATAGTAGTATGCCACTATGGTTATTACATGTTCATGCCATGTCTTTTATTTTATACCATATCATCTGATATTTATAGCTAGACTGATCCGTTTATTATTTTCTTATAAATAATACTCGGGTCAGACCGAGATGTTACAGGTGCTTCTGCTTGACTTCTTCTCTGGATTATTCTGACTTTTGGCTAACTACTTAGATTAGTAGTTTTTGGATGTACACATTTGAGATATAGACTCTGTGTTGTGTATTTATTCTTTTGTATAGCACGTGTTGCTATTCTTTTGTATTATCATGGATCTTTCTGACCACTACTCTGATGTACACTTTCGTGTGTTATATATTCATATCTTTTTCCGCCTTTGTGATATGGATGTCTGTGACTGATTTATGTTATGAATTATTTCTATGTTTGTTTCCGAAGATTATTTATAGCCACTGTGTGATAGCTTTGAGTTTGTATCGGTATGTCGGATTTCCTCCTTAAATGATATGCATTCTATACTATCTGACATATCGGTGCTCGCACAAAGAAGTTACATGGATGGTCGCTCCTCAACAGCCTTATTCTCCGTGCTAGTCAACAGCATTACACCTTAGTGTTCTTGGCTAGCGTGGGTATAGAGGTGGGGCGTCACAAATTCCATCTCCTATAGAAATTTACAATTTTGCCCCGTTTATGTTAAATTTACGATTTTACCCTTTTAATTTAATTATTTAATTTCGTAAAATTATAGGGTATTACATTCTTTCTCCTTAAAAGAATTTCGTCCCCGAAATTCCAAGAGATGAATAATGCAACACGATTTACATCGTAAAACATGCAAAACAGACATAGTTACATCCAACTGCATCCACAACACAAGCAAAATACAACAAAGTGTATAATATACGTATAACAGATAAAATATAATGATATTGTATGAATTGAGTGCAATTACAACTAAATCGGCATTCCTGAGGGTTATAGGTGCTATAAGTTGAAGCGAACAAGCACAACTTAATCTCCCTTGAGTTGGTCGGTCTGCCATCCTCCTGGAGGTCCTCTGTATCGGGGAGTTATATATATATATATAATGATATAGTATGAGATGAGTGCAAATGCAACTAAGTCGGCATTCTATATGAATGCAAATGCAGTGCAACTAATATGTATGTAAACATCCTAATAGATGCAAATATATATATATATATATATATATATATACACACACACACACACAAACACATCTATACCTCCATATGCAACATCCATATCAAAGTACAAATAAACAACCACATTCATCAACAAAATCAGTAAACACATAAATAAAGGAATAATAAATAGCACATATAATTATGCAACATAAATTCGAGTACCTAACTATGGGTATCTATCCTAGGTTGGAATGTATATACAGACAATCCAATCCGGTAAAAACTAACAAAAAAGTAAGTTATTGGAAGAGAGTTCATGAAGGGAAACTCTGATTATCTCCTCGACCTCAATCACACTCATATCCAAAAAAATTCCTTGCCATACTTGGACCTACTTCGTTTCCACATTTTTTTTTATTTCATATCATATCAAGTCTAAAGGATCTACATATGGAGTATTCTAAACTCCGTCTCTACCTTTACCTCATAAGCTGACTAGGTCCTATCATAACCGCTCAACCATCAACATACATTTGCAAATGGAATAAACATAAAATGTGTGAACAACAACCAACTTTTTCAAGAAGCCCACTCAACATGCAGACTTCTCTACTTTCTATGAAATCTGGAAAGGCCCAACAACTTATGGCCCTAGCTTTCTCACATAATATATCTCAATACCGAGTCCTTCATCTAACTAGCTACCTATAGCGAACCCTCTATACATGCTTATCCTATGCGGTTTCCATCCCTTAGCATATCACTGAGATGCCTCTAATCATATAATATCCAAGTATAGCTTAGATTTAAATAGATTGCACCACTGGCATATTTTAATCAACATTCTAAATTTATAAATATTGTAAGTGGATGATACATTATTTTCAAAATACACGGTATTACTGTTACAAACTCAAATTCGAATTCTACAAATTTGAAAATAGTTCAAAAGTATTTTCTTTAGTTATAAAATTCCATAGAATTTATTTTCAAATAAGTTAAGTATAAATACTCTCTTCTTTCTTCAAACCCAAATGACATGAATAAATTTCAAGTTTTATACTTAAAAACTTCATTTAAATCAAAATCATTTTTTTGTCCAAATCGATAATATACTTTAGAAATCCTTTTTTAAGATATTACTTTAAATATTTTAAACATCATTTCTTAGTCCAAGAATAATAATTTTCTTCAAATTTCCTTTAAAACAATAATAGTATTATTGCTTCACATCAAAACAATAATATTTATTTAAATCATCATTTTTTCACAACCACTTTATTCAATAACAACTTTCTTCATTGAATCCCAAAATATTTTCTATCGTTATCTATATCAAAATAATTTACTATTTATGGGAAACGTCTCTCTATTATTATTATTATTATTATCATTATTCTTAAAATATCCCTTATTTTTATTAGTTAAATTATAATTTTTTTCCCATAAACTCCATAAACCAATTATATTATTATTTGCTCAAAATTTAGATAGTCTTACAAAAATCATATTACTGTTTATTTAAATTCCACCATATTTTATATAGTAAATTCTTGATTCCAAATAGATTCAATCTTATTGTTTTCAAAATTTTCCAAAATTCATAAATAATATCTTCATAAAATTTTAGTACAAATCTCTATGTCTTAAATCCACGACGTTCATTTCTAGCTAGTTCTAAGCACATCGGTTTATTAACCATCCTAACTAGTTTTCCTTAATCAATTCAAACTCTATAGGTTGTGCAATTACTCTCTGGTTCCAATAAAATTTCAATTGGAAATATCATAACTATTCAATTCAATTATTAAATTAAAACCGTTGATCTCAAATCTTATTCTTCACACTACTAGTATGATTTCAAAACCATAAAATTTTATGTTAATTTTTACAAACATTTAATTAAATTATAACATATATTTTTTCAAACCAAATTCTTCAAATTCTACTTAAATATATTTTTCTAATTTTTTTTACTTTAGACCTTTATTATTAAATCATTTCATAAGAAATCATATGTAACGACCCGATATTTTCAACCATTCGCATCCGCACATGTCGGACTTGAATTGCTCAAAATACCGCATTGTAAATAAAATTTAGCAAATCTCAGAAATATACAGTAAATAAATATAATCACAGATCACAGACACAGAGTAAAATAATGCAGCGGAAGTAAAAGAAATAGTAGTTCATGAAGCTACTATATAAATATAACAAAGTTACATAAGATACAACAGAAGAAATAGAGTACAATAGAAGTCTAAATACAATAACCAAGTACAAGCTGAGTAGAACAACAGAACTGAAATAGATAGGACAAGACAAGCAGATAATCTCCAGCGATTCAAATCTCCAGAAAGTGGAATCCAAATCTGTGAATACTCAGGCTGACCCGAGCGTAAATAAAAATACAAACACTCGAGTCAGGACAATATATACTTATATAATGTAAACCAACTCAAGTGAACTGTAATAAGGTACAAGTAACTTAAAGAATGCTTGGGATCGCCCATTCTTTAAGGATCCGTTAAACTATTTACTATGTAGTAATATTCGCTAATACAGTAGTGTCTAATCAGTAAAGTATAATCATATAGAAAATAGCGTTAAGGGGATGGAGAACCTTAACGCGGTCGGATCTTAAAATCATAATCGTAGTAAAGCTCGATATCGTAGGTGACACGGCACAACTAGGCAATGCCAGGGTAGATATACCAATTACGCATCCGGACTAGTGGTGACGCATAGCAGCCACTACCGCCCACCTCGAACAACACTCCCAAATCAAGGGTGGCCACCAAATCAATCACAAGTAATAGAATGGTATCAAAGAAGTGTGTCCGATAAGAGGTGCTACCTCCTTGGTCCGTCAATCGCTCCTGTTTTAGCCACCTTATGCCAACTCACGGGAGTTGGGTCCACGTATATACCTTAGGATCATCGCCACCATCCTACTTCATTCTGGAAACTCCACCGCGTACACAGTTGTCAAAGTGGTTTTCGGTATCGATAGAGAGTATGTCCATATCCGATCCCGGTCTCTTTAACAACCAATCGTTATTATAACCCGTGGTTATAACTTTTAAAACAATACTTTACTTCAAAATAAAATATCATTTCAAAACCATATATTTATCAAAATAAAGATTAAATCAATTCCAAACCATTTCCATATATTTAAAATATCATATCATTTCAAAACTTCATTTCAAATCATTTCAATATATCAAAATATCATATCTTTCCAAAACTTCATTTCAAATCATTTTAATATATCAAATATCAATCTTTCCAAATCTTCATTTCAAATCATTTTAATATATCAAATATCAATCTTTCCAAATCTTCATTTCAAATTATTTTAATATAATAAAATATCATATCCTTACAAATCCAATTATTCAACTTTAAATACCCTTTTAAATTCAAAGATATCATTCATTTACTATCATTTCAAATCACTTTTAAATAGTTTATATTCCAATCAAAATAATTCATTTAAACATTTTAAAAGTGTAATTATTATACTTTCAAATCAAGTATTCAATTTCCAAAGTTTCAAACCATTCTGAGTTCGTTTACTAAGTCAAAAACCATAATTATTAAAATTTCAGCATTTCACAGCATTTAAAAACAACAGCTATAAGTTATATTTGAAAACATTTTTAATTTAGCAAAGACAGCACTTAAAACTGCTGTTAAAACTCAGTTTTAGTTGAATTATAGTTCAAAAACAGAAAATACAGCATTTCAGAAGTGCTGCGGTATTTCAGATTTAAAAAACAAGGGTTAAATTTGGTTTCAGCAAAGACTGCAGACCATTATAGCATTTCCAGAGAATGCTATAATAGGCCTGAGTTCAATACTAGCCTATAAGTTCAATTACAGCAACTACAGCATTTCAGAAATGCTGTAATAGTTCTTTTTACACAATTTTAGTTCAAAACAGAATCTATAGCATTTCTGAATGCTATTAAAAGTAGATTTCAGGTGTTAGTGTATTTCCAGCAATTAAATAACTTCAATTTAAAACACATAAACATTTTAAAATCATATTTTAACATTTAAAAATGTTCATTTACATATCATTTAACATATATCTTTTTCACAATAAATTTCTTATAATTAAATCCAATTTTCAACAGTTTACTTAATAAATTTAAGTGTAAAAGTTTCCAATTCTTCACATTTCAACAAATAAACTTAACACTTCAAATTTAAATTACCATTTCACAAATTTAACTAAATTTCCAATTTTATTTAATTAACTTAAACCTTTAATTAAAACCAATTTTCACATTTCCAAGTCAAGTTATATTTTAAAAGATCACCTTTAAACATTCATTTATTTAACCACTTAAATTCATAGAAAAATCAATAATACTTTAATAAATCACTTAAATTCAAATTTAATCAAATTATCATATTTTACCATTTTCCAAATATAATTAAATTTCCATTTTATTCATATAACTTAAATATCATTTTTAACCAAAATTCCAAATTCCAAACTTAAGTTATATTTCAATAATCCAATTTAACCATTCATTAATTACATTTTTAACTCATAGAAAAATCATAATTTCTTTATTTTAAAACATTTCAAAATCTATTTAAATCAAATTTCATAAATTTATATTTTTAAAATACTTAGAAATATCCAAAAACACTTTATAAAATAACCACGGGCCTGTATATAGTTTTCTAACCTAGGTCAAGTGATACGGATATGTATCATTTCAATCCGCAGTTTAAAAAGAAAAATCTGGGTTCTATCATTTAAAACCCGCAATCCCAAGTTAAAATAAGTTAAATAAAAACCATTCAGGCCTATCATTTCAGCCCATAATGATTTTTTCCTATTCTAAAGTCCGTTCGGGTATGTATCATTTCAATCCATAGTGATTCTAGTCTACAGGGAACTTGCAGTGTGATAAACAGATATAAATGAACATAATACATTATATAACAGTAATAGATGATATAACAGGTGTATAAACATCATATGATCATAACATAGTCAAGTATAACATGATAATATATTTCTACAGATTCACATGGTGTCAATTTACTAGTTATATAGGTACATATTGTCTGGTGAGAATAACTCACCTGTTTGTGCTGGAGATATCAAAACCAACTGACATAATGGAAACAAAAGCATGATGACAAGACTACGGACTTGAGTGGAGAGCGAATCCAATCTACAACTCTTGTGTACAACCCAAAACAACCAATCAAAACAGCAAAATTCAATACGACTTTAAAATGAAATAACTTTGAAATGAAAAGAGATTTGAATGTCAAATCTTTTGCCTTGTTTTCTACAATGCTTTGCATAGCCTAGGTGTTTATTTAGGTCAGGTTTGACATGACTTTGGCTCAGGTTTGATCATAGGAATGTATGGCATAAAGGCTAGAACATGTGGAGGAAGTTACAACACAAGAATATCAAGAGACTAGGCAACATAGTGGAGTTTGGTTCAACTTTTGGCTCGGTCTATGGGTCAAATGGCTCGGCCATCATCTGGTACAGGTCTGGACAGAGGTTTGGGTGATGAGTAGCAGCAGCCAAAGGTCATGTAGCAAGTGGTGGTGGTGGCTAAGGGGGTGGCCAAAGCAAGATATGGAGGGTAGGTGATGATATGTGTGGTCTAGGCAATGTTTTGTGGAGTTTTGTGGTGATGGCTTCAAGTGGAAGGTCATGGCCTGTCTTGGTCAGAGGGAAGGGAGTGTTTTCTGTAGTAGATGGAGGAGGTGATGATGGGGATGAAGGTGGTAGAGGCTAGGCCAAGCAAACATGTGAAGAGATCAAGGCAAAATTGCATAGAAAAGTAAGAAAAAAAAGTAGAAAGAAAAGAGGGAGATTACCAAAAATTTTTGCAAGATGGAGGCCATGGATTTTTTTAGGGTTTTGGAGCTTTGCAAATTCGTGAATAAGATGAGGGAGTCGGCTGAAAATGAATGAGGAAAAGAACGGCAAAAATAAAATAAAAGATGTATTGATTGAAAAGAAACGGTAGAATTAAAAACGGCTAAGCACACAAAAGGTATCAAACTCTTCATATATCTTTAATTCCTTTTTTATAACTTTATATTTCTGGAAAAAAAAAATCCCAGATAAAATTTCGAAATTTTATCAAAATATAATAATTTATATAAATATTTATCAATTATATAAAGTTAAATTAAGAAAATAGCTAAAATAGTAAACTAGTCTAGAAAATTTGGAATTGAATAGAATAAATTTTTAGAAAATTCATATGAGCTTGTAATATATTTTTAAACATAAATAATAACATGAAATAAAAATACATTCACAAAATAAACATTTAAAATTTAATTTACATATAATTTCTAATGAAGAAAATAGCAGAAAATAGGAAAACAGCCTTTAAAAATAGGAAATCATCATAGTAAATTTGGAAAAATTCTATTATCGTTTTTAAAATATTTAGAGATGGAAATATACATAAATAAACATATTGACACATATTAAAATAAAATATAAGAAAGAAAATATGATTTATAAAATTTAAAATAGGCAAAATTGCACAATAAAACAAATTATACTAAAAATTGAAATGTACATAACTTTTACATTTTAACTCCATTTTCAACGAAACGAAAAGTTGTTCAAGTTATTACATCTATTTTTATAATAAAAGATAAAATTTATAATTTCAAACTTTTAAATTTTTAAGTTTAAAAGTCAAAGTTTGACTATTTTAACCAAAATTCACATTTTCTAGAAATATTAAATTTAGTCATATTTGGAATTCTAATCCACATACAAAATCAAAGTTTTTATATTTACAATAACAAAATTTATTCTTTTCATAAATAAAGCTTTTAAATCTGGAAATCAATTTAAAAATAATTGTAAAATACAGGGTTGTTACATCATAAATCAAATTTATCTCAAGTAAAATCACTTCACATCAATTCCTAAGCCTCTCTATAAAACTAATAATATAATTTTTATTTCCAAAGCTAATTTCTTTTTAATATTTCTTAAAATATCCATTTTTAAAAAGGTTTAACCTCCAAAATTCAGTCCTTTATAGTTTTACCACTTTAATCTTAATTATTTATATATGAAATAGCTTCGGTTTATTTTCATAATACTCATGCTTATATTATTTTTCCGACTTCATTTCATATACTTTAAAACCATTTTATTATGTATATATAAGTATAAATAATTTTGTTTAATAATTAGTCAATTTCAATCATCGTTCAACAATAACTAATGCCTATACAAAAATTATATTCTTAAATTAGTTTTATTTTATAATTAGTTCATTTTCAACACCTTTTATTAATAAATCATATATACACATAAAAGTATATTTTTGAAATTAAATCAATTTTTCTCTGCTATCTATATTCATATCGGATTTGAAATATTTTCCAAAAAATTTAAATAATTCATTAATGCATGTTTCAAAAGTTTATATCATAAACCTTTCAAATTCTATTCCAAAAATACATACATTTTACAATTGAAAAGTTCCACAAGTTTAAACAATAATTTTAAATTCCTATATATATGATTCTTTTTTTTTCACTTCCTAATCCATCTAAAATTGTTCAAATTTGACATTCGAAAAATAAACTTGTAAACCTACCTTTCTAAACCTTATAAGTTAGGGATTTTCACAAAAATGTAAAGATAGTGTAATATTTTAAATAACATTTTTCTATTTGCTTTCAAAAGTTCCTTTGTCAAAAACCAAGTGTATCTCAAAATATAAGTGCAAACATTATCCGTTATACTAAACTTCTATAAAAACAAAACCTTCAAAATCTTTTTAAAAAATTACTTCTCATTAAATTTTCTTATGTTGAAGCATGCTTAAGGGGGTTATTATTAATATTTTAAACGAACTACAACTTCTATATTTTTCCTAAAATCTCAAACATTATTATCTCTAACCTTTTAAGGAAAACATTTATTCTAATTTCAAATGATTTAATTACTTTAATTGGAGTAGATCATAACTTATATAAGACCGACTAGTCAAAAAAATAGTTAGGTACCTTTATCATCTATATTCTATGGACTTAAGGATACTACTCTTCTTCTTATTCATCCCTAGTCCCACAATTTATTCCACGGCTACTTCGCATATAACTCTCTTTAAACAATTCTTTGTGGCGTAAATTACAATAAACGTTTTATATCCCACCCCAAACAATTTATTATCGATATTTATTTCACTCGTAGTTGTTTACTTTAATAAAAGATAAACCAACTACCTCTACAATTCAAAATATAAGGGGTGTGACGTAATAATATATATATGTACAAATTTTGAATGTAGGAAAAAATACCATAAACTTCAAGTATGTCATACAAATCTACGTGACCCTAACCATGTTCACAGCTACGATGCCATATCATATCCATCTTAATTACCAAATTGTGGGTAGTTTTATTAATTTATTCTAGGTAATGTAAGTACTTCTAGGTGAATTTTAAATTAGGCATCTGACATAAGCTCTGATACCAACTGTAACGACCCCGACTTTCGACCCCCATTTGAAGTGTTGAAAACCAAGAGTATCGACCAAAACCATTAACTAACTACCCAACAATCACAGAATATATCAACAAGATAAAGCATTTCTTATAAAGTAATTGGCTAAGATGTGATAGGATCGATATTGTCAATAACATAAGTAAATATCGGAGTTGCGTATAGTTGTTGACTAAACAGACGTACCCTAATCATCTTGCAATATAACATCATAAGGAATACTCAAAGGTATTCCCTACTTATTCTTTCCCAATATTGGTACAATATCCACCTGCCCTGTAATATATAGAGAAATATATATATATATATCCCAAAAATACAGAAATGAAAAGTGGATTGTGTAACAACATCAATGTGACTGCCTACGTACCCATTATAGGATCAAGCTCAATGTAGTTCTTTTTATCAAAACCAAGATCATATTTATCCCAATACATGTCGACACTCATTCTACTTCACATAAATCTAAACCCCACACTAGATTTGGATTAGATTCACTTAGACTACTTCACGTGAATCAAAATCGCACACTCAGTTTGGATTAGATTCACTTTGTTTACTTCACATGGATCTAAACAGCACACCCAATTTGGGTTAGATCCTAGGATATTTTATCCTATTGCAGCTGGCATCCAAACACCAAGTAAGGACGTACTCTACTTGTTGCAGTACCAAAATGCATCATAGAGTAATAGTACACTACCCAAGGTCCATTGTCTTATATCGCATCGACACTCACACTCAGTTTGGATTAGATCCTATTACGACAATCATTAGAACACGAAGTAAGGACGTACTCTACTTGTTGCAGTATCAAAATGTACCATAGAGTAATGTGCATTATCCAAGATCTATTGTCTTATATCACACACCTGAAGGTAACCATCATTAATGATCCATTCAAAAACTCTTTCACAAGTATAAGCAAAGCATTCTCGCAAAATACTTTATATTTTGTAATCATCTTCCAATAAGGGTACACTTTTCTTTTGAAAATTCCAAACTTTGAACATAGGAAATCATTTAAGAGGTATTAAGTATGAAATTTTTAGGGAACAAAATTATCTTCCCGAATCATTTGACGGATATAAAAAAAATACATGATTTAAATGTTAGGTTGTTTGCACCGCAAGATGTCCGGTTTGAATTTATAAATTTTGTGCAAAAACATAAGTCACTTTGCAATAAGTCTTTATGGTACTAAATATTCAAAATTTACAAAGTGTATAAAATAAAAATTGTAGATATTTTAAATATCTTTCCAACAAGATAAATTTCAATAAAATACATTCATGGAGTCAAAAGTTATGGCCAATGTACAACAAAGTGTTTTTGGATGGTCATTATATTCATTTCAGTCTGAGAACATGACCGAATTTGCTACTCGATTTTAGTTATGAAAACTTTTGAATTTGGAAAATGCATAAAAACTAAAGTTGTAGATGTTTGAGTTAGCTTTCCAGAACATTAAAGAAATCTAAAATCCGTTTATATTTGCAAAATTTATGGCCAAATTACTGAGAGGTATTCAACCAATTCCGAGCTACCACTATCCATCCTAAATAATTTTATTATCACATCACGGAATAACATTAAAACATATACTTGAATAACTTTTCTCACCCCAATGTTGTGTGAATATAGTCATTGATTCTATCTTGTTGATTCTCTTTATTTTTCTTTAGCTTTGCATGCCTTAACTAAGTTTATTTTTGTGATGGAAATTTTTTAAAACTAAGTGAAGAGAAGAAATTCAAAGTGATTTAGGAAAAGATGTTCTTTTCTCTATATCCCTCAAATGGAGAGAATGCTCCTTTATTTATAAGTGAAATGTTTTTCATATAGAACCCTTGCTAATCTTATTTGTGACAAACCCTCTTCTTTCATCTTAAGCCATTTAGTTCCTTCCTTCATAAGCCACTTAACTCCTTTCATCTCAAGCCACTTAACTCCTTCCATCTTAAGCCACTTAACTCCTTCTATCTCAAGCCACTTAACTCCTTCCATCTCAAGCATCCTCTTAAGATGAAAAATATATGCATGTGTTAAATTTAGGTAATATATTAGCTTATTTACACTTTTCATTTTGTACACATGAACATTCTTTTCTTTATTACTTTATACACCCACTACAAGAAAATATATTATTAATAACGCCATTTAATAACGCATTATTCTAAAGCGTTATTGTTTGCTTTTAATTATTTGTTTTTTTACTCTGTTTGTTTTGTACTGTTCACATGTAACGCCTTCAATAAGCGCGAAATCTCCTAATTATTTCGTGGCCGCGGTTTTCTCAAATTATTTCCCTCCCCCTCTTTCCTTTTTCATTTCGTTTCATCTTTCCTTAGTCTCCCATACCAGTGGAATCAAATCCCTAAATCATTCCTTCAGCTCCATTCCTCCTTCATAAACCCTAATCGGATCCAGTTAAACCCTACATAGCTCCATCTTTAATAGACAGCGTCAATGACTCAGACTTCGAGTGGGTGGCACGTAATCGATTCCAACTACTGCAACAGCGTCGGCAACTCCAAGCTCAACACAGCTAGGGCACAACACAAACATCCACCAAATTCCAATCTTCCATCTTCGGTAATAATTAGTTGTTACTTACGCAGTTTCCGTTCATTTACTTTCGCAAATACCACCTTAGTTTAATTTAAAGCTTGATAGGGTTCAATTGCTTGATTAATCAAATAAATGAACACAATAAAGCATTGCTTGATTGTTTTTTTGTTAGAAAAGCAATTTTGTTAGTTATTGGGACAATCTCTATCCACATTTAAGACGAAAAATAGAAAATACCTATTAGTTACGAGATTGGATAGTGTTAGGATATTTTAATTTGGATTTTATTTTTTATTTAGTTTATTTTATTTATTATACACCCTTTCTTGATATATTTTCTCTGAATAGTAGGTTATGGCTATTTACTGCTCAGTACTGGATTATAAGAAGATATGGGCAGTTTAATACGAATTAGAAGTACTCCTTGAGTAAGTCTTGAGGAGTTTCCCTCGATTAAACCAAAATTCTTGTTTTAAATTTACGCATTTGAATTAGGTTCACTAAACTGTATCAATAAACATCAGAGCATCAAGTATTCTGTATTGATTTTACCATAGATATTGCTCATCAATCGGTTAGTTTGATCGATTTTAGCTAATTTGCCAATTTGCTACTTTACAGCTTGTTGTTGAAAAGGATTAAAGGCACAGAGGTACTTAATTTTGGACATTTTTATGTTCTAATTTTTTAATTTTAGTTAGTTGTACTTTTATTGTAATTTGTAAACAACATTATGTTAGTTAGTTTTGATCAACTTTTATATAGTTTTATAAAAAGTTCGGTAGCTTTGTTAGATTTGATATTATTTGAATCGAACATTGGGTTTGTGATTTTTCTTTGTTCCCTATTTTGATTGACGTTGATATAGTAAGATACATGTAGTAATTTGTTGGTGTAAACGATGTATTCTGATGGTAGTTTTGTTATTGAGTTAGAATCCGATCCTTTTTCTTCTTAGTTGCTGCATCATGTTGATTTTGCCAGTAAATATATGCTTACATTTGTATCGGTACAACTAAAGTGTATTTTTAGCTTAGTGTAGCTATAGATGTTTCAATTAAAATCAAGTGTTAAAAAAATCAGTCTATAGTGGGTTATTGATTGAATTACCTCTATTGAATAGAATACCAACCCCGTAGTAAAGTAGCTAATGGAGAGTGAAAATATTTTCAGACTTAGGTGGTTAATGCATTAAGTTTGTTTTAGTTTCGTAAAGGTGATAAACTCACTCTTATGTTTGCTAATCTCATGTATACTTTGTAACTTATGCATTAGCTTGACTAATATTTCCCTGTATTGCTAGTGTGGGAATAAATCGAAACATCTATCTGTTTTTAACATTTAATTTATGCATGTATGCATCTGTTTCTGCATAAAACTTGCCATGTCTTCTGGAGTTTGGTTGTTAAGTAATTTAAAATGTATTTTTATACCCTCTAATGGCTTCTTTCTTAATCGGCATACAAGCAGATTCATTACTGAAGTAGAAAGTCAATGTTAGCAGTTAATTTCTATTTGAATGTTACAAAATATTTAAAATACACCAAAAATCACACAGTACTTTAATATACACCACATTTTACATACACCAATTTAATCATTATATCACAATAACATTCCTAATTAGCTCATAAAGAAAACAGCTCTTGTTCTTTTCTTACTCTTAATTCACTAAAACTCTAGATACCTATCGCAAACTAATTTAGTCGTGAGCCCTTCAATTCAGATTTTATACCAGACAATGGGCAGATTGTAGAATATCTGGAAATAGGAGCAAATAATTTAGTGCAAATCTTTTACAATTCACATTTGTCAGCAAGGACAGTGATGGGTTGGACATTATAAGCCTTACAGTATAGTTGAATCCATTTAGACTTTAGCAACCGTGAACAAAGTTGCCATTGTTACCAGTAGCAATTTTTCTTCATTTTCAAGGTTAAGGTATAATACAATTCAGTAATATAAATCTGAAACTTTGTCGAGTTAGTTTAAAAATTGAAACAAAAAACTACTAACATCGATGTCTTCCAATTCTATTCCGGATCCTCGATTCCTATTATAAAATTTGAAGATGGCTGTTATGGTATTTGTTTTAGTTTAAGTGTATAGCCACTGGACAATTTTGCATCACAATTCTCTTTAAGGAAAATGTAAGTTTTGGTCTACAAATAGAAGTTATTTTTGAATCCATTATTTTATTGTATATGTAATACATATGTACGTATGTACCTATATAACTTGTGTTTTACATTGTAAAATATTGTTGTTTTTACCAGCCATGTATGTGGAAACCAACAGGGGTTGATTAGGAAGTATGAGATCATGTGCTGCAGGCAATGCTTCAGATAAAATGCCAAAGAGATTGGCTTCGTCAAGGTATATTTACATTCATTTAAACTTGTGCTATATTGATATAAATATACGTTCTTTTCATATATTCTAAATGCTTGTGATAAAATATGTAATTTAAAATTGCAGTATCGTTAAGAAAGCCTGCTACTAGAAGCATGGAGATGGATCCCCGGGTATATTCTCAGCAATGTTGCTTATTGCGGTTTATATTCTATGAATCTAATATTGTTTTGCTTTTCAATTTCTGTGTGCGTTTCTTGATTATGTATTGAACTTTCTATTTGCTTCTTAGAATATGTCGTGAGAAAGTGCTAAAATTTTATATCGTTTAACATGGATTATATTATTTTTTGCTTTTTCAGATTTTCCATCTGAATTATATACTTGAAACTATAAATATATATTAGATATATAGGCTTCATATAAGAAAACCGATAAAGCTGCCCCAACAATAGTATATATTAGAAATAGTATATCTGGTTAACAATCAATGGTTCTCATGTTCGGTGTAGGACTCAACAAGTGCATTAGATCAGTTTCTACTGTATGCAATAACATAAATAAAGGTACTAGCGTAGATTATTTATTTATTATGTATTGTTGTTTTTACCATAATGGCATTAGCTCAGTTTCTACTGTATGCAATAACTCAAAGAAACCTCCAAGTTATTTGGCACATTTTAGTTTTCGCTTTGCAATCTACACACACTAAATTAACATGGTTCATGTTATTTTAGTTTCAAATTTACATACATGAATAATATTAGGACTTGGTCGGATATAGATGACGATACATAAGTCAAGATTAGATAAATGCATAATTCTTTGGTGTCATTGTTAAACTGATTAAACTCGACTGATTAAAATGAAACTGTACCATGTAAGCTAATGAATTGTATAGGACTCCATGGGCTAATGGAACGACCTCGATCTCTCAATGTGCAACCAATGCATGAGAGACTTTTACTTGTAGGTTTATTGTTGACAAGGTACATAACATCTTGATAGTATTTCATTAGTATTATTCCTTTAGCATACTATCTTTTCTAAAATATTGGTTGAAGCATAATACAAGCATTGATAAAGGGTTAGGATAGATGATAATGTTGACTTACTAAGCCGGGTGTTTGTTAGATATCAAATTTTATTTATTTTACTAACATTTGTTTAGGGTCGAATGATAAACATTAAACCAGATTTACATATAGTTATATATAGTCTCTTCTTTTATTAAAGAAAAAAAGCATGAAATATATATTACCTAAATGGTTGATGAATTGATTTGGTTTGGTTAAGGTTAATTAAGTATGGTTTGAGGAGTTTAATCCCTGACATGTGTCTGATATGTACATGTATCTGATATAGGCATATCTATGCTTATTTTGAATGTACAATTTTATGCTAGTGTGACTTTTGTTTTGTGTTGTTAAAGTTTCACTGTTGTTTATTTTTTTATTTAGTAATCAGTAATGCATTGCAAAGTTATTGAAAAAATAATTATATTCGATATATAACAATGCAATTGTACTGATACTGATTTAGTGGATAATCGTAGAATTTCCTAAGGAAAATTACCTTTGGGTATATTTTTGATGCACCACCAAGTATTACTTTCGGGTATATTTTTGATCTGTTTTTCATATGGGTTTGTATTTAAGCTTTACTTTTCCTGAAAGATGTTTTTTCATCAGATGAAACTGGAATTAAGGTAGAAAGTTGTAATATGTACAGCTACTCTGTTTGATGTTATTATCAAAGTCTAGTATTGTTGCGTATGATTTCATAGTTCCTAATATCTTTGTTGCACAACTGATGACCATTAATAACAATGCTCAAATCTTACAGATTACTTGTATGATTTATAAATTACTTGCAATCTTATATTTGGTTTAACTCATCTAGAATCAAATTTATGAGCTAATTGTAAATGTTTAAAACTGGATGTATCAAGTATATGTAAAAATGCACACAACATGAAAAGAGCATCAAATACAATTCACAAATTGATGTAAACACCTTTGATCATTATACTTGTTTAATTTATCTACATTTGATCCTTTTACTTCTTTAATGCATTAATGTATCATCATAACTTCATGTGAAATTTCCAATAAATCTTACTTCTGTTTAGTTGATTTTCATATTATAACTAGGTGACCAAGGTTAAATTTTTGAACCTCTTTTAGTTAGTGAAACTGAAGCTGAAATGAAACTAGTTTTTTTTAGCATGAGGTATGTGTTCATTTTTTGGTATTATTCCACTTAAATAACCTTGCATTCATGTTTATTTACACCCTAATTTCAGAAGACTGTATTTAATTTAACCCTCAAATGAAGGTTATAGGCCTTTTGCTTTAATGAAACTAAAAGAGGTTCAAAAATTTAGTTAGTGAAACTGAAGCTGAAATGAAACCTCTTTTAGTTAGTGAAACTGAAATGAAACTGAAGCTCTGCATAGTTCTTGGATGGAGCAAAATATATGTTGAAAACTGAATTGTGGGCCCTTAAGCTATATGCATAACAACCGAACATGGCTAGACTGCAGTTGTACAAAGTTGATGTACACCTGAGACAATTTTTGCTAGGTTGTGTATCTGAATATCTAAAGTCTTAATAAATTATAACAGGGCAGTCTAGTCCACTATCGTTTATATCTTACGTTTTTTTATCACCTGATAATTTTTAATTATGTATTTTTTTCCACTGTAGTTTCGGTTGGTTAGTGGCCGCAGTTGCTTATCCGGAATTGGTTTTCCTGAAGTGCACTTGTAAGTACATATCTTTTTAGTTAATTACCGAATTTACTTATTCAATGCGTAGGACTTTAATTTTATTTTACTGGATAAAAAAGCAACGCAGTAGCAAGTATTTCACATGGATTAAAAGCACTACCGCACACTACGTAGTTATGCATTACACGTCTATTGATGTTCGGTTATTTTCACGCGATCATGATGTCAAACATTGATTACAAATTTACATGAACTCCATGAATTACTTTATCTTTAGCTTATGGTTAGTTTCTGAACATTATAAAATCCTAGAGCCCAATTAACAATGGTTTCAAAGTGTGGAGGCTTAAATTCCACTTCATGTTAATTTCACCTCAACCGTACAACTTTATTCACAAGTTGCATTGATGACCGTTGTTTATGGTTGTATTTTAAATACTGATCATGAGTTTCTTCCATGTTGGGTGTCCTTCCATTTTTTATGTGATTAATATAGCATCCACTGGAGAATGGATAGCCCCATTTCTACTTATCAATGATGCAATGCTAATTTATTTTGTGATTTAACTCTATAGTTTTTGAAGAGATTAAATGGATATCCTTAGGATTGTGTTGTAGTGTGCTTTTTTATTTCAAACTAAAACCTGATTGAATGGAATTCTAACCTAGTTTAGAATATTTATGCAAAAGCCAAAGAAATTGGTATATGTTCTTCTTACGATATAGTGTATATGTGATTTTAACTATTTTACAAATCTTACTATTTAAATAGGCATGTTGGTGTAATAGTTTGTTAATTCAAGCCTAATTCAGGTAAGGGGGAGTAGTGGTGATTACTTATGACTATGAAGTGGAGTTGATGTGGGTAGATGATGTGTGAAGTTGATGGAACTGGATGATAGGAACTATTGTTTGTTATCGAGGGAACGATGATATGTGTGATGTTGTGTGGGCAAGTGGATGGTCTGTCCGGGTTTGAACAGGGTGGTCAGGAGCTGAATGATATGCGGGTGGCGATGTGTTTATTGAGATTGTGGAGGTTGAATTGTGGGTTATATGCAATTGTTGGTGTTACTGGTGGTAGGAGCACTAGGATGTAAGGCTTATAGTGGGTTGTTGGTGATGTAGCAGTAGTCGTATTAAGAGGCGGATGGTGATGGAAGAGTTGATGTTGTGGGTATGTGAGTCACAGCAGGTTATGACAGCAATCAGGTAAGGTAGGAAAATTGATGGTGATTTTGACTATACTGGCTGTTGTTGGATGGTTTGTAAGGGAGAGTGGAAGTGAAATGAAATGAAAGTATGGTGGCAGTGGGATGTAAAATGATCGCAGCAGTTAGAGATGATGGAGGCTGGGAGTTTGTTGCAAGGTAGAACAGAGGGAGGATGTGCAATTTGAAGTTGATGAAGGGTGCACTGATATTCGATGTGCATTGGAAGTTGAAGTAGTGTTGGTAGAGGCAGTTTCAGGTGGTTTATAATTTCACTGTTAAAGGTAGGACAGTGGAAGGCAACATAGCAGTTTAGTTTGAAGGCAGGCTGCTGCTGTAGATTAGAAAATGGTAGATGAAGAAGATGACAATTATGTGAGTGGCAACAGATGTATATGACAGAGGTGAAGTTGCACAGTGAAAAGAGGATTAAAATGTATGTTCAAATGAAAATGTGAACGATAATGTAAAATATATCACATTTCTTTCTGAGCATGCTCTTGTGTTATATTTGTTGATTATAATCTTTATTCGTTTATGAAGATTTAGTTTGATTGCTATTATTAAAATGTAATATATAGGCATAGCTCTTGAAAAGTGTATCTACGATTTTTATAGCGTCATATATGAGCTGTAAAAGAATTTATCAATACTATAACATGTTGATTTAATAGCGGCAAAATGGTGTTATAAAGATTTCCAATTTCGTTGAGATTTAGTTGTATTATAGCGGCTATAATGAGCTATTGAATAAATATTTTATAGCGGCAAAATAGTGTTATAAAGATTTCTAGTTCCGTTGAGATTTAGCTGTATTATAGCGGCTATAATGAGCTATTGAATTAACGTACCATAGCGGCGAATTTGCGTTATAAAACTAAGCTCAACCATAGCGGCATATTTTGTGTTATAAATATTCAACAGTTTTTTATAACATGTCGATATACAGCGCTTATCAAACCGCTATGGTTGTGATTAATAGCGGCTATATGCCGCTATAAAAGACACTTTTTGTTGTAGTGACCTAACCTACACGTTCATAAATATAAATATATACCATTGGGTTTCGACTCCTTCTAGTTTCTAATCCGTTTACCTAAAATCAAATTATACATATTCTGAGTTAAAATGAAAATATGCACGTAATGAAATAGGTTCCAAAGTCTAATTTCATCTCCTGTAGAAATTTATGATTTTCCCCCTTTTATATTAAAATTACGAATTTACTCTTTTAATTTAATTATTTAATTTCATAAAATTATGAGATATTACAACCTCAAGCAAGGAACTCAGCTTTTGGTATTAGGTTAATGTGTAACCTAGGATGAATGTGACAACTAAAGTGATCGATAATTAAAATTAACTGAGTGCCTTAATAAATATTTAATTAATAAAGGCATAGATGTCCGACTCGATTGATTGGAGTTGCAAATCTATGTCACTATAGTATTAGAGGTATTCCATAGGTATTAAAATATTAGGTGAAACATTGAGGCACTAAGTTACTACTTAACTCACATATCTACGTTTTTGCCTTTATTTCCATTGCATGTCTTGGTTGATCGTGTGAGATAAATTGAATGGAAAATTGATTGAGTTTGGTTTCTTATGTATGCTTATATTTCACATATATTGGTTGATGTTATATGTTTTTGGGAATGCCTTCATCACATATTCTGAGGATTATCATCATGTTCTGACCATTTTGATTTAGATATAGTCTAAGCCATTTATTATTTATATAATACTTGGGTTAGTCTGAGACTTTCAGATACAGGGACAATAACGAATTTGTATGTCGGGCTTTAGAGGAGACAAGCATGCATGCGTGAGTGTATATATTATCGAGTTATGAGAGGTTGTTTGTTTATATTTTCCTTTGGATATCTCCTTGTATTTATCTTGATAATATGGTTATAGGTTGTATAAATTAAATTTTACTTAGAGTATAGTGTTATGTACAGTATTTTTCTGCTACGATCTATGACTCTATTTTTGTCATATATGTTGTATATTGTTCTGCTCTGGAAAATCCATGTATTTATTACTTTGTTCCGATACCGAGTACGTATATATTGTTGATATATTTTGAGGTAATACGTACCAGTGTTGGCCCAAGGGAATATTCTCATGTGATTGCCCTTTACAAGCCTCATTCTTCGTATTATCAGACAGTATTCATTAGGAATACTCTTTGGTAGTATGAGTATAGAGGTGGGGTGTTACAACCAGCAGCTCATCCATCTCCTCCGGCATCAACATTTTCTTGGAGCTCTTCATCTAAACCCCTTGAAGCTACTCTCTCCGATCGATCGGTACTGACCCTTGTGGGTCAGTCGGTACTGATCGATTGAATAGTTGGAAAAACCACTCCAGTTCTAGTACTCTAGTTCCATGATGTCCCTACATCCTTTCTCATCATCTTCTACTTGCCATTTCTTTGAGTCCGATTTAATGAAGACAAACTCTCTTCTTCAGAGTTTAAAGATAACACATTTTTATGGCTTTTCTTATGCCTTTGGGGTGGTTGGGACATCAAAGCAAAGCTCTTCTCCCTTTTCTCCATGATGATTTTCTGGCCCTTCATCATCCTTTTGTTTATCTTAACCATCATCCTATCCAATTTAGCCTTTGTCACAACTTATTACTGAGACGAGAATTCTAACAAAGCAGCCGGGGGTTGATTCGTTTCTTCTTCAGTATGGTGGTCTCTTTCATTATCATCTTCAGCAATTGCACCAGATCTGGTCTTTCTTTGGACTATATCTTCTAGATCTTACCTTTAGACTTATCAAAATCCAAAGTGGAATCGAGTTTAAACAAGTATAGCTCTTCAAATTCAAAGTTTCAACATCCAATATGGTTTGGTACCAACCCATATAGGTCGGTACCAACCTTGGATCCACTTTTGGCTCCTTCCTTAGCATAATTGAAGTCTTCACACCTCTTTAATACATAGTTTTGATTGACCACAATGGATCAATACTAACCCATATGGGTCGGTACTTATCCATGTCACATCAACATGGATCCAACTCCAAATATCACTTATTGCTCCACGTAGAGCATGGGCCCTACTGCTCCATATGACTCGGTATCGACCCATGGGTCAGTACGACTCATATAACTTATGTACTTCTTGCTTTACTTCTTGAGTTTTGCGATCTTGGCATTCTTGATGTCTTTCCAAGTTTCTTGGTTCATTGTTTCATCATCTCGTAGTCCAGATCCATTCAAGGTATCGCTTGGTTCGAATGTCAGATAACAAGAATAGTAATTGAAAATTATGGATGCTTCTTTGATAACGTATGCTTGACAAATTGAACCTTCGATGCATGCTTTTTGTTTCACCTTTTTTGAAGTGACCCAGACTCCTTCATATGAAAATGTGGAATAATATATTGAACATTATGTTGCTTGAAAAAAATGAGTATAAATTCTACAAATTACAATCGAAATGAAGATGTACATCAAAATCAATCTTCATATGGAGATAACTATTTGCTTTCAAAATTTGACACCACTTTTAAGAGCACATCAACTGCAAATTATTATGCCTCAACGATGATCTCTAGAATGAAATTTCAAGCTCGATTTGTTATTTAACTATAAAGCAGGATTTCTAAATAGAGTTTTGTTAATGAAATCATCTTGATGTAATAATTATCAAGGCTATAAATTGCTTGATCTAAACAGTAGAATGAAGATTATTGCATTGAACCGCTAGATTCAGTATTTTCGAATGTGGATCGTATAAATTTTGTCGCATGAAAATGATTTTTTTTGTTCAAAGGAACGAATGGATGTAAGATGTGGAATGACACACATTTGGATTCATGTATATCCAATCATGTCTTACTTATCATAAGATTTTAAGATAAAGATCCACAAGCAAGTTTATATATCATCATATACTTCTAAAAAGCTATATGTTTTGGAGAAGTTTGTAGGATTGGATACATGTGAAGATAAGTGAGTGGAGATGAAATTTGCATAATTATGTAGTTGTATCATTGTATATGGGCTCAGCGATATTCAGTAAAAACTGAATTAACCGACTGAATCGGTTCATTTTGGTTGGTTCGGTTCAATTATAAATTTAAATTGGTTTGAATTTAATTTGTAAAACAATTTTATTTCGTTATTGGTTTAACTGAACTTTTATTATATTATCAAAATTTATGACATCACGGTACCTTTTATAATCAGCTAGATAACAAAAATAAAGTTAAATTATCTAAAGCTTTGGTGGGCTAATATAATGACATTTGTCACGAATGTAATTAGCCGTTGGCCCGGTATTAGCAATAAACGAACAGACCACCCTCTTCCAAAACATTTTACAGATTCCCCCCTCAAATCTCGCTACACCTCGAAACAAACCCCTCATCTGAAATATTACGAGACTGCCCTCTTCGCCGGTCGTCCCTCAAACCCTAAACCTAATTTCCCTTAAAATGCAACTGTTTCGAACGTTGATTTTGTCTTTCCTATTTCTCGCTTCGTCTCCATCTCCTTCACCTTCCCCAGCTCCAACTCCAACTCCTACTCAATCTCCATCTCCATCCCCATCGCAATCCACATCCCCATCTCCATCACCATCACCATCACCAACCATAACGTTCTTGACCAACGGACTTACTCCATCGCCTCCATGCCAATTCGAACTAATTGGCTGCTTGCGCCATCACCACGGTTACTCCCACGAGGCTGGTGGTTCTCCTCATCTGAAACATGGAGATGGAAATGGAGGATTGAATTTTGGAATAAAGATTGGAATCGTTTTCGCTGTTGTCGCGGTTTTATTGCAATTTGTGATTGTTGGTTTCTTGTTTTATAAGAGAAAGCAGATAAAAATGTATGATTTTCGGTCCGTCACCAATTCTGATTCTTAGTATATAATATTGGGTTTTAATGATTAAAAGAAAGCAGAAGTGACTTGGTAGAAGTTGGAGCATTTGGTGGATGATGGCATGACTTGTAAAGATGGAAAATGGGTACTAACTTCTAATTGCTAACCTGATTGAATCATATTATTATCTTTGTGTGATAAAACAGATATACATTGCTGTGAATACTAAGTGATATAATGAATTGACCAGTTTACTGAAATTCTGTTTGATTGTTGCATTTAGTTCCTATGCTAGCATTTGTTCGATGCTTAGATATATTTGTATTGCTTTGTCTGTAAGGATGCATAAAAAAGTGTTCCAACCGGTGATAAAAGGTCCATATTTTCTTCCCATCCATAGCTTCTGTTATTCTAGTCAGATCGGAGTCTATGCTTTCATTAGTATTATTTTTGCTTGTTGCGTGGTTTACTCATTTGTAAAGCTGCAACATATTCACAGTGATGCAAGCATGTGTCAAATGCATTTCTAGACTAAACAACCTCTATGCTTTATTGTTAATTTATACATGTATTCATCTTCAACCAATATAAGGCAAATACCACAAAACTCTCAGTACATTAAACTGGGAAATTCGACAACTGCTTAAAGTGACAATAAAATGCTAGCTTTTCTTTGTCTTTTGTAGTAACATTACAGGACATTGTTTCTGCCATGGATTACTTTTAAGTAAAACATAATCTTAATCCATTAGAACATACGTGGGGAAAAAAAATCACACACAATTCATCAGTTCATCAACTTAGTAGTAGTATTTGTACAGTTTATTTTTAATTTGCCATTTAAATTCTCAAATAGTACAGGAAAATATTGTACATAGGTGAATGAACAAATTGTCCTCAAGGGCATTTTTAAGAACCTACTGTAGGTATAGCTAGTATTTACCCAATCGGCGGTAATTAGTCTTGTAAATTGAATTTTTGATCTAGAAGCAGGGGTGAAGCCATACATTTATTCGAGGAGGATTATAATATATATTTTGTATGCATAAATAATGGTTATGTCCATTAATTATCCGTTTGGATAGCTTCAAAAAGAAACTTTTTTATTTAAAAATAAAATAATAATAACTAAATTCGGATACGAAAAAATAAACGACTTTTATTATTATTATTTAAGTTTGTTTGAAAGAAAATAATTTAACTATCGTAACAAATGTTTTGACATATAAGATTTTTGATTCGTTTATTTTCTATAATCAAAATACATTCCGGAAAGAAAAGCAAAAAGCATTTTTCCTTTTGATTGCACAATAGTGATTAAAGTTCTTGAATGTCTATGCTCTATGCTACTGTTTTAAGACATTCATTTCTCTTCTTTTCTTCTTTTATCATTTACTATTAAATTATTATTATTGTAACTACATAGTTTTGTGGATGGTTTCAAAAGTTGATTTAAGGTAATTAATATCAGTAACGGATGTGAGGTGGAGCCTTGGCGCAATGGTTAGGTCACCCGCATGGTGATCTGGGCGCCCAGGTTCGAGTCCGAAAATAACCTCTTCGCAATGCGATGGAAATGCTACGTACATTATCGACCTCACCAGAATCCGCCATTGTGAGGAAGCCTCGTGCACTAGGTTCCACCTTTAATATACGGATGCATATAGTCAAGTATCGATATACGATGTTTAAAAATTATTGCGATAAAACGGGATAATATAAACAAAATTTCAAACATGGTATATGCAAGTTATACATGCTACTAAACTATGCAAAATGTCACTTGTATGTACATACATATACATATGCATATATATGTGTACACACAAAATCTCTCTCTCACACACACACATATATATATATATATATATATATATATATATATTAGTGTCTTTTTACTTACATTTTATATTTGTTATGCATTAGGGTTTTTAGAGCGAAATTCACGTTGTAAATCTTGAAGTTCAATTTGTAAATCAAAAATTGATTGTGAATCGTTGATTTAAGTTTCTAAGGCTTCATATTCTAATGTGTGCATATTATATACTCATATGCTAGAAGTTTTGCTTACTTATCGACCGACATTATGTAAAAGAAAAAACCTGTATTTTCTTGTTTTGTTGAAACATTAATATTTGAATTGCAGGTATAGACAAGTATCTTGATATTTCTTATTTCCATTAAAAGACATATTGAAACGGTTACATATATTTGGTCGATCATCACATATTCGACTGAAACTTGTGTTTTGATTCAAATCTTTTTAAATATTGTTCCATTAATTGAACATATTAACATGTGTTTGTAATATCCTTAAAAATATAATAAGATGAGATGAGAAGCAAAGTGAATGTAGGCATATTTAACGATCAGACACTACAAAAATGTGGTATTAGCTATTTTCTGTTGTGATTTGATAGTTTTGTATGGATATAATGCTATTTTTCTTAATTGCGATTGAACTTCGTTTTGAATTAGAATTTGAGAATCAAAATCAAAAATGATGAGAATCAATTTAAACTAGATTCAAATTGTATGATCTTAATCTTTTTTGGAAACAATTTTATTCATCTCTATCATTACCTTCTTCAGTTACTTTATCCTACAAGTCGACGCTTATCATTTTTAAAATTTGTTAAATTCATGAATTTGAAGAGTTCACAAGATAGTAATGACATGATTTAAGAACGTGAATAGATTTTTCCCCCATTTACTAATGTTTCAAAGTTTATAACAGAACATATATTTTGTTATTACACTGGAGATCTTTTGTCTCATTTACTACTAATATCAGAGCAATATCCAGAACGAGATCAAGGTCTTTTTGTCTCATGGTAGCCTGGTTTGAGTCTCTACCGACGTAATAGCTACATATACTTTTATTGATAATTAAGAAAGAAAAAGCTTGATACTCGATATCTCGTTGATCTATCAATGATATTACTCGGTATTAACTATATAGTTTATAAGATGCCACATCATACCTCTATCGATGTATTAGTGTTATCTCTCTCTCTATATATATGTATGTATGTATGTACATATATACATATATACACACATACAAAATTCTGATTGGAAGTATTTCTTGTGTTCTTCAATCAATAATCACCAAAACAGATTCGAGATAATTGAAATTTCAAGATTACTCTTGGAACTTCCAACTTTGATAAACACTAAGCCTTTCACCATTCACGCTCCTTTTGCTGAACTTTTATCATGAAAAAGTCGAAGTACGACTAAATGAGTGGATGCGATAAATATGAGTACACATCGCCCTATTTCAAAAGAAACTCTTAATAGAATAATCATCAATATTTAACTTATACATAGTACCAAAATGGAATTTTAGATGAATCTCAATCTTTCTTTCTCAAAAATTATCAATGTAAAGACGAGTGGAATTTCAAACATTAGTAGTCGAAAGATGAATGAAGTATAGTCAATTTGTTATTGTTATTTATTGTTGTTGTTGTTGTTGTTGTTATTTTAGTTTACATTTCTTTTTGCAGAGATGAGAGAAGAAGATGTTCTAGGAATGTATATTTTTTGAGAACAAAATTTGGATACCATAAGTGATTAAAGAGAATTTTATTGTAACTAGGTTTAGTGGACATAGAAGTGGTAAAGAAGGGGTTGAGGAAGATACGGAGGATTTTATTGACTTTGTTATTTGTCACTCATTGACAATGAAACTGTATGGTCAAATAAAAGATAGAAACTTACGCAAGGTGGCTAGATTCTTTATCGATCTTGAGTGGAGGACTTACAGCCATTAATAATCTAACAAGGATCTGCATCTATTATCTTAAATCACTATCCTATTGTTTTAGATAGATAGTGGAAACGGTCTCTTTAAATGTGAAAAGCTACGGCTTTTAGGAGTGGGGCCTGCTGAAGTGGTTGAAGGAAAAAGATTTCTTTTTAACATACCAGAAAACATAGCTCAAGTGTTGGTACATAAATTGAGGTATTGGAAAACTTTCTTGGAGAATTTTCCTGGAGAAAAGGAAGAAAGGGAAGCTGTAGAAGTAAATTCTTGATCTAAATATCTGACAGGAAGATGATATTTCATATTTGGCTGAGAATAGATTTAATTGGGAATGACAAATGTTAAATGTATTAGGTGTTGGATCCAGAGGAAATTCTGTGAAAGATAAAAGTACTAATGGTTGTTGGAGGGTGATCAACACCAGTTATTTTCAAAGAATGGAAATATGAGAAGGAAGTCTAACATTATGTTCATGGCGAGGCTTCTGATCAGGGAATATCAATATTGAATGATGTTTACAAACTGTGATGATTGTTTTTTGGTTCCAAGGTGAAAAGTAAAATATTAGCTGGTTGGAGGGTGCTTTACCCTGATAGGGTACAGAGTTTGATTCAAGTTCAAGACTTCAGTTTTTACATTTCATTTGTGTATTTGAGATTTTTGAAACTTAAATCTAAGTGGAGCTGAGCTAACCATAGCCCAAAACCATACCTCTTTGGCTAACAAGATCCAAAAGGTTCATCCATATATCTCAAGGGGTGCAGATTCATAATAGACATGTAGAGATTATTGTACGGCAAGTAATATCAGAAGTGTTGGTTTCGGACGGATGCCTAATGTTTTAGTTCCAAATTCGATACAGTTTTCTATAGAAATATATTAGTAGATTACACATATTTGTACTTGTGAAAACAGAATGTATTGTATTTAATTTAGTTATTGATTTGTAATGCAATTTTTCACATGATTTATTCTCAATTGGGTTGGACTTGGTTAAAGCATCACGTTTTCTTTCTCTCTTTTATTACTCCTCTTTTTTTCCCTTTTTTTTCTTTTTTTATTATTATCAAATTTAATTGATATTCTGCTCATTTTTTAGTTTGATTTCTTCTTCTTTTCTTCATCCTTTTTTTTTCCGTAGTTCGTATTCTACTATTTTTAGAACTATTTTTTTTTACCACTGAAGTCCAGAACTTTAATTTAGACAAGAACCAAAATTTCGACATTTTTGCTAGAATTTTAATCTATGGCTTGAGTGCTCACTGTAAAGGATATTAAAGCAACATCAGAAATCCACATTTCTCTAGTTTGATGAATTAAAAATATGTCAGTAGGCATATGATGAAAGTTTAGAGATAAGGACATCCAATTATGCAAAATTTTCAATTCCAAAGGCGTGGACTTTGACTAATAGTAATTAGGACCAATTATTTTGTTGATTTGTATTTTGATTTTTTTGCCACAGTACTTAGAGCTTCTCCAAGAGAAATAGAGTTAGATATTATATTTTTAGGGGTTACAAAATGCAACCCGGAGTTTTTCCAACAGGGAATGGAAGTAAGCGCTTGTTCAGTAGACGTCCGTTGAACAAGTGTCCGCGTAGGCACTTGTTGCCTAAGACCCAGACGCCGTTTGAACAAACGTCAGTGTCGAGATGTTTGTATTAGGCTCAATAGATAGACGTTTGTTGAGACGTCCAAATGCAGACGTTTGTCCAAAAAACGCCTATTTCTTGAGTGGTTATTAAACATGTATCTAATACAATTATAGATTTTGAGTCAACTTGGCTAAATTTGTAACCGAATACAACACACACGCATTATGTGTGTGTGTATGTATATTGTTGGAGAGAGATTTGAGGTTGGATATTACATTTTATCATAAATGTATACTCTTGTGGGAATGCTCTTACAAATAGATTCAATGGGTTGAGGTTATTTTATTGAGGTTGTGAAGGCAAGTGGGTTTGATTAGAAATGGATAGCGGTAGCGACCGCTTAAAAAATATTGAGTTGATATTAGTTGAGATATTGGTTTGTTGCAGTGTTGATACAAAAGGATAACATGAGAATATAAATTTTAGTAATCTGTTTTATTAAAATACATATATTGATATTATTATATTCATATGAATGGATGCGAATATCATGATATATCATATATCTTTTACCTTTCGGATACTGATGCGAGATGATTTGTGAGGTTTTTGGGTGTTCATTGACGACCGTAGGTGGCTAAAGGTTTTGATGATCGAGTTGCTAAAATGCTTAATTGCAAGTTAGTTTGCTTTCTTAAATCTTTCTTAATTACACCAAAGACACGTTCAATTTTCATTAGTTACAACTAAGGGATAGATAAATTTGAGATTAGAGAATTTGCATTTGCATTTGTGAATGTTTTTTTATGGTGATTGGTAATTGTTGAAATGAATGTAAATGAAGTTTGTTGGTCCTGAACATTTTCCATTGAGACATGGTTCGCTTACCATATTTTTTTGCGTTAATTAGATAGCATAAATAAAAAAACATGTGGGGTTACATATGGATCGCCGCCTAATTTTTCATCTTTTTGTGATATTAACTTAACATAAAAAATATGGTAAATCTATAGGTTTTTTTTTTTTTTCACAAAAAAGCCAGTAGAAAGTAACATGAAGGGAGGCGAAGTGGGCTTATCAATTAATTACAGTTTCTAAATGTTAAAAAAAGTCAAAGGTCTGAAACGGATGCATGCATGATTTAAACGGTCCATATAGACTAGTGTTTATGATTTTGCATCACTCACTTCTTGATTTGTGCTCAACTGCTTGGTTGCCTTTTCTTTATTTGTGCTCAAAATAGAATATATTAACGAAAGTTTCATCAATGGAAACAAAAGATTATGAGGACTTTTTTTGTTGTGTTTTTAAATACAGCTTTGCAAACGTGAAATAATATGGCAGCATACATACAGGGCCTATCGCTTTTATTTCTGTCACCTGACACAGTCTTGGTTGTAGGACACTCTGAAGATACCCGTTTGTAACTGATGTATGTGTTTGGTTTGGATTGAACCAAGCGATAAGTTTGTACACACATATGACTTGTCTTATTTTTGTACCCATATACCCATGTTTAAGTTCCTCATGGTGCATTATGGATCTAGTTTACCTCTTAGGCAACTACTCTTTAGATTTTCTACCTCAGCCTAACTTAATTTACCTCCAGTGAAAACACTTATTTATGATAGTTATAAACAAATATAAACTCGACAAACTATGATCACAACCCAAACTAAAGTGTGGTCTTTTTTTCTTCTAAACTCAGTTATTGTCATCAGATCTAATTCAGTCATTGAATTTTTGGTAGTTGAAGGTTATTAGGGATGATGTTTTTATATATATAGTGAAGTGAAGCCATCAAAAAATAACCACTGGATTATGCAAGCAATCGAGAATTTCACGCACCCATGAGTATAAAAGAAAAAAGCTTATTATTACCTCTGAGCATCATGTATCATGACAGGTTTGAATCATCTGAAAAAGCCTGTGCCTTCTTTTTTTGTTGAAATTTGGCATTATGTCACATTTTTTACTCACCAGCCTGTCACACGTACTCTACTTATTTGGTCAACCACTTAGATTTTGCATCTCATCATCATTCTTTGCTTACGGATCGTCTGAAATATCAGGATCTGTTGATCATTAGGGTATATATAAACAGTAATATCTGTCATCTTTTGTTTTCTTTTCCTTTCTTGCGACTGTAAATGTTCTTCCGACAAATCATAAGAAATAATATCGTAAGAATTGTCATAATATATTCTGCATTCTACCGTCTTTGAGTTGCAAGTCTGTTAAAAACATTTTTTCTAATATAATTTTCACATTCTCAGGTACATCTGTGTAATCTTGACAGTATAAAATCTTTTCAGAAAAGAACAAAGAAAAAAAATACTGAACATACAGTGAGTTATAACTATACTTTCACAAGCTTTGGTATGCCTGAGCATTCAGTGTTCTTCACATTATTTTTTTATTTTTTTATTGCAACCAACTGATGTGGTTAGCTATTCGTTACTGAAAATAATAATACGAGCTTGTAGTCTTTTTTGTTGTTGTAAATGATGCTGTAGGTTTTATAGCCAAATTGTTAACTTATAAAAAACACTGTGTTAATAGCCGAATTGCTTTTTAGGAATAAGCCATTATGTTTTAATTTTGTGTGCTATTATGTGTATGTTCAAAACTTTTTGAGGAAGAAATTTGAGGAAACAACAAACACTTTGAAAGTATAGTGTGGATCTTCTGACATTGCACTGACTAATCAACAGAAATGTTTAAATTAGTGTTTAATTGCTAACTTCAATATAGTTGGTAAGTGAATTCAAACTATTCAATGATTTCTTTGTTTTTATTCGGTCGAATGCTATATAATATGGACATGTCATCGGAGCATAGCCAATATATTATAACAACTTCTAACTATACTCACCTATTATATTTTAGTAACTTTTTTCTTAAAATAAAAATAAAAATAAAATAAAACCTCACTCTCACCAACACCCTGTTCTATTGTAAATGCTCTGTATGAGAGTTGAATTACAAGGGAAAATGTTTTGGCTGTTTATTCATCCGAGTAGCCAGATTTGTAACCATGCATAGAGAAATTTTTTGCAAGCTTTTATGAGTAAATAGTAATTTTAGCTTTCCTGACATCAGTTGTTTTTCTTTATCTTATCAAATATCAAGTGCTAAAACCTAATGGAAATAATGTAATGACCACTGAATTCTTTTTCCAACATGTTTATGTCAGAAACCCATGTTAGTATCTTTTTGAATTTGGATCAGTGGATTCAGTACATTTATTGCATTTATGGGTCCGTATTCAAGTGACAATATAACCTGTTATGGAACAAGACATCCCTCAGTTCAGCTCATAAACTTCTGTATTTTCAGCAGGGGACCATTGTCTTAGCTGCACTTTTATTGTTTTGGGACCTATTTTATTTGTCTTTACTTGTCAACTAATTAATCTGACCTTTTTGAAATATTTTCTCCAAATGAAATTGCTACTTTGATGTCTTTCCTTGGCGGAAAATTTATCACCAAACAATGAACTTGCAAACTAGTAGCATCTATGTTATTTTTTTGTTAAGTTGAAAAAAATCCTACACCTCCCACATGTCTTTTAAAAGACGCTTTAAAGTTCATTTTCTGTATCATGGATATGTACATCAGTATGTATGTCCATACATATAAATATTAAGCTAAACTTCTACTCAAATACTTCAAATACTTGCATTTCATATTTTAATGCGTACTGGTTATTATATTGGGTAAGTTTGGCTCACATGCCTAATAAGTTTCAAAATAGAGAAAATATCATTCCCAAACTAAACTTACATTTCTGGTCCCTATATTCAAATTCGCGCACGTAAAAAGACCCAAATACCCTTTTATGTTTTTAACATTTCAAACGCGTATAACTTTATGTAGAAAAATCGGATCAACATACCGTTTTCATCAAAAAATCACAAATTTTATGATCTTTAAAATGAGATGATACCAAAAATTCAAATTTGTAGTAAATGTGCAATTAACTCATATATTTGCAGACAATTCAGCAAATTTTGAACACTTTCGATTTTTTTTTTCAAATTTACAACATTTGCAAATAATTGCAGACATTTCTGCAACTATATGGTATTGTCTGCAACTATTGAATTTCTGCAACTATTGTGTATAATTGCAGTTTTCCATTAAAATCAAGAAAGCTGAGCTCGCCATTGAAGAAGAAGATGAAATCAAAAAACATAAGTTCGCCAATGAAGAAGAAGATGAAATCAAAAAAGTTAAACTCGTTATTAAAATCAATCGTGCAAGAAGCGGAGGGTTATTTTAAGGAAAAAAACAACCGAAATGAAAAACATGGAGAATTAAGCTTGCATATAGGGATGCGTACCTAATATTCCCTATTATAAAAGTGCATAAAATATATTATTTTCTTGGCGACTCTAAAATTGGCATGGAATATATTTTGTGAGAATTATTAGTTACATTTGTTTCTAAAAAAAAATTAAAAATTACAGTCACTGACATAGTGACATATTTAAAAAAAAATGCTACTTCTAGGGGGAAAGTAAAAGAAAAGAAAAAGCGCTATAGAATGCTCAATATATGTAAATTTCATGGGTCGTTTACCTTCTCCTGAATAAAATCTAATTAACAAATTCTAGTAAGTTGGCAAATTTCACTAGTATAAATAATATGTTATGATCATTTTTAAAATTCATAAAGGCTTTCATTTGTGATTGAATACACCAGTGAAAATAGATTCTTTATAGGTTTGTATTTGTTTTTGTATTAATTTTGACAAATAATAGTAATGTCGATTATGTTTTGAAACTAGAAGCATGTATGTAACTTTATCCATCATAGTTGATGTTGTAACATAAAAGACACAGCTATATGAAAAAAAAAGGGAGTAAATTCCAGGATTGAGGTTCATTACAAGCACACTAATTTACTGGGAAATAACAAACAAACAGACAAACAAACATAAAGTAATACATGAACAGGTACAAAAACCAGAAGGAAAAAAGTGGCACACTTCAGCAAGCAGAGACCATGGACGCACTGAAGTAAGTCTGAACAGTTCTTTTAGTCCCATCTTGAATCATCTACATCAATGAAATCAAAACCTTTTCTTTCAGTTTGATGAACATGTATTCAACTTTACACACATAAAATTTAGCATAAAAGAACACAAAGAAACAAACCATTGAGGAAAATCATGCAAACCCATTGGGATAGAAATGGAAAGATTAGTCTTGGAGTAAATAGAATTAGGTGCTTGGTTTGAGTTATTGTTATCTTCTTCTAACCCCATCCATGTACCTTTATTGCTCTTTTGTGGCCAATCAAGGTCAAAGAAATCTCTTTCTTTCACAGGTTTTTCTTGCTTGAAATCTGCTCCTAATACAAAGCAATGCTTGTTCTTATTGTCATCTACATCAAGTCTTGGCTCTCCTAGCCCTAATGGCCTTAGCTCCCATGAACTCCCTCTATCTCCTCCATTTGTGTCTGCCATGTACCCATATTCATCCTTCATCCCTTGGTAATACCTATTCAAATGCACACATATTTTTATACAATATTCTTTTTATTAATATAGATTAGTTATGTCTTGTGTTTGTACCTGTAATCTCTTTCAGTGGAAGAAGAGAAAGAGCCAGAATCAAGACCAAAGTTGGAAGCAGTATTATTCTGAGACTGATAAGGATGAGAATACAGAAGAGGGTTCGGGTACCGAAACTGATCGATATTGTTACAAAACGATGAAGAAGATGAAGAAGAGTCATTAACAACATGGCAATCAGCAACACTACTGTTGGCAACACTGGTACTGCTTGCAAGAGAAATTTCCACAGGCTTTCTTGAACGATTCTTTCCTCTATGCATGTGTCTCTCACAGTATTTGGAGTCAGGGTACGCTTCTTTCGAGCACCGCCATTTCTTGCCATCTGTTCTTCTGCACCTGCCTGGCTCAGGATCTTCTGCTTTTCTTCCATAACCTATTTGGTAGCAGTTCCATCCCACTGTAAGTTCATGTTGTTACATGTCAAGATTCAATCTTTTTTGCTTAGTATGACTAATAAGTATAAGTAAAACATATACAAATGAGTAGAACGTGGAAAAAATGAAGGAAACATAAAATAAAATAAATTACTTGTTGGTTGGATGAATGGAGAGGATGGGTTTTGATAGAAGCTTCTTTTTATGGGGAGGAGAAGATCAGAAGGTATTGGAATGCCTGAAGCCATGTATTTGTATATCAATGCTTGGTTTTCTAACTCTTGCCATTGAGTTTGAGTGAATGGGTATGTGCTGTTGTAGCTGTTGCTTCTTCCATTATTCATCATGTTTGAAAAAATAAAATGAAGTAGAGGTGTTCTGTGAAGTGAAACAAAGGTTGGGGTTCTAGTTGTTATATAGATGTGGAAGGAGAAGTGATTAAACAATGGTTTTTGTTTATAAATAGAGGGTTAATACCGGTTATCATTGCACAGGAAGGGTCATTCAGTCAAGAGAGGCAGAAACTGCAGAATCTTCTCTCTGTTTGTATGCATGGATAGACAAGCAAATAAAATAAAATAAAATAAACTCTGTTAACTGCAAATCCTGCAATGTAAGAACAATTTTTAAAATAAATAAAAAGCCTTGTGATAAACACAGATATTTTTTTTCTTCTTTTAATTAAATTTGATGTCTTACTATATTAATGTGCTCAGTGCCTGCAGTGGATGCTGCCACCTGAGGTCAGTATTATTAATACTGTTGCATTAGATAGATTGTCAGTAGAATTGATTCTTATTTTTCCTTTTCTTTCTTTTTTTAAAATTTTGCTTTTTTAAAAAATAATATTGAACAAGCTGCTGTGCTCTGCTACTTTTTGTTGCCTGCTGTATGCTGCCAGCTTTAATACTGAAACTCATAAATAGACAAATGGAGGATGTTGCCATGGCATTTCTTTTACAATAACAACAAAATGTTTCTGAGTAAAATGATAATTTACTGTACTCTTTACTGTGTTACAACTGCTGCAATTCTCACTTTACATTGAACTTTCATTTTTATTATGTTTTACCCATCTTTATTTTTTTTCTTAGTTTTTTTTTTTTTTTACAGAAGTTGAGTTGGTAATTGCTTCTACTTTTTTCACCTGAGGACAGCTCTTATTCTGACCACTTTTTTAAAATCTGCCTAAGCAGTTTGAATGCTTTTTTTTCCTTCTGTAAACAGCACTCAGTAACATTTTGTTAAATATTTTGTCTCTTTTCTCTTTTAAACTTACCTATAAATATGAGCTACTATGGTAAATTAGTGCGATTCTATATATGGCTGTTTCAGAAACCTACTGAAATATTAATTTCCTTTTAGACAATTGAATTTTCACTATATTTTGATTTTGATTTTTTTTTTAATGCGATTGATGTGTAGACCTGCCTTGTTTAGAGGTCTGGTTAACAACACATTGCAGTGTATATAATTGTACTTGTGGTTTAGAGAAAAGAGGGATGGTTTCTGTACATGCTTGAATAAAGTAGACTAAAATGAGTAGTACATTTTATTTGGATTCATATTGATTGGGTTCACTAGCCTTTGATTCTCGATCACATGGTTGCTGATACTTGATAGTTCCTCATGTTCTTTGCCGTTGGAGCTTGTAGTCTGGACTAGTCTTTTCATAGCCTAGTTATCGATGAATAGAGTCAAACATGTAGTGGGAAAAGGCATCACATCTAAACTTTATTCTTATGCACCCTAACTGTTTTATCCGATTTACGCTATTTCTTACGCCCATCATATATCCTCCTTACATTTACACAAAATTACTAAAGCCATCCTAAGCAGTAGTACATATCTATATATGGCACAAACGGAGGTGATAATGCCAATATTGCTTGTCAGAATGAATGAAGTTTCTAAGTGCCGTTTTAGATTTATGCATCGATTAATTCGTTGAGCTCATTAACTAGTTTAATTTTCACGTTCTCCCGAATAAAAATAAATAAATTAGTACATCTGTTCATGTGAGTGTGAGTAACCTGGAATTATAATATTTTTGCAAATAATAACGTTAAATTAAGAACGGAAGTATATTATAGTTTTGAATTAAAACTTGTACCATTACATGCAGGCTAAGCCCTAGGGTAGTCTGTCTAGGTTTTCGTCTAAGGCAACATCTCCGGTGAGCGAAGAGGACAACAAATTCTTTCAGGCTAATTTGAAAAGTCGAAACATAAAGATAAGGACACCATATAACAAAATGCTAATGTGGCTTGGTGGTTTCACTACAGTTTGTTTAGTTCCTGACCTGGGTTCAATTTATGTAGTTAAGAATTTTGTTTATTTATTGATAATCTCATATTTTTTTAACTGAAAAATAGACTAGCACAACCATTTCCTTTGGACCGGTCCTGATTACAAACTGAAATAGTAAATATTTTACATTTTTATGTCTCGAAGGCATCATTGCTGGAGATCAGAAACTAAGGTAGTATTTGGTTTAAGACGTTTTCAATATTTATGTCAAATAAGAGAAGAATGGAGAGTGGATAGATGAAATGAAAGAAAAAACCAATAAGGTTATAACTACTAATAATCAAATTACATCATCTCCCAACAATTAGAGTACCGAGTAATACATCAAGTATAGTACACAGTTTCATACATTGATAACAATTTTTATCATGCATAAAACTAAATAATTGATGAACAAAGCAATGGTCTCCATGTCTCACAAAGTCCAACTAGCTATTAGCGCTAAAACACCTAACTCTCATCCTACTCGTGAAAGTACTACAGTGATGTCATAAAAAGAATTAAACAAAATTAAAACATCAGTCGACATAAATCTGGTATGGGGAAACTAAATATTGCATATATAGAATTTATATCCATGCATATAACATTAGCAAGAACATTAAAGGTATTAACTATTGTATATACATGTATTCACCCTTTGTTTTTTATACATATTTACATTACTTTTTACACCCATTTATCTTACTCACATCTACACGCTGAAAGCATTTAACCCATCCCAAAATGTAGATACAAACATGTTGAAATATCCTCCAATTTAATAGCCTATGCTTAAGTGTAATTATAAAGTTAGATATTTCTTGGTTGATGGTTCAGACTACAAGGTCAAAGGTCACGAGTTTGAGTGTAACATCCCTAATTTTTGTAGCGTATGATTTGTTTAAGAGATAATTAAATAAATAATGTGGTTAAGAAAGGTAAGTGTGAGATGTGCCAAAATAATTAATTTGACCTTAATTTCATAATAAAATTGTGTTTTTAAAAGAGAGAAAGAATCTTAAGCGACTTAATCAAAGAAGGGTAAAAAAGGAATGAATAATATTATATCATCCCCTCCTCCCTACTTGCTCATTCAGTTTCGTTTTCAGTCAAAACAAAAACACAAAATAGGTCGGCCACCTTCATTATCCTCACTACCATATTATTCAACTTAAAAGAAAAAGAAAAAAGCTTAGGAAAAATGAAGCTTAAGGCAAATCTCAACTATATCAAATCTAAGGTAAATAATATTGTCATCTCTTGTATGTTTACCTTATTTAATTCGCATTTGATATGAAATCCGAATTTTACAACTTCTGTATCGATGTCGCAAATATAACTTTTATATAAGCATCCAAATAATTACAAACAACGCCAAAAATATTAAATAAATTAATAATACTTAATATTTCTCAAATATTAATTTATTTACAATATTTTATAAATTAATTAAATCATGTAGTTTTTTGAAAAATTCACAAATACGATTGTAAGACTCAGAGATGCGAATTCAGTCAGCGGTTATTTTGAACAATTCAAATATTAATGTTCACACGTACCCTTAGCTAGTGGTGTGACCAAGGTTTTAAATCTCGAGTTTCGATCGCATCCCGTCTTGATAATTTTACACACAATATCTCGTATCGGACGAGATCTCGGATGAGATGGGTGTATTTCGGGTGTATTTCGGGTGTATATCTCGGATTTTAAAGTCCATATCGCGACTATCTCGAAGCAATAAGCGTCTAAATTTGATATTTCAAAGATTTTTTTAATAATTGTTATCCAAAATAAATTTTTTACCATACATAATTTATATAAAACGATAATATTAATTTTACTTTATAGATCAAAGTGATAACACAATTGATTTGGTATTAACTGAATGGATTCCACTCATCCAAATATTAAAAGTAATAAATAAATAAATAATCTTTTAATTTGCTCACTTATCGAAAAGTAAAAAAAGAACTAGAGGGCCAGTAAAAGTTATTAGAGTGTAATTTTTTTGGATCCACATAAGAAGTAAAAGAAATATGTAAAGGAAAAAACATAACTTCGTATGAGATCTTCTATTGAGATCTCACCTTAGATTTCACTATCTTGAACTAGATGAGTGTCAAAGAGTATTTAAAAATTTTGATGTCTCGTTTCGCTAAATTTCATCTCAATCAAGTTTGAGAATGAGATCTTGAACGAGATCTCGAATGAGATAAATGTCATTTGAACAACGGATGTGACAGTTTGGCCGAATTCATCGCTTATAGATCTTTTAGGAAAAATCCAATTTTGTATTTTCTTAAGTGGTGCCTTTTAGTAATGATAATATATATGCGTTCTCTTCATCAAAACTATATCATTTTAGGATATATGAGATTTGGTATTGGTTAAAATTTCAATATTATCCACATTCAACTAGACTAGTCAAAAAACAAAGTCTTTGGTTGAATAATAACATTGATTATTGATCTAACTACTCTAGCAAGATATTTTGACTTTGAGTAAACTACACTGACCGTGATACCATAGTTATAAAAGGCGCACCATGACGCAAGGCGTGGCGTTTGCGCCTTTTTCCTTATGGCGCGGCGCACATGGAAAGGTGCGGCGAAAGACACAAATAGCGCTTACGACGCAAATGGTGCACGACGCAAAAATGGCACACATTTTCATTATTTTTTACTTCTTTTTTATTTAATTTTCATTTTCACAATCCAAACTGATCTCCAACAATGGTTGAATGTATTATATTATTTTCATACAATGATACGATCACACATTGAACTAATCTCCAACAAACTTTGAACCATTTATTTATATTATTATCGCACCAAACTACGATGGACAATTAGAACCTATATCTGCAAATCGAAACCAAACATATCTGATCCTTGCTTAAACCTGATAGATCCGAGTTGGGTTTAGTTGATGAAAAATAACATGAAGAATCGATCCGACCAGAAAGATTAGACGAAAAACGAGAAAATATATGTATTTTTAGTGTTGTTATCCAATCGAATTCGAACCGACTCGATCTCAATCAAACCTTGGATTGGGTCAATATTTCAAAATATACAAGTTAGACATTATAAAGTTCACCAAACTAAAATCGAGACCCGTCAGGTCCGGTCCAGATCCAACCCGATGGTCTAATTATCACTACCCGACGGGTCTAATTACCATCCATGCACAAAACATATAATCTTGAATGGTTGCATTCTCCAAATTAATTTCGAACGAACTTCAAACAATCTGTTCTAATTATATTGCACTAAACAAATGAATGTTTTTTCAAAGTAATCTCCAACGATTTTTGAACTGTATGTTCCTATTACCGTGTCATCAAATAAACCATCAACCAATATAAGATCGACGTGGAAGATATTGATGCTTATGTTACCGATGATGCGGATCTTGATTTTGAAAATATGATTGTTGAATTAGATTTAATCGGTAATATGAACTATTTATCTTGGGTTTTGGCTTTTGAAGACTATAATACTTGAAATTTTATGCTTATGATATTATATTTGATGATGTTTTTCGTAAAATGTCTAAAAAAATCTTTATTACATATGTTTTATTAGAAATTAAATTATACTGAAAATTTTAAATTAATTTATATATATAAGTATATATTGAATTTATAAAACTAAAATCCTAAACATGCGCAGTAAATTAAAAAGACGCACGCCATTTGCTGCGTCGTGCGTCAAAGCTCCAGAGAAGCTTTGGGTCTTTTTGCACCGTGCGTCATTAATAATTATGCATGATACCAACCTCATACAACCGAGAAAAAGAATTCTCTATAGAATAGTGTTTCATTTCCAATGCTTCAACTCAGACCCAACTATAGTCGTTCGATGGATCCCTTTGCTATGATTTAACTATAGTCAAAGTGGAGTATTCACACTGAAGTTGTATAGTATTCTCAAGTCGAGAGAACTGCATAACATTGTCATTCTGGGATTTTCTGTTTAATCTAGTTATTATTAACCAACATGAAACTTTCAAACGAGTCATTCCATAGTTATCTAATAACTACAAGTACGTAACTCCTTAGTGCCCATAGTATGCAATAATGCATGAGTAATACATCAACCAATATTTGAAGAGCGTTACACACTCTGACCTCAACAGATGAATCGATATCCTTTTCTCAAAATATCTTAATCGGTAATATTTAGAACAAATGTTATTTTATTTTGTGATCAATTACTTACGATTACAACTATTTGCAACTAAAATCATATAACATTTTATTTAAGGATTTTCTTACTATTTACTTTAAACTAATATTAATTAATTATACCATAATATAGAAAAAAATAAAAGAACACAAACACCGTTACCACGAATAAGATTGACTACAGAGTTAAATATATGCAATAAATTACATACTTGCCCCTAGGACATATCACTAACTCTTTCATAATCTCAAACTTTGCATGAGTGTTTGGCAAGACTAGATGAGCTCCTATGATTGATCGCATGCCAATCCAATGGTTGGATCTTGAGTTATGATGGAAAGATGATCGATCCAAAATATGGTGAAAATATGAAGGTAATGCGGGAAAACGGAGCACTACTTTAGGACAAACACGGGAAAGTTTGTGTGTTGTTTCGAGTTTGACGTAGGAGTATCATAGGAACTTTGTGGATGTTCCGAACTTTGATGAATCGACAAAGTGAGTCATTTGGGTTGAATGCTTCAAGTGAGAAGAGTTCGTAGGACTTAGTTGTGATTCGAGGCGGCATGATTGACGATGTGAGTTGATGGAGTGGAACGTATAGCATGTTCTATTACCGAGTCGTGTGCTAAAGGGATCAATGAATAACTTAGAGATGTGATGTGTGCTCATGGAGCGAGGGTGTGTGATAGTGTTCACTTGTGCACCCTGGACCTTGGTGATTGTCTGGCTCGCCTTAGTGATGGAAGTACCCAATGATGGTATTTGTTCGAGCATCGATTACAATGTAGTGTGGTCATTGACCTTAGTGCTGGTCATACGAGTTATCCTATATCCAAAGGCTCCTTAGCGGTGATGCGAGACTTAGTGGATAATTGCTATTTCTTTGCCTTGACCGCCATCCTACATTGGCAGGGCACTGATGTAGTGCATTATTTGTGGTATTTGGATAACAGAGGTGTAGGATGATCGTCACAATAGTACAATCACCAAGTCATATGAGTTTATGTGAAAATTTGTGAAATTATTTTGTTTCTTCACTGCATATCACATGCGTATTTCATTAAAATCAATAACAAGAATCAAGTAAGAAAAGAGAAAAAAAGGAAGGGAAGAAGAAATTAACGCATGTTTTCCACACAACTTTTGTATCTTCTCTTCAAACATAGACATTATAGAAATGAAATTGTTACACAATTTTTTCATAAGGAGATATAGTGATTAAGGTTCCTAAGCTCGGCCTGGCCCGGTCCAGGTTAGCACGAGTCTAGGTCAGTCTCCCTCAAGCTAGTCAAAAGTCAAAGGCAAACTGGCAAGGCTCCTTCGACTACCATCTTTGGTCCAAGTTAGACCTGTATCAGCTCATCTACTCATAACGACCCCGCAAAGCATGAAGACCAGTACAACTCAACAAAGTACAAGAACGACTCCCTATCTCACTTGTGGTCGACCCCCTCAAGCCGACCTACTTTTAACACGACATCAAGTTTGCCCTTCCACTTAAGCATCTCTCCCAGCTCCTTGCCGACTGGCACAACTCAAGGTTGTCTTCAGCATGGTCCATCGTTTGAACCAGTTTCAGTGCAGTCACCTGCGGTTTGCAGGTTGTCTCATCACCCCTTGCCCAGCTCGGCATGCCCTTAGCTCTCAACACTTCCCTATCCTTTTCATGGTCCCAACGGCCAGTAGACCAACTGTGCCCGTCTTGCCATCTAGACATATGAGAGTAAGGCAACAAGAGGTACAACTAGGTGTACCTACTCCTGACAAGAAATATGCCCCAGTTCCCTAGCACGAAGCCATGATACAAATGCATTAACTGTGAGGTAAGGCGGGACATGCTTCTGGTACAATTCTCCTATTGACATTCATCTTAGCCACACATTCCTTTTAGCTAACTGTCTCACATCAATCTTTTTCAACTAGATCAACAGCCAGACGTGCTTCCCGGACGTAGGCAGCTTTATCGAACCACTTTACATCTTGTCTGATTTACCTGTAAATGCTCGCTTTCCCTTCATTTTAGCTCTTAAGCCTAGCGATTAGCAAGTAATATTTACTCCTCATGACGCATCATCATAATTTCGAGGTTGACAAAAAATATCTTCAACATTTTGGCACTAGGAGGGCTCGAACCTCCAACATTATGGTTAACAGCTCCACACTCTAGCCATAGTGTGCTGTCAGCATCTTGGTGCTAGAACTAATGGCTAAGCCGGATCCTTTTAAGAAGTTGGGCCATGATCTCAGTTTGGCATCTGTCATGTGCTGCCGCAGTGCATGCTAACTCCCTTACATTACTGCTACTATCGACCAAGTTATGAAAGGTGCACGTATGTTCTGCATAAGGGTCGCACCAACCTTCGACGGTCGAGTTCCTCCAACCCCTGTCTTTCATCAAATGGCGTCGGCCATACCAGTGTAAGTGGCGCCCTCCCTCAAGGAAGGGACACACGCCTCTCTCCATTTAGGAATGTTCCTTCTACAAGAATGCCACTTATACAAAGTGCTCCAGCCGCCGTGCGCTCTGGTTCAAGCTGAGACCTATAATCATTCAATAATTGGCAGCGCGCCAACTAGGAGAACCCTCAAGCCTTCATGTGCTCCGGTTCAAGCCGGGCCTATCTACCATTCTGCACATGATCATTTGTCACCTAGGAGAATCCACGAGCAAACATGCGCTCTCACTTAACACCAGTGTTGCCCACTACTCAACACCTAGCCAACACTTGGTTCAGAGGCGTGTCCGGGCTCAACCCATCACATAACCACATTACTATTTAACACACCTAAATAGACATAAACGTTTTTTTACAAATAATGCAGGGACTGCATCATTTATCCCAGATACATTACTTTTGAGTCGTAAGCGAACAAGAAATGATAGAACATCGAATTTCATGAATAAAGTTTGCAACAAAAGATCTATTTCATTCGGTTCAAAGATTGCAGGGGCACAATGCCTGCCCCGCTAGGCTTACAAGGACTTTCCATTGCTAACTAGTTAAAAAAAGAAAACGAGAAAGTGAAGGAGAGGCCTGCGCCTTGGGGCCCCTCAGAAGATCCAGCTTCAAATTTACATATGAGCACCCAACACTGATTGATCCGCATATTGCTACGGAAGTAGGGGTGCATGACTACCTTTGAAGCTTCCACGTCGAATCTCACAAGAAGTCTCAAAAATCTTCTAAGGAACGTTAAGGAGCAGACCAAGACTTCAGCCATGACATCGAAGGCAGAGGCGATGACTACAACTCTTTCCAGCAGTCGGGCTCCCAAATTGATCTTGGTTCGGGAATGTCAGAACAAGACGATGAGAAAGCCCACTAACAACGGCTGGATCATCAGCTAGATCATTAGCTTGAGACTGATAAACAATCACCATCGGAAAGATGGCTAGAAAGCATAAGCCCAGGCCAATCAGCGAAGCGAGGTACATCTGAAGAGGCAGAAATCCAAACAACAGTCCAAACTGCAAGATACAAAAACAGTTCGGCACCCAAGAAAGTTTCCTCCTTTCTTTTAACTTCAAACAGTTTGACAAAACCAAGGGCGCCCAAGAGTGTTTGGAGAAGAAGAAGAGGATGAAATTAACTGTTTTTCACTACAAAAATAGTACCATTTACCGACATAAAAAAGGTGTCGGTGGAGCATCGGTACATCAAATATCGATGCCTTATTAGTCGTCGGTAAAAAGTATGTCAAAAAAATCTATCGACGCTTGGAAGACAACTGGCGTGGTGCTGTTACCAATGCCCTACGGACGACTTATTGTTGATGCCTTACTGACATTATTTTGTCGATGCCTTTTCGCCGCGTTGTCGACTACATTTTATATTATAAAAATTGGAATTGCTAATGCCCTTCGGACGATAACCGACGCCTTACTGATGCCAAGTTAAAGTGGAAAAACTGAATTTTCTGATGCCTTACAAACGCCTTTCTTACACCATGGCTGAAACAAATTTGCAGTATTTATGCTGCCTCTCGCACCTCAATCACACATTCGTATATATATTGCAGATTCATATATTATATATCAACACAGATAACATCTCCATCACAATACAAATCAAATTAAATATCCAAACAAAACAATACCATCACCATCACAATACAAATCAAACAATACGATAACCATTACAAAGCAAATCAAATATCTAAACAATCCCTAAGAAAATATCCAAACAACATCAATAGTACCAACACTAATATCCTAACTAGATATCCTAACAAACAAATATACATCTCGTCTGAACCAAATATACATCTATAAAGAAATCAAATATACATAACCAAATACCTGAACTCTGCCCAGCATCACCAGCTCCATCTCTAGCTTTTCGACGCATGACTTCAAATATCGGTTTTCTTCTTGTAAACCAGTGTTAAATGTAGAAGCTCTATCTAATGACGGTCTCTACATTTTAACCAAATTTGTTTATTAATAACTTGTGTGAACCCGTGCTTCGCACACAGAATCGTACAATTTAATTATTAGCAATTTTTCCGTAGTTATGCCATTGAAATTCAATGACTCATGTATGCATATTTCGTATATCGATGACGAAGAATGAAGAGATGGTTGAAAAGAAGTAGTTGTATTTGAGTGAAAATGAGTAATAAAAAAGTGGAACACATTAGGAAATTTAGACAGATTTGTATAATTCATGCTTGTTGTGTCGGACAAACGCATCTGAAAAATGCATTGGTTGTTACCTTGCATAAAACTAATGATTTTCATATGTGGACATTGTTGTATATTTTAAAACTTGCACATGCACAACATAATGTTTGAAGGTTGAGAATTCCAAGGACATATACAAATACAACAAAACAATATAAATACAAAGTGTATTCCATGCATAAATATTTTATTTAACATACAACTAAGTTGTTGTCACGTGGTATTGGAATAACATGGGATATAATATGGTGAAAAATAATATATCATCTTCAGGGATCAGTGGTAGTACTGTTGCCTGCAGTCAAAACTGACAGTGCAAAAGCAAGATTTTTTTTGCTTAGAATGACAACAATGGCTTTTTGCATTAAAATTCAATTCGCACAGCAAGAGTGGTCCATAAATATTGCTTCCTAACACATACATCAGTTCAAATTTAGATTGGAAAAAGCTTTAAAAAAACAATTTTTGCTGAAGATCCAAAATCCATGCTGATCATACCCCTAGTTTGCAAGAATACACCAACTATAAATGCTTAATGTTGTGATAAACATTTTGTACAGAACTCTGCAGTATTTTTTCCTTAGTGCGGCCCCTATCCTAGCAAGTGTCCTTATCCAAACGACCTGGAAAGCTGCTCCTAGAGTTGATCCTGCATACTGCCTTTGGTTGTCAGTATTACAGTTATGAGGTAAAAACTTTTCCATTACTATATGGAGAATCAAGTACCATACAATAGTTGTTGTGTGGTCAAAAAAGCATTCCATCCAACTTTTTTATGCCTAGCATTTTATTAATGGAATTTAGTAAAGCAAACTATACTGATATATATGGCCTTATTTCTTGCACAGCAGTTTGTTATAGCAATTTCAGTTTGGTCTTAAACCTTAGTAGGAAAAAATGATTAATCAAAACATTGAAACCATTGTGCAGTTGTATGCACATGTTGGCTGAAAGGTATTTCCATTGTTTATCTTTCAAATTGTGTCCATAACACCCTAGTAGAATAAGAACGCATACAATATTTTTTTACCAAAACTAAGTTAATAGTAAGAGTGTGTGCAAAAAAATACTATGATCAAATGCAAGCCATCAAAAGTATAAATAGTATAGGCTAATGACTATTGACTGCTAACAGAAAGTCGTACAAAGAATCATTAAACCTTTGTAAACTTAACCATTTACATCTTTTTGTACTTTACATGCTATTAATGTAGATTGAAAAAGAAAGTATTTTGTAAATTAATATATAGCGATATTAATCATAATATCAAGTCACTAAATTAAAATTCAGAAGATAGATTAAAAGGCGCAATCAAAAGCACTAATGGTTATAAATATAAAATTATCTACGATGGACATATGTTAGGAATTGTTTGGGAATTATTAATACACACACACAAATATATATATATATATATATAGTTACGTATAAATAAGCTTTTTTTAAAATAACCGTAAAAAAATTCAGCAGGAGTGTATACTGGAAGGCTTCCTGTTTCATGTTATTTTCTATCTAGCTTATATCTATAGGATGTGTATTTTTTTGACTTAGCATCCTACTCATATGCAATGTGTGTATGGTTTCAAATTTTCCCATGTACCTAATGTTGAGCTAGTAGAGAGTGTAATGATTTTTTAGGATCTGAACTAAAATCCAGCGACAGGTTGTGACAATATAGTGAATATCTTGTATATATTATTTTGTAAACTACTCTTATCCCAATAAAACATGACAAAAAAATATAGCCGTTATTTGTAATAAAGGAGTAAGATTATATTCGTTAATCATAATGGTAATTCCAAATGTATCTATGTTTGAAACTAGATGCATGTGTAATTTGGTTGGTGGTGTAAGGTACGTGGTTGAAGATATGGGCGCGCAAGACATTTAGCAAGTCTTCGTTGGTAATGTACACACCACCAATTGAGTTGTTTATCCGTACGGTCACCTGTTAATAGATAAAGAAACAGTATTTAATTAAAATACTGTGGCAGATAGTTGTTACCTTCTTACTTGAATTACCTTGTTGGCGTAGTTGGTTGTTGGATTGGTGTGAAATGGAATATAGTTTTCAAGCTTGTTTATTTTTTGTTCCAACTCTCTTTGGGAGCACATGTGTTTACGAACCTATCAGACACTATCATAAGGCTAGTGTGTGTTATAGTGAATGCATTGTTAACGAACACACAGGTGGGGTGTTAGTTGCATCGTACCTTTTGAGCGCAAGTTTTTTTCTTTAGTTTATGAAGAAATCTTTTTTCAATCCTGGATCGGTCAAGTGCAATATTTAGTTCTCGCGGTGCCTGGAGTTTAAAGATGTTAAATAGAGTATAAGAACGAAACAACACAATTTTTATTAGTGCGTTGACGGTATATGTAGGTTGAAGGGCAGAACCATCAACGGGGATATGTTCACTTGGATTCCTTTAGAGCCCAAAATGGATTGCAGTAGTATTATGTGTTTGTCAACCTGTTTGTGGCATGATTGTATTCAGCTTGTGAAAGTAAATGAAATATTGGTGGTCAGAGGAATTTTAGTTATAAAGTCAAGGTTAGGAGATACCTGTTCATGGATGTCAACCTGACCGAAGGGGAAATAATTTTGTAGAAATAGGTAAATAAAGATATGTATAAGCGAGTAAAAAAAGTGTTATGGGTTGGTAAGTGTAGCAATGCGAGATGTGTTTGCAAAGCATGATGCCCAATTTAGTATGTAAATGCTAACAATGTTATACCTTATGAACAACAAAAGTATTTTACAATCTCAAAACTCTAAATTACAATGTCGAACTCACGGCGTATAATATACGGAATGGTGCACACAACCACGGATTAAATCCACATCAAGACCTCTATCATAGATGTACCCTACCAATTTTTTTTTATGCTTCTCTTTCCTTCAGTAACCGAACAAAATAATGATGTTATTGAGCCACGGTGAACTTGTGCACACTTTTGGAATGAATTCTTAAAAGCCATGCATGCTCATTTAGTTCAGCATCATAGCAGCTAATATTGAAGTACAGTTTCAAATGTATTTTAGCCTGTCTTCTAGTATAGAATTACGCTTAGATAAGTCGAAAGTGATGGGTTGAATACAGTTAAGGGAAAAACGACATGTTTCCATATTTAATATTGAATACCAAGTACAGGGAAAATACATTTGAATATTCCAATTATATTGCAAAGTTAGCAATAAAGTTTGGTCTAACTCATGTAAGTTCTTACACAGTAAAGTGTTATTGTGCATGTATAGCCCAAACCAAAAGTTACATCTAAAAAAAAGATTCTTAGCTTCATGTACCTAACCCAAATGTTTATGCAAGTCTCTAATGTCTAGTGCCTCTCGTTCGTCTATCTTTTTACTAAATTTTCTTTGTTAGTCTTTACATGATTATTTTTTTATCATACACAGTCGTATTTATGTGATGTTATACCCTCATTGGCAATGTCAACTACCCGATCAACTTTTTTGCAATTTTGAAAATGACCACAAAAAAATATAAATACATAAAGAAATATCTTCTAATAAAAGTAATCGTAGCTTCAACAATTAAATGAGAAATACAAAATATTCAAAAACTTATATTGGTTAAGTACAGGCCATAAAAGTATTCTAATCAAGCACGCATGCTTAAACTTGTTTTTAACATGGTCCATCTGCGGAAGCTACTACTCATGTCAATCTAAACCTCAATTTTGTACCTCTAATTTTCTAATGGTTTGAAGTAGATTTGAGCTATTATCCAAATGTCCATGAAACACAATACTCAGAACATGGTTATGTTGTGGAATTTTATATATAAACAATTAAACGACTATAGGTGCTCTAATAAGCAATATGTGACTTACTTCAGGCAAATTGGTCATGATCTCACTTGGTTAAGAAACTCTCTGAAATTGGTTTTTTTAAGAAAATAACATTCAAATTTATCACAAATATTTTTTTTCTTAACGAAGGTAAAAATTATTGACATTCTAATTTTAGTAAACACCCCAACCAAACTTGTAGTAGTTATTTATCAGTAAACATCATTCATATGTACATAAAATGACATGAAGAAAGCTAGCCTGCTGATGAATCATAAGACCATGCAACAAAGTTTAGCAACTGGGTAGTGAAAATTCAATATCCCATTATCCTTTTAATTCAAGCTACAATTAGCACATTGATTATAAAATATAGTATAACCAAGTTCCACTATAGGGTTGAAAGAATAAGTAGTGTCATATGAATGGAGCTTGCTTTTTGGTTGTACGTACTTGTAAATATAGTTAAACCTAGTGAGTATAGTGTAAAATAACAAATGAAATATTTAACACATTGTGTACACTTACCTTGATCATTACTTAAACCATTGTCACATGAATGCTTTAAAAGTTAGTGTTAAATATTCAAGAGTGCTTGATCATATTTCCTGATCAGGATCTGCAGAAAAATGATCTTCAATAGTCGACATCTTGTAATCCATTAAAGTGTTATAATCACCTACAGATCAATAATACAATCATCAAACCTCGAGCTTCTTCCTGTGATATCGAACTAGATTTTGGTCACTCGAACCATTAGAATTAGGTGGAAGATAAGAAATTTATTGGTTCCAATCCATATGGTAATTGTTTAATTAATGATTAGAAATTGCACATAAAGATAATTATAGAGAAAGTATGTTAATTTGTTGAATTATAACTGAAAAACACTTGGATAATCAGTCAAGTCTGAACTATAGATGAATTAGAACGACCTTCCAACTGCAGTTAAAGTATATAAATAATTAAAAGAAAAATGATATAAATGAAGTTAGGCCTTTTTCAGTCTATTTAGATGATTACACTTAACTTGGATGCATATATAAGCGGTATGGAAAGCAACAGTGAATAAGAAAATGAATCATAGAATCATATATTTTACCAGAATAGCAAAAATGAATTGAAGCATTGGCAAACAAAGAAGGCAATGGTGGAAGAAAGTAAATAAAAAAGTAAAAATTTCAACAAATGTATATAATGAAGATTTTCAACAATCTTATGGAAATGACCATAGGACAATAAGCCCGAAAGCATGGTATATTTATCACTAAAACCGATAAGGTTAAAAGGAGATTACTTTAGTAAACAACTGTTATAATTTACTTAGCAATTTTGATTCATAAATAGTTTGACATTGATCCTTTTAAACATATTTACCATATATTCAACCAAATCAACTTAGTAAGTACTGATAATATAAGTTTAACTCGCTATCTTTCTAAATACTATATTAAACTATATTAAACAACATTCAGATATCCTATATTAAGAGCAGTTCAACTTAGTGTACTTACAGTAAGTTTGGTTGTATATGGTCTAAGCTGGCTATATAATGCACTCAAAACGAATGAGCTGATCTGAAAGTTCAAAACACAACAGCAAATATACTAACTGTCTATTGTTCAATAATTCAGTAATTAACGCATGAAGTAAGCCTATTTCCTGATTGAATTACAACTTCAACATGCGAACTCTCCTATGCGAGGAAATTAACAAAGTTGATTAAGTTTTTCTAGAAAAGTGTAGAGAGGGGAAAAACATGAACAAATCCAAAAAACCGAATATTAAAAATTCCTAAATCCCAATAATATCATTAAGGAAGAAATGGTCAGACTGCATCCAAAATTCAGGATGAAAATAAGAACACAAATTAAAAAACTATTAAAATCAATATTACCTTAATCGATCTAAGTTTTAATTTTAGAAATTCATGTTAACAGTAGAATAAAGTGAACGAAATCAAATTGGGAAAAGAGATTACCTAAACATGTTTCTCGGTGGTTGAAAGCAACCCCCTAAGCAAAACTGTTTGCTGCCTAGGAAACCGAGGCGATCTAGAGAGATCAAAGAAGAAACCGAAGAGCTACTCACGCCTAGATACATGAAGAAGCAATCGACTGAAACCCAACTGAATCGGGCTGACCAAGTTTAGGAAAGACATCAGAAAAGAGCGGTGGAGAAAGACCTGGAATTGCTGAGCTTGCCGCGAAGAGAAGCCTTCAGAGATACCCACTCGCAACGATCGATCAGCGGTACATCGTTTGCCTGCTCGAGGTTTAATTGAAAGTAGGGTTAGGTAAAAGGGACTGCGAAGGAATTAAAATCCAAAATACATGTTGGGACGGCTCAGGCAGGAAAAACCTTACTCTTTTTATTTGTAGCTTACGGGAAAAGGATGAAGTAGAGAGCTGGTAGGAGAAGGAAAAAATATAAAACACGACCGTTCAGTTGACAAAAAATCAAGGGGGCTTGTGTGCCCTTGAAATGCAGCTCAGTAATAATATAATAGTATAGATAAGTAATTTTTTATTTCAACTATTGTATTTATTGAGTGATTTAACTTTTACTTAATTTATTGAGTGATTTAACTTATAAATTTGCTTAATTTATAATTTAACTTAATTATATATTTCTTTAGTTTATTGAGTTATTTATAATTTAACTTAATTATATATTTCTTTAGTTTATTGAGTTATTTATAATTTAACTTAATTATATATTTGTTTAATTTATGATTTTACTTAATTATATATTTGTTTATATATATATATTTAAAATGATGATTTCTAGAATTTAAAATAATTCATTACTTTATTGAGTCTATATTTGTTTAATTTATTGGGTGATTTAGAAAAAAGATAATTTAACTCAAATAAACTTTGTTTAATTTATTGAAACAAAATTTATAATTTAACTCAATTATATATAAATTTGTTTAATTTATCGAGTGATTTGACTTATATTCGTTTAATTTATTATGTGATTTAAAAATATATAATTTAACTAGAAAAAACTCTTGCATAATTTATTGAAACAAAATTTATAATTTTACCTAATTATATATATATATATATATATTATTTTTTGAGCGATTTAGCTTATATATACATACTCCCGTTTAATTTATTAAAACAAAATTTATAATTTAACTCAATTATACATACATTTGTTTAATTTAATTAGCGATTTAACATATAAATTCGTTTAACTTATTGTGTGATTTAAACAAAACTATAATTTATCTCGAATAAACTCTTGTATAATTTATTGAAACAAAATTTGTAATTTAACATAATTATATGTATATATAATTTTTATTAGTGATTTAACTTATATAGACATAATCCTACTTAATTTATTAAAACAAAATTACAATTTAGCTTAATTATATATACATTTATTTAATTTATTGAGTGATTTAATTTATATATTCGTTTAAAATATGAGAAATTTTGGCATACATCCTTACGATTATAAAAAATTATCCTTAGGTCCCTTCCAATTTTCTTTTATAAATTAAGTCCCTATTAAAAAAAAGTGAAATTTACGAGGGTATTTTGGTAATTTTAGTAATCTTAACATGTGCTCTTAGGGTATACGTCCATAACTCATAATCGCTGTAATACACGTCGGAGCGATTGCTTTTAAATTTGGAAACGAGAGAAGTAAAAAATAAAGAAATAAAAAAGAGGGATGTAGAAAATAGCTTTTAAAAGGGAAGGATGCAAAACAAATAAGTTTTGAAAATATGGATGTGTCCCTAGTTTCCACTTAATTTATTATGTGATTTAAAAAAAAACTATAATTTAACTCGAATAAACTCTTATATAATTTATTGAAACAAAATTTATAATTTAACATTATATATATATGTATGTATGTATGTGTGTGTAATTTTTTGAGTAATTTAACTTATACAGACATACCCAGCTTAATTTATTGAAACAAAATTTATAATTCAGCTGAATTATATATACATTTGTTTAATTTATTGAGTGATTTAACTTATGTATTTGTTTAATTTATTATGTAATTTAAAAAATATCTCTAATTTAACTCAAATAAACTCTTGTATACGTAAATATAATTTATTGAGTGATTTATTCATTAGAATTTTACACATGTATATATCCGTAAATATTATGTCAATACATGTATACAACCGCAAACTCGGTGGAAGCATCATCTACCCAGCTATTGGTGGTAGGCCCATCCTCAAGCTTTAAGCTCACTCCTCAAGTTCTCATTCCTAAGAAACTCAAATATCCGCGCTGATTGCACGACATGATAGCGTGGTAATATTAATAGAATGAGGCACCAGATGACTTGTGTGGTAATGTTGCTATAACTAGTGGTGGTGGTTGGGGTGGTGTTGGTGGCGGTACGTTACCACTGGTGGCAATAACCACAATCATTGACAGTCAATGACTCCAGTGTTAACAACATCCCCACCAGCACTATCCCAATCAACCACCACCAGTTATAACATCACTACTACTGTGAAAACTCGCACATCCCAACACACAGATCCAAAGTCTAGGGTGACTTTCAGACTCGCGTCGGTGCCAAGAGATACAAGCTGTCAGTGTTTTTAACATTTTAGAGACTAAAGATACAAAGATAAAATCTAAGACATACTACATTTTCAGAGGCGAAAAAATATAAATACTAAAAATAGTCATCTTAGAAAATATCCAAAACATAGTCTCAAAACAGTACGTAGTCAAATCCACATTGTATAGAAATACATCACATAGTCTGATAAAATACTAAATTCGATAAACATTACATGGAGAGTAATAGGAAATAAAAAACAATTCTAATGCCAAGCTCGCCTCTTCAATTATTATTGTTGGGCTTATCACCTACCGCTCTGTCCTCTTGTAGTGGAGGAAAAGAAAGGAAAATGGGTGAGTCAGACAAAAGTTTGGTGAATGAGTTACATTATTAATATATGGTGATCACATGCAATTGACTTTAGTAATACTCTACGTGACCTAGGATATTCTATAAGTGTCCATAAATTACTTGTTTTCTTTACTTAAGGGTTTTAGCTCAATACACACTTATACTAATGACTTGTGCCGGCTCATACTTAGGGTCGAACAACTAATCGAACCTCAAGACAACTAACGATCGACAAATAGCTACTAGAACTATTCCACATAAATTTCCCTACAAATTTCCAACTTTGGGACTACATTTCTCACACTACGGCTACAAGTCCCCTAATTACGCATTGAAGGGGAGTTTGCAATGCTGACTCGTCAAAATGTCTCATCGTCACTGCATCCATGCCTACCTCTCAATGATAAAGTAACGCCTTTTATTGCGCTGCGCCTGAATCCAACTACTACACAACATCATGTCTCATCACCATGAATACTAGGGAACTCCCGTTAGTGCCAAGCCACACAATCCATCAAGCATCATCATCAATGTTGCACATCTACCGTAAAACATCTTGTGAGTGCAATTTATGATAGAATCGCCTCAGTCGAATATCAGACCGGCTGGGTAAATAACATTTACCCATCCCCGCAACTTCCTAGTGTCACCTCATAGGGAATTAACTTCCCTACTATTACTATCATCCATATATATAATGTATATACACTATATTATTTTATTTATAACTTGGGCCTTAGGTTGCAACCGGTCGACCACTTGCTCCTGAGCGATCGACCGCTTACTATCGACCAGCTCTAGTGAGCAATCAACTGATCATCGTTATTTACTATTTTTAATTAGCGATTTTCATTCGTTTTGTTTGTTAATTATTGTCGTTCCCAAAACCCCATTATAGTAGCTTGAATTATGATTTTCCATACAGTAATCTTTTATTTCAATCAACCAAACTTGTGAATCTATGATTTGTAATTGTCAAAACTTCCTACTCAATTTCAATTTGCCCTAAATTAGTTTAACTTAAGTTTAACATCATTGGGTTATATCAATTGCTATCAAATTTGACAAAAAGGGTATATTCAAAATTATCAATTTCTTAATTTGCAGATTTTTTCAATAATCGGATTTAGAATAGAAGAAAGGAATCATATTCATATAATCACTATTAAATTCACAATTTAATTTAACAACATTCCCAATTCAATTTAAAACAATTCTAGATCAGAATAGGGTATACTAAAATTAATTGTATATAAATTGTCTAATTAACAATAAACCCATTCACCTCAAACCAAAGCTATTCCCTTTGAATTACGCCTGGAATTTTCTTTGTTCGCTAGATCTCCGCTTGCTTTAATCTTCTTTAATCCTCTACTTTTTATTTTTACTTAATTTGAAGAAATTTGTGATTTGAGGAAGAAGGGGATTTCAGTTTTCAGAAAAGCAGAGTTTTGACATACCACAAAAATTAGAACTAGTGAAGGTCATAATGTGGACCAGTGGGATTTCCAATTTTTAAAATATTTATTTACAAATTTATATATTTAATTATTTTAAATCCCCCTAAACTTAAAATGTCAATAAATTTTTTATATTAACTCCGTTTTAAAATGTATATATGAATTTTTTCCAGAAAATCATTAAGAACACAACAGTGCAAGTTTCTTAGCTAAATTCATACGGTTGTGAAAATTCCATTTTTGCCCTTTTTATATTTGAATTTAATAATTATATTAAGTTTTTGGGGTGTTACATTCTCCTCCCCCCTTAAAAAAGGTTTTGTTGCTGAAGTCTCCAAGGACGAAAAAGTGTAACTCATGCGTACAAAAATTAATAACTACAACCATTTACTCATCCATCATCCATAGATAACAATTGTCCTTAGTTAAATTTCTATGCAGTATGTACATGCTGGCGTGGAATTCATTTGAACCTATACTAATGCAAAAATTAAAAAGTCTCATGAACTAGTCGACCTCCTAAAATGCAAGTACTTATGCCATGTGTCCAAAATGTATGCAACATCCTATGTAAATATACCGGCAATTCTACATGTATGCACAACCACTCAATCCATGTGCAACAACCATATGCATATAAATCAATCAAATAAAACAAGTGATGGTGCGTGTGTATGCTAACTCAAGGATATATTTGCCAAAATGTGCAATGAACAACTTAATAAATACATCCATTAACATCCATCATCCAAAACATGTCCTAACGAAATGTTCGTAATCATTCGTAGCATCCAATTGTCCCTACTTATTTAGCACACTAAGCTAAAACCTAACACATAAGTAGCATACACATTGTGATGACCACCCTACACCGTCGACACCCAATATACCTGTATAGTGCGCTGTAGCGGTGCTTGGTCGATGTGAGGCGATCATCAATGAAGTAAATAAGCAACACAGAACCTGTCATATATCTCACAGTGCATCAAATAAAATATAATAGTAAACATCTCAGATACAAAACAGGCAAGACAGTAAATAACTGAATGAATCACAACATCACATTATATAGATCCATTCAGTAAATAGCACAAGTGGTTGAGTTATACATCAAATAATTACTCATAAATAACCGTCTCTAAATAGTAAGGCACTAGCAAGCTCCACAGTGCTGTGCAATGGAATAGCAAACAAGTAAATATAATAACACAAGAGAATAACCTCCCGCTCATTGTTAACTCGAAAAATGGATCAACACACTGGATTGAGTGTGAAAGCACCAACCCTGTTTATCAAGACAAATAAAATAGAAAAAGTAAAGAGATGAGAGATTTTTATAGTGGTTCGGCTGTTAGTAAAGCCTACGTCCACTTTATAGCTTTTATTGATCAACTGCTGTTACAAGAGAGTCTGGATTACACTATGATTCTTCTTCTTTAAGTTAGATCAAGCCGCCATTGCTAGAAACAAAGGGAGGATCTCAATTGTCTCTTAATGTCTGTTGTGTGGGAGAAGAAGAGTGAAGAAAAAATAGCAGAGCTTCAGCAGAGATCAGGTTAGGAACCCATTTTCTGTTGACGATAGATGAAATTTATAGGATTTAGAGAGCACTTGGGCCGGAACCATTGCACCAAAAGCCTGTAGTCGTCCATGGAAGAAGCACAAAAAGTATGGAGTGATTTTGAGCTAACTTTTTGGATCGGTACCGATCCAATTGTATCAGATCGGCATCGATCCATAAGGTTGTGCAATTTTTGCACAACTTCTATCCAGTTGACTTCCCTACTTTCTTGTAAGGCTCTCCATGTAATTTCATAGCTTGTTGACTTGTTTTGATGATGGTTCCCCCATGGGTTTGACTGAACTATAGTCTGAATCCGATAAGTCTTTACTTCTCAAACCCGGATGGTTGGATTGTTACCAAACTTGGTAGATAAGTTTAGTAGAGAGGTAAAACATAATGCAAGTGGTTTGGAGGAAACACAAGTAAACATTTTTAATCGTTACCGATCCAATTGGATTGGATCGGTACCGATCCCAAGTGTTGGCGTATTTTTGGGTCAAACTTCCAAGGTTCCTTTGTCTTGTACTTTTAGGCCTTCCAGTCAAGTTTCGAGTTGTTCTAGATTAATCTGAATGTTCCAACTTCCATTGAATTCTACTTGGTTTAAAACCCGGTTGACATTTGCCCCCCAGAGTACGTTTTCGTTAAAAGCAAGCTATGCTCTGGAATTTTTTATCTTTAGGTTTATGTTTTAAGGAGTTTCATTAGTCATGTCTGACCATCTTGTAAAGCTATCTATGATGTACCGGCTAACTGTCCAGTCCTTAGTTGTGAATCTTCATTGTTCGTAATTTCGGAGTGATCTTGACTCGATAATTTCCAGAATGAATACGAACATTGATTTGGTCGAATAAGGAGAACTAGGACCATTTGGGGGAGAAAATTTGGATCGGTACCGATCCAAGTACTTGACAATTTTTTCAAACTTTCTCTTTCTTTTTATATGAACCGACCCCCTACTTTACTTCATTTCCATTTGACCTGAATCTTCATCCTCTAGCCGATCCGATCCTTTCGAGCCTTTTGCTTGTCGATCCAAGTCCACCGTCCATTTAAGAGCCCGTCGATCTTACCACCAATGTCACCTATTGCCGCCTCTTGGAACCGCTGTCGGCTGCCATCGAGATTACACTTGTTTTGAGGCGCTGCCGATACAAATCATCCAATACCCTAGTTTGGGTTGTCTTGAATCACAGATCAAATCACTCTTCTCAATTTCGAAGGTCGGTGAGTGGATTTTGACGTATTTGTTACATTATCGATTGGTGATGAAGTTATATTGGCGACGGATACAGTGGAAGACTCGAGCTGATTGTGACTTTATGAAAGAAGATAATAAATCGAGTCTTGAATTCTTCACAAAATGAAGCTAGGGTTTTTCCTTGGTGCTCAACATATTTTTCTATCTTCATCCACAGAGTCATAATTAACTTGCACCGAACTACACAGTCGATCCTAGCATAGCGTCTTGCGGAGCGATTTTGGTTTTTCTTAGAGGTGATAGTAGCTTAGGGTAGCGTCTTATATGCAGCTCATGCTGTTATCACTTTCCAGAGAACTAAAATTGACTTATGTTGAGAATTCTCTACTTGATTCGGACTCATCGATGTATAGTTTGCTCGCTTTGGATTGGTCCCTTTATTGCATAGTTGGTGTACTTGGAATAGGAAGGGCTTTCCATGTCGCTTCGGACAACGGATCCGTTATCGATCATCGCTTCGGACAATGGATCCGTTATCGATCGTTGATCGATAATGGGTAAGTATAGAAGAAAAGAAATTAACAGGTGATATAGATCGCTCTTTCAGGTGTGAGTAAGCCATCTACACGAAATGGTTTGTTCACAGAGCTCAAGACACCGAACCCATTCTCACTTAGATCACACATCACACGCATCCCTGGTTAATACTTGGAATCCTATTGGTGGTTGGTACATATCAATTATCTTTCGAATTTCAAGTATCAACTACGCTAGATTCTATAGTTTAGAGATTATGCATACCTGACCGTTTTGAACACAAGCTTTCTTATATAAAATGACGTGCAAATCTTCTCAGTGCAAATCAGTTGGCAGGAATTCACCTCTTTCTGAAGCGGAATCATCGTCGATTCCAGCTGGATCCACCGCTTCCGTAACTTCAGGTCAATATGGTCTCCTGATTCCAGTCGGCCCTGTCATCGATCGCACTCCTCCTAACTTTAGAGTCTTACTTGATCCTCTGGAGAAATCTCTTTCAATTCTTACACACCGGATGTTGCGAAACATTTGCTCGCAATATGGTATCCCAGAAGATGACATACTTCTATCATTGAGAGGAGAATTTGCTCACAGGCCACCTTTTGAATACGTAGCTTGCCACCGGTATATGTGTATGTTTGGTGCAGTGCCCTCGTTCAACCACTTTTTATTGACAACGCTTCAGAACATAGGATTGGCTCCATTCCAAATTCTTCCAAATGGATATGCCATGTTGACGTGCTTATATGTTCTATCATGCAGAGGCTTAATTGTGCCCCGAGTTTCGCTGAGTTGCAATATCTTTATTATTCAAAAAGAGAGAGGCTAACCCTTCACTCGTTTATATCGAGGCGCAACATAGCTAGAAACTTATACTGGACCTTCCCAGCAAAGTTCCTTCATTCAAAAACCAGCTATTTTTGCTAAATGTCCACAGGGATTCACCCGTCTATGGACCACGGGGGGTAAGTTTCTTTCACCATACTTGGAACTTCCTTTAATTGCTACAAGTCTTTTGAACGATCGTAAATTCCTTACAGATCTTCCGAAAATTAACAAGGAGGGCACTTGGCACTATTCTTAGTGCCCTGAAAGCGGTTGATTCTCAAGAGCGCACAGTCAGGTTCTTGCTCGCCAACGAAAATCTCCCCCAATGTGGGCTTTTACACCTTGGGAGGTCTGTTGGATTCATCAGCGTGCCTTCCCGCTCGAGAGCCGGACCCATTCTATTTCCTCTTCTTATGACTCTGGTAAAGACGATGACGTGGAAGAAAAAGTGACCCATCCGATAGGTCAGAGAAGACCCCTAAGAAGATCCAAATTCAAGACGGGGTCGACAGTCCGCTTAAAATGCCACCGATCCCCGAGGAGAAAGAAGAAGAGTTTATTCAATGGAAGGGCAATGCTCCGTTGATTGAAGGGAAGGAGGAAGGAGAGATCAGTGAGGAGCATGCTATGAACGAGGAAGAAATAGATTGGGATTCTGATGAGGGTGACGTCAACTTAGGTGACAAGGCCTCGAAGTTGAGCCCTGGACATGCTCCCTTACCTCTTTCGAAAGAGCCCATTGAAAGATCTTCTCCCAAGGAGAACCTATATCAAGTTCTCCGCTGGAAGGTGTCAATACTGACTTGGGAGACACGAGCGACATTTTTGTGAACATGGGTGACTTGATGGATGACTTCACTTTGGAGGGGTTGCCTTCCCAGCTTACTTAGATCATCCCTACAGAATCAACGTCCTGACATTAGTCAGTGATCAATTTGGTTTGTGTATTCTGCCGAGGTCGATAAACTGTAGCACACACTTTACTAGAATCACACACTTTATATTATTATTATTATTTTCTAGGATGTTTCAGCTCATCAAATGCCTCTTTCCAAAAGCTGTTTTATTATTTGCTACAGGAATCGTTTCTCGTGGCTTCTACAGTGATCTTGATCGAGTATTAGAGTCTCAACGTTCACAGAGACACTCTTCCAAGTACCATGCTTCTCGGGAGACCGACGAGGAGAGGAAAAAGAGGAAGGATAGGGAGGTGACGCCATCAAGCCGAGAAAGATTAAGGCCGTGTTTGAGGAAGTGGTTATGAAAAGCGAAAAAACCCGACTGAGCGGGAAGATCTATCAAAAAGGCCGAAAAGAGACTAAGTGCGAGAACCCATTCCATAGCTTCTTGCTTCCACTAGGATAAGCATTCCTGCTTCCGATGTCATCACCACCTCCAATCATGCCGCTATGACCGCCTCTCTCCCAATTTCTAGGTGTACGCCTTACATTATCCCCGCTGGTCCCCCCCATTTGCAAGCTGCCTTCCCTAACTTGTTCTTAAGGGGGGTTGTTTTTGACAAGCCTAAATTAAAGTCGGTTCGTGTTGAATCCTATTCACCCCATATCCAAGCAATTTAGAGCGGTTTTGCGCAAGCCAAGGGGTGGGAAAAACTATGCATGCAGCTGTCCACTGTCAATCGAAACAACTACCAAGAAATTTTCCCGTTCGAGTCTAAAAAGAATGAGAACGAGAAGCAGCTCGTGAAACGTGACGTGCAGATTGAGAGGTTGAAGAGAGAGAGAGAGAGGGAGACGGATGATGCCCTTAAGAGAGAGAGAGAGAAAAGTGCTTCTTTGTTTAAAGAGCTGAAAGAATCCACCGACCGAGCCACGCTCATATTCAGAGATGAAATAAAGAAATTCCACACTGATGAGGTGGCATTAAAAGAAAAGTTGAGGATAAGCGAGATGATGGTTGAAACACAGAAGAAAGTCATCGCCAAACAAACTCAAGAAAGTGCCTATCTTTGCGACCAAGTTTCGACTTTAGACGTTGAGAAAAAGCAGCTGGCAGTGGAGAAAGTTGGCACCGAAGCCAGCTTTTCAGAGCTTTAAGATACCTTCACAAAGAAGATGGAAGGCTTGGACGCTACCATTTTAGGCTTTTATGTTAATCCCGTGCTGCATCAAGGGAGTTTCAGTTATTTGGTTTTGTTATTCCCCCGTACGCTTGCTGTAGTCTGGATGGAGATTCTGGCTCGATTCCAAGACATGGGTGGTGATTACACTGAAGAGGAGTTGGTTCATGCATACCTAAATGAAGAATCCTACTAAGCTTTAGTAGAGGGCCAGGAAATCTTAAGACTGGAGATGGAACGGGAAGCCATTGATGTCGCGACCGCCGCTAAAGCTATAACCGGGTATTTTCCTTCAGGCCCTGGTGAGTCGTCTTCGCATCTTCGAGCTGATGAGGGGGCCGTTCCTACTTCTCCTGTAATTGTGCAGCCATCAAAGGAGGGTAATGGCGAAGGCTTCGAAGTTGTGGCGCATGAGCAGACCCCCGTAGCTGGTAATTTCCTTATCTCTCCCGTGCTTGAAAACATCCAATTTACGCCTGATGAAACTGCCGAGATAACCACCCTTTATTATGATATTATAGATCAACCCCCTCTTCCTTCCGAGTTACCTCCTCATCACGATGCGGGATCTACTGCCATTCTGACTGCATCAACTGTCATCTATTCATCTGGCTCGCAGCTTGGTTCGCACTTCGAGAAAATTGCAACACTGCATGGTTTGGATGACCCCTCCGTATCTCAAGAGGAAGGCTTGGCAGCTACTGATATACGGGAGTAGGAGGATCAAGCTAGCCAACCAGACAAAGCAGAGGCCGAGTAGCTGATGACCGAGTAGTAGATGGTAGCAGTAAAGGAGGAGAAGATTGAAGAGCAGAAAACGTCATCAAAGAGTTCTCATAGATCCCGCAAGCACAAAATCAAAGGAGGGTCCGCCAGTGGCCCTGTTTCAGAGAGCGAGATCGCCCCTGGAGGAGAGAAGCCTGAGAAGTTGCCTATTAGAGGCGGAAAAGGTGACAGGGGAAGCGGTGACAAGAAGTTGTGATTTGCTTTTTGCTTTTTGGTTGCTTTTTGTACAAGTGTAGAGTCTGCACTTAGCACTTATTTTTGTTGTTGTAATAGTGGTGTTTGTGTTTTCCATTTTTTCCTTTTCTTGGCCGATATTGTGCAGGCATGGCCCATACTGTTTGTTGTTGTACACGAAAAACACTACAACTAATAAAACTATTGAAATTTTGATTGCAACTTCACTTGTCTACTTATCTATGTTTCATGATTCATGCACTTATGCCACTCTTTTTTATTCATCGTTGTTTTATTTAGTACCGTAATTACTGCCAAAATTCTTTGTTTGGAGTAACAGAACTATGAAGTATTTGCTACTTTGGTTGAGTGTTGTTGTGTGTGCGCCCTAGTTCACGGGGTTGTTTATTACGAACACTTGATACGAGACTGGGTGTCCTCTGTCAGGTCTATACTACAAGTTCTATTTTTGGGAGTTTTTGGCTTGAGATACCCGCAAAGTTCTTTAGCGACCTCACAGTGAGTAATTAACACACTCGAGTTATTTATATATTTAAGTGATTGGTAATGCCGAAGCAACGTCGATTACTTGGGATTTTGTTAAGTGATTCCATCGCGATGCTGACGTTCAGGCTATCGCGCACACGTATCGCTCATTGGAGTGCTATTTTCTTGGCTCCGAGGACGGTATGTGATTTTTTGCAATATGAGAGTTTCTGGTCTTTGGATGCAATTTTGCTAGTCCAGGTAGTAGTGTGCAGCTTACGAAATGCGCACAGTTGAATCGAGGCTTGCCTGGTTGCAGTTTTGCGAACCAGGAAGTAATGCACGATTTACGAGATGCGTGGCTTAGGTAATTGTGTTTGCTTGGATTTGAATCCACAATCCAAGAGATGATGCACGACTTCAAAATGCGCGGCTTTGATTTTGGGCCTTCCCGGTGTCGTCGGAGCAACACCGGTTCTTAGAAAGGCGACATCGAGTTCCGTCGATCCGAATATTTGAGTCGTTTTGCTTCCGTCGACTCGGCGAGTAGATAGGGCATACTCGAGCATGGTTCCACTGCCTAGAGCAGCGATTGGATGGTCTTGAGTCGATTTGACACCGTCGATTCAGCAGGTTACTTTATTGAACATAGTTTTATTGGTTCAGAAAGCAAAGCAATTTTATTAATAAAAGTTGAGCAAATTCTGCCTATTTACAATGCCTCCAGTGTTCTGAGATGGCTTATTTGCGAGAAATAGGAAATACATGAGATCATCTTAGATAATGTAACGACGTAGCGATTCGATGTTCCAAGCTCGGGGAATTTGGTCCCATCAACTATTGTTAGCTTGAAAGTGACATCCCCTAGCTTCTGGCCGATCACATAGGGCCCTTCCCAGTTTGGTCCGACTGCTCCTTGGAATTGAAAAATCATGCGACCCTTTTCTGGTGAGCAGCAGTCCTTAGTTCGGCTTTTTCCTCTTCTCATCGACCATATTGATCGACTCTAGCAGGAGCTGCTCGTTCTGCCTTTGATTGAAATTTTGCCTTCGATGAGAGGGGACTTCCATCTCAACTGGGATCATTGCTTCTGAACCATATGCCAGAGCGAATGAAGAGTGCCTAGTTGTAGATTTGTGTGTTGTCCTGTAAGCCCATAGTGCAAGTAAAAGTTCATCAACCCAATTTCCTTTAGCTTTAGTTAGCCGCTTTTTGATGGTAGACTTGATGATCTTATTCACTGCTTCCCCTTGCTCGTTTGTCTTTGGATGTGCAACAACGGAAAAATTTTTCTCGATTCGGAAGCGTTTGCAGAATTCTTTGAACTCAGTGCTCTCGAATTGAGTCCCATTGTCGGTAATGATCTTCTGTGACACTCCAAACCTGCAAATAATGTTTTTAGTGACAAAGTTAATAACTTTCTTTGTGGTAATAGTGGCTAGCAGTTCTGCTGTGACTCATTTAGTGAAATAGTCAACATCGACGATAATGTATTTCGCTCCTCCTTTGGCTATTGGCAATACACCAATCAAATCGATTCCCCAGATTACAAATGGGCACTGAATAACCATCTGTGTTAGCTCTGTTGAAGGAGTTCTCTTGATCTTGTCGAACTTTTGGCATTGGTCGCACCGTCTGGCATAATCTGCTGCATCATGGTTTACCGTCGGCCAAAAATACCCATACCAGAGGACTTTCTTTGTAAGGATTTGCCCCTTGGTGTGATCTCCGAAGTCGCCTTCATGAACTTCCCTTAGGATTCTTTGAGCTTCGTCGTCGGTGATACACCCGAGCAAGGGGGTAGAGAATCCTCTTCGGCAAAGTATCCCATCCTGTACTACGAACCATGGTGCCTTTCGAAGGAGCTTTTTCCATTGATTATTGTCTGCGGGGAGTGTTCCTCTGAGTAGGTATTCCTTGATCGGAGTCATCCATGTTTCTGGTTCTTTGGTCATTTCAAAAATCCAGTTGATATCCATCCCACTTACACTTGGAGTAGTTAGCATTTCTACTGGGACTAGTCCCAATGACTGAGCTTCTCCGGAACTGGCCAGTTTAGCTAGATAGTCTGCTTTCGTGTTTTTTCCCTCAGAATATGAGTTATGGTGCAACGTTCGATGTTGTTCAGCAATTCTTGCACTTTAGATAGATATGGGGCGAGGTTCTCTCCCCGGGCTTGATATTCGCCTCTCACCTGATAGACGACTAGTTGAGAGTCGTTATAGATGTGTACAGATTTTATCTCGAGTTCTTTCACTACCTTCAGCCCGGTTATCGATGCCGCATATTCCGCTGCATTGTTTGTTGCAGGGAATTCCAAGCGTAAGGCATAGCAAACGGATCGTCCTTCAGGAGTTTCAAGAACGACTCCTGCCCCTGAGCAGAAGTTGTTAGATGCACCATTGACGAATAACTTTTAGCATGTCTCTACTTTTGGAGTAATTTCTTCCTTGCTATCTCATATTGTAAACTCGACAATGAAGTCTGCCAACTCCTGCCCGTTTATCACCCTTTGAGGATGGTATATGATTTCATACTGACTTATTTCGATGTTCCATTTGATAAGCCATCCAGAGGTATCGGGTCGTTATAACACTTGCTTTAAGGGTTGATCTGTTAGTACTTTGATTGGGTGTGCCTGGAAGTATGGTCGTAGTTTTATGGATGCAATCAAGAGGCAATATGCCAGTTTTTCCAATTTCGGATAGTTCTTCTTGGCTCTAGTGAATCGTTAAACGATGTAATATACGGGTTGCTAGATCTTAGCTTCTTCTCGTACGAGCGCGACACTTAATGTATGGGGCGAGACTGTTAAGTAGACAAACAATTCTTCTCTGTCTACCAGCTTGGACATGATTGGCGGGGCTTCTATATGTCACAACAGCTCTCCGAAGGCGGTCTGAAAAGCCTGATTCCATCCGAAGTTCTTCTTTCCCTTCTTTAGAGCTTCAAAGAATGCTATACATTTGTTGGTTTCCTTTGATATGAACCGGCTTAGTGCTGCAATCTTTCCATTCAAGCTTTGTAACTCTTTCTTGTTCCTTGGGGCCTCGACTTCGCGTAAAGCGGTAATTTGTTTAGGATTTACTTCGATGCCTCTGGCACTTACAATGAATCCCAAGAACAACATTTAAGTGGATTGTGTTTCATTCTATATTTGCGGAGTATTTCAAACATTTCTATGAGGTTTCCCCAACATTCTATAAGCTGAATGGCATCACTTTATAGCAGTATAATCCTAGATCAGTAATGAAACAGGTGTTTTCCTGGTCAGGTTCATGCATCATGATCTGGTTGTACCCCGAGTAAGCGTCCATAAATGATAACAGTTCATATCTAGCTGTCCCGTCCATAAGTTGGTCGATTCTAGACAGATGAGAGCTGTCTTTTGGGAAAGCTTTGTTTAGGTCTGAGTAGCTTATCCACTTCTTCTCTCAGTGATTTGCACTGTTCGGGTCCTAGGCTGCGTCTCTTCTACTTCACTGGTGTATACTTGGGATCAGTATCAAGTGCATGGCATGCAATCTCCAACGACGCCCCGCACATATCGAAATGTGTCTAAGTGAATATGTCCAGGTTCCCACGAACAAAATTTGATTAGTTTCTATCGCATCTTGTTTCCAAGATGTGATCCAATTTTCAAGTCCCGAGTTAGGTCATCCATATCGACTGGGACAGGCACCGTCAATTCTGCCGGTGCTGCCCGATCCTCCCCTGAACTCTTCTTTCTAGTGTCCAAAACCTTGTCGAATCGGCTATGGTCCCCAAGCCAAGGCAGCTCTATAGTTGCTATTCAGTTGGTTCACGAATGTGGAGAGTTCTCCCCACATTCTTCCTCTTTTCTTTTCTTCTAGACTTGCGCAGTTCTACGATGTAGCATTCTCTAGCGGCACTTTGATCTCCTTTGATCACCCCAACTCCATTCTCCATCAGAAATTTCATGGTTAGACACCATTGAGCTATAGCAATCCTGAAATTTGCTAAGGCGGGCCGATCTAAGGAATCATTGTAGGTGGATATTTCATCTACAATCACAAAGGTCTGGATGAGAACGACTCTTCAGTCGCCTTCCCCAAGTTCTACGGGTAAATCAATTGTTCCGACAGGTTGCTTAGGTTCACCGTTGAATCCCTAGATCTTTGTTTGGCAAGCGGATACGTCTTTCATACCGATCTTCATCTGATAAAACGTGTGTTTGAACATGATATTCACAGAGCTGCCACTATCCACTGATAATCGTCGCACCATGGCTGGTCCAATTTCTACCATCACGACCATGGGGTCGAGGATCGGAGCTTCTATTTTTTCAGTGTCTCAATTTCGGATCACTATGTCATTGTTCAAGGTCCTCTGCTACTTGGTAGGAGTTCCGTCTTCGATTGCGAAGCACTAATCTATCGAAGAATGTCTTAGTGAGCTCGCTCCATCTCTCCCTAACTCTTCTATGCGGGATGAGGTCCTCTAAATATTTTTCAGATAATGAGTCTCTGGTCGGTCCATGTAGATCCCCCTTTGCTGGTTCCAGCTTGGTTTTCTCGGTCTCTAGGAGCTTGGAGTGCTGCAGGCTGGTCAGGATTTTGTGGTTTCCTCGCATATTGCTGAAGCTTTTTTCCCAAATCAGCTCTTCAATCAAGTTCTTTAGGTAACGACACTCATTCATGTTGTGACCATGTGTTTCATGGAAGCGGTAGTATATTTCGGAATGCTTCTACTGTTCAGTTGCTTCCTTTTTAGGCGGCTTCTTGTACTCCTCTACCCTTTGTCTCGCAAGGTAGATATTTTCTGGTGTATCATTAAGCGGGGTATAGTCTTTGGGCCTTAAGCCTTTAAGTCATTTTTTCCTACGTTTCACTTATTGGAATTCCGGTTCTTCCTTTTCTGGTTCCCATCCTTCCCCGCGTTTACCGCAGCGGTCCCGGAGGTATTTGCGTACTGGTTAGTTGCCATTCCATTCTAGCCAGCGCTGGTTGGTTGTAGGTTAGCAGGTTTTCCTTTTAGCTCCTCTGCCTCTTCCAATCTAAAGTACTGGCTCGCCTTTCGATTAAAGTCCTTCCTAGTGGTAGGTTGTTTCATTTTGATCTATTTTCCAAATTCAGTGTCGGGATGGATGGTGCGGACTAGGGCCATGAAGACCATATCTTCGTTTGGGTTACTTACTTCAGTGACCGCGGTGTTAAACCGACTCATGAAGGATTACAAGATTCGTTTCGTCCCTGGAATAGGCCAGATAAGGACATCACATCTTTTGGTTGTGCCGTGTGAAGCCTAAACTGATCAAGTAGCCTTGTTGCTAATTCACCGAAAGTGGAGATGGATTTAGGTGGGAGCCTGGTGAACCACATGGAAGCAATTCCCTCCAGAAAGATTGGAAAACATCTACATCGAACAACATTGAAGCATTCGCTCCGTCCATGTACCAACTGTACTTGTACAAATGGAGTTTCTGCTCTCTAGTTCCATCATAGGATGGAATAGTCGGCATAGTGAACTTTTTGGGATATCGTTTATTCAGAATTTCATCAGTGAAGGGAGTCCGGCTTGGAACGGATCCCCATTCGTCATCTATGCTATCCTTACTTTTGTCCATCAAGCGCTTGATCATATCCACGATATATGCCTCTGATGTCCGGTAGTCCATGGGTTGGCTGTCAGTGACTAAACCAAGTGTTTGGTCTTGCAAACGGTCTTGGTAAGTGGGCTGAAGCCTGGGCTCTCCTGTCTTTGGGAGAGCCACTCCCTCGGAGTTCCGTTGGCTTGCGGTTGGTCGGGTAGGGGATGTTTGAACCTCTCTGCCAGTATTGAGTGCATTAGTGTTTTCTTTCAAGTTGTCGTCGTCATGTTGCTCACCCTCTTCAGAGTCGGAGAGATCCACTGCTATATCTTCCCGTGGGGTTTTCGTCCCCAGATTCAAGTTCATGGCGGTCTTCTTTGCAGTTGGTGGAGTGCTTGCATTTCCTTCTATAGTGATTCCTGCAACTCTACCCACTGCTCCTTTTTGCTTCTGCCTTCCGTTTCTTATATTTAGGCTAGATACGGAAGAATTTTCCTGCTCTATGGCAGCCGTAGGTTCTGGCATGGTTTTTGGAGCGGCTAGTGATTGCAAGGTCAGGAGGACATTTAATTTGTCCATAAAAGCTTTTTGGCTGTTATTCATCTTTTGATTGATTTCATCAACCATCTTATTCAATTCGCCTCTAGTGACAATTTCATGCTAGACAGAAGATCCAGGCATCTGATCGCCTGTGTTGGCCCCAGAATTTGCTCTAATTAGTGGATTATTCGCACCGTTGACCTCAACTTGCTGTGGATTGGTTTCTTCTCTAGCTATTATAGCTCCTGTGGATCTTCCGAAAGTAGTTCTCTTTCTTCCTGGTGCCATTGATTTTCAGTGGCAGATCTTTTAAGAAGAGATTGAGGATCTAACTTCTGAACCTATCTGATCCAAAGTAGATAGCTAGATCTAAGCCTAAGTTCGGCTCTCAATGCACCAAAATGTTAACCCAAAAAATGGATCAACACCCTGGATTGAGTGTGAAAGCACCAGCCCTGTTTATCGAGGCAAATAAAATAGAAAATGCAATAGTAAATCATAGAAAAAGTAAAGAGACAGGAGATTTTTATAGTGGTTTGGCTGTTAATGAAGCCTAAGTCCACTTTATGGCTTTTATTGATCAACTGCTGTTACAAGAGAGTCTGAATTACAATATGATTCTTCTTCTTTAATTAGATCAAGCCACCATCGTTAGAAACAAAGGGAGGACCTCAATCGTCTCTTAATGGCTGTTGTGTGGGAGAAGAAGAGTGAAGAAAAAATAGCAGAGCTTCAGTAGAGATCAGGTTAGGAACCCTTTTTCTGTTGAAGATAGGATGGTATTTATAGGATTTAGAGAGCACTTGGGCCGGAACCATTGCACCAAAAGCCTGTAGTCGTCCATAGGAAGAAGCACAAAATGTTTGGAGTGATTTTGAGTTAACTTTTTGGATCGGTACCGATCCAATTGTATCGAATCGGTATCGATCCAAAGGGTTGTGTTTTGCACAACTTCTATCCAGTTGGCTTCCCTACTTTCTTGTGAGGCTCTCCATGTAATTTAATAGCTTGTTGACTTGTTTTGATGATGGTTTCCCCCATGGGTTTGATTGAACTGTAGTCTGAATCCGATAAGTCTTTACTTCTCGAACCCGGATGCTTGGATTGTTACCAAACTTGGTAGATAAGCTTAGTAGAGAGGTAGAAACATAATCAAGTGGTTTGGAGGAACCACAAGCAAACATTTTGTATCGGTACTGATCTAATTGGATAGGATCGGTACCGATCCAAAGTGTTGGCGTATTTTTCGATCAAACTTCCAAGGTTCCTTTGTCTTGCACTTTTAGGCCTTTCGGTCAAGTTTCGAGTCATTCTGGCTTAATCTGAATGTTCCAACTCCCATTGAATTCTGCTTGGTTAAAAGCCTGATTAATACTCGCTACTTGTCCAGTTCCACGTGCTCACCAGACATGATATCCCTAATCTACTCATTTAAGAGCACCTAGAGTAATAGGAAGCAACGCATAAAACCCCAGGTCAGACAACAGTCTGGTGTGAGCGGTAGAAATCTCAAATACTATAAAGTCAATATACTAAGACAACTGATATGGAAAATCATACCCGACCGGTTCCTGCATCCACAGAGTTAGCACATACAAAAGATATATGCTACTCTATGATAGTCATCATGGGTGTACTATGCATCAAAGTACTAACGGTGTCTAGATATATATGGTAATAATATTGTCATCAGGTGACATCCTTACGGTAATAAACAATCAAAGCAACCATATCATCCATCGTCCATTCTTACATTCACCCGCTTAGTGCGTTTGATACATGATGATTCGAATGACCCATCATGGTAAAGGACTACTCAACATCCCGGTTCCTCAGTACTCAAATCCATGCTTCTCAGTAGGCCAGGATACAAGAACGCTCGTCATGGCTGATTTAGGGTAAAAGATCACCCATCATGGAGATTAGATCGCCCATCATGGAGATCAGAGCCAATCATGGCTCATATAGGTACTATATATTTCCCCTGCTTTACGAGTACTCTTTGAACCTTCAAATATCATCGATCCCTTCGCACATGTCATCAATCACAGAGCCCATTCTGGAACTGTTCCTACTACTCAGGTCATGAAGTCATTGCGGTCGAGGACTACTCTAGACAACCATCATTAGTAACAGTGTGTCATCATGCGTCCCGTAACCACCCTCCAAGAGTTTTCTCAATCCAACTCATCATTGTCTACTCTACATCTCGAAGTGTAGCTATCCATCATCGAAGCCATCACGTCTCATCATAGAACCACCATCGTCGAGTCAAAAGTGGTGGTCGTCGAAAATCATCAAAAGTCGTCAAAATGGTCGTCGAAAAACTCACTTCAGGGTTAGCCCGAAGTAAAACTAGAGTAAACTCACAAATTTCCCCAAGCGTGCTCAGGGATCGGTACTGATCCCTAACTTAGGTTATTGTTATTTTCTTTGAAACGCCCCAAGTCAGAGCCAATTTTTTGGCCAAATGACCCGAAGCATTTTCCGAAGTAATCCACTATAGATCCATACTCCCAAAGTCACGAACGATCCATCAATATCTTGAGCATACAGACTTCGAACGACTTGAAATTTTAAACTTAGCCTTATGGGGCCATCCTTGTCACCCCATATCGATCTTACCAAGTTTGAGACAAAACTCTTGGATCATCACTGATCCATGACCACCAAACCATCCCCACCGACCCATCACCATCGATCCATCATCACTAATCCCACACTTCACATATGAGCTCTAGAACACCTCCCTATGCTCCATCATGGATCACGCGTTGATTGGGTCAGTCCCCATGGATCGGTACCGATCCATGGGGGTAGATCCCCACTGATCCATACTTCAAGCATCCACAGCTCGAGCGTACCAACTCTAAACAACTTGAAACTTGGTGGGCAACATCTGGAGATCATCCTTGTCGCCTCCTATCGATCGCACCTCAATCTGAGCAATTTGAGTTTATGGATCGGTACCAATCCATGACTATATATTACCACCGATCCATACTTTGAATGCTTGTATCTTGACCATACTAGCTCTAATTGACATGAAATTTGATGTGCAACCTTATGAGGCCTTCCTTGTTGCCCCATATCGACCACACATCGATCTGACCACTTTTAATTTCTAGGTCATCAACGATCCAAGAACCGATCCTAAGTCTAAATGCCATTTGATCAGCGTTTTCAATCATTCAAACGTCTAACAATCATACATACATCATATACAAGCCATAACAATAGCTAAACATTCAAATATACCTATTTTAAAGAAATCTAAATCTAGGATTAAGGATCCATAAGAACCTAAGGACCCATAAGAACACATTATTGTAAATCAAGTCCAAATTGTCTAAATTTCACATATATGGTTAATTATGGTCTAAAACATTTTTAGAGATTTTTATATAATTTTAAAAACATCGTTTTAGGTGTATAATGACCTAATTAGCAAGTAAGAGATCTAATCACTCACCAATTACCCAAATCTACCACTTTTCCCCTGAATCTGAATTAGACTAATTACCCCTCTAATAAAGATCTAAGCTAGATTTGAGTAAGAAAAGGTGAACCTTTTGATGGAAAGATGAGAAATGGAGGTTTGGAGATGTTTTTGGGAAGATGAAAAGTGAATCAACTCAGCCCCAACACGCCTCCCTAGCTCCAAAACCCCAAAATGGGCTAATAGACTTGGGCCCAGCTAATTACCTATATATCTGCTTGGAAGCCCTTAAAACATAAACAACAAAATCTCTTAAATGGTAAGTCCTTTTTTCTATTATGACCACTCTACGAAAAGAGAAACCATCATCCTGAAGCCACGGAAGAGGTTTCATACCCTAACTCATCTCCTATCAAAATTTATGGGCCATATAATATTTTCAGGGTCAAAATGGTCACATAGAAATTCAGTAAAAATTATAAATGTGGAAAATGTTCCTAAGAGTCGTTATCCAAAATTTTAGAATCATACGACCTCATATGAATATAATATAAATATTCTACGATCCTCCGATACGTGGAATACAGGTCGTTACATTCTTCTTCCCTTTAGGAATTATGCCTCCGAAATTCCTTAATCAAGTCAATTGGGTCATCCCGCATGCCTAACCAACATATACAGATATAGGTAACCGTCAAACATCAAACATGAATACATAGCAATAAAAAAAAGAAACATCTAAGCCTATCCTAGCATGTTGGATAATATGCCATGGTATATTTCAATATATCATAAGTGAAAGTGAAAGCGATGAATAGAAAGTCTTACCAAGTAAAGAGCTATGGATATGCTGTCATCATGCTCTCTTCGGTCTTCCAAGTGCAATCATCTTCATTTTCACTCCACTGAACCTTCACTAACTTCATTGTCTTCCTCCTAAGCTGCTTCTTATCATGTCCGACGATACGAATATGCCTACGAGGTCTTGAACCCTCTGGTTCAATCACGATATCATCGAGCTGATTCAGTGCGATAGTTACACCTGAGTCGTGTACAAATTTCCACAAGTGAGAAACATTGAAGGTGTTGAGCACTCCCGCCATCATTCAAGGTAAGTCAACTCTCTAAGCAAGGTTCTAATCCTCTCTAGTATCGGAAAAGGACCTACAAATCTCGGTGCCAACTTCCCTTTACTACTGAACCGAATGACATTCTTAAATGGAGAGTTCTTGACAAATACCATATCACCGACAGAGAACTCTAAATCTCGACATCTCTTATCAGCCTAACTCTTCTGTCTACCTTGGGAAGCTTTCATCCATTGTAGGATGATCTCGACCTTCCCCGATGATTCTCTAACCATATCTGGCCCAAATATCAGTTTTTTGCCCGCTTCCCACCAACAAGGAGCGTTGCACGGTCGGCCATATAATGCCTCAAATAGTGTTATACCGATGCTAGACTGATAGCTGTTATTGTATTGAAATTCAACAAGGTGTAAATGATCATCCCACGAGCCTCCAAAGTTTAGTATGCAAGCACGCAAGAGATTCTTTAAGACACGATTCACTCTCTTAGTTTGTCAGTCGGTTTGAGGGTGATAAGCTATGCTGAGGGGCAACTCTATCCCTAACACCTCCTGTAAGCTCTTCTAAAACCCACTCTGAGCAACGGGTCTCAGTCACTCACAATGCTTTTCGACACACTATGAAATTGTACTATCCATTTCACATACAGTTCAGCTTTTTTGGCTGCCGTTCTACTTGACTTGATAGGTATAAATCTGGTGCTCTTGGTCAGTCGATCGACTATGACCCAAATGACGTCGTACCCTACTCAAGTCCTTGGTAGTCCATTGATGAAATCTATCGATACTTGTTCCCATTTCCACTTGGGAACTTCTAGCGGCTGCATTACACCACAAGGCTTCTTCTGGTCTGCCTTCACCAATTGGCAGTTCATGCACTTCGAGATGAATTCCCCAACGTCTTTCTTCATCCCTTCCCAATAAAAGGTCTGCCTCCTATCACGGTACATCTTATTACTACCGAGTTGTATAGTCAATCTCGAATGGTGGCACTCTCTAAGCACCTCGTCCTTCAACCCGTCGACATCATGAACAAACAACCTCCCATCCTTATGGAGCCAACTATCTCGATCGAGTCTGTACTGTCTCACTTTGTCAAACTCTACTCCAGTTTCAATCTTAGCAGTTATCTCAGCTAATTTGGCATCAAGCCTCTGACTAGTACCAATTCGCTTAATTAAAGTAGGCCTAATAGTCAAACTCACCAATGTCTCTGGCTCTAGCTCGCGTGTAGGTCGGAAATCATAACCAGCAATATACTCTATCTGCATCCACTTTAAGAACATAGCTCCTAAGCTGGCATGTCTCCTACTCAAGGCATTAGCAACTACATTACCTTTACCTGATGTATATGCAATGTCAAAGTCATAGGAGGCTAGGAACTCTAACCATTGCTGTTGGCGAAGGTTAAGATCCTTCTATGAAAAGAGATACTTTAATGATTTATGGTCAGTGAACATCTCATACCTCTCTCCTAAAAGATAGTGCCTCCAAATCTTCAGCCAAACACAATCGATGCTAACTCTAAATCATGGGTTGGGTATTTCTTCTCATGTGGCTTCAGTTGTCGACTAGCATATGCAATAACTTTGCCTCTCTGCACCAATACCATGCCTAGTCCGGTACCACAAACATCAGTGTATACTGTCTTCTTCTCATTCTCGCTCGGAAGAGTCAATATTGGTGCACTCGTCAACTTTTTTTCAGACTTACAAATGCATGTTCATGTCTCACATCCCATGTAAAAGTCTGATTCTTTTTCATCAAATGAGTCAACGGTGCTTCTACCTTAGAGAAGTCTTGGGTGAATCAGCTATAATATCCAGCTAACCCCAAGAAACTTCTCATATCTGTAGCGCTTTTGGGTCTAGTCGAGTCTTGAACTGCTGCAACTTTTGCAGGATTAACGGTAACTCCTTGCTCAGAAACAACACGACCCAAGAATCGCACTTCCCTCCTTTAGTAGTAATATTTAGAAAACTTTGCCTTCAGTCGGTGCTCTCTCAACACCTCCAATACAATCCTCAAATGCATCTTGCGTTCCTCTTCCGTTCGTGAGTAGATAAGGATATCATCAATGAACATAAGCATGAATTTGTTTAGCTGACCCTTAAAGACACGGTTCATCAGATCAACAAAGTATGATGACGCATTAGTTAGCCCTAACGACATAACCAACCACTCATAAAATCCAGATGTCGTACGAAACACGGTAATCAGCACTCTCCTTTACTACTCTCAGCTGGTGAAACTTGTCACAGGATCCAACTAAGAAAATACTCTAGCACTATGAAGCTGATCGAACAAGTCGTCAATACGTAGGACTATGTACTTGTTCTTCTTCATCAATTTAGAGCCGTTCGCTTTCGTGGCGAATACTCCCTGTGCTCCCCAATTACATATACTCCTGCGAATGAACCCTTTTCGTAAAAGGTCATCCATTTGCACCTCGAGCTCTCTCTGCTCTCTAGGTGCCATCCTTCTCAAAGGCATCATTATCAGTCTGGCATCTTTCATAAAATCAATACAGAACTTAATTTCTTTATGTGGAGGAAGTCCAGTCACCTTCTCAAATACATCTGGATACTCCCTAGCAATAGGCACTGATGACAACTCGTCATGTGGGATATTGAGCTAATATAGAAAGCTAACCATCATATCGTCATCTGAAAGGTAGCCTAACAATACCGTTCGCCCATCATATACTCCTTTTGTCGCCAATGACTTCCCACAATCCACCATCACTCCATATCTATGAAGCTAGTCCATCCCTAGTATAATACCGAACCCACAAAACCCAAAACTTAGCAATCACAAGCAAAAAAACATCCACGACTCGATATGGCCAGACCACGACAAACTATACACGGGCTAGTAGAGCCTCCAACAAGGTTCATCAAAATCAAAGGTCGGTCGATAATTTCGAGTCTCAATTCCAATCTATCTACTAGGTCACTAAATATGGAGGAATGTGAAGCTTCGATATCGAATAAAACTCATATGGAAACATCATAAATGGAAGGCATACCTTGAATAACGATGTATTTTCCCTTCTCTTTCGCCGATAGAGCTTTCAACGAAGTCAGAATGGCATTGATAACATATGCTTTCACCACCTGCTTCTGCTTTAATGGCTTTGGTCCTTCTAAATGTGCCTAAGCTTGTTGCAATTGTAGCACTTCTTCCCCTCAACTTTGATGTCTCTACTATAGTGTCCCTTCTCTAAGCAGTTGTAGCAAGTCGGAGCAGGCTTGCTCTTCTTTTGGTCACCTTTTTTTTGAAACTGCTTCCTCTTATTGTTCCACTTCTTCTTGCCCTCCCCCGATCAATTACAACTTTGCATCTTTTTTGGGAACAATGGTCCTTGGCTTCAGATACAAACTCTCATGCCTTAGGGCCTTCTCGACTAGCATCTCGAAAATCTCATCAATATGGCCTATCAGCTTCTCTCCTAGGTAGTCATCCAAGCCGATGATAAATTTCTCATTCTTTAATGGAGTGTCAATGAAGGACATCCCATATTTCGACAAAGTTTCGAACTTAGAAACACATTCGAAGACTGTCACGTCTCCTTTCTTCAGATCCACAAACTTAAGAAACAAGACCAACTTTTGAGTAGTTAGGATAAAATTCTCTTCAAAACAAGCTTCGACCTAATCCCAAGTAAACCGATCTTCGGGTGTAGAAATTTCACAGCGTTCCACTAGTTCATCGCCCTTTCCTGAAGTTGATGCGAGGCCAACTCCTCTTCATAGCATCATTAAGTTCAAGATCATCAAATATGTGCTCAAACGTGTCGAGCTAATCATGAACTTCCATCGTTGACTCTATTCCAGAAAATGGTTTGCCTCCAAGACTAGTGAAATCCTTATTCAGCTTGGCTAAATAAGCTCTGGGCACCTGCATTGGAGCATCACCAATAGCAACATTTGGAACAGCTGCTTAAGCATTCTGCATTATGTTCATCATGGTATTAAACATAGTCTGTAGATCGAGATTAGCAGCTCCCGAGCCAATTCCTCCTTCGACTCTAAAGGTGGAGTTCCTAACAGTATTCCTTGTTTGATGACTCATTATTCAATCTGTAGTAAGGAAGATCAGTCTCTCTATAAGGAATCTCACTTAAGTAATACTCGTGTGTGCAGTGCGAATTATATACTTATATATAGTTTTGATAACCAAAATATACGACAAGTACGCGCTCTCGTATACACACACACACTCTCAATCCAGTCAAAGGTGAGAACTCCTACCCTACATCCACTGGATCCCAGTATTCCTTAGGTTAAGCAACGTAATCTAGCTCTGATACCAAATGTGACGACCGCCCTACACTGCCAACACCCAATATACCTGTATAGTGTGCTATAGCGATGCTCGGCTGATGTGAGGCGATCATCAATGAAGTAAACAAGCAATACAAAACTTGTCGTATATCCCACAGCACATCGAATAAAATATAATAGTAAACACATCAAAAAAATAGGTGAGATAGTAAATAACTAAATGAATCACAACATCAGAGTATATAGATCCATGTAGTAAATGTGAGAAATGCGGATTACAGATCTTAAGGCTGGAATAACACTAGAGGGGGGGGGTGAATAGTGTTTTGTGGATTTTCTAAATCTTTTTGAAAATTATGTAAATTTAATCACTAACAAATGCAATTCACAGACACAGATATAATCACAGAATCAGACACATATGCAAATAATAAATAAAAGCAGTAAAGGAAAGAACACGCCATGATTTTATACTGGTTCGGAGTTACCCTACATCCAGTCCCGTACAAACGTACGGATTTCTTATAAAAAATAATCTCCCAGATTACACCCTCGATTTCAAGGCCACGAGGTACACCCTCCTGTATTCGAGTCCGGGGCAAACTCTCTTGATTTACCAGGCCATAAGATCACCTAATTGATTTCCGGGGCAACAATCACACCCAATTGATTTCAAGGCTCAACCGCACCTTTTACTCAACAGTTTGATTTACAAATAATCCTATAACTCTGAATAGCACTGAGACTTATGGAGAGAGTGGCAGAGAATCAAACAAGAGATAATCAAGTTTGATTCACTTGGTATTTCAGCAGAGTATAGTTTGGAATTCTTTAGAATAAATGTGGAAGATGAAGAGGAGAGAAAACAAGTAAAATCTAATTAAAAATTCATTTAGAACTACTGGTATTTATAGGAAATCAACAACCATATCTATTCGTGAAAGGATACGACGAATAGACACTTCATTTGAAAATTTGAATTTTGAATTTAACGGACACCATGTCGACATGGGGTATCCCATGATGTCGACATACCCTAGTTAAAAATAATGTAAAATTAGTTTTGAAAATGATATTGAAAGGAAAACAAGATGAAATGATTCTGGAGTAAAATAAACTAATTTCCCTATGTTTTAAAATAAAGAAGAGTAGAAAAATATATTATTAGAATGTATATATATAAATTTGATTTTAAATCTCAAGTATATATATTATAAAGAATATTTAAAAATCAGAAGATAGTTTTAAAAACAAACGAAGTTTAAAACAAGAGTTTATTTAAAAACAAAAACAAAGAATATTTTAAGGCTAAAACATTTTGAAAAGCAGTTTTGAAAATCATTTTGAAGTAGTTTTGCAAGCTTCTTCCTGCAGAATATCTCATCACATCAGGACTCGAGAACTTGTACAAAACCAGGATGTTCGTGGGTTTGTAAGCCACTTGTCGTAGGTTTGTAAGCTACTTGTCGTGGGTTTGTAAGCCACTAAGAAGGTAGAAATGGGTTCCATCCCAAATGAAATATGGAATGAAGATTTCCGTGCTATTATGAAGTTTTAACATAATTCTAGATTCAATACTTATCTTGTACTATTAAAATCTTAAACTCTTGATAACTTGATTTCTTGATACTCATGAGTCTTCAATCTTGATATCTTTGATCTTTAAATTCATTAGTCTTGTATCTTTATACTGTACAGTTTTCATTCTTGGTACCTGCATGTTTATATTCTGCATATACATATATATCTAAACCATAACGTTAGTATTTATATTTTATAACAAGTCCTAAGGTTGTTGTCATCAAAACCATCATCTCAAGGACTAACAATCTCCCCCTTTTTGATGATGACAACCTATGTTTATAAAATATACTCTAACTCTATTCTTACTCTACTCTAACTCCCCCTTAATCTAACAACTCCCCCTTAATCTACTAACTCCCCCTTAATCTATGCCTAACTATCCTATTTTATAATTCTCCCCCTTTGTCATCAACAAAACCATCCTAAAACCATAAAACTATAAAACTCCCCCTTAAACTAATACTAGAACAAAGTATAGTAAATAAAATGTGAAAGACATTAACATAATTATATTATAATTATTCAATACATAAATATGTATAAGTATATCTCAGACAATCCAATCAACACACACATCAAATTCAATCATGTCAAACAAGTCAAACAAATCAATCAAGTCAAACAATTCAAACAAGTCAATCAAGTCAAACAAGTTAATCAAAACATACCAAACAAATAAAAAACTAATAACCCTATACTATAAGACAATAATATAAACTCCCCTTAAATAAAATACACTTGTTATGTGTACATGTATGCAATATGTAGTTTGTAATGTAATATGAAATGTATGACATATGCAATGTAGCATGAGATGATATGCAGAATGAAGTGCAACTTATGATGCAAATGATTATGATATTTCATGCATTGTAATTTATGATGTAATATGCAATGAAATGTGATATGAAATAGGTTGCATAATGATATGTAATATGAAATAAAATGATAACGAAGTAAAAATAATAATATGCAGAATGATATGATGATATATATACTATAGTAAGAGATATTCAGATTATAAGATAAACATGAGTGATAAGTAATATCTAATTGACAAGCATATATATATATGTATGTATGTATGTATGTATGTATGTATGTATGTATGTATGTATGCATGTATGTATGTATAAATATATCAAACTATTTATTATAAATCACTTCAACCAAACAAAGGTAATACACACCAATTACTAGACTAGGTTAAGGAAACTAATGAATGGGACTGAAAGAGTAGTAAAGACAAGAGTTTAAAGGTAATAAATGATATTAAAACTATAACATATTCATGAAAGGTAGTAATCAAACTCAATATCAAAATCAAATTGCTAAGAAATATGGATTTAAACGATTTATATGATCAATATGGTTTTTTTTAAATTAATACCCTCCTTATTTAATTTCTTTAAAATAATAATTTTTTTTAAACTTAATCATTTTTTTAAGAATTCAAACTTTCTTGTTTATAAAATACTTAACTTACTAATTAAAACCTATATATTAAATTATTATTGATTAAAATATTTCGAAACATGTTTAAACACCTTTTAAAAAATATCATAATGAAATATTAAATAAAATAACAAAGATTGAAAACTAAAATAAACATGTGTTATATTAAGGCCTCTTACATTAAAAATTTTAGTTAATTATTAAAAAGTATTTAAACATGAAATTAATTTTAAAATATTCTAATATAAGTTAGAAAATAACTCTAAAAAGAATAGAGAAAATTACTTAATTTAAATATCATTTTTACATAGTTTAAAGTTTCAAATAGAAAAGACAGCATTTGCAGAATGCTATAAAAAGTTTTTGCAGTAAAATATATTCAAAATATTATAAAACAGAAACTGCAGCATTTAACAAATGCTGTGAAAAGTTTCCGAAACACTACAGCGTTTCAAAGCACAGTAATGCTATAAAAACGAATTTGCAATGCTTAAAAAACGTTAACAGAAGCAAAGACAGCATTTCAGAAACGCTGTCTAAAGTTCTGGGCCCGTTTTTAACATGATTTTGCACTAATTTTACGACTAGATTTTGACATGTAAATAATTGATTTTTGACCCAATTTTTTATAGTAGTTAATATAATTAAAGTAAATAAAAAAATAAAGAAAAATAATGAAAAACATGTGTAAAGACACTTGACATTATGCATGTAAAAATGCTTTTATTAAAGAACAAATGTAATGACACGTGTCATTTTGCATGTATGTCACTATCTATTTATATGACAAGTGTCATGTGATGTGGCGCAATCTTATTAAATGAAGAAAATCTATAAATAGAGCCTTATTCTAACATTCTAAATTCATTCTATTAATTTCTTAAAGACATAAAATTAGTATCTTAAAAGAAATAGAGTATGAGAAGTAAAAACAACATTAGAAAAGTTGAAATTACGAATGAGGTATGCTTTTCTACTTAGTATAGTTGTAATAAATTAGTAGTAAGATTTTATTTGAAAGGAAACACATTTTAAAAGACTTTAAAAAAATTTAGACTGGTATATCGATATGTATACCATGGTGTGTCGATATATGGACCAAAATATCAAAACTTATAAAAGAGATAAATTTCTATACCTAACTAAATGCATAAATATATATTCCTAAATGCAACAATAAAGATGAAATAATAGTAAAGCGTACCACTTTTTGCACTCCTCTATCTTTCTAACTTTGTTGTTCTTCCATTGTCGTGAACCACACATTTATATCTTTCAAAATTTGACGATGAGATATATTCTATTGCGACGGGCTTGTTTTTCTAATCATCGTAGTATATTCATTTGCTGAATTTGAAGACCGTATGAGAAAGATACTGATGATTTAGTAGTTTGACCAACTTGGCGCCAAAACTTTGAATTTGAATTTTGAATGAATGGACACTTCAACCACTATAAATAGGTCCAACGGTCACCGTTTTTCATAAAACTTTCTCTTCTTCTTCTTCCCATTTTCTATTTACTACCAAACTTCTAGAGGGCATATCTCCTTCGTTTCTTAACAGAATTGGATGAAACCCGCGGAAAATCGAAGAGGAAGGTAAGGGCTACGATCTAGTAATAGTGTGGTGACGAATTTGGACGGTATTGTGGTGCAACAGGCCTAACAGTAAGAGAAATACAGGAAATCCTGTACACAGTTTTCAGTTTTGGATAGCCAACTTCAAACTGTCATATCTCACTCGATTTTGATCGAAATTTGATTATCCACTCATCAAAATGACCGTGAGAACAAGAACTACAATCTGGAAAAGGAGTTGGGACAAAATACTCAAATCTTTGGATGCAATTAAAGAATACCATTTACAGTTTTGCTTTCTTTTTCTCTTTGTTCACCAAAACTTCATTTGACCATAACTTGGTCATTTCTTGACGGATTCGCACGAAACCGGTGACATTGTGAAGCAGATGGAGAGACGTATAGTATCAAATCAAGTTGTAGATGAGAATCAAAAGTTTTGTATTGATCTGGTACCCATTTCATTGTCGATTGCCATTATACATCCATTTGTTCTTCTTGATCGATGAATGATTACGTGGTATCTTTTAACCAACAGTCATTAGACATAACTCTTCTCCTGCAAAACAACATAACCTTTTAAAGAATCAAATGACTTTTCAAAAAAACTAAATATAGTTTTAAACAACAATATCATGATGATTCTGTGACATATTCATATGAAAATAGTGTTAATAATTTTATAAAAAAATTGCCATTTTAAAAAGTTTTCAAAATTCAGATTATGAAAACTTTGAAAACCTCGCTCTGATACCAAATGTGAGAAATGCGAATTATGAATCTTAAGAATGGAATAACACTAGAGGGGGGAAGTGAATAGTGTTTTATGGATTTTCTAAATCTTTTTGAAACTTATGTAAATTTAGTCACCAACAAATGCAATTCACAGACACAGATATAATCACAGAATCAGACACAAATGCAAATAATAAACAAAAGCAGTAAAGGAAAGAACACACCAGGATTTTATACTGGTTCAGAGTTACCCTACATCCAGTCCCGTACAAACGTACGGATTTCTTATCAAAAATAATCTCCCAGATTACACCCTCGATTTCAAGGCCATGAGGTACACCCTCCTGTATTCGAGTCCGGGGCAAACTCTCTTGATTTACCAGGCCACAAGATCACCTAATTGATTTTCGGGGCAACAATCACACCCAATTGATTTCAAGGCTCAACCACACCTTTTACTCAATAGTTTGATTTACAAATAATCCTATAACTCTGAATAGCACTGAGACTTATGGAGAGAGTGGTAGAGAATCAAACAAGAGATAATCAAGTTTGATTCACTTGGTATTTCAGCAGAGTATAGTTTGGAATTCTTTAGAATAAATGTGGAAGATGAAGAGGAGAGAAAACAAGTAAATTCTAATTAAAAATTCGTCTAGAACTACTGGTATTTATAGGAAATCAACAGCCATATCTATTCGTGAAAGGATACGACGAATAGACACTTCTTTTGAAATTTTGAATTTAACGGACACCATGTCGACATGGGGTATCCCATGATGTCGACATACCCTAGTTAAAAATAATGTAAAATTTGTTTTGAAAATGATATTGAAAGGAAAACAAGATGAAATGATTCTGGAGTAAAATAAACTAATTTCCCTATGTTTTAAAATAAAGAAGAGTAGAAAAATATATTTTTAGAATGTATATATAAATTTGACTTTAAATCTCAAGTATATATATTATAAAGAATATTTAAAAATCAGAAAATAGTTTTAAAAACAAACGAAGTTTAAAACAAGAGTTTATTTAAAAACAAAAACAAAGAATATTTTAAGGCTAAAACATTTTGAAAAGCAGTTTTGAAGTAGTTTTGCAAGCTTCTTCCTGCAGAATATCTCATCACATCAGGACTCAAGAACTTGTACAAAACCAGGATGTTTGTGGGATTGTAAGCTACTTGTCGTAGGTTTGTAAGCTACTTGTCGTGGGTTTGTAAGCCACTAAGAAGGTAGAAATGAGTTCCATCCCAAATGAAATATGGAATGAAGATTTTCGTGCTATTATGAAGTTTTAACATAATTCTAGACTCAATACTTATCTTGTACTATTAAAATCTTGAACTCTTGATAACTTGATTTCTTGATACTCATGAGTCTTCAACCTTGATATCTTTGATCTTTAAATTCATTAGTCTTGTATCTCTATACTATACAGTCTTCATTCTTGGTACCTGCATGTTTATATTCTACATATACATATATATCTAAACCATAACATTAGTATTTATATTTTATAACAAGTCCTAAGGTTGTTGTCATCAAAACCATCATCTCAAGGACTAACAGCAAATAGCATAAGTTATAGAGTTATACATCAAATAATAACTCATAAATAACTATCTCTAAATAGTAAGGCGCTAGCAAGCTCTATAGTGTTGTGCAGTAGAATAGCAAATGAGTAAATATAATAAAATAAGAGAATAGTCTCTTGCTCGCCACCTGTCCAGCTCCATATGGTCAACAGAACTGATATCCCTAATTTACTCATTTAAGAATATGCAGAGTAATAAGAAGTAAAGCATAAAACTCCAGCTCAAACAATAGTCTAGTGTGAGTGGTAGAAATCTCAAATACTATAAAGTCAATATACTAAGACAAATGGTAAGGAATATCATACCTGACATGTCCCTACATCCACAAACTTAGCACATACAAAAGATATACGCTACTCTATGATAGTCATCATGGGTGTAGTATGCATCAAAGTACTAAGGATGTCTAGATATATACGTTAATAATATCGGCATCAGGTGACATCCCTACGATGATAAACAATCAAAGCAACCATAGCATCAATCATCCATCCTCACATTCACTCACCTAATGCATTAGATACGTGATGATTCGAACAACCCGTCATGGTCAAGGACTACTGAATGTCCCGGTTCCTCAGTACTCGAATCCATGCTACTCAGTAGGCCAAGATACCAAAATGCCTATTATGGCTGATCTAGGGTAAAAGATCGTTCGTCATGGAGATCAGATCGCTCCTCATGGAGATTAGAGCCTGTCATGGCTCAAATAGGTACCATATTTTACCCCTGCTTTATAAGTACTCTTTGAACCTTCGAATATCATCGATTCCTTCGCACACATCATCAATTGCAGAGAACATTTTGGAACTGTTCCTACGACGCCCATCATGAAGTCATTGCGGTCGGGAACTACTCTAGACAACCATCACACAGAGTGTCTCATGTGTCCCGTAACCTCCCTCTAACGGTCCCCTAAATCTGACTCATCATTGTTTACTCTACATCTCGAAATGTAGCTATTTATCATTGAAGCTATCACTTCTCATCATGGGACCCCTATAGTCGAGTCAAAAGTGATCATTATCAAAATGGTCATCGAAAAACTGACTTCAGGGTTGGCCTAAAGTCAAACCCAAGTAAACTCATAAATTTCCCCAAGCATGCTTACGGATCAGTACCGATCCCTGACTTAGCTTATTTTTATTTCCCTCTGAAAACACCCTAAGTTAGACCCGAGTTTTTGGCCAAATGACCCGAAGAATTTTCCGAAACAATCCACTACCAATCCATACTCCCAAAGTCACCACCGATCCATCAATATATTGAGCATCTGAATCTAAACGACTTGAAATTTGAAAGGTAGCCTTATGGGGTCATTTAGAGTGTATAATGACCTAATTAACAAGTGAGAGATCTGATCACTCACCAAGTACCCAAATCTACCACCCTTCCCCTTGAATCCAAATTAGACAACAAGCAACCCGAATTTTCAAGTGTAAAATGATGAATCAAAGATCCCACTTCACTAATTACCCCTTTAATGAAGATCTAAGTTAGATTTAAGCAGGAAAAGGTGAATCTTTTGAAAGAAAGATGAGAAATGGAGGTTTGGAGATGTTTTTGAAAAGTTAAAAAGTGAATTATCTCAGCCCCAACATGCCTCCCTAGCTCCAAAACCTGAAATGGGCTAATGGGCTTGGATTTGGGCCTGCCTAAATACCCATATATCTGCCCAGAAGTCCTTAAAACAACAATATCTCTCAAACAGTAAGTCTGTTTTCATATTCTGACCACTCTACGGAAAGATAAATCATCATACTAAAGCAACGGAAGTGTTTCAGTCCCTAACCCATCTCCTATCAAAATTTATGGGTCATATAATATCTTCTGGGTCAAAATAGTCACATAGAAATTCGAAAAAAATCATAGGTATGGAAAATGTCCCTAACAGTCATTTTCCAAAATTTTAAAATCATACGACTTTATATGAAAATAATATAAATATTCTACGATCCTTCGATACGTAGAATCCGGGTCGTTACATACATATTCGACTAAAATTGAAACGTACCAGAGAAGAGGATAGGTAGCTCGAATCAGACTCCCACGTACTCTCCACTGGGTCTCTCCCCACTGGACCTTAACAGCCTTGATAACTTTGTTGCGGAGTCGCTTTGTATCATGCTCAAGAATATACGGTGTACAGTGAACAAATGACCCTCTCTACTTCCACCTCCTCTAACTGACTCGGCTCGACTATAATGGCTGTATTGTATAGGTACTTTTGCAAGTGTGACACATGGAAAACATCGTGTACTCCCGCTAACTTTTTAGGAAGTTTCACCCTATAAGCTAACTTTCCAACTATATTAGTAATCAGAAAAGGCTCTACAAATCTTGGTGCTAGTTTTCCCGGCTACCAAATCTCATAACATGCCTAACCAGTGAGACCTTTACAAAAACCATGTCACCCACTGCAAACCCCAAATCTGTCCGTCTCCTCTCAACGTAAGACTTCAGCCTATCCTGTGCATTCTTCATCCTTCTACAGATTAAGTCCACCTTCTTTGATGTCTCCCTTACCATATTCAATTTAAGAATAATCCTATCCATAGTGTCCCGCCAACAAGATGATGATCTATAAGGCCTACCATATAACGCCTCTAACGGTGCCATCCCAATACCCGTTCGATAGCAGTTATTATAGGTAAACTTCACCAATGGTAAGTGATCCTCCCAAGAGCCTCCAAAATCCAAGATACACATCCAAAGCAACTCCTCTAATACTCAATTTACCCTTTCCATCTGTCCATTTTCCTACGAGTGATAAGTGGTACTCAAGATCAACTCAGTGCCTAAAGCCTTATGTAGAATCCTCCAAAACTCGTTGGTGAAATGCGGATCTCGGTGACTAACGATTCTAGAAGGAACTCCGTGCAACCTAACGATCTCTCTCACATATAGTGTCGCTAAAGACGCGACGTCCTTATACTCCTAATCGGAATAAAATAAGCGCATTTGGTCAGTCAGTTGACTATGACCCAAATACTCTCATTCCTCCTCCTACTCCTAGGTAGTCCATCGATGAAGCCCATAGAAGTACTCTTCCACTTCCACTGAGGAATATCCAACGACTGCAACAATCCTCCCAATTTCTTTTGCTCCGCCTTTACCCTATGGCAAGTTATACATCGGTCAACATACTCTACCACATGATTCTTCATACCTGTCCAATAAAAGGCTCTCTTTTTGTCATGGTACATTTTGTCTCCATCGGGATAAATAGCCATCTTAGAATGATAAGACTTAGCTATTACCATGTCAATCAAATCCATAACGAGAGGAACACATAACCTACCATCTCTCCATAACCATTCCTTCGAGTCAATGGCATAACACCTCAATTGGCTCAACTGCTGTCCTCTACTTACCCTCTCGAAAATATCCGAGAGCTCCTTTTCTTGCTTATGACTTGACCTAATATGGTGCATAAGTGTAGGCTATACATCCAAAGCCGCTAACAGTCCTGGAGTAATGTCTGACGATGGTCGGAAATAGAACGTAGAGATAAACTCCAAATGCTTCTACTCTAAGAGCAAAGGACTCAACACCACATGCTGCATACTCAAGGCATCAGCTACCACATTGCCCTTCCTCGGAGTATATGAAATATCGAAATCATACGATGCCAAAAACTCCATCCACCTTTGCTGCATTAAATTCAAGTCCTTCTGGGAGAATACATACTTTAGAGACTTATGATCCATATACAACTCAAACAGCTCTCCTGAAAGATAGCGTCTCCTTGACTTGAGTGCAAAAACAATGGCCAGCAACTCAAGATCATGGGTATAATGGTTTCTCTCATTGACCTTCAACTATCGACTAGCATAGCTTACCACTTTCCCATCTTGCATCAACATCACGCCCAAACTTGTATTGCAAGCTTCGGTATACACTGTGAATGCTTTTGTACCGTCCGGTAATACTAGAATAGGTGCATTGGTCAATGCCTCCTTCAGTTTGATAAAAGTATCCTCACACTTCGCATCCTACTATAAAACCAAATTCTTCTTGGTAAGGCGGGTTAGAGGGGCAGAGATTTTAGTGACATCCTTAATGAGCTTCCTATAACAGCCCGCCAAATGAAGGAAACTCCTTATTTCTGTGGCATTCTTCGGCACATGCCAATCCTATACTACAGCTACTTTACTAAGATAGACCACCAACCCACTTTCCAGGACAACGTTTCCCAAAAAGTGTACCTCCTCGCACCAAAAATTATTTTGAAAACTTCACATTCAATTTATGCTCACAAAGCGCATTGAGCACTTCTTCTAAATGCAACATGTGCTCCTTCTCGCATTTTGAATATACTAATATATCGTCCACAAATACCACCACGAACTTATTAAGAAACCCTCTAGAAACTTGACTCATCAAATTAACAAAGTAGGCAGGTGTATTGATTAGTCCAATGGGCATAACTAACCATTCAAATAGTCTGTCGGATGTGCGAAAAGGAGTCTTCTAAATATTGTCCTTAACTACACACAACTGATGAATTCAATAACCAAGTCTAGCTATGAGAAGACTTTCTCTCCAACCAATGATCAAAGAGTTCATCTATATAGGGCAACGGGTAATGATTCTTATTTGTCAGCTTATTCAGTTCTCGATAATCGACGCAAAGCCTTAGAGAACCGTCTGCCTTGGTGGCAAAAATAGTATTCCTTCCAAATGTTATTTCATCATCAACACTTGTTGCTCTAAGCTTTTAATCTTGGCTTCGTTGTTGGTAGGTTGTGCCGGTTCTGATGGTTGCTCGGGAACTGTATTCCCAAGTTGAAGTTGGGAATTACATTCTTTTCTAATGATGTTGTTTGTATTACCTCTTCATTTAGAGCAATAAGTCGTCATGGTCCCATTTTCTTGAAACAACAACTTGCTTCATTAGCTTAAGGAAAGAGTTAAATAGGGTCGGAGGTTCGAGCCTTCCTACTAGCGCCAAAAATGTTAGACCAAAAATTGGCACAACACTTATGATGCTGATAGTGATGAACTAACTCTTGATTTTGACACATACGATAACAAGATTGAGCACAACTTAATTGATATTGATCAAAGAGTGCCATCAAGAACGAGTTCATCATTTGAGACTAGGTGGAAAGTAAAATTATTAAGAAATGGATTTATAATGCCAATGAGCTTTTGATATTTAATTTTCGAAAATTTTGCTGTTTTCTTGGGGTAGGATACTCAAAAGCTCATTGCATATTTCCAAAGGAATAGAGAAGATAAGTAGCAAATTCGTGCAATAGTCCATTAAGCATGATAATAGACTAGGCCATAAGTCCTTATGTTCAAAGTCTGATGTTGATATGTAGTAGGCAAGATAATTATGCATGTCATCCTCTGTTTAATCCGAAGCTCTTATGAAATTAATCAAGTTGAGCTTTGGGACCAAGGGGTTTTTGTATATGCACGTCCAAGTTCGTAATGTTCAAATTGTCCAATGACAATAATAGGCTCACTCTCCACTTCATCCTTGGAAATGACATTCAGCAAAGCCATCTCCACCAATCCCTCAAAAGTCGCACCCATGTAAATATGACTAAGGGCTAAATCCTAAAGAGGTTGATTCAGTCCCTTCGCAAACTTTAGAGCCTTCTTGTGAGAGGTGTTGATCAGCTCCATTCCGAAACTAGCCAACTCAATGAACTGATTAACATACTTTTTCACCGACATCTCTCATTACTGTAAATGAATAAAATTTTCCAAATGTACTCCCTCTTCAGCCTTGGATGGAAACTTCATCTCAAAAAGTCTTCTAAACTCCCTCAAATAGTCTCGTCCTCGTTAGTCTCAACAACTAACTTTTCCCACCAATTCAAAGCCATTCCCCATAAATTCCAAGTGGCAAATTGTCTCCCAATATCATATTTAAGACCCATCAATCCAAAAATCCTCTCACAAGTATGAATCCATGTCCTCGAATCTAAATACAACTCAGTCTCTACATACATCTTCCCTTCTAGACTCGCAAAGTCCTTACATGGCTCACCAAAATTGACGGTAGGTGGGTGGGAAATGCACTTGGCACTTTCTCCATGGGCCCTTTATTAGGGTTAAGCTCGGCTTATCCTCTTGCTTGCATATACTGATAGAACCAAATTAGGACGTTCATACCCGGAATCTCAACTGCCTCGCCAGAGCCGCATCCAACGAGATTGCTCATTCTTTCCAGTTATAATTTAGGAATTTATTAGCAACTTTTCCACAGATAGTATTGGCAAGAATATGGGAAAGAGTTATTCGCTTTACACTTATATATATAATTTTTGTAAAGCTTATATACATATATATACTTTGGAAACCCATTTTTGAAAACATTTTAAGAAAACTTTTTTGAAAACTTTTTTTCTCAATTTTTTTTCAAGTACGTTCTCTCAGTACGCCCCAATCCCTAAAGAATCTCAAACCTAGGCTCCAATACCACATATGACAAACGCACCTCCCGACACACCGATCTAAAGTCTTGGGTGACTTTCGAACCTACTTTCGGTGTAGAGATATAAGCTATTGGGTTTTCTAATATTTCAGAGACTAAAGATACAAGGATAAAATCTAAGGCATATTACACCTTCATATCTCACAGCAGAAGGCAAAAAAAATTACTAAAAATAGTCATCTCAAATGTCCAATACACAGTCTCAAAACAGTAAGTAGTCAAATCCACAGTGTACAAAAATACATCACATAGTCTGATAAAACACTAAATACGATAAATAGTACATAGAGAGTAATAGGAAATAAAAAGAAACTCTAATGCCAAGCTCACCTCTCCAAGCATTATCACTGGGCCTATCACCTATTGCCTTGTCCTCTCTTGATGAGGAAAAACAAAGGAAAAGTGGTGGGTCAGACAAAAGTCCGGTGAATGAGATACATTATAATATATGGTGATTGCATGTAATTGACTTTAGTAATGCTCTATTTGACCTAGGATATTCTACAAGTGTCCGTGGATTACTTATTTTCTTCTCTTAAGGGGTTAAGCTCAATACATATCTACACTAACAAATTGTGCAGGCTCATACTTAGGGTCAAACAACTAATCGAACCTCAAGACAACTATCGATCGACTAATAGCTATTAGAACTATTCCCCATAGGTTTCCCTACAAATTTCCAACCATCGGACAACATTCCCCACACTACAACTATAAGTATCCTAGTTGCGCATTGCGGGGGAGCCCGCAATATTAACTGACCAAAGTGTCTCATCGTCGCTGCATCCATGTCCACCTTTCAATGGTAACGTAACGCCTCTTATTGCATCGCGCTGGGATCCAACAACAATACAACATTACGTCTCATCACCGTGAATACCTAGGAACTGCTAATAATGTCGGGCCACATACTCCATAAGACATCATCGTCAGTGTTGCATGTCTATCGTAGAACCTTCTATGTGCAATTTGCGATAGAATCATCCAAGTTGAATATCGACCCTCCTGGATAAATAGCATTTACCCAGTTCCACAACGTCCTAGTGTCGTCTCATAGGGAACTAACTTCTCTACTATTACTATCATTCATACATACGCATATTCATTATATATATATAATATGCTCCACTATTTTATTTATAACTTGGGCCTTAGGCCGAGGTTCGGGTCATGTCCAGTTTTTGGTAACCAGTCAACCGGTCATCATTATTTATTGTTTTCAATTAGTGATTTTCATTCTTTTTCTTTGTTGATTACCATCATTCCTAAAACCCATTATGGTAGCTTGAATTATGATTTGCCATAAAGTAATTTTCGATATTAGTCAACCAAACCCGTGAATCTATGATTTGTAATTGTCAAAACTTCCTAGTCAATTTCAATTTGCCCTAAATCAGTTTAACTTAGGTTTAACATCATCATGTTATATCAATTCTAATCAAGTTTGACAAGAAAGGTATATTCAAAATTATTATTTCTTAATTTGCAGATTTGTTTCATTAATCAGATCTATAATGCAAGAAAGGAATCATATTCATATAATCGCTGTTAAATTCCCAACTTAATTTAACAACATTCCCAATTAAATTTAAAATAATTCTAAGTCAGAATAGAGTATACTAAAATTAATTGTATGTAAATCATATAATTAACAGTGATACACCCACCTCAAACCAAAATTATTCGCTCTGAATTATGCTTAGAATTAGCTAAGTTCGCTAGATCTTCGCTTGATTTAATCTTTATTAATCCTCTACCTTTATTTAATTTAATTTGAACAAATTTTTGATTAGAGGAAGAAGAGGATTTCAATTTTCGGAGGTGCAATGTTTGGACATATTGTGTGACATCCCCTACTTTGAGTCCCGAAGCTAAGCGCTACAGATACTGCAGTCATCAATAGTATTAACTTCCGGTGATAAAATACGGTAATGTTAATGGTATCCATAATATTCGAAACACATGAATATGAAACAAAATCAAAACAGATTTCAAAAACAGCTTTTTTGGTTACATTTCAAATCAATTTTTCATATTCAATTACATAATCCCAAAAAGATTCCCAGGTTTTAATCAAATATAATTATTACAAATTACCCCAAGAGTGACATATGAAGATGCCCCCTTGAGTGATCGAAGTACCAAATAGATGGACATATCAGTCATAAATACATCATAGCAAAAATAACACTAAATAACTCCTACATAGCAAGCTCTGCCTCCTACACGTCTTCGGAAGCTTATTCGTCCAACCTACTAAACTTGAAAAGTCCTTAATGCTCAATGTACTCAAATTAATTTTGAGCACCCGAGAGTTTAAGGGGAAAACATAAACTTCGAGTCAAACATAAAGCCTGTTGTGAATAATTCTATTATATCCCGGTTTACAGATATTAAGTGAGACCACGCCGCTTAGCGGAATGGGTTTCCCCTTACTAATATCCTTTTAAAATCATATCTTTTGCAAATCAAAAACATGCAACCAAACAGATTATACCAATAATAGGAATAATATATATGTATAGTAATCTGGTAATAAATGGACCATCTATCCACACTATAGTTTTTATCTGGCTAACTATTAACCATTGGCTGACTCGAGCCTACCAGACAAAATAAATAATCTAACTTCTATTAGACATAATACTTGGCTATTTGCCCTTAACTATCTTCTTCCAAGGTCAACTGATCCTAATGGTTTTGCGGACTAACCAATAACCTATCTTTACTCTGTATATTCCCTTCCATGTGTAACATTATTTTAGTCCCACCTGTGACAAAGCCCTATACACTGAAATTTTGGAATTACATTAGCTAGGAGCTATTAGCTAAAGTATAGGGTGTGACCGCATACCAGTCCCACCCGATCTTCTAATATAAGAGTCATAAACTTAGGATTAACTACCCTATTCAAATTTCATTTCCATGTAAACAGTATATACAAATGATTTACCCTTGAAATCATATCTTCACAAAACATGGAAATCATACTCTTTGCTTTACTCAAAATACCTATGCCATGATATATGACCTCACAAAACAATGTTGATGAAATCTAATCAATGGGATTATCTATCCCTTCAAAATAAGTTAAAGCCTCACTTTTTTTAACTTAGAAAACTTTAGGCCATAAAGCCAAAGCAATACCTTCAAAACCCTTGTTTAAAACGTTAAACAATCCCCTTTCGAAATCATTGAAAACATCCTTTTCGAAAGCTTTACATAAACCTTAAACATCCTCTTTCAAAACCATTTAAACTTATCTTTCGAAAGCATTGGAAACCTTCCTTTTGAAACACTTAAAACATACCTTTCGAAAGCATAGGGTTCAAGTAGAGTTTGTGGAAACATAGCTTTGAAACCATTTAAAACTGTTCCATACGAAACCATTGAGTTTAACTTTAAATATAACTATAGCGTCAAAGAGAACAGAGGCGAAAGTATTACTTTCGAAAGCATTTATCCTAAGTAAAAGAATTAGGGAAGATGATAGCTTCAAAACCCACCCTTTCGAAACCATGCCTCCGAAACCATTTAAAAGTGGCTAAACTACCCTTTCGAAAACATTGAGAAGGCGGCTTTAAAATTAAAAGACGAAAGCACCCCTTTTGAATACATTTTTTTAAGGCTAAAAAGAAAAGCGGCCTCAACTAATTCGAAAGGTATGAATGCGGTAGCAAGGGTATCGAATAGGTTTAAAAGCGGAAACTCCTTCGAAAGCTTCTTTTAAAACAAAAACAAGCGGCAACTCTTTCGAAAGCTCCTTTCTCAAACCAAAGGCAAGCAGCAACTTGTTCGAAAGCCACTTTTTAAACAAAGTTAAGTTGATTGATTCGAAAGCTAATGGCTTCAACCCCTTCAGAAGCATGCCATCAACACCATCATTCCTTCCGCCTTTCTTCAATACACTACATACCAATTGCTTGATATTATGTGCATTGGTTTCGAATAGGTACGAAAGGTCTAACTGGGCATGGTGACGGAAGTAAGCTAAGGAAGTGGCAAAGTTGTAGTTTGAAACAAAACTGGTTTATTGCCTTTCAAAGTAATTCCTTTTTACCTAACTTGCCCAATTTGTCAAAATATGATTGCTTTCTCACTCTTTATCAAAATTCTTTTCTTAAAAGGCTGTTGAATTCAAAATTTAAAAGCATTTTAACAATTAAGCCCCCCTTAACAAAACAGGTAAAACATTTAAGTCGCTTAACTTAATTAATTTTATAACCATAGTAAAACACTTGGGCAAATTCCCCAAAAATCACGATAATTCACTTTTAATATATTTTCTAACGTATATAAATTTCAGACCCGAAATCATTATATAATTGCCTTAAATAATTTAAACCCTATATTAACTATTTTCTCTCATAGAAAATTCATAATAAATCCACAATTACTTAGAAAATTATGAAACTTGAAACCAACTTCTAAAATAATGTTTTTGATCATATATTAGAACACAACCCATTTGGATGTCATTTAATAGGTTTTCTAATTTGTACATCATAAATCCATATAAAATCATATAAATCATCAACAAGCATATATATATATATATATTTAAATAAACATAACATGGCATGTTACTTGCAAAATAATTTGGCCATAATCATAAAACCGAAATCATAGTCCAAAGTGAGATGTAAATCAATTATTCACCTTGGCTTTGTGTTAAGAAGGTTGAAATTTGCCCTTAGATTAATTTCTTTAAGCTTTCTACTTGATTCCTAGCTTATCTTGTTTTAGATTTTTCTTAATGGTGGCCGACCGAGCTCTTAGGGGTTTTAGTTTTGTTTAGGAATGTTAAAATGAACAAGGTATGAAAAATAGAAGGGTTTAGGGTATTAGAATGAAGGATGTTCCCATTTTACACTTATGATATTCCTCTTACTTACTTATTTTCAATTCTCTTTTACTTGTACATCCATTAAGGCATGACCCCTTATTAATTAACAAATCTCAATCCCTTAACTATTAACATTATTTTATTTTATTTATCAAATTAAATGTTCTAAATGATGTTACTAAAATTTAGGGTCAATACAGACTCCCCTCCTTAAAGAATTTCGTCCTCAAAATTACGATAAGGTACTCACGGCAATCAAACATAAAGGTAAAACATACCTTCAAACAGGTCAGGATAAGTATCCCTAATCCTTCTCTCAGTTTCCAAAGTACCGTCTCTCTCGTCGTCACTCCATTTGACTTTGATTATTCTGACTGTCTTGTTCCTTAGTCTCTTCTCATCCCTCGCAACTATACGAACATGTTTTCTAACTATAGTCATATCTGGTTCCACTACTGAATCCTTCAATGTAGTTGGTCTGATAGTAGTTTTTGGATCTTGAATACACTTCCTTAGTTGAGAAATATGAAAAACATTATGGACTCTTGCCAAACTGTTCGATAACTCTACTATATATGCAAGTTTCCCGATCCTTTCTATAATAGGAAATGGTCCAACGAATCTTGGTGCCAATTTTCCTGATTTTACAAATCTAATTACACCTTTCATTGGTGACACGTTGACGAAAACATGATCTCCAATTAAGAACTCTCATTCTTTTCGCCTTCGATTAGCATAACTCTTCTGCCTAAACTGAGCTTACTTTATTCTAGCCTGAATTAACTTAATCTTTTCTGCAACTTCTTTAACCAAATCTGGGCCAAGAATTAATCTGTCCTCGGTCTATACCCAAGAAACAAGAGATTTGCATGGCCTTCCATACAAAGCTTCTAACGGTGCCATCCCTATACCATATGAAAACTCGACTAATTGTAGATAGTCTTCCCATGATCCTCCGAAATCTAGTACACAAACTCTTAACCAATCCTCCAAGACTTTGTTAACTCTCTCCGTCTGTCCATCGGTCTGTGGATGGTAAGTAATACTCATCTTGAGCTTCGTACCTAAAGTCTCCTGTAGACTCTTCCAGAACTCACTAGTAAATAAGGGATCTATATCGCTTACTATACTATTAGGTATTCCATGCAGTCTAACTATATTCCTCATGAATAACCTAGCTAAATCTGGTGCTGTCCTGGTCGACTTAACGGGTATAAAGTGTGTACTCTTAGTCAATCTGTCCATCATAACCCATATACTCTCACTTCCTCTATTCGACCTTGGCAACCCATCCATGAAATCCATTGAGATAGAATCTCATTTCCAGACTGGAATATCTAAAGGCTGAAGTAACCCATTTGGTTTTTGATGTTCGGCTTTTACCTGTTGATAGTTCAGACACTGTCTCACCCATAAGCCTACATCTCTCTTCATACCTTCCCAGAAGATACTCCTTTTCATATCCTAATACCTCTTAGTTCCACTCGGATGAATAGTGAACTTCGAACGATAGCATTCTCTAAGAACTTCCTTCCTAATGTTTACCACATTCGGAACACAGTCTTCCTTTCTTCCTCAACGACCCATTTTGGTCAAGGTTGAAATCTTTCAAGTCATCGCTCTATATTCCATTCGTTAACTTTCTAATTCGTTCAGCAAATAATGGATCTTCTCCTTGTTTAGAAGTAATTATTTCGATCATTATCGGTCAAACTTCTAAACATGGTAACATGGCGGTTTCTCGATTAGAACTAACCTTAGATCTCAATTGTACCTCGCATGTAGTTAATGCTTCTAAATTTTTCCACTCAGCTATCATTGCCAATACTGCATTCTGATGTTTTCTGCTAAGTGCATCTGCAACCTTATTTCCTTTACCGGGTGTGTACTCAATACAAAAATCATAAGCGGCTAAAAACTCCAGCCACCTATGTTGCCTCATATTCAACTCCTTCTGAGGGAATAAATACTTATGATCCATATACAACTCGAATCTTTCTCCAAAAGGTAATGTCTCTACACCTTCAGTGCGAAAATTACCACAGCTAATTCCAAATCATGAATTGGATATCTAACTTCATGCGTTTCTGAGCTGTCGAGAAGCATAGGCAATCACTTTTCCTCTCTGCATTAACACAACTCCTAATCCTGTTCCACATGCGTCCATGTATACCACTAAGTCTGGGTTCCCCTCTGGAACAACTAACATAGGTGCATTAGCCAATAAGTGTTTCTGTTTCTGGAATGCTTCCTCACACTTATCGGTCCAAACAAACTTCACATCTTTCCAAGTTAGCTTATTCATCGGTGCTGCTATCCGTGAGAAATCGTTAATGAATCTCCAGTAATAGCCACCTAACCTAAGAAAACTCTTTATCTCAGTCACTATCTCGGGTCTCTTCCAATTATTCACTGCCTCGATCTTAGCCGGATCTATTGACAAGCCTTTCTCTGAGACTACATGACCAAGAAACTTCACTTCATTCTTCCAGAATGACACTTCGAAAATTTCGCTTTTAGTTGATGCTGCCTCAGCGTCTCAAGCACTATCCTAAGATGAACTTCATGATCCCTTTCATCCTTAGAATATATCAATATGTTGTCTATGAACACTAGTACAAATCTGTCCAGGTGTTCTCGGAAGACTTCATCAAGTCCACGAAAAATGCTGGCGCATTAGTTAGTCCAAATGGCATCACTAACCATTCGTACGATCCATATCTGGTTCTAAACGCCGTCAAAGGAATACCATCCTCTGGTACTCTAAGCTGATGGAATCCTATTGCCAAATCCAACTGTGAAAATACTTTGGCTCCACTTAAATGATTGAACAAATCATTAATTCTAGGCAACAGATATCGATTCTTTATCGTCTTCTCATTCTACTTACGATATCGATACACAACCTTAACGACCGTCCAGTTTTCTTGCAAATACTGCGGCTGCTCCCCAGGGTTAAATACTTGGTCTGATAAAGTTCTTACCTTCTAAATCCACCGACTGCACCTTTAGCTCCTTCATCTCGGTATGTGTCATTCTACTTGGCGGTCTACTTGCGGCACTCCATCAACTTGCGGTATGTTAACGAAGAACTGATATATAGCTCCCATATCAACTTGCGGCACTCCATCACCCACATTAGTAGCTTGTGCCCGACCTAGATTCCTTCTAGTATATGGTCTGGCATTCCCATTAGTTGTGGTGCTTCCTCCACCAAGGTTAACTCTTCCATTCTTAGAATCCATACCTTACTTCCTTAAAATCTGCATTCGAGCCTTTGTAAGATACAGAAGAATAACATACGAAAGATGGGAGAATAGAGATAAAGCATATACTCATATATAGCAAATACAAGTACGTTACTATAACGTTATCCCATACCCAAATATTTTCTCTAATTCCTTAGGATTATGTTTCCAAAAATCATTTTAAGTTTAAAATTTCTTTTAAGTTTTCATAAACCTATGCTCTAATACCAAATTATAACATCCCCTACTTTGAGGCCCGATGCTAAGCGCTACAGATGCTGCAGTCATCTATAGTATTAACTTCCGATGGAAAAATACGGTGATGTTAATGGTATCCATAATATCAGAACCACATGAATATGAAATAAAATCAACACAGGTTTCAAAAACAGCTTTTTTGGTTACATTTCAAATCAATATTTCATATTCAATTACATAATCCCAAAACAATTCCCAGGTTTTGATCAAATATAATTATTATAAATTACCCTAAGTGCGACATATGAAGATGCCTCCTTGGGTGATTGGAGTACTAAATAGATAGACATATTAGTCATAAATACATCACAGCAGAAATAACACTAAATAACTCCTACATAGCTAGCTCTGCCTCCTGCATGTCTTCGGAATCTTATTCGTCCAACCTAACAAACCTGAAAAGTCCTTAACTCTCAATCTACTCAAATTAATTTTTAGCACCTGAGAGTTTAAGGGGAAAACATAAACTTCGAGTCAGACATAACGTCTGGTGTGAATAATTCTATTACATCCCGGTTTACTGATGTTAAATGAGACCATTCCGCTTAGCGGAATGGTTTTACCCTCACTAATATCATTTTAAAATCATATCTTTTGCGAATCAAAAACCTACAACTAAACTGATTATACCAATAATAGCAAAAAATATATGCATAGTAACCAGGTAACCAATGGACCATCTGTCCACACTATAGTTTTTATCTGGCTAACCATTAACCATTGGCTGACTCGGGCCTACCAAACAAAATAAATAATCTAACTTCTATTAGACATAATACTGGGCTATCTGCCTTTAACTATCTTCTTCCAAGGTCAATTGATCCTAATGGTTTTGCGGACTCACCAATAACCTATCTTTACTTTGTATATTCCCTTATGTGGATAACATTATTTTAGTCTCACTTGTGACAAAGCCCTACACACTGGAATTTCGGACTTACATTAGCTAGTGGCTATTAGCTAAAGTATAAGGCGCGACCGCATACCAGTCCTATCTAGTCTTCTAATATTCGAGTGATAAACTTAGGGTTAACTACCATATTCAAATTTCATTTCCTTGTAAACAGTCTATACAAATGATTTACCCTTGAAATCATATCTTTACAAAACAAGGAAATCATACTCTTTGGTTTACTCAAAATACCTATGTCATGATATATGCTTTATACAAAACAATGTTGATGAAATCTAATCAATGGGATTATCTATCCCTTCAAAATAAGTTAAAGCCTCTTTTTTTTAACTTAGAAAACTTTAGGCCATAAAGTAAAAGCAATACCTTCGAAACCCTTATTTAAAACCTTAAACAATTCCCTTTCGAAATCATTGAAAACATCCTTTTCGAAAGCTTTGCATAAACCTTAAACATCCTCATTCAAAACCATTTAAACTTATCTTTCGAAAGCATTGGAAACCTTCCTTTCGAAACACTTGAAACATACCTTTTGAAAGCATAGGGTTCAAGTAGAGTTTGTGGAAAAATAGCTTCGAAACCATTTAGAATTGTTCCTTTGGAAACCATTGGGTTTAACTTTTAATATAACCATAGGGTCAAAGAGAACAGAGGTGAAAGCGTTACTTTCGAAAGCATTCATCCCAAGTAAAAGAATTAGGAAGAGAATCGCCTCGAAACCCACCCTTTCGAAATCATTTAAAAGAGGCTAAATTACCCTTTCAAAAGCATTGAGAAGGCGGCTTTAAAATGAAAAGATGAAAGCACCCCTTTCGAATACACTGTTTTAAGGCTATAAAGAATAGCGGCCTTAACTAATTCAAAAGGTATGAATGCGGCAACAAGGGTATCAAATAGGTTTAAAAGCGGCAACTCCTTCGAAAGCTTCTTTTAAAGCAAAAACAAGCGGCAACTCTTTCGAAAGCTCCTTTATAAAAACAAAGGCAAGCGACAACTTGTTCAAAAAGCCTCTTTTTAAACAAATGTAAGTTGATTGATTCGAAAGCTAATGGTTTTAACCCCTTCGGAAGCTTGCCTTCGACACCATCATTCCTTTCGCCTTTCTCCAATACACTACATACTAATTGCTTGATATCATGTGCATTGGTTTCGAATAGGTGTGAAAGGTCTAACTGGGCATGATGACGGAAGCAAGCTAAGGAAGTGGCGAAGTTGTAATTTGAAACAAAACTGATTTATTGCCTTTTAAAGTAATTCCTTTTTATCTAACTTGCCCAATTTATCAAAATATGATTGGTTGCCCACTCTTTATCAAAATTCTTTTCTTAAAAGGCTGCCGAATTCAAAATTTACAATTTAAAAACATTTTAACAATTAAACCCTCCTCCTTAACAAAACATGTAAAATATTTAACTCCCTTAACTTAATTAATTTTATAACCATAGTAAACACATAGGAAAATTCCCCAAAAATCACAATCATTCACTTTTAATATGTTTTCTAACATATATAAATTTTAGACCCGAAATCATTATATAATTGCCTTAAATAATTTAAACCCGATATTAACTATTTTCTCTCATAGAAAATTTATGATAAATCCACAGTTACTTAGAAAATTATGAAACTTGAAACCCACTTCTAAAATAATGTTTTTGATCATATATCAAAATGCAACCCATTTGGATGTCATTAATAGGTTTTCTAATCTATACATCATAAATCCATATGAAATCATATAAATCATCAACAAGCATATATATCTATTTAAATAAAAATAACATGGCATGTTACTTGCAAAATAATTCGGCCATAATCATAAAACCGAAATCATAGTCCAAAGTGTGACGTAAATCAATTATTCACCTTGGCTTTGTGTTAAGAAGGTTGATATTATCCCTTTGATTAATTTCTTCAAGCTTTCTACTTGATTCCTAGCTTATCTTCTTTTTATTCTTCTTAATGGTGGTCAGTCGAGCTCTTAAGGGTTTTAGTTTTGTTTGGGAATGTTAAAATGAACAAGGAATGAAAAATGGAAGGGTTTAGGGTATTAGAATGAAGGATGTTTCCATTTTACCCTTACGATATTCCTTATACTTACTTATTTTCGATTCTCATTTGCTTATACATCCATTAAGGCACGACCCCTTATTAATTAACAAATCTCAATCCCTTAACTATTAACATTATTTTATTTTATTTATCCAATTAAATGTTCTAAATAATGTTACTAAAAATTAGGGTCATTACAAACTCCCCTCCTTAAAGAATTTCGTCCTCAAAATTATGATAAGGCACTCACAACAATCAAACATAAAGTTAAAACATACCTTCAAACAAGTCTGGATATGTATCCCTAATCCTACTTTAAGTATCCCAAGTACTGTCTCTCTCGTCATCACTCCATTAGACTTTGACTATTCTGACTGTCTTGTTCCTTAGTCTCTTCTCATCCCTCGCAACTATACGAATTGGTTTTCTAACTATAGTCATATCCGGTTTCACTACTGGATCCTTTAACGCAGTTGGTCTGATAGTAGTCTTTGGATCTCAAATACACTTCCTTAGATGAGAAATATGAAAAAAAATATGAACTCTTGCCAAACTGTTCGATAACTCTACTCTATACGCGAGTTTTCCGATCCTTTCTATAATAGGAAATGGTCCAACGAATCTTGGTGCCAATTTTCCTGATTTTTCAAATCTAATTACATCTTTCATCGATGGCACCTAGACGAAAACATGATCCCAAGTTGAGAACTCTATGTCTTTCCGCCTCCTATCAGTGTAACTCTTCTGCCTAGACTGAGCTTCCTTTATTCTAGCCCGAATTAACTCAATTTTTCTGCAGCTTCTTTAACCAATTCTGAACCAAGAATTAATCTGTCCCCGGTCTATTCCCAACAAACGAGAGATTTACATGGCCTTCCATACAAAGCTTCAAACGGTGTCATCCCTATACTAGTCTGATAACTGTTGTTATATGAAAACTCGACTAAGTGTAGATAGTCTTCCCATGATCCTCCGAAATCTAGTACACAAGCTCTTAACAAATCCTCCAAGACTTTGTTAACTCACTCCGTCTACCCATCTGTCTGTTGATGGTAAGTAGTAATCATCTTGAGCTTGGCACTTAAAGTCTCCTGTAGACTCTTCCAGAACTCACTAGTAAATAAGGATCTCTATCGCTTACTATACCACTAGGAATTCCATGCAGTCTAACTATATTCCTCATAAATAACTTAGCTAAATTTGGTGTTGTCCTAGTCAACATAACGGGTATAAAGTGTGCACTCTTAGTCAATCTGTCCACTATAACCCATATATTCTCACTTCCTCTATTCGACCTTGGCAACCCATCCATGAAATCCATTGAGATAGAATCCCATTTCCAGATGTCTAAAAGCTGATGTAACCCACTCGGTTTCTGATGTTCGGCTTTTACCAGTTGACAGTTCAGACACCGCCTCACCCATAAGCCTACATCTCTCTTCATACCTTCCCAGAAGAAACTCCTTTTCATATCCTAATACATCTTAGTTCCTTTCAGATGAATAGTGAACTTCTAACGATGACATTCTCGAAGAACTTCCTTTCTAATGTTTCCCACATTCGGAAGACATAGTCTTCCTTTCTTCCTCAACCACCCATTCTGGTCAAGATTGAAATCTTTCAAGTCATCGCTCTCTATTCCATTCCTTAACTTTCTAATTCGTTTAGCTAATAATGGATCTTCTCCTTGTTTAAAAGCAATCATTTCGTTCATTATCAGTCAAACTTCTAAACATGATAACATGGCGGTTTCTCAACTAGAACTAGCCTCAGATCTCCAGTGTACCCCACATGTAGTTAAAGCTTCTAAATTCTTCCACTCAGCTATCATTGCCAATACTGCATTCTGTTGTTTTTTGCTAAGTGCATCTGCAACCTTATTTCCTTTACTGGTTTTGTACTTAATACGAAAATTATAAGCGGCTAAAAACTCCATCCACCTCTACTGCCTCATATTCAACTCCTTCTGAGAGAATAAATACCTTAGTGATTTATGATCCATATACAACCCGAATCTTTCTCCAAAAGGTAATGCTCTACACCTTTAATTCAAAAATTACCGCAGCTAATTCCAAATCATGAGTTGGATATCTAACTTCATGCATATGGAGCTGTCGAGAAGCATAGGTAATCACTTTGCCTCTCTGCATTAACACAACTCCTAATCATGTTCCACATGCGCCATGTATACCACTAAGTTCTGGTTTCCCTATGGAACAACTAATATAGGTGCACTAGTTAATAAGCATTTCAGTTTCTGGAATGCTTTATCACACTTATCGATCCAAACAAAGTTCACATCTTTCCAAGTTAGCTTATTCATTGGTGCTGCTATCCACAAGAAATCATTAATGAATCTCTGGTAACAGCCAGCTAACCCAAGAAAACTCTTTATCGCAGTCACTGTCTCGGGTCTCTTCCAATTACTCACTGCCTCGATCTTAGCCGGATCTATTGACAACCCTTTCTCTATGACTACATGATTCCTTCTTCCAGAAATGACACTTCAAAAATTTCGCTTTTAGTTGATGCCACCTCAGCGTCTCAAGCACTTTCCTAAGATGAATTTCATGATCCCTTTCATCCTTAGAATATATCAATATGTCATCTATGAACACTAGTACAAATCTATCCAGATGTTTTCAGAAGACTCTGTTCATCAAGTCCACGAAAAATGCTGGGGCATTAGTTAGTCCGAATGGCATCACTAACCATTCGTATGATCCATACCTGGTTCTAAACGCCGTCAAAGGAATACCACACTACGCCATAAATGACCTTCTGCAACATTTTTGCAAGGTGTTGCCAGCTAAAATGTTGCGATAGATATAAAATTTTGGTCCTACTGCAACGTTGTATTTTTGGTGTTACCTTAGCCATAAAAATGTGTTGCTCTAGCTAAACAAGTGTAACACGATGCAACATTTTTATAAAGTGTTGCTATAGATGTATTCAAATTAAAAAATTAATAAAATTAGTAATCCGCGTGAAAACGATCCAACGGTCTATATTTAATCTGATTGTAAAAATGGATCGCCGCTACAATTTTCCCCAAATTTTCGTTTTCCCGCCTGAACTCCATTAGATCCCTTTCGGTTTTCATTTCTCAAATCAAAAAGCAAATAGAATACTTCAATGGAATTTCGAAAATCCTAAATTGATTACTCGCACTGTGTTCATCGATTTGAATCACAAACATCACCGTTCAAATCATGGAATCTGTAGCCCTCTCCTCTTTCAACACCCTCTTCTTCTGCCGCCCAATTTCTCAAATCGCGAAAAGAACGTGTATTTCTCAAATCGAAATAAAAAACACTCAATCCAAACTTGTTCGCACCCAGACAAAATTCTCAATCAAAATAAAATTGTTTGATTCAGGCGACTTAGGTGATTTAAGGTTTAGGGTTCGAAGAATTTGAGGTTGCGGTTTAAGAGTTTCTGGAATTAGAGGGGGCACGAAGGTGGTTTCAGATTTGGAGATCGTGAATTGGGTCTGGTCGCGAATGCAATCGGCGATTTGTGGCTTGATGATTTGTGGTTTGAATGAAGTCGCTAATGGAGTCTGGTTCAGGTCGTTTGGATTTTTTGTGTTTTTTTTGTTTTTTTTGAATTGGTGGTCGGGATTGCTGAGAAGATGGTCGATGTAGACAGAGTGAAGGCTGTTGTGGTGGTAGACCGTGAATGTAGGTGTCGTGAATGCTGTGAGGTGGTTTGAGGGTTTGGGTAGTTTCAGGTGGGATGAAGGAAGTGTTGAATGGTGATGTATGAAGGCAGTGCTCAAATCAGAAACACATTGATTGGTGAAGGTGCTCTTGTTCGTGTAATTCAAGACTCTGCTTCATTATTAAGGCATTTTCTACTTAGCTGGTGTTGATTATTTTCCAAATTATTCAATGCAGTGATGGAGCAATTCCTGCTACCACTCTGATAATGGGAGGAAACCCTATCAAAGGTGAAGTTTTTATTAGTCAAGCAATGTTTCTTTTTTATAGAAAATGATGTGATAAAAATTATGTTTTTAATAATATGATTTTCAGGTTTAAGGGGATCAAACCTTTGCTTATCGCTCATATTTGGAGTTCTAGCTGTTCGTTATATTTTGCTGCCTTTATTCGGCATAGTTATAGTCAAGGGAGCAGTGCATATAGGACTTGTGCATGCTGATTCATTTGTGCATCATTTTACGTCGTTTCAAAGAAGGCTCGACCTTCCGAAATCGGATGAATCGGGCGGTGCGGACCCCCGCCGGCGCTGCGCCCGGACCCGCTTCTCGGCTCGCCTTCGGCTCGGCACTCGGCTCGCCTTCGGCTCGGCATATATTTGTCAGTGTCGGTGTCTGTATAAATTGAAAGTGCATATGTAATGAGTGAACTGAGTGATGTAGTGAGGAATATCTGTATATGTGAATATCAGTGTTATATATCATTGAATTGTAAAATAGTGAAGTCAGGAATTTGTACTATTTCAAATGTTGAAATAAAATATTTATTTAAATAAATTACTGTTTAAATATCAAATTCTGTGCAATAGCATTTTATTAAATAAATATTTATTTTTATTAAAAAATCAAATATGCTCTACATTGTGGGCCCCACAAATTCAAAAAGTTCATATCTATAGCAACATTTTGGAATGTTGCTACAGATACCTATGGGTGTTGCCATAGACCCAAATAGGGTTCTATTGCAACAATATTACTTATGTTGCCTTAGATAGTCAAAATGTTGCCTTTGAGGTCTAAGGCAACGACAAAAATTGCATCACCCTAAAAGTGTTGCCATAGACCTATGGCAACATTTTTCGGGCCTGAGCCAACATTTTTTTTGTGTTGCAGTAGGCCATTTATGGCGTAGTGCCATCCTCTGCTACTCTAAGCCGATGGAATCCTGTTGCCTAATCCAACTGAGAAAATACTTTGGCTCCACTCAATTGGTCGAACAAATCGTCAATTCTAGGTAACGAATATCGATTCTTTATCGTTTTCTCATTTAACTTACGATAATCGATACACAACCTTAACGGTCTGTCAAGTTTTCGCGCAAATACTACGGCTGCTCCCTACGGCGAACTACTTGGTCTGATAAAGTTCTTACCTTCTAAATCCAGCAATTGCACCTTTAGCTCCTTCATCTTGGTAGGTGTCATTCTGCTTAGCGGTCTACTCACAGGTTCAGTTTCTGGTACTAAATCCATTCGAAACTCATTAGCTCATTTTAGCGGTAGTCCTACTACTGGCTCAAAGATATATGCGAATTATCTAACAACGAAAACTCAATTCAACTCATCTTCTGCCTCCCTAACACCTAACAAAGCATTAACCTCAAATTAGGGTTTTCTACAGAGTATACAATTCGATCACTACAACTAGGATGTCTAATTAATATTTTCCTGTCATGGCAAAATATCCTAGCATCATACTTAACCAATCCATACCCAAAATAATTTCAAACCCTACAAAATCAAATACATGCAAACCGCAAGCAAATATATGCCCTAATAATTCGAACTCTAACCGGTCGCATCCAAAGCGTACGCCTTCACTACCAGCTTAAACTTTACTGGTTATGGGCAATCCTTCTTCAAATGCCTAGGATTGTCACAGTTATAGCATTTTCTCTTCTCACTTGCCTTGCAATCATTAATCAAATGGCCATTCTCATTGCATCCATAGCAAGTAGTTTCCCATTTACCCTTCTTCTTGCCACCCTTACCCTAAGGCTTCTTTCTCTTCCTATTCCACTTCTTCTTGCCTTCACCGCTTTGCTGTGGTTTTAGCTCCTCTTTCTCAGCAGAAGTAACAATAGCAGTCTTAGTCTTGGGGTAAGGCTCTCATGGAGTAGTGCCTTCTCCACTAGCTTCTCAAAAAGCTCTTCTATATGGTCCACCAACTTCTCTTCGAGATAATCAACCAATCCTATAACAAACTTCTCATTCTTCCTTAAGGGAGTATCGATGAATGACATCCTATATTTTGACAAGGTGTTAAACTACACAACATATTCCTTGACTGACATCTCGCCCTACTTGAGATCAGCAAACTTTCTAAATAACATCGACTTCTGAGCAGTCGAGATAAACTTCTCCTTAAACCTCATATTAAACTGATCCCAAGAGAACTGGTCTTCAAAGGTAGTAATAGTTCCAGCATTCCACCAATTCATAGCCCTGCCATGAAGCTGTCTCGAAGCTAACCTCCTCTTCATAGCATCCTCTACCTCTATATCCCTGAAGATGCACTCGCAAGTATCCCATCAATCTTGCACTTATATGGCCGACTACGTCCCCTAAAAGGGCTTCCCTCCAAGGATAGAATAATCTTTGCTTAGCTTGATGATATCAACCCTAGGCGCTTGCACAGGTGCACCTCCCCCAATTCCCACTCCAGGGGCATTTCTCATAATGTTTGCCATCATAGCGTTGAACATGGCTTGGACATCAGGCGTAGCAGCTCTTGATCCCGCTCCCTCTTCCACTACTGAAGCAGAGTTTCTCATAGCATTTCTTGTATGTCAGCTCATTCTTATCTGCAACAAATGATCAGTCTTGTAATAAAAGAAAACTGTGTTTATAGTGCTTATGTGCATGCGACTTATAAAATATTACTACAAAGTTTTGAAAACCTAACTTATAACAAGTACGAACTCCCTCGCGTATATATACTCTAGATCCAGTCCAAGGCGATAAATCCTTTCTTATCTCTACTTGATCGAGGCATCAACTCAGGTTAATCGCGTAACCAAAGCTCTGATACCAAATGTGGTGACCGCCCTATACCACTGACACAAATAGAATAATCTTAATCCACCGCTGTCTTGCTTGACCGATATAGAATGATCATCTGGATTCAAAATGAATAAATGTAGCTTAAAATATATCGTATATCTCACTGTGCATGAACAAAATATAGTATCACATATACAAAAGAAGAGACAGTAGTAACAATATGAATATATCATCATCATACCAGATCACAGAATTATATACAACTGTAGTAGAGTTTGTATAATAAAAACAACTCAATAACTTTTTCAATACAACATAACCATAAATAAGTAAAACACTGTCATGGGCTCTATAGTGTTGCTTAGCAAAATAAGCGTGGACTCCATATATGTACATAGTATGAGATAGCTCCATCCAACTCGTCCTTCGAACAGCTACTGCATCGCCTAAACCTATTATCTACTCTACTCATTTAAGAGTACCCAAGATAATAAGAAACAAAGCATAAAACCTCGAGTTAGACAATAGTTTGGTGTGAGCGGTAAATGAATCTCAAAATGCTAAGTAGGTAAATATGGTAAGGAACAAGAGTACACGAACCATACCATATAAACATGAGAAATGGTGATTTCCTGACCAACTTCATAGTTTAACATGTTATTAAAATTAGAAAAGGTTTCATTGCCAAAAATTAATTTAAAACATGTTAAAACCTATAATTCTACCATATAAACATGCGTAGTACAGTGAGAAAGCATAAACCACTCACCAATTACCAAATTCAATCAATTCTTGCATAGATCTAATCCGGACAGCGAAGTAAAGCACTCCAAATCAAGTGTTTGCACAAAAAATGGACAAACACCTCAAAGTCGTATGATTTAGTGGATCTTATATTGTTCTTAGTGATTTGAGTGATTTATGCAAATATATGAAAAGCAGGGGCTAAACTGTAAAAAGGACATGCAGATTTATAGTGGTTCAGCCAGAATGTGCCTACGTCCACTTTATATGTTATTTCTCTTCTCTTGTTTTGATTACAAGTACAAAGCTTTGATACAAGTAAAAGAAAGTTGTTTGAAAGTTCTCTCCGTGCTTGAGCTCTCAAACTTGTCCTCCATTGCTGTACCCCTACCCCTCTATTTATAGAGTGAGGCTGGGGATAGGGATCCTGGAGGTATGTGGCTGCTGGTGGGCCTGGGCTGAGGCAATCTGGCCTGGCACGTGTTGGTCCGGTATTGAGTTGGTCCAGTATGGAGATGATATGGAGATGGGTTGGTCCGGCATAGAGTAGGTCCGGTGGTGAGACGTGTTGCTTCGCTCGGTGGGGACTTCGTTCGGTGGAGAGCTTTGGACCGATGGGGAGTTGGTCCGGTATAAGCCAAACTTTGGACCGGTGGAGCTTTGGACCGGTTGATTGACTTCATTCGGTGGGGAGCTTTGGACCGGTGGGGAGTTGTGCGGTTTAAGTGATTCGGCAGTGTTGGTTCAGTGTTGTATGCGAAGCAGGTTGGTTCGGCAGGTGTTCGATGGTGAGAATTCGCCCAATCATTTGCCCCCCAAAGTAGGGCATATGTTTAGCATATGTCTTGCTTTGTTTCAGTTGAGCCATCATATTCGGTCCGAGGACCGAACCATCTGGTCCGGCTATCGAACCTCTCTTTATAAATAGGAGCCTCAAACCTTCGTGTTTCCTCACCAAACGCGATAACCGAATCAACTTTCGAATTGCCGAATCAATACGTGCCGAATCAATACGTACCGAATCAGGCGAGTTCTTCCGCCGAATGGCTTCTTAATGTAGCTTCACCGAATGAGTTCAATACCGGATGGCTTGATGCCGAATGGACCTCAAACCGAATGAATTTGATACCGAATGAAATTTGAAAATCTTTGCCCGGTATACATTTCTACATCCTTTTGTTCTAACAACGTGCTTTTGTGTTGCAGATAAATGTCTCGAAAAGCAGAAACTCGATCGGATAAAAAGAAGTCCTAGGGCGAAGGAGAATCTTCTGCAGTGCCCCCTGCTCAACCAGGACCGGAACGTCACGGAACTGCCCCAAGGTCACTGGTGGACGGGTACGGTCCTCAGGAGCTTCTGAACTCCCCGCCCGATTGCTTTCCCAGCTCCCTCAAGGAGGAGCAGCTTGATGTCATCTCCCATTCTTTCGGAATCGATAGAGCGCGCATGTTGTTGCCAGGAAGAGAAGTTATGCCATATGACCCTCCTGAAGGGTACTTTGCCTACAGCAGATACCACTGCATGTGTGGTGCCATCCCGTCTCTTAATGCTTGGGTAGTCAGCTTTCTTACCTATCTAAAGGTGGCCCCATTCCAGCTTCAACCCAATTCCTATACTATACTGGTGAGCCTCTTCGTCATCTTTCAGAGGAAGTATGGGCGTGCTCCTTCCAACCGGGAGATCCGGTACTTATATAATCTGAGGGGCTATAAGAAGGGGTCCCCATACATCAGCTTGGAGTCAGCTGTAACCTTCAAGCCGGTCTTGGATCTGTATTCTAAGTACAGCATGTTCAAGAAGGAGTGGTTCTTCGTTAGGGACGATTCTGTTTCTATTCGGCGTTTCACTTCTGGATGTAAGTCGACGCTTTATTTATAACTTCTATTCTGGTTGCGACGCTTCTTCTCATACGTTTTCATTTTTTGCTAGCGACAGGTGGCTTTGCGGTTGTGGAGACTGATCGCCTTGTTCAGATGGCGGCCGAGATAGAAGCTATCCCCGGGAGAGATAGATCAGCTGCTTACCTGATCAGAAATGCGACCCTTCTGGAGTATAATTTGATCCTTCCCCAGCAGTCAGTAGTCAAGCAGAGGGAAACGGCGGAGGAGAGGGCGGCTGCTCAAGCTAAGGGAGGTGTCATAGTAGAGAGTGGTAAGAGGAAACCTTTCACGAAACCTCCCGTTGTCGGAGGTAAGAAACTTAAGAAGTCGGATGGTCCTTCCCCCAACACTTGTCCAATTACTCAGGGGGAGGAAGATGTGGAGGAGGAGAGAGGTGAGGGTGGAGATGACCGGGAAGGTGGTGATGGTGGCGATGGCATCAGGGCCTTGCTTCCTGGGCAAGCAGGCGAGATTCAGGAGTGGACGGATGACGCATTCCGCCAAGCTTTCAAGGGGCTGGACGGAGAATCAGCTTCGGTAGAGAAATCTGGGAAAGTTGACAAGGCCGAGACCGGTGCAAGCGTGTCTTCCCAGACTATTCCAGCCAAGGTGGCTCCGACGACTCAAGGTGAACTTTTGACTTCTGCAGGTTCCATTCATGATAAGGATTTAGGAATATTTTATGATCCGCTCCCGTCCTGGAACGAAATCAGGACTTATTGCAGTATCCTACTCCTCCCCAGGGTTTGTATAACAGATGTGTTTCCTTTTTCTTTTTTCTTTTAACTTTTAATTTAATGCATTTCTTGAATTATGGATCAATGTAAGCTTGTGACACTTGTTCTTCATATCAGGAGCAGGTAAAACGGCCAAGGCCTCAGAGCTTCGGCACAGGCTTGAACAATACAAGCTCTCCAAAGCTTCCGCCAAGCCGAAGCCTTCGACCCACCATTCCGGGGATGTAGTCGGCTACCGTCCTCTTCTGGGGGTTATTGAAGAGGGTATTCAAAAGAGGAAAAGGAGTCATCCCTTATCTGAACCTTTACTTGGTCCTCAGCCCCCAGTTCAGCCTCTTCATGATATCACGGAGGAGGATACTGAGTTCGCACTCTCTCCGCACCCGTCTGAAAATCCTACCGTTACTCAGATTGATCGTCCTGGCTTGGCTCGTAATCCATTTGCGGGTCATCCTGATCTGGATCCAAGTTCCCATGATATTACCTTCGACGAGGTTACCGGTGAGCACCTTCTTCCCCGCAATCCCATGGTACAGGTGCTTGATGAGGCTAAGTCCTTATATCTCGATTTACTTACCACTCGGATAGTTACCATGGGAGACGAGGCCAAGGCTAATATTGATCGGGTGGCGGGGGAGACTAGGAAGCTGATGGGGCATCATGCCCGGCTGGTTAAGGCTGGAGAGGAGATTGGGAGTGCTAACATCCGACTACGATTGATGGTTTCGGACCAGGCCAAACAGCTTGCTGATCAGGCCATTCAGATTTCTCAGCATGAGGCTGCCTCCGGGCGGTTGAGGAAGACTATGGAGGAGGTTAGTAAGGCGGAATTGCGGAAGATGGAGGCTGCTTGCAAGGAGCAGATAAATATGGCCATCTCGACAGTGGACGAGGTTCGGAGGGCGGATCTTGAGCAGGTAGAGGAGCTGTCGGGGAAGCTTGAAGTCGCAGAGCTTGCTCAGGCCAGGCTAAAGGAGGAGATGGAGGTGATGAGGAGGTCCCTTCAGGCTGACTGCTCGCGATACCGACTGGAAAGGGATGCTGCCATTGCAAGGCTATCGGTTTCTGAGGCTCGTAAGAGGGAGTTTGAGGAAAATGAGGGGATGATGGATGATATGCTGCAGGATATGTACTTTCGCATTTGGAAACAGGGCAACTTATCTTGGATGGACGACTACCCCCGGGTTATGGCTAGGATTTACCTCAGGGCTTTAGAGGAGGCCAAGGCTGAGGCGGATAAGGAGGGTGGAGCGGCCTTTAGGATGGATGCGGTTACCGCTCAGTTCACCAAGGAGGAGAAGATAGCGGTGAAGGAGGGGATGCGGTTGTTTGCGGTTGAAGAGGCAGGTGTGGAAGTAGGGGATGACGACCAAGACGATCAAGGGGAAGTTGCTGGTAACCCCTTCTTCATTAGTTTCTTCTTTCGTTAACTTTGTTGCTTATCACTAATGATTTCTCTTCTTGCCTGATCAGGCGGTCAACACCAACAAGACAAGGGTAAAGATCCAATGCAGCCAGCTCCCTGATTCGACCTAGATGTTTCTTTTGGTTGACTCGATACTGTTACACATGTTGGTTTTGAAACAGTAACATGGCTTTCAAGTTATAATGATGAAACTTGTAATAAGAGATTTGGTTTTCGGCATGTAATTCTTAACTTATGATAATTTCGTTATATATGGATGTTTTTTTTGTAGTCTTAATGTGCTGAATAAGAAATATAGCTATGCGTGTACTTGTGATTCAGTGGTATTTGATGCTAAGTTCCTGCTTAAAGTATAATTTCATATCTTGTAATACTAACGTGATGTGCGAATAAACTATAGCTATGTTTTTAAGCACACAAAAATAAAATACCGTCCCTCCTGCTTTAGTTGTAGACGGCGGCTTTAGCGTGACTGAGTATGAAAATGTGGTCGAGTGCCCGGCCATCCGGTCTCATTTGCGAATGCCTCCTATTCTGTGACCTGTGCTTTAGGGATCGTTATAGAGGATAAGAGGAAAGTTTTAAAAATAGAATGGAAATATAGGAGATAGTAAAAACTTCCAATCACGGAAGGCCGTCGATGTGCTTAAGTTCGTGGAAAACGGGTTTTGTAGTCACTTTCCCAAGCTGTGGGTCTTGGAGACATTTGTCACCCATCTTACGCCTCCGCGGGGAGTTAATTCTTTTTTACCTCAGTCGTACTTAAGGCATATCGGAGCCGAGATCGCGCACAATAACTACCCGAGCCATTATGGCCCGTAATCGTGGGTATTATTCGATTTACCGTGGCCGGCTAGCGTGGGTGCCGATCGTCAACCGTGAACTGCCCCTGGCTGGCCACACCTTATGTTGGGGCTTATAGTCGGTTCACGGTTGCCGGCGAGCCGAACGCCGTAATGAGTTGCCTCGGTTATAGTCGGCCTTCTCGGTGGCTTATAATCGGCTCATTACAGTTGGCTTTAAGGGCCGTCACGATCAATGAGCTAACCCGTAGCAGAGGGGTGCTGGAGCAAAAGTGTCTCATTGGTGAGGGCATAGATTTGCATAGTACCTGTCAGGTCTTGTCCAGGTGAAGTTGCGCTGTGGAGTGCTTTGAATTGAAACGCTGTATGCACAGGATTTTTTTCAACAGAAAAGGATAAAGTTAACAAGCAGCCAAGATATAAAGGAACAAGTTAAAAAAAAAGAGACACGGTTTTTTAAAGTGGTTCGGCACGAAAATGCCTACGTCCACTGATTCTCTTTGTTAATTCACTTCATATGGGCAATACAAGTTAAGAAAAGTATCGACGGAGGTGTTAGATGTTCCATGCCCTCTGGAACACCTCTCCGTCCACTGTTGACAAAATACAGGCTCCGTTGTGGAGATCTTTATGAATTACATATGGTCCATCCCAGATTGGGTCTAGCGCTCCGGGGCGAGGGAAGATTCGCTTGAGGACAAGATCCCCTTCTTGTAAGGTACGATGCTTGACTTTGGAGTTGTATTGTGCCGCCACATTTTGTTTGTGGGCTGCTGCTTTAAGGATTGCATCATTTCTTCTCTCCTCAACTAGATCCAAAGACATGTGAAGGAGTTCTTCGTTCTCTTCTGGGTTATAGTGGATCCTATAGTGGGAAGGCACAATGGTCTCAACTGGGAGCATAGCCTCTGATCCGTATGCCAAAGAGAAAGGAGTGTGCCTCGTTGATGTTCTGAAAGATGTGCGATAGGCCCATAGTGCCGTAGGAAGTTCATCCACCCAAGCGCCCTTTGACTTTTCGAGCTTCTTTTTTATTAGAGTTTTCAGAATTTTGTTGACGGCTTCGACTTGTCCGTTTGCCTGGGGATACGCTACGGATGAGAAGCTTTTGTGAATTCCATGCTCTTGGCACCAGTTGGCGAATTCCTCGCTGTCAAACTGAAGTCCGTTGTTTGATATGATTTTGAGTGGGACTCCGTACCTGCACAGAACATTTTTGATCAAGAAGTTAATAACTTTTGCTGAAGATACTTTATTCAGAGGTTCCGCTTCCACCCATTTGGTGAAGTAGTCGACTGCCACTATAGCGTATTTGGCCCCGCCTCGGCCCATTGGTAGTTCGCCGATTAAGTCAATTCCCCATACTGCAAAGGGCCAAGGGCTAGTCATTTGAGTAATCTCAGTCGTTGGCAGCCGCGGAATCTTAGCAAACTTCTGGCATCTGTCACACTTTTTGACGAAATCCAAGGCGTCCTTGCTTAAGGTGGGCCAAAAGTATCCATATCGGAGTGTCTTTTTTGCTAACGTTTGTCCTCCGGTGTGATCTCCGCAGCTTCCTTGATGAATGTTGGATAAGATTTCCCTGGCTTCCCTCTCAACGACACACCTTAATAACGGGTTAGAGAATCCGCGTCGATAGAGGATGTCTTCTTGTATTGTGTAGCGGGAAGCTTTTCTCAAGATTTTCTTGACTTCGTTACGCCCGTTGGGTAGTGTGCCGTTTTGTAAGTAGTCTCGGATGGGAGTCATCCAAGTTGCCTCTTTGGTTGCAGCTATCAGATTCACTTGCTCAAAACTTGGGGTCAGTTGCTTTGAGATGGTTACTGCCCCGAAGATGGCGCTGTCTCTCACACTTGCTTGCTTTGCCAATTCGTCGGCCTCTCGGTTCTCTTCCCGAGGAATGTGTTTGACTAAGTAGTAGTCCAATCGGCTGAGAAGTAACTTGGTCTTCTTTAAATATGCTATGAGTCGTTCTTCTCGAGCTTGGAATTCTCCTAGTATTTGATTAACAATAAGTTGAGAATCGTTGTGAAGACACAAGGAATTGGCTCCGATTTCTACGGCAAGTTCTAGTCCGGCTATCACTGCTTCATATTCTGCATCGTTGTTGGTGGCAGTGAACTCCAACCTTATAGCATAGTGCAGTTTGTTTCCCCTGGGAGTGATTATTACCACACCTGCCCCCGAGCCTTGTTCGTTCGATGCACCATCCACAAAGAGATTCCACTTGATGTCTTCTGCTATTTCCAATTGCTCCTTATCTTTGTTGGTAGTGAATTCCGCAATGAAATCAGCCATGGCTTGTCCCTTGATGGCGGTGCGAGGGTAATAGGTGATATCATACTGACTCAGCTCGATGCACCATTTAAGTAGCCGCCCAGAAGTGTCGGGACGGTGGAGTACCTGCCTCAGTGGCTGATCGGTCAGAACTTTGATGGAATGGGACTGGAAGTAGTGACGCAGTTTCCGGGATGTGATTAGTAAACAGTATGCTAGCTTCTCAAGTTTAGGATATCTGACTTCTGCCCCCGTAAACCTCTTACTGACGAAGTAAATTGGCCGCTGCGTGCGGTTGTCTTCCCTTACCAAGGCAGCGCTTAGGGCGTGAGATGACACAGCAAGGTACAGGTATAATTCTTCGCCTTCGCTTGGAGTTGAGAGTACCGGTGGTTTCTGGAGGTGTTCGATTAAGTTAAGGAAAGCGGTTAGGCATTCGTCGGTCCATTCGAACTTTCCTTTGCCTTTCTTTAGAGCTTCGAAAAAGGGGACACACTTGTCCGTTGCTTTGGAGATGAATCGGCTTAGGGCGGCCACTTTTCCATTCAGGCTTTGCATTTCCTTCCGAGTGGAAGGTATCTTGATATCCCTTAGCGCTCGGACTTGTTCAGGGTTTGCTTCAATCCCCCTGGCATGGACGATGAATCCTAAGAACTTTCCTGATGACACTCCGAAGGAGCATTTTAGAGGATTCAACTTCATTCCATACCGTCGAAGTACTTGAAACATCTTGCCTAGGTGGCTTACATGATCGTCGGCTTTCCTTGACTTTACCAGCATGTCATCCACGTACACTTCCATAGTTTGCCCTATTAGCCCCGCAAACATCTTGTTGACGAGGCGCTGGTAGGTGGCTCCTGCATTTTTAAGTCCAAAAGGCATTACCTTATAGCAGTATAAACCCCGGTCGGTGATGAAACTAGTGTGGTCTTGGTCGGGAGCATGCATAGGAATTTGGTTATACCCTGAGTATGCGTCCATAAAAGATAAGAGCTCGTGCCCGGCTGTGCTGTCTACAAGTTGGTCGATTCGGGGAAGTGGGAAGCAATCCTTTGGGCAGGCGTCGTTTAGGTTAGAGAAGTCAATGCATGTTCGCCACTTCCCATTAGCCTTCTTTACTAGCACCGGGTTGGCGATCCATTCCGGGTAGATGGCTTCTCGTATGAAGTCATTGGCGAGTAGATTCTTTACTTCTTCATCGAGGGCTGCCGATCGCTCTGCCCCCATACTTCTCTTTCTTTGTTTTACGGGCACCTTGGTAGGATCAATGTTTAGTACGTGGCATGCTACGTCGGGGGAGATTCCGGTCATATCAGCGTGTGACCATGCGAATACATCCAAGTTGTGGCGGAGAAAGTCAATGAGTTGCTCCTTCAACTCTGCTTTTAGTTGGGACCCAATTTTTAATAGTCTACTTGAGTCGTGCTTGTCTGCAGATACAAACTCCATAGCCTCTTCAGGCTCGGCGGTGGCCTCCTCCTCTTTGTCCCTAGGGTCTAATTCATTGAAAGGGTCGCTGGTATATCGAAGAGGAGGGGCTTTCTTTAGTTGCTATGCTTCTAGACTTTTCGTGCAGAGGGCAACCTCTACACCCTTCCCTTTATCTCTCCTGTGGTTGTTGCGAAGTTCAGTCACATAGCAGTCTCGAGCAACGTCCTGGTCTCCTTCTACTTCTCCTACTCCGTTGTCCGTTGGAAAAATCATTTTAGGCACCATGGGGCTAGGACAATTTGGAAGTCAGACAAGGCTGGCCTTCCTAAGAAGGCGTTATAGGCCGATTGGTTTTCTATTAGCAGAAACGTCTGTTTTCGTACAACGGAGCGGGGATGGCTTCCAATCTCAACAAAGAGGTCTAGTTGCCCGAGGGGCATCTTCGCATCTCCAGTGAAACCGTGTAGTGGTTTATCGCAGGGAGATACATCCTTCATTGATAATTTCATTTTGTCGAATGCATGTTTGAACAGGATGTTCACTGAGCTTCCAGTGTCTACTAAGATTCGGTAAACTTCGGCGGGACCGAGCCGGGCAGAGATAACCATGGGATCCATGTGAGGGTACTACCTTCCTTCCAGGTCACGCTTACCGAATGTGATGTCATCACTTTCTTTCCGTTTCGGGTGGCGCTCTTCTATAACCGAATTGACACAGTCTTTACTGTCTCTAAGCGACTTTCCATATCTTTCCATCTCTTTCCAGCTCTTGTCTGGGATGTGCGGTCCTCCTAAGATGGTATGGACCACTATCTTCTCTTGACTAGAGCCACTAGCGTTGCGGTTTCCTCTGCTGGTCTCCGGTGAGGGTAGCCTTGGGTTTTCATTGGCAGGAGCTGGAGTCCTGTCCTGACTTTTTACATAGCGTTCCAGTTTCTTCCTTCTGATGTGTTCCTCAATCAGATCTCGGAGATGATGGCATTCATTGGTATCATGCCCGTGAGATTCATGGAAGCGGCAGAACTTTCCAGACTTCTGCGCGTTATCTGATTCCTTCTTGTACGGTGGGCGTTTGTATCTAACTTCGCCTTGGGTGGCAAGGAAGATATTTTCGACGGTCTCGTTCAAAGGAGTGTAAGTGTCGAATCTCGGTCCAGGCCGATATAGGCGCTTTTCTCCCTTCTTGCCCCCAGTATTGTCTCTGGAATCATTTCTTCGAACGTCCCTTGCTACAGCAGGGGCGTTGCTATGAGTTGCCTTATTTTGCTGTCCTGACTGCCCCTCAACGGCAGCATCCTCAAGCCTCATATACTTCCCGGCTTCATGGAAGAAATCGGGTAAAGTAGCTGGTTTTTCTTTCGTCAACCTTCTAGCAAATTTAGTGTCCGGATGCACACCACTACAGAGGGCCATTAGGATAAGCTTCTCAACGGCATCTTGGACCGCGGCTGCTGCGGCATTGAATCGGGTTAGGTATTGTTGCAGTTTCTCTCCAGGTTTCTGTTTGACGCTGGATAAGGAATAAGCGTCCTTAGGTTGTTCCACATGGATGCGGAACTGACTGATAAACTTTTCTTTCAACATTTCCCACGAGCTGATGGATCCCTGGGGTAGATGACAGAACCAGGAGGTAGCGAGATCTGCTAAGAAGAGCGGAAAGCATTTGCACAGTACTCCCTCTGTCGCTCCACTCATGAGCATATGTTGTGTGTACCTCTATAAGTGTATAACGGGGTCGGAGGTTCCTTTGTAAGGTTCCATTGTTGGCATCTTCCATTCTCGGGGAGTGATAGCAATTTCGATATTGCGGGCGAAAGGGCTGGTTACCCTAGCGCCTATCCCTCGATCTCTTTGCTCCCGTTGGACGCACTCTCTGAATAAGCGTGCCATCCTTTCATCAGAATTTGAAGCAGATAGAAATGAGTTTGGTTCTGTTTTGTGGGATTGATTCCGTCCAGATGACCTGTAGGGATGGTATCGTCTATCATTCCTCATATTTTCTAATGGCTGCCTTTGATCTTCTGGGAGCATGCTAGGGTCAGCTACAGTTGGCCCTTGCCTTGATCTTCCCCTGCTGGGTTCTGATCTAAGCACTTCCTCGGGTCCAACTTTGGGCTGGACTCTAGCTCGGCCCCATTCACTGGCGTTTCCGTGGTTAGGCAGTATGACAGGCTCATCTACAGTTGACCTTCGCCCGTTACCTCCCCCGTTGGGTTCGGTACCAAACGTTTCCTCAGGCCTAAATTCGAGCAGTGCTCGATCTCGGCTCCTACCATGGTTACTTCTGCCGTTAGCTCCTTCAAAGAAGGAAGATCTCTGTTGTCTCTAAGATCCTCCAGACTGGGACTCGCCCCATGATTCAGTGTTGCGATTGGACTCTTCAGCATCCCTTAAGCGTGACATGAGATGGTCCACCAAGGCTTCCTGCTGGGACGTGAAGCGGTTAGTTACTTCAACCACAACCCTGTCCAAATCTGCCCTAGTAATTGCTGCGGGCTGTTCTGTGGCAGGAGTGGTCGGATTAGCCTGTCCTTCATTTGTTACTGCTACTAGAGGAGGACGATTTACTTGATTCGTGGCAGCTGGATCTGGAAGACTGCTGGATGCGATGTTTTTTCCTTTGTTAACACCTTTTCTCTGTTTGGGAGGCATGTTTTCCAAGTGGCAAACGATGCTGTTAGGAAAAATGTTAAGTGGATGAAGCTGAAGCTTCGAGCTTCTAGCTCTCAATGAAAGCACCAAAAATGTTTGCACAAAAAATGGACAAACACCTCAAAGTCGTATGATTTAGTGGATCTTATATTGTTCTTAGTGATTTGAGTGATTTATGAAAATATATGAAAAGCAGGGGCTAAACTGTAAAAAGGACACGCAGATTTATAGTGGTTCAGCCAGAATGTGCCTACGTCCACTTTATATGTTATTTCTCTTCTCTTGTTTTGATTACAAGTACAAAGCTTTGATACAAGTAAAATAAAGTTGTTTGAAAGTTCTCTCCGTGCTTGAGCTCTCAAACTTGTCCTCCATTGCTGTACCCCTACCCCTCTATTTATAGAGTGAGGCTGGGGATAGGGATCTTGGAGGTATGTGGCTGCTGGTGGGCCTTGGCTGAGGCAATCTGGCCTGGCACGTGTTGGTCCGGTATTGAGTTAGTCCGGTATGGAGATGATATGGAGATGGGTTGGTCCGGCATCTTGGTTCGGCATAGAGTAGGTCCGGTGGTGAGACGTGTTGCTTCGTTCGGTGGGGACTTCGTTCGGTGGAGAGCTTTGGACCGATGGGGAGTTGGTCCGGTATAAGCCAAACTTTGGACCGGTTGATTGACTTCATTCGGTGGGGAGCTTTGGACCGGTGGGGAGTTGTGCGGTTTAAGTGATTCGGCAGTGTTGGTTCAGTTCGGCAGATGTTCGATGGTGAGAATTCGCCCAATCATCAAGCAATTTGATTTTCTCTAGCCTTTGATTGAGGATCTAATCCCTTACTCACAATATAGTTTGATTTAGAAAGCAATTTGGATGATTTTTAAGTGAAATTAGAATGGATCTAGGGCTAATTAGGGTTTAGACCTGATTTAGAATGAGAGGGAAAGTTTGCACTTGACTCCTACGTCCCCTATTTATAGTGATTCTCTAATTAGACTAATGGGTCAACTAATGGGCTTCACTAATTACACGCTAATTCTGGCCAATAACTTCCAAAACTAAAAACAGGCATAACTTTCAAACCTTAAGTCCGATTTTCTGTTATGACCACTCTGACGAAAGGAAAACCATCATCCTGAAGCAATGAAGTTGCTTTGAGACCCTAATTAAACTCTTATCAAAGTTATAGCCCAAACAAGATTTTCAGGGTCAAAATGGTCACATAGAAATTTGGGAAAAACATAGATTTGCAAAATGCCCCTAAGAGTCATATTCCAAAATTATAGAACCATATGACCTCACACATATAAAATAAAAATATTTTACGATCCTCCGATATGTAAAATACGGGTCATTACATTCTCTCCCCTTTAGGAATTTCGCCCTTGAAATCTTAAAACAAATCGAAGTATAAGTATCCATAGCTACCCTTCATGCCTATCAATCATATGTAACCATCAAACATATCAAACATGCAACCATGTATTCTATAATATAGGCGACCTATCCTAGCATGCGGAATACTAACATACAATGGTGAAAGTAGATATAATAAACAGTGGATCTTACCATTCGAAGAGCTCCAGACATGTTGTCCACATGGTCTCTCTCGTCTTACATGCATAATCGTTTTCACTTTCGCTCCGTTGTACCTCTACTAACTTCACCGATTTTCTCCTAAGCTGATTCGTATCATACCCAATAATACAAAGCGGCCTACGCGATCCCGTAACTTTCGGTTCCACCTGAACATCTTCTAGTTGATCCGGTGCAACTACCATGCTTGAGTTGTGCACCAACTTCCATAAACAATGGACGTGAAAGCGTTCACACCCCCATCTTCTGAGGTAAGTCAACCCTATATGCAAGCCTTTCGATTCTCTCAATTATCGAAAATGGTCCTACAAATCTTGGTGACAACTTCCCCTTCCTATAGAATCGAACCACGCTCTTTAGAGGAGAAATCTCCACAAATACCATATCTCATACCGAAAACTCTAAATCTTATTGTCTTTTACCAGCGTAGCTTTTCTGTCGAACCTGAGCAGCTTTCATTCATTGCCGAAGGATCTCAATCTTTTCCGACGTCCTCCTAATCATATCTGGCCCAAGTATTGATTTCTCGCCTGTTTCCCACCAACATGAAGGAGAATTATATGGTTGGCCATACAATGCTTCATTAGGTGCTATACCAATGCTTGACTGATAACTATTTTTGTATGCAAACTCCACCAAATGAAAATGGTCATCCCACGATTCACCAAAGTCTATAATGCTTGCTTGAAAAAGATATTCTAGTATACGATTTACTCTCTCGGTCTGCTCATCTGTTTGTGGGTGATAAGCTGTACTAAGATGTAGCTCCGTCCCTAACACCTCTTGTAAGTTCTTCCAAAACCCACTAGTAAACACGTGTCTCGGTTGCTGACAATGCACTTTGGCACACCGTGAAATCGCACTATCCACTTTACATACAACTCCGCCCACTTGGGTGCCGTTCTACTTGTTTTGATGGGTATAAATCTAGCACTCTTGGTAAACCGATTGGCTAAGATCCAAATGTTATCATACCATGCTCGAGTCCTCGACAGTCCATTTGTAAAGTCCATCGACACTTGTTCCCACTTCCACTTTGGAATCTCTAATAGTTGTAACAATCCACTAGGTTTCTTCTGCTTTGCCTTAACCAATTGGCAGTCTATACACTTGGAGATGAATGCCCTGACATCTCTCTTCATACCTTCCCAGTAATAGGTTCGCTTCATATCTCGGTACATCTCATTACTACCGGGATAGATAGTCAACCTGGAATGTTGATATTCTCTTAGCTCTTCATCTTGCAATCCATCAACATCGGGAACAAACAACCTTCGGTCCTTATGAAGCCAACTTTCTAGGTTGAGTTTGTACCGCTTCATATCTTCAGACTCTACTCCTTCTTCTATCTTTGCTATGATCACCGCTAGCATAACATCTAGGTTCTGACTGATCCTTTTAATCAGAGTAGGTCTAATTGATAAGCTTGCCAACATTTCAGGTACTAGCTCAAAGTGAGGCCTGAAATCAAATCCAGAAATATACTCTATCTGGTTCCATTCCAAGAACATTGCTCCTAACCCAACATGTCTTCTAATCAATGCACCAACGACTGCATTCCCTTTTCCTGGAGTATAGGAAATACTAAAATCATACGAGACCAAGAACTCTAATCACCGTTGCCGACGAAGGTTGAGATCCTTTTGAGAGAAAAGATATTTCAAGGATTTGTGGTCCATAAACAGCTCTAACCTTTCTCCCAAAAAATAGTGCATCCACATCTTCAAAGCAAAAACAATTGCCGCCATTTCCAAATCATAAGTTGGGTAATTCCTCTCGTGCAGCTTTAGTTGTCGACTGGCATAAGAAACAACCCTTACCTTCTACATTAACACCGCACCTAATCCGGTACCACAAGCTTCAGTGTATTCTATTAACTCCTCATTTCCACTTGGAATAGTCAACACTATTGCACTCGTCAATCTCACTTTCAAACTCACAAATGCATGCTCACATTTCGCATCCCAAACAAAAGTCTAATTCTTCTTCATCAAATTGGTCAATGGTGCCGCTATCCTTGATAAATCTTTAATGAAGTATCTATATTATCCCGCTAATCCTAGGAAACTACTCACATTCGTAGCATTCTTGGGCAAATTCCAATCTTGGACTACTGCCACCTTCGTAGGATCCATTGCTATACCATGTCTCAAAACGACATGACATAAGAATATCACTTTTTCCCTTTAGAAGTGATAGTAAGAGAACTCCGCTCTCAACTTGTGCTTCCTCAATATTTGTAACAATTCAGGATTTTCGACCCTCGAAAACCGACACTAATACGTCCACCGTATTACGTGCCGAGCAATCGAATGCCGGAAAACCCGATTGTTAGGGGAAAAGAAGAAGAAAGGAAGGAAGAAGAGAAAAGAAGAGAAGAGAAGAAGAAGAAGAAGAAGAAAAGAAAACTAAAAAAATACAGAATCTCACAATCGCAACGGAACATCATATAATACAAACCAATGATCTTTACAAAGAGAAACTGTAATATACATACATCAAATCAGAGTACATGAATAACAAATCATCAGCCTGGACAATTATGACAGCATGTCCTTACAATTTGCTGATAAATACAACCAACAGATAACACAGCGGAACATAAAGAAATACGTAGATACGTCTTGGGCCTCCAACTCATCTCCTAAGCTCCAATCCTTCTAAAGCAATCTGTAATTATGCTCGGCCTGACCCGAGCATTGAAAGTGAAGAACGCCCGGATCAGTCTGGTATATCGGCATGAGAAAAACACACCAAAAGGATTTTTAAAGTTATCAAACTCTTTTCAAAATAAAGGTATCTCGTAAGACTATGCCACACATAAACACGGATGGGTTTTTACCTTACGATAACCAAAACATTTTCTATAGAAAATCCAGTGATATTATAATAATGTCTAGGGTTTCAAGTAAATAATTAACATAGCCAAAATTGTTAAATTAATTAAATTCTCATAATAAGTATACAACTAAGACCAAAGGCACTTATTGGGAAATGGATTCCATACAATGACTGAGCTATTGGAGTATCGCCCATCACGGTGCATCTCTAGAAAAATAACACCGAGGTTGAACCTTTCGACCCCTACCAACACAAAACCAGCCTACTCCTTACTGGATAGTTCCAAGTATGATCACCCCTTTTTTAATGGGCCCCGAAGCATACAAATGAGAGATAATATCGACTCTAGATAGGGATGATCATACCCTAATGGGAGCGATCCACCTAGGCCTACTGCATCTTCCTTATTTTAGTCATTCCCGATTGATGAGGCTTCAGGCTACGTTTTACCTTTCATATAGCACTTCCCACTTAGAATGCTAACACCTCCCTCTAAGAAACAATGTAATGCCAGCATCCATCCATACAAATTGTCCAGGAGATGGACAAACTGAAGGCACTACTTCTACTACATCTATTTTGGAATCACCCTTAGGATTAGTAGCAAGCAACCCTTGCACTTCAAATAAATCCATCTTCAATTCCATCATCTTTAAGATGTCTTCATTGCGAAAAGCTTGAGTTAGATCGAAGCGATTTTCGGATAACATATTTGATCCCGGTCTCTTCAAAACAACGTTCGATAGTTTTTGTTAAACTCAATCTCGATCCTTTAGGAAATAAATAGTCAAAGATAGGAGTGGAGATCACCTCCTAACCGTTAATGGATGGGTTTCCATATCATTTGTCCTAGGAGAATGAAACGAGATTTATACGCATAGTACAGCATCATCAAAGATGACTGTGCCATATAACTCATGTGTTTCTTCTAGATATTTCTTGAGTTACGTTTTGGGTTCATATTTGATAGTCGGTTATTTAACTATCAACAAACACACATCCAAATCAAGGATTTAATTCCATAGGAAAAACCAACATTGGTTAAACACATAAGTAACCACTAACCTCTTTAATTAATCTGTTCATTAATTAAAATGACTTTGTAAATTACTTATATAAAAATACTTTCACAAAGATATACCCACAAATCCTTATATTTTCAATCCTTGGAAAATATCCATATACTTATCTCAACGGTATAAGTATATTCACAAACATTACACTTCACAACTTAGAAAATGTACCCATATACTTATCTCAATGGTGTAAATATATTTACAAACACTGAGAATGGTTTCTATTTATAAAATTCTTAAATCATTTATAATCCCTTTTATAATTTCTAAAAATCATTTATAATCTCTTTTATAAATCCATAAAAATATTCATAAAACTCCTCTTATAAAACTCAAGTCCGTTTATAAATCTTGAAAACATTTATAAATAAATAAAAATCATTTACTTCAAGACACTATTATATAACAATAATTATCAACAATAAACATTATAAATAAATAAATATTATTAATTTCAAACCATATTAATTATTTAAATAATTAACTTTTCAAAATATTAACATATTGAAAAATAACCTTAAAACAATAGTAAATATAAATAAATAACCTTAAAGCAATATTAAATATAAATAAATAACTTTAAAACATTTCCAAATGACTTAGAAAAAACAGATAATAAGGTTGGAGTAAAATATAAATTAAATCCTTTTAAAAACAAAATATTTTCGAAAACCCCAAATTCAGATTTTAAATCTTTCTTCGTCGCAAAAACCAACTCCAACCCAAACGGCAATTTATAGTATTTCAAAATACTAATTTTGAGGCCAATAGCCACCAAACGCTTAACCAATATTGATATTGATTTTCTATCACTATAGGTTTTAAGTTTGAGCATATAACAATGTCATAATCCATAGTGTCAACAATCAGGTGTGATTTCAAAAATTCATATAACAGGAATATTGTAGAAAACATTTCAACATTGGCGAGAAATCCCGTTAGATCCCTCCAACATGTCCTCCTGCATCACAGCTCATATATACCAGCATATATATATATGTAAATAAAATCAACATTGGTGAGAAATCCTGTTGGGTCCCTCAAACCTGTTCCCCTACATCATAAACAGTATATAATCATATAATATAGGTCATCCACTACTAGGTGGGTATATATAAAAGGTCATCCGCTCCAGGGGCAGGAATAAATCCAAACCAACTGATAAAACAATAAATCATCCAAACATCCAATTAACCATTTTTATCAACTATATAACATACTAGTTTAGCCAAAAGAATGAGTTTAACTCGCCAAAATTTCAGTTATCATCGAAGCGTTCTGGTTCCGTTTGAATTCGAATGACATTCGAATTCCACATAAAATCCAACAAGCTCTAATCTACCCCAAACTAGTTCCATCGCGTAGTATTCATCACTACGAACATAAGGAAAAAATCTACGTTCAATTCCGACCTAATATGGACAAGTTATCGCATTTATAAGATTACTATTTAAATAATATAATTAAACACTCTAATTATGATAATTAATTCTAATTACCCTTACTAAACAATCCCTCCCATCTTCCTCAAAATCGCGTTAGTTAAACCAGGTCTAGATTGTTGACCGAACTTCATGGCCTCCCCGTGGTGCCACTAGCCACCACCTTCCGCCCGAAGGTCACCTCTCCTCTCTTGCCCCCATCGTCGGTGGTCTCAGACCCTCTAATGCCCCTAATCGCCTAAATGAACCCAAATCATCGATCGACGTTCTTCATGAATTCCGGCCACCTCTGATGAACTGACACAGCCACGACCCCATTGGAGAAAGCCCCCATCAGCGCCGTCCTAAAGGTGCTAGTGTCGTCTTCCCTCGTCCCCTGAATTGCTTCTGTCGAACTCAAATGTCGCGCGCTATTTATCGATACACCGACGCCGCCATGCTCCACAAAACCCAATCTCCACCATCCAAAAAGTCAAGCATCTCCTCCTCTACAACTTCCTAGTTGACAACTTCGGTCATTGATGCCTCTAGTGGCTCCTTCGATTCTCGACCCTTGGATTTGGAGGAGTTCAATTTTTTTTAAATATGTTGAATTCCCTCTGGTTAGACATGATTTATAAAAGGGGAAAGATAGCTTGAACAGTGAAGATATAGGAAAATATATGGGTAGAGTATGGGCTATGGATGGTGATAAGTATGGGTACATATTATTTTATTTGAAAATATCCGGCTCTACACGTTCAAAAAATCCTAAACTCCTATAGAGGCATGCCGCCTGGCATTCTACACTAAGTACCCTTATTTCGAGTTCTATGGAACTAGCCTCAAGACCTAATTCGAAGTTAACTTTTCAAACCCAATCATATTATATTAATTCCTGCAATTTATTTCTATGCGTTCTGAGCTCGCACGACCATATATATAGTACATCCAATCGTCATGAAATTTGTTGGCGTTTAATGATCTATTATTATGGATCCAATGACACTAGTTTCGTTAAAATCCGAGACAGTGCCTCGGAAGGCTATTTCACACGTTAATTAAAACGAATTATTATTCAAAATCAATTCTAGTCACTTTAATTATAAATTAAAGTTTACTATCTTCATTCTTACTCAAATAGAATTTAAATTAGCTTTCGAAATCATTTTCATTCATTTCAAATTCAAAATTCAATTATTTTAAATATTCCAATTATCTAAATTCACTATTCAAATAAATCCCTATAATTTTAATTTAAGTTGTTTGTCTTATAAAACTACTATTTTAATATTTAAAATTAATTAAACATTTCAAATTCAAATGACTGAAATTCTGGGTCGTTACAATATCTCTTGCGCAATCCTCAAGTGCGCCTTATGCTCCTCTTCAGTTTGGGAGTAGATCAGAATATCATCCATGAACACATGCATGAACTTATTCAACTGATCCCTAAAATCTCTATTCATGAGATCCATAAAGTATGCCGGAGCATTGTTCAATCCAAACGGCATCACCAACCATTCATAGAAACCCGATGGTGTTCGAAATGCAGTAATAGGCACACTCACCTTTGCTACTCTAAGCAGGTGAAATCCCGTTGCCAAATCCATTTGACAAAACACCTTTGTATCGTGCAGCTGATCAAACAAGTCATCTATAAGTAGGAGTGGATACTTGTTTTTGTTTGTCATTTTATTCAGCTCACGATAATCCACACACAAACTTAAAGAGCCATCGACCTTAGTTGCGAATAAAACAGGTGCGCCCCACTCAGATATGCTCCTTCGAACGAACCCCTTCCTCAATAGGTCATTCACTTGCACCTCCAACTCCTTCTGCTCTCTAGGTGCCACACGCCTCAAGGGCATAACTATAGGTCTGGCTTCCTTCACTAAGTCGATCCGTAACTCGATCTCTCTATGCGGTAGCAATCTAGTCACTTCCTCGAAGACATCTAGATACTCCCTAGCGATAAGCATTGGTAACCCCTCCTGTGGAACCGTTAGCAAATATAAAAAGCTGACCATCACCCCATCCTTTGGTAGGCAGCTAATAACCACCGTTTGCCCATCCACATTCCCGATTGTCACCAACAATTCCTTACAATCCACCACGGTCACATACTTCTTCAACCAATCCATTCCCAAGATAACCCCGAACCCCATGAAATTCAAAACAAAGCAATTACAAACAAAAGAGCATTCCTAACTCGATAAGACTAAACCACTACAAACCATGCACATGTTAGTCGAGCCTCCGATAGAGTTTGTCACGATTAAGGGTCAGTCTACTATCTCAGATATCAACCCCAATCTGTCTACTAGGTCACTACATATGAATGAATGTGAAGCACCGGTATCAAACAAAACTCTAACAGGAACTTCACCAATAGAAAACATAACTTAAGTGATGACTCCCTTCCCCTTATCCTTTGCCGAGGGAGCACTTGACAAAGTTGGGACTTCATCCAAAGTGTGCACTTTCACTACATGCTTAGACTTCACTGGTTCTGGGAAATTCTTCTTCGAATGCCCAAGCTTGTCACATGCATATAATTTTCTCTTCTCACTCACCTTGCAATCTTTAATAAGATGACCCTTCTCATTGCATCCGAAGTAAGTAGGTTCCCATTTACCCTTCTTCTTGCCACTCTTATCCTGAGGCTGCTTTCTCTTCCCATTTCGCTTCTTCTTGCCTTCACCGCTTTGCTGTGGTTTTGGCTCCTCTTTCTCAACAGAAGCAACAATAGCAGTCTTAGTCTTGGGGTACAAGCTCTCATGGCATAGGGCCTTCTCCACTAGCTTCTCAAAAGGCTCTTATATATGATCCACCAACTTCTCTCCGAGATAATCATCCAATCCTATAAAAAACTTCTCATTCTTCCTTAAGGGAGTATCGATGAACGACATCCTATATTTTGACAAGACATCAAACTCTGCAACATATTCTGAGACTAACATCTCGCCCTGCTTGAGATTAGAAAACTTTCTAAACAACACTGACTTCTGAGCAGCTAGGATAAACTTCTTCTTAAACCTCATCTTAAACTGATCCAAAGAGAACTAGTCTTCAGAGGTAGCTATAGTTACAGCATTCCACCAATTCATAGCCCTACCTTGAAGCTGTCTTGAAGCTAACCCCCTCTTCATAGCATCCTCAACCTCCTTAGCTCTAAAGATGCGCTTGAAAGTATCCCACCAATCTTGCACTTCTATGGCCGACTACGCCCCTTGAAAGGGTGTAGCGACCCGCCAATTTATCACTTTGATAAATTGTATTTATTTTTAAATTTATGCAGATAAAACAATGATGATATAGATAATATTGTTCCAAGTAATAATAAGTAATAGTAATCTAATTTTGAATAAATATTTTCTTTGAAATTTATATCGATAAAATGACATTGTATTTAAATAATTATTTATTTAATTTAAATTAAGATTTAGTGATATAATAACTATTTTAATTATCCAAATAATTATTTTAAATGATGATAGTTCGTTTTGAATAGTTATAAAGTGATAGTGAATCATTTATAATAGTTTTATAAAGATATATATTTGATTAGAAAATATAAGGAAAAATCGACAACGCTTTTTTAGTATAATGCCAATTATTATAAATAATTTTTAATAATAATTTATATAGTTTTATAATTCAAATGTGATCATTTTAATTAGTTTAAAATGATAAAAAAATTATTTTTGAATTTTGTTTATAAATATATGTACGTTAATAAATAAGTGAAAATATGACCGATAATCGGTTCTTCGGATTTCAACAATTTAACAAACAAAAGTTGTTCGAAGACGTTCGAAGTGTTATGCACCTACATGTACATACATATATATATGTTACATGCACATGATAACATGCATATACACACATAACTACATACATACATACATATATATATATATATATATTACAAAAATTATTTAATAAGCTTAACCTTTAAGTAACCATAAAGCAAACATCACTTCATTGTACCACACCATCACCTCACATCAATCATCACATGGCTTTAGGGGGGTCCATGCGCTAGAGGCTAGGGAAGGGGTGTGGGCTAGAGGTATTTAGGTAATTATGCAATATAATATTTTATTCTAAAGGTTTTTCTATAAATACCACCTCTCTTCTCACAAAATCCTAATACCATTCCACTTCTTCTTCCTCTTCCTTTCAAGCTTTCTAAGAGCCTCTTTAATGGCTTCTTATTCATAAAAATATATATTATAAAAGTTAGAAAAAATATATCAAATAAAAGAGAAAAATGTATACACTAGTTTATAATATCGATCCACTTCAAAACTAGTTCTAAACACCTCCTTTACTCTTCCAAAATCCACGGCCACTACCCCACACCACCTAGGCCGTGAGCACCATCACCATCAAGGCTATGCCGAGCTCTCACTTAGATTGTAGGCTTGGTTTCGTTTGCTTTGGTTCGATCGTAGCGGAGCTATAGCAGATTTTCTATTAGCTCGAAGGGAAAATAAAGGTGAGCACTCCTAAACTATTATATTATATTTTGGATGATGATATGATGTTTGCAAATGGATGTTTAATATGCTTTGATCATCAGGTTTGGTTGTTTCATATGAATGTTGAAAATATATGCAAGTCACGGAAATAAAGGTCGATAAGCACAAAGGAAATCACTTTCCTTGAATTAATGAAATGGTGTGGTCCCTTCATTTCTGAAACTCTTTGGGTTGCAAGGAATTTTCACTACTAATCCTAGGGTTAATTCCCGACATGATGTAGTTGGATGGATGGATGTCTGACACTGTATTCTTAAGATTTCATCATTGACTTTTATAACCTTACATCTGTTTGGTGGTGGAGAAGGCAACTTCTCTTAGCTTAACACCTTTCTCTGAGACGTATGAGCTTAGAGGTTGTATGTTTATAGTGATCGATGGAATGGTGATGTGGCATTCAAAGTGAAATATGCAAAGTAAAAGGTAATCGTTACCTCAGGCCTCACACCCGGAATTGGCCGAAACAGAGTAGACACAGCAAGGCTATGTGGTTCGCAACCATTAGAATATAATCATCCCCTTCTAAATATATTTCTACCTGCTATGACATTCGGGTTTAAATTATTTTGGATGTATGCTGTGAGGGCCCTCAGATTGGTCGGTAACGACCGGGGTGATGACATATTTGGTACTATTTAGTGAGAAAGGTAGGCCGGTCTTGTGTTGGTAGAGGGCAGAAGTTCTATGCCTCGTTACATTCCTCTAGAGATGTACTGCCAGAAGGTAGTCCCTTCACCTGGTCATTTGTAAGGAAATCCATTCTTCAATAAGAGTCAGCCATTTTGATTGTAGAGCCTAGTATGCTGGAATTTAATAATGGTAACAATTTTGGCTAAGATTGATAAGTTTACTTACAAATGTTTTCAAAGATATGTCATTAAAAATAATATCCCTTATTTTTTCGTAATAAAGATTTGGTTATCATAAGGTAAAAACTCATTCCGTGTTTATTTGTAGCTTGATCATATGATATACCTTTTTGTTTTCAAAACACGTATTTTTGAGTTCTCACACCAGTCCCATGACCGACCCGGAGTTTATTTTCCTTTCTCTCAAACTCTGGGTGCCCTAATTTTCCCAGGCAGCCTAGTAGTCAGGTTTAGTTTAGAAGAAATATGGATGGAGCTCGAAGCATGGAGTTATAAGATTTTTCTGAAGATTTTTGTCTATTTCCACCAACTCTTGCACTATAGTATTCCGCATTTGTAAGGACAGAAATTTATAACTTTCCATGTTTAACTCTGATTAATTTATTTTAATTTCCACTATAAATATTATTTATTGAAATAACATATGTGAGATTCTGTTTGTCTTTATTTTTCTTTCTTACCCTTGAGAATCCACTTCTGCGGCATTTGGATATACGGCACGTGAATACCGAGGATGTATTAGTGTCGATTTTCGAGAGTCGAAGAAACAGGTCCTCACAGCGTGGTATCAGAGCTTAGTTTGAGCGAACACCTGAACCTGATAGGGGTAAAAGACTCATCAGAGATAGGGTTAGTAATACCCTACGATGAGTAACTCATTAGAGATAGGGTTAGCAACACCCTAGAATGAGTTTGAGAGTATTATATATGAGCGTGTATTCATTAATATTATATACAAATGATTTTGATTTTGAAAATTGGTAAATTTTATAATTTTATCAAGGATTATATTTTGAATAAAAAAATTCAAATAATATAGTTATTTGCTTAAGGAAAGGATAATACTCAGTTATTATCATTGATCAGTTGTTTAATTTAAAAGTTTAAGTACGAACACCTCGTGAATTTAGTTTCACAATTTAACTATGGGATATTCAGCAAATAATAATGTTGGTTTAAGGTTAAAGGAATTTATTTAAGATAAATAAATCTTATGAATATGTTTTATATAAGTGATTTTATGTGATTTATAAAACATGACCTATAAAGGAATATCTGAGATTTTAAATTCCAGTATTTTAGAAAGGAATTTCAAAAGATTTTTGGAAAAGGAGCAATAATGGTATTATTTCTAAAAAGGGATTTTGAAAACGAAAAATAATCTTATGATTAATTGATCCGAGTGACTCGGAAGTAACTAAAAATGGGTAGGAGATGTATTCAGATGGTAAACGCTTCTCTTAAGTATTCCCCTTCTTGTTGAGGAAATATGCGATACTATTGGTAGTACCTAGTTCCTTGGTATCATTTTAAAGTTACTCGATCAATCTAATTTTCTAAAGTTAAAAAGGATAATGTGAATCATTAATTGACAAATTAATGGTTGTCAATTTTTATCTAAGTGTGTTATCTTAATTGATAAGAATGGGTATGCTTTGATCTTTAAAATTAATGTTTAAAGTTATTAATGAATGGTTTTAGGTTTGTTGTAAATGATGTTTTAGCAATATTTTTTTTAAACCCTTGAATTACACTTTGTAAGAAATCTTATGGGTATATTTAAATCTTTAATAATGGGATTTTAAAGATAATAACAAGTATTAGAATCTTTATAAAAAGATAGAAAACATTATGGTTAACATGTTATAAAAAAGAAGTTCATTATAACAATGTTTTGGTAGTAAGTGTTCTAATCTCTTTGATTATATTTTAAAGGAAAGAAAAAAAACTTGTTAAATATACTTAAAACAATTGAATAAGTATATGAATACTTTTAAGTATTAAAACTGGTAGAAGTAAAGAGAATATATATATAAAGGAAGTTTTAATTAATAAAGGAGTGTTAATTGATAAAGAAAGTTTTAACTAATAGAGAATGTTTTCACATTTGATATTAGCTAAAGGAAGTTTATGGTGATTTATCAATTTAATTAATTATTTTGAAAATGAGTTTTTTAGAAACCATTAAGATATGTTTAGAAATGTTTTATAATAAAAATATATTTATCTTTTGAAAAGAAATATTTCTTTAAGTAGAAATATTCGGAAATAAAAATGTAAAATGGTTATGTATAAAGAAGTATCTTTATAAAAGTTTGAATAAAGAATGAAAGGTTTATGAAATGTTTTCATAAAAACTCTTGAAAGATTATTAAATTCATATGAAGTATATGGATTATTTCGTCGCATAATTTAATCTAAGATTCGAGTGCAGAACTTTGACGTGTTTGAAACTTATTCAAAAAGGGATTTATCACTCGATTCTTGACGACGAACATTGATGAGGGTTTGTGTTTGGAAACTTGATTTTTCTATCATATTAGAGAGCTATGCAAAGAAAACTAAAGTTTTGATTAGAAAGCATGATCAGAGTCCGCACTAAAGGATCGAGAGATCAATGCTGGTTCAGAAGTAAAGTTATGAATTCGAATAGAAGATCGAATCAGATATTGCGTACGAATGATCTATATACATCGTACGGGTGTAAGTTTAAAAATAAATATTTTGGGCAAAACCTTTGGGTTTTTGTTTCGGGCAATTTTGGGGACGAAATTCTTTTAAAGGGAAAGTCTGTAACGACTCACCAATTTATCACTTTGATAAATTGTATTTATTTTTAAATTTATGCAAATAAAAGGATGATGATACAGATAATATTGTTCCAAGTAATAATAAGTAGTAGTAGTCATATTTTGAATAAATATTTTCCTCGAAATTTATATCGATAAAATGACATTGTATTTAAATAATTGATTTATTTAATTTAAATTAAGATTTAATGATTTAATAATTATTTTAATTATCCAAATAATTATTTTAATTATCCAAATAATTATTTTAAATGATGATAATTCATTTTGAATAGTTATAAAGTAATAATGAATCATTTATAATAGTTTTATAAAGATATATATTTGATTTGAAAATATAAGGAAAAATCGATAACGCTTTATCGGTATAATGACAATTATTGTAAATAATTTTTAATAATAATTTATATGGTTTTATAATTCAAATGCGATCATTTTACTTAGTTTAAAATGATAAGAAATTTATTTTTGAATTTTTTTTACAAATATATGTACGTTAATAAATAAGTGAAAATGTGACCGATAATTGGTTCTTCGGATTTCAACGATTTAACAAACAAAATTTGTTCGAAGACGTTCGAAGTGTTATGCACCTACATGTATATACATACAAATGTCACATGCACATGATAACATGCACATACACACACACACACATTACAAAAATGATTTAATAATTCCTAAGCTTAACCTCACATCAACCATCATATGGCTTTGGGGGAGGGGGAGAAGCCATGCGCTAGAGGCTAGGGGAGGGCTGTAGGCTAGGGGTATTTGGGTAATTATGCAATATAATATTTTATTCTAAAGGTTTTTCTATAAATACCACTCCTCTTCTCACAAAAATCCCAATACCATTCCACTTCTTCTTCCTCTTCTTTTCAAGCTTTCTAAGAGCCTCTTTAATGGCTTCTTATTCATAAAAAATATATTAGAAAAGTTAGAAAAAATATTACAAATAAAAGAGAAAAATGCATACACTAGTTTATAATATCGATCCACTTCAAAACTAGTTCTAAACACCTCCTTTACTCTTCCAAAATCCACGGCCACCACCCCACACCCCTAGGCCATGAGCACCATCACCATCAAGGCTAGGTCGAACTCTCTTAGGTGTAGGCTTGGTTTCGTTTGCTTTGGTTCGATCGTAGCGGAGCTATAGCCGATTTTCTATTAGTTCGAAGGGAAAATGAAGGTGAGAACTCCTAAACTATTACATTATATTTTGGATGATGATATGATGTTTGCAAATGGATGTTTAATATGCTTTGATCATCAAGTTTGGTTGTTTCATATGAATGTTGAAAATATATGCAAGTCACGGAAATACACGTCGGTAAGAACAAAGGAAATTACTTTTCTTGAATTAATGAAATGGTGTCTACAGAATGTTAAACCTCTTTAAAAATGAGTTTGAAATGTTTTATAAACATTTAAAAGTGTTTTGGTGAAGTTTGAACGAGAATGGAAAATCTAGTCAAAAATAGGCGCGTCGCGTAAAGGTAGTTCGCGATTTCGCGCCATAAAATTCAAACAAGTGTAAAAGTTGGAATATCGCTCGGAATTCTTCGAGATAAGAATTTTCTGAACTATTATATCCATAGTTTTCCAACGAAGAAAGAAAATCGAGATTTCAATGAGTAGATTTTGAGATATGAGTAATACAAACTTTTTGAAAAATCAGTGTTTTGCAGTTCGAAATCCAAAACTGGATTTCTTTGGAAATGATGTTTAAAAATTGTTTAAAAATGTGGAATAAATCTTATAAATCTTTTAAAGTGTTTTAAAAGCGATTAGTGTAATAAAAACGAATTTTTCAAGTGATAAAAAGTCTTTTTGATCAATATAGCTAGAATAAGCACTTTCCGTAGCATTTTTCGTAGCACCTTTCTGTAACATTTGAAATATAGCTTTAAACTTAACAATTATTTTCCAAATCTTTTCCAAATGTTTTTAAAGTGTTTAAATAATATTTTGTGATTTTTATGGTTTATTTAAAAGAATTTAAATAAATGATTTAAATAAAAGCTATTATAAATAAGTGGTTTACCTTGGTTCTAAAAGCTGACGAGTAGACTGGATTTTTCTATTCGTGCGATCCGAATGTGAGGTGCTTAAACTCAGGAGATGTTTAGAAGCAACCAGTGCCCTGGCTCACTTGGTCTCTTCCTTGGGCGAGGGATAGATAAGGTCGAAATGTCGAAAACGAGTTAAGTATAAAAGGATTTAAATTTTCCAAATTTAAATTGAATACAACTTTGATTTTATAAAGATGATCTTCTTATACTTAGTGTTAAAACTCAAAGAGAGAACTCGTACTATTCGTGGAATTTAAAAGGTGATTTCACCGTTATTCCGCCCATAGTATTATTTGAATACGGGAATTGATATTGTGTAGAATTAGATGATTTCTATAGATTCTGCTCATTTAATATTTACTGGTTTTAACATCCTAGATAACATGGTTTTAACTCAATCAAAATTATGAGTTTTGAATGAAGAAATCTTTGTTAAGATTTAAAAGAAATGATTTTGGAAATGTTTTCCGAAGTGAACAAATTGAAATGATTTAGAATTATTCCAAGATTAAAAAGGGTTTTAAGTCATCAAAGGATTTGATAAGAGTGGTTTAATGATTTCGTATATACCGGAAAGAATGTCTTAGAAATATATATCTCCAAAGGAGATTTCGATAAAAAGAACTTCATCAATTATAGAATGATTCCCTATTCATAGAACCTCTTTTTATCGATGATTGTTTCGAAGGAACCGGGGTCGGATCTGGTGTAAATCCTTATCCGAAAACTACTTCGAACCGATGTATGCATTCGAAAAATGAAGGCATGATAAAGTAATTGAAGGATGAAGATCGAGGATTTTCGGGGTGAAAGGAGTGGTTGTTGATAATTCTGGTTAGCTCCCAAATAATAAAGTAGCAGTGGTCCATTCATTTCTGAAACTCTTTGGGTTGCAAGGACTTTTCGCTACTAATCCTAGGGTTAATTCCGAATAGGATGTGGTAGGAGAGTGCCTTCAGTTTCGTTCAATCGTAGAACGAACTTGTATGGATGGATGACTAACAATGTAGTCTTGAGATTTCATCGTTGATTTTTATAACCTTACATCTGTTTGGTGGCCAAGAAGGCAACTTCTCTTAGCTTAATGCCCTTCTATGAGATGTATGAGCTTGGAGGTTGTATGTTTGTGGAAGTCAATAGTGATCGATGGAATGGCGATGTGGCATTCAAAATGAAATGTGCAAAGTAAAAGGTAATCATTACCTCAAACCTCGCACCCGAAAATGGCCGAAACAGAGTAGACGCAGCAAGGCTATGTGGTTCGCAACGATTAGGATATGATAATTCCCTTCTAGATATATTTCTACCCACTTTGACGTTCGAGTTTAAATTACTGTAGATGTATGCTGTGAGGGCCCTCGGATAGGTCGGTAACGACCAAGGTGATGACATATTCAGTACTATCTAGTGAGAAAGGTAGGCCGGTCTTGTGTTGGTAGAGGGCAGATGTTCTATGCCTCGGTACATTCCTCTTGAGATGTACCGTCGGAAGGTAGTCCCTTCACCTGGTCATTTTTATGGAAATCCATTCTGCAATAAGAGCCAGCAATTTTGTTCGTAGAGCCTAGTATGCTGGAATTTAATAATGGTAAAAATTTCGGCTAAGATTGATAAGTTTACTTGCAAATGTTTTTAAAGATATGTCATTAAAAATAATATCCCTTATTTTTTTCGTAATAAAGATTTGGTTATCGTAAGGTAAAAACCCATTCCGTGTTTATATGCGGCGTGGTCTTATGAGATACCTTTTTGTTTTCAAAACATGTTTTTTTGAGTTCTCACACCAGTCCCATGACTGACCCAGAGTTTATTTTCCTTTCTCCTAAACTCTGGGTGCCCTAATTTTTCCGAGTAGCCTAGTTCTCAAGTTTAGTTTAGAAGAAATCTGGATGGAGCTCGAAGCATGGAGTTAGAAGATTTTTCTGAAGATTTTTGTCTATTTCCACCACTCTTGTACTATAGTATTCCGCATTTGTAAGGACAGAAATTTACAACTGTCCATGTTTAACTCTGATAAATGTATTTTAATTTCCACTATAAATATTATTATTTGTTGAAATAGCATATGTGAGATTCTGTTCTGTCTTTATTTTTCTTTCTTACCCTTGAGAATCCGCTTCTCTGGCACTTGGATTTACAGCATGTGAATACCGAGGATGTATCAGTGTCAATTTTCGAGATTCGAAACAACGGGTCCTCACAAAGGGCTTCCCTCCAAAGATAGAATAATCTTTGCTCGGCTTGACAAAATCAGCCCTAGACGCTTGCAGAGCTGCACCTCTCCCAATTCCCACTCCACGGGCATTTCTCATCATGTTTGCCATTATAGCGTTGAACATAGCTTGGACATCAGGCATAACAGCTCCTTATCCTACTCCATCTTCCTCTCCTGAAGCAGAGTTCCTCACAACGTTTCTTGTACGCTAGCTCATTCTTATCTACAACAAGAATGACCAGTCTCACATAAAAAAAACTTTCTATAGTGCTTGTGTGCGTGCGACTTATACTATATTACTATACAGGTTTGAAAACCACACTTATAACAAGTACGAACTCTCTTGCATATATATACTCTAGATCTAGTCTAAGGCGATAACTCCTTTTCATCTCTACTGGATCGAGGCATCAATTCAGGTTAATCATGTAACTAACGCTCTGATACCAAATATGATGACCGCCTTATACCACCGACACAAATAGAATAATCTTAATGCGTTGCTGTCTTACCCGTTCAATATAGAACGATCATCTAGATTCAAAATGAATAAATGCAGCATATAATATGTCGTATATCTTACAGGGCATGGACAAAATATAATATCACATATACAACAAAAGAGATAGTAGTAACAATTTGAACATATCATCATCATCCCAGATCACAGAGTTATATACAAATGCAGTAGAGTTTGTACAATAGAGACAACTCAACAACTGTCTCAATACAACATAAGCAAAACACTATCATGGGCTCTATAGTGTTGCTCAGCGGAATAAGCGTTGACTCCACATATGTATATAGTACGAGATAGCTCCATCCAGCTCGTCCTTCGAATAGCAACTGCATCACCTAAACCTGCTATCTACTCCACTCATTCAAGAGTATCCAAGGTAATAAGAAATAAAGCATAAAACCTCAAATTAGACAATAGTTTGGTGTGAGCGGTAAACGAATCTTAAAATGCTATACAGGTAAATATGGTAAGGAATAAGAGTACATGAACCATACCCGACCTATCCCTGCAACCAAAGAGTTAGCACATAACACTATAATATGCTACTCTATAATATCATAAAGATATACCACCAACCAATAAAGGATATCATTCTTCAAGGTATTCTTGTCCCTAATACCTACTTCCCATGATATCTTCGAGTGATAGGCTACCCTAGAAAGCAACCCAAGCAATCATAACAACCATAGCAACCACTAAGCAATCCTAGTCATCATTCATTTCCCGTGTCCTGAATAGATGATAACTTGTATGACTCCCAAGCCAGAGACTAATGGAAATCCGTTTCTCGGTTGTACTCCTGTATCGCGTAGCCTAAAGCTGGATACGTGTCTCGCAACACAAAGTTGGACACCCAACCCCTATGGGGTCCAAGGTATGTAGATCCTCGCTACCAATCCATGAGCATCCCCATTTACAGTACCCCTGCTTGGAGTATGACTGAAAAATATTCGAGTGCCAATGATTCCTTAACACATATAACTGAGCCCTTCTTTGCTCCAATTGGACACTGAGCTCTTCTTGCTCAATCCAGTTTCCACTGTTCATAAGGAACAACCACTACGTCCCCAGATCCTACGGCTCTCTCCTTTACGAGCCGCCATCTTCGGAACCTACTCCCAACACGAGTCAACATCCGAAGACCATAGCTTTTCATCATGTTTCTATATCGTCATCCAGCTTGATACGAATGAGCCACCACCTCCAGAACGATCTATAGAACATCTACAATAGTTCCCAGAAGTTTCACATTCTCTGGACTAACCCCCTTAATTCATCGCCGAATTAAGACCTTAATTCTTAGTCGAATTAACCCCTTGATTCATCGCAATCTTAAGCCCTTAATTCGTCGCCAGCTTAAGCCCTTAACTTGTCATCAACTCAAGTCTTTAATTATTCACAAACTTAAGCTTTTAATTCATCGCCAACTCAAGCCTTAATTCGTTGCCAACTCTTATACTTAGCCAATTTCCTGAAAGGGAGTGCGGATTAAGGATCTTAAGGCTAATTTAACACTAGAGGGGGGGGTGAATAATGTGTAATGGATTCTAAAACTTATATGGACTAATTTAAAAATTCGTTTGTGAAGGCTATTTATAGACCAGTAACGGTCATAACCATTCGTGAAGGGATTTAAACGAATAGACGCTTCTTTTAAAAATTGAAACTTTTGAATTTAACGGCCACCATGTCGACATGGGGTATCCTATGATGGCGACATCCCTTAGTTAAAAACAATGTAAAATTTGTTTTGAAAATGGTATTGAAAGGAAAACAAGATGAAATGATTCTGGAGTAAAATAAACTAATTTTCCTATGGTTTAAAATAAAGAAGAGTAGAAAAATATTTTTTTTGAATGTATATATAAATTTGATTTTAAATCTCAAGTATATATATATTATAAAAGAATTTTTAAAAATCAGAAGATAGTTTAAAAACAAACGAAGTTTAAAACAAGAGTTTATTTAAAAACAAAAACAAAGAATATTTTAAGGCTAAAACATCTTTTTGAAAATCATTTGAAAAGATAAATTTTAAGGCTAAAACATTTTGAAAAGCAGTATTGAAAATCATTTTAAAAACCATTTTGAAGTAGTTTTGCAAGCTTCTTCCTACAGAATATTTCATCACATCAGGACTCAAGAACTTGTACAAAACCAGGATGTTCGTGGGTTTGTAAGCCACTTGTCGTAGGTTTGTAAGCTACTTGTCGTGGTTTTGTAAGCCACTAAGAAGTTAGAAATGGGTTCCATCCCAAATGAAATTTGGAATGAAGATTTCCATGCTATTATGAAGTTTCAACAAAACTAGACACTTATCTTGAAATCTTGATCTTGATACTCATGAGTCTTCAAACTTGATTTCTTCATTCTTGATCTTTATACTGTACAGTCTTCAATAATCAGTACCTGCCTTATATATATCCTACAAAATAACATTCATATATATCTAGACAATAGTGTTAGCATATAAGTTATAGTAAAATAAGTTACAAAGGTTGTTGTCATCAAAACTACTATCTCCAGTTCCTAACAATCTCCCCTTTTTTTATGATGACAACCTTATAAAATATACTTACCCCTTCAATCATACCATAAAAATATACTTACCACTTCGATCATACCATAACTCCCCCTTACACCAACAACTCCCCCTTACTCCAAGCCTACTATTTTATATAACTTCTCCCCCTTTGTCATCAACAAAAATAACCTATAAACCTTGAACTTAATAGAAAATGAGATAAACAAACATATGACATAAGAATAATAACTATGTATGAGTGAAATATAGCATCCTAAGTTAAATGAAATTCAAGATTTTATATACCAAAGATTGTTTTTAGAAGAACATTAATTAAGATAACACTTATATACAAATTAACAAACCAATATATAATCAAAAAACGAAAAACGCTTAACGAGGACCCTTAACTATTGGTGATTTATGGACCGAACAATTTGGATAGTGGAGACAAAAGTTTCCACGTTGTTCGACCAAGTTCCTATTAGCGTCCAAAAGGACCTCTCCAACGCAAATCACGCCATCGTCTTTGTCCATATGAACATCCGGATTCGGTAGCGGATGTTCTTCTTCTTGATCCTCTTGTGGTTCTTCTAGAGGCTCTTCTTCTTCAGATTCCATGGCTTGTGAGGATTCTTCGATGACAATGGGATTGGCATGGTTATCCATAAGGAATTTTTGTAAATTCCTGAGGATTCTGCGTTGCCTATCTTGTTCTCTAGCCATTCGCAGTTGACTCACTTGAATTTCCATCATCATTTGAAGCAAATCTTTCATCTTCTCTTGTAATTTGATGACTCGTACGTGTGTGGAACGTTGAAAAAGACCAGAATGAGGAGAAGTGGGTGAAGAAGGTTCATTATTAGAAGAGGAAGCCATTAATTTACTGTTTTAGAAGTTTATTACAGAGAATAGAACAGAGAAAAGGAGTAAAAGTCGAAATATATAAATATATAACCAAATAACTAATTTTAGAGGGAAATTTAAATTTGAAAATCTCGGCCTGTATGTCGACATAGGGGGATGGGTCATGTCGACATGCCTAGTTCAATTTTTGAGAAATTTTTATTTATATTAATTATTAATTATACTTGTATTATTTATAATTTATATTTCAGTTAATGAACATATACCTAATTCTCTTCTAAATTTAGTAAAGTTTTGTTCATTTAATGGTTTGGTTAATATATCGGCAATTTGTTTTTCAGTATTAATATATTCAAGAGTTATGACTTCTTTACTTATATTATCTCTAAGAAAATGATGTCTAATATCAATATGTTTTGTTCTAGCATGATGATTTGGATTTTTAGATAGGTTTATTGCACTAGTATTATCACAATAAATTGGAGATTTAGTTATAGTTAATCCAAAATCTTTTAAAGTTTGTTTCATATATATATAAATTGAGAACAAGCCAAAGCAGCAGATATATATTCTGCTTCAGTTGTTGACAAGGATACAGTGTTTTGCTTCTTACTAAACCAGGAAACCAGAGAATGTCCTAGAAAGTGACAAGTTCCACTTGTACTTTTTCGGTCTGGTTTACAACCAGCGTAATCAGCATCACAATATGAGATTAAATCAAATACATCATTTTTAGGGTAAAATAAACCATAATCTAAAGTATGTTTTACATATCTTAAAATTCTTTTAACAGCTTTTAAGTGAGTTTCTTTAGGTTGAGATTGGTATCTTGCACAGAGACAGACACTATGCATGATGGCAGGACGACTTGCTGTTATATAAAGCAGCGAACCAATCATTCCCCTATATAATTTTTGATCAACATCTTTTGTATCTTCTTTACTTAAAGCTACATTAGTTGTCATTGGAGTTGGTTTCCCACTAGAAGTGGTCAATCCAAATTTATTAATTAAATCCTTAGCATATTTTTCTTGACTAATGAAAATTCCTTTATCTAATTGTTTGATTTGAAGTCCTAAGAAGAAACTTAGTTCTCCTATATGACTCATTTCAAAAAATTTAGTCATTATATCTGAGAATTCTTTATTCATTATGTTATTAGTTGACCCAAATATTATATCATCACGACCCGGCTTTCATCGACCAGAAAGTCGTGTCGCTGATAAGAAAGAAAGGGATAGAAAGAGAAAAGAAGAGAAGAAAGAAAGAAACATCATCAGAATCTCACACAGCGGAACGAATAAATTATATTAATAACATAAACTATTACATAGTTTCATATACAACAACTATCAGAGTTACACAATATACCAACACATACTAGACAGTTATAAACACCTGTCTAGTTTTTACAATACAAGATACAACACAGATAATAATGACTCAGAGATCAACACAGCGGAACTACTATATCTCTACAGCGCTGAAGCCTCCTGCTCCATTGCTCCTCCAGATAACTCGTCAAAGCAAACCTGACTCTCTTGGCTACTCGTAAAAATTTGAGTACCCAAGAGTTTATATAATATTTGTACTAATTGAATATCATTTTTGTTTCTTTTAATAAAAAGAGTTGTATCTATTTTACCAATTTCAAAACCAGATTATAGTAACTAAGATCTTAGTCTTTCATACCAGGCTCTAGGAGCTTGTTTCAGACCATATAAAGCTTTCTTTAATTTATATACATGATTTGGAAATTTATTATCTTCAAAAAGTGGAGGTTGTTCAACATAAACATCTTCTTTTACAAAACCATTTAGAAAAGCAATTTTAACATCCATTTGATATAACTTGAAATTATTATAGTTTGCGAAAGCAAGTAGAATCCTGATAGCTTCTAGTCTTGCTACGGGTGCAAAGGTTTCTTCATAATCAATTCCTTCTTCTTGACAATAACCTTGCACGACTAAACGAGCTTTATTCCTCACGACCTCATCAAGTTCATTCATTTTATTTTTATAAACCCATTTTGTTCCAATTATACTTTTATCCTCAGGTCTAGGAACAAGTTCCCAAACATCATTTCTGGTGAACTGATTCAATTCTTCTTGCATAGCAAGAATCCATGAATCATCAGATGATGCTTCCTTTGGATTTTTAGGTTCAATAGTTGATATAAAAGCTACATTACTCATACTATTTAGTTGATTTCTTGTTTTAACTATAGATTCAATATTTCCAAGTATATTTTCTACAGGATGATCTTTTAATAGCCTAATTCTTTTATTAGGTTGAATGATTTCACAATTAGTTTCATTAGGTTCATTATTTAAAGTTACAAAATCTTCTTCATCTTCTATTTGTACAGTATCTTTTAAATTTTCATCAAAAGATACATGCATTGTTTCTTCAATAGTGTTAGTTCTTAAATTATAAACTCTAAATGCTTTACTTCTATTAGAATATCCGATAAAGATACCCTTATCGGATTTAGGTTCAAATTTATCTAAATTATCTTTTGTATTAAGAATAAAACACTTACTACCAAAAACTTTAAAATAAGCTCCTATGGGTTTCTTATTGTAAAGTAATTCATATGATGTTTTATTAGTTAATGGTCTAATTAAAATCCTATTTAATATATAACAAGCTGTAGCGACTGCTTCAGCCCAAAAGTTTTTAGGTAAATTACTATCAGAAAGCATTGTTCTAGCATACTCTTGAATCGTTCTATTCTTACGTTCTACCACTCCGTTTTGTTATGGAGTTCTTGGAAAAGAGAAATTATGAGTAATTCCTTTTTGATTACAGAAATTCTCAAAATTTTCATTTTTAAATTCTCCACCGTGATCACTACAAATAGTTTTTATTTTTAAAGAAAGTTGATTCTGAATTCTTTTAGCAAAATTCTTAAATAATTCAAAAGCATCACTTTTAAGTTTAAGAAAAATTGTCCAAGTATATCTAGAATAATCATCTACAATTACAAAAACATATTTATTATGATTAATTGATTGAACTTGAGATGGACCAAATAAATCTAAATGAAGTAATTCTAGAGGTTTAGAAGTAGAAATCATATCTTTTAATTTAAATGAACTTTTCTAAGTTTCCCTAATTAGCAAACATCACATATACTATCTACTTTAAAGTTTAACTTGGGAAGACCTCTAACTAAGTCAAGTTTTGATAACCTAGATAACAGTTTGAAATTTAAATGACCAAATCTTTTATGCCAAATCCAAGGGTCACTTGTATTAGCCAAAAGACATAAGTTATCATTTGAAACTTTCATACTAAGGATATAAATGTTTTTCTTCCTAATTCCTTCAAAGATAATATTTTACTTATTATCTTCGATGTGACACTTATCTTTTCCAAATTTAATTTTAAATCCTTTATCACATAGTTGATTTATACTAAGCAAATTATGTTTTAAATTCCTAACTAGCAAAACATCAGAAATAAGAGGAGTTTTAGAATTACCGACATTGCCGATGTCAATCACATATCCTTTTGAGTTATCTCCAAAGTTGACCAATCCACCATCTTGATATATAATGTTATTGAGTATCTCGGGATTTCCAGTCATATGCCTTAAACAGCCACTATCAAGTATCCATTTATCTTTCTCAATTTTCACAGTCTGTCCATTGGTTGTTGATTCTTCAAAAGCCATGTAACATGTCTGCTCCTGCATAATAAACCAATTCGGTAGATAACATGATTTTTCCATAAAAACTATATGCAGACTTATGATACTTTGATGAAATGCATAAATTCAAACTAGTATTAACAAAATTTCCTAAAAATGCCATTTTTAACTTTTCAAGTTTCAGATTATGAAAACTATGAAAACCTATGCTCTGATACCAATTGAAAGGGAGTGCAGATTAAGGATCTTAAGGCTAATTTAACACTAGATGGGGGGGTGAATAGTGTGTAATGGATTCTAAGACTTATATGGACTAGTTTAAAATTTATGATATAAACAAATGCGGAACTTAATCACAGAACAATCACAGAATCAAACATAGATGCAGAAAGTAAATAAAAAGCAGTAAAAGGAAAGAACACACCGGATTTTATACTGATTCGGAGTTACCCTACGTCCAGTCCTGCACCTAGGCAAACACCTCATACATATTTTTATTATACCAATGTCGAGATTACAATCCTAAATTTCTAAAGGCCTTTAGGTACCCTCCTGTCTTCGAGTCCGGGGCAAACTCTCTTGTTTTGCGGGACACAAGATCACCCAATTGATTTCCAGGCACAACCACGCCTTATAGAGAGACTCGATAAACTTTTGATTACAAATTGATCCTATAACTCTGAATAGCACTTTGGTCTTTGAGAGAGGGCAGAGAATCAAACAAGAATGAGATTCTAATTTGATTCACTTGAGAATTTGGTAGATTTCGGCACGATCTTAAAAATATGAAAATTTTAGAATATGGATTTGTGGAGAAGGAGTGAAGAAAATAAGAAAATAGTTAGTTAAAAAATTCGTTTGTGAAGGCTATTTATAGACCAGTAACGGTCATAACCATTCGTGAAGAGATTTAAACGAATACACTTCTTTTGAAAATTGAAACTTTTGAATTTAACGGCCACAATGTCGACATGAGGTATCCCATGATGTCGACATCCCTTAGTTAAAAACGATGTAAAATTTGTTTTGAAAATGGTATTGAAAGGAAAACAAGATGAAATGATTCTGGAGTAAAATAAACTAATTTTCCTATGATTTAAAATAAAGAAGAGTAGAAAAAAATATTTTTAGAATGTATATATAAATTTGATTTTAAATCTCAAGTATATATATATTATAAAAGAATTTTAAAAAATCAGAAGATAGTTTAAAAACAAACAAGTTTAAAACAAGAGTTTATTTACAAACAAAAACAAAGAATATTTTAAGGTTAAAACATCATTTTGAAAATCATTTGAAAAGATAATTTTTAAGGCTAAAACATTTTGAAAAGCAGTTTTGAAAATCATTTTAAAAAACCATTTTGAAGTTGTTTTGCAAGCTTCTTCCTGCAGAATATTTCATCACATCAGGACTCGAGAACTTGTACAAAACCAGGATGTTCGTGGGTTTGTAAGCCACTTGTCGTATGTTTGTAAGCTACTTGTCGTGGGTTTGTAAGCCACTAAGAAGGTAGAAATGGGTTCCATCCCAAATGAAATTTGGAATGAAGATTTCCATGCTATTATGTAGTTTTAACAATACTAGACACTTATCATGAAATCTTGATCTTGATACTCATGAGTCTTCAAACTTGATCTCTTCATTCTTGATCTTTATACTGTACAGTCTTCATTAATCAGTACCTGCCTTATATATATCATGCATAATAACATTCATATATATCTAGACAATAGTGTTAGTATATAAGTTATAATAAAATAAGTTACAAAGGTTGTTGTCATCAAAACCACTATCTCCAGTTCCTAACAATTCCTTCACCGTGTTATGGAACAACTCATCTAGCCATCTATCCATGCCAACAACCAAGCCATATGACCTATCACTTTAATTCGGTACCGAATTAAGCATCTTAATTTGGGGCCGAATTTAGCCCTTAGAAAATTTTGGGATGCGACTTAGCATGTAGGCTCCTCCTCTGCTTCAGAACTCCTTCACCAAGTTTCATCCAATTCTGGCCAACTTATCCTCCGATTTGCCCAATTCTCCGACCTATGTTTCTAGGAAATCACAACACTAGCAAACGACATCAAATCATAGCATCCAAACATTTAATAATAAGAAATTTACTCCAATCAAACATGTAATCCATCAAAACAAGATAAGCAAGTCAATTCCTAACATAGATCTACATATGACATGAATATATGAACATGAGAAATAGTGATTTCTAATCAATCTAGGCCAACTTCATAGTTTACCATGTAATTAAAGTTAGAAAAGGTTTCATGGCCAAAAATCAATTTAAAATATGTTAAAACCTATAATTCTACCATATAAACATGCATTGTATAGTGAAACGACATATATCACTCATCGATTACCAAATTCAATCTATTCTTACGTAGACCTAATTCGGACAGCGAAGCAAAGCACCCTAAATCAAGCAATTTGCTTATCTCTAGCCTTTGATTGAGGATCTAATCCCTAACTCACAATTTAGTTTGATTTAGAAAGCAGTTTGGATGATTTTAGGTGAAATTAGGATGGATCTAGGGCTAATTAGGGTCTAAACCTGATTTAGAATGAGATGGAAAGTTTCCATTTGACTCATACAGACCCTATTTATAGTGATTCTCTAATTAGACTAATGGACCAACTAATGGGCTTCACTAATTGCACACTAATTCTGACTAGCATCTTTTAAAACTTAAAACAAGTATTACTTTCCACTCTACGGAAAGGAAAACCATCATTCTGAAGCAATGGAACTAGTTTAAGATCATAATCCTATCAAAATTTATAGCCCAAACAAAAATTTTAGGATCAAAATGGTCACATAGAAATTATGGAAAAATCATAGATGTGTAAAATGCCACTAAGAGTCATATTCTAAAATTATAGAATCATACAATCTCATATGAATAAAATAAAAATATTTTATGATCATCCGATACATAAAATACGGGTCGTTACAGTACCTAATGGTCAGGAACAATAGTATCATTGAAGTAGATACGTAAACCGCTTTAAATATAAATACAAGATGCCAAGTAGGTTGATTAGTCCAAGTCGATTGTATTGAACTAAATTTTTTTCTGGGGATATTCATTTTCCCGAAGAGATAGATAAGAGATCTACACACAAAAACATTTTAATACCACCGAAAATGAAAAATTCTAAGGAATCATTTTTTTTTGAAAAATTGAATTTATGTCCAATGAATCAGCCTATTAAAAATAGCATTTATTTTGGTTCAACCCTTAATAAGATATGAAATAGCTAATAGGATAAATTTAGCGGCATGACATCAAGTCTGTCCGTCTGCTTAAACAACTTTGCCAGCTTCTTGCTGACTAGCATAGCTCAAGGTCGTCTTCAGCATGGTCCATCGTCTGATTTAGTTTTAGTGCTGCCACATGCGGTTTGTAGGTTGTCTCTTTACCCCTCGTCCGGCTCAACATGCCCTCAGCCCCTAACTCTCAGCCCTCCCCTATCCTCTTCATGGTCCCAATGGTCAGCAGACCAACCCGGTCTGTCTTGTCACCTACGCATATGGGAGTAAGGCGACAAGAGATACATATATATGTAGCTACTCCTGACAAGAAGCATGTTCCATTTCCCTAGCATACCGTCATAACATAAATGCATTGAGTGCAAGGTAAGGTGGGACAGGCTTCTGATACAGTTCTCCTATTGACATTCATCTCAGCCACACATTCCTTTCATTTAGCCAGCTATCTCCCATCAAGCCCATTCAAACAGATCAACGACCATGCGTGCTTCCTGCCTATTTTACCGTACAATCATAGTCATCCAAGCATTAGTTCAACTACTATAAGAACACCATGCATTGTAACATCATAGGGTTGGTTGGTTTTTGGTCATGGCCTCCGATGCCAGGCTGGTGGATTGGTTTGTGAGTTGATCAAATATATCATGCATTACCACCGCAAAAAGGTTGGTCAGATAACGCATGGCCACGTCACCAACAACACAATATTAAAGAGTCCATTACTCGACAAACCCTTGATAGCTGCTTCATTGGTCTTAAGCGCCTCATCTTTTTTTATTATTCTGTTGTAGTTCTTTATAATCGTAAAAGAGACATATAGTAAGAAAGCTTCACAGTAAACGCAGATAGCTTTGCCAAACCACTTTATATCTTGTATCATTTACCTTTAAATGCTCATTTTTTCTCATCTTAGCTCTTAAGCCTAGCGATCAGCAAGTAATATTTGCTCTTCACGATGCATCATTATAATTCCGAGGTTGACAAAAAACATCATCAACGGAAACCATGATAAACTAAAATTAGCTTATCATTATGTATACTAATAATGAGAATAAATATACGTACACATATATTCGATCTTCATATGATAATATATTCATACACCTGTGATTTCGATCGAATATGATCATGCAATCAAAATTATTATTATGTTATCCTACTACTTATATAACCACTTTTCGATGGAGAAAAGACAATATTAAAACGTTAGGATTTTGACTCGAATTCAATTGTAATATTTCCCGTGTATGCAAGTGACCCTTTTATATAAAGGTTAGTTCTGTTTGTACATCAGAAAATGTTTTACATGCATAAATATTATACCAAGATAATATAGAACAATTTTTTACTTAACATACATTCTAGACCCTATTACGCAAATATACGTCCATGCTATCAATTTCACAGTCGCAACCACTGTTTATTCCCCCTTCTTCTAACTCAAAAACTTATTCATCTACTCAAGCACTAACCTAGTTTTTTTTCTCGAAAATGGCAACATCAATAGATCGATAAACCTAGGGGGTCATGTGCAAGAAAACAGTTAAATCCTGGGGGTTTTCTACGAGGTAACAATCAAGTCCTAGGGCGTCTCATATGATAATAAGTAAGTCCTAGGTATGCATGCATGTGCCCAAAGCTACCTAACGATGGGGGTATTTGCTAAATAGAAAATTCCAAGTCTTCCTTTTTTACAATGTTAAATATGGTTTTAGGATCTTAAAAGATTTGATTTGAGGAAATGGTACGTACTGTTTCTTTTCGATAGTAACAGTACGATGAGCACGTCGGTTGAACGTGTATAAAGAAAAATGAAAGCAAATTCATTTATTGCCAAGTAATGATCATATGCACATTAGTCATTAATCGCTGCAGAAATTGGAAGCTTTTGTTTGGATCATAGGTTTTCATTCTTATGGCTTATGGTGCAAATTGAGAAGTTCAGTATATATGTACAAGTTAACAATTAGCGTTATCCATCTAAATTTATTATGAAGGTTTCAGCAAGCTACAGTTATGGCATTAAAGTCCATGGATGAGTCATTTGTTTGTGAGACATTTGTTCTAAAGAATACAAAAAAAAACTCGATGATATTATATATTGCATCAGTCGTAATATTAGAGCATCAGTTGAAATTGCATCTGGGAAAAAGACTTCACCCATCATGTATTTGCATTATTTGTACATAATTTCTCAAGTGTTAAATTTATTATATGTGATTTTAGAAAAGATAAAATTTCGATATTTTGTTTGAGAATAATTTTGATAAAAGAGAAAAAACAGTGAAGATGTGATCTTTTATTCAAGAATGACCAAAAGTGGTACTGAGCTATGGAAACGTGGACATTACAGTTGGTGAAATAGCCTTAGGTTACCATAGAATGCTGAAGGGGAACTTTTCTACTTGCAAAAATTTCAAACGATGGTGTTCCTATTATATAAAATATAAGGGTATTTTATCTTAAATTCTTATGAAAAATTAATCATATATGCATAGTTTTATTTTGGTATATAATAGAATTAGCCTTATATAAATTCAACCACAATGGAGTTATAAAGCTATGAAACAACAAACACATATTTGCAGTTTTTTTTTTTCAAAATTTATAGCTGCGTGTAATAGTTTCTTACATGACAAGCGTGGTGTAGATAATGAATACAGGCCTACACTAGGAATAAATTTTTTGTCTGTAATCCAAAGCAATAAGTTTTTCATTCGTCGTTGTACAAGTCGGTTTAGTTTTTTGATGAAGAAAAAATTTAGGTAAAACAATGTCTTTTTATTGTATAATATGTAAAAGGAAAAAATAAGAAAAAAATGAAAGAAAAAAAGAAACAAAAAGAAGAAAGAAGAGCATAAGAAAAAAGTCTTAAAAATTGTAAGCAAAGCCGCCTTAGTGCGGCAATTAGCAGGTTTAGCTCTGAAATAATATATTTATAGTTAGCGATAACATTTAAGTGATAAATTTATAGTCAGAATCTCTAACAAAATAGCTATGTTCTGCATATTCTTTCTGTCCACTATGATTTTGAAGCTCTGAATACTAGAAAATGTCAGATGCAGTCCAAAACTGTATCATAGTCAGTAAAATTATTCATTGCAACTGAAAGAAAGTAGTAAAATTACATAGCATAATTTTCCTTTCTTACACTCAATGTTTCTTCAATCCTTCTTTGTTTATTCACTTTAGCAATGAAGTTCTCCACTCTCTTTTTTAATTCTTCCGCGTCCTCTTCTACAGCATCCTTTTCCATTACTGGAACAATTTCGATATCATGCAAGCCTTTGTTTCGATCAACATACTCTTCATATATATCATAAGTAGGAGAAGATGTATATTTTGACTGTCCATAAAGGATGAGAACTATGACATTGCACACAATGAAGAGGCTCTTAGGCTTTAAAAATACGAAAGTCAAGTGATCGAGCAACGACAATGCATTCGAAAACCAAAGAGGACTAGAGAGAAAAAGAAGAGTGGAAATTAACAGTAATACGAACTTACAGAGAAATCTAAATACTTGTGTTGTTTTTCTTCTACAGTTTCTCATAGTTTTCTATTCTAGTGTGAATGAATTGTGTAGGAAGATAAGGGTTAAATAAGAAGAGGCAGTGTCATAGAGTGAGTGGTGTATAAATTACAAGCTCAATGTGGTGTTTCTCACTAATTTAACTACTTTTTTCCCCTTCACACTAGTTAATCACTTTTGTAAAGTTTGCAGAGATTATTGGAGGCTCTTTTCTTCTTCTTTACTTTTCTTCCACTAGTTTGATGTTTTTGCACTATCATAGATATTCTGGATTTTGCAATAATGCTGAAACTGATATATAATAGCATTTATACACTGAAGTTCGAAAATATCTGAAAGGACTTTACTTCTATTTTATTTAAAAAAAATCCCCATAAATTTACCCAAGGTTCTGAAACTTAAATTATTACTGGTAATTGTGATGTTTGGAGATTTGGAAGACAAGTTTTTAAATAAAGACATCTCTATTTTGCTAAAGATCTTCGATTTAAGTTCTTATGGTCAACAATATTATTAGCTGTACTACTGCTACTGCTATTATTTTTCACGTACGAAAACCAAAGGAGGAACAATACCTCAAAATAAGAGGAAATTATGTGAAATAAACTCAAAAATTTATGTTTCTTTAAAAGAAAACTGGTTTAGATGTTAAAAAAGAAGATGAAACTTGTAGTCGCTTCATTTAATGAACCGCACATTAGAGATATACAACTTTTAAAAACATGTTTGATATATTACAGGGTTTAAAAATAGTGGATATAAGAGACAGTTGATGATTGTTTATATTATCTGCCACCTTTACATGTATACATGACCAAGCAAGTGTCCACTCTCCACTTTTTTGCATGATTTGAGTATTGAAAATGTATAACACTGCTGTCCATGACTACTGTAGGCATGTACTGCATCAAAAAAGACGTACAAGTCCATGTTTATGCCATCTTGAATTTTTAGTTCGTATTATAAGATATAGTAATAATCAAGTGTTTCAGAAGTGAAAAAAAATAAAATTGCAATCATCAATCAGAGCAACCTCAAATTATACAAGTATGTATAACTGTGTATGAGAACAAAGGGTTTACAACTTGTTAGTATAATTTTATAAAATAAGGAAACCACTACAAGTTGCACGCTATATTTGTTTAAATACATGTTACAGTTACACATATGAAGAATTGCATCATCTGGGCACTTGAATGCTTTTTGTTGGGTTCAAAAGGTTAAAGAATTCAAGTGGGCCTTTTAATCCGAGTTTGCAAGCCCAGAAATGGGCCGAAGGGAACAAATGGACGTTGTTTTGAATGAAACAGTGGCATGAAAAATGACTGTTGCACAGTCAAGAGACGCGGAGGACACAGAAATGCATATTCAACCAGCTGGAACAGGGTGCGGCCAATACGGGATAAATCACGTCCCTTAAACAATTTTAGACCCCCGATATCAAGCCTTCTTAATTTGATCAGTACCTCCGATTTTTTTATTTGTGGCCGCAGTTCTTCGGAAAAAATGATTACTTTTGCTCAAAAGATACTTCCAATCAAAGCAGTTTTTGTCCGCTGTGGAAGTCTATAGGATCTTTATATAATGCAACTTATATATAAGTGTGAGAGTGAACATTACAAATTACACTAATCAGAGAATAATAACTGAATATAAAGAAGGTAAATAATAAAAGCAATCACCCCAGATATTTTATATTGTTTCCGACCTTCCGTCCTACGTCCAGTTCCGAAGCTTCCATTCGGTATTTCCTTTAACCAAATAACCATCACTTCGCTCGGAGGAATATGATAATACAAAAGCATTTCTCTGATAGTCTTGTGTTGCAGATAACATGGATTTTGACTAATAGTACAATTCTTCCTATGATCTCATTTGAGTATGTGAATGTGAATACTTTGAGTTGTAGGAAGCAGTTTAACCAAAATGATATTTTGATTATGATAGATTGATAATATGTAAGCAAGAGATGCACAAATATGTAAATAGAGAGTAATAAGAAATCAAGAGAACCAGTTAATTATAATTCTCAATCTTTGAAGTATTTATAGGTAAAGAGATGCAGATGAGGATTTGTTACTATTAGATAAACTCTGTTTGATTTAATGGCTTCAACCGTTGAAGAAGAGATGCGATTATTCAATATGAACTGAAGCATCCTTCCAGATTAGAGCAGTTGCTATATGACAGACGTCTGTGGATTTTCCACAAACGTTTGTGGCTTCAAGGAATAATTTCCCAAAAATATTCATAGACGTCTATGGCTGGCCTTATTTGATTATCATAGTTTTTAATTCCAATGTTGAATGTATGAATTCGTGTGTGTGTGTGTGTAGACACACACACACACACTCAAAGTGACCTTACAGTATTTTTCTAAGACTCTTAATACACTAGTATAACCTTACTAATCATAGTATGGTCCATAAGTCTTTGTTTGTCTTCGAGTCTTGATATCTTTGAGCATGACGATCTCTTATGGTATATACCTATAATCTTGATAAGATATAATATATGTGATTGTATAGTTATTGTCATTGAAACCATAGAATGAAGGTTCTAACATTCTCCCCATTTTTGATGATGACAACTATACAATTGTTAGTTATAAAATAACCCCCTATATATATGCATATATTTCTCCCCCTTTGTCATTATCAAAATAGAAGAAAAGAAATTATGCATACATAAAATAGATATATAAATATAAACATGTCAAACAAGAACATAAGTTAAGTTAAGAACAAACATGAGTTTTAACAAGAGACATAAGTAATACAAAACGAAATAGAAGTTAAAAAATATAGTTCATAAAAGAAAGAAAAGAGCAAATGAACGAAGCTAGTTATACCAGTTTGAAGAATATGAAAATCCACCATAATTTTCATAATACTCCCAGTATGCTGAAGGATCTTGCTCGTATGCTGCTGGCCAATTAGTTTGATCGTTATATTCTTCATTTTCTTGAATGGAAAATCTTTGGAAAGCCATGTAATGTTGAAGGTGAAATTAGTGAGGGTTAGACAAGGACATGTTATCACTATCTTCTTCCTCCTTTTTAAGTTGTTCTTGCTCAATAGTCTTCCCTTTGTCTTGAGAAGTTCTTTCACGAGAAGTATGAGCATGGTAAATTGGTGTTTGAGTTTGAGGAGGTGGTGCAGGTGAAGGAGAAGATGACGATCGAGAAGATGATCTGCCACGTACTTTTCTCATCAATTTTCCTAAAGTGGAGACGACCTTTTCTAAGGTTCTTTCCACCTTAGTCATCCTTGTTGAAAAAGATCGTTCCAAACCAGTAATTCTATTGTTCAAAGCCCGTTGGTTGACCGTGATTAACTTTTGATTTTTAAGTTTTAAATCACAGATCAATTTGTTTTGCATTGGTTCAATATGTGCTTCTTGAATCTCTGAATCTGAATAGTATTCAGTAGTATGACTAGAGGAGCTAGGTTGCGGTGAAGGAAGAGGTGAATGAGTTTGTTGAGGAGCAGGAGGAGGTTGAAGACCCATATACATTTGTTGTTGCTGTTGCATGGTCCATTGTGCTAGCGAGATGATTGGAGGTGGTCATTGGGGAAGGTGCATTAAAGATTAAAAATGAGAAATATAAGAAGGTACCCTGAGACCATGTAAGAGACACATAATGTATGGTGCATATACAATGGAGCGTCGGTAGTGTGACCACTTTTAATTTCGTCATGAATAAACTTAGCTCAACTTATTTGTATCCCACCAAATATAGCATAGAGAACTTTATGATCATTTTCGTATATTTGTTCATGACTTCCTAAATGAGGAATTATCATATGATTTAATAACATAGGTTTTGGGCGTAAATAAACGGATTTCCACTATGGCATTCCATCCTCCCAAATTTGATGTGTTATTTCATCACATGGAAAATTTCTCTGGTCGGGAATTTCTTCTAAATCGAGTCTAGACGAGGAACAATCAAGTGTAGGACCAATTGTGTTTATGTTAGTTTTCAAAACGCGACCGTAAACACTTGTCCATAACCAACCGTTGTCATTTTCAGGCGTCCAGATATCACAACTACATAAGTTGGCGTAAAAAAGAAAGATTGCCAATTGATCAATTTATACCTTGTTTTTGTCAAAATTGATTAAATCTCAACAGCCGGAGGCGATGGTGTGTTCTTGAATTCCATATTCGCCAAACTTGCATAATTTGTAGAATGGGCTGGAATGAAGCTTTTTTTTGTTTTAGCTCTTCAAATCTCTTGTTAGCAATCATGCTATTTGGAAGCCACTCTGAATGTGGGCATCGGTGACTAGGGGGGTTTGAGAAGATGAAGATTGACATTTCTTCGATCTTTTGTTAACGGGAGTCTTTGCCTTGGGAGCCATTTTTGAGCAATTAGAGCTTTAGAAATTAGGGTTTTAGTGTAGATTGGAAGATAGTTTGGTAAATAGTTGAAAGGGGGTAAAAAATGAATATATAAGGCTATAACAAATTGAACCCGAGGTTGGTGACAGACGTCTGTGGGGTTGTTATAGACGTCTGTGGTTTCAGGGAAATTTTTCCCGAAACCAGTGACAGACGTCTGTGGGGTTTTCAAAGACGTCTGTGGTTTTAGGAAAAAAATTTCCTTTCTGAAACCAGTGATAGACGTCTGCGATTTTGTCCACAGACGTTTGTGTTGGTCTGTGCAGAATATATTTGGTTTGAAATTTAAAAATGTTTAACTTTTATTAAAAAACATTTCATACAACAATATATATATAAAATTATAATATCGAGTAAATATTTTAGACAAAATGCTATCATAACCTTAGTTTTTGTTAGAGGTTGAAGTTTCAAATTTGTTGTAAATCCGATGAATTCGGCTCAACCTTTGTTTCTTCAACTAACGGAGACCAACTTGGACGAGCTGGAGTATCAATCCAGTCTTGGTTTGATGGTCCTGCCTTGCATAAATTTCTTGGAGTAATGTTATAAGCTTTTACAGAAGTTTCTTTTAAACGAGGAGATTTTTGACGTATGCAATTTTTTGTTGGTGAATGTCCGCAAATTGCTAGAATGCATTTTTCGAGAAAGTTAAGATGAGATCCTTGACGTCGTTGCTCATAATACATTTCTCATTGAACTCCCATCATTTCTTGTTGATAGTGATATATTTCATCAACTTTTCTATTGAGAGATGTCGATTCTAGATCAACTGACCGTTTGACTTTCTTTTCCTTAGGAGAAACACCAGTTTAATAAGTAGGTGATGCAATAATGTTTAGAGAGGTTGATCGAATTGATGGAGGTGTGAATTTTGTTAGTGATACGTTGGTACTATTTGATCAAGGTGAGCTAAAGTCGATAGTCAAATAAGTGGAGTCGTGATCGGAAGACATGTTGAATAAAAATTGTTTGCAAACGGAGCTTGGTAAAAATATGTGTATTTAGTTTGCAGAAAAATTGGTTTATATAAAAGTTGTTTTACTATATCTAGAAGTTTATTTGTTAGAATAAAATTTTAGCCATATAATTTTAACAGAAGTTAGTTATTTTTATGAGGACAAAATTATTTCTAGTTAATTTTACAAAAGTTATTCTGTGCAATTTATATGATTTAGATAAAAAAAATTATCTTAGTTTACCAATTCATTGTAAGAACATATTCCTAGGTCTCATCTTAATTTTATAAAAGTTGGTTCGCTTAGTGGTTTGGTAAAAATATCCGTAATTTGATTTTCGGTATGCAAGTTCAAGTGATATAATTCTTTTTTCAACATTATCTCTTAAGAAATGGTGACAAATATCAATGTGTTTTATTCGAGAATGATTAATAGGATTTTTTGATATATTTATAGCACTTGTATTATCACAATATATAGGTGAACTTGTTATTATTTTACCGAAATCTTGAAGAGTTTGTTGCATATATATTACTCGTGCACAGGCTAAGACTGCTGATATGTATTCGGCTTCATATGTTGAGAGAGAAACACACTTTTGTTTTTTTACTAAAACAAGAAACTAAAGATTGACCAATAAAATGACATGTGCCACTTGTGCTTTTCCTATCAGTTTTGCAACCACCGAAATCAGCATCACTATACGACACGAGTTTGAACGAGCTACCTCTTGGGTAGAAAAGTCCGTAGTCTTTGGTGTTGGTTAAGTATCTTAGAATTCGTTTAACCGCACGATGATGTGATTCCTTCGGTTGTGCTTGAAATTGTGCACTTAAACATACGCTCATCATAATATCCGATCTACCATCCATTAGGTATAATAGAGATCCTATCATACTTCGGTATAATTTTGATCGAAACCTTTTTCATCTTTATCTTTATCTAAATGTAGATTAGTGCTCATCGGAGTTGGTTTACTTGAGATATTTTTCGTTCCAAAATGTTTTAATATATCTCGATAGTATTTTTCTTCATTTATAAAAATTCCATTTTCTAGTTGTCTTATTTGCAAACCTAAAAAATAGTTTAATTCACCCATATGTGATATTTCAAATTCGTTTATCAGAAAATTCATTACACAATTTTTAATTAGTTGATCCAAATATAATGTCATCAACATATATTTGTACAATTAATATATCATTGTTTTCTCGTTTTATAAATAAAGTGAAGTCAATTTTACCAATTTGAAAACCGGAATTTTATAAATGAGTTTTTAGTCTTTCATACCAAGCATGAGATAATTGTTTTAACCCATATAGAGCCTTTTTAAGTTTAAATACATGATCAGGATATTTCTCATGAACAAATAGTGGAGGTAGTTCAACATAAACCTTTTCTTTTATAAAGCCGTTTAAAAAAGCACTTTTTACATTCATTTGAAAAAGTTTAAAATTGTGATGTCATGCGAAAGCAAATAATGTTCGTATTGCTTCGAGACGTGCTACCAGAGCAAATGGCTCTTCATAATCAATTCCTTCTTCTTGATTGTATCCTCGAGCTACTAATCTTGCTTTATTTCGAACAATGTTTCCATTTTCATCCGCTTTATTTTTAAAAACCCATTTTGTTTCAATTACAGATTGATCGTCTGGTCTCGGTACAAGTTCTCATACGTCATTTCTTTCAAATTGATTAAGTTCATCTTGTATTGCAATAATTCAAAAATCATCCTTTGATGCTTCTTTATAATTTTTAGGTTCAAAATTTAATATAAATGCAACTTGACTCATTTGATTTAACTGTTTTCTGGTTGATACTTTTGTATTTAAATAACCGATAACATTATTAGTTGGACGGTCCTTTAATATCCTAGGTGGTGAAGTTATTACATTATCATTATTGTTATTGATATTATTATCATTATTTTCATGTATATGTATATTAGTTTTATTTATAACTTCTTCATCATCATCATTTTTATTATTTTTAAAGTTTTTATCAAATGAAACATGAAGACTTTCTTCTATAATGTTTGTTCGTTATATAAAATTCTATATGCTTTACTTCGATCCGAATAGCCAACAAAAATTCCTTCATCAGCTTTAGAATCGAATTTTCTTAGATAGTCTTTTATGTTTAAAATAAAATATTTTGATCCAAATACTCGAAAATACGATACTTTAGGTTTCTTTTAAAAAAATATTTCATAGCATGTGTTTTTAGTCATTGGTCTAAGTGTTACACGATTCAACACATAACATGCGGTAGCAACAGCTTCAGCCCAAAAACTTTTTGGTAGGTTACTATTATTTAGTAAGGTTCGTGCACATTCTTGTAAAGTTCGATTTTTTCTTTCCACAACACCATTTTGTTGTGGTGTACGCAGAAATGAAAAATTATGACTAGTCCCCTTTCTGTTGCAAAAATTTGTAAATAGTTCATTTTCGAATTCACAACAATGATCGATTCGTATACTTTTAATTTTTAAGTTCATAAAATTTGTAATTCCTTTAGCAAAAATTTTGAACATTTCAAAAGTGTCACTTTTATGTTTTAAAAATAATATCCAAGTATATCTTGAAAATCATCAACAATTACAAAAACATATTTGTTATGATTTATCGAGCGTACTTGAGTTGGTTCGAATAAATCTAGATGAAGTAGTTCGAGAGATTGCTTTGTGGAGATTTCCTTTTTAGATTTAAAAGAACTTTTCCTTAATTTTCCAAATTGATAAGCCTCACATAGGTTTTTAACCTTGTAGTTGATTTTTGGTAATCCTCCAACTAATTCATTTTTAGCTAGTTTGTTGATATTCTTAAAATTTATGTGACAAAAACGTTTATGCCATAACCATGGATCATCATGATTTTCGACTAAGCATAAATTAGTGTTATTTTTGACATTCATGTTTAAAACATATATGTTTCGATTTTTAAATCCTTCAAAATTTAGATTTTTATTTTGGTCAAAGATATTGCATTTTTTTTCTTGAAATAAATTTTAAATCCCTTATCACATAATTGACTTATACTTTATAAGTTATGTTTCAAATTTTCAACCAATAAAACATTAGTAATAATAGGAGAATTAGAAATACTTATATTGATGACTTCTCCAATGCCGATGACAAATCCTTTTGAATTATCTCTGAATGTCACCGTGCCACCATCGATATACGTTATATTGGATAACATATGAGCATTTCCAGTCGTGTGCTTGGAGCAACCATTACCAAGTATCCATTTCACTTTACCTTTTATTTTAATTTTGGGTACTTGCAAAATAAAAAAAAATTAATTTGTACCCATATACTTCGTTTAAGGTCTTACGTGTTAGTGGAAGAAGGTAGCCATATCCAAGAGGATTTGGCTCCTTTAGAAATGTAATTATTATTATGTACAACTTTCTTTAAATATTCATCAATATGCTTTTGTATAATTAGTTTATTATTTGTTTTAGGAATCCATATTTTGACCATACTTGTGTATGAATTCTTAATTTTAGCTTCTAACTTTGGGTTTTTGAATTTTGTGTATAATGTGTTATACTTCTTTGACTTTTGTTTGCTTTTAAAACCCATTCCATTTCGGTTTCCAGATGGTTTAGATATTTTAATTAAATTTTCTAAATTTCCTATTCCTTTGTTGAATTTTATCACATTATTTGCTATTTTATCTAAGATACTTTAAAGATCACAAATTTATCCTTTCTGAAAACAAAACTTTCTTCTTGGAAAGACTATTTTAAAAAAATATCATAGCCGAATTTATACTTATAAATCTCTCTCGATTTATCACAAATCAATTTACATTTCTAATTTCATAAATACCTCCAAATTCCAAAATAGAATCCACTATTTCTTTCTAAACCGATTTCCATATCTCATTATAAATTCTCAATATGAATTTATATTTCCAATTTATTAAATGATAATCATTCCACTTAATTTATAAACATTGTTTATAAATCTTATAAACTAATTTCCAGTTTATAACAGCTTTATATTACCAAAATCCAATTATAAATCGCTTCCAATTAAAAATTCCATTTGGAAATCTATTTTTTAAATAATCCAAACTATATACAAAACCATTCAAATCTCGATTCTGACTTCCATTTCATATTTAAAGAAATCTCATTTAATAATTCATCATTTTAAAAATACTCAATTGAAAATTTTCCATTTGAAACAATTTTACGAAATAGCTAATTAAATATCCAAATCAAATTATTTATTTTATCCAATCAATTTTTTTAAATCCCAAAATTTTATATAAATATTTTCATTTCTAAATTGCCTTTGAATTTCCTTTTTAAAATTCAAAAATATTATTTGTGTATTTACAATATCACAATTAAGGCCTGCGCTACTATAGCATCCAATCAATCAAATCACACAACAATCCACAACAGATTATTCAATTTCATCATATATCACTATATATGGAAAACAATAAATATATTTTAGGAATCCAGTTGGATCCCTCCAACCTGTTTCCTTGCATCCACAGATGTTATATAACATAAAATACCAATCCCGCTTCGAGGTGGGATATCGCGGTAATATAGGGTCATCCGCTATTATGCGGGGCGCATAATGTCTCATTCGCTCCAATCGACGGGAATATACCCAACTACTAATACATATATACTAATATATATAATATAACATCCAACTGATAATAATTTATAAATTCATCCAATCAACCAATAATAATTTTTTTTATAACCAGCAATCCAAAATGAGTGAGATTTACTCACCTTGATTTTTACTTTGCAATCCGTTCCAATTTTTAATTAAAGTGAACTGACATTCAATTTTATCTAAAATCCTAGCTGACTCCAAAAATCTCCAAACCAATTTTATTGAGTAGCACTCGTCGATGCAATAGCAGCGTGACTCGTCGCGTTCGATTTGGACCTCGTATGATTACGTTATGACATTTATAAGCATTCGAATTTAATAAAACAATTATATTTACTTTAATTGCAAAATTTAACTTAATTCCCTAGATGACCGCACCTCCTTATTTCGACACCATCGACGCTCCATGGAGAATCCCAAAGAAACCAACGCCGAAGCCTATCTTCACCTGAATCTCTCGTAAATCCAAACCCTAGCTTCCATTATAACTGTCGAACTCCCCCCATGTTCGATCGCATCCTACTACATACTCGAACATCACCAAATTGTCGTTCTGTTTTATTCGATTTTGTTTAGAAATGGTTTTCGAATTCTTTTTTTTTTCTTCTTTCTGTGAATCTGTGTTTTTTAAAAAGATGAAAAGAGGGAGGCACGATTTTAAAAGGAATAGGTAGATATGACATGGGTAGGGTAGCATGAACAAATCAGGGTAGGTCGGCCTGAGTAGGGGTTGACCTTTTTATCTATATTTTTTTATAACAAAAATTTCTCGTATAACATATCCTGAAATCACGAACTCCTATTGAGGCGTGTCGCCTAGTGTTCTTAATGTTAAACCCCTATTTCGAACCCAATGGAACAAGTCTCGTGGCCTAATTCGATCGTATACAGAAGATAGTCTTTTGAACCCAATTATTATATTAAATTTCTGATATTAATTTCAACGCGTTTCTATCCCGTACGACCAACCGGTAACTCCAAACGCTACGAAATTTGAAATTCGATAATAATACACTATTACGGATCCAATGGAACTAGTTTCGTCGAATTTCGAGACTGTGCCCCGGATCGCTATTTTAACGCGTCGATTAAATCGACGATTCAAAATTATACGAAATCACTTGAAATTTCAGTTTTAAAAACTTATTAACTCAATTCTAATTCAAATAGAATTTCTATCAACATTAGAAATCATTTAGATTCATATTCAACTCAATTTCAATTATTCACCATTTCCGTTTTTCGATAAATCGTTATATTTGAAATTTTAAATTCATTCTATAATTTTCAACCAAAATCTTCATATTCAAAAATCAATTTATATTCCAAATCCAATATTTAAAACCATTTAAATATTCAAAATTAAATGTCAAAAAATCCGGGTCGTTACAAGCTTTCACTGTATCCAGTAGTTATGTTTATTTCCAATGTGACTGTACATTATGTATTAGTACTTTAGGTAGGCTGATATAACAGTCCTTGTTGGGACTAGTACTTGTTGTAACTTTGATGTAACATTTTGGAGTAACCATATGTACTATTCTATGATGATGTATATGGAACTTTGTCTTTTGTGAGAAAAAACTGTATTAACTTTCTTTGTCTTTTATTTTCTTTACACCATGACCTATCTTTTGGACACTTAAATGATCGGCACATGAATACCGATGATGTATTAATTGTCGTCTTTGGGTGTAAGAAACGCAGATCGTTATACTAACACTGGTACGAATTTAAACATCAAACAAATAACTCACCTATACGTACATAGTATCGACACAAAGCAATAACACATGTGCCTCCAGGATAGAACAATACTCAATAAATATTAGAGATCACAGAGTAAATTGCAGCGAATATATATATATATATATTTAATATAGAACATATGTCCAATATACATCATATTGTTATACACATGAGAGACTATATAGTATAGGATAATAATCAACAATATTAAATATCTAGTCTCCACTAAGCTCGGATAATGCAAACTGGTCCTGTAGTCCTATACTTCAAAAGTCTTGGACTGACCCGAGTATTATATAAATAATAGATGACTCAGACTATATCTAAATATAGAGGTCAATACATATATAAATATAGATTATAAATAGTATAATAACCATAACATACAAACAGTAATATAACAAAATAACAGCAATCACGAAACCAAGCATAAAGATGTACCACCCATATAAAATTACATCAAATATTATCCAATGAAACAATATCAAATGGGTGAATCATTCATATCCAAAATCATCATCAAAATCCATGAATCGTCAAATATGAGATGTCATCAATTATAACTAGGCTGTAAATAACATCACCCAAGTATAACTCTCAACATCAAATAATAGAATTCCAACATCAATATAAATTTAGGCTGCCTATCAAAGAAACCATATGCAATAAAAGGTATGAGAATCATCCATACTCTGGATACCTATCTGGATATAATCTTATCTCCTCATATATGAATAAATCAGAGTAAATCGTGATGGGGAATGACTTTACGACAGACATGAAGTCCCAAGTAGAGTCATATATACTTCATTATGTGGTCACCAATCCCTAGGTCACCTAACCCACATCTATATTCAAGTAAGGTTTATCAAAAGAATATGCCAATCTACCACTCCGTTAGAATCTGATGGGAGAATGATGGTCATTTGCCCGCTTTAGGAGCCTAGGGTCACCTAACCGGATTTGCTCCTACAGTTTTATGTTATCTTGACGGACATCATGACACATATCCACCAATGGCATGACAATATGTAGCCTTGGTTACGACCCTGCTTTGCCTCAGTAGGTAATAGACCGCTGGCTTATGCGACAACAGGGGCTATAGGGCACCTACTCTATGGGTCACCTAACCCAAATCTCATGATATAGGCTACCTACCCTGCTCAAACCTATGAGCATCACCTCACATAATTAAGTCTCATAATACTATTCCCATCACCTGAGTGCAATCTACTTACAATGAATAACCGAATAAATATCACAATAGCATCTTATTCCACTGTGTGATACTCAAACATTTATTCACTATATATAAACTTCACTCAATCTCCAAATACTCTATATAACGAGTCCAATGGATAACCGGAGAAATATTACCGAATGTCCCATACCAAATGGTATTATAACTCCGTTTATTTAGATTCTTTACCACCCAGAATTAAAATCGTCATAAACAAAATATTATAAATATAGCAATATCACAAATCCGTAAAGAAGGATATCATCACTCTGTTACATCAAAACTACCAGTCAAATCAATATCAACGGTGAATCATACATAATATCCAATTCAATATAAAAGAAATGAGAAATCAAAAAGTATAATGAAATAAATTAATCATATATATATATATATTAAACAATCAATCAATATTTAATAAAGAATCATTCATAACAACAAAATCAATGTGGAAGAAATAAGAAATCATAAAAGTGTGGTAAAAATCATTTAAACAAATAGGTAGATTGAACATCTTACACTCTTAATTATTCTTAGTAATTATAAAATAACTTTTTAAATTACTTATAATGTTAAGTAGAGAATATTTCCTATTTTCAGAAATTATATAAATTTCTTAAATAATTATTTAAGACCATTTCTTTTCAATAAATTAATAATTTTAAGTAAAACTTCTCCTTAATCAATTTTATATTCTAGAATTAATAAAACTAATAAAACATTTATATATCAAATACTTTCACACCATTTATATAATACCAAAAATAAAGATTTAACCCTATAATTTACTTTCGGATCTTTGTTTATAAACATTTTAAATCATTTAAAGAATTGAATATAATTTATATAATGTACTATATAATGTTATATGGTTTATTTCGAAACAAATTTATAAACTTTCAAATATATTACATTCATTTCATACCATAGAATATAATACAAAGTCTTCTCTTTATACTCAAACTAATTAGAAATATGACATTTTCCTTTATATTATATCAAATTTGAAATTTTTATATTAAAAAAGGAGATTGTTATTTATTCAAAACATATCTAAAATCATTTAATTATTTCATAAAAAGAATTCTATAATTTTCCAAGGTATGAAAACTCTTTTAATAATATTTAAATAACCTTTATAATAAAAATCACTTAAATAATATATCATTTCCATAATATATTTTATAAAATAACAATATATTATATTTTGCCTTTAAAACAATCCCAAACTTATGGTATATTATAATAGTAATTTTAAAAAAGTTTTATAACCAAAAGAAACTATACTTATATATATTTATAACTAAAATTATATTTTTAAATATAAAAATAGCCGAATTGAATAAAATATAGTAAATTATTTGTAAAATACTTTTAAAAAAGACTTTCAAACTCTTAATTCCAAAGCCTTTCAAAATCTTTTTAATATAAGTAAAATAAGTGAAACATCTGTAGAATTCACTCACACTAACATTTGAATATGTATATTGATCAATTCACAAATGAACAGTTCCTTTTGTAAATTAACATTTCCAACCAACACAATCAACCAATTCCAATAGCCATATACCCAACAATCCAACATTAATAAAAAATAATTCAACATGCAATTCAATAAATAATCGGGGTAATATATATATGTGTGTAAGGAATAACTAAAAAATCCAATAAAAGTATAAAAATGAAGGACACGCTGTCTAAGGTAGGAACGGTTACAACAAATGAGATCCCTCCGAAGCCACCCGATCCACGACCACCGGGCGCCCCATCAGCGATGACATGGACTTAAGCATTGACTGAGACTGTCAGTAGCAATTTGGCACAGGCAATTTCTGTTGAATCTCAAGATGTGGACTTGGAGTTCATTTCACCAGTAAGTACGAATGGAATGAATACGTTCAAAATCCCCAAATTCAATAATCAGTTGGCATTAAATGAATGGAGGCATACTATTGTTGCATATGTACCGGGTAGCAGACCCCTCTACAAACAATTTATGGAATTTGTTGAGAAGGCTTGGAAGCCATCTGGACGTATAGATATATAATAAAAATAAAGTGGCTTTATTGTGGTAGGATATGAAAACGCTGACGATTATAATCGAGTTATTTGTTCTGGACCTTATATTTATAATTCAAAGATTGTTATAATCAAACAATGGAAGTTGAGTATGAAATTCACACGTGATTATTTCACTACTGTTCCAATATGGATTAAACTATTAAACTTGGATCTAGATTTGTGGAATAATAATGTTATTATTCGAATTGCGTCCACCCTTGGAAAGCTAATTCGAATGGACACAAATACTATTAAGGAAACACGTTTGAACTATGCTCGAGTATTATTGAAAATAGGTGTTTCATTTGCATACAATATGTGATTCATGCTACAAATGCTAAATACATGTTTCATATGAATATAAGCCTAAACCTTGTGATCATTGTATGGTGTTTGGATATAGTACAAGAAATTGAAAATTTTCTACAAGTAAGTCCTAGCAACCTAAATCTTCTACTGGGATGAATGAAGGCCAATTTCAACCTCGTACAAATAAAGCCACTGCTGACAGTGATACAACTACAAAGAAATAGCCACACACATTTGTTTTTGCCCATAAAGGCCACAATATATGCACAGAGATACATCAGCATAGTTCAGGAATGAGTGAGCATCAACCAGTATTTGAAAAAGGTAAAACCAAAGACAGTCCTGCAAGCTGGTTCATCAGAAGCAAACGAGTTCTAGTTTAGAGGATTTTAGGGCTGCGGACGACTTGTTAGGTGTCAAGACCCAAAAGTCGACCTTCGAAAATCGGCACCCGTACTTCCCTTGTACTCAAAATGCCGTAGATTCAAATGCCGAATCTGGTTCTCGGGAGCTTATAACACAGTTAAGTAAATAACACAGCGGAATAAAAGAATAATACATTGATATACAATATCTGATACAACAGAGTGATACAATGAATATCAATATACATCAGAGATATGATACAACAAATAGCAGCGGAATAGAAAACGATAACACCAGCAGTGGAATAGAATATCTCCATCTTCAGAATGCCAATCCAGATATAGCTCGAACTCCAAATAACGATGCACAAAGATGAGCAAGTGCAGTCCATATCCAAAGACCGAACTAACTCCAGATAATCTACTAAATCTGAATATCTGAAAAACCAAACTCTAGACTGCTCGTGTAGAAAATTTTTGAGCACCCAGAGTTTAGGAAAGAAACAATAAACTCCGGATCAGTCATGGGACTGGTGTGAGCAACAAAAACAGTTTATCTTTAAAACAAATAGCAAAGAATTTTAAAGTCAATTCGCAATGCTTTTGGAAAATGAAACTACCATAAGACCTCCCACCACACACACAATGCAAACGCAGACTTGGAGGAGATTTCTTCTTATGATAGTCAAAGATGCTTACTACGCAAAAATCAAATCATTTTTGATATTATTACTAGTGCATAGTGCAGAAAGTAATTTCGAAAGTAGAATATCAATCTTAGCCAGCATAGGTACCATTATAGTATGCCTACTATAGCTACCATATTAAATGGCAGGTTCTACAACTAAAACCGTACAAGGTTCGTATTGTTTCTTTGGATTTCCAACAAATGGTCAGGCTAAGGAACTTCCTTTTCCACGATGGGTACGTCCCTGGAATAGACGACCCGAGAAATAACCTAACATTACGGTTAGATCTCTGCCAACACAAGGCCGGGTTACCTCTGCAAAAATAGGTAACTACTGACACGCGTATGCCATCCCCCGATCGTCACCGATCTTCCCGAGGATCCCCGATTTCCAACAACCACAAAGTAATAAATTTGCAGCAACCACAGAGGTTAAGTATCTGGGCTCCATACCATGATACCACATTTATCCAGAAGGAATGACATACACTAAGGGGCGCTACTCCCTAGAACCTTGCCGCATCCTTCCTGTTTTGACCATTTCCGGGGTGTGAGGCTCGACGAAGTCTCGTCCACAAAGCTACGCTTTGTCACAAAGCCATGCTTCGGGTCAAACAAATGATCAACCTATGATCACAAAGATATAAGATCAAACAAATGATCATATCACAAATGATCAAACACTGATCATCACACAGCAACACTCAGCATGCCACATTACCAAATTGGGATATATCGCTGATAAATTTCAACTACATAACCTCTGAGCTCGTACGTCTCAGAGAAGGGTGTTAAGCTAAGAGAATAAATTCTCCGCCACCAAACAGAAATGTATTTGAAAGAAATCGGCTTTATATCTCAAAGTGTAATGTCAGACATGTATCCATACAAGTCTGTTCCGGGTTCGAACAGAACCGAAGGCACTTCTCACGAAGCCCTTGCAAATCCGAATAATTCTCAATCACGTCCGGACTTCCCGTCACAAAAGAGTGATATAAATCTCTATACCGGCACGACTCAGTGCAGAGACATTCGACAGGTTGTCCTTTCATTTTCGAAAAATATCCGGTCTTCAACACCGGTCTTCAAATGCTATCCATATACGACGTATCACTATTCGGAATGAGTTATACGACCCAAAGGTCCTTTCCCGGCTAACCCGAATAGTGAGCGAAATATTTAAAAACATACGGATATTGGGATTTCAATTAAGTCACAACTTAAACCCAAACTTTCTTTACAAATGGTTTAACAAATTACCATTTTAATCTTTTTAAACAAAAAGATTCAATTCACAAAGTTTACTTAATTTCACAAAGATTCATTCACAGATTTTCCAAATCAATTTCCCTTTCAATTTGATTAATTCGTTAAATCTTTAAATCAAGATTTAACCGATAGCTTTCAAAACAATTTAACTTTGAATGGTTTAAACAAATCATCATTTTAAATCTGTTAAAGATAAACAGATTTGATTCATAGCTTTCAAAAAGAGTTCATTCATAACTTGGAAAAACCATTTTTCAATTCAATCTTGAAATTCCTTTAATTAAACTGGAATTTCATTTCTTATCTGAAAGCTTTTACCTTTTGAAAACAAATAGTTTCATTTCAGAAAATCTGATTCATTCATACGAGTTAAAGTCTTTGGGTTAAATCCAAATTCTCATAATTACATTTTTTAAATGGTTTAAATTCAGATAAACACATTTATAACATTTTCAATCACTAGTTTTAAATCATAGGATTCAATTTCAAACTTGAATTCAAATTTAAATCAAATTATTTAAATTTTCAAAACTCGATTAAGTTATTCAAAATAACTTTTATATTTGAAATTCCATTTCAAAAGCTTTTCACTTTAAACCCCAAATTTCTAATTTCAAAATCAATTGAAATTAAAATTTCAATTTCAAAAATATCAAATTTAAATTATCTGTGACTTAATCGATTTCCACGTGAAATCCATATTTGTGTGTGTAAAGGTGTGGTCCAGGGGTTCAACACAATAGTGCTACATCAATCATCACATAACAAAATACAGGATATAGTTGATAAGCGATATGAACTATAACGCTTATCGTTCATTCACAGATCACAGATATATATATCACAGGTAAGTAAACTACAGATCACAACATAAATCAGGGTGTATCACAAAGCATTATATATCAGGGATATCAAACAATTAAATCATCCAATCAAATCCAAACATTCACAAGTGAATTTATTAACCAACTAATTAATTTAAATAAGATGTTTCAATTATTAATCCGAGTTAATTATCATGATTTAATTTCAAATTATTTGAAATAAATTCCCTTTCGAATTCATTTGTTAATCTTTATTAACTAATCAATTTTAAGTAAATGAATCAATTAAACCTTTAATTATTTACAAATAATTTACTCAAATTTCAAATCATCATTTAATTGATTACATTCAGTAATTATCTATTTATTTCTTCTCTAAGTAATTTTACTTCATTAATTTCATTAAGTAATTATACTTAACTTAATATCAAGTAATTATTTTTAAGTTAATTTGTAATCAAAAGATTATTTAAGATAAACCATTTATCTTAACTAATTACTTAGTTTTATCATTTGAATCTATTTAATTTAACTATTTGGAATCATTTCCATACTAGAACATTGATTGATTAAAGTTTAATACTAAATCATTTCGAAACATTTGTTAGTTACTTAATTGAATACCAAAACAATTTATATTAAAAACATTCAACTTTAAATATCTAAACTTGAACCAGTTCGAGATCTTGTTTTAATAATCTTTACTTTGGAAAATCTAGTTTACAAGCTTTCTAAAAAAAAAACTTATTTATTCAATTAAACTAAAAGAAACAATCTTGTCTAACAAAATTTATTTGAAATCTGTTAAGTCATAAATCCCAGAAAAACAGAACAGGTCTTGTTGAAAACCTGTTCAACATATACACTCGAGACCTTCCCACCTTGCTTCGAGTCAAATTGAAGATTTCTCGAGTACATACATATCTTTCTCGAGTTTGGACCCCAGAGTTCTTTCTTCCCCAAAACTTCGAACAGCCGCTGATACTCGTATACATAGGTGCACGTGTACACCCCACAACGACGTCTCCGACCATCACTACATCGACGAGTAAGTAGAGTATCACTTCCAGTTCCGATCCCAACCCTCAGCACCACTGCAGTGCCTCTCGAACTCGAATTCGAGCAAATGAAGTCTGGAACCAAACTCGCGACCAAACACAAAAGCCTGTCATCACCTCGACTTCGCAGCCCCGTCCACCGGAATCCCTCCAACTCTGGTTACGACCTCGTCTACGGCCTAGCTACCCTTGCCCAAAACCCGAAAGCACTCGATCGCTTGTAGGGGACGTGGCGATCAAAATATTCATCCTAGATAACACTAGGTTTACAAACTGAAAACGACCACTGCAAACTCCACGGCTACCTGATCACCCTCCGGCCATTTTCCCCGATTCCTTGGTCACTCCTCTGCCCTCCGACCCAACCCTGACAACTCCGGTCGACTCCAACGACCACAGCAACTCAAAATGTATGAAACAGAGAAACTTGAACTGCTCTTCAACCCAAGTTTTAAAAATTACAATTCTTGTCTTAAAAATCTTAACTTTGTGTGAAGTTTCGATTTATACTTCTGGTTTCTTTAAACAAGAAGTTTGATTTAAACATATTTAAAATTTGACTCGGTTTTCTCGAATTACCAGAGGTAGTTATAGGTTATTCCAGCTTTAACCTATTTTTAATATTTAGATAACAACCAAACAAACAACTCTTATTCATATCCCAGATTCAACTAGTTGGTAGATTAAAAGATGGAGGCTGGTTTTCATATATACCCAAAAACAGATAACAGAATATCAAAAATAGATACAGGTATCACAGAGCAGATACACGCAAATTCCAGTCATACACATACAAGATATAGAGAAAAACATTCCAATAACTTAAGTTATAAGTTTAAAACAAAACTGTTACTCACAAGAAGTTGAAGCAGAGAAGAACAGATCACCCATGTTGAAATAGTTTGAACTTGAAAAACTGGAAAATGTTTTCCACTTTGATCTTCTTGCCTTGCTGTTGTCTGATGTTTAATTGTATTTGATGTTTTAATTGAAGATTTTTGTTAAAGTTTGAATGATGACTACTTTTAGTTTTCTCAGCTTAAAGAACGAAACTGGGATGAAGAGTTGGATATAAGAAAAATGAAGTTTACTGGGTATAAACTTTGTACAGGGTGTGTTCATATTGTACAACATGTTGATAAATGTTTTGTACCACAATTCAGAGATATTTTCTCTTCTGTTGGCTCCAGATCTTGCTTGTAGCCGAGATGATAAATTTGTGGTGGCTAACATTAATTGCCTTGTACTTCATGTCTCTCTTAACCAATTTGTATACTTTTATTTCTTTGCTATTTCTTTTCTTCTTGTTTCGGCTGAAGGTACTCTATGTCTTCATGTTCATATTTTCTTCATTTCTTTATGTTATCTGTTTTCACACTTATGCTTGAATATATTTCTTTGCTTACTCATATTTATATTTGCTTGCTTCTTTTACAAGTGTTGTCTGGTTTGTATGTTTTCTTTTCTTTTGCCTTGTAATATAAATGAATATATTGTTACATACTTGAATATATATTAGTGTTTGTATTTTCTTTTAGTTTATTTTATTTTATTACGTTAAAATGTAGCTAATTTGTTTACTTTCTTGAATTATACTTTGTAATATTACTTGATAATATATATAAATTCCTATAGTTAAGATGTTGTTAAAATTAAGCAAATGTTCTACTTTTTATTTTATGAAAATTTATCTTATATAAATTTCTATTTCTAGTTTTAAATATAAATTATTATTATTTCATATTTATTATATTATATTATTTCGTAAACTCAAACCATTATTAACCATCAACACTAATATTTATTATTATCAATTATTATTAAACCATTCATTTACGATTAAATTTCAAACCAAATATATATATATATCTATATATATATTTCAAATTCGCTCATATATGCTCACACATATATATTCACATATATATAATATTTACAATATTTAAATTTTAAATGATTCAACATAGAATACATTTGGATTCGGGGAAGCTCGCACCACTTAAATTGATTAAGTTCACAACTTTAATTCAAAAATTGAATTAATTATCAATTTAAATATTTATAAAATTCGGGGTCGTTACAAACTTCCCCCCTTAAAAGAATTTCGTCCTCGAAATTCGCAGGCACGAAACAAAGACAGATGAAGAATGTTTCATTAACTCAAACTGAACATTTATTCTGCATTTGGCTCACCAAATCAGAATATCAATAACAGATACAAGAACGAATCTGTTTTAATACTTCATAAGATACTCGGGTTATCCAGATCTACGAAATATACAAGGGCATCGATTAGTTCAAAGGGATAACTAACTATTCGTAGAACATATCCGGACCCAAGGAATAGATAGATAGATGGATACGATTTCAAAACTTTTTAGTTTAAAACTAAAATATACCTATCAACCATAGCAACCAATGCAAACAATTCATCCAAACAAACAATTTTGGCTTATCCGGAGTTTACGTCCCATATTAATATATATCGAATCTTCTTCCTGGATCTACCAGAAATTATCGAAGAATTGAGAAAAGATGACGAACAAAGAGATCGATAGAGAAAAGATTGCTTCCTTATTGTTACAGAGTATTGACCATTTATAGTCGTATTCCCCTGTCCCCTATCTCATCCTCTTCTTGCACTCATACTCACTATTAGTGGATAGTAAGAGAATTTACTGAGGCTTACGGACGGACATCTGAGAATTACTCATTCTAGAGTTTACTTCACTCTATCTCTAATGAGCTACTTAATGTGTTATACTCCTAAGCTAAAGTTCAACCTTAGCTCTGATACCACTTGTCAAGACCCAAAAGTCGACCTTCGAAAATCGGCACCCGTACTTCCCTTGTACTCAAAATGCCGTAGATTCAAATGCCGAATCTGGTTCTCGGGAGCTTATAACACAGTTAAGTAAATAACACAGCGGAATAAAAGAATAATACATTGATATACAATATCTGATACAACAGAGTGATACAATGAATATCAATATACATCAGAGATATGATACAACAAATAGCAGCGGAATAGAAAACGATAACACCAGCAGCGGAATAGAATATCTCCATCTTCAGAATGCCAATCCAGATATAGCTCGAACTCCAAATAACGATGCACAAAGATGAGCAAGTGCAGTCCATATCCAAAGACCGAACTAACTCCAGATAATCTACTAAATCTGAATATCTGAAAAACCAAACTCTAGACTGCTCGTGTAGAAAATTTTTGAGCACCCAGAGTTTAGGAAAGAAACAATAAACTCCGGATCAGTCATGGGACTGGTGTGAGCAACAAAAACAGTTTATCTTTAAAACAAATAGCAGAGAATTTTAAAGTCAATTCGCAATGCTTTTGGAAAATGAAACTACCATAAGACCTCCCACCACACACACAATGCAAACGCAGACTTGGAGGAGATTTCTTCTTATGATAGTCAAAGATGCTTACTACGCAAAAATCAAATCATTTTTGATATTATTACTAGTGCATAGTGCAGAAAGTAATTTCGAAAGTAGAATATCAATCTTAGCCAGCATAGGTACCATTATAGTATGCCTACTATAGATACCATATTAAATGGCAGGTTCTACAACTAAAACCGTACAAGGTTCGTATTGTTTCTTTGGATTTCCAACAAATGGTCAGGCTAAGGAACTTCCTTTTCCACGATGGGTACGTCCCTGGAATAGACGACCCGAGAAATAACCTAACATTACGGTTAGATCTCTGCCAACACAAGGCCGGGTTACCTCTGCAAAAATAGGTAACTACTGACACGCGTATGCCATCCCCCGATCGTCACCGATCTTCCCGAGGATCCCCGATTTCCAACAACCACAAAGTAATAAATTTGCAGCAACCACAGAGGTTAAGTATCTGGGCTCCATACCATGATACCACCTTTATCCAGAAGGAATGACATACACTAAGGGGCGCTACTCCCTAGAACCTTGCCGCATCCTTCCTGTTTTGACCATTTCCGGGGTGTGAGGCTCGACGAAGTCTCGTCCACAAAGCTACGCTTTGTCACAAAGCCATGCTTCGGGTCAAACAAATGATCAACCTATGATCACAAAGATATAAGATCAAACAAATGATCATATCACAAATGATCAAACACTGATCATCACACAGCAACACTCAGCATGCCACATTACCAAATTGGGATATATCGTTGATAAATTTCAACTACATAACCTCTGAGCTCGTACATCTCAGAGAAGGGTGTTAAGCTAAGAGATTAAATTCTCCGCCACCAAACAGAAATGTATTTGAAAGAAATCGGCTTTATATCTCAAAGTGTAATGTCAGACATGTATCCATACAAGTCTGTTCCGGGTTCGAACAGAACCGAAGGCACTTCTCACGAAGCCCTTGCAAATCCGGATAATTCTCAATCACGTCCGGACTTCCCGTCACAAAAGAGTGATATAAATCTCTATACCGGCGCGACTCAGTGCAGAGACATTCGACAGGTTGTCCTTTCATTTTCGAAAAATATCCGGTCTTCAACACCGGTCTTCAAATGCTATCCATATACGACGTATCACTATTCGGAATGAGTTATACGACCCAAAGGTCCTTTCCCGGCTAACCCGAATAGTGAGCGAAATATTTAAAAACATACAGATATTGGGATTTCAATTAAGTCACAACTTAAACCCAAACTTTCTTTACAAATGGTTTAACAAATTACCATTTTAATCTTTTTAAACAAAAAGATTCAATTCACAAAGTTCACTTAATTTCACAAAGATTCATTCACAGATTTTCCAAATCAATTTCCCTTTCAATTTGATTAATTCGTTAAATCTTTAAATCAAGATTTAACTGATAGCTTTCAAAACAATTTAACTTTGAATGGTTTAAACAAATCATCATTTTAAATCTGTTAAAGATAAACAGATTTGATTCATAGCTTTCAAAAAGAGTTCATTCATAACTTGGAAAAACCATTTTTCAATTCAATCTTGAAATTCCTTTAATTAAACTGGAATTTCATTTCTTATCTGAAAGCTTTTACCTTTTGAAAACAAATAGTTTCATTTCAGAAAATCTGATTCATTCATACGAGTTAAAGTCTTTGGGTTAAATCCAAATTCTCATAATTACATTTTTTAAATGGTTTAAATTCAGATAAACACATTTATAACATTTTCAATCCCTAGTTTTAAATCATAGGATTCAATTTCAAACTTGAATTCAAATTTAAATCAAATTATTTAAATTTTCAAAACTCGATTAAGTTATTCAAAATAACTTTTATATTTGAAATTCCATTTCAAAAGCTTTTCACTTTAAACCCCAAATTTCTAATTTCAAAATCAATTGAAATTAAAATTTCAATTTCAAAAATATCAAATTTAAATTATCTGTGACTTAATCGATTTCCACGTGAAATCCATATTTGTGTGTGTAAAGGTGTGGTCCAGGGGTTCAACACAATAGTGCTACATCAATCATCACATAACAAAATACAGGATATAGTTGATAAGCGATATGAACTATAACGCTTATCGTTCATTCACAGATCACAGATATATATCACAGGTAAGTAAACTACAGATCACAACATAAATCAGGGTGTATCACAAAGCATTATATATCAGGGATATCAAACAATTAAATCATCCAATCAAATCCAAACATTCACAAGTGAATTTATTAACCAACTACTTAATTTAAATCAGATGTTTCAATTATTAATCCGAGTTAATTATCATGATTTAATTTCAAATTATTTGAAATAAATTCCCTTTCGAATTCATTTGTTAATCTTTATTAACTAATCAATTTTAAGTAAATGAATCAATTAAACCTTTAATTATTTACAAATAATTTACTCAAATTTCAAATCATCATTTAATTGATTACATTCAGTAATTATCTATTTATTTCTTCTCTAAGTAATTTTACTTCATTAATTTCATTAAGTAATTATACTTAACTTAATATCAAGTAATTATTTTTAAGTTAATTTGTAATCAAAAGATTATTTAAGATAAACCATTTATCTTAACTAATTACTTAGTTTTATCATTTGATTCTATTTAATTTAACTATTTGGAATCATTTCCATACTAGAACATTGATTGATTAAAGTTTAATACTAAATCATTTCGAAACATTTGTTAGTTACTTAATTGAATACCAAAACAATTTATATTAAAAACATTCAACTTTAAATATCTAAACTTGAACCAGTTCGAGATCTTGTTTTAATAATCTTTACTTTGGAAAATCTAGTTTACAAGCTTTCTAAAAAAAACTTATTTATTCAATTAAACTAAAAGAAACAATCTTGTCTAACAAAATTTATTTGAAATCTGTTAAGTCATAAATCCCAGAAAAACAGAACAGGTCTTGTTGAAAACCTGTTCAACATATACACTCGAGACCTTCCCACCTTGCTTCGAGTCAAATTGAAGATTTCTCGAGTACATACATATCTTTCTCGAGTTTGGACCCCAGAGTTCTTTCTTCCCCAAAACTTCGAACAGCCGCTGATACTCGTATACATAGGTGCACGTGTACACCCCACAACGACGTCTCCGACCATCACTACATCGACGAGTAAGTAGAGTATCACTTCCAGTTCCGATCCCAACCCTCAGCACCACTGTAGTGCCTCTCGAACTCGAATTCAAGCAAACGAAGTCTGGAACCAAACTCGCGACCAAACACAAAAGCCTGTCATCACCTCGACTTCGCAGCCCCGTCCACCGGAATCCCTCCAACTCCGGTTACGACCTCGTCTACGGCCTAGCTACCCTTGCCCAAAACCCGAAAGCACTCGATCGCTTGTAGGGGACGTGGCGATCAAAATATTCATCCTAGATAACACTAGGTTTACAAACTGAAAACGACCACTGCAAACTCCACGGCTACCTGATCACCCTCCGGCCATTTTTCCCCGATTCCTTGGTCACTCCTCTGCCCTCCGACCCAACCACGACAACTCCGGTCGACTCCAACGACCACAGCAACTCAAATTGTATGAAACTGGAACTGCTCTTCAACCCAAGTTTTAAAAATTACAATTCTTGTCTTAAAAATCTTAACTTTGTGTGAAGTTTCGATTTATACTTCTGGTTTCTTTAAACAAGAAGTTTGATTTAAACATATTTAAAATTTGACTCAGTTTTCTCGAATTACCAGAGGTAGTTATAGGTTATTCCAGCTTTAACCTATTTTTAATATTTAGATAACAACCAAACAAACAACTCTTATTCATATCCCAGATTCAACTAGTTGGTAGATTAAAAGATGGAGGCTGGTTTACATATATACCCAAAAACAGATAACAGAATATCAAAAATAGATACAGGTATCACAGAGCAGATACACGCAAATTCCAGTCATACACATACAAGATATAGAGAAAAACATTCCAATAACTTAAGTTATAAGTTTAAAACAAAACTGTTACTCACAAGAAGTTGAAGCAGAGAAGAACAGAGCACCCATGTTGAAATAGTTTGAACTTGAAAAACTGGAAAATGTTTTCCACTTTGATCTTCTTGCCTTGCCGTTGTCTGATGTTTAATTGTATTTGATGTTTTAATTGAAGATTTTTGTTAAAGTTTGAATGATGACTACTTTTAGTTTTCTCAGCTTCAAGAACGAAACTGGGATGAAGAGTTGGATATAAGAAAAATGAAGTTTACTGGGTATAAACTTTGTACAGGGTGTGTTCATATTGTACAACATGTTGATAAATGTTTTGTACCACAATTCAGAGATATTTTCTCTTCTGTTGGCTCCAGATCTTGCTTGTAGCCGAGATGATAAATTTGTGGTGGCTAACATTAATTGCCTTGTACTTCATGTCTCTCTTAACCAATTTGTATACTTTTATTTCTTTGCTATTTCTTTTCTTCTTGTTTCGGCTGAAGGTACTCTATGTCTTCATGTTCATATTTTCTTCATTTCTTTATGTTATCTGTTTTCACACTTATGCTTGAATATATTTCTTTGCTTACTCAAATTTATATTTGCTTGCTTCTTTTACAAGTGTTGTCTGGTTTGTATGTTTTCTTTTCTTTTGCCTTGTAATATAAATGAATATATTGTTACATACTTGAATATATATTAGTGTTTGTATTTTCTTTTAGTTTATTTTATTTTATTACGTTAAAATGTAGCTAATTTGTTTACTTTCTTGAATTATACTTTGTAATATTACTTGATAATATATATAAATTCCTATAGTTAAGATGTTGTTAAAATTAAGCAAATGTTCTACTTTTTATTTTATGAAAATTTATCTTATATAAATTTCTATTTCTATTTTTAAATATAAATTATTATTATTTCATATTTATTATATTATATTATTTCGTAAACTCAAACCATTATTAACCATCAACACTAATATTTATTATTATCAATTATTATTAAACCATTCATTTACGATTAAATTTCAAACCAAATATATATATATCTATATATATATATTTCAAATTCGCTCATATATGCTCACACATATATATTCACATATATATAATATTTACAATATTTAAATTTTAAATGATTCAACATAGAATACATTTGGATTCGGGGAAGCTCGCACCACTTAAATTGATTAAGTTCACAACTTTAATTCAAAAATTGAATTAATTATCAATTTAAATATTTATAAAATTCGGGGTCGTTACATTAGGCGACTCCCCTTACCAGTTTATAGTGAATATAGCAGAGAAGATTCAAGAAACTTCATATACAATGGAAAATAAAGAATTTCCTAATATAGTCACTTCAAATCATGCATATGTTCACAAACAAGGCAAAAATGTTCCTACATTGTAACGAACCAGAATTTGATCACTCTAAAATATAATATTTAAATTGATTTTAAATATAAAATATATTAGATTTTATGATTCAAATAATATTAGATAGGATTTGGAGATAGAAATATACACAAAAAATAAGAACCGTTGTTTATATCGGTAAAAGTGACAAAAGTCTGATTTCAGAAAAGTAAGTTTGGATGGTTAAATATTTTTTTTAGGTATTTTAATAAGGGTTTTTATTTTTAATAAACAATATATAGGTTCATTTTCAAGTTTTGTTTCCAAATGTATGATGTTTAACAAAAACGTTAAAATATAACCGTAAAACATTTTGCCAGAAATCAACGTTTTGTTCAACAAAAGTTATCGCAACGTAGTTGCACCTTTATTTACATATGCATGTACACATATTTAAATAGGGTAAGTATTAATAAAGTCATCAAAAAAAATTACTTTTCCTAAAAAAGTTTAGAAATTTCTAGAATATCATTAACAAAAAGTAAGCACAAAAGGACAAACATGTCAAAATCAAATCCAAAAAAATCTTACTTTATTTTAATACTTAAGTGATTAAGACATGAAGTTGTGAGGTGAAAGGTGATGTTAAGTATTGAAAAAATGTAGTTTCCTCTATGTTGAAGTAAGAGTATTTTGGCCATTTCACATAATAATATTTTATTTCAAAACTTTTTTTTATAAATACTAAACCATTTCTTCACTTTTTATACTTCTCCTTATTCATTTCCAAGCTTTCTCTCTTCATTTTCATGGCTTCCAACCTTAATAAAATAATGCCAAAATTTAGTTCAAAAATATATTAACTCAAAAATCCATCCAAATGCCACCAAAACACTTCGAAACTTCCCTTTCTCCTCCCCCTACCCATGGCCACACATACCACCCACCAAAGCAAAGCCCACCTCTCCACTAACCCAAAGCCGTGAGCACCTCCCCCTTCTCCAAGTCCGAGCCATTTTAAGTCAAGCGTGCAAGTGTTCGTGAGAGTTCGATAAAGTTAGGAAAGTTATATTCGTCTAAAGTTAGTTCAATTCCATTCAAGGTGAAAACTCCTAATTACTATATATATGTATGGATGTGATGATGTGATATGATTATATGGATATTTGTTTATGATTTTGATCATCATATTTTGTTTACCTCATGTGCATGTTTGAACAAGTCATGATATACACGTCGTTATTTCACATGGAAAACACTTTCCGAATGAAATTTAAAATGTAGTATGGAATCATTCAATACCTTTTAAAATGATTGAAAATGTCTTAGAAATGTTTCACAAACATATAAACTTGTTTTGATAAGTTTTAAATGAGAACCAATAAATGAGTCAAAACTAGGCGCGTCGCGTAATGGTAGTTTGCGATTTCGCGCTGAAAAAATTCAAATGAGTATACGGAATGGAATTTGGCTCGGAATTCTTCGAGATAAGAATTTTCCGGACTATTATATCCATAGTTTTAGAATGAAGAAAGAAAATCAACATTTCATCTTGTATATTTTAAAATATGTCCAAATCAAATTTCCAGAAAAATCGCGCTTTTATAGTAAAACGACCAAAGTATAAAATTCTTTGAAATGAATATTTTTAAATGTTTAAAAATATGAAATAAATTTTATAAATCAAATAAAATAGTTTAATAGAGATTTGAATTGAAAAATATGGATTTTCAAAAATTAGAAAAGTTGTTTTAAATCGAATCAGCTTTTTAAGCACTTCCACAGCACTTTTCTGATGCCATTGTAATAACTTTAGAAATGAAGTTTTAAACTTAAAGATCCTTTTCCAAACCTTTTATAAATGTTTTCAAAAAAATAACCAAGTGTTTTAAAGATGATTTTAGGATTTTTAGAATTTATTTAAAAAGGTTAAATAAATGATTTGAAGAAAAGCTGTCAAAACAAGTGATTTAATCTTGGCTCTAAAAGCCGGCGAGTACATTGATTTTTCTATTCGTGAGATCCGGGTGAGATGCTTAAAGTAAGGACTTATTATGGAGAAACCAGTGCCCTGGCTCACCTGGCCTCTTCTGGGCGAGGGATAGATAAGGTCGAAATGTCGGAAACGAGTAAAGTATAAAAGTTTATATTTTCCAAATTTAAATACTCTTAAGTTACTTTCTAAAAAAATGATTTCATAAATTTCAAAAGGAAGGTTTAAATGATTCCATATTTACTAAAAGAATTATATATATATATGTATATATATATATATATCTCGAAGATATTTTGGTAAAGAAATGAGTAAATCAAACAACAATCATCTACTTAGAAAACATCATTTTTATCGATGATTGGATTTCGAAGAGATCGGGGTCGGATCTGGGAAATACCTATCTGAAAACCACTTCGAACCAATTTACGTTTTGAATTAAAACATGTTGAAGATAAGATCACTGAAGACGAAGATATTCATGATATAGGGCTACTTGCCACTAAACCCTTAAAGAAATTTACCATATCATATATCGGTAGTTGTGCTCCGTTATGGAAATCTTCGATTTGCAAGGACTGATCACTACTGATCCTAGGGATGATTTCCAAAACAAGATATGGTAGGAGGGTGCCTTCGGTTTCGCTCAGTCCCAGTACGAACTTGTATGGATGAATATTTGACGTTGCATTTTAAAATCACATTAATTGATCTCTATAAACGTATCACCTGCTTGGTGGCGGAGAAGGCAACTTCTCTTAGCTTAACACCCTTACCTGAGACGTATGAGCTGAGAAGTTATATGTTTATAGAAATCAGTTGTGCCATTATGGAATGGCAATGTGGCATTCAAAGAGGAAAGATGATGTGCTTGGTGAAAGGTAATCGTTACCTCAAGCCTCACAACTGGAAATGGCCAAAACAGGGAGATGCGACAAGGCTATGTGGTTCGCAACCATTAGGGTAGGATCATCCCCTTCTAAATATATTGCTACCTGCTATAACGTTTGGGTTTAAATTATTGTGGTGTATGCTAAGAGACGTCTCGGATAGGTCGGTAACGACCGGCATGATGACATATTCAGTACTATCTAGAAAGAGGTAGGCCGGTCTTGTGTTGTTAGAGGACCATCAATTGGGCCTCGGTACATTCCTCTAGAGATGTACTGCTGGAAGGTAGTCCCTTCACCTGGTCATTTGTATGGAAATCCATTCTCCAATAAGTGCTTGCCATTTTGTTTGTAGAACCCACTTGTGGCTAGTATGCTGGAATTTAATCAATGTAACAATTTCGGCTAAGATTTATAAGTTTACTTGATCGCCTAATTTTACATAATAAAGATTTGGTTATCATAAGGTAAAATCCGTTCCGTGTTTATGTGTGCGTGGTCTTATGAGATACCTTTTTGTTTTAAAACATCGTATTTTGAATTCTCACACCAGTCCCATGACTGACCCGGAGTTTATTTTGTTTTCCCTTTAAACTCTAGGTGCCCTATTTTTCCAGGCAGCCAAGTAGTCAGGATCATGTTAGGAGCATTTTGGTGAAGAAATTTGAGAGGAGTTTTCGGAGCATGGAGCTGGAGCATCTTATGTGGATATCTATCTATCTTATTATTTTTCGTTGTGCCTAGTTTTGTTTGTACCAGCAAGTGTGGGAACAGGCAGCTATAAATATTCCTGGCTGGGTTAGTTCATACCATAACTTTGATGTACCATAGTGAGAGTGTCACGACCGAGATTTTCGACCTCCGAAAATCGACATCAGTACGTCCACTGTATTACATGCCGATGAATCGAATGCCAGAAATACCAGATCGTTAAGGAAAAGAAGAAAGAGGTAGGAGAAGAAAATAAAAACAACAACACATAATCTCTCAATCGCAGTGGAATAATATATAATAGATAACAACATGTCTTTATATAAAAATAACTATAACTGTTATTTATACATTACATCATCAGAGTACAACACAATCGATAACTCAATACAAGACAGTTATACTAACTTGTCCACACAAATGCTGAATACACAGCCTACAATACACATCGAAATATAAATCAGATACGTGTACTACGACTTCCTCATCCAGCTCGTCTTCTGAGCTCCATAGCATCCTATCCTGCATTTGTAATACTCGGTCCGACCCGAGCATTATAATAAATAACACCCGAGTCAGTTTAGAAAACCAGCGTGAGAAAACACACTCAATTTGAATTATTAAAATTTTCAAAATCCTTTGAAAATCAAAGGGGTATCTCGTAAGACCACGCCATACATAAACACGATGGGTTTTTACCTTATGATAACCAAAATATTTCAATCAAAATCATCTGATATTATAATAGTGTTTAAGAACAATTACTTATTCAAATAGCTGAAATGCTTGCATCTCACGTTTCAGCATAGTTGGGCACAATAAAAACCGTACGGCGCTTATTGGAGAATGGATTCCATACGAATGACTAGGTACTGGGGTATCACCTGTCACAGTACACGTCTAGAATAGCGTACCGAGGACCATGCTGGGATCCCCTGCCATACAAGACCGGACTATCCCTAACCTGGATAGACCAAATATGCTATCACTCCGGGTGTTCCCACCCTCTTTCGAGCTCCTTCCATATACCGTAGTAATAAATAATATCCGAGGTTATCTAGAAAGGTGATAAACATACCCTAATTGGGTGCTACCCACTTAGCCTTGCTACATCTCCCCTGCTTTTCAGTCATTCCTTGTTGATGAGGCTAGAGGCTACGATTACCTTTTTAAGGAATTTTCACTTAGAATGCTCATTGTCCTCCAATGACAATGTACTGATAGCATTCATCCATATAAGTCCGTTCCGGGTCCGAATGGAACCGAAGGCACTATTCCTACTACATCCATTTTGGAATAATCCTCATGATTAGTAGTGATTAGCCCTTGCACTTCACTGCTCCATCTTCGACTCCATGCTCTTGTTTTCACATCAAAAATGTACTCATTGGATCGAAGTGGTTTTTCGGATAACAAATCTGATCCCGGTCTCTTCGAAACAACGTTCGCTATTTCCGGTAAACTCAACCCCGATTCTTTAGGAAATAAACAGACGAAATAAGATCGGAGATCATCTCCTAACCGTTAGTGGAAGGATTTCCTTATAAACGTCCTAGAAGAACGAAACGAGTTTATACATACAGTATAGCACCTCGAACGGTAACTGTACCATATAAATCTCGTATTTCTCCTAGATATTCCCAAAGTTATATTTTTGGTCCAGATTCGATAGTCGGTTATTTAACCATCAAATAAACAATCATTCAACCAATTATTCCATTTTTCCACTGAATAACTCCAAATCTCCTTTTAATTTAATTTTACTAAATTAAATCTCTTTATCCAAAATATATCCTAATCTTATCGAGTTAAGTAAATTCACCTAAACTATTTTTTCATAGGTATTTGGAAACCTTAAAAAATAATCTGGAAAGTACCACTGCGGTATCAAACCATGGATTCACAGCTCAATGGTTACGTCTCTATCCCAGAGAAATTCAAGACTTAACTACAGGCACTCGCTGCCTCCGATTTCGCCATGCGGGTATACCATTACTTCCCAGAAACTTTATTTAAAATTTTTCAAAATAATACTTATGAAATTCTAAAATAATTTTCCGAGCTAATTTTAGGCAAAACTACTTTTACATAAAAGTTATTATATAAAATATTAATATTTAATAGTTTATACTTTTAAAATAATAATATTGATAAATCCTAAATAATAATTAACTTAATATCAACCATTTCTAAAACTACTTAATTTATGCTTAAATATACTTTTAAATAATTTCTAAAACAACTAAATAATAAATTTTCTGAAATATAATTTAAATCCCTTTTTAAATTACCAAATCAAAAATCCTCCTTTCTAAAACAACTTAGTTCCTCGATAAAAAATATATATTTTCCAACGCCAATATAACCACTCCAACATTTATAAATCCCTTTCGATTTATTTCCAACTTCATTTACATCCCAATTCCATGAATTCCCTTTTTAACATTTCTAAAAATAAATTTACCATTTATTTTAAAAAAAAATTACCCATCTCCTTATAAATTCTCGTTGTGAATTTATAACTTCAATTTTTCCACTGATAATTACTTTACTTTATTATAAACTTCGTTTATAATTTCCATAGTATCATTTCTCGTTTATCCCTGTTTCACAACACTTAATCGATTTTAAATCGATTTTCAAAATTAAATTCCATTTTTAAATTAATTTCTTAAATAACCCAAATATATTTCAAAACCCACCTAAAATCATATTTCACTTTCTTTTATAATTTGAAATCTTATTTAAATCTGGAACATCAATTTCATATTTTATTTTCAAATTTTCTTTTTATTTTTCCCAACTATTTTAAATCTCGATTTTAAAAATCTTTTTACACTTAAACAAAATCGCTTAAGTTCTATTGTTTTAAATACTTATATTCAAATATTCCATAATCTCTATTTTTCCATATTTAGAAATTACCCAGTACAATTTCAAAATCAAACTATTTATTTTACCCAAAGTTCATTTCTTTAATTTATCCAAATTTCACCATAATTATTTTACCTCCAATTTTCTCCTCTTTATTTTCTTTTTTGAAAAAAGATTTAAACATTTATCATTGGTACTTAAAATACCAAAATCTAACCAATGATTCCATAGCATCCAATAATTTCAGATTCCACTATAATCTATCACAGATTATTCAAATAAATAATATATCACTATATACGAAAATTAAAATCAACATTTTTTAGGAATCCAATTGGATCCCTCCAACCTGTTTTCCCTGCATCCATAGATGTTAGCACAATATAAAAATACCAATCCCACTTCGAGGGGGGAATCGCGGTATATAGGGTCATCCGCTATTACGCGGGGCGTATAGGGTCTCATCTGCTATATATATGTAGGAATATCAACCACTCCAATATATATATACTACTATATATAATATAACATCCAGACTGATAATAATTATCAAATTCAATCAATCAACCAATAATTAATTTTAACTACTAAATATTAATTGCAGTATTCCAAATTTTGAGTGAGATTAACTCACATTTGATTTCCAGTCGCTTCCGCGTTCCGGTTCCGATTTGAACACGTTTTAAATTGTCTGAAATGTCCAGAAGCTCTAATTTTGTCCAAACCATTTCAATGCGTAGATGATGACATCACGGTTCCAGCGTCTCTTGAATCGTCCGAATCGAACCTCGTATGCATGAGTTATACATTTATAAGTTTCATAAGAATTTTAAATATAAATTTTCAACTTTTTTTTATTAAAACAAACCCGTTATCGATTGAAAACGAACCCGACCCAACAGGAAAGCTTCTTCCCCAATCGAAATTCGCCTGAAGCACCTTAATTTTGTGCACGCGTGCACATGCACCTAGCACACCACGCCGCTGCTCTCAACGCACCTTCTAACTTGCCGACGAACCCCTCGCCTTGAGCTCGACCCGCCTAGGACCTCCATGAAGTGGCCACACCCACCATGCCGAACGCGACTAGGTGACCCAAACACGACAGCTACAGGTCGTGACTTCCTTCCCTCGACCACACTTCATGAAACTCCTACCCTCGGTGCGAAATTCGACGCTGAACCCAAAAATCACCTCCAAAACTCGAATTGAGGCCTAGACTAAAAGAAAACTGGAATCCTAGTCGAAACTGCCGTGCGACATAAATGTCGAGCACCACCAATTGATGCCGCACCTATCAATCCTTATATCAATTTGAAGCTTGTCGAAAAACTTGAATTTTAAGACCAGTTTGAGATTTTTTAGTTGAGTGGATTATGAGAGAAAATTTTTTGAAGCTTGATTTTTTTTGCTGTGAACTGATTCGTGCTCGGCTGGTTGTTTAAAAAGGGAAGGAGGGAAACGTGAAAGAAGAGGGAAGCGTTTTGAAGGGTGAAAGATTGTACATTAATAGGCGTACAGTGATTTGGTTGAAGTAAAGGACGACTGACGTGAAGTATTGAAAAAAATATGCATCTATTTAAATTTAAATCATCTCGAATTTGCAACTTAAAATCTCGACCTCCTATCGAGGCATGCCGCTAGGCTTATATAATGTTATACCCCTATTTCAAATGCATTGGAAATGGTTTCGAGTCCTAATTCGATCGTATAGAGAAGATAGCTTTTTGGACCCAACTATTATATTGAATTTTAGATGTGAATTTCAGCGTGTTTATATACTATATGGCCAAACGATAACTCCAAACACTACAAAATTTGAAATCCGATAATAATACACTATTATGAATCTAATGGAACTGGTTTTGTCGAATTCCGAGATTGTGCCTCGGAAGGCTATTTTTAAATGTCAATTTAAACAATATATTTTTAAAACTGAACAAATCACTTTCAAATTCAATTTTAAAACTTTTATTATCTTCATTATTATCAATATAAATTTTATAAGCCTTTAAATTATTTTTTACAAGCTTAAAACTCCAGATTCAATATTTTAACCAATTTCCAATGATTAAATTCAATAATTTAATTATCCAATATTTGGTTATATTTGAAATTCAAGTTAAAAATTAACTTTTAAATATTTAAAATCAATTAAATATTCCCATTTCAAATATCCAAAATTCCGGGTCCTTACATTCTTCCCCCCTTATAAGAATTTCATCCTCGAAATTGCTAGGTAAGAATTATGGTCCAAACCTAATAACTTTTTCCAAAACTAACCGGTTTAAACAACTCCTCAAAAACAATTTATTGAATCCACAACATCACCTTTTCTAATTCCCAATTTCACTTATAGATTCCAATAATATTATTCCTTCAATCATTCAAATTATAATTTAAAACCAAATTTTAAATTATCAAAATTTCTTCAAAATTTTCTAACTCCTCAAATTGTCGAAAAATTTCGCCAGCTTCTCCTTTGCGCAGCTAGATCCGAAAAACTACAAAACACCTCTACGGCCCCAAATCAGCAAAAGAAAACAACCAAGTGGCTCAATCAGAAAACCATCAATTTCATACGCAATTTAAAAACATACCTTTTTGTCGGGCAATCAAATTTTATTTCTGAAATCGAAGACATCAATTTAGCTTTTACTTTTAATTACCTGTATCTTACTTACTAATAGTATCCAATCATTTAATTCCAAAATCATTTTATTTATTCCTTTTCAAAACTTTCAATATTCGCTTTACTTATGCCCGTACGATGTACATATATCATCCGTACGCAATATCAACTCTGATCGCTCACTCGATCACACAATTTCACTTCCGAACTAGTATCGTTCACACGATTCTCTAGTGCGGACTCAGATCTGGTTCCTTGATCAGAAACCGTCATTCTCCTTGCATAGCCATAACTAAGATAGAGAATTCCAGGATCAATCAAAAATCCATATCCAGGGTTCGCCGTCGAAAATCGAGTGAAAAATCCTAGCTCGGATCGATATAAATTATCTCGAAATTCTATGCCCGAATTTGGATCGAATCGTTATGCAAATAAAATAATATACGCACAACTTACGTATTAATTTCCAATTGATTATTAGCTATATCAATTTCTTTTATTCCAATTTCCATTCACTCATTCACAATTACCCTTTTACACAACTTTTATTTAATCTTCATTCAAATACTTATTCGATATTTTTTTTTCACTTCATCACTAAATTTTACACCCATTTCTATTCAAATTAATTTTCAATTTCATTTGAACCCAATTTACCTTCCATTTACTAATTTATTTCATATCTCAATCAAATTTTATTTCCAAACTTTTTATTTTATTTAGTCCACTCGAATTAATTCTTCAATTCCACTTTATTTAACATAATTCAAATTAAACATCATTCCAATATTCAAATTTCAATTCCATTTACTTATAAATTTAATTAATTAGTTCATTACTAATTTATTTCAACCTCACCAAATTCCATTTTCAAAACTTATTTCGTTTAGCTTACTTAGGCTAAATTTTCAAATTTTATAAGTTTCAAACTTATTTATATTCCATTCACCAATCCCTCCTAATTCACTTTATTAATTTATTTACTTTACTAATTTATTCCAACATCACACTTGTTTCCATTTAACTCTTCTCAAGTTAAATTTTTATACCAATAATCAAATTCCAAATTTTATAAGTTTTTCAAACTTATTTATATTCCGTAAACATCTTTAAATAAACTCTCAGAGTTAAAACAATTTCTTAAACATTCAAATTCATTTTTAAAATCATATATACCCAAAATCCTTTGGTGTATCGAATTATTCCCTTGAATTTCAAAATCAAAACCAGTTTTGCAAAAAAACTCCAATTCAAACATTCAGGTAGCAGTTCTCCCTTGGAAACTCGAAAATGAAAGTCGATGAAGCTGCAGTCATCATCGAAATTATTTTCCAGCAACCGAAGTGAGTTCAGTGCTTTTTATTCCTATAAACACCATATTCAAATATTTTTATCTCAAATATTTTCCAAATAACATCACCATTATTTCCAGGACTTGAAAAAAAAACATTTCAAAACCAACAGGAATTAAATTCCCAAATTTCCAAATTTCAAATCCTTTAAATCTATATTTAAATATCCCTCTGGAATTTTATTCTATTTCAAATTATAAATCACATTTATAAACTCATATTCACCACTTCCATTTTTTTTTGAATTTATTTCTTAACTTTTGGTTATAATATCAACTTTTATTTAATCACCATAACAACAAATGATAATGGTTTAATATTATCATTTCCTAACAACCAAGCAAACTATATATAACTATAATAATTTCTGAAAAAATTATTTCCTTTATATATAAAAATAATTTGGATAAAATTATTTCATTTACCCCATTTCAAAACAATACTATGTCGAATGGCTCTGTTATAGTGTTTAGAGATCCCTATCAATAACGTTAATTACTCGTATTGACCAGAATCCATAAACCACTCAATAAATCAATCAACACAATATAAAACAATTTTTTATTCACTAACAAATACGCGCTCTTATCTATTAATACACTCAAACTCATTCTAGGGTGCTACTGACCCTATCTCTAATGAGTAATCCCCCACCAGAGCCAAGGTTCTCGCTTAACCTTCAGCTCTGATACCAAATGTCACGACCAAGATTTTCAACCTTCGAAAATTGACATCAATACGTCCACTGTATTACATGCCGATCAATCGAATGCTGGAAATACTAGATCGTTAGGGAAAAGAAGAAAGAGGTAGGAGAAGAAAATAGAAACAACAACACAGAATCTCTCAATCGCAGCGGAACAATATATAATAGATAACAATAGGTCTTTATACAAAAAGAACTATAATTGTTATTTTTACATTACATCACCAGAGTACAACAAAAACAATAACTCAATACTGGACAGTTATAATGACTTGTCCTCACAAATGCTGAATACACAGCCTACAATACACAGCGGAATATAAATAAGATACGTGTACTACGTCTTCGTCGTCCAGCTCGTCTCCTGAGCTCCATAGCATTCTATCTTGTATCTGTAATACTCGGTTTGACCCGAGCATTATAATAAATAACACCTGAATCAGTCTGGAAAACCAGCGTGAGAAAACACACTCAATTTGAATTATTAAAGTTTTCAAAATCCTTTGAAAATCAAAGGGGTATCTTGTAAGACCACGCCACACGTAAACACGACAAGTTTTTACCTTACGATAACCAAAACATTTCTTATCAAAATCATCTGATATTATAATAGTGTCTAAGTACAATTACTTATTCAAATAGCTAAAATGCTTGCATCTCACGCTTCAGCATAGTTGGGCACAATCAAAACCATACGGCGCTTATTGGAGAATGGATTCCATACGAATGACTAGGTACTAGGGTATCACCTGCCACAGTACACGTCTAGAACAGCGTATCGAGGACCATGCCAGGATCCCCGGCCATACAAGACCGAACTATCCCTAACCTGGATAGACCGAATATGCTATCACCCCGGGTGTTCCCACCCTCTTTCGAGCTCCTTCCATATACCATAGTAATAAATAATATCCGAGGTTATCTAGAAAGGTGACAAACATACCCTAATTGGGTGCTACCCACTTAGCCTTGCTGCATATTCCCTGCTTTTCAGTCGTTCCCGGTTGATGAGGCTAGAGGCTACGATTACCTTTTTAAGGAATTTTCACTTAGAATGCTCATTGTCCTCCAATGACAATGTGCTGATAGCATTCATCCATACAAGTTTGTTCCTGGTCCGGACGGAACCAAAGGCACTATTCCTACTACATCCATTTTGGAATTATCCTCAGGTTTAATAGCGATTAGCCCTTGCACTTCACTGCTCCATCTTCGACTCCATGCTCTTGTTTTCACATCGAAAACGTACTCGTTGGATCAAAGTGGTTTTTCGGATAACAAATCCGATCTCGGTCTCTTCGAAACAACGTTCGCTATTTCCGGTAAACTCAACCCCGGTTCTTAAGGAAATAAACAGACGAAATAAGATCGGAGATCATCTCCTAACCGTTAGTGGATGGATTTCCTTATATAACGTCCTAGAAGAACGAAACGAGTTTATACGTACAGTATAACACCTCGAATGGTAACTGTACCATATAAATCTTGTATTTCTCTTAGATATTTCCAAAGTTATATTTTTGGTCCAGATTTGATAGTTGGTTATTTAACCATCAAATAAACAATCATTCAACCAATTATTCCATTTTTCCACTGAATAACTCCAAATCTCCTTCTAATTTAATTTTACTAAATTAAATCTCTTTATCCAAAATATATCCTTATCTTATCGAGTTAAGTAAATTCACCAAAACTATTCTTTCAAAGGTATTTGGAAACCATAAAAAAATAATCTGGAAAGTACCACTGCGGTATCAAACCATGGATTCACAGCTCAATGGTTACGTCTCTATCCCAGAGAAATTCAAGACTTAACTGCAGGCACTCACTGCCTCCGATTTCGCCATGCGGGTATACCATTGCTTCCTGGCAACTTTATTTAAAATTTTTCAAAATAATACTTATGAAATTCTAAAATAATTTTCCAAGCTAATTTTAGGCAAAACTAATTTTACATAAAAGTTATTATATAAAATATTAGGGCCTGTTTGGTTTCATTTTGTATTTTGAGTTTTGTGTTTTCAACTTTCACTAAGAAATAGCAAGAAATAAGAGAAGAAGATTTATAATTCTTAGTCATTGCGACCACCAACGGACAATGAAGGAGTTGGATTGTTTCTATGCTTTCATTTTCTCTCGAAACACAAAAAACAAAATAAACTTGTTTTCTATTTTACATGTTAATTTCATTTTTCAAAATTGTTTGTTTTTCAACAATACATACAATGGACGTGCTTTTGTATTGACGAAAACACAAAACTAAAAACGACAAGCCAAACGAGGCCTTAATATTTAATAGTTTATCCTTTTAAAATAATAATACTAGTAAATCCTAAATAATAATTAACTTAATATTAATCTTTCTAAAACTACTTATTTATGCTTAAATATACTTTTAAATCATTTCTAAAACAACTAAACAATAAATTTTCTAAAATATAATTTAAACCCCTTTTTAAATTACCAAATCAAAAATCCTCCTTTCTAAAACAACTTAGTTCCTCGATAAAAAAAACATATATTTTCCAATGCTAATATAACCAGTCCAACATTTAAAAATACCTTTCGATTTATTTCCAACTTGATTTACATCCCAATTTCGTGAATTCCCTTTTTCACATTTCTAAAAATAAATCTCCATTTATTTTTAAAATGATTTACCCATCTCCTTATAAATTCTCACCGTGAATTTATAACTTCAATTTTTCCACGGATAATTACTTCACTTTATTATAAACTTCGTTTATAATTTCCATATTGTCATTTCCCGTTTATCCCTGTTTCACAACATTTAATCGATTTTCTAAATTAAATTCAATTTTTGAATTAATTTCTTAAATAACCCAAATATATTCCAAAACCCAACTAAAATCAGATTTCACTTTCTTTTATAATTTAAAAATTATTTAAATCAGGAACATCAATTTCATATTTTATTTTCAAATTTTCATTTTATTTTTCCCAACTATTTTAAATCTCGATTTTAAAATCTTTTTACACTTAAACAAAATCGCTTAAGTTCTATTGTTTTAAATACTTTTATTCAAATATTCCATAATCTCTATCTTTCCATATTCAGAGATTACCCAGTACAATTTCAAAATCAAACTATTTATTTTACCCAAAGTTCATTTCTTTAATTTATCCAAATTTCACTATAATTATTTTACCTCCAATTTTCCTCTTTATTTTATTTTAAAAAAAAAGATTTAAACATTTATCATTGGTTTTTAAAATACCAAAATCTAACCAATGATTCCATAGCATCCAATAATTTCAGATTCCACTATTATCTATCACAGATTATTCAAATAAATCATATATCACTCTATACGAAAATTAAAATCAACATTTTTGAGGAATCCTGTTGCATCCCTCCAACCTATTTTCCCTGCATCCACAGATGTTAGCACAATATAAAAATACCAATCCCACTTCGAGGGGGATATCGTGGCATATAGGGTCATCCGCTATTATGCGGGGCGTATGAGGTCTTATCCGCTATATATATGCGGGAATATCAACCACTCCAATATATATATACTACTATATATAACATAACATCTAGACTAATAATAATTATCAAATTCAATCAATCAAATAATTAATTAATTTTAACTACTTAATATTAATTGTAGTATTCCAAATTTTGATTGAGATTAACTCACATTTAATTTCCAGTCGCTTCTGCATTCCGGTTCCGATTTGAACGCGTTTTAAATTGTCTGAAATTTCCAGAAGCTCCAATTTCGTCCAAACCATTTCAATGCGTAGATGGCGACATTACGGTTCCAATGCCTCTTGAATCGTCCGAATCGGACCTCGTCTGCATGAGTTATACATTTATAGTTTCATAAAAATTTTAAATATAAAATTTCAACTTTTTTTTAATTAAAACAAACCCATTACCGATTAAAAACGAACCCGACCCAACAGGAAAGCTTCTTCACAATTGAAATTTGCCTGAAGCACCTCAATTTTGTGCACGCGTGCACGTGCACCTAGCACACCACGCCGCTGCTCTCAACGCACCTTCCAGCTTACCGACGAATCCCCCGCCTCGAGCTCGACCCACCTAGCACCTCCATGAAGCGGCCACACCCACCATCCCAAACGCGACTAGGTGACCCAAACGCGACAGCTATAGGTCGCAACTTCCTTCCCTTGGCTGCACTTCACGAAACTCCTACTCTCGGTGCGAAATTCGACACTGAACCCAAAAATCACCTCCAAAACTCGAATCGAGGCCTAGACTAAAAGAAAACTGGAACCCTAGTCGAAACTGCTGTGCGACATAAATGTCGAGCACCACCATTTGATGCCGCACCCATCAATCCTTATATCAATTTGAAGCTTGTCGAAAAACTTGAATTTTAAGACCAGTTTGAGATTTTTTAGTTGAGTGGATTGTGAGAGAAAAAATTTTGAAGATTGATTTTTTTTTGCTGTCAACTGATGCGTGCTCAGCTGGTTGTTTAAAAAGGGGAGGAGGGAAATGTGAAAGAAGAGGGAAGCGTTTTGAAGGGGGAAAGATGGTACAGTGATTTGGTTGAAGTAAAGGACGACTGACATGAAGTATTGAAATATATATATATATATATATATATATATATATATATTTATATATATATTTAAATCGTCTCGAATTTGTAACTTAAAATCTCGACCTCCTATCGAGGCGTGCTACTTGGCGTTTATAATGTTATACCCCTATTCTGAACGCAATGAAAAAGGTTTCGAGTCCTAATTCGACCGTATGGAGAAGATAGCTTTTTGGACCCAATTATTATATTTAATTTTCGATGTGAATTTCAGCGCGTTTATATACCGTACGGCCAAACGATAACGCCAAACACTACAAAATTTTAAATCTGATAATAATACACTATTGCGGATCCAAGGGAACTGGTTTCGTCGAATTCCGAGACTGTGCCTAGGAAGGCTCTTTTTAAATGTCAATTTAAACGATATATTTTTAAAACTGAACAAATCACTTTCAAATTCAATTTTAAAACTTTTATTATCTTCATTATTATCAATATAAATTTTATAAGCCTTCGAATTATTTTTAACAAGCTTAAAACTCCAGATTCAATATTTTAACTAATTTCCAATTATTAAATTCAATAATTTAATTATCCAATAATTGGTTATATTTGAAATTTAAGTTAAAAATCAACTTTTAAATATTTAAAATCAATTAAATATTCCCATTTCAAATATCCAAAATTCTGGGTCGTTACAAAGAGTGGTTGTATGTATTATCTATCCATATAGTTAAATGAAATGTTAAAATTTGTGTTTCCGTCTTTACTTTACTTTACCCTTGATAATATGCCTCTCGGGCACTTGGACTTACGGCACGCAAATACCATGAATGTATTAGTGTCGATTTTCAAGGGTCGAGGAGATGGGTCATCACATACATCAACTACATATCTGCCTAAATGAAGAACTAGGAGCTCTACGAATATTCCATGAATTTGGTGCCGTGGATCAAGTGGGAGATGAATGCTGCCTGACATGCATTCAATCTCCTTGGAAACCCACAATTTCTCTATGGGTTTGTTGGGAATCAATGTAGATAACATAACAAATATATATTGATTTGTTACTTGTGCCTGTTTCAGGCTGTTGGTTAAGTCAGAAAATTGGCTATTTTGATGGATGGCAGACAATAATTTGGATAGAAGTATTTGCACTCTTGTTTTGGAGAACATGCACCTTCAATTATATGTTGATTCGACAAGATGTACTAATCGCTACAAAGGACTGAACAGAGCAACGATTTATTAGATTTTAGTTTTATATGATTTTTTTTACCTTTTGTATTTAGGCTGGATTGCGAAGTCTAGGTTGATGTAGGTGTTTCTGATTTTATGGGTAGCGTATTTTGTGTTTGTTGCATTGTACTAATGCGTGTATTATATTTTTTAATTATTAATAAAAGAACCCATTTTTAGAATACACACACGCACGCACGCGCACAATAATCTATGGATATAGTTGTGAGTGTAAAAATTCACCAAAACGATGCTTGAATTCCAAAACGGCGACTACATCGCAGCCCTTCGCGTTCGTTGCTGCCAACAGCTCATCATCTCTCATGCAATGGCCTCACACATGAACACTCTCCTCAGCCATTCCCTGTCAACATGTCGCTGCACTACTGCCCACACACACCAGCGCATGTTTCGTGCATCCTCCTCCAAAGCACAACACCATTAGCCGCCTTCAATCGCCAGATTCCCACGTGCCAACCATCACTCTATCAATCGATGACCTCTGCCACTACTACCCAATCTGCACGAACGCACACACATCACCCTAATTGCATGGTCGCGACCTCTATCTTGTGCAGCCTGCAAGTCAACATGCGGCCACCGATTTCCATCCTTCTAGTCGACGTCACCAATCCTGGTGCAAGATTTTTTGTTTCGTTCTTTTTTTAATTAGACGCGATTTATGATTAGGTTAGAGGAGAACAAATTGGGTCGGGTGTGGTTCAAGAGTAAAAGTGGGGTGCTTTCTTGAACCAAAGAGAAAAAGAAATGGGCTTGGGATTGGTTTTGGGTTTGGGCTTGTTTATTTATGCTAGTTCTAATTAACAAATTTTTTCTTTTTATTTTAACAACTCTTTAATTTTATTTTTATATCTCAATCCAATTTAAATTAGTTTAAACTTCATTTCACAAAACATACTTCAATAATTAGATAATTTATTCAATTCAATACTTGGTTATTTTTATATACTTATTCGTTGTATTATCACAAAATAAATTTATTTTCCAACTATTTCGATCATATAATAATTATTCACTATATATAAATATATTTTAAATTTATTAAAACATTTTATTTAATTTCAGTATATTATTCTAAATAAAATTATCTATTTATTTTTCAATTTACTAAAAATATTTTATTTAGTTGAAATTTAATTAAGTAATATTTTATTTTTATACATAATAATTATAAAAATCAATTTGAACGTGTTATTTTAATTAAATTTATTTATTACTATGGCATAAAATGCAGTTTTATTACAGACTCTCCCTTATGAAAATTGTGTCCTCGTAATCTCTTATAGGAAGACGTCAAACAACTCATACCATGTCTTCCTTTGTATCTACGATCTTCTATCAAACTTAAACTACTCAATCCTCTATGTGGCTCTCACAATGCAACTTCTCTTATCGTGGGCTATCATTTAAATGGACTATTTAATGACTTTCTATTATTGCATACAATAAATATGTGAAAATATTCTAAGTGTCAGATTTTTGAAAAAAAATCGGTAGTCTCCTTTATACGGAGAGCATTTTGAAAAATCAAAACATAAAATATCATAAAATATGTATATTCCATTCAATGGGACATCCCTAATCACGGGGAAACAAGTTAATATCATATCATATATCGATATATGATAAAAAAGTATCTTTATTTAGCATTATAAGCAAGGCAAATATTGTTATGCAAGCAAAAGCAAGTTATTATCACCATTTAGTCCAAGTATGCTTCATATGTACCTATTCTTAATCTCAAATTCAAATATTAGTAAAAATATAAAGAGATATAAAAAGTATGCATTCATTGGAAGTAAAAGCAACATCACCTTCTTATTTAACCCACTTTCTATCCATATTTTAGTGGTCAAAATGAATAAATTAAAAAATAGTTGCAAAGAATATATTGTTGCATAATGTGTTAACTTTTTAGAAAAACTTTCAAATTGCAAAAATATGGATTACAACACAAGTTATGGAGGATTTTCTAAACGGTAGCATAGTAGGTTTTTCGACATATATGTAGGCCTACTATTATAATTTGTATTTTCAGCATAGCAAACGTTAAAAATTCATAAATCTCTTAAAATGAAAGTTGTTACTTAGGTTCTTAGCTTTTCGGAAAGTTCAAGATCATCCAAATCGATTTAACCATTCAAAAGTTACAGTTAAATGTATTCAGACTTATTATAAGAATATATAAATCTAAGCCAGATTTTTGTTTCCAAAATTTAATCTAACTTTAACATTTATAGATTTCAAAATTACAAAAAGTGACAAACACAAAAGTTGTTCCATATTAAAATATCTTTTAAATGAAGGAAAATTCATCTAAACTGGACATCAAAATCAAAAGCTATGATCATTTTCATACAACACTTTAAAATGAAATTTCTAAACTTCATTCTTATCTTCTTATCTCTTTTCTTTCTTTCTGTCTCTTATTTTTCATATCAATTTCATTTCATTCTTTATATTTTCAACTTTACGTATTTTTTTCCTAAAATATCATACGTACTAAAATACCTTTTCTGAAAATCAATTATTTCATAGTAAATTCCAAAATAACAAAATTGTCATTTCAAATTATCAACCTTATTATTATTTTTTATCATTTGAAAACTTTGGTCAAAATATAAATTCACTTTTAGAATTTTAAAACTGAAATTTTAATTCTTTTTTTCCAATCCTCTTCATTTCACGAAATTATAAAATTACTTCATTTCTTTTTTTTCCTAAATCTGTTACTTTATATTTGAAGAACTTACTTTCTAAATTATTTTATCAATACTATTGTTTAATATATTTCTTCCTTAATTCATATATACATTTTCAATAATAAATTAACAATTTTATTCAATGATTCTTATTATTTTTATTTTTCATATACTTATCCTTTGTTCCATGAACAATAAATATATATTTTTCAGTGGATTTTATCTCTTGTGAAACGATTTTAATCATTTTCCCATAGTATATTTATTTTATTCTTCTCTTTAGAAAATTTTGTTTTAACTCAAACAAATTTATTATACATATATATATATATATATATTCCATTAGATAACTCTTTTAATTCAGTCTTAAACAAATATATATTTCTCTACATACTATAACTCATAAACTAATTTATATTAAAATATACAACGTTGTCGCACCATAAAATTTAGTGATCGTCTCGTCAACTGGCTGCAATATTGACCACCTAGGATAATATATCAACATTGTCTCGCTATTGATCTCAACTTCACACTAACATCCATTGGCTGCATACGCTGCTCAAAAATATTAAAGCTAGAAAAATAATAGTTCTCATTTTCTAAAATAATATATTACTTTATAAAACTATACATAATTCTTTGAAAAATCATTCTTATACCATTTCCAAAATATTATATCGGACTGCCTTGTATAAGTGTTTAGGAATCCCTATCGATAATGTTGATCAGACTTATCGACCATAATTCTTAAATCAGTCTACAAACAAACCAGCACCCAAAACAATCTACTAAATATTTCCATTCATTTTGTAAAACAATCTTTATATTTTATTAACTCATTTTCTTGTTTTAATATAAATATTTATTTTCAAAATTCGTATATACATTCCATTCGACAACCATTAACAACAGCACAATTCCTAACACCTCATTCATCTATAATATCAAACAAGCATTCTAATAATTTAATTTAATTTTCCATTCCATATTTTAGTTGTATATAATATATGTTACTTTTCTTTATAAAACAAATATACATATCTCTACGCCGTTTCTTCACTAAATGAAGAAACTGATGGATTCTATTAATATTTAGCTTCGTGCAGATTTACGTGGGTTTAGAAGTATTTGAGTGATAACTCCTACTCAATTACCCACACTCTAGACTAGTCCAAATGAAAACATAAATTATTACAACCAAACACACCTCAAACAAACAAACAAACGCCTTCAGCGAAAAGCTATCTATCAGCACTGCTATGCACTCTGATCTCTACCGGATCAGACTATACTATTCAAAGTCACGTAGAGGTTTGTGCATCTTCACCAACACTGACACTACTAGTCTAGATAACAACACTTTATTTCACTTCCTCATCAACAACTTAAAATCCACTCAAAGACAAACACACCAAAGAGATAGGGATACAATAATATATATAGTAAGAAAAATAACAAGTACGTCCTAGATGATTACCCCAGTAATCATCGTATACACCTATTATCCCTATAGTATAGGGTAACTACCCAATACACCTAAGGGGACATGGACTCTAGGTCTCATCTAAAGTCAAGACTCGTGTCCCTTATGTATAATATATTGTTCTAAACCTGCTCTAATACCATATTGTAAACACCCCACCTCTATACACATTACCGATATTATCCAAGGGTATTACTAGGTAATACTGTCAGATAATATGGATAATGAGACTATTATGGGGTACACACACGAATATTCCCTTAAGATAACACGGATACGTATTTAAACATCAAACAAATAACTCACATATACATATGCAGTATTGTCACAAAGCAATAACACATATGCTTCTAGGATAGAACAATACACAATACGCAGCAAATATCATAAATCACAGAGTCAATCATAGTGAATATATATATAATATAAAATATAGAACATATGTCCAATATACATCATAATGTTATACACATGGGAGACTATACAATACAAAATAATAATCTAGAATATTAAATATCTTAGATCCACTAAGCTCAGATAATGCAAACTGGTCTCATAGTCCATGCATCTGAAAAGTCTCGTACTGATCCAGGTATTATATAAATAACATACGGGTCAGACTATATCTAAATATAGAGGTCAATAAATATATAGATATAGATTATGCATAGTGTACTAGTGATGACATACAAACAATAATATAACAAAATAGTAGCAATCACGAAACCAAGCATAAAGATGTCATCATCCATATAAAATCACATCAAATATTATCCAATCGAAACATTATCAAATGGGTGAATTATTTGTATCCAAAATCATCATCAAAATCTATAAATCATCAAATATGAGATGTCATCAAGTATGACTAGGCTAGTAAATAGCATCGCCCAAGTATAACTCTCAATCTCAAATAATAGAATACCAACATTAATATAAATATAGGTCGCCTATCAAAGAAATCATATACAATAAAATATATGAGAATCCACCATACTCCGGACACCTATATAGATATAATCTCATCTCCTTATATATGAATAAATCAAAGAAAATCGTTATGGGGAATGACTGTACGACATACATGAAGTCCTAAGTAGAGTCATATATACTTCATTATGTCGGTCGCCTAACCCTAGGTCACCTAATCCATATCTGTACTTGAGTGAGGTTTATCAATAGAATATGCCAATCTACCACTCCGTTAAAACCAGAAGGGAGACTGATGGTCGTCTGCCTACTCCAGGAGCCTAGGGTCACCTAACCGGATCTGCTTATACAGTCTTAAGCTACCACGACGGACATCGTGATACATATCCTCCAACGGTGCGACAATGCGTAGCCTCGGTCATGACCCTACTTTGCCCCAATAGGTAACAGACTGCTACCCTATATGATAAAAGGGGCTATAAGCCACCTACCCTATGGGTCACCTAACCCAAATCTTATGATATAGGACACATACCCTGCTCATCCCTCTGAGCGTCACCTTACATAATCATATCTCATAATACTATACCTGTCATGTGAATGTCATCTACTTACAATGAATAACTGAATAAATATCCCAACAACGTCCCATACCACCATTTGATACTCAAATGTTTATTTACTACTTAAAACTACACTAAATCTCCAAATATTATATATAACGAGCCCAGTGGATAATCGAAGAAACATTACCGAATGACCCATACTAGACGGTATTATAGTGAATTATACATAATATCCAATTCAATATAAAAGAAATAAGAAATTGAAAAAGAATAATAAAATAAATTAATAAAATATATACATTGAACAACCAATCAATATTTAATAATGAATCATTCATAACAACAAAATCAATGTGGAAGAAATCAGAATCATAAAAGTGTGGTAAATATCATTTAAACAAATAGGTAGAATGAACATCTTATACTCTAAATTATTCTTATTGATTATGAAAAAACTTTTAAATTTACATATAATATTATGTAGAAGAAAATTTCCTATTTTCAGAAATTATATAAACTTCTTAAATTACTATTTAAAACCATTTCTTTTCACTAAATTAATAATTTTATATAAAAAATTTACTTAATTAATTTATTTTATATTCTAGAATTAATAAAACTAATAAAACATTTATGTCTTAAAAACTTTCACACCATTTATATAATACGAAAAATAAAGATTTAACACTATTATTTACTTTCAGATCCATGTTTATTAACATTCTAAATCATTTAAAGAATCGAATATAATTTATATAATGTACTATATAATTTTATATAATTTATTTTGAAACAAATTTATAAACCTACAAATACATTACGCTCATTTCATACCATAGAATTTAATACAAAGTTTTCTTTTTATGCTCAAACTAATTAGAAATAGAACATTTTCCTTTATATTATATCATATTTGAGATTTTATATTAAAAAAGGAGATTGTTATTTATTCAAAACATATCTAAAATCATTTAATTATTTCATAAAAAGAATTCTACATTTTTCCAAGGTATGAAAACTCTTTTAATAATATTTAAATATCCTTTATAATAAAAATCACTTAAATAGTATATTATTTCCATAATATGTTTTATAAAATAACAATATATTATATTTTTCCTTTAAAATAATTCTAAGCTTATGATATATTATAATATTGATTTTAGAAAAAGTTTATAACCAAAAGAAACTATACTTATGTTATTTTTAATTAAAATTATATTTGTAAATATAAAAATAGCTGAATTAAAAAATTTAGTAAATTATTTATAAAATACTTTTAAAAAGACTTTCAATATCTTAAAATAATTTTCCGAAGCCTTTCAAAATCTTTTTAAAACAAGTAAAAAAGTGAAACATCCATAGAATTCACTCACAACAACATTTGAATATATACTATTTAATTCACAAACAGACATAGTTCCGTTTGTAAATTAACACTTCCAACCAACATAATCAACCAATTCCAATAGTAATATACCCAAGAATCCAAACATCAATCAAAAATAATTCAACATGTAATTCAATCAATAATCGGGATAATACACACACAAAATAAAATAAAATATGGATATAGTTGTGAGTATAAAAAGTCACCAAAACAATGCTTGAATTCCAAAATAGCGACTACATCGCTGCCTTCCCCTTCATTGCTGCCAGCAGCTCATCATCTCTCACACAACATCCTCACACACGAACACTCGTCTCAGCCATTTCCTGTCAACATGTCATTGCGCCACTGCCCACACACACCAGCACATGTTTCATGCGTCCTCCACCAAAGCACAACACCATCAGCCACCTTCAATCGCCATTATCCCACATACTAACCATCGCTCCATCAATCAATGACCTCTTCCACTGTTACCCAATCTACCTGAATGCACACGCATGACTCTTGTCGCATGGTCGCAACCTCCATCTCGTGCATCCAGTAAGCCATCATGCCGCCACTGATTTCCAACACTCCCCATAGTCGATGTCACCAGTCCTGGTGCACCATTTTTTTTGTTTTTCCTAATTGGACGCTATTTCTGATTAGGGCTAGGTGAGAACAAATTGGGTTGGGATTGGTTCAAGAGGAAAAGTGGGCAGCTTTCTAGAACTAAGGAGAAAAAGGAATGGGCTTGTTTTGAGTTTGGGCTTATTTATTTATGCTAGTTCTAATTAACAAAATTTTCCTTTTCTTTTATTTTAACAACTCTTTTAATTTTATTTGTGAATTTTTCTCAATCTAATTCAAATTAATTTAAACTTCATTTTACAAAACATGTTTTAATAATTAGATAATTTGTTCAATTCAATACATGGTTATTTTTATTTAATTATTCATTGTATTATCACAATAAATTTATGTTTCAAATATTTTGATCATATACAAATTACTTACTATATATAAAAATATTTTTAAGATTTACTAAAACATTTTATTCAATTTCAATATATTATTCTAAAAGATTTAATTGGTTAATTTTTCAATTTACTAAACCAAAATATTTTATTTAATTGAAAATTAATTAAGTAAAATTTTATTTTCAAAATTAATAATTATAAAAATCAAATTTTTACACTTTATTTTAATTAAATTTATTTATTACTATGGCGTAGAAAGAAAGGTTGTTACAAAAAGTCGGAGCAATAACAATTTTACTACCTTTTGCTCGTCACCATAATTTCAAACTTTATCAAATGGACATTGTAACGACCCACATTTTTGGACTGTTCAAATCAACAATAAACCACACATGTCAGACTCAAACCATTCAAAAGAGAGGATTGTTAATAGGGTAAATAAGAAAAAAAATAAAAAGGGAAAGAAAAAACAAAACACAGAATCTCGCGGCGGAACGACAAAATATAATAATCAAATAAACAGTTCATGAAGTTGTTTTACAAATAACATTTGATTACACTTTTACAAATTCAAATCAGAGTTATACATACATCATAAATAAACAAATAATGAAGCGGAACACAGAATGTAGTGGAATAATAAATAGCAATAATATACTAATCTTCATCTTCGTCCACTAGAAAATAGTCTTCAACACTGAAAAACTCAAGCTGACCCGAGCATAATGAAAAACAATACACTCGAGTCAGAACTAAAAAAATTCCTATGTAAGTCAAATCAATCTAAAATAAAAATATGAGTGCAATGGCTTCAGAGATGTTACGGGATTTTTCATCTCCTATCGAGTGTACAACGCGAGTGCAATAACTTACGAGATTTCAAATAATTCGAAATACCAATTTTAACAACTTTATTTAAAATAAATCCGAAGTTTAAATTAATAACTTAAACTTTTTAAATAATTCAGTTTCAATAAATAATCCAAATTCAAGAAATTGTATGGGTATATATCATATTTAAATGTCTTAATTATCCAATTCTAAAATGATTCAAAAGACCATTTAAATGATGTCAATAATATATAATGTGATAACAGGGACACATTAAAATAAATAAACAACCATACATCCAACATATCAATCAATAAGCATCCATTTCAAGCAACATCCAAATCAACCCATATATTTCAACATATAATAGTTATCAATATTGGGGTTTAACTATCAATTAAATTCCAATATAAAATTAAATGTCAATTCAGATTCAATATCAATTCAAATGTCAACTGAAATCAACAAACAGCAAAAAAAAATTATATATCACATCATATATTTTATTTGACTTGCAATGGAATTTTTAGTATTGCGTGAGTGGGTTTAATCACTCACCTTTGATTTATAGCCAATTGAAAATCCAATAAAAGCCCAAAATTTCAACTATCTCTAAATTCAACCAAACTAGTTTCATGTTGTCCGGAATTTTGATACGAACCCAAAGGAAGAAACCACGCATTAATCGGAGTTCATATGCGGAAGATATTCAAGTTATAAGAATATTATGGAAATGAAATAGAAAACCATGTACACACATTTTAATAATAAAATAAAACAAGTTAGTTACTCACATTAAGAATTTTGAAGCCCGCTCATGTTTCTAAATTCTGGAGAATCAACGAAAAAAAATGACACGATGGCTCACACATGGAGGAAGGAGGCTTTAGGAAATGGATTTCTAAACAAATGGAAAAGATTGGCTTCATGAAAATAAGTTGCTCACATTTGATTGTTTTTTTTTCTTTTTTTTAGAAGAGAAAGAAAACTTTAAGCAAAAGAAATAATGGAAGCACGTTTTGGAAATGGAAAGTTAGAGGAAGAGATTTATGAAATAGGAAACGAATAAGGGTAAAGCACGTTTGGAAATTGGAATATGAAAGGGAAGGATACAAGAAGATGTAAATTTGCAAAATAAAAAGAGCCTAACATGCAGGTAATTAACAAAAGATGAAAGACACACGTTGGAATTTGATAAGACATGTTTACATGGTAGGCAAATCTTTTGTTATAAAATTTCAAAAAATGTGCTACCTCAATTAATTTCATCAACACACATGAAACATTTCAAGGCAAGGCTCGCGTGTAAATAAATAAAACTTACTGGAAAATCAAAAGAGTCATGTATTTAATAAAAGAAAGTAATAATAAAATAAAATAAATGAAAGCGACAATTTAAATTTGAGAACGTAGACCGTACATAGAAATCACAAATCTAATATACTAAAAAACAGTTCATTTTAACATATTTTATTAACCCTAATATGCTCAAATTTACTTGCATATATGTATTTTTATGTAGTACACGGTAAATAAAATTAAACACCGCAATTAACATAATGAGGACCGCCACCCCACACATTAAAAGATGAACTGAGACTCCAAAGTCAAATTTGAAACGGAATAAATTTCCTATGTAAATATGCTAACTATTCCAAATCAAAAATTTAACCAAACCTTCAAGTGGTTTTCTTACCATTTTAGTATTTTTATTTTTTTATAAATTAAATTCAAATCAAGTTTGAATATTTAAATAAATCAAATATTCCAACTAGAAACATATAACAAAATTCAATTCTTTGTTTTAATGAAATTAAATTTACATTCACAAATGAAATATTCACTTTATTTGATTTTAATATTCTTTTTAAGAAACCAATCCTTTTCTTTTATTTTTATTGAAACATATTTCTTTTTATTGCACATTAATTTACAATTAACACCTCCCCCTTTAAAACCATCTTATATTAAAAGACTATCCCATTAAAGAGTCACAGAAATAATACTTCGTACAACCACATCATTTCTTTATCAGTTGATTTCCTATTATCATTATATTTGTAACAAATTTAAGTACTTACAATTTGAACGCAATATTTCTTATTGAAATTCTCATTATGTTTTTAACACAAAACGTAAGTGCACATATCATTAATTAATTAACATTTACTTCTATTTCTTATTAATGGCAAGATATAATTACTATTAATTACAATAATCAAATCTCCAAACATACCCTAATACAGGGAAGATAATTAATCCAACTATTTTCCTTTGAAATCCAATTTTCCATGTTAAACCCAATATCTATGTACTAAATTAATTCCAACATTTAATTACAACTATAATAAAACCCGTTCATTATATATTTAAATTCCAAACAAATCCTTTTATTTTGATTTACATTCTTATTACCAAATCAACTATTCCCTTACGAAATTTGTTAACATAAGTTTTCATTTTATTACACTCATCACTCAACAGTTAACGTTTCTTCTTATATCAATTGTAATATTTCAATTACATTAATTCTCCATTAATTACCAAATAAATTTCTAACGGATTTAATAATAAGATACTAAATAAAACAGTGGTTATACATTAATAATCCATATCTATTAACTTATTGTTTACAAACAAAGGTTAATAAATTTACGTACAAAATAATTGATTTCATACTCCATATTAAAACCAATTGCAATTAATAACATATGATTACATCAATTTATACATCATTTATTCTATTCCTTATTAACCATTATTATTTAAATTGATTGAAATTACGTTAACATATTATAGTAGTCAATTACATTCAATCAATATTAGCAAATTATATGTTAATACGTGTTACCATCTTTTATCTCATTAAAATTAGTTGTTTTAAGATTTATCTTAGGGTCAAAATTTCTAATTTCTGACAATATTAAAGTCCAAAACCTTATTAAATTTAATATTTTTAATTATCAAAAATACGGGTTGTTACAGTTACCCCCACTCAAAACTTTTCGTCCTCGAAAAGGAACAAGAAGGAATCAAGGAATTTGAAATATTTTATTCAAAATAATCAATTTATAAACAATTTAACTTACATATTTAAGTTTAATATAAATTTGAAAATAACTCATTTCCACGAAAAATTTCGGCAGCATCTCCTTTGCGCGGTTAGGTCCGGAAAAATAATAATATCAATAATAAACGTATATATATCACATCTCAAAAATAAATATCCCAAACCATGGGATAACAATAAAATATCGCTATAAAATCGTAATTCGAAAACGTACCTATTTGTTGGGAAAACAACTTTATTTATGAAACCAAAAGCAGTAACTATTGCTTCCATAAACCTATATTTCACTTATATAATCCAAAATAGTGAGAATTATGTATTATAGAGATATTTAAGTTGTCTCAGTTTGAAACAAAAACAAATCAATATAAAACATAATCAAACAAACAATACAACCATTTATGCAACCAAAGAATCCATCATACATCCTTAGCAACCAAAATCAATGGTTTGTTTAGTTCAGAAACTTTTAATCATGCAAGGTGATAAATAAACTATCAAGTGTACCCTATGCTCAACATCCTTAGATAATTACTTAATAGATTAGTCATACAACCTCAACAACTAGAAGTATTCTTTCCAAACTTCTCATCAGCCAAACAACAAGAATTTTAAATTTATTTAAGTTTATTCGATTGGTTTTTTTCATCATTTACCTTTCATTCATTTATTTATATAAAGATCAATCACTTACATAATTTGGTTACCATTAAAGATTTAAGTCATAAATGAATCATTTCAAAAAATATTACTTAAGCTTCTACTGCCTTACTTAAGTTTATAGCTTAATTCGGTTATTGAATAAAAATTTAAGTTTTTGGTATTCACCCATGAAGAGAAAAGAAATATTTAAATATATCTAAAAATTCAATTAAAACATTTAACCTCATTCACTTAGTAAAAATATAAGATATATTTAAAACATCCTCATAGCATTATGCAAAGATTTTTCAAAAGTATAAAACAATGTTAGAAATTTATATCAAAACATTATAATAAGCTTTAAAATAAAGTTCCTTAAATCCAATAATTTATTAAACTCATTATTTTTAAAATAAGTATAAACTCAAGATTATTAAACTGAAACCAACAGTATACTCAAATCTTACATTAAATTTCTAAATCAAAGTATAAAATTTCATATCTTCATAATTAATTTTACACACTTGTTTTAAAATGAATATTCAAATCATGGAAAACACTTATTGTGGTTTAATACAAAATTCAAATAGTAAATAAACCAATAAACTTACTATTAGTACTTCGAAATCAAGTAAATATTTCAAACTATTCCAAAATATAGATTCAAATTTATTTGTCAAGTATATTACTATAAATAAAATTCGCAAATCAATTTTTTTTCCATTTATATAATATCTTTAAATTATACATTCAAAGAAACTTATATAAATTTTACTTGAAATATTCATTTGAAAACTTCATTTGCAAATCAATCATCTTTAATTCTTTAATACTTTACAAAAATTCATTTGTAAAATTTCTTGCTTCATTTATAAATATCATTTAAATATTTTAAATAACATCTTTATAAATATATGTAAACAATTTGAAAATAATTATTTACATCATTACTTATATTTACAAAGAAGCTATTGAAAACCTTAAATCCATTATTTATAAATTTATTAGTTTTATCTCAAGATACTTTTCAAACATTATTAATAAATCAATAATCATTTACTTTAAATATTTATTATTGAATTAATAATTTCTCATGATATTTACAACACTAATAAACCATGTTGTACATAAATAGACAATATTTTAAACATTTTAAGGTATTTATAAAAGAAAAAAATGACCAAAATATCCTTTATATAATACTTTATCAAAATACTTTTATAACTCGGTGTCTTAACAGGTTTATCCTCGTTCTTGCAGACTCTGGTCGTACATTGATCAGGCGTAAGACTAGAAATCTCCAAGTACTTAGTAGACCTGTTTCAACACCTAGTGAAAAATACTTAAAAACAGGTATGAGAAGTACCGCTCAAAATCTAATGTCAAACGATGATGTTACGATAGCAGTGGCCCGATGCTGATCCAGTATTTACGCAATGGACACAAAACTTTCCAGAATATCCTTCCACCTTCTGGATTCTAGAAAAATATCATAGCCATTTCGTAAGCAAGGGACCATCGACCCCTGCCGTAGTGGTAACTGCTGACTCATTGATTTACACAATGGATGCACTTCCTTCTCGAAAGATCCATAAACAACAGATCTCAGGATCGAAAGCGCCTCCATTGGGTAAACTAAAGAACCATCTATCTTGCAAAAAAAATCGAGGAACTCATGAGTTTAAGTCCGGCTAACCATATCGGTTCGAATCCATTTCTGAACTCACCCAAGTATATTAGGGTTTATCAGTCGAATCCATTCCTGGATTCCCAAAGTCCATTTGGGTCGAAGCATATCATACCATACTTCTTCGCGGAGGGTACTTCTCCATACCTCTTACTTCAAAATATAACATACCATATACAGTACCCTTTCAAAATCATAGCTTCAAATATCGCACTTATATAAATTCCATTATATATAAGATTTCATTTTCAGATAAAGTACTTTCCAAAATCAATAACCTCGAATATATCAAATCATTCTTATATAAATTCCATTATATATAAGATTTATCTCTTCAGATCGAATACCTTCCAAAATCAACAGTTTTGAAAATCACCTTATACTTATATAAAGTCCGTCTTATACAAGAATAAAAAAATTTCCAAAATCAATTTCGCTGTATGAAAAGCCATATGAGATTCAATATCTTTGCTTTATATAAGGTTTTGAATTTTGAATAGTTTCGTATATAAATTCGTTTTGTGAAATAGTTTTGTATATAAAATAGTTTGTAAATAAAATAGTTTGTAAAATAGTTTTGTAAATAAAATAGTTTGTAAAACAGTTTTGTAAATAAAATAGTTTGTAAATAAAATAGTTTGTAAAATAGTTTTGTAAATAAAATAGTTTGTAAAACAGTTTTGTAAATAAAATAGTTTGTAAAATAGTTTTGTAAATAAAATAGAATAAGATAGTTTGTATAAGAAAAATAAAAGAAAATTGTTTTGAAAAATGGTTTTAAATTAATAGTAGTTTTGCATACAAGAAAATTTCCAATTTAAATTACAAAGATATCCAACCAACAACTTTCAATTTCAGCGTCAAAGCAAATCAATAATATTAGAACAAAAGATGTACATATGTCATCATTTCGAAAAATCACATTTGATCACTCGCTCGGTTACACAAGTTCGTTCTGAACTAGTATTTTTCATTCGACTTCCCTAATGCGGACTTCGATAAGGTTTCTTGACTAGAAATCATCATTCTCCTTACATAGCCATATACTATGATAGAGAATTCTAGAATCAAATCAAAAATCCATATCAAATATTCGCCATCAAGAATCGAATGAAAAATCCTAACACGAAGTGGTGTAATTCACATAGAACTTGTGTACTCAAATCCGGATCAAATTAATTTTGCGAATAAAACAATATACATAATACTTACATAATTATTCCAATTTGTTTCATCACAATTACATTTTAATCAAATTCATTATTTATCTCATTGATTAATACAAGTATCACTTCATACTTTAATATTTGTTTCGTTGAATTTCTCTATTCAATACAAAACATTAACATATTCATCCTCACAACATTACTTATATTTCTTTTCATTTTAAATTACATTCATTTTCACATGTAATATTTCTCATTTAATGCCACATTTATTTGAGAGTCATTTCATGAGAAATTTCCTTCAGTTTATAACCAATTTATAAAGGCTTTATTCCTTTTATAAGACATTATTCGAGTTTAAAGTTATCACAACTTTATTTATAACCATTTATTGCAACATCCAATTATTTCATAACAATCTACAAGTCATGGCTTTATTTATAATCATTTCACTTTTAATTTATATTTGCTTATCCCATTTAGTTTCACCTTTACCTTTCCATTTATTTATGACACACTTCATAAATGTTAATTAAATTATAAACATATTATTTCCAATTTAATCTCATTTACGACATTTCCTTAATCACAGTTTCAATTTAAACATCCCAAGGCTTAAAGTTCACACTTGTATATTATTACATTACATGCTAAGAATGTATACAAAAATTCTATTCATTTACTAGACATAGATATAACAAATTAAATCTTGTTTCACTTGCTTTCAAATTAAGGTTATCAAATTCAACTGCATAATTCAACACAATTTCTAAGTTTCAACTCATATATTAATTCAGAAGGTTTCGATTATCCAAAAATATCCAGATATTTCTTTTTTTTTCCAATAGTTGAAACTACCGGTCAATAAACAACAAAATTCACAGCAACATTTAAATTTCATATCGAGGATCCTAATTATCCACTTCATTATCCTTAATTCACCATTATTAAACTAGTGTTTAGTCCATATATTCAATCAACAATAATAGCCAATGTTTATAATTTGACTAAATACAACAAGTCAACAATAAATGATAATAATTAGATATTACCATTTCACAAAACAAAGACATTACAAATAACTATATTAGTTATAAAAAATTTCTTTTATAATAACATATAATATTAGGAAAATTATTTCATTTGAAAACTTATATAAAACATTCTTATAACACTAACAAGTACGCGCTCTCGTATATATATACACTCAGATAAACTCATTCTAGGATATTACTGCCCCATCTCAAATGAGTTAACCCCAACAGGCTAAGGTATGTCTAAACCAAAGCTCTGATACCAACTGTAACGGGACAACGCCAGTGGGGTAACGTCCACCGTAGCATACAATGGTACCCGTGTTCTGCTTTTACGGCCAACCTCTCGACTGCACCTACTCCGCGGGACATGTAGGAGTAAGAGTCATCCGCTCACTACCAAACCCAAATGCGAGGACCCCCTATCATGCTGCACCCGCCAAGTGCATAAGCAGACACACATGTCAGACTCAAACCATTCAAAAGGGAGGATTGTTAATGGGGTAAATAAGAAAAAAAGAAAAAGGGAAAGAAAAAAACAAAACATAAAATCTCGTGGCGGAACGATAAAATATAATAATCAAATAAACAGTTCATGAAGCTATTTTACAAATAACATTTGATTACACTTTTACAAATTCAAATCAGAGTTATACATACATCATAAATAAACAAATAATGCAACGGAACACAGAATGTAGTGGAATAATAAATAGCAATAATATACCGAATCTTCATCTTCGTCCACCAGAAAATAGTCTTCAACACTGAAAAACTCAGGCTGACCCGAGCATAATGAAAAACAATACACTCGAGTCAGAACTAAAAAAATTCCTATGTAAGTCAAATAAATCTCAAATTAAAATATGAGTGCAATGGCTTCGGAGACGTTACGGGATTTTTCATCTCCTATCAAGTGTACAAAGCGAGTGCAATAACTTACGAGATTTCAAATAATTCGAAAAACACTTTTTAACCACTTTATTTAAAATAAATCCGAAGTTTAAATTAAAAACTTAAACTTTTTAAACAATTCAGTTTCAATAAATAATCCAAATTCAAGAAATTGTATGAGTATATTTCAGTTCAACCCATAATTTAAATGTCTTAATTATCCAATTCTAAAATGATTAAGAGGACCATTTAAATGATGTCAATAATATATAATGTGATAACAGGGACATATTAAAATAAATAAACAACCATACATCCAACATATCAATCAATAAGCATCCATCTCAAACAACATCCAAATCAACCAATATATTTCAACATATAATAGTTATCAATATTGGGGTTTAACTATCAATTAAATTCCAATATAAAATTAAATGTCAATTCAGATTCAATATCAATTCAAATGTCAACTGAAATCAACAAACAGTAAAAAAAATTATATATCACATCATATATTTTATTTAACTTGCAATGGAATTTTTAGTATCGCGTGAGTGGGTTTAATCACTCACCTTTGATTTATAGCCAATTGAAAATCCAATAAAAGCCCAAAATTTCAACGGTCTCTAAATTCAACCAAACTAGTTTCATGTTGTCCGGAATTTTGATACGAACCCAAAGGAAGAAACCAGGCATTAATCGAAGTTCATATGCGGAAGATATTCAAGTTATAAGAATATTATGGAAATGAAATAGAAAACCATGTACACACATTTTAATAATAAAATAAAACAAGTTAGTTACTCACATTAAGAATTTTGAAGCCTTCTCATGTTTCTAAATTCTGGAGAATCAACGAAAAAAAATGACACGATGGCTCACACATGGAGGAAGGTGGCTTTAGGAAATGGATTTGTAAACAAATGGAAAAGATCGGCTTCATGAAAATAAGTTGCTCACATTTGTTTTTTTTTCTTTTTTTTTAGAAGATAAAGAAAATTTAGGCAAAAGAAATAATGGAAGCACGTTTTGGAAATGGAAAGTTAGAGGAAGAGATTTATGAAATAGGAAACGAATAAGAGTAAAACACGTTTGGAAATTGGAATATGAAAGGGAAGGATACAAGAAGATCTAAATTTGAAAAATAAAAAGAGCCTAACATGTAGGTAATTAACATAAGATGAAAGACACACGTTGGAATTTGATAAGACATGTTTACATGGCAAGCAAATCTTTTGTTATAAAATTTCAAAACATGTGCTACCTCAATTAATTTCATCAACACACATGAAACATTTCAAGGCAAGGCTCGCGTGTAAATAAATAAAACTTACTGGAAAATCAAATGAGGCATGTATTTAATAAAAGAAAGTAATAATAAAATAAAATAAATGAAAGCGACGATTTAAATTTGAGAACGTAGACCGTACATAGAAATCATAAATCTAATATACTAAAAAAAATAGTTCATTTTAACATATTTTATTAACTCTAATACGCTCAAATTTACACACATATATGTATTTTTATTTAGTACACAGTAAATAAAATTAAACACTGCAATTAACATAATGAGGACTGCCATCCCACACATTAAAAGATGAACTGAGACTCCAAAGTCAAATTTGAAACGGAATAAATTTACTACGTAAATATGCTAACTATTCCAAAACAAAAATTTAACCAAACCTTCAAGTTGTTTTCTTACCATTTTATTATTGTTATTTTTTTATAAATTAAATCCAAATCAAGTTTGAATATTTAAATAAATCAAATATTCCAACTAGAAACATACAACAAAATTCAATTCTTTGTTTTAATGAAATTAAATTTACGTTCACAAATGAAATATTCACTTTATTTGAAAAAAATATTCTTTTCAAGAAACCAATCCTTTTCTTTTATTTTTATTGAAAAATATTTCTTTTTATTACACATTAATTTACAATTAACACCTCCCCATTTAAAACCAACTTATATTAAAAGACTATCCCATTAAAGAGTCACAGATATAATACTTCCCACAACCACGTCGTTTCTTTATCAGTTGATTTCCTATTATCATTATATTTGTAACAAATTTTAGTACTTACAATTTGAACGCAATATTTCTCATTGAAATTCTCATTATATTTTTAACACAAAACGTAAGTTGCACATATCGTTAATTAATTAACATTTACTTCTATTTCTTATTAATGGCAAGATATAATTACTATTAATTACAATAATCAAATCTCCAAACATACCCTAATACATGGAAGATAATTAATCCAACTGTTTTCCTTTGAAATCCAATTTTCCATGTTAAACCCAATATCTATGTACTAAATTAATTCCAACATTTAATTACAACTGTAATAAAACCCATTCATTATATATTTAAATTCCAAACAAATCCTTTTATTTTGATTTACATTCTTATTACCAAATCAACTATTCCCTTACGAAATTTGTTAACATAAGTTTTCATTTTATTACACTCATCATTCAACAGTTAACGTTTCTTCTTATATCAATTGTAATATTTCAATTACATTAATTCTCCATTAATTACCAAATAAATTTCTAACGGATTTAATAATAAGATACTAAATAAAACAGTGGTTATACATTAATAATCCATATCTATTAACTTATTGTTTACAAACAAAGGTTAATAAATTTACGTACAAAATAATTGATTTCATACTCCATATTAAAACCAATTGCAATTAATAACATATGATTACATCAATTTATACATCATTTATTCTATTCCTTATTAACCATTATTATTTAAATTGATTGAAATTACGTTAACATATTATCGTAGTCAATTACATTCAATCAATATTAGCAAATTATATGTTAATACGTGTTACTATCTTTAATCTCATTAAAATTAGTTGTTTTAAGATTCATCTTAGGGTCAAAATTTCTTATCTAATAAGATTCAATTTAATAAATCATAAATTTTAATTTCTGACAATATTAAAGTCCAAAACCTTATTAAATTTAATATTTTTAATTATCAAAAACACGAGTTGTTACAGACATTAAAGTGCTTTCTTAAATGGTACTGTAAAAGAAAATATTTATGTAGAACAACTTCCCTTATTTAAGCACAAAAAATAGCTTGGATGCATTTATAAGCTCAAAACAACACTTTATGGCATTAAACAAGCACATGTTCTTGTAGGTTAAGTAAAAGGCTCTCTTTTGAGCTTGAGTTTTGAAAAAGGTAAAGTTGACTTTGCCTTATTTATTAAAAAGAATAAGATTATTAGTAATACAAATATGCATGGATAATATTACCTTTGGATCATGAAAATTTATGTATACGATGTTCAAATATCATGAAAAATGCGTTTGAAATGTCTCACATGAGAGAATTTAACTATTTTCTTAGTTTATAAGCTAAATAACTAAATAATGTTATATTTATCTATAATGCAAAGCTTCTTTAAGAAACTCATGATTTGATATGTGGAGACTATTGTAGAGGTCTTAAGTTTAGCAAAAAGTTTGGCACATCTCGGAAAGGTGAGCTTGTGTTTATGATATATCCAGGATCTTTCGATCTATAGAAATTAGATCGAATCAGAACACTACCAATAACAGAAGGTGGTGCATCATTTGTTATTATTGTTATAGACTACTTCACTGTATTAATTGAAGTTAAACTATTGGCTACCATTACATCTCAGAAAGTGCTAAAGTTTGTTACCATGAATATCATTATAAAGATCTATCTACCTTGCAAAATTATAACTGATATTAGAACTCAATTTGAGTGTCCAATGTTTTTAGATTACTGGGAAAATAATCATATTATAAAAGGGTTTCTCTTTTGCACATTCACAGGCTAACAAAACCATCAAGAGTTGTCTTAAAAAATGGCTAAATAAAATCAATTGAATTTTGGAAAGTGAATTAGCATATGTATTATGTTCTTATAGAATAAGAACCCAAACCCCAACCGAGCATTCTCCATATTCTCTACATTATGAACATGAAGTTATGCTACTAATAGAAGTTAACATACTATCATATAACAAAATGTTTTATGATGATGAAAAAAACAAATAGCTGTGAGAAAAATCTATGGATTTCTTACTTGAACTCTAGGACTTAGCAACAATACATGCAAATAATGTCTCGTTAATATAACCAGCATATCAGATACAAAATCTTTGAAAAAGGAGACCTAACCCTTCGAAAGGTTATGAAAAGTACTGAAGATCCGACTGACGGACCCCTCTGTCCAAACTAGGAAGGACCAATGGTTATTTATGAAGTAATCCCACCTATGTTATACAAATTAGAAAAGCTGGATGGAAATATAGTTCCTTGGGCATGGAATACCAAGCATTTTAAGTCGTACTATATGAAAATATCATATGATGACACCCAAGCATTAAAGATGACATGAAAAGGTTCTAAAGAAAGATGTTTTAAAAAGATTTGATTGGCATAGTTGGTCACAAATCATAACAATATTCTTTAAGTGTTTCTTAAAAATATGCTTTGGCTTTCTTCCTTGTGATAATACTCAAGTCATCACACTATTTTAAATAAAGAATAAATCTAGAATATTCTCCAAATTAATTTCTAGTCCTTAATATAAATCAATTCTGATACCTAAAATTAAGTATTTTTTGACCTCCGAGGTCGTTCGTCGCATATATCCTTTTGAAAATTACTTTTGGTGTTCAACTTCATTTGTTGCTTAGACTGTTTCACTTGCATGGTTAAAATGATGCCCAACTCAATAAAATGTTTTAACTACGATTATATTCATCAATTAGGCTTCTAAAATAATGGAAAATTTCTATAAGACAAGATGTTTGAGCTTATTACGTAGTATGTAAACATATTTTGATTCCCACTAAAAGTGAATGCTTTTGATGGTAATAAGTTATCTAAATATATGTATTTTGAAAGGATTTACCTTCGGATGGTTAGTGCCCTCAAAAGGGGAAATAAGAGATAATCAAAACTTCTTGAGTGGGTGAGACACACACTTACCATCTCTTTACTATTGGAACATCAACTCTATCCTATGTGAAGATCAATAGGATTCTAAAGAAATAACTCTAGAAAAATGTCATATTGGTTTTGAAGACTTAGAATGACATCATCCAAATTCTAAGCAAATCCTAAAATTAATTGACACCATACATGACTACTATTGTTATTTCTCCTTCCTAGTATTGGTAGGAACAAAATTTCCATCATTTGAGGTTGACTAATTAATACATATTATTATGTTTTAAGTTAATCTAGACTCCTTGATATAACATGTAAGATAAAAGGACCATCATTCCTTGGTAAAACTCATGATATAATCCAGTCTTTAAATTTTACTTCATATATGACCCATGACAACCCATATGAAGTAAACCTCATGTGTTATACCATAATTTTTACCAACTAATAAAGTGCTTTCATATAAATATAAAATAAAGGAAAATAAAGGCTTTCGAATAACAAAAGAATTTGTTTTCATCGGCTAATACAATAGCCTATATCTTTATGTACTTAATCGTGAACTTTGTGCCTCACGACTAAAATGAGATGTGATGACCACCTTGCACCTCCCATACCCAAATATCATAAATAGTGTGATGCAATGATACTCGGCCAATAGAGTGGCAGTTAAGGGTAAATAATAGCAATCTAAGCAAAACTTGTCATATATCTCATAACGCATATGATAAAATATAATAATCAACATAGATATAAAATAGGCAAGATAGTTATATAACTAGGTGAATAAGAATGAATCAAAGTGCATCGGTTTATCATATAAAATAAAGTGTCAATAGAGTTTATACATCAAATAATAAAACCCAAATAGAAACTATAAATAAATTGCGATTACTATAGTTCCACAGTACTGCACAACGAAATATATAGCGATAATAGCTCCAAAAGTAGATATATGAAAGCATAAGCCACCTGCCCATCTTTTACATAGCTCCATGCATTATCTCATACCTTTTGTCTTTTAGTCTACTGATTTAAGAGTGATTAAGATGATAAAAAGTAAAGTAAATAACCTCGGGTCGAAAAAAGTCTAGTATGAACATTCTATAATCTCAAAAATAGGCATAAAGTCAATATATCTTCAATGGAAACATGTGGTATGAAGAATCATACCTGACCCATCCTTATATCCAAAGAGTTAGCACATAACATATGAGTGTAATACTGCTAAAAGTACAGTATGGGGTGTTTAGGTACCTAGCATAAATAATACCTACATCATGTGACATCCATAACAAAACTTAGCAAACTTAGAAACCATTAAACAACCTCACATCACTCACATAAGTGTGTTGGATATATAATAACTCGTATGATCACATCATAGATCAAAGACTACTCAACATCTCAGTTTCCAAATACTCTAATCTATTACACTTCGTCGGCCAAGAAACTAGGCTCGCATCAAAAGGTCCCGGGTACATGCATCACATCAAAGTTTCAAGATCACATCAAAAATCCAAGTGAGCAACCTCACATACCCTCACTTTACGAGCACACATTGGAAAATCCTAGTTATTAATGATCCCTTAATACATATCCCCTTAGTTTAACACATCATACATTCCACTTAGTAAGGTCCCATCATCGAACCTGCCTCTTTAGACCATCAGAAGATACTACAAATAGTTTCTGCTTGAAGCATTCCATCAACATAGTCCACATCGTCGAGTTATCAAGGTTAAAATCATCTATGTCCATCCCATAAAAGTCATAGGGTTTCCTCGTGTATGCCTTAAATTAACTCCATAACTCTCTTGTGTCATCCTTGAAGAAAAACCCATGTTTCCTCGCATCATTCTCATTGTTGTTGGATTGATCGATAATAAGCATATCTCACGATCAACCCATCCAAATTCAAGCAATCGATCATGTAGGCTTCTTACGTCATGCCAAGCTTCCCCATAAAATTTCAGATCGATCAGTGGTGGGTGATCGATTGGTGTCGATCGATTTCTACCTATAATTAGCCAAGTCTTGAGTTTATTCGAATCATTGCTGAAGCCTTCTCTATGTCTCTATATGTTAACCCTAAAGTCAGGTCAAATAAAAAAACACATCTAAGATCGATCAGTAGTTGAATTCTGTCATGTTTCTCCATCTGTGACAACTTGCACCCCTCGACACAGTGATCCAAAGTCTAGGGTGACTTTTTGACTCGTGTTGGTGCCAAAAAGTACGAGCCATCGAGTTGTTATAACATCACAGAGACTAAAAATAAATAGATATTATCTAGGATTACTATACTTTCAAAACTCACAGCGAAAGGTCAAAAGTATAAGTATAGAAAATAATTATCTCAAAACACAGTCTTAAAAATACAACACATAGTTAAATACAGAGTACATAGAAATACCACTCATAGTCTGATAAAAGAAATACTAAGTACTGATAAGATAAATAGTTGCATGGAGAGTAAATAAAGGATAAGCAACTCCTATGATGAGGTCGCCTCTCCACGTACTGAAATCAGGCCAAATCAGCTACTACCCTATCCTCCTATGGTGGGGAAAGAAAGAAAAACGGTGGATCAGAAAAAAAATCCGATGAATGAATATATGTTTAATATATGGTTATCATGTGACTTTAATTCTACTCTAAGTGTCCTAGGGTGTCCTACAAGTGTCCATATATTCCTAGGGTCCATTTCTTAAGGGTCTTTATTAAACGCACACCTATACTAGAACTTGTGTAGGCTCCTACCGATATTGAACCTCAATAACTAACGATCGACCAACACTTCTAGAGCTAGTCAAAATAGAAATACCGCTACTAGAGCTACTCAATATAGAAACATTACTACTAGAGCTACTCAATACGGGAACTCCACTACTAGAGCTATTAGATATGAAACACAGCTACTAAAACTACACAATATAGAAACATCGCTACTAGAGCTAATCAATATAGGAACACCGCTACTAGAACTACATAGGAATAAATTTCCCATAACTACGACTACACGTAACCCAACTACACATCGAGGGGAGCCCGTAATGCCAACTTGCCGATGTGTCTTGTCATCTGCATCTGTATCCACCTCTCCATCATAGTATATACCTCTTATTGCATACCCTGGGAACCATCAACAACACAGTATTATGCTGCATCAGAACATGAATACCAAGGAGTCCTGTTGTGGCGGGCCCACCCACTTCATCAGGCATCAGATAGTGCTGCTCGTCTACCATAGAACCTCCTGTGAGTGTCATTTGTGATCAAATTGCCCTCATTGGGTAAAGTACATTTACCCAACCCTGCAACGTCATGGCGCCATCTCATAGGGAACTAGCTTCCCAACTATCCCTAATATCCACACATATGTATACAATATACTTACACATACAATTAAGAGCTTATATTTTAACTTGGGCCTCAGGTAGAGGTTCATATTACGCATTTTAACCTTTAACCGGTTGACCGCTAAACCTTATCGGTTGATCGCTTGCGGTCGACTGCTAATGGTAAACGATCGACCGACCGCATCGTAAAATTTAGGTTTTTTTGATTTTAATTGTTTATTAATTTCATCAATTATAACTTACTGAGTGCATCCTAAGCATCAGTTTACATTAACCAGCCTTTACAATTTGGACTATTTTTTATTTATTTCAATTCATAGGTTTGTACGGTTTACATATAATATTTTAACTTGGGGTAAATCAATTTTAAGGGTTTCAATTCAATAACAAATGGGTCTAACTTGGGTTAATAAAAATGACATTAGTCAATTTATACCAATTTCAATTTCTAATTCAAATCTTAGGTTTAACAATTAGGGTTTACAGTTTACAATTTAACTACTAACATTCTAGATCAGATATGATAGGCTAAAATTAACTGTAAATAATCAGCTTATTAGACTCGTTCCCACTCACCTCGGATCAAAGCTCTAGCTCTAAAATCCATTGGAGAATCTTCACTCGTTAGCTTGCCCCGTCCTTGATCCAATTTATTAGTGCTCTCTTAATTATTATTTTTAATTTTTTTTTGGAAGAAATTTTGTAAGTGGAGAGAAATTTTTTTGGCAGAGTTTCAGTATGCAGAAAGTTTTCTAATGAAATTAGGGTTAGCTTACGTATTAATTTATAGGGGTTAGGGATTGATTTAGAGCGTTGGATTTACCGTATGAAATCTTTAGTTTCATCCTGGATGCACATCAGTAACTTAGCAACAAAGAAAAATCTTCCGTTCAATCGTGTCCATCCGATTGCATGTTCCAGGTCCACAAAAATACACGTCAATAGTCAACTGCTAGGGTAGACTGGTTAGCCGCTTTATGTCAACCAGCACACCCTAGGGTCTCGACTAGTGACACTATGTTAATAGGAAGGTTTTTAATTTTTAATTTTACTTTGTTTTCAAATTTTCAAACATCCGTAACTTCTCCGTACTAACTTCGATTTCAAAGTGTTATATATGAAAATTATCCAGAAAATCGCTACAAACGCATTGGTGCAAGTTTCGTAGCGGAATTCGAACATTTGTGAAAATTTCATTTTAGCCCTTGTTATATTTAAATTCACTTTTCTCACTAAATTTTATGCTAAATTTCCGGGGTGTTACACCATCAAAACCCCAAAGTAGATGTCGTGTCTCCTTTGTACAAGTCCAAAGTCTTCCAAGCTTTCTTCCTTAAGTGTAATTTTGCATTTTTCCCCTATAAAAACAAATCAATAGCGACCCATATTAGTCGGCGTCGATCGATAATCTTAGCAAAAATTTTGGTTGTTATTTTCCAACTTCTTGCATCGATACACCTTCCATTTCGCCACTTTGTTTTGCATACAATCATATTTTCTTCATCAATATGTCTTTCATTGCTCAAGGTCCAATCTACCTAAGTTTTGCCCATCAATTCAGATCTTCATCATTTATGCAACAATCTTGAATGACTCATTATCTTTGTCAATCATATGCACACATCCCTTCTTATGTAATAACCCATCCTAATTTCACCATCGATAAGCATTTTCAAATAATACATCCATATAAGAATATATCCATCCAACCAACAACACTACATCTATCAAATACAATTCATATAGCAAGCAAATCCTAATCTAGAATTTGTACCATTATTCAAAGCATAGATCTATGAGATAAAATCAATTTAAACTAATGATATTCATCAGTAAATAACTGTAAATCTAGATTAGCTCAAAATTTATATTTTTAGGTTTAAAACAATTTCAAAGATAATTATTTTAATAAATATAATGGTTCAGAAAGTTTGTGAGATGATAGAATACTCACCTTTGTGTGCAGAATCAACCAAAATCACCAAAAATCAGCAAGATCTGATTCGGACCACAATCACACATTTCTTTGCCAATCTCTATGTTAATGACTTGTTAATCTCTTTATTAAATTAGATTTAATAAGGGTTTGATGAAGTTTTGATAAGAAGAGGTTTAATGGAGGTTAAGAGATGTTTTTATGAAGAAGATAAGTGATTAATGGCTGCTAAAGGTGGTGTAAATAATCTTAATCCTGAATAATTAGTAGGCTTAGTTATCGGCTTAGGTTAATTACCCACTAATCTATCTAAAAGTTATTTAAAATAAAATTGTCATATCTGATAAACCGTAAGGCCAATAATCTATTATGATCACTTTAACGAAAGAGAAACTATCAAATGTTTTATTTGGAAGTAGTTTCAAACTCTAATTCGATTTCTATCGAAATTATAGCTCCTACAAGTTTTCAAAGTTAAAACCATCCATAGTTATTCTAAGGGTCAATTGTCAATACTCAACGCTCCCCAAAGTTATAGTTTACTTGAATTTAATTTGGTAATGAAATAATATCTTTATGATCCACTGTGTAAAAATGTGGGTCATTACATTCTTTTTTCCCCAAGGAATTTTGCCTTTGAAATTCAATCCAAACAAACATAACCAAAAAATATCGATATCGAGAATGCCCAATAACCAAACAAGCATAGAAATAATCAATCATACCACCAAACAACCAATAAACCTATGTAAATATCCCAGCATGTAAAGTATTAAACTAAGTAAAACAAAACTTAAATACAAAAGCTAACAATAAAGAGGGATCTCACCAAGTAAAGAACTTCAGATAAGTGGGACTCATGCTCTCCTCAGTCTCCCAAGTGTGATCACCTTCGCTTTCACTCGACTGAACTCTTACTAACTTTACCGTCTTCCTCCTAAGTTGCTTCATACTATGTTCAACTGTGAAGACCCGCCTCCTCGACCCTCAAAAATCGATGTTGATACATCCTTGGTATTCATGTGTCGCAAATCCCAGTGCCGAAAAGGGAAATTATCATGGAGTAAAGGAAAATAAAGATAGAACAAAATCTCATATGAATGGAATATCATATGTTATTTCAACATATAATCTTTACAGCGGAAATTTTTTAAATGCATTTATTAGAGTTAAACATGGACAATTATAAATATCTGTCCTTACAAATGCGGAATACCATAGTACATAATTGTGGTGGAAAAGATGTAATAGTCTACTGAAGAATCTTCTAACTCTATGCTTCGAGCTCTTCCCGATTTCTTCAAACTAAACCTGACTACTAAGTTGCCTGGAAAAATAGGGCACCCAGAGTTTAGGGGGAAAAGAAAATAAACTCCAGGACAGTCATGGGACTGGTATGAAAAACTCAAAATACGCATTTTTGAAAACAAAGGTATCTCATAAGACAACGCCACACATATACATGGAATAAGTTTTTACCATATGATAACCAAAACATTGCTATGAAAAAACTAGGGATATTATTTTTAATGACATTCTTTTGAAAATATTTTTCCAATAAACTTATGAATCTTAGCCGAAATTGTTACACTGATTAAATTCCTGCATACTAGCTACAAAGTAGGTTCTTCAATCAAATCCGAAGGCGTTTATTGGAGAATGGATTTCCATACAATGGCAAGTAAGGAACTACCTTCCATACAGTACACCTCTAGAGGGATGTACCAAGGATTAACATCTTCGAAACCTCTGCACTAGGCAAGACCGACCTAACAGCAGACCCTAACTTGGTGGTTGATAGAACAGAATATGACATCACCTCGACCGTAATCGTAATCGACCTAATTGTGGCAATAACATACACAACATACTCGACATATAGAGAGTAATCTAGAAAGGTGATGACCATACCCTAATGGGAGCGACCCACTTAGCCTTACGGCATGCCATGTTTAAGCCATTTCCGGGTGATGAGGCCCGACGTAATGATTACCTTTCACATAGCACATTCCACTTTAAATGCCACACTGCCATTCCATAATCACACTACTGATTTCTACGAACGTATAACTCTTGAGCTCGAATGTCTCAGGAAAGGGTGTTAAGCTAAGAGAAGTTGTCTTCTCCACCACCAAACAGATGATATGTTTATAGAGATCGATCAATGTGATTAGAAATGCAACATTAGACATCCGTCCATACAAGTTGTCCAGCAACAGGACAAACCGATGGAACTCTCCTACCACATTCTATCGAGGATCATCCTTAGGATTAGTAGTGATCAGCCCTTGCATCGAAGATCAAATGAAGATACTACTGCCACATATATATTATATGGTAAATTTTCCCTCGAGAGTCAATGACAAGCAGCCCTTCATTCCATTTACTATCATTCCAAATCTTCACTTTAACTACGTAAATTGGTTCAAAGTGGTTTTCGGATAAGAATCACTCAGATCCGACTCTAGATCCTACGAACCAATCATCGATAAAATATTTTAAGTAAATAGGTGCTTATCAATTTTAATTACTTTCTTTTTATCAAAAATATCTTTGAGGTATATATATATATATATCTTTAAAACATTTTTATCAGTATATATGGAATCATTAAACCTCTCTTATCAAATCCTTTGATTACTTAAAACCTTTTTTAAATCTTGGAATAATTCTAAATCATTTATTTAACAAAAGATTTCTTATTTTCAAATCATAACTTTTTAATAGTTTTAAACCATGTTATCTAAGATGGTAAATCCAAATTAGTTAGTCTTCGAGTAAAACGGATCCATGAAAATTATACTAATTTTACTCGACATCTATTTTCGTATTCAACCTTTACCATCCGTCGAATAACGATGAAATCACATTTTAAATTCACACGGGTAGTACGGGTTCCCTTCTTGGAATTTAATACCAAGTATAAGAAGATTATCTCTATTCAGTCCAAGTTGTTTAAATTTGGAAAATTAAATCTTTTATACTTGTCCCCTTTTCGACATTTCAACCTTATCTATTCCTCACCCAGGAAAAGGTCAGGTGAGTCAGGGCATTGGTTGCTCCTGAACATCTTCTTAGTTTAAGCACCTCACATCCGGATCTTACGAATAGAAAAATCCAGTCTACTCGACGACTTTTTAAGCCAAGGTTAAATTACTTGATTTTAACAGCTTTTCTACAAATCATTTATTTAAATTTTAAAAAAAATTTAAACCTCCAAATCATTATTAAAGCACTTACTTATTCATTTGAAAACATTCATAAAAGATTTAGAAAATAATATTTAAGTTTAAAGTCATATTTCAAAAGTTATTAAAAGTGCTGCGAATAGCGCTTTTAAAGCTTATTTGATAAAAACAACTTTTCGATCATTTAGAAATCCATTTTTATAAATCAAATATCTTTTAATACATTTTAAAATATTTATAGAATTTATTCCATATTTTTGAAGAATTAAAATTTTCTTTTTTAAAGAATTTGTCGCTTTGGTTTCCAATCTACCAAACCTCGACTATGTTGAAAACTTGTTTGCTCACATTTCAAAATCTACTAAGTGAAATCTTGATCCTTTTCTTTTCTTTGAAAATTATGATTATAAGAGTTTGAAAAATTCTTATCACAGAGATTTCCGAGCTATATTCCACTTTATATACTCGTTTAACTTTTACGGCGTGAAATCACGAATTACAGTTACGCAACGCGCCTACTTTTGACTCAATTTTCATAACTTGTTAGAACTTCAACAAATTGAATTTTAATGTTTATAAAATATTTATAAAACATTTTAAACCATTTTCAATAGATTTAACAATCTAATATACACCATTTCATTTACTAAAGGAAAGTGATTTCCTTTGTGATTTTTGTCGTGTATTAAAAGTGACTTGTTAATACAATCAAACAATCATACCGTTATCATCCAAACATGATAAACAATCACAATAAACAACCATAGCCAAACATATATATCATCCAATATATAGTATATATAAATTTAGTACTCACCTTCATTTTGACTCGAAATAGTTTTGAATCGGCTATAGCTTCGCTGCGATTTCTTTAAACTCTATGCAATCGAGCTCCTAAGCTTTGAATGAGCTCGGCCTTGGCCTTTGGGTGCTCACGGCCGTGGGTTTAGTGGTGGTGGATGGCTCGGCCTAGGGTGAAGAAAGGTATGGCTGTGGGTTTTGATGAGAGAAAGGAGTGATTTGAACTTGGTTTTAAGGTGTTTATACTAATATATATACTAATAATTTAATTTATTTTTGTAATTATTTTCTACATAATTTTGCTAACATAGGAAGCCATTAAAATAGTTTGAAGAAGGGGGAAGAAGATGAAGAAAAGTGTTAGGAATTTATGAAGAAAGGGGTGGGTATTTATAGGAAAATCTTAAAAATAAATATCTAAATGCAAAATTACACAATTGCCCTTGCCCACACCCCCAATCACCTCCATATGCATGGAAAAACCCCTCCCCCTTGTGCCTCCATGTTTCTTGAGGTGATATGGTGTAAGGTGAGTTAATGTTTGCTTTTTGGTTACTTAGGTCTTAAGTTTTTTTATAAATATCTTAATATTTTTTAATATATATATATATATATATATAAGTTTATATGTATATTTGTATGTGTGTGTGTATATATATGTTCATGTGCATGTTAGGGTGTGCATATGTATGTTATTTATGTTCACATGACATATAAACAAGGTTGCAACAACTTTGAACAACTTTCGTTTGTTAAACCGTTGAAAATCGGGAAACCGATCCCCGGTCACATTTTCACTTATAAATTAATTTACATATAAATGTAAACAAAATTTGAAAACTCATTTCTTATCATTTTTAACAAATTAAAATGATCATATTTGATTTATAAAACCACATAAATTAAAATTAACAATTGTTTACAAAAAATGTTGTTATATCGATAAAGCGATACGAATTTTCTTATATTTTTAAATCAAGTATATATCTTTATAAAACTATTATAAATGATTTATTATCACTTCATAACTATTAAAAATGAATTATTATCACTTAAAACAACTATTTGAATAAATTAAATGATTATTAAATCATTAAATCTCAATTTAAATTCATATATCAATTTAAAAACGATGTCATTATTGATGGTGACATAAATACATTTTATTTTCAAAAAAATAATAATTGATTTTATTTCATATTCTTGTTTAATTATGATAATAAGTGTACGTATCCAGTTCCATGCGCGATGTTTTATGATTATAGAGCTGTTTATCGATAAAACGGTTTTCGACCATTTTATCGGTATTTTTCCAATGGAAATATTTTTGTAAGCATTTTTCCAAAATAAGTTCATTATTATTATTCATTCCATAAAACTTGATTATTCGTTGAAAAATAATCTATATTTGAATATTTAAAATAATTTAAATATCTTTAATTAAAGTGATCAAATTACGGGTCGTTACATACTTCCCCCCTAAAAGAATTTCGTCCTCGAAATTCAACACAAAACCCAAAGGTATTTACCCAAAATATTTATTTTTAAACTTACACCCGTACGATGTATGCAGATCATCCGTACGCAATATCTGATTTGATCTACTATTCGAACCTACAACTTTGTTTCTGAACTAGTATTGATCCACCGATCCTCTAGTGCGGACTCCGATCAGGCTTTCCGATCAAAATTTCAGTTTTCCTTGCATAACTCTCATTTGTGATAGAAAACTCAAGTATCCAACCACAAACCCTCACCAATGTTCGTCGTCAAGAATAGAGTGATAAATCCTTTTTCGAACTGGTGTAAACACCTCAAAGTTCTGCACTCGAATCTTAGATCAAAATCGTGCGATGAAATGCTCTACGTATTTCATACGTACTTAGTGAAATCAAATTCCTTTTTCAAAATTATATATGAAAACATTTCATAAAACTTTCATTTTTTAAAGATGCTTCTATATATATATAATCACTCTAAATATTTATTTATAAATAGTTTTCTTAAAGGAAAACATTTCATTCCAAATGAATCATTTCATTTTTAAAAGATAAAATTATTTATGGAAACATTTCGTAAAACTTTCATCTTTTAAAGATGCTTCTTTATATATAATCACTCTAAATATTTATTTCTAAATAGTTTTCTTAAAGGAAAACATTTCAACCCAAATGAATCATTTCATTTTTAAAAGATAATTTAACTTCTATTTTTCAAAATTACAATCAACTTCTCTCATTATAATATATTCCTTTTTAACCAACCTTGATATTAACCTATCTATTAATAATTCATAATTATCCTGTTAACTTAAGGAAAATTATATAGATCAAGTAACTCCAAAATAATACCAAGGAACTGGGTATTACCAATAGTATCCTATATCCCCTTAATAAGAAGGGTAATACTTAAGAGATGCATTTACCATCCGAACATATCTCTTGCCCATTTTTAGTTATTTTCGAGCCACTCAAACTAGTTATCATTTGAGATTTTCTTAGCTTCCTAAAAACATTTATTACAACAATAAATGTTGAAATCTATGTTTTCATCACTTAGTACTTTTTAAATCACTTTTGAAAGTCATTAATCTTCATTTGAAAAACATCACTTTCAAAACATTCCTTCAAAATATTATTTTAACTTTTAAAACATGAATGTATTTTCTCTATAATATAACACAAATCATTTCTATATTTATAAAACTATGTTTATAAATTTCATTTCTATTTTATAAAACTTCTTCTTATAAAATCTCTTTATTTATAAAATTCCATTTATAACTTTGCTCTTTTATAAATCTAATTTGTTTATAAAATCCCATTTATAAATACATTTACAAAATATCAATTACGAGTCCATTTTTAATATTTGTAAAACAAGTTTATAAATCTATTGCTTTATTTATAAAATATCACATTTATAAATTTTGCTCTTAATATATATATATATATCACTTTCTATAAATCATTTAATTACTTTATATTCGATGGATTTTCTCCAATTTCTTTAAAACTTTTCCAAAAAATTTCAAAACATTAGGATTTATATTCTCAAAATCCTTTTTATAAAACATGCCTTCCAAATTCATCTTTTTCAAGATAATTTGATTTTCTTGTGAAACATGCTTTTATACAACATGCTCATTTATTATCTTACAAATTCATTAAGCTTAACCCGATATTATTATCGAACACCTTATAGTCAAATTGTGAAACTTAAATCACAAGGTGTTTGTATTTAAACTTTTAAATCAAACAACCAATCAATCAGTGATAATAACTGAATATTATCATTCCCTTAACAACTAATAACTATATCTTTTGAAAGATATTCCTTTATATTGAAAATATAATCCTAGGTAAAATTATTTCATTTACCATAATTTCAGAAAAAATCATTTATATATATCATCAATAAATATGCACTTCTATATGATACACTCAACTCATTATAGGGTGTTACTAACCGTATCTCTAATGATTTACTCATCCTAGGGTATTACTAACCCTATTTTTGTTGAAACTTTACCTCTACCAGACTCAGGTGTTTGCTCAACCTAAGCTCTGATACCAAATGTAAATATCCGCCTCCTCAACCCTCAGAAATCGATAGGTATTCACGTTCCGTAAATTCAAATGCTGGAGAGGCAGATTATCATGGAGTAAAAGAAAATAAAGACAGAACATAGTCTTACATGAATGAAATATCATATATTATTTCAACATATAATCTTTATAGTGGAAATTTTTTAAATACATTTATCAAATTTAAACATGGAGAGTTATAAATATCTGTCCTAACAAATGTGGAATACCATAATACATAAGTGTGGTGGAAAAGATGTAATAGTCTACTGAAGAATCTTCTAACTCCATGCTCCGAGCTCTTCCAGATTTCTTCTAACTAAACCTGACTACTAGGTTGCTTGGAAAAATAGAGCACCCAGAGTTTAAGGGGAAAAGAAAATAAACTCCGGGTCAGTCATGAGACTTGTAACATCCCGTATTTGGAGCCCAAAAGCTAAGCGCTATAGATGCTACTGTCATATCATAGTATTAACTGCTGGTGACTAAATATGGTAATTCTAACGGTATCCATAATATCAGAAGCACTTGAATATGAACGAAATCAAAGATTTCCAAAAACAATATTTTACTGATTACATTTCAAAAAAAATTCATATCCGAATTACAAAATCCCATATCCTTTCCCAGGTAAAGATCAAATATAATCATTACAAAATACGCTAAGAGCGACATATGACGATGCCCCCTTGGTTGATCAGAGTCAATACAATCATATCTGACTTAATATACATAGCGGAATCAAAGCAAAATAAATTGGAACTTCTAAATAGCTATCCGTCAGCCACCTGCTCGTCTCCGGAAGCTTTATTCGCCAAAATGACTAAAGCTTGAAAACCTTAATCCTCAGTCTACTCAAATCAATTTTGAGCACCCGAGAGTTTAAGGGGAAACAAAAACTTCGAGTCAGACATAAAGCCTAGTGTGAATAATACTGTTACATCTCTGTTTACTGATATTAAGTGAGACCACGCCGCTTAGCGGAACGGGTTTTCCCTCACTAATATCCTCTTTAAAACATATATTTTGCAAATCCTTTCCTGCAACCAAACTGGTTAATCAAACTGATATAATAATGATAATAATAGCTAAGTCCGTTAAGCTATAATCAGGTAACTAATGAACTATCTGTCCACAAGTAGTAAATGGACTATCTGTCCGAAAACCGGGCTGACTGCCTGCAAACTGGATTAACTGTGCGGAAACTGCACTATCTGTCGGAATCATTTTCTTAGGGTTAACTACCCTTCATCTTTTTCCTTAAAAACCTTTTCAAAATGATTTAACCTTTTAAATCATACTTATACAAGGAAAATATATTCTTAGCTTTACTCTAAGCTACTTTGCCATGTTATATATACTTTACTCAAAATAATGTTGATGAATTTTACTGAGGATTAGCTATCCTTCCAGAACAAGTTAAAACCCTTTTTAACTTAAAAACACTTAGGCTACAATGCCTATTAAATACATTCGAAACCTTTGTTTAAAACCTTTAAACAACCCTTTTGAAACCCTTGAAGGTAACCCCTATCGAAACCATTGAAAGTGACTCTTTTGAAACCCTTAAAAGCCTTTCCTTCGAAAGCTTCAAAACATTAGACATCCCTCATTAAAACCTTTAAATATTTCCTTTCGAAAACATAGGAAAAACCTTTCCTTTCAACCATTTCGAAACCCTGGAGAACCACCCCTTCGAAACCATTCACTAAAACCCTTTTTACAGCATTAAAATACCAAACCTTTCAAAAGCCTTTGGATTCAATTTAAAACATGTGGAACCTTTCGAAACCATTCAAAAATTTACCCTTTCGAAACCTTTAAAAACTGCTTCGATCAGAACCCTTTGGATTATGCCTTCAAGTAGAGCAAAAGGATCAGAAACCCATTAAAGTCGAAAGCATCTGTTTTGAAACCGTTTAAAACTGTCTCTTTCGAAACCATTTGGGTTTTACTTTAATAAGAGAGAAAGGGTCTTTAAAACATTAAGTCGAAAGCATCTGTTTTGAAACCATTTCCTAAGTAAAGAAGTGATGGTGTTAAAACCATCCCTTCGAAAGTATTGGAGAAGTGGCCAAATTTTAGAAAACAAAGCACCCCTTCGAAACCATCTGGGTCGAAAGGTAAGAAGGTGGTGGCAAAAGGTTTTTACTTAGTCGAGAGCAATCATTTAAAACAAAAGCGCAACCCAATCGAAACCATTTCATTAAGTCCATTTGACCTAGTCGAAAGCAAACCAAGTCGAAAGCCATTTAGTCAAAAGCAAGCAGGCGCATTTTTAATTTAAAAGCAAAGTGGTGCTTCGATCCCTTTGGAACCCATGGTTTCGACCTCATGCCATTCGCCTTCTATCCATTTCACTACATTCCAATATATTGATACCATGCGCATTGGTTTCGATGGAGTTGAAGGTGTAGGGACTTGGTCGAATGCCAACCAAGGCAGAAGCAGGTACCGAAAGCAACGAAACAGTAAAAAGCTTGTTGCAAATAGATCTTTTCACCTAACCTGCTTTATGTGTCAAATTTTAATTGGTTGCCACTTTTCTTTACCACTAAAAAGTGCTGCAATTTCAGAACTAACTATTTGAATTATTTTCAAAAAGCCCGTTCTCCTTTTATAAATATATAAAACTTTTAAGTCCCATAGCTTAAATAATTTTATATATCCATTAAAACACTTAGGAAAAATCTACGAAAATTCCAGAAAATCTCTTTTAATATATTTTCCAACATATAAAAATTTCAGACCCAAACCTTTTATTATTTAATCGTAAATAATTTATAACCCAAAATAACATTTTATTTAATAGAAATTTCATATAAAATCCATAGAAATTCTGAAAATTGAAACCGGTCTTCAAAATAACATTTTTGGTTTATATAAAAATTCACAAGGCATTTGGATGTCATTTAATAGTGTTTTCATATCAAAACATGTCATAAAATCCATATGAACAACCATAAATCATCAACAAGTATATATAATCATTCCATCATTCAAAAACATAGCAAATCAATGCAAAATATTTTGGATTTCATCTTAAAACCGAATACAAAACAAATATGAGATGTAAACATTATTCACCTTAGCTTTAGAGATTAAAGAGATTGAGATGTGAATGGATTGAGATGTGAATGGATTTGATTTGCTTAAGCTTCTTCCTAGCTTTTCTCTACCCTTTTCCCCTTGCTCTTGTTAAAGGTGGCCGGCCTCTTGTTTAAAATTTTTGATAAAATGAAATGAACGTGTATAGGAGAATGCAGGCCAAGTTTAGGGGATATAGGAATGGCCTCTTTCCTATTTAACCCTCCTCTATTTCATGTTAACTCTTATTTTAATTCATTGTTTAAATGGCACAACTACCCTTAATTAAAATCAAATCTCAATCCCTTAATCAACACATTATTTAATTTAATTTAACTAATTAAATATCCTAAATAATGTTACCAAAAATAAGGGGTGTTACAAACTCCCCTCCTTAAAGAATTTCGTCCTTGAAATTACGATAAGGTACACAACACATCAATCAAAGAGGTAAAACATATCATCAATTAAGTCAGGATAAGTATCTCTAATCCCGCTCTTAATCTCCCAAGTACAGTCCCTGTCATCGTCGCTCCACTGGACTTTGACTCATCTAACCGTCTTGGTTCCAAGCCTCTTCTCAACTCTCATAACAATATGAATAGGCTTCCTCACTATAGTCAAATTTGGTTCTACCACCAAATTATCTAGCACAGTCGGTGTAATAGTAGTCTCCGGGTCTCTAACACACTTTTTGAGATGAGAAACATGGAAAACATTGTGGACTCCTACAAAACTGCTCAGTAACTTAACTCTATATGCGAGTTTCCCGATTCTCTCAATAATAGGAAAAGGTCCAATGAATCTCGGTGCTAACTTTCCTGATTTCCCAAATCTAATCACACCCTTCATCGGTGACACTTTAATGAAAACCTGGTATCCAACAGAGAACTCTAAATCTTTCTGTCTTCTATCAACATAACTCTTCTACCTAGACTGGGCCTCCTTCATTCTAACCCGAATGACCTCAATTTTTTCTACAGCTTCCCTAGACAAATCTGGACCAAGAACCAATCTACCCCCGGTCTCTAACCAACATACGAGAGATTTGCATGGCCTTCTATACAAGGCTTCAAACGGCTCCATCCTAGTACTAGTCTGATAACTGTTGTTATACGAAAACTCGACTAAATGCAGATGGTCTTCCCATGATCCCCCAAAATCTAATACACAAGCTCTTAACAAATCCTCCAAGACTTTGTTAACTACTCGGCAATGGATATCGATTTTTTATCGTCCTCTCATTCAACTTACGATAATCAATACATAGCCTCAACGATACATTCGGCTTCTTCGCAAACACTACGGCTGCCCCCCAAGGCGAACTACTCGGCCTAATAAAATTCTTGCCTTCCAAATCCACCAACTGCACCTTTAACTCCCTCATCTCTATAGGGGTCATCCTGCTTGGCGGCCTACTCACTTGTTCTGCTCTCGGAACCAAATCTATCTGAAACTCAATAGCTTGTTTCGGTGGCAATCCAACTACAGGTTCAAAAACATCCGTGAATTCTCTAACCACAAAAACTTGATTTAGCTCATCTTCCAACTCCATAACACCAAACAAAGCATTCACCTCACCGTTAGAACCTTCTACGGTATAAACTATCCTGTCTCTACAATCAGGATGTCTAAGAGATATTTTCTTATCCTGGCAAAATATCCTAGGATCGTACTCACTTAACCAATCCATCCCAGGAATAATTCCGAACCTCACAAAACCAAACACATGGAAACTGCAAACAAAAGTATGACCTAACAGGTCAAACCCTAACTGGTAATATCTCAACCCTAGAGTTGCATAACCTCCTATTGGATTCACAACCCGTAAGGAAGTAACTAAATATGTGGGTTCTAGGTTAAGCTTATCTGTCAAACATCTAGATATAAAAGAATGCGATGCACCAGTATCAAATAGAACACTAATATACATACCATGAATCTGAAGCTTACCTCCCAAAACTGCCTTTCCTTTCTCCTGAGCTGTTGGCTTCGAAGTAGTAGGCTCCAATGCATACACTTTGCCATTTCCATCCTTAGCGGGCTCCTTGCACTGGTTCTTATAGTGGCCAATCTGGTCGCAATTGAAGCACCTGACATTCTTCTTTCCAGCCACCTCCTTTGCCTTTCCAGCACGACACTTATTAGCAAAATGCCCCTTCTTGTCGCACTTAAAGCAAACAATCTCAGACTTTCCTTTCTTAGCTTCTCCGCCCTTCTGAGCACCCTTCTTAGGAAAGAACTTCCTCTTCTGATTCTGCCCAACCTGGACCTCCTTAGCCTTACTCTTCTCTGGAGAATCAAGAATCTCCTCATGCCTTAAGGCCATCTCCACTACAAAATCAGAAGGATCTCTAATATGAGGTAATGTAGCCCTTGCTAACTCAGGCTTCAACCCCCTGATAAACTTCTCATTCCTCTTCATTACTGTATCCACTGAAGCATACCCGTACCTAGCCAACTCCTTAATCCTTCTGGCATACTCCAAAATAGACATCTCTCCCTGCTCTAACTTAGCAAACTTTCTGATCAGAGTAGACTGTGCCATCACAGACATAAACCTCTCCTAGAACCTCCAATTGAAATCTGCCCATGTCAAGGTTTCCTCGTCCACACTAGCCGCCACACTATTGCACCAAAACAAAGTCGCTCCCTGAAGCTATCTCGAAGCAAGCCTCCTCTTCTGCTCATCATTAATCCCCAAGTCTGCAAAGATTCTCTCATAGTGCATCAACCAATTTTCTACATCTATAGCATCCTCTGTCCCCAGAAATGGCTTCCCTCCAAGCTTAGCGTAATCTCCACTCAGCTTAGCATAATGGTTAATTACCGGAACTTTCAGAACTCTTTCTCATGCAGAATCTCCTCTTACCACTCCAGCTGCAATTCCAGCTTGCATCATGTTCATAAAAAACTGATACATAACTCCCATGTCCACTTGCGGGACTCCAGCACCTACATTCTCTGCTTGTGCCTGACCTTAGGTCCTCCTCGCATTAGGTCTGGCATTCTTATGATCCCCTTCCCTCTTTGGTTAACTCTTCCTCTTCTACCATCCATATCTATATTCAAACCTCATGAGATACAAAAATATAACCTAACAAAGATAGGAGACTAGAGATAAAGCGTTTACTTATATATAGCTAATACAAGTACGTTACTATAGCGTTATCCCATACTCCAATCCTACTCTAACTCCTTAGGATTATGTTTAAAAAACCATTTTTTTAGTTTAAATTTTTTCATAAACCTATGCTCTAATACCAAGTTGTAACATCCCGTATCTAGAGGCCAAAAGCTAAGCGCTACTGATGCTGCAGTCATCCATAGTATTAACTTCTGCTGACAAAATACGGTAACGCTAATGGTATCCATAATATCAGAAGCACTTGAATATGGACGAAATCATAGATTTCCAAAAACAATATTTTAATGATTACATTTCAAAACAAATTAACATCCAAATTACATAATCCAATATCGTTTCCCAGGTAAAGATTAAATATAATCATTAAAAAATACGCCAAGAGCGACATATAACGATGCCCCCTTGGTTGATTAGAGTCATCATATCTGACTTAATATAGATAGAGGAATCAAAGAAAAATAAATTATAACTCCTAAAAAGCATCCGCCAACCACCTGCTCATCTCTGGAAGCTTTATTTGCCAAAATGACTAAAACCTTAACCCTCAGCCTACTCAAATCAACTTTGAGCACCCAAGAGTTTAAGGGGAAACAAAAACTTCGAGTCGGACATAAAGCCTGGTGTGAATAATATTGTTACATCTCTGTTTACTGATATTAAGTGAGACCATACCGCTTAGCGAAATGGGTTTCCCCTCACTAATATCCTTTTTAAAACATATATTTTGCAAATCCTTTCCTGCAACCAAATTGGTTATCAAACGGATATAATAAAGATAATAATAGCTAAGTCCATTAAGCTATAATCAGGTAACTAATGAACTATCTGTCTACAAGTAGTAAATGGACTATCTGTCCGAAAACTAGGCCGACTGCCTACAAACTGGACTAACTGTCCGCAAACTGGACAATCTATCCGAATCATTTTCTTAGGGTTAACTACCCTTCATCCTTTTCCTTGAAAACCTTTTCAAAATGATTTAACCTTTTAAATCATACTTATACAAGGAAAATATATTCTTAGCTTTACTCTAAGCTACTTTGCCATGTTATAAATACTTTACTCAAAATAATGTTGATGAATTTTAATGAGGATTAGGTATCCTTCCAAAACAAGTTAAACCCTTTTTAACTTGAAAACACTTAGGCTACATTGCCTATTTAATACATTCGAAACCTTTGTTTAAAACCTTTAAACAACCCTTTCGAAACCCTTGAAGGTAACCCATTTCGAAACCATTGAAAGTGACCATTTCGAAAACATTAAAGCCTTTCCTTCGAAAGCTTCAAAACATAAGACATCCCTCTGTAAAACCTTTAAATACTACCTTTCGAAAACAAAGAAAAAACCTTTCCTTTCAACCCTTTCGAAACCCTCGGGGAACCACCCCTCTGAAACCATTCACTAAAACCCTTTCGAAAGCATTAAAATACTAAACCTTTTGAAAGCCTTTGGATTTAATTTAAAACATATGGAAACCTTTCAAAAACCATTCAAAAATTTACCCCTTCGAAACCTTTGAAAACTATTTCAATCAAAACCCTTTGGATTATGCCTTCAAGTAGAGCAAAAGGATCAGAAACCCATTAAAGTCGAAAGCATCTTTTTCAAAATCATTTAAAACTGTCTCTTTCGAAACCATTTGTGTTTTACTTCAATAAAAGAGAAAGGGTCTTTAAAACCTTTAAGTCAAAAGCATCTGTTTCGAAACCATTTCCTAAGTAAAGAAGTGATGGTGTCGAAACCGTCCCTTCGAATGTATTGGAGTGGCCAAAGTTTAGAAAACAAAGCACCCCTTCGAAACCATCTGGGTCGAAAGGTAAAAAGGCGGCAGTAAAAGGTTTCGACTTAGTCGAAAGCAATCATTTAAAACAAAAGCGCAATCCAATTGAAACCATTTCTTTAAATCCATATGACCTAGTCGAAAGCTAACAAAGTCAAAGCTACTCAATCGAAAGCCATTTAGTCGAAAGCCATTTAGTCGAAAGCAAGCGAGTGCAATTTTAATTTAAAAGCAAAGTGGTGCTTCGACCCCTTTGGAACCCATGGTTTCGACCTCATGCCTTTTGCCTTCTATCCAATTCACCATGTACCAATATATTGATACCATGTGCATTGGTTTCGATGGAGTTGAAGGCGGAGAGACTTGGTTGGAAGCCAACTAATGCGCATTGGTTTCCGAGCTATATTCCACTTTACATACTCGTTTAACTTTTACGGCGCGAAATCGCGAACTACCGTTACGCGACGCGCCTTCTTTTGACTCAATTTTCATAACTTGTTAGAACTTCAGCAAATTGGATTTTAGTGTTTATAAAATATTTATAAAATATTTATAAAACATTTTAAACCATTTTCAAAAGTTTTAACAATCTCATATACACCATTTCATTTATTAAAGGAAAGTGATTTCCTTTATGATTTTCGTCGTGTATTAAACGTGACTTGTTAATACAATTAAACAATCATACCATCATCATCCAAACATGATAAACAATCATAATGAACAATCATAGCCAAACATATATATCATCCAATATATAGTATATATAAATAGAGTTCTCACCTTTATTTTGACTCGAACTAGTTTTGAATCGGCTATAGCTTCGCTACAATTTCTTTAAACTCTATGGAATCGAGCTCCTAAGCTTTGAATGAGCTAGGCCTTGGCCTTGGGTGCTCATGGCTATGGGTTTGGGTGGTGGATGGCTCTGCCTAGGGTGAAGAAAGGTGTGGTTGTGGGTTTTGATGAGAGAAAGGAGTGATTTGAACTTGGTTTTGGGGTGTTTATACTAATATATATATATATATATATATACACACATACATACACACACACACTAATAATTTAATTTATTTTTGTAATTATTTTCTCCATAATTTTGCCAACATAGAAAGCCATTAAAATAGCTTGAAGAAGGTGGAAGAAGATGAAGAATAAGTGTTAGGAATTTATGAAGAAAGGGGTGGGTATTTATAGGAAATTCTTAAAAATAAATATCTAAATGCAAAATTACACAATTGCCCCCTTCCCACACCCCCCATCACCACCATATGCGTGGAAAAACCCTCCCCCCCGTGCCTCCATGTGCTTGAGGTGATATGGTGTAAGATGAGTTGATGGTTGCTTTTTGGTTGTTTAAGTCTTAAGGTTTTTAGAAATATCTTAATATTTTGTAATATATATATATATTTAAGTGTATATGTATATTTGTATGTATATATATATATATGTTCATGTGCATTTTAGGGTGTGCAAATGTATGTCATATATGTGCACATGGCATATAAACAAGGTTGCAACAACTTTGACAACTTTCGTTCGTTAAACCATTGAAAATCAGGAAACAGATTCCTTGTCACATTTTCACTTATAAATTAATTTTCATATAAATGTAAAAAAAATTTGAAAACACATTTCTTATCACTTTTAACAAATTAAAATGATCATATTTGATTTATAAAACCGTATAAATTAATATTAACAATTGTTTACAAAAAATGCTGTTATATCGATAAAGCGACATGAATTTTCTTATATTTTTAAATCAAGTATATATCTTTGTAAAACTATTATAAATGATTTATTATCGCTTCACAACTATTAAAAATGAATTATTATCACTTAAAACAACTATTTGAATAATTAAAATATATTTTAATCATTAATTCTCAATTTAAATTCATACATCAATATTTAAATACAATGCCATTATTGCCTATGAAATAAATACATTTTATTTTCAAAAATAAAATAATTGATTTTATTTCATATTCTTATTCAATTATAAAAATAAGTGTATTGTTACCCGGTGCCTTGACCTGGCTATATTGGGCTGATCATGAAGGCCAGACTCGACTGCTGATGAGAAGGATGATCACGAGACAACAACCACATGACCAAAATATAATGTCCGGACAGTTGCATCAAGCCCGAGGTGAATAGGATTAATAGATAGACAATGTAAAATGTCGGAACTATGGAGTTTAGTTTGGTTGGAATAGGGATTGGCATGGACATTGGTCAAGTTGGATGAGATAGTAAAGGGGTCGGTATACACTTAAGATGATAGGGGATCGGCATGGTTACTTGACAAGATGGTTAGTTTGAATGGACATGTAGAGGGATCGGGATGGCGTCTTCGAAGGGATGGATCGACATAAGAATTATGGTATGGCTTATGGATTACAGATCGGCATGTTGATGGTCATGGGAGAGGGATCGGCATGGCATGAGTTGCAAGGGATGGATCGGCATTGTACGGTCTATGTGATAGGGATCGATGTTGTATGGTCTATGTAATATGGATCGACATTATATGGACTATGTAATATGGTTCAGCATTGTATGATCTAAATGATATGAATCAACGTGCATTGGCGAAGCAAGAGGGAACGGTATTTCCTTGACCAAAGTAAGGTTCGAACCAAAGCACTACAAGAACTTAAGCTCCACAAGTCTAAACACTATGATATTCAAAGCACCATCATTATAGACCATAAGAGAGCTGCCATAGGGATCGCTAGCCCAAACTCGACTCATGGATGGATCGGTACCGATCCCTATCCATTGAGAGTTGGGCCTAGCCCTTCTTATGATGGGCCATATGGTGGAGGAGGTCATGTTGCCGAAGTTTTAGTCATATTGGAGGCCGCCTTCATCTATAAATACAGGCACAGAGGGCCATTCTAGGGACTCTTACGCTGTTAGTTATACTCCGCCATTATTGTAACTAACTTCCTCCATTCCTTTATGATCTCTTGCTATTTCTTGTTGTTTGTAATTACAATCAAGTGAATTAAGAAGCAATAAAGATAATATTCAAAGTGGACGTAGGCAATTAACGCCGAACCACTATAAATCTAGTTGTTTTTGCTCTCTGCTGTGTTTTCTTTGATATTTTGTGATTCTTCTCTATTTTCATTCTTCATTTATTTCGCTACTTAAATCTGTTCTTGGGTGTTTGTGGACAATTTGGTTGCAAACATTTTGGTGCTTTCACTGAGAACGTTGATTCTCAGGCTATTAGGATCACCTTTGTTGCTACTGGATATAGGAAATCCCCCGAAGGAGATCCAGGTTCATCTTTAGAAGCTTATAGATACTATTCGGATTTACCAAGATCTAAGCAAAGGAATCCAGAATGGTGAGGCGCACCAGATCTACTTCCCAGAATGTCAATGCCAACGAAACTGCCAGTGTCCAACAAGGGGGTCCAAGCAACCAACTTGCTAATGTGAATGTGGAGCCTGCTGCAGTCCAAAACCCCGCTGATTCCATAACTAGAGCTGAATTCAATGACTTGATGAGGGAGCTGATGGAAAGTCGTAGGCAACTAAACGAACAAATCCAGACCAATGCTAACTTGATGAACCAGATTGCTCAACAACAGCACCAAAGCGCCAGAAGGGATCTCGCTTCTTACTCGGCGTCAGATAGTTCAACTTCATTAGATGAACAACACAGGTGAAGGCATCGTAGAGTTGAAGCAGCACGAGCAAGGCCATTAGAGCAACACTTGGCAGACCAACATGGCCTGCTAAGACGGGTCGCTGCCGATCCCTTCCTAGGGGTCGGTACCGATCCTTCGGCCAGGGAGCCAGCTTCTCAATTGCAGCTGGGGGGTCATGCTCGACTTGGATCCGGGAATTTGGATGCTGGAGTATGTTTGGATGCTGACCAACTACCTCTCTGGAATGATAATGAAGTGAATGCTCAGAATGTACATTAGGAGGATGATAGGCCAAGGAGGCATGAAATGGCCCGGAGACACCGGCCGGAACATTCACGCGAGGTAGAGCACAACCACCACTTGGCGTCACCTATCCAAACACTGGATTTATCCGCAATGGTAAGCAGTTGGTGAGGGAGAACTAGGGCTTGACAAATGATGACTGGGGAGTCTCTAGGAGCCACACCCTATTTACCGACAGTATTTTACATGCGGAGTATCCTAGAAGATTTAACATGCCTACGATGCCTGCTTATGAGGGGAAAACTGACCCTAGGCAGCACATCCTGAGGTACGAATGGTTGATGGATCAGCAAGAGCGAATGATGCCACCAAATGCAGATGCTTCCCCATAACTCTTTCTGGGATCACCACAATGTGGTTCACAAGATTACCCATACGATCAATCTCAAGATTTGACGAGCTGGCAAAAAGATTTGTAGAGCAGTTCCGGATTCATGCTACTTGCTCCAAAGATGTGATGTCATTATCCAGTGTAATCCAGGCCCCGGGGGAATCACTGAAGGACTACTTGCAGAGATTTCATGTTGCTGCCACTGAAGTTAGAAACCCTAATGACCATGCAATACCTATGGCTGTGATAAGGGGGTTGACCTCGAATCTGAGTTCGACGACTGGCTAGCAGGAAAACCGCCGGCCATGTTGGAGCATTTCCACTCAAAGGCAGCCCAGTTTATAAGGAAGGAAGAGGTCGGGTTTTCTAGAAAGAGCAATGCTACGGGGCCGAGCGGGGAAGCGGTACAAAGCAAGATCACAATAAAGCAGTGTGACGAGAGTTTCGGGAAGGTTCAGGTTAATGCTCAAAAAAAGCCGAATCAACATAGAAGAAGTGGAGAAGGGAATCGAGACCGAAAGAGGGAGCCTGGAAGGTCGAAGCCCAATTTTCCTATGTATGACAGCTATACACCTTTGAATTCATCCCTAGAGAGCATTTATCTATCCATCTGTAATACTTTCCAATATAAGAAGTCGCGTCCAAAGGAACCGATAGAGGTACAAAGGCAAACTGAAAAGTATTATCAGTTTCATGAATGTTACAGGCACAATACGGACGAATGTAGGCATCTCCAGGATGCCATTGAGAAATTGATTCAGGAGAAAAAATTGCAGAAGTTTGTGAAAAATCAGCAGGGTGGCGGACAGGGGACGTCTGACCCTAATCGAGGGCAGGCTCCATGCAGGGCTGAGAAGCCTGGACGGACCGGTGGAAGGTTGGTAATAAACACGATAGTTGGTGGACCGCATCCTACGGATAGGAGTTGGCTGCAAATGGAGCGCTATGCTAGTTCAATGAGACATGTGGATTTTGAATGTTATTCGAATACGGAGGATGGAACTCCGGCCAAGCAACAGCGTACAATGATGGATGATATAGTATTCAGAAGCAGGGACGCCGATAAAGTAGAGACCTCTACTATTGATCCGATGGTTATCTCAGCCATGATTGGCCCTGCTCTGGTGAGAAGAATTTTGATTGATTGTGGAAGTTTTGTGAACATTATCTTTAAGAAGGCGTATGATCAAATGAGGATGGAAGCTAGATTTAAAACCATCTAAAGCTCATATACACGATTTTAATGGTGTGGCTACTAAAGCAGTAGGTTATGTTGAATTGCCAGTTGAGTTTGGAGAAGGTGAACGTAGGAGGGTGCAGATCCCACCGTTCATTGTTTTGGATGTGGATTCACCGTACAATGTTTTTCTGGGCCGTCCAACCCTGGCTGAGTTTCAGGCAACTTTGGCCCCATGGTGTTTGACGTTGAAATTTCCGACTAATAAGGGAGTAGGTGTTGTGCATGTTGATCAAGCGAATGGGCGTGCCTGTTATGTGGCTGAGTTGAGAGAGGCTCAGCGAAAAGAGAAGGGAAAGGGTGTGGACAAGCCTGTCTGCATCCAAGTTACTAAAGATTGACAAATGGCGCCTAAGCCTTGGCTTGGGCACTACAGTTGGTTCTATAGAGATATAGATCCAAGGGACGATGAGGAGGAACCCAAGGAGACCAAGGTAGCGCCGGCTGAGTTGACGATAGATATCACAGTCAGCCACGATGACCCATCGCGGGTGTTGAAGATTGGATCGCAACTCAGCCTTTCGACGAAGAGAGAACTTGCTGATTTCCTCCGAGCGAATCTGGATGTATTCGCTTGGACTCATTCTGACATGTGTGGGATCTCGCCTGCTATCGCGAGCCATGCATTAAAGATTGATCCGAAATATATCCCAAGTGAAACATAAAAGACGGGGCATGGAACTGAAGAGGTCTGTCGCTCTTAAAGAGGAGGTGGATAAACTTAAAGTCAATGGGTTTATTTGCGACGCCCTCTATCCCAAATGGATACCTAACCCCATGATGGTGAAGAAGGCAAATGGGAAGTGGAGAATATGTATTGACTATTCGGACCTGAACAAGGCGTGCCCTAAAGATAGTTTTCCTTTGCCTAGAATTGATCAGCTAGTCGATTCAACTGCAGGGCACGAATTGTTATCATTTATGGATGCGTACTCGGGGTATAACCAAATCCCGATGCACGTCCCAGATTAGGAACATACCAGTTTTGTCACGGATGTTGGGTTATACTGTTACGTAATGATGTTGTTCAGATTAAAGAACACTGGAGCGACCTACCAACGTCTGGTTAACCGAATGTTTAAGGATCAGATTGGGAGGACGATGAAAGTCTATATGGATGATATGCTCGTGAAGTCACGATGATCAAATGACCACATTCGAGACTTAGCAGAGAAGTTCGATATCCTTCGATTCTATAACATGAAAATCAACCCTTTGAAGTGCTTATTCGGTGTTGCGTCAGGGAAGTTCTTGGGCTCTATTGTCAATGCGAGAAAATGAAGTTAATCCAAAAAAGATTCAAGCCATTTGAGATATACAAGCACCTAGAACCATTAAACAGGTGCGGAGTTTGAACGGCAAGGTTGCTGCTTTGAGTCGGTTCATCTCTAAGGCGACCGATAAATGCATTCCTTTCTTTGATCTGATAAGGAAAGGGAAGAGGAATTTTGAGTGGACGCAAGATTGTGAAAGTGCATTCCAAGCTTTGGTGGATCATCTGGAGAGACCCCTTATCTTGTAAAAGCCGATAGATCATGAGGAGTTATATATTTACTTGGCTGTATTGTCACATGTCATAAGTGCCGCCTTGATTTGTGAGGAGAACCAGATTCAGAGACCAGTGTATTACGTCAGTAAACGATTAAAGGGGGCAGAAAGAAACTACTCAAAGATAAAAAAACTGGCTTACTCTTTGGTGATCGCGTCACGCAAGCTTCGCCCGTATTTGCAGGCCAATCCAATCAACATTTACACTGACCAGCCGCTACGGCAGGTCTTACAACGACCCAAGATGTTTGGAAGGTTGCTTAAACGGAACATCGAGCTCAGCCAGTTCAATATTACATATCTACCGCGGAGAGCTATCCAAGGACAAGCATTGGCAGACTTCATAGAAGAGTTTACCATGCATGACGAGCCCCTTGAGAACGGAGTAACACCTGCTGTACGATGGAAGATGTACACCGATGGAGCATCTAATGATCATTGTTCCAGAGCTGGGAGTGTTCTTGTAACCCCTGAGAACCGATCAATTTGCTACGCTTTGAAGCTTGATTTTCCTACTACAAATAACGAAGCCGAGTATGAAGCATTGATCGCAAGGCTAAAGCTCGCTAGGGAGCTCGGAGTAAAGTATCTTGAAATCCTTTGTGACTCACAACTGGTGGTATATCAGGTAAGAGGAGATTATCAGGCTAAGGGGCAAAAACTTGCCTCATACCTTACCCGAGTTCAGGAGTTGTTGGCAGATATCGAATACTATGACATTTCGCATATCCCGTGTGAGCGGAATGGAGAAGCCGATTCATTGGTAAAGCTCGTGAGTACTGGTGATGCACAACAGATGGGCTTGGTTCCAGTTGAGACATTACACACCCCAAGTATAAATAAGATGGAAGTTGACCAAGTACTGGAAACGGAGTCCCGAGAAGGAATCATGGATGACTCCATTTAAAGAATACCTGTTGCATGGAATCTTGCCGGAGAAGAGAAACGAAAAGTGACAAGTCCTTCGCAAAGCTTCACGGTATATTATGCAGGAAGGATCTATGTATAGAAAGGGGTTTTCCGTTCCCTTACTCTGGTGTATTTCCCATGACGAGATAAAACGTGTCTTAAAAGAAGTCCATGAGGGGGAATGTGACAATCACACTGGGGGGCAAACTTTAGCAAAAAAGATACTCCGTTATGGATACTACTGGCCGACTGTGAACTGGGATGCTGCTGATTATGTTAGACGATGCGACAAATGCTAGATATATACAAAACTTCCAAGAGCCCCGCCGACAGAGATCACACAAATGGTCAGTCCATAGCCATTCGCTATGTGGGGTATCGACATCATCATCTTTCTACCAATCTCCAAAGGTGGTGCGAAGTACGCGATTGTCGTGGTTGTCTACTTTACCAAATGGGCCGAGGCAAAGCCTTTAGCCATGATTACAACCAAGAAAGTTATTAACTTCATTGTTCGAAACATCATTTGCTGTTTCGATCTTCCACGGACTATCGTGACTGACAACGGGACTCAATTCGATAGCGCTGAATTTAAAGAGTTTTGTCGAAGGTATTGTATTGAGAAGAGGTTTGCGGCGGTCGCTCACCCATGGGAAAATGGACAGGTCGAAGCTGTAAACAAGATTATCAATATTCTCAAAAAGCGTTTGGAGAAGGCGAGAGGCAAGGGTGGATGAGCTTCTTATGGCACTTTGGGCCTAAGGACCACTCACAAGTCTGCGACCGACCATACTCCCTTTGCTCTTGCTTACGGAGCCGAAGCAGTTATTCAAGTGGAACTCGAAGTCCCCTCTCATCGAGTGACTTACTACGACCTCAGAACGAACCAAGGTCTTCTCTTGGAATCTTTGGACTTTATTGATGAGAAACACGAGGAGGCCGATTTGAGAGCAGCTACACACCGACATCGAATCGCCCGATATTACAACATGAAAGTCCGATCTGGAACCTTCGAAGTTGGCGATCTTGTCCTAAAACGAGTTTTTCCAGTCCCATTGGACATGAATCCAACATGGGAAGGACCTTACGTCATTGAACAGAGGCTTGGAGAAGGAACTTTCAAGCTAGCGACTGTTGATGGCGCGGCACTTCCAAGAGCGTGGAATAGCAAGTATTTATGATGCTATTTCACCTAGACTATTTCTTTTGTATTTCAGTACTAGTTACTTTCGGCATTTACTTTAGCGTTTGATCTTTTCAATGTGTAATAAGACAATTTGTTTTATTTCTTTCCATATGATGAATAAAATCTGGAGCCTCCTTCACATAAGTTGCTGTTATTGCATTTTATGCTAAGTATACAATGAAACTGATTGATATTGATATGTGTAATGCATGAAAAAATTCATGAAGTTTGAAGTCGATCAATCATCCCAATCCCCGAAGGGATCAATCAAGGTGAGCTTCACAAGTTTGCTCGGTTGACGACTCCCGTAGACGGACCAAAGAGCGCTTCTCACAATAAGGGACAAAGTCCGCCAACCACAACAAAAACTCTAAGTCCCCAACTACGGACTAGAGTACTCTAAGTCCCCGACTATAGACTAGAGTATAAACCATTCGGTGGAAAAATGAATGTCATGGGCGGAAACACGACTGCCCACGACAAAAACTCTAAGTCCCCGACTATGGACTAGAATACTCTCAGTCCCCGACTGCGGACTAGAGTATAAACCATTCGGCGGGAAAACGACTTCCATGGGCGGAAACACGACTGCCCACGACAAAAACTCGAAGTCTCCGACTACGGACTAGAGTACTCCAAATCCTCGACTGTGGACTAGAGTATAAGCCATTCGGTAGAAAAACGACTTCCTGTTTGATGTGATTTTTTGTTTGATGATAACAAACATATATCAATTTATATATGTGTTTGCAGATTGTACTATACACATATAGGAATAAATATTCATATTGAATAATAATACTATTGCACAAAATTTATATAATTCAATCAGTATTTTTTATTCAACATAATATTTTATTTCAACACTTTTACAGTACAAAGTTTTCAGCTCTCTATATACATACACCGATTTCATACATTTCACATTCACATTTTTTTTCTCACTACAACACTCAACACTTAGTTTTTCACTCTGTCTACACATCTGCATCTATCTGCATTGTCCAGCTCCAGTTCTTGTCCTATCTCCTGTGTATCTATATAATTAGCAACTACAGCAGTAATCTGAAAATAAACAAATTTGAATTTGCAATAATATAAATTTGTTTTTATTGGTGCCTCAGATATATGGGTTATTGTCATCATTTTCGATTGTATAATATATGTGCATATCGGTAATCTTATCAGGGACAGGTAATCATGAGTGGCTGCAATACACACGTGTACATTTATACACGTGTGCACTGCCTCGCCAACTCGTGTGCACAGTCAAAAAAAGCAATTGTACACAGGGAACTCAAGTCTGGACAAAATGGAATCATATGTTCATGAGCAAACAAGACTAAATCAGCTCAACTCAACATAGATGCATATAAACAAAGTCAAGACCAATAACCAGTGGTACACAGTGCATACAGCAGTACAGTGTGAATGTCACACAATACACCAGGCTCGAGGCTACAACACAATATATAGGCCAATGCACAAACCAAATGAACTCGACCAGACACACAATGACTACATGAAGGCAGTTCACAAGTTAAAGACTAGAGCATCAAAACAATGTCGAAGTCATTCCAGCAAAATGACAGTGCAAACAAGTGCACACTGGAAAGAACCCAATATATACATGCAGATATGACATACAACAGCAAACCAGACTACATGATGAACAAACAAAGACCAGAAGTACAAAATGGCCAAGCAAGTGCACCATTAAAAACAACAATACAGCAATGAACTCGATCAGACATAGCATGTACATGAAGACTAAATGAAACAATGCAACTGTATGCAAGAAGTCTCAAAGCAAATGCAAAGTTAAAGTTTAATGAAGTCAATTCGAGCAGATCAATATCAAAGCAAATGGCCGAAGTCAATCACAACATCACAATCAAGTGCAATAAAGACTACAACGTACTCAAGTGATTGAAACTGCGAGATGTACCAAATGCAAATGCAGACTCAAGTACACAATGAAGACTACAAGTTCAAGTCCAGTTACAACAAAGATCAAAGCAATGGTGATGGCCAAAGTCATGAAATCGCTACACAAGGTCAAAGTCGAAGCTAACAAGAACTGAATCGAACAGTAATCAATGTCACCAGAAAAACAATGCCGTGATGACCAAGGCAGAGATAAACAGAATCGAACAATTCAAATTCAAACGTACAAGTCAAAGCCAGAAATTCATAAAATCAGAAATGGTCAAAGTCAACACCGTGATGACCAAGGAGTCGAAACCAAAGCCGTGTCAACCAAGAATCGCAATATATATGTATTTTGAACAAGTCAGAAACCATCTCGAGCATTAAAACAAAATCAACTGGCCTAGATAATTAATTGACAAATTCAAACACATATATACGAACGAAAACTCAGGGGATCGAACCCTATAAATTCCAATCATCATCGGCAATAAAATTATCGAATTCAAGTAATCAATCCAGATAACTAAAAGATCGAATAACATACCAGAGAAGTCGAATTCGATCAAGCTCAAAGCAACCAAGCCAAAGCCCTAGTTTCATAAGCAACGAACAAGCAACTTGACGCAGCCGTGAAGCAAAAAGAAGAAAGCATCGATCGATCAAGCAAGAACGAAATCATCATTCGATCGTAATAAAGTCGGCATTATTAATTTCAATCAAGCCCTAATTTTTAGAGCTAAAAGGAACAAACGAAAGAAGGAACCAGAGTCGACATTGAAACAGGGCCGCATTTTTTTCTTGAGTAATAATACTTTGGGTTGGGTAGTTTTGTTTAAGGGCAAAAGTTGTACTCAAGTTTTCTATTTATTTTTTGCTCTTGTTTTTATTTTTTGAAGTCTGAACTTTTCGAATCAAATCTTGGTAAATCACCACCTAGGATTTAGGTTGTGTCAAATTGTTTAGTTAGGATTAGTTCAGTAAGCAGGGTTTGCGAGTTTGCAAAACTCTATAGGCGGTAGCAGAGTTTGCAAGTCTGTTAGAGTGTTTGTAAGCGGGAGACTGTTTAATTCTAATAGAAATATGGGAATGCAGCAGTAGGCAGGGGTTGCCGAAGCAGGGTAAATTTTGTGTGTAATTTACTTTTCAGCATATTTACTTCTCTGCAGTTTGTTTAAATTAGAGAAAATTTGCTATAACCCTATTCACCCCCCCCCTCTAGGGTTAATCTAGATCCTACAAGTGGTATCAGAGCCCGGTATTTTTCTTTAACTCTAGAGTCATGAATCCACCAAATAATACTTTTTCTGAGGGGCAATCTATTGCTAGGCCACCCATGTTTAATGGGAATGATTATGCTTATTGGAAAGTTAGGATGGGTATTTATCCTAGTTCTGTTGATTATGATGTTTGGGACATTATTGAAACTGGCCATAAATCTCCCACTATAACTGTTGGTGATACTGAGATTCCTAAACCTAAGGATAGGTGGGACGCTAACGATAAGAAATTAAAAACTACAAATGCTAAAGCCATGAATGCTTTGATCTGTGCTCTTGATAAAAATGAATTTAATAGAATTTCTCATTGTAAAACTGCGCAGGAAATTTGGCATACCTTGGAGGTGACACATGAAGGAACTTCTCAAGTCAAGGAGTCTCGTCTAGCCCTATTCAGCAATGAATACGAGAACTTTGTGATGGACAAAGGCGAGAGCATAAAGGACATGTTTGGACGCTTTACAACTTTGGTGTACAATGCTAGAGCGCTTGGGAAGGTATTCACTGAGGTAGAGCTTGTGAGGAAGGTGCTACGAGTCTTACCGATGAGCTTCGAGGCAAAAGTCACGGCAATACAAGAATCGAAAGATCTGAGTAAACTAAGCATGGAGGAGTTGATCGGCAACTTGATGACATATGAGCTTGAGCTAAAAGCAAAGGAGGAACGCAACAACTCCGAATCAAAGAAGAAGACGATTGCCTTAAAGAGCAAAGAAGAGAGCGATGAAGAAGATCCAATTGAAGAGCTTGCAATGGCTGTCAATAATCTTAGAAAATGGTCAAAATTCAGGCCACGCAAGAAGAAAACAAGTGGTAATAGGTCAAAAGATTCTGACAATTCCGATAATGAATTGACTTGCTTTAACTGCAAGAAGCCTGGTCACTTCAAACAAAAATGCCCACTTCTAAAAAACAACAAAGGAAAGAAAAAGAAGAAGAAGGCCTTTGCAGCAACTTGGGATGATGAAGAAGGAGAGGAAGTTTCGAATAATAGCTCAGAGGAGGCTAACTTGTGTCTTATGGCAAAATCAAATTCAGAAGCAAGCTCAGAGGAATCTAGTGAGGTAGGTGACTATTCTTATAAAGAACTTGTTTTGATGTGTAGTGATCTTACTAAAACAATTGATACTCTTGAATCTAAAATTGAAAAACTGAAATCTGATAGGAGAGAACTAGTCCATGAAAATTCTAGGTTAGAAACTGAACTTGAAAATATTCAAAACCTAGACTGTAAAAAATGTAAAATTTTAGATTCATAATTATCAAAACTTAAGAATAGCTTTGAGAATCTTGAAAAAGAAAACTTGAGTCTTAAGGAAACCATTGACACTAGGAAAAAGGATTTTATAAATAGATGCACCTCACTTGTGACTGAAAACACAACACTAAAAACCAAAGTCCAAAATCTTGAGAAAACTCTGAATAACTTTTCAAGAGGACAAAAATCATTCAACATGTTATTGGGAAATCAACTTTTTGCTAACAACAGAAAAGGACTAGGCTTTGGGAAAACACAAGTTGATGATAATGCAAAAGGTAAGAGTGTCTTTACTAAATGTGAAATAATTGGACATCGTGTTGAAAATTGTAGTCATAGGAACAAGAACACAAAATTTATACAAGTTTGGGTTCCTAAGAATTCTACAAACAAATTTCATGTCTATTGGAACAAGAATGACAGGACAAAACAAGTTTGGGTTCCAAAGGGATTGTTTATTCACAATGCTTCAGTCACTAATATCATTGGACCTAAGAGTTTCTCTAGGTCATCCTCCTCTCTCTCTATGTAGGTTTGTTGGCGGGCTAAGGAGCAACAAGAATGGTTTCTAGATTCAGGTTGTTCTAGACATATGACAGGTGACAGATCGAAGTTCCTTAGCCTAGAGAATTTTAAAGGTGGAAATGTGATCATGGGAGACAATAGCAAGTGTAAGATTATTGGTAAAGGTGAAGTAGGTAACGGTACTTTTTCCTTGACTAATGTTTTATACGTTGATAATTTGCATCACAATCTCATTTCTATTAGCCAACTATGTGACAAAGGTATGAATGTGGTTTTTGATAGTGATACTTGCAAAATCATTGATAAATCTTCTAATAACATTGTTTTTATGGGCAAAAGAAAAGGAAATGTTTACACGCTTTCTTTTGATAATCTAAATCTTTCTAGATGTTTGGTAGCCACTGACGAAGAGGCATCCTTATGGCATAGGAGACTTGGACATGCTAGCATGGGCCTCTTGGAAAAACTTGAAACAAAAGAATTAGTCAGAGGGTTACCACATCAGAAATTTAAAAATAATAAAGTGTGTAAAGCATGTTCCTTGGGCAAGCTTAGTCGATCATCATTTCGCCCTAAAAACATTGTTAGCACATCAAGGGTCCTTGAATTAATTCACATGGACATATTTGGACCAAATGAAATTGCAAGCTTGAATGGAAAACGTTATTGTTATGTATTGGTTGATCTGATGGATTGAAGTTCAAATCCAATCATCCTCCTGAATTGGTTATAGGTGATCCTACGGAAGGTATACGCACTCGCTCTTCATTTGATAAAAATTTGTGTGTGTTTTGTTGTCACAGTGGTTTTATTTCTGAGATTGAACCTGATTCTGTTGAAATGGCTCCTAATGATGAAAGTTGGGTTTTAGCAATGCAAGATGAACTTAATCAATTTGAGAGAAATAAAGTTTGGAAATTAGTTCCTAGGCCTAATGACTATCCAATTGTTGGAACTAAATGGGTGTTCAAAAATAAACTTGATGAATCAGGAAATGTAATTAGAAACAAAGCTAGGTTGGTCGCAAAAGGATATAACCAAATAGAAGGCATAGATTTTGATGAAATATTTGCTCGAGTTGCTAGGTTAGAAGCCATTAGGATTTTGCTAAGTTTTGCATGTTATAAGGGTTTCAAACTTAAACAAATGGATGTAAAAAGTGCCTTTCTAAATGGTGATTTGAAAGAAGAAGTTTTTGTTGAACAACCAACCGGTTTTGAAAATCATGATTTTCCAAATCATGTGTATAAACTAGAAAAAGCATTATATGGTCTTAAGCAAGCTCCTAGAGCTTGGTATGACTGCCTTTGTACATATCTTTTGGAAAATGGCTTTAAAAAGGGGAGTGCTGACAAGACACTATTTCTATTACATAAAGGAAGTGATTTTTTGATTGTTCAGATTTATGTGGATGATATCATTTATGGTGCTACTAATGAACTCTTGTGCGAGAAATTTGAACAAGTCATGCAGGCTAAATTCGAGATGAGCTTGGTTGGAGAATTGAAATATTTTCTTGGATTTCAAATCAAGCAAAGCACTGATGGTAATTTCATTTCACAATCCAAGTATGTGTTGGAACTGTTGAAGAAATTTGGAGTTGAGAACTCCAAACCATTGAGAACTCCTATGAGCCCATCAACAAAGTTGGACAAAGACGAGAAAGGAGTTGCTGTTGATCAGAAGAAATATCGAGGGATAATTGGTTCACTTCTCTATCTCACTGCTTCTAGACCTGATATTATGTTTTCTGTGTGTTTGTGTGCACGTTTTCAATCTAATCCTAAAGAATCTCATTTGAAAGCCACTAAACGAATTTTGAGATATCTTTCACACACACACAAATTTGGACTTTGGTACCCTTCTTGTGAAATTTTTGATTTAGTTGGTTATTCTGATGCTGATTATGCTGGTTCATTGGTTGATAGGAAAAGCACTAGCGGGACATGTTTCATGCTAGGACATTCATTAGTTTCATGGTCAAGTCGAAAACAAAATTGTGTTGCATTATCCACCACTGAAGCAGAATATATTGCTTTAGGAAGTTGTTGTGCTCAAATTTTATGGATGATGCAAACTCTTTCTGATTTTGGCTTAGTTTATAAACAAGTTCCATTAAAATGTGATAGTAAAAGTGCAATAGATTTGTCAAATAATCCTGTTCATCATTCACGCACAAAACACATTGATGTGAGACACCACTTTCTTAGAGATCACATTGCTAAGGAAGACATTTGCATTGAACATATTTCAACTGAGATTCAACTTGCTAATATTTTCACAAAACCCTTCCCCGAAGACAGATTTTCAAGATTACGTTTGGATTTGGGGATTATAGAAATTGACTAATCATTTTCCATTTTTTGTTGAAATATTCTTGGATATTTATTTTCAACTTCAATTTCTAGGATTCAAATCAGGTTTGGATATTATTCAAAGATTGATTCAAATATGGTATTCAGTAGTGGAAATATGTTTTATTTCTTTTCAAAATTTTAAAAAAAAAATTCATAATATAATTAACTTGGTAACTTATTCCACAATTATTTCTATTTCTACCATCTTTCTATCATTCATAATGGTTTTGTAAAATGAGAAGAGTGATTTCTTTTAAAATTAAAAAAAAATCTCATGCATCCATTCTCATTTAAAAGTCCTTATGGTTATGCATGGATGGAGCATGTGAGTGAATTATTTTACCATCATTCCATTCTCATTTAAAAGTCCTTATGGTTATGCATGGATGGAGTATGGTAGCTAAGTATTTTTCTGGTCTCACTTAAAAGTCCGTATGCTTAGACTAATAAGTAACTGCTAATCCCATTTAAAAGTCCTTATGGTTATGCGTGGTTAGTAAGTGCTTATTTTTGTGCTTAAATGTCAAATAATTTTTAAAATATCTCTCTTCTCATTATATAAAAACCGAATCATCAATCCATTCTCTATAATGTGGAAATTGTTACCTCGTTATGATATATTATGATTTTTCTTTGTTTTGCATTTGTTTATATTAAAAAAAAAATTCTCCACTATTGTTCCATTAGTGTTGTCAGTCTTTTGATGATAACAAAAGGGGGAGAAGAACAAGATTTTGATAAGAAAGTAAATATTTTAGGAATACTTCAACAAATTTGTTAAATGTTGTTAGTTAATTTTCTTTAGTTCTTTTATTCTTCTGTAATTTTCTAAATCTTCTAAATAGGGAGTGGTCTCAATTGTAGGGGGAGCATTCATATAGGGGGAGCTAAATATTTCATGCTCAAACACATTTATTAGAATTTCAAAATCTTTAATATATATGTTTGTCATCATCAAAAGGGGGAGATTGTTTAATGTGATTTTTTGTTTGATGATAACAAACATATATCAATTTATATATGTGTTTGCAGATTGTACTATATACATATAGGAATAAATATTCATATTGAATAATAATACTATTGCACAAAATTTATATAATTCAATCAGTATTTTTTATTCAACATAATATTTTATTTCAACACTTTTACAGTACAAAGTTTTCAGCTCTCTATATACATACACCGATTTCATACATTTCACATTCACATTTTTTTTCTCACTACAACACTCAACATTTAGTTTTTCACTCTGTCTGCACATCTGCATCTATCTGCATTGTCCAGCTCCAGTTCTTGTCCTGTCTCCTGTGTACCTGTATAATTAGCAACTACAGCAGTAATCTGAAAATAAACAAATTTGAATTTGCAATAATATAAATTTGTTTTTATTGGTGCCTCATATATATGGGTTATTGTCATCATTTTCGATTGTATAATATCTGTGCATATCAGTATTCTTATCAGGGACAGGTAATCATGAGTGGCTGCAATACACACGGGTACATTTATACACGTGTGCACTGCCTCGCCAACTCGTGTGCACAGTCAACAAAAGCAATTGTACACAGGGAACTCAAGTCTGGACAAAATGGCATCATATGTTCATGAGCAAACAAGACTAAATCAGCTCAACTCAACATAGATGCATATAAACAAAGTCAAGACCAATAACCAGTGGTACACAGTGCATACAGCAGTACAGTGTGAATGTCACTCAATACACCAGACTCGAGGCTACAACACAATATATAGGCCAATGCACAAACCAAATGAACTCGACCAGACACACAATGACTACATGAAGGCAGTTCACAAGTTAAAGACCAGAACATCAAAACAATGTCGAAGTCATTCCAGCAAAATGATAGTGCAAACAAGTGCACACTGGAAAGAACCCAATATATACATGCAGATATGACATACAACAGCAAACTAGACTACAAGATGAACAAACAAAGACCAGAAGTACAAAATGGCCAAGCAAATGCACCATTAAAAACAACAATACAGCAATGAACTCGATCAGACATAGCATGTACATGAAGATTAAATGAAACAATGCAATTGTATGCAAGAAGTCTCAAAGCAAATGCAAAGTTAAAGTTTAATGAAGTCAATTCGAGCAGATCAATATCAAAGGAAATGGCCGAAGTCAATCACAACATCACAATCAAGTGCAATAAAGACTACAACGTACTCAAGTGATTGAAACTGCGAGATGTACCAAATGCAAATGCAGACTCAAGTACACAATGAAGACTACAAGTTCAAGTCCAGTTACAACAAAGATCAAAGCAATGGTGATGGCCGAAGTCATGAAATCGCTACACAAGGTCAAAGTCGAAGCTAACAAGAACTGAATCGAACAGTAATCAATGTCACCAGAAAAACAATGCCGTGATGACCAAGGCAGAGATAAACAGAATCGAACAATTCAAATTCGAACGTACAAGTCAAAGCTAGAAATTCATAAAATCAAAAATGGTCAAAGTCAACACCGTGATGACCAAGGAGTCGAAATCAAAGCCGTGTCAACCAAGAATCGCAATATATACGTATTTTGAAGAAGTCAGAAACCATCTCGAGCATCAAAACAAAATCAACCGGCCAAGATAATTAATTGACAAATTCAAACACATATATACGAACGAAAACTCAGGGGATCGAACCCTATAAATTCCAATCATCATCGGCAATAAAAGTATCAAATTCAAGTAATCAATCCAGATAACTAAAAGATCGAATAACATACCAGAGAAGTCGAATTCGATCAAGCTCAAAGCAACCAAGCCAAAGCCCTAGTTTCATAAGCAACGAACAAGCAACTTGACGCAGCCGTGAAGCAAAAAGAAGAAAGCATCGATCGATCAAGCAAGAACAAAATCATCATTCGATCGTAATAAAGTCGGCATCTTTAATTTCAATCAAGCCCTAATTTTCAGAGCTAAAAGGAATGAACGAAAGAAGGAACCAGAGTCGACATTGAAACAGGGCCACATTTTTTTCTTGAGTAATAATACTTTGGGTTGGGTAGTTTTGTTTAAGGGCAAAAGTTGTACTCAAGTTTTCTATTTATTTTTTGCTCTTGTTTTTATTTTTTGAAGTCTGAACTTTTCGAATCAAATCTTGGTAAATCACCACCTAGGATTTAGGTTGTGTCAGATTGTCTACTTAGGATTAGTTCAGTAAGCAGGGTTTGCGAGTTTGCAAAACTCTATAGGCGGTAGCAGGTTTTGCAAGTCTGTTAGAGTGTTGGTAAGCGGGAGACTGATTAATTCTAATAGAAATCTGGGAATGCAGTAGTAGGCAGGGGTTGCCGAAGCTGGGTAAATTTTGTGTGTGATTTACTTTTCAGCATATTTACTTCTCTGCAGTTTGTTTTCGTGTTTTAATTAGAGAAAATTTGCTATAACCCTATTCACCCCCCCTCTAGGGTTAATCTAGATCCTACACTTCCATGGTTGGAAACACGACTGCCCATGATAAAAACTCTAAGTCCGCAACTGCGGACTAGAGTATAAACCATTCGGCGGAAAAACGACTGCCATGGGCGGAAACATGACTGCCCACGACTAAAACTCTAAGTCCCTGACTGCGGACTATAGTACTTTAAGTCCCCGACTGCGGACTGGAGTATAAACCATTCAACGGAAAAACGGCTGCCACAGGCGGAAACATGACTGCCTACGACAAAAATTCTTAAGTCCCCAAACCGTGGGCTAACTCGTAAACTCAACAGGTGAATGGATGAATTTTGGCTGTTCTCTATCCCATGAATTCCAATCTCAACCCGACGGAAGAGATTCGAACTGTTAGAGGCAAGACATAACGATTCATTACAGTTCTGGCTTGGCCTTGCTTACGACTTAAGACAACGTCTACTGAGAAGCTTAGAGATGGAGATAGTGAATTAGTAACGAGACTTGTGAAAATTATTACAAGTACATGAAATGGGAAGTAATTACTCTACTATTGAAGTAATAATTGATATGATGACTAATCAAAAAACAAAAGCTTTTATTCACTCTCTCGAAAATTCGTTACAAGTTATTCAAAAGTTCGGGATCCATGCCCGTACACTTACTACTAAGAAAAGAAACACACATCTGACTTATCCAAACTATGTACAGCGACAAAAATACTAACTATTTCTTCGACTTCTTCTCCTTCTTCAATTTTTCAAGAGTATAATCAGTTGAGCGTCTTTTCCGAGACTCTTTGCTGCCCTTAGTGGAGATGCTTGAAGATGAAGGAGGAATTTCAATAGGAATTGTCCCGTTGGGTGGAATAACATGCAGAGGTGCAGGAATGGGACCTTCGGCTGCGACCTCAACGGGCTCCGTTTTGACTTTGTGCTTCGATCTCTTTTCTTCTTCAATCTGCTCCTTCATATCGATTTTAGCGGTGTGCTCCGTGGCACCCGTGACCACTACATCGTCTAATTCTTTAGCAAGGGATGGGTCCTCGGGCTTATCCTCGTCAAGTGCACCGATGACCTGAGCATCGGGCCTTGGAATATCAGAAGCGACCGGAGCTTCGGCTGTTTACTCTTGTTGCTCCATGCCGACATCGCTCCTAGAAGTTTGCTCTAGACTAGGATGACCTATAAAAGTTAGTTAAAACACCGGCCTTAGTCAATGACCGTTATGCACCAAAAACAACAAATTGCTAAATTCAAAGAAATTCTGTGCTATACCAGCATTCAGTTGGCTCCCAGTGGTCATTGGAGTGCTCCCTTCAAGGATGGGAGATAGAATTTGTGGACCAAGGCCAGGTCTGTCCGGATCGTAGCCGATATGTTGCTCTGTGAGTTTAGAAGATGATGTTCCGGATATTTGATAGGAGAAGGACTCTTGAGATCGGTTCCAGATGACCCAGCGATGTCCTCTCCTTCTTTGTCCGGTGCAGGAGTCTTAGAGAACTGAAGCTCCGCGGCGGCTAGATCAAACGGCTCATTTCCTCGAAGCACCTCTTGCACAAGTGCCTCTTCATTAAGCTCTGCCACTCCTAGCTCCTCCTTCTTGATTTTGGTGATAACCTCCTTGGCTTCGGTGAGCGATTCAAGATAGCCTTCTCCTAGAAAAGTCAAGTCATGGTGAAGTATAACTTTGGCGTTATATTCGGCGATGAGCGGATCGAACAAGTCCTTGATCTCCTCTCTACCGGACTCGGTGGCGGCTTCTACTCGGGAGTTGATTTCTTCCAGCACTTCTATTCTGCCCAGTTCGCGGGCTATTTCTTTCAAGGCTTCGATCTTGGCAAGTTGTTCGTCAAGTTTCGTTTTTAAGCTTCTCGCTTTAACGATCTCCTTGTAGTAACTCTGCGATTCTTTCTATGCCTCGATCTTTTCCTCCCTCTCTTTGTACAATAATTTTTCAAGCTCTTCAACACGGTGAGCTAAGACATCCTTCTCCTTTTGTAAGGAGTCCTTCTCTAAGGCTATAGTGCAACTACAATGGAGTGCTACATCCAGTTCCTTTTTGTGCGAAGTCTCCAAACGACTTACAGCCTCTGTCGTTTCTTTCACATTCTTCTCTACCGCAGTAAGCGGGATTTTATATTCAAGCAGCTCAGCATCTTGATGCTTGATGATGTCTTTGCCGTGAATAGCCTTCAACTTGAGGTGATCAATTTCATGCTAGCGCACGATGGAAACTTCGGAGAATTTCTTGGCTAAGTGAATGAATGATTCATGCTGGACGTACACGTCATTCATACACGCTAATGAACTCTCTTTGGAACTTCGAGGGATGACGTGTACGGAGGAGAGGAACTTGAATCCATCAGAGCAAATTTGTGGAAAAGTAGCTTTGGGTTCAGCCAACTTTTCCATTGTGGTAGGATCATGAGTGGGAACCTGCGAAAGCAGATCAGAAGTAGCAAGTGGATGCTTGCTAGAATGGCGCTCATGTGATTGCTTTGAACTTGATGACCAAGAAAGTTGGTCTTGAGGCGCAGCAGCTTTAGGACCTCGGCGTTAGGACTTATCTCTACTATGAGCGGGATGGTGTGACTGATCATCATGGCGAGGAGCATGTGGTTGGGACTTCCGTCTGGATGAAGAAGAAGAATCTCGAGAATAATAGTCTTTGTCTCGCCCATCATCTTTGTCTCTGCGTCTTCTAGAATCAGAATCTCAACCCGAACGATAATAAGTGGAAGAACACCGGAGACGGTCAAAATCGTGAGAGTGTGACATTACACCTGTAAAAAAGCCAAATAGGAGCATATTAGAAGTTGTAACACGAGGAATTAATCATGAGTGTATGGTGGAGAGCGAGTGTCTGTGTGTGTCTTAGTGCTTCCCCCCGGCGGACCAGAAACATTAGCTTTACTCATTGGAGTTTCCTCCCCTCTGTTGGAAGGTTTCAAGCCTTCGCTGCTTCTTACGGGAGAGTTGATCCCTTCGACGCCAACATTAGCAAAGTTGTAATTTAATATATCATCCGAAATCGGAATATCGGAGAGTCCCTTTAGCGAATTTCCCATTTGCTGGGAAGACGATTCCTTTTCGAGTGGGGTTATGACGAATTCCGAATTTGCCCCAGCCTTGCTATTTCGTAGCTTATACACCAACCATTTTCTCCTCTTCGGGGGAGTTTTCATTTGGCTAGTCTGTGGCACTTCGACTACTGGCGTTTTCCCAAGGCCTACACCTTCGCCTCTCAGCCCCACATCTTGAGATTCTCTTATTTCTCCCTCTTCAATGTCTTCCTGCATTCCCTCAACAAGGGGCACCACGAGGTCACTTTCTTCTACCCTTCTTTCGACAATAATTTTCCGGACCGCTTTACTACCGAGAAGTCCAATTTTGCGACTGTCTTCTAATAGCCCAGATAACGAGAACAGCTCATCAGTGGCAAGAAGTTTGATGTCCAGATCCTCAACAGGAGTAGCACAAATGGCCTCGACGACCCTGTAATACTCGACGCCTTCAGGTGGAGGGCGGACGCCTGAAAGAACTAGAAATATTAGTATGATCAAGGAAGAAGTTGCGACTTAAATCTTTGAGCTAAAATCAAAGACAGGAGTATCACTTATGTCCTTCTAACCATCTCCTTGCAAAGCCGGGAGGACACCATATGTAGAACCACTCGTGTTTGAATAGAGAGAGCTTGTTCCATGCACCCATTAAGACTTGACATTTGGGCGAGGGTTCAATAAAGACATATGAAGGACTCTCAGTCCTTTTGAAATTGTAGATGTATCTGATGTCCTCAGGAGTTGGCGGACGGAATAGGATAGTCATGAAGAGAAGAAAAGTGCCATAGATAAAGGCATAACTGTTAAGATGCAGTTGGGTAGGAGAGATCCCAAGGTATCTCAACATTTCCCAAACGAAGGAGTTGAAGCGTGGCACGCATCTGGCCCAGCGCATGAACTTGTTACAAGCAATATATCCAGCTAGGGGCAAGTGAGGTCTGTCTTGCCTCGATGGAACAAGAATGTCTTCGAAGGGAATTCCATGGATGGAACATAATCGGCAGAGAGCGACATCGCTGATTCTAGACGCTTGTGAGTCGACCAGGTTGTTTAGAATGATAGCTCCCTCAATGGCATCAGGAGCCGAATTAATAACTTCTTTAGGAAAGATTGGAATGTCGAAAAAGAGATTTGTTGGTGGTCAGATGCCCCTACCTGTTCTGTTTGATGACTCGGAGCAGGGTTATCAGATAGGGTGGCAGAGCTTGATCTCGTGGACGATTCAGAAGACATTATGGTTGAGCGCTCCATGTAACTTGAGATCTATGTCAACTATACTCAGTAGACAATCAATATTAGAAATAATAACCTATTTCCCCCATGTTGTGTGTGAACTAATGCAGTGCAATGTGAAACAAACGTAAACAGTTTGAAATCAGAGAAGTGAAAGTAGAATGTCGAAACTTTGAGATTTCGACCAGAGAGACCGTCATCGCTGATCGTCTCAATCGACGAGAAAGTTGATCGGCAACCAAGGCTTTAGGATCGGATGTTGACATTCTGAATTATGAAGTCCGTTGTCCAAGTTCTTTTATCCAGTTTTTTACTTAGTTCATGTTGAGCAGTCCGAAAGTTTGTTCGTTCAACTTAAGTCCGTCGGTCCAAGTATGCAAGTCGCGTTGTTTTTAGTCATTTTATGTTTGGGCAAGGCAGTATGCAGTTAAATGTTTGAATGACTTGAGTTAAGTTAGTTTTTATAGTCAACACCGATCCCTATTTTATATGCCGATCATTGTGCCCTAGCCTCATAACCGATCCCTACACTTTAACTTTCAAGATGATCCCTGCTTTTTAATTCCTAAGCCGACCCCTATATTTAAGCCTCTATACCGACCACTCGTTCTTGCTTCACTACCAACCTCTCTGGTATAATTACCGGACCCTGCAACTCCTCTCCGCACACCGATCCCGAGCGTTAACTGCCCTTCATCCATCACCAAATTACTAAGCGTTGAATGCTCCTTCTTCCTTTCTCCTTCTTCCCTCCTCCATCTTCCTCTCCAGCGCCTTCATCTTCTCCTTGTGTTTTGCCTAGCTTAGCAAGACCCAACAATTTTTTCACCTAGAAACAATTCAAAGCACATGCAAACTTCGATTTCATGACTCAATTAATAAGATTATGGCAAGAAAGCGTGCCTATGCAAATTAATCTAAAAATAGATAATTGACACTTGGGATTAGATGTGAGTTAACGATGTTTTTTGGATTTAGTTTTAAGGGGGGAAGATTCTACCTTAAGCTCATTCGGCAAAGAGGGAAAAGGATGATAAGGTTCGGCTGTGTTAAGAGCAGGAAGGAAAAGCTTAAGTGCTGAGAAATGTGAAGTATGGAAAGGAAAGGAAGGGATGCGAGTTTATATATCAATGATAGAAAGGGGAGTTGAACCGGTCATTGGGGGTGACTAAGTCAAAGAAAGAGAAAAGAGAGGAGAAAGGGTCGATATTGAAATATGTCGAACCCTATTCATGTGTCTCTAACGATGGATCGGTATGCTATACCAATCTCTCTAGAACTTAAAAAAAAGAGAAGGAAAGGAGAGAGATGCGTGAATGATGGATATGAATGAAATAAAAAAGAAGTAGAAGAAAATGGCAGATAATTTGAAACCAAATGGCGACCGATATTGTGAAGGTTAGACTGCAAATGTAAGCATACAGAATAAAATAGCTTAGCAACGAACAACGGACGTCCGAACACGTCCGGGAGCCAATAACAGAAACGTGTATGTGAACGTGCATGGAAGAGATTTAAGGATTCAACCTTTTGAAATTAACTGAAATGGCGGTTTAGCTTGAAACGATCAAGTTTGAAGTCAAATCAAGAAAAAGTCAGTAAATCTCACATGACCAAATATGTGCATACTGATGGAATACGACGTCAAACTTGTATCATCGAAGGTTAATAAAGGAACAGTGATCAACCAGAAAGTTGGATAGACTTATTCCCGGGAGCCTGGGTTTTTCCAATTCAAAGCACGTCATGTTACTCACAAGACATACTTTGGGGTGAAATGTTACCTGGTGCCTTGAGCCGGCTATATTAGGTTGATCATGAAGGCCAGAATCGACTGCTGATGAGAAGGATGATCACAAGACAACGGCCACATGACCAAAATATAATGTCTGGGCAGTTGTATGAAGCCAGGGGTGAATAAGGTTAATAGATAGACAATTCAGAATGTCTGAACTATGGAGTTTAGTTTGGTTGGAATAGGGATCGGCACGGACATTGGCCAAGTTTGATGAGATAGTCAAGGGGTCGGTATACACTTAAGATGATAGGAGGTCAGCATGGTTACTTGGCAAGATGGTTAGTTTGAATGGACATGTAGAGGGATCGGCATAGCGTCTTTGAAGGGATGGATCGACATAAGAATTATGGTGTGGCTTATAGATTACGGATCGACATGTTGATGGTCATGGGAGATGGATCGGCACGACATGAGTTGCAAGGGATGGATCGGCATGGCATGAGTTGCAAGGGATGGATCAGCAATGTACGGTCTATGTGATAGGGATCGGCAATGTACGGTCTATGTGATAGGGATCGACATTGTATGGTCTATGCAATATGGATCGGCGTTGTATGGTCTATGTAATATGGATCGGCATTCTATGGTCTGAATGATATGGATTGGCGTACATTGGAGAAGTAAGAGGGATCAGTATATCCTTGACCAAAGTAAGGTTCGAACCAAAGCACTATAAGAACTTAAGCTCCACAAGTACAAACACTGTGATATTCGAAGCACCATCATTATAGACCATAAGAGAGCTGCCATAGGGATCGCTAGCCCAAACTCGACTGATCCCTATCCATTAAGAGTTAGGCCTAGCCCTTTCTATGGTAGGCCTATATGGTGGAGGAGGTCCAGTTGCCGAAGTTTCATTCAGATTGTAGGCCGCCTTCATCTATAAATACAGGCGCAAGGGGCCATTCTAGGGAATCTTACGCTGTTAGTTAAACTCCTCCATTATTGTAACTAACTTCCTCCGGTCCTTTCTGATCTCTTGCTATTTCTTGCTATTTGTAATTGTAATCATGTGAATTAAGAAGCAACAAAGATAATATCCAAAGTGGATGTAGGCAATCACCGTCGAACCATTATAAATCTTGTTGTTTTTGCTCTCTGCTGTGTTTTCTTTGATATTTTGTGATTCTCCTCTGTTTTCATTTAATTTCTTCATTTATTTCGCTACTTAAATCTCTTATTGGGAGTTTGTGGCCAATTTGGTTGCAAACATGTATGTATCCATCTCCGTGCGCGATGTTTTATGATTATAGAGTTGTTTATCGATAAAATGGTTTTTGGCCGTTTTATCGGTATTTTTCCAAAGGAAATATTATTGTGGGCATTTTTCCAAAATAAGTTCATTATTATTATTCATTCCATAAAATTTGATTATTTGTTGAAAAATAATCTATATTTGAATATTTAAAATAATTTAAATATCTTTAATTAATGTGATCAAATTAAGGGTCGTTACATCAACTTTACAAATAGGCATATAAGGTCATGTTGCTTCAGGTTCAACTTCAGTATCATCCAATTGATCCAGTGTAATAGTCATGCCTGATTCGTGTATAAACTTCCTAAATGAGAAACATGGAATATGTAGTGCACACCCGCTATTTTTTGAGGTAAGTCGACTTTATAGTACCATCTCAATCCTACAGAGTATTAGAAATGGTCCTACAAATCTCGATGCCAACTTCACCTTATTACCAAATAAAGCCATATACTTTAACAAGGAAATCATGATAAACACCATATCACTGACAGAGAACTAAAGATCACGACGTCTGTTATTAGTGTAGCACTCCTGTCTGTCCTGCGCAGCTTCCATTCATTGCCAAATGATCTTAATCTTCTAGGTCCTTATCATATCTGGTCTAAGTATCAGTTTCTCACCAACTTCCCACCAACATGAGGGGGATATTGAACGCTCAGTGGTATAATGCCTTAAATATGCCAACTAATGTTCTAGTGATAATTGTTGTTGTATGCATCTCAACCATATGCAAATGATCATCCCTCATGCCCCCAAAGTCAAGAATACAAGCTCGTAAGAGATCCTCTATGTAACAACCCATTGTTGAGTAATAATTAATTATTGATAAAGTGATTATTTAATTAATTAAAGGTTAAATAAGCAAGATTTAGATTTGTTTACATATTATTGAATTTAAGATGATTTTGTGATAAAGGTAACTATTTTTTTAAAATCTAGTATTAGTAGAAATGTGATTAGAAATACATTTTGAAGGAAAAGAAGTTTTATTTTATTTTATGAATGGTTTTGGAAATTAATTAATAATCGAGTTTGAAATGTAAATAAGAAATGATTTAAAATAATATTTTATAAATTTGTTTATAAATAAGAAATGGAGATTTAGGTAGTAATAATTTTTAAGTAATTAATTTTAGTTAATTAAAGAATTTTTACTAAAGTGGGCTAAGTAAGATGATTTTGATATAATTATTTAAAAATAAAGAAATTCAAAGAAAATAAATTCTATAAAATTTTATAATGTTGAATGGATATTTTGATAGCATGAAAATAATTTTTATATACAGTTTTGTCATGATCGAATTGATTAGAAAATAATTTATAAAGAAGAAAAAAAGAAGTAAAATGGGATGGGTTGTGTGTAAAGCCAGAACCCAAATACTTGTTTATGAAACATGAGTCAAGATTATTCTTTTTCTAGACTTGTCTTCATATTTATTTTTTGAAAAGAGTTATCTTTATCTTAAAAAAAGCTCATGTTTAAACTTACCTCATTTTTGCTCCATGAAGTAGAATAATTTCTAGACCCTCTTCTTTCTTTTGACTGAAATAAAATTCAACAAAATCCAATAAATTCCAAAATAAATATATGATGCTCTCAACACCAAGCTACACCTATATTCATGAAGAAGTTGGAGTTTTGATCATGATTTAGAGTTCGATGATTTTCAAGTTAGAGCAAATGAATAGGAAGAATGCAAATCCAAAAGGCTAAGGCCAAGGTGAGTGTTATTTCACTCACAACTATGTTTATAAATTTGATTTCATCTTATATTCATGTTGTTGTGTATAGAATTCGTATATGATTACTCTCTTTAAACTTATGTTAGTTTGTTTTGAATGATTTTAATTATATGGAAGTGTGGATAGAATTTGAATTAAATTCGAGTGCTGGTTTTTTATGTTTCTGGTATTCAGTCGACCGGGCTATAAATTCAATCGACTGAACTAGTACAAATCGAATCATTTCTTCATGTTTTAGAAATTCAGTCGATTGAGCAAGAAATTCAGTCGACCGAACTAATATAAATTTCAATTCCAAGAGCAAATCTCAAGTTCAGCCGACTCTTCTTTTGGTTTAAGTCGACTAGCTTTAGTCGACCGAGAATACCGTTCAGTGGACTGAATCTACATCTTTTCTCAATTTCTGAAGTGTTTATTTGATTTATTTTCTTACATTTTAATTCTTATTTCTATTGGTTTAAAACCATGATTAATTGTTGTTTATTTAACATTACTTACTAGTAGAAATTATCTAAAGAATATTTGTAAAATTTTAAATTTAATTAATATATTTAAGAGGACATTATAACTTTCATTATAGAAATTTATTTTGTTTAATCTATATAATCATTTGAAATTAGATTATGGATGTAAATAGATTATAAAATAATTTTCTGATGTTATCAAAAGGTTTTAATGCAATATATAATAATGATTTTGAATATTTATGTAAAAATATTTGAATTATAGTAGTGATTTCAAAGGTAAAGAAATTATATTGGAAGTTATTCAAATTATCTAGAAGAAGAGTTTAGTTATAGAAAAATTTTAGAAATGATTTCTATGTATATATTTGACTTATAAAGTGATTTGGAAGTTAAAGTATATATTTGTTATATTTATATTAGTTTAAGTAATACTTTGTTATGCTGTTATTATTTCTTATTCCTTTCACATTTGAATTGCTTACTATGAATAATTCATCGTTGGTATCAAGTTGTGATATATTTTAAGATGATACGGTGATGACATCTTTCTTTTTGATTTGCTGATATTTATTCTATGTGACGATAAATCTGAATAAACGGATTAGTGATACCGTCTGGTATAGGACTTTCGGTAACACTTCTCCTATTATTCTTTGGACTCGTTATGTAGAATAAAGAAGGGAGAGTGTGATGCATGAGCACTAAATAAACAAACTAGCAACACATGATGGTATGGTACACCATTGTCATATATATTTGATTATTCTTTTGCTTATGGATGACACTCAATATGCGGGAACATTGTATGTGATACTCACTACGTTGAGTATTTAATAGTCACGTAGTGACTTATATGTAGATCCATGTGACAGCCATTATAGATACACTATGTGTCTATCTACCTTTGTCCAGCTCCACTTCATGGTTCAGAAGTACACCGGATTGGCCGTTATCCACCCTGGTGGGCTGATCGTGGGGTCACGCCCTAGATTCGTGACAGTATTGTTATATATTATATCAGATGCGCACCATAGCAGATGGGTAGGTGCCCATAGCCCCTTGTGTCGCTTAGGCCACCAATCTGTTACCTAGAGGGACAAGGCAGTGTCCTGACCAAGGCTATGCGTTGACGAGCCATTGGTGGATATGTGTCATGATGTCCATCGAGGTAACTAAGGCTATAGGAATAGATCTGGCTACACAGTATACGGCTAGTAGACCCTGTGTTCCTTGAGCAGGCATACGGCCATCAGTTTCCCGTCTGGTTTAGGTTTGTATGTGGTAGATAGGCATATATGAGATGAGATTATACCTGAGAATGTGTCCACGGTATGGTCAACCTGGTATCCTTTTTTGGCAGACATCCTACTTATTATTGATTATATTCGGGCATTGTTATGAGCTGGCTCAAATCTGTATTATTGAATTTAGTGTTTTGATGATGGTATTTTATAATATGAGATTGAGAGATATAGTGGGAATTTCTATGTCTTTGCCTGACTTTACTTGATGATATCTCATTATTGTTGATTTATGGATTTAATGATGATTTCAAGATATTGGTGATTCACCCATTCGATGTGGATTTAGTAGATTTTGATTTAATGTGTTTATATGGGCGATGATGCTTTCTTGAGTGGATTTGTTGTGAATATAGTTTTGAGATATTTTGATGTTGTAGTGCATTATCTTTATACTTATCATATTATCAATGTATGTTATAATATCGCCTACTATTATAGACATAGTCTGACCCATGTGTTATTTATAATACTCGGGTCAGTTCGAGACATTTTAGGTTCATGGACGAGATGACTGATTTATGGATGTTGGGCATAGATGGAGACTTGGATGTTATTATATAGTCATTGTATATTATTAAGATGTATTTGGATTCATGAATTGAACGTTTTAGAGGTAGTGTATATTTGTTGTATATTGGATCCATGTATACTTTCCAGTTGTATATTATCACCACGTTTTGACTCTGTGTTCTCCGTATTATAATATATATAGTGTATTATTCTATCCTGGAAGCACACGTGTTTATTGCTTTGTACCGAGATCGTGTACGTATAGGTAAGTTATTTATTAGTTGTCCAAATACATACCGATGTTAGTCCAAGGGAATATTCACATGTGTACCCATATTGCATCATTCTCCATATTATCCGATAGTATTACTATGTAATACTCTTGGATAGTATGGATATAGAGGTGTGTGTGTTACAGTTGATATCAGAGCAGGTTCAAAACGATACATCATATATAAGAGACACGAGTCATTGGCCTAGATGAGATGTAACGACCCTAGATTTTTATGTTAATTTAAATTAATAATTTATTGAATTTCTGAATTAAAATTGTAAAATTAATTTTTAATTTCAAGCGAGTTTCCCCGATCGTAATAAATTTGATATAAATCATTTTAATTTAAATATATTGTAAATATTGTATATATATATGTATTTGAGCATATATGAAGAAAATTTGAGATTTATGAATAATAAAAATAATTAGTATTAAATTTAGAAATAAATATAAAAATAATATAAAACAATATATAGCATATGTAAGTAAAACAAATAAATGCAGCTACCAAAACAGAGCTATCAGCCAAGCAAAACAAAGACCTGGAGGAAGAACAAAAGCATGGAATACAAAGCATGTCAAATATATATATATGGGATGTACTAAATAAATACATTAAATCTAGGGAAAATATTTGTAAACGTGGGAAGGACCGAGGCATTAAATGCCAACAGCTCTAGCATGGTCGAAGTCATCTCAGCTATGCTTATTAAACAAAGATAACACCATATTGTATAAATAAAATAAAAGATAGCCTGCAAACTTGCTTTCTTTTATACCTCAACTTCTCATTTTTTTTATCTCAGTTTCTTCCATTCAAAACAAAAGTAAATAAAACTAAAGTAACATCATCCTCAACTTAACAAAGCTACAACTGGAAACAATTAAATCAACAACTTCAAAGCTTGAGAGAAGAATCAACTTGATTCGAACCTGCAAACCAACAAAAATACAACAAAGCAGATCATCAAAGCAAGAACAAACACTTCCAGTTTGAAAATTTCAGGCCTTCTTGTCTCTGCTCTTTCAAAAGTCAAGTGAGCAAACTCTCTGTTTTCAAATTTCCAAGTGAGTAACTTTAATTCAAACTTGCTTAAGTATATTCATAAAGTTGCTTATGTCTGAAATGACGATGTTTATGTATATATATATATGTATGCAATTCAGTGATGCCTGCATGTTGTTCATCAGTAATACCTCTGTAACTAGATTTCTAACTCTGGATTGATTCAAAAATCATCTCTTCTTAATCCATTGATTGATAGGATTTAGTATCTAGACAAGATAGGTTTGTTTGGTCATAAAACAATTTTAAAAATCTGAACTTGAGTTAATAAGATAGAACTGCTCTGTAAAAACACTTAAGAACAGTCAATGGTTAATATAAGTGAAATTTCAAACATTTTAAAATATCAATTCAAGTTTATAATTTGAATTCTTTTCTGTAATTAGGAATTTTAAAAAGAAAATCATGATTTTTAGTGTAGTATTGGAGATGCTTTTCGAGGTTGACCGGAAATTAGTTTATGAGTGTTTTCTGATGATCTAAGCGATCTGAGTGGTCTGGGTTTTTGTCAAGGCTAGGGTGGTGATCGGAGTGTTTGGCAAAAATGGAGGTAGTGGCGGCTGATCGCCGTGGCACCGGGTATTAGTCGATTTGGGTTTTAAACCCTAGAATGGGTCGAGGCTGGAAATGTGATTGCGGCGACGTCATCGTGGCACCTAGTCTGACATGGCTTTGGGGAATGATAGAAGGCATAGCGACGAGGTCATGGCCGAAGTCTCGCATTTTCTGGTGGTTGGAGGGGTGAAAACGAGATGATGACAGGAGTGGGTGGTGATGGGGCTAGTTGTTCCAGGTTTCGTTTTGTGACTCGATTTCGATTTCGAGTCTACGGCAAAGTTCGAATGGTTGGAGTTTGATCTGGGAAGAAGTGGCGACTTGCTCGACGAAGTGGTAGTGCCGGAACATCGCCAGCGGCGATGTACACGTGCACAGGGATATATCGGCAGAGACGAATTTGAGAAGGAGCTAAACTCGAAGTCGTTTTCTTGAATTCTCGTGAGTGACTCGTGGAAACGTAGATTGGGCTCGAGTATTTTACTAGGCTTGAATTGTTTGATAGCGAAACAGGTTTTAAAAAAAAGGGTAAAAACAAAATTTAGTTTTAAAGAAAAATTAGAAGAAGAAAAAGTTGCGTACCTGGGATTGTGCCTCGGGTAAATTGGACGAGCAACTCGAAGCAACACTCGAGATTTTGAAGGGGATGACTCGAAGCGGTGAGGGTTGTCTCGAGCATATGGTTTGTTCCAGACTTGTAAAACCTGGTAGCAAGAATTTTGTTATAAACAAATTCAAATGAAAACTTAGATTTGCATACCAGATTTAAATCAATGTTTAAATAATAAATTCAAGTTTGTCTTAAAACTTAGTTTGTGAATAGATCAAGTTTTAGAGTTTTAAATTGCGTTAATAATTACAAGCGTTAAGGAATTTGAATTTAAATTGGAGTTTGAAATGTAAAGAAACGATTTAAACAAAGTTAAATCGTAGTGGTAATCTGATTCAAATCTAAATTTGAATCTTAGTTTTGAAATAAATTTAAGTTCATAAGTTTAAAAGTTTTAACAATTTTGAATGTTAAAATAGAAATTTAAATGTTTTAAACTTATATTTGAAAAGGGTTTATTTTAAATAAAACTTAATTAAGTAATTAAGAAGTTGATTAAATGTTTTAATGTGTTAACTTAAAAGTTAAGTAAATTTTATATTGATGAATGATTTAAAATTAACTAAAGGTCAATTAATTATAAATTTAAAGCTAATTAATTTATAAGAAAGGATAATTAATTAAATGGTAATAAATTAAAGGTTAATTTATTAATTGAAGATAATCAATTAATTGGTGAAGTTTATAATTAAAGATTAATTAATTAAAATAAAATTTGAATTAGTAAATGTTAATTAACCAGGATTAGTGACTAATCAAATTTAATTTAATCAGATATAAATTGACCTTACTTATGAATGTTTGGATTCTGTTGAATGATATGAATTGTTTGATATCCCTGATATATGATGCTTTGTGATACGTCCTGATTTATGTCGTGATCTGTGATATTTCTGTTTCTGTGATATATTACTATGCATATATGTGAAAACCCTTGGCCCGTAAAACGGCACTTGAACTTCGATGCGACAGGGAGTCGGATTCCAGTTGGTTATCCGAAACCCACATCGAATTGTAATAGTGAATCTTTGTGACTGATAAATTTATTTTATCTATGAATCTGTGAATGAAGATAAGCGTTATCGATTATACCGCTTATCGATATATCTGTGATGATTGATGTTGCACTATTGTGTGTGAAACCCCTGGACTACACTTTTACACACACAAATATGGATTTCACGTGGAAATCGGTTAAGTCACAGATAATTTAAATCTGCTGTTTTTGAAATTGAAATTTTTAGTTCAATTGATTTTGAAATTTGAAATTTGGGTTTAAAAGTGAAAAGCTTTTGAAATGGAATTTCGAATCTAAAAGTTATTTTGAATAACTTAATCGAGTTTTGAAAATTTAAATAATTTGATTTAAATTTGAATTTAAGTTGAAATTGAATCCTATGATTTGAAATTACGGTTAAAGATGATATAAATGTGTTTGTATGAATTTAAACCATTTTAAAAGTATTGTTTGAGAATTTGGATTTAACCCAAGAACTTTAACTCGTATAAATGAATCAGATTTCCAAAATGAAAACTGTTTGTTTTAAAGGAATAAAAGCTTTCAGATAGAAAATGAAATTCCAGTTTAGTTAAAGGAATTTCAAGTTTGAATTGAAAATGGTTTTCCAAGTTATGAATGAATTCTTTTTGAAAGTTATGAATTGAATCTGTTATCTTTAACAGATTTAAAATGACGATTTATTTAAACCCTTCGAAATGAAATTGTTTTGAAAGCTATAAGTTAAATCTTTGTTTTAAAGATTTAACGAGTTAATCAAATTGAAATGAGAATTAATTTGGAAAATCTGTGAATGAATCTTTTATTTAAAAGATTAAAATGTGGAAAGTGTTTAAACCGTTGAAGGTTGTTTAAAATGAATCTTTTTGTTTAAAGATTTGAAATGGTAATTGGTTAAACCATTTGAAGAGAGATTTTGGGTAATAAGTTGTGACTTAATTGAAATCTCATATCCATATGTTTTAAATATTTCGCTCACTATTTGGGTTAGCCGGGAAAGGACCTTTGGGTCGTATAACCCATTCCGAATAGTGATACGTCGTATATGGATAGCATTTGAAGACCGGTGATGAAGACCGGATATTTTCGAAAACGAAAGGACAACTCATCGAATGTCTCTGCATCGACTGGTCCCCGGTATAGAGATTTATATCACTCTTTTTGTGATGGGAAGTCCGGACGTGATTGGAAATTATCCGGATTTGCAAGGGCTTCGTGAGAAGTGCCTTCGGTTCTGTTCGAACCCGGAACAGACTTATATGGATACATGTCTGACATTACACTTTGAGATATAAAGCCGATTTCTTTCAAATACATTTCTGTTTGGTGGCGGAGAATTTATTCTCTTAGCTTAACACCCTTCTCTGAGACGTACGAGCTCAGAGGTTATGTAGTTGAAATTTATCAGCGATATATCCCAATTTGGTAATGTGGCATGCTGAGTGTTGCTGTGTGATGATCAGTGTTTGATCATTTGTGATATGATCTTTTGTTTGATCATTTATCTTTGTGATCATAGGTTGATCATCTGTTGACCCAAAGCGTGGCTTTTTGAAAAAGCGTAGCTTTGTGGACGAGACTTCGTCGAGCCTCACAACCCGGTAATGGTCGAAACAGGAATCGTGCGGCAAGGTTTTCAGGGGTAGCTCCCCTAGGGTATGACCATTCCTTCTGGAAAAGGGTAGTATCATGGTATGGAGCCCAGATACTTACTCATGTGGATACACTTTCTTTATGATGTGTGATGTTGGTTATCGAGCGCTCGGATAAAGGTCCCAAAGGACCGGGGGTGGCATATCTGAGGTTTCTTTTATCCCTTGGGAAAAGGGGTTGCCGGCCTTGTTTGGCAGAGAACAGTTGGTTCTCGGAACGTCCCGCCAGAGGCGTTTCTTTCGTGGAATAGGAAGTTCCTTAGCCTGACCATTTGTTGGAAATCCAAACAAAACAATACGAGCCCTGTACGGTTTTAGTTGTATTACCTGCCATGGAATGTGGTGGTAACCTGCTATTGAACATGGTAGCTATAGTAGGCATAAGTGCGAAATATCTATGCTGGCTAAGATTTATATTCTACTTTCGAAATTGTTTTCTACACTATGCACTAGTAATAATATCAAATGATTTGATTTTGCGTAGTAAGCATCTTTGACTATCATAAGAAGAAATCTCCTCCAATTCTGCGTTTACATTGTGTGTGTGGTGGGAGGTCTTATGGTAGTTTCATTTTCCAAAAGCATTGCGAATTGACTTTAAAATTCTCTGCTATTAGTTTTAAAGATAAACTGTTTTTGTTGCTCACACCAGTCCCATGACTGATCCAGAGTTTATTGTTTCTTTCCTAAACTCTGGATGCTCAAAATTTTTCTACACGAGCAGTCTAGAGTTTGGTTTTTCAGATAGTCAGATTAGTAGGTTATCTGGTGCTAGTTCAGTCTTTGGATCAGACTGCACTTGCTTATCTTGATGTATCGTTATTGGGAGTTCAAGCTATTTCTGGATTAGTGCTTTGAAGATGGAGATTATCCGCTGCTGATGTTATCGTTTTCTTTTCCGCTGCTATTTGTTGTATCATATCTCTGATGTATATCGATATTCATTGTATCATTCTGTTGTATCAGATATTGTATATCAATGTATTATTCATTTATTCCGCTGTGTTATTTACTTAATGTTGTTATAAGCTCCGGCGACTCGGATTTGAACGGTCGAATCTACGACATTCGAGTACGATGTAAAGTATGGATGTCGATTTTCGAGCGCGAAAATCTGGGACGTTACAAGTGGTATCAGAGCTAAGGTTGAACTTTAGCTCAGGAGTATAGCACGTTAAGTAGCTCATTAGAGATAGAGTGAAGTAAACTCTAGAATGAGTAATCCTTAAGATATCCGTCTGAACGTCTCAGTAAATTCTCTTGCTATCCACTGATAGTGAGTATGAGTGCAAGAAGAGGACGAGATAGAGGACAGGGAAGTACGACTATAAATGGTCAATACCCTGCAACAGTGGAAACAATCTTTCTCTATCAATTTTCTTTGATTCGTTTCCAAATTCTTTTGATTTCTTCGTGGCAGCTCCAGAAGTAGTTTCGATATGACGATGGCTCTACGAATCATTGTAGAAAATCCTTACTTCGTATCTTCATCGGTTTCTTATCAGCTTTTTGATTTAAACCTTAACGAATTTGAAAATTGGAAATTTTAATTGAGTTTAACTGATTAATAGAATATGAGGATAAAATTGAATTAAATCGATAAAACGATTTCGTTTGAAACCGAATTTTGAAATTCTATTGAAATTTCTTGTGTATATCGAAGTCCGAAGAGGGACAAATTGGTATGTATTCTGAGATATTCCGACTTGAATTCGGAATCCGTATCTTGAGTTTGAGGAATTATAGGAGATCGAATCTGTCTATCTCTGTCTTTGTTTCGTGCCTGCGAATTTCGAGGACGAAATTCTTTTAAGGGGGGAAATTTGTAACGACCCTAGATTTTTATGTTAATTTAAATTAATAATTTATTGAATTTCTGAATTAAAATTGTAAAATTAATTTTTAATTTCAAGCGAGTTTCCCCGATCGTAATAAATTTGATATAAATCATTTTAATTTAAATATATTGTAAATATTGTATATATATATGTATTTGAGCATATATGAAGAAAATTTGAGATTTATGAATAATAAAAATAATTAGTATTAAATTTAGAAATAAATATAAAAATAATATAAAACAATATATAGCATATGTAAGTAAAACAAATAAATGCAGCTACCAAAACAGAGCTATCAGCCAAGCAAAACAAAGACCTGGAGGAAGAACAAAAGCATGGAATACAAAGCATGTCAAATATATATATATATGGGATGTACTAAATAAATACATAAAATCTAGGGAAAATATTTGTAAACGTGGGAAGGACCGAGGCATTAAATGCCAGCAGCTCTAGCATGGTCGAAGTCATCTCAGCTATGCTTATTAAACAAAGATAACACCCTATTGTATAAATAAAATAAAAGATAGCCTGCAAACTTGCTTTCTTTTATACCTCAACTTCTCATTTTTTTTATCTCAGTTTCTTCCATTCAAAATAAAAGTAAATAAAACTAAAGTAACATCATCCTCAACTTAACAAAGCTACAACTGGAAACAATTAAATCAACAACTTCAAAGCTTGAGAGAAGAATCAACTTGATTCGAACCTGCAAACCAACAAAAATACAACAAAGCAGATCATCAAAGCAAGAACAAACACTTCCAGTTTGAAAATTTCCAGGCCTTCTTGTCTCTGCTCTTTCAAAAGTCAAGTGAGCAAACTCTCTGTTTTCAAATTTCCAAGTGAGTAACTTTAATTCAAACTTGCTTAAGTATATTCATAAAGTTGCTTATGTCTGAAATGACGATGTTTATGTATATATATATATGTATGCAATTCAGTGATGCCTGCATGTTGTTCATCAGTAATACCTCTGTAACTAGATTTCTAACTCTAGATTGATTCAAAAATCATCTCTTCTTAATCCATTGATTGATAGGATTTAGTATCTAGACAAGATAGGTTTGTTTGATCATAAAACAATTTTAAAAATCTGAACTTGAGTTAATAAGATAGAACTGCTCTGTAAAAACACTTAAGAACAGTCAATGGTTAATATAAGTGAAATTTCAAACATTTTAAAATATCAATTCAAGTTTATAATTTGAATTCTTTTCTGTAATTAGGAATTTTAAAAAGAAAATCATGATTTTTAGTGTAGTATTGGAGATGCTTTTCGAGGTTGACCGGAAATTAGTTTATGAGTGTTTTCTGATGATCTAAGCGATCTGAGTGGTCTGGGTTTTTGTCAAGGCTAGGGTGGTGATCGGAGTGTTTGGCAAAAATGGAGGTAGTGGCGGCTGATCGCCGTGGCACCGGGTATTAGTCGATTTGGGTTTTAAACCCTAGAATGGGTCGAGGCTGGAAATGTGATTGCGGCGACGTCATCGTGGCACCGAGTCTGACGTGGCTTTGGGGAATGATAGAAGGCATAGCGACGAGGTCATGGCCGAAGTCTCGCATTTTCTGGTGGTTGGAGGGGTGAAAACGAGATGATGACAGGAGTGGGTGGTGATGGGGCTAGTTGTTCCAGGTTTCGTTTTGTGACTCGATTTCGATTTCGAGTCTACGGCAAAGTTCGAATGGTTGGAGTTTGATCTGGGAAGAAGTGGCGACCTGCTCGACGAAGTGGTAGTGCCGGAACATCGCCAGCGGCGATGTACACGTGCACAGGGATATATCGGCAGAGACGAATTTGAGAAGGAGCTAAACTCGAAGTCGTTTTCTTGAATTCTCGTGAGTGACTCGTGGAAACGTAGATTGGGCTCGAGTATTTTACTAGGCTTGAATTGTTTGATAGCGAAACAGGTTTTAAAAAAAAGGGTAAAAACAAAATTTAGTTTTAAAGAAAAATTAGAAGAAGAAAAAGTTGCGTACCTGGGATTGTGCCTCGGGTAAATTGGACGAGCAACTCGAAGCAACACTCGAGATTTTGAAGGGGATGACTCGAAGCGGTGAGGGTTGTCTCGAGCATATGGTTTGTTCCAGACTTGTAAAACCTGGTAGCAAGAATTTTGTTATAAACAAATTCAAATGAAAACTTAGATTTGCATACCAGATTTAAATCAATGTTTAAATAATAAATTCAAGTTTGTCTTAAAACTTAGTTTGTGAATAGATCAAGTTTTAGAGTTTTAAATTGCGTTAATAATTACAAGCGTTAAGGAATTTGAATTTAAATTGGAGTTTGAAATGTAAAGAAACGATTTAAACAAAGTTAAATCGTAGTGGTAATCTGATTCAAATCTAAATTTGAATCTTAGTTTTGAAATAAATTTAAGTTCATAAGTTTAAAAGTTTTAACAATTTTGAATGTTAAAATAGAAATTTAAATGTTTTAAACTTATATTTGAAAAGGGTTTATTTTAAATAAAACTTAATTAAGTAATTAAGAAGTTGATTAAATGTTTTAATGTGTTAACTTAAAAGTTAAGTAAATTTTATATTGATGAATGATTTAAAATTAACTAAAGGTCAATTAATTATAAATTTAAAGCTAATTAATTTATAAGAAAGGATAATTAATTAAATGGTAATAAATTAAAGGTTAATTTATTAATTGAAGATAATCAATTAATTGGTGAAGTTTATAATTAAAGATTAATTAATTAAAATAAAATTTGAATTAGTAAATGTTAATTAACCAGGATTAGTGACTAATCAAATTTAATTTAATCAGATATAAATTGACCTTACTTATGAATGTTTGGATTCTGTTGAATGATATGAATTGTTTGATATCCCTGATATATGATGCTTTGTGATACGTCCTGATTTATGTCGTGATCTGTGATATTTCTGTTTCTGTGATATATTACTATGCATATATGTGAAAACCCTTGGCCCGTAAAACGGCACTTGAACTTCGATGCGACAGGGAGTCGGATTCTAGTTGGTTATCCGAAACCCACATCGAATTGTAATAGTGAATCTTTGTGACTGATAAATTTATTTTATCTATGAATCTGTGAATGAAGATAAGCGTTATCGATTATACCGCTTATCGATATATCTGTGATGATTGATGTTGCACTATTGTGTGTGAAACCCCTGGACTACACTTTTACACACACAAATATGGATTTCACGTGGAAATCGGTTAAGTCACAGATAATTTAAATCTGCTGTTTTTGAAATTGAAATTTTTAGTTCAATTGATTTTGAAATTTGAAATTTGGGTTTAAAAGTGAAAAGCTTTTGAAATGGAATTTCGAATCTAAAAGTTATTTTGAATAACTTAATCGAGTTTTGAAAATTTAAATAATTTGATTTAAATTTGAATTTAAGTTGAAATTGAATCCTATGATTTGAAATTACGGTTAAAGATGATATAAATGTGTTTGTATGAATTTAAACCATTTTAAAAGTATTGTTTGAGAATTTGGATTTAACCCAAGAACTTTAACTCGTATAAATGAATCAGATTTCCAAAATGAAAACTGTTTGTTTTAAAGGAATAAAAGCTTTCAGATAGAAAATGAAATTCCAGTTTAGTTAAAGGAATTTCAAGTTTGAATTGAAAATGGTTTCCCAAGTTATGAATGAATTCTTTTTGAAAGTTATGAATTGAATCTGTTATCTTTAACAGATTTAAAATGACGATTTATTTAAACCCTTCGAAATGAAATTGTTTTGAAAGCTATAAGTTAAATCTTTGTTTTAAAGATTTAACGAGTTAATCAAATTGAAATGAGAATTAATTTGGAAAATCTGTGAATGAATCTTTTATTTAAAAGATTAAAATGTGGAAAGTGTTTAAACCGTTGAAGGTTGTTTAAAATGAATCTTTTTGTTTAAAGATTTGAAATGGTAATTGGTTAAACCATTTGAAGAGAGATTTTGGGTAATAAGTTGTGACTTAATTGAAATCTCATATCCATATGTTTTAAATATTTCGCTCACTATTTGGGTTAGCCGGGAAAGGACCTTTGGGTCATATAACCCATTCCGAATAGTGATACGTCGTATATGGATAGCATTTGAAGACCGGTGATGAAGACCGGATATTTTCGAAAACGAAAGGACAACTCATCGAATGTCTCTGCATCGACTGGTCCCCGGTATAGAGATTTATATCACTCTTTTTGTGATGGGAAGTCCGGACGTGATTGGAAATTATCCGGATTTGCAAGGGCTTCGTGAGAAGTGCCTTCGGTTCTGTTCGAACCCGGAACAGACTTATATGGATACATGTCTGACATTACACTTTGAGATATAAAGCCGATTTCTTTCAAATACATTTCTGTTTGGTGGCGGAGAATTTATTCTCTTAGCTTAACACCCTTCTCTGAGACGTACGAGCTCAGAGGTTATGTAGTTGAAATTTATCAGCGATATATCCCAATTTGGTAATGTGGCATGCTGAGTGTTGCTGTGTGATGATCAGTGTTTGATCATTTGTGATATGATCTTTTGTTTGATCATTTATCTTTGTGATCATAGGTTGATCATCTGTTGACCCAAAGCGTGGCTTTTTGAAAAAGCGTAGCTTTGTGGACGAGACTTCGTCGAGCCTCACAACCCGGTAATGGTCAAAACAGGAATCGTGCGGCAAGGTTTTCAGGGGTAGCTCCCCTAGGGTATGACCATTCCTTCTGGAAAAGGGTAGTATCATGGTATGGAGCCCAGATACTTACTCATGTGGATACACTTTCTTTATGATGTGTGATGTTGGTTATCGAGCGCTCGGATAAAGGTCCCAAAGGACCGGGGGTGGCATATCTGAGGTTTCTTTTATCCCTTGGGAAAAGGGGTTGCCGGCCTTATTTGGCAGAGAACAGTTGGTTCTCGGAACGTCCCGCCAGAGGCGTTTCTTTCGTGGAATAGGAAGTTCCTTAGCCTGACCATTTGTTGGAAATCCAAACAAAACAATACGGGCCCTGTACGGTTTTAGTTGTATTACCTGCCATGGAATGTGGTGGTAACCTGCTATTGAACATGGTAGCTATAGTAGGCATAAGTGCGAAATGTCTATGCTGGCTAAGATTTATATTCTACTTTCGAAATTGTTTTCTACACTATGCACTAGTAATAATATCAAATGATTTGATTTTGCGTAGTAAGCATCTTTGACTATCATAAGAAGAAATCTCCTCCAATTCTGCGTTTGCATTGTGTGTGTGGTGGGAGGTCTTATGGTAGTTTCATTTTCCAAAAGCATTGCGAATTGACTTTAAAATTCTCTGCTATTTGTTTTAAAGATAAACTGTTTTTGTTGCTCACACCAGTCCCATGACTGATCCGGAGTTTATTGTTTCTTTCCTAAACTCTGGATGCTCAAAATTTTTCTACACGAGCAGTCTAGAGTTTGGTTTTTCAGATAGTCAGATTAGTAGGTTATCTGGTGCTAGTTCAGTCTTTGGATCGGACTGCACTTGCTTATCTTGGTGTATCGTTATTGGGAGTTCAAGCTATTTCTGGATTAGTGCTTTGAAGATGGAGATTATCCGCTGCTGATGTTATCGTTTTCTTTTCCGCTGCTATTTGTTGTATCATATCTCTGATGTATATCGATATTCATTGTATCATTCTGTTGTATCAGATATTGTATATCAATGTATTATTCATTTATTCCGCTGTGTTATTTACTTAATGTTGTTATAAGCTCCGACGACTCGGATTTGAACGGTCGAATCTACGACATTCGAGTACGATGTAAAGTATGGATGTCGATTTTCGAGCGCGAAAATCTGGGACGTTACATGAGACTTAGAGCCTCTGTCCCTTGGGTGTGTTAGGAAGTTAATTTATAGTTAGATATAATAGAAGTACATATATATTACTTAATATATGATGATGTAATCATCTGGGAGCGTATTTTTATTTTGTATATAAATTATTTTACTAAAATTAATTGTGTATGAAATACTAATTGATTTACCTTCGGTGGCTTGATAAGGATTATTATATTCTAGTATGTTAGTTATCAGAGTGCGCAGCGGGAATGTATTGATTGCTTTCCACTAAGCACATTGGATGTTTGTTTATATTTGTGCTTGATTAGTTGATAATTTCTTATATTAAATTTGTAATTATTGATATGAAGTCCTTGCGATATTTTTACTATTGAAGTTACCAGTAGGAATTTTGAATTGTATTTTCATATCATGTTATTTATGTGTTTATAACATATATTTTGTAAAGTTGTTTAAGATGATTGCTTGAATGTAATTGAATTGCTAGAAATGATTTGTTATTGAAAAAGGGTTTTAGAAAATATTCAAATGTAAGAAAGTTTATGATTTTGGCTTATAAGTATATAGAATAAGAAGTATGTTTTATGTAAATAAGAAGATGTTTTGATTAAGAGGTTTTGATAGAATCTTCTTTTACAAGAGTGAACTTTTATAAAGTTTCATTTTAGTGGATATTATATGAAGTATGATTATATATAAATGTATATAGATAGAATATTTTGAAGAGTTTTTGAAAATTTAATTGTGTAATTTGTCCGTTGAGTGCTTTAAGAATTCTGGTCAATGCGCCTGATCAACGTTATCGATAAGGATTCTTAGACACTTCGATGAGGCATATGAACATAGAGTTTTGAAAAGTTTTGTAAAATTTTGAAAAGAATTTAGATAAAGTTTTAGGAAGTGATATTAAATATTTTGATAAGATAAATATTATTTTGAAATAGAATTTTAGTAAAGCTCATGTTGTGAATATATGTTTGGAATTTTGTAGTTTTTAGAAATTGTTTAGGACATTTATTTTGTGTTTAACAAGTTTTTGGAAAAGAGTGATTTTATTTGAATTGGTTTGCTTATGGGCATTTTTAGGTTTCAAGAAATTTATTCGATTGTGAGAAGATTGCAATTGACTGAACCCTTGTAAATTTCATTGTCGAAGGGAAAATCTAAAATCAGAAGACTGAGATAGTTACTCAATCGCAAGTTCAATTGGCTATATATTAATTCAGTCGACTGACCTATGTGTTATTCTGCCTTTCTGGAATGTTTTTATTATTTTCTTATATTTTAAATCCATTCCATTGTGGTTCAAAAGTATGATTATATGTGTTATTTGATCTTGTATATTATATTAAGAGTTTACCAAAGAATAATTATAATGGTTATAAGTTTATTATATATATATAATGTTAATATAGTTTAATACATTTTTATTCTAGTGATCTATTTTTTAATATAAATTTATTAGGAGCTAATTTGTGATTTGGAAATTTATATTTGAGATTTGTAGTTTTTTTATAAATATTTAAAGTATAGTTTTTATTTGTAAGATAAGTAGTAAAGTGAAGTTTTGAATTAAACCAAGGAATAAATATTTTGAGAGAATGGAATTTAATTTTAAGAAGTATTCAAAGAAGATTTGTGTATAATTTTTTCTAGAACTAATAATGATTTTCATTTTCATGATAAAGGAATATAGATTTTGTAAAGTAAACAAAAATATTTGTATTATTGTTGGTTTTCTTTATTGAAAATAAATCTTATTTGAAGAGATATGTATAAATATATATTATGGATAATTAAGTTTGAATGAAGGTATAGATTGATATTTTGAATAGAGAATTAGATTTTTGATAATGATAAGTCTTATTAAAATTGTTTTTTGTTTGAAGGAGTATATGCTATTTTGGTAAGAACTGAGTTTTAAAATATTAATCATTTAGAAAATGTGTGAAGACAAATGTAATTAACTTTAGTAAACAATGGAAGATTTGGGAAGTTTAATTTTGAAGTAAAAGTTTGTTTAGAAAATGTTTTGTATATTTATTTGTGTAGATCTTTTATAAGTCAAGGTTCGAAGTAATTGATTACAAATTATAAGTTAAGCTATGTTTTGAAGATTTACAACTTTAGAAAGTTTTGGAAATAAGATACAGATTTAATTTCAAGTGTTTTATAAAATTTTAAAGATTACTTTATGAAACTGAGATTAAATTGAGGATTTGTGTTATAAAGATTAACTATTTAGAATTTGAAGTTTTGAGTTACATAGTTGGAATCTTCTACATTATATATGTATATTAGAAGTGTTTTGGAAAAGTTTTGTAAAGTAAGAAGAATTTTGAAGAAAGTAAAATTATAAAAAATTTCCCCATCATTGTATTCTAGAATAAAATATAGTGAAATATTTTAATATTTTGAAGGTTAAAATTTTGTTTGAAAAGATTTGTTGCAAATATAAAGTTTTGAAATCATTGATTATAAATTTCAAATTGTGATATGTTTTGATCATTTGTGGTTTTAGAAATTTTTTGATTGTGGAGTATAAATTTTTTGTTTCAAGTGTTTAATGAATTTTGAAATTTCTTAGTGAAACTAGAATTTGTGTAAGAATATTTAATTTGTAAAGTTAATGGTTTTCTGGAGTTTGAAATTTTTATAAGTATAAATATTTGGTTTTTATATTATATATAAATACTTTCATGTATCTTATATAGGTTTTGGGAAAGTTTTATACAATGAGAACTTTGAAGAAGATAAACATATAAAAAAATTTATATCATTATTTTGAGGGTTTCATATAATAACAAAATGTTTTAAATACTTGGGAATGTATAAAGAAATTTGTATCATAAAGATTTATTAGTAGAAGTAATGATACGAATTTATGAAAGTATATATTTGTATATTTTATTTGAGTGTTATGAATTTTCAAAGAATATGTGTACCATGGAATATACTCCCAAAATCTTCGAGAATTTCAATATTTGAATTATTTTTGGTTGTAATTCTTGGATATTGTTCCAAATGAGTGGTTCAACTCATAGTCATGACTATGGCATTGGCCATGGAATGATAAGCCATTGTATTTTGAGGCCACCGAGGAATTTGTTAATTGTTGTTTCAAATGAGTTTGCAATATTTTGGTAATTGCATATAAAGTCTTAAACTAATAGGGTGTAGTAAAGGTAATTATTTTAGCTAGGTATGGATTTTCCCTGTAGGAAATTGCGAGGATGAAATTTTCTTAAGAAGGGAGTATGTAACAAACCGTTGTTGAGTAATAATTAATTAATAATAAAAGTGATGATTTAATTGATTAAAGAAGGATTTTTAAAGGATAAATAAGCAAGATTTAGGTTTGTTTGTATATTATTGAATTTAAAATGATTTTGATAAGATAAAGGTAATTATATATATATATATATATATATATATATATATTTAAAATCTAGTTTAGTAGTAATGTGATTAGAAATACATTCTGAAGGAAAAGAAGTTTTATTTTATTTTATGAATGGTTTGGAAATTAATTAATAATTGAGTTTGAAATGTAAATAAGAAATGATTTAAATTGTGATATCCCGGGATTTCGAGAAGTTTAAAATGTGATAATCTCTTAATTTAAATTATTTTAATTGATAATATTGTTATTTCAAATATAAATAACCAAATAATAATAATGTGATGTATTAATTATGATATAGATTGAATTATAATAAGGATAATTATTTAATTATGTTATTTTATAAATTTGATTTTAAAAGTAAAATTTGAATTTGAATCTGAGTTTAAATTTGAATCTTTAAAAGATAATTTTTTTTAATATATTTGGTTATAAAATATATGAAACAAGGCTTTTATTTAAAATAAGATTTGTTTTACAATATTTTCTTTAAAAGGAATTTTATTCATATAAATTTAGAAAGTGTTTATTTAATAGTAAATAAATATAAAAGTTTATATTTACACTTAAAATGAATTAAATATATTATATATGATTTTATTAGAATATAATTAGTTTTTATTTTATTTTCTTTTAAAGTTTCCATTTATTTATAATATAGGAAAGCATTTCCTAATTAAGAAATGAATTTATTAATTAAGAAATTAATATAAAAGTTTTAAAACTCTTTTTAAAAAAAAAATATAAATGGATAATGACAAGTGTTAATTTTATACACATGTAAATACATGTGTAAGATCATAAACTAATGTATGTGATAAGTGTTATTTTTATTATCATTTTTCTTTGATTTTTAATAAACCATGAATTTAAGTTATAAAAGCCTACCTCTTCATTCTCTTTTCTTTTTTCTAATCTCATTTCTCAAAGACAACCAAAATCAGAAAATCTACAAACCGTAATCATCTTCAACCAAAGACTGAAATTCCTTTCTAAACCAAGTATCTACAAATCTGAAATTCCTCTCAAACCAGAATCAAATCTCCTCTAACAATTTACTCTGTAATCATTTATCCTCAAATCTGAAATTACCTCAAAACTGAAAACCATCTCAAAAGTTCAAATGCCTGGAACCCATTTTCTTAAAGCCTGTAACCATTTTCCTGTTTCAAACCAAGTTTGTAATCATTTCCAAGTGCATGCAATAAAATCTGAGGCCACAGCAAGTTTTCAAAAGCTTTCAGTTTTAAAGAAATCAAAAAAGCAAAGTTTTCAAAGCTTACAACCAGAGGCCATGATTTTCAAGTTTTTAAAGCAAGCAAATTCATTTCCAAGCTTCCAGTTTCAAAACTCTCTGCCTCTTTGAAATAGGTGAGTAAACAATCATTTTATTTGTTTAATCTGCTTGAACTGGATAAAGTGATAAGTAGTTGAAGTAATGTTGTTTGCATGGATGAATTAATGTAGTTGTATGTATATAAATATGAAATGTCTGTGTATGTCTGAGTATACATATATATATATATGTCTCTGATTGTATTAACAGGCTAATTTAAGTTAGAAATTCAATCTCTCCTCCTCGAATTTTTTTTTAGACTGTGATGTTCAAACAAAATATGCCTATATACATATATATATATATATATGTAAATGTTTACATGTGCATGTTTGTGTTTACCAGATGCATCTCTCTGTTTTTAAATTCACAAGTTAATAACAAGTTTAAAAATCAATTCCTTTCTCTCTAAACCTTTTTAGGCTATGATCTCTAAAGAAGAAATGATGGTAAGACTGTAACATCATTTTTAAAAATAATTTCAAGTGAAAATATTGAGTTAATATTTTGGAAATGAGAAATTACAGTATAATCTTTTCAAAACAGAAAATCCGATCATCTTAATTTCAAGTATTGATTATAGAAACATATTCGTATAACAAAATGATGAATTTAGATGTTATAATCATGATTTTATAGTTTGGAAATATGGTTATATTCTGAGTTGATCAGAATATGGATATTGGTCGATTTGCGACGAACGAGGAGATGATTTTGGTCAGGACCAAGGCTGGAGGTGGTGGGTGATCTAGTGATCATAAGAAAAATAATGGGAGGATTTACTGATGGTCGTTGTGGCCGGACAGAGTCGGAATAGGGTTCGAAGTTGATTTTCGATTTTGGAGGTAGTCGAGACTGTTGCATTGCCATTGTTGAATCGGAATCTTGCGCATATGGGTGTAACGACGCTGGATGTCGTGAAGAGGCTCTGGACGAAGCGGCGGAGGTCCAGGTGGATGGGATCGTCGGAGCGAAGTGAATTTGATGTGGTGATGGTTCCTGGAATTGAAATTTTAGGTCGATTTCAATTTTCATCAAATCGAGGAAGTAAGGTGGTCGGACTTGGTTGCGAGTGACGACGGTGATGTGTTGAAGCGAGCATGGATGGCCGGAGTGTCGCAGCTTATTGGTGTACGTGCACTTCTGTGTATCTGGGTTTGACGAAGCTTTGGGGAAGAAGCTATTAGTCGGGTCGAACTCGAGTTTTGCGTGAGTTTTCTCGAAGTTAAGGGATGGGAGAGATTCATGTGAGTTACTCGTATTCGTACTCGGGGAAGAACAGCTTAGGCTCGAGTTTGTGGTAGGGTCGTACGCAAGGTTTCTGTGATAATTGTTAAAGTTTTTAACAGATGGAAAATTTAAGCGAACAGTTTTAAAATTCTCGGGGAGGTCTCGGGTAGATTAGGCTCTGGCTCAGGTTTGCCTTCGGGTTGCTTGTGAGCTGAGTGAAATAGTTTTTAACAGTTTAAATTTTCTTTTAAAATCAAACAGTTTTAAAATGTAAAACTAAAACTCTGTTTTAAGAAGAAGAATAAGAAGAAGAAGATGTGTTTGTTTGATTTAAATACATATGGGTTAAACCCAAAGTAAATGTTAAACCAGTTTTTAAATTTAAATAAAAGTAAGTTGTAAATTTAAATAATTAAGTTAAATCAATTCTCTTGAAAATTTATTACTTTGTAATAAATTGTTTAAATAAATTGTATGATTTATTTAACTTAAATATATTAAGTCAAAATCTTAAGTTATTTTCAAACTTAATATAAAGGTTAATTAATAAGGATATGTTTTTATCTTAAAAACTTAATTAAAGTTGGATAGTTTATGAGATAATTAAAGAGTGACTTATTAATTAAATTTGTTGATGTTTAAGGATAAGTAAATTAACAATTAAGTTTTCAAGTGTTTTATTTACTTGTAATTAAGGATTGTTAATTTATAATTAAAGATAAGTAATTAATGATTATTTTAAAACTTAATTAATAATTTAATTAAGTAAGTTAATTACTAAGATCAAATGTTTTAATGATAATGTTTTATCTTAAGATAATTAAGATTTTTAATGAGTTGAAATTAATTAAGTTTAATTAATTTATTTAATTAATTTTTGATAAGGATTAATTAAGGATTAATTAAAATAGAAATTAATAAGTACTTAATAAAGTTTTATTAAGTAATAATTAAGTTTTCTTAATTAATAATTAAGAAATTATTAATCTAAAATTTAAGTTAATTAAGGATTAATTAAATTGTCATTAAAGAATAATTAATTGGTAATTATGGATTAATTAAATTGATAATTAAAGTTGTTAATTAATAGTTAAGTTTTATTAATTAATAATTAAGAGGTAATTAATTAGTTAATTAAGTTTAATTAATAAAAAAAAGTAATTAAGGATTGATTACTTTGTATTAAAAGATATTGATTAATAATTAAGGTTTATTAATTAATAGTTAAAGAATAATTAATCAAGGATTAATTAATTTGTTTAAAAGGGTAATTAAGGATGAGTTACTCAGTTATGATTTAAGAAATGAATGTGATTTATTTAAGTTAATTAATTTGATAATTAATTAAAGATAGTCACTCGATAATTGATTAAGTATAATTACTTAATAAGATTGGTTAAGTATAATTACTTGGTATAAGTAATTGATAATTGAATTACTGTATGTAATTAGTGTAATTAATCAAAAAGGATTTATAAAAGAAATTAAAGTAATTAAGAATAGTTAATTACTGTTAATGATTATTTAAGGTTGATTAATGGAAGTAATTAATTAATGCATGATTAATTAATGTAATTAATTAAAGAATAATGTAGTTAATTATAGTTAATTAATTAAAGAAAGTAATTAATTAAGGATCATTAATTAATGTAATTAATGAGAGTAATTAAAGGTTAATTACTATAAATGATTAAGGATAATTAATTTGTAAAATTAATTAAAGAATAATTACTTTATGTAATTAATAATTAATCAAGAGTGATTAATATTTAATGATTAATTAATTAAATGGATTGTAATTAATTAATGGTTGATTAAGCAAGGATAGGAATTAATTCTTAAGTAATTAATTTAATTTAAGTTGATTAAATTAATTATAATATGGATTAATAAATGATTGCTTATGGATGATTGTTGAGTAGAATGTCTGATTTGGTTGATATCTATTGGATGATATACTATGATATTCTGTGATATGATATATCTGTGATAAATGTGTGATATTTATCTATGTTAATGCTATGTGAATTCAAGTATTAAATTGAATTGAATTGTTTAAACCTTTAAACAACTTGGCCTTAAAAGATACGTTTTGGATTTCGATGAGACCGGGATCGGGTTTCCGTATACCGGATTTCCAGGTCTGGAGACCCGAATACCACATCGATCCAAATTAACGATAGGTCGTGAATCTCAAGTGAAGATGAAGATTCAGAGTGCAAGGGTTATTGTCGTTAACTCTGAGGGTGATTCCAAAACGAGTGTAACGAGATAATGCCTTCGGTTTCGTTCGAACCCGGAACGAACTTGTATGGATTGAATGCTTTCAAAACATCGTCAGGTGGACGATGAGCATTCTAAGTGAAGTGTTCTGATTAAAGGTAATCGTGACCTCAAGCCTCATCAACCGGGAATGGCTAAAACAGGGGAGGTGCAGCAAGGCTTCGTGGGTAGCGCCCACTGAGAGTAAGGTCATCCCTGTCTAGATGTCCCTTTCTATTTTCGACTTAGTGGTGCGGTTGATGTACACAACCGTGGGGTGATTTTATTCGGAATTATCCAGTAAGGGATGGTTCCGGCTTTGTGTTGCAGGGGAGCGGGCGTACTCCTCGGTACGGTGATCTAGGCCACGTACTGTGACGGGCGGTACCCCAGTAGCCCTGCCATTGTATGGAAATCCAACTTCCAATAAGTGATAACGGTCTTGATTGTATATCTATGTATGCTGGAATTTAATAATGTAACAATTTCAACTATTTCATATTTATTTGAAAACCCTAGACCTATTATAATATAACCAGATTTCCTATCAAGTTTTGGTTAGCGTAAGGTAAAAACTTTTCCATGTTTATGTGTGGGAAGTCTTACGTGATACCTTTTGATTTCAAAGGTTTTGAAGTTAAGTAAGTTAACCCGTTTACTCACACCAGACCCATGTCTGACCCAAGTGTTTATTTCTGTTTTATATAAACTCTTGGGTACTCAAATTTTTACGAGTAGCCAAGACAGTCAGGTTTGCTTTGACGAGTTATCTGGAGGAGCAATGGAGCAGGAGGCTTCAGCGCTGTAGAGATATAGTAGTTCCGCTGTGTTGATCTCTGAGTCATTGTTATCTGTGTTGTATCTTATATTGTAGAAACTAGACAGGTGTTTATAACTGTCTAGTATGGGTTGTATATGTTGTGTAACTCTGATAGTTGTTGTATATGATACTATGTAATAGTTTATGTTATTAATATAATTTATTCGTTCCGCTGTTCAGATTCTGTTGTTGTTTCTTTCTTTCTTCTCTTCTTTTCTCTTTCTATCCCTTTCTTTCTTATTAGCGATACGACTTTCTGGTCGATGAAAGCCGGGTCGTGACATTTGGTATCAGAGCAGTAGGTTGAGTGAATACCTAGGCTCTGGAGTGGTGTCTATCTTGAGAGAGCGTATTTGTAATTTTTATATAACTATATATATATTTATTTCTACCTATATTTTGGGTTACCTGTTCGGGTTTTCCAATATGAGTTATAAAGGTAGATAAGGTAGTGGTGTGTAAACACGACTACAAATAGTTGGAGTTTGAATGTTTGAGTTTGGAAGTGAATCTGTCGAGACTGTAGACCTAATACCGTCTCGAGTGAACTTTGATATGGTATAAGGATTTCTCTGATCTCTGAAGGAAATCTGTTAAGATTCGGAGTCCATCATTGAAGTATAAGTTTGATCGCGCTCGTGTGGGCGGATTTTTGAGAGTTTGGATCTGTTGGTTGAACAGAAGCAAGTGATGGTATCTTGATACCTCAGGAAATTGTAGCTGTGTGATGAGACGCAGTGACTATGAATGTTCCCAAAGAAGTTTTCTTTTGGAGCAAGTTTAAGGAAGTGTGTCTGCTTCGATGTTGTGGCTGAGTTTAGCAGGATGTTTGTGTTTGGTCTGAGGTCCGGGTTCTCTAGAAGCTTTAGATAAGGAGTCTTTGTCATCCGTGTTAGTGGTGCAGCTCGAGTGTTATGTGTTCTTGTTGGAAGATCTTTTGGCTTAGCAGTTTTCTTAGATTGGAGTTCAGAAGCTGCAGAGTAGATTCATTTTTTTCAAATGGATTGGTCAAGCACTAGACTGTTCTGATGGGTTAAGAAAGAACAGTATTTTTGGATATTGGACTGGATAGAATCGCAAAAGTGACTTGTGAAAGTTTGAGTATTCTCTTGGGAAATCTTTGCTTGAGTTTGAGGCATCTCTAGAAGATGTAGGGGTTATAGAGTTGTCAGAAATTTTCTGGAGTGTTGATCTAGTTTGTGTTCGAGTTCATCGACGACATCCAGATCAGAGTTGAGCAACGAAAGCTGGGTAGCAGTTGTTCTAGAGTGGAAGCAACCGGAAGTTGCAGTGTTTGGATTAGAGGGTTCCTACAAGAAGTTTTTCAAGATCTGAAGGTCAGATTGGTGAGCGCATTTGTTTTGTCTTTTCCGGATAGGAGAAGTATTTGGGATCTACCGATGATTGTGGAATAGAGTTTGTGTTCTGGATTTCTGTAGATCTTAAGGGTATCCGTTTATTGGATTGTTTTGGTCCTGTTTATTTCGAGAAGCATCAGCAAAGGTTGAGCTGATCAGGAAGGATGAAGGCAGCCCAGAATCGTCAGAAGAGTTCTGTGGATTAGAGATGGAGGATTTGGAATTCGAAGTTGGAGACTTCATTGTTATTTCTCCAGTAAAAGGGAGCAAATAAGATTGGGTAAGACTAGGAAGATAGCTCCGAGTATATTGGATCTTTCTGAGTTTTTGTGAGGATATGTGTTTTGGCTTCGGTATTGAATTAACAGTTTTGATCCAGTAGAGCGAGTAACCCAGTATCTATATCTGGGAAACTCGGGATAATTTTAGGTAGTTTATCCGGATCTATGTCCGGATAGCTAGAGTTGTTTGTTTGTATGGATTGTTTGTTGGATGAAATGGGTTGTTTGGATGAATGGTTGTTTGATTGATAGTGTATGGTTGATGTGTATGCTTGGATTTTTGAAAATAAATTTAAATTTTTTTTTGGATTATCTTTTGTTTTAAATTTCGAGGACGAAATTCTTTTAAGGGGGAAGGAATGTGATATCCCGGGATTTCGAGAAGTTTAAAATGTGATAATCTCTTAATTTAAATTATTTTAATTGATAATATTGTTATTTCAAATATAAATAACCAAATAATAATAATGTGATATATTAATTATGATATAGATTGAATTATAATAAGGATAATTATTTAATTATGTTATTTTATAAATTTGATTTTAAAAGTAAAATTTGAATTTGAATCTGAGTTTAAATTTGAATCTTTAAAAGATAATTTTTTTTAATATATTTGGTTATAAAATATATGAAACAAGGCTTTTATTTAAAATAAGATTTGTTTTACAATATTTTCTTTAAAAGGAATTTTATTCATATAAATTTAGAAAGTGTTTATTTAATAGTAAATAAATATAAAAGTTTATATTTACACTTAAAATGAATTAAATATATTATATATGATTTTATTAGAATATAATTAGTTTTTATTTTCTTTTCTTTTAAAGTTTCCATTTATTTATAATATAGGAAAGCATTTCCTAATTAAGAAATGAATTTATTAATTAAGAAATTAATATAAAAGTTTTAAAACTCTTTTTAAAAAAAAAATATAAATGGATAATGACAAGTGTTAATTTTATACACATGTAAATACATGTGTAAGATCATAAACTAATGTATGTGCCAAGTGTTATTTTTATTATCATTTTTCTTTGATTTTTAATAAACCATGAATTTAAGTTATAAAAGCCTACCTCTTCATTCTCTTTTCTTTTTTCTAATCTCATTTCTCAAAGACAACCAAAATCAGAAAATCTACAAACCGTAATCATCTTCAACCAAAGACTGAAATTCCTTTCTAAACCAAGTATCTACAAATCTGAAATTCCTCTCAAACCAGAATCAAATCTCCTCTAACAATTTACTCTGTAATCATTTATCCTCAAATCTGAAATTACCTCAAAACTGAAAACCATCTCAAAAGTTCAAATGCCTGGAACCCATTTTCTTAAAGCCTGTAACCATTTTCCTGTTTCAAACCAAGTTTGTAATCATTTCCAAGTGCATGCAATAAAATCTGAGGCCACAGCAAGTTTTCAAAAGCTTTCAGTTTTAAAGAAATCAAAAAAGCAAAGTTTTCAAAGCTTACAACCAGAGGCCATGATTTTCAAGTTTTTAAAGCAAGCAAATTCATTTCCAAGCTTCCAGTTTCAAAACTCTCTGCCTCTTTGAAATAGGTGAGTAAACAATCATTTTATTTGTTTAATCTGCTTGAACTGGATAAAGTGATAAGTAGTTGAAGTAATGTTGTTTGCATGGATGAATTAATGTAGTTGTATGTATATAAATATGAAATGTCTGTGTATGTCTGAGTATACATATATATATATGTCTCTGATTGTATTAACAGGCTAATTTAAGTTAGAAATTCAATCTCTCCTCCTCGAATTTTTTTTTTAGACTGTGATGTTCAAACAAAATATGCCTATATACATATATATATATATGTAAATGTTTACATGTGCATGTTTGTGTTTACCAGATGCATCTCTCTGTTTTTAAATTCACAGGTTAATAACAAGTTTAAAAATCAATTCCTTTCTCTCTAAACCTTTTTAGGCTATGATCTCTAAAGAAGAAATGATGGTAAGACTGTAACATCATTTTTAAAAATAATTTCAAGTGAAAATATTGAGTTAATATTTTGGAAATGAGAAATTACAGTATAATCTTTTCAAAACAGAAAATCCGATCATCTTAATTTCAAGTATTGATTATAGAAACATATTCGTATAACAAAATGATGAATTTAGATGTTATAATCATGATTTTATAGTTTGGAAATATGGTTATATTCTGAGTTGATCAGAATATGGATATTGGTCGATTTGCGACGAACGAGGAGATGATTTTGGTCAGGACCAAGGCTGGAGGTGGTGGGTGATCTAGTGATCACAAGAAAAATAATGGGAGGATTTACTGATGGTCGTTGTGGCCGGACAGAGTCGGAATAGGGTTCGAAGTTGATTTTCGATTTTGGAGGTAGTCGAGACTGTTGCATTGCCATTGTTGAATCGAAATCTTGCGCATATGGGTGTAACGACGCTGGATGTCGTGAAGAGGCTCTGGACGAAGCGGCGGAGGTCCAGGTGGATGGGATCGTCGGAGCGAAGTGAATTTGATGTGGTGATGGTTCCTGGAATTGAAATTTTAGGTCGATTTCAATTTTCATCAAATCGAGGAAGTAAGGTGGTCGGACTTGGTTGCGAGTGACGACGGTGATGTGTTGAAGCGAGCATGGATGGCCGGAGTGTCGCAGCTTATTGGTGTACGTGCACTTCTGTGTATCTGGGTTTGACGAAGCTTTGGGGAAGAAGCTATTAGTCGGGTCGAACTCGAGTTTTGCGTGAGTTTTCTCGAAGTTAAGGGATGGGAGAGATTCGTGTGAGTTACTCGTATTCGTACTCGGGGAAGAACAGCTTAGGCTCGAGTTTGTGGTAGGGTCGTACGCAAGGTTTCTGTGATAATTGTTAAAGTTTTTAACAGATGGAAAATTTAAGCGAACAGTTTTAAAATTCTCGGGGAGGTCTCGGGTAGATTAGGCTCTGGCTCAGGTTTGCCTTCGGGTTGCTTGTGAGCTGAGTGAAATAGTTTTTAACAGTTTAAATTTTCTTTTAAAATCAAACAGTTTTAAAATGTAAAACTAAAACTCTGTTTTAAGAAGAAGAATAAGAAGAAGAAGATGTGTTTGTTTGATTTAAATACATATGGGTTAAACCCAAAGTAAATGTTAAACCAGTTTTTAAATTTAAATAAAAGTAAGTTGTAAATTTAAATAATTAAGTTAAATCAATTCTCTTGAAAATTTATTACTTTGTAATAAATTGTTTAAATAAATTGTATGATTTATTTAACTTAAATATATTAAGTCAAAATCTTAAGTTATTTTCAAACTTAATATAAAGGTTAATTAATAAGGATATGTTTTTATCTTAAAAACTTAATTAAAGTTGGATAGTTTATGAGATAATTAAAGAGTGACTTATTAATTAAATTTGTTGATGTTTAAGGATAAGTAAATTAACAATTAAGTTTTCAAGTGTTTTATTTACTTGTAATTAAGGATTGTTAATTTATAATTAAAGATAAGTAATTAATGATTATTTTAAAACTTAATTAATAATTTAATTAAGTAAGTTAATTACTAAGATCAAATGTTTTAATGATAATGTTTTATCTTAAGATAATTAAGATTTTTAATGAGTTGAAATTAATTAAGTTTAATTAATTTATTTAATTAATTTTTGATAAGGATTAATTAAGGATTAATTAAAATAGAAATTAATAAGTACTTAATAAAGTTTTATTAAGTAATAATTAAGTTTTCTTAATTAATAATTAAGAAATTATTAATCTAAAATTTAAGTTAATTAAGGATTAATTAAATTGTCATTAAAGAATAATTAATTGGTAATTATGGATTAATTAAATTGATAATTAAAGTTGTTAATTAATAGTTAAGTTTTATTAATTAATAATTAAGAGGTAATTAATTAGTTAATTAAGTTTAATTAATAAAAAAAAAGTAATTAAGGATTGATTACTTTGTATTAAAAGATATTGATTAATAATTAAGGTTTATTAATTAATAGTTAAAGAATAATTAATCAAGGATTAATTAATTTGTTTAAAAGGGTAATTAAGGATGAGTTACTCAGTTATGATTTAAGAAATGAATGTGATTTATTTAAGTTAATTAATTTGATAATTAATTAAAGATAGTCACTCGATAATTGATTAAGTATAATTACTTAATAAGATTGGTTAAGTATAATTACTTGGTATAAGTAATTGATAATTGAATTACTGTATGTAATTAGTGTAATTAATCAAAAAGGATTTATAAAAGAAATTAAAGTAATTAAGAATAGTTAATTACTGTTAATGATTATTTAAGGTTGATTAATGGAAGTAATTAATTAATGCATGATTAATTAATGTAATTAATTAAAGAATAATGTAGTTAATTATAGTTAATTAATTAAAGAAAGTAATTAATTAAGGATCATTAATTAATGTAATTAATGAGAGTAATTAAAGGTTAATTACTATAAATGATTAAGGATAATTAATTTGTAAAATTAATTAAAGAATAATTACTTTATGTAATTAATAATTAATCAAGAGTGATTAATATTTAATGATTAATTAATTAAATGGATTGTAATTAATTAATGGTTGATTAAGCAAGGATAGGAATTAATTCTTAAGTAATTAATTTAATTTAAGTTGATTAAATTAATTATAATATGGATTAATAAATGATTGCTTATGGATGATTGTTGAGTAGAATGTCTGATTTGGTTGATATCTATTGGATGATATACTATGATATTCTGTGATATGATATATCTGTGATAAATGTGTGATATTTATCTATGTTAATGCTATGTGAATTCAAGTATTAAATTGAATTGAATTGTTTAAACCTTTAAACAACTTGGCCTTAAAAGATACGTTTTGGATTTCGATGAGACCGGGATCGGGTTTCCGTATACCGGATTTCCAGGTCTGGAGACCCGAATACCACATCGATCCAAATTAACGATAGGTCGTGAATCTCAAGTGAAGATGAAGATTCAGAGTGCAAGGGTTATTGTCGTTAACTCTGAGGGTGATTCCAAAACGAGTGTAACGAGATAATGCCTTCGGTTTCGTTCGAACCCGGAACGAACTTGTATGGATTGAATGCTTTCAAAACATCGTCAGGTGGACGATGATCATTCTAAGTGAAGTGTTCTGATTAAAGGTAATCGTGACCTCAAGCCTCATCAACCGGGAATGGCTAAAACAGGGGAGGTGCAGCAAGGCTTCGTGGGTAGCGCCCACTGAGAGTAAGGTCATCCCTGTCTAGATGTCCCTTTCTATTTTCGACTTAGTGGTGCGGTTGATGTACACAACCGTGGGGTGATTTTATTCGGAATTATCCAGTAAGGGATGGTTCCGGCTTTGTGTTGCAGGGGAGCGGGCGTACTCCTCGGTACGGTGATCTAGGCCACGTACTGTGACGGGCGGTACCCCAGTAGCCCTGCCATTGTATGGAAATCCAACTTCCAATAAGTGATAACGGTCTTGATTGTATATCTATGTATGCTGGAATTTAATAATGTAACAATTTCAGCTATTTCATATTTATTTGAAAACCCTAGACCTATTATAATATAACCAGATTTCCTATCAAGTTTTGGTTAGCGTAAGGTAAAAACTTTTCCATGTTTATGTGTGGGAAGTCTTACGTGATACCTTTTGATTTCAAAGGTTTTGAAGTTAAGTAAGTTAACCCGTTTACTCACACCAGACCCATGTCTGACCCAAGTGTTTATTTCTGTTTTATATAAACTCTTGGGTACTCAAATTTTTACGAGTAGCCAAGAGAGTCAGGTTTGCTTTGACGAGTTATCTGGAGGAGCAATGGAGCAGGAGGCTTCAGCGCTGTAGAGATATAGTAGTTCCGCTGTGTTGATCTCTGAGTCATTGTTATCTGTGTTGTATCTTATATTGTAGAAACTAGACAGGTGTTTATAACTGTCTAGTATGGGTTGTATATGTTGTGTAACTCTGATAGTTGTTGTATATGATACTATGTAATAGTTTATGTTATTAATATAATTTATTCGTTCCGCTGTTCAGATTCTGTTGTTGTTTCTTTCTTTCTTCTCTTCTTTTCTCTTTCTATCCCTTTCTTTCTTATTAGCGATACGACTTTCTGGTCGATGAAAGCCGGGTCGTGACATAAATTAAACCAAGTTAAAATATGAAAAATAATATTTTATAAATTTGTATATGAATAAGAAATGGAGATTTAGTAGTAATAATTTTTATGTAACATTAGTTAATAAAAGAATTTTTATTAAAGTAGGATAAGTAAGATCATTTTGATATAATTAATTAAAAATAAAGAAACTTAAGGAAAATAAATTCTATAAAATTTTGTAATATTGAATATACATTTTGATAACATGAAAATAATTTTTGTATGAAGTTTTCTCATAATTGAATTGATTAGAAAATAATTTATAAAGAAGAAAAGAAAAGAAGTAAAATGGAATGGACAGTGAGTAAAGTCCAGAACCCAAATACTTGTTTATGAAACATGAGTCTAGATTTTTTTTCTATACTTATCTTTATATTTCTTTTGTGAAGAGAGTTGTATTCATTTAAAAGAAACAATTCACGTTTAAACTTATCTCATTTTAGCTTCATGAAAAAGAATCATTTCTAAACCCTCTTCTTTCTTTTAATTGAATTAAAATCCAAAAAAATCCAATAAATTCCAAAATGAATATATGATGCTCTCAACATCGAGCTACACCTGTATTCATGAAGAAGTTGGAGTTTTAATCATGTTTAAGAGTTCAATGATTTTCAAGTTAGAGCAAATGAAAGGGAAGAATGTAAATCCAGAAAGCTAAGGCCAAGGTGAGGGTTGTTTACACTCACAACTATGTTTATAAATTTTATTTCATCTTATATTCATGTTGTTGTGTATGAAATTTGTATATGATTACTCTCATTGAACTTTTATTGGTTTATTTTGAATGAATTTGGATTACATGGAAGTGTGAATAGAATTTGAATCAAATTCGAGTGTTGGTTTTCTATGTTTCAGGTATTCAGTCGACTATGCTATAAATTCAGTTCTCTGACCTAATATAAATTTTAATTCCCAGAGGAAATCTCAAGTTCAGTCGACTTGTTTTTTCTACTAAGAATATCATATAGTCGACTGAATCTGCATCTTTTCCAAATTTCTGAAATGTTTATTGTATTTGTTTTCTTACATTTTAATTCTTATTTCTGTTGGTTTAAAAGCATGATTAATTGTGTTTATTTAACATTACTTATCAGTAGAAATTATTTGAAGAATATTTGTAATGTTTGGAAATTTAATTAATATTAATATTTTTAAGAGGACATTATACTTTCATTTAAGAAATTTATTTTGTTGAATCTATATAATTATTTGAAATTAGATTATGGATGTAAATAGATTATAAAATAATTTTCTTATGTTATCAAATGATTTTAATGCTATATATGCATAATGATTTTGAATATTTATATAAAAAGATTTGAATTATAGTAGTGATTTCAAAAGTAAAGAAATTATATTAAAAGTTATTAGAATTATCTAAAAAAAGAGTTTAATTATTAAAAAAATTCAGAATTGATTTTTCTCTATATTTTGGCTTATAAAGTGATTTGGAAGTTAAAGCATATATTTATAATATTTATATTAGTTTAAGTAATATTTTTTTATATTATTATTATTTCTTATTCCTTTCATATTGAATTACTTACTATGAATGATCCATGGTGGATATTGATTTGTGAATTTTAAGATGATATGGTGATAACATCTTCCTATTTGATTTATTGATATTTATTCCGTGTGACAAGAAATCCTAAATAAACGAATTAGTGATACCGTCTAGTATAGGACTTTCGGTAACAATTTTCTAGTTATTCTTTGGACTCATTAAATAGAATAAAAAAGGGCGAGTGTGATGTGTGAGCACTGAATAAATGAACTAGTAACACGCGATGGTAGGGGATGATGTTTTTATATTTATTTGGTTATTCTTTTGCTCATGGATGACACTCAATACGGGGGTAGGTTGTATGTGATACTCGCTACATTGAGTATTTAATAGTCATGTGGTGACTTATGTATAGAGCTGTGTGACAGCCATTGTATATATACTATGTGTATATCTACCTTTGTACAACTCCCCTTCATGGTTAGGGAGTAAACCAGATTGGCCAGTATCTACCCTGACGGCCTGATCTTTGGGTTGTGCCCTAAAACCGTGACACAGCTGTTATATATTATATCGAAAGCGCATCATAGTAGATGGGTAGGTGCCCACAGCTGCTTATGTCGCTTAATCCCAGTAGTCGATTACTATAGAGGCAAAGCAAGGTCATGATCAAGCTACGCATTGACAAGCCATTGGTGGATATGTGTCATGATGTCTGTTGAGGTAACTAAGGCTGTCGGAATAGATCCGGCTACACAACATATGGCTAGCAGACCCTATGTTCTTGGAGTGGGCATTCGGCCATCAGTCTCCCATCTGGTTTCGGTTTGTGTATGGTAGATAGGCATATATAAGATGAGATTATACCTAAGGCTGTGTCCACAGTATGGTCAAACCCATATCCTTTTTGGTAGACGACCTACTTATTATTGACTATATTCGAGCATTGTTATGAGCTAGCTCAAATCTTTTTTATTTATTTAAGTGATTTGATTATGGTATTTTACAATATAAGATTGAGAGATATTGTAGGCATTGCTATGTCATTCGCTGACATTACTTGATGATATCTCATTATTGATGATTTATGGATTTAATGATGATATCAGGATATAGAAGGTTCACCCATTCAATGTGGATTTAGTATATTTTTATTTGATGTGTGTATATGGGTGATAAGGCTTTCCTGTGTGGATTTGTTATGAATGTGGTCTTTAGATATTTTGAAGTTGTAGTGCTATCATCTTTATAATTATCATATTATAAGTGTATGTTATAATATCACCAATCATTATAGATATAGTCCGTGACATGTGTGTTATTTATAATACTCGGGTCAATCTAAGACATTTCAGGTTTAAGGATGAGATGGCCGATTTATGGATGTTGGGACTTAGATGTTATTATATAGTCATTGTTTATCATTGAGATGTATTTGGATTCATGTAGTAGTGTATATTTATTGTATATGAGATTTGTGTATACTTTCCTATTGTATATTATCATTGTGTTTTGACTCTGTGTTCTCCCTACTACTATTATTTTTATTATTATTATTATATATATATATATATGTATGTATTGTGTATTGTTCAGTCCTAGAGGCACACGTGTTTATTGCTTTGTACCGAGATCGTGTATGTATAGGTGAGTTATTTATTCGTTGTTTAAATACGTACCGATGTTGGTCCAATGAAATATTCATGAATGTACCCCCATATCACCTCATTCTCCATATTATATGACACTATTACTATGTAATGCTCTTGGGTAGTATGGGTACAGAGGTAGGGGTGTTACACTAAGATACGATTCACTCTCTTGCTCTATCCATTCTTGTGGGTGATAAGATGTACTTAGATCAAACTCTTTCCCCAATGCCTTGTATGCTCTTCTAGAATCATCTCATGAATAATGGTGTTAAATATGCGTGTATATGATTTTTGTTTGATATTGTACTATTCTATTTTTCAAAGATAAAATAAATATTTGCTGAATAAAATAAATAACACAGAATTGGAATTCAAACGAATATTTTATTCAAACAAATATTTATTACAATTTTGATAGTACATTTTCAAGCTCTCACTATAACTATACAATTTCAGTCACAATACAATTACATCACAATTTCATAGTTACATCAGTTCCTCACTACATATCACTCACACTCGTATTTATCTTCAACTTCATTCTAATGTGAATCTAGCATCTGAGCAATCTGCAGAAATATACATTGACGTAGTAAAATTGAAAATAAAATGTTTTTGCAGTATAAAACAAAATATGAATTTTGAAAATAATATCTGCCTCAGTTATTTGGGTTGTTCGTCATCATTTATATTTGAATTCATCACACTCGAACATTGTGACATGCACAGTGCATCACTGTACATGCCACAAGGCCATGCACACCGAAATGTACACTTGATAATGTTACAGGGACAGGTGAGCACAGGTCAAACCCAAAAGAAAAGCCGGGATCAACTCAAGTGCAACACAAATAGAGTCACAACACGTGCACAAGGTCAAACCCGAGCATTTAAGCTGGATTCAACACAGGTGCAAATACGAAACAATGGGTTGAGACAAAACTGAGTCAATGATGAAGCACCAGACTTCAAGCCATGCACAGAGAACACACATGAATGGTAGCACAAAGAATGGCCAGAAACAAGAAATGAAACTCAAGTTAACATATATGATCAACTGGATACACAGTATGAAGTGCCAACAATATCATAAAAACAAGAACATCATAAACAAGATAAAGTACTCAAAGCTACAAACTGGACAATGCAAACTACAACATGAATGACCAGTTTCGACCAAGAATGTACACAAGTGTACAACCACTCCAGACCAGTTCAGACTCAGTTCAGACAGTAGCAACAAAACTGACTCGAAGTCAGATCAGAGCACTGTACCAGTTCAATGGGGAATGCAACCAGAGATATGCTACAACTCCAATGCTCAAGTGGAAGTACCAACTACTAAATGCAACAACTCAAGTCAATGCACAACAACCAAATTCTCAAGATTCAAGTACAAGCAACTTACAAAAGTGTAAGTGCAGACTATACAAAAGTGAAGACCATATGAGCTACTGAACTCCAAACAAAGAGAGACAATTGCTGCACTTAAAGAATAGTTATTTATAAACATCAAGACCAGAAAGGCAATAGTGAAGTACTACAAGCAACTATCAAATGAAGACTCAAGAGTGTGCAGACATGCCCAGTGATATGAACACAACAAGTCCAAACCAATACAACAATGAAACCAGAAGAAGGCCTGACAACATAATTGAACAACAGTGAACCAATGAAACAGTGCACAGTATACAACTGAAGACAATATGATCAAGGGTCTGGCATCAACAGAAATACTAAAGTAAGCACATGAATACACAACTCAAAGAACTCGAATGTGTAAGACATGATTAGGTCAGAGACTAGTTCAATGTAACGAAGGCCAGAGGTGAATTGTGAAGACTACAGGAACTCAATGCAAATGTGCATAAGCAACAATGCACAGCAACTACCAAGTATCAGACTCAACATCAGAATGCAACCAGATCCCACAAAGCTACATGTCGAAAAATACCATCTGGAATTTCACGATGAACAAGGCATGGCCAAAGTAAAATATGATACAGAAGAATCAAGATGCAAATATAAACAAATGAACATGATGACTACTGGTGTGAAGGTCCACCAGAAAAACCAAAAGTGCAGAAACACTTCAAAGAACATGGAAATGGAAAAATTATATACGTATGTAACAACACATGCATGGTGACAAGGCAAAATATCGAACAGCAAATTCATGTCAAAGCAGAAGTCAGGGATGATCACAGCTGGACAGATTCGAGCACAAAGTCAACATTGATCAATGTCGAAGTCGTGGAAGCATACGAAAGTCAAAGAGAAAGTAACGAAAGAAAAATTCTACTTTTACAAATATATAACAATTCCAAAATCAGGTTAAAAAATTGAAAAAGTCAAAAGTCAAAAATCAGAGTTAAAAAGAGGAAAGTTTCTGCCGTATCGATCAAGGAAAAGATCGAACAGTTTCAAACTAAAACCATGACAGTAAAGTAAGGGAAAGTATTCACTATGAACAAGTCAGATAAATCAACAACGTTCAACAATAATCAAATGGCCGAAGACAAATTCAAACAAATTCGTACGAACGAAAATACAGGGTAGTTAAGCCAACAATCATCATCGGCAAATATCATCGAATTCAAGCAATCAATCCAGAAAGCAAAAGGAACAAATAACATACCAGAGAAAAGCCGAATTCGATCAACTCAAAGCAACCAGCCGACTTCACCAAATTTCTCAAGCCCAAATTTCAGAGAATCGAACTCGATCATAGGAGCAGCCAAAGCCAAGCTACGAAGAGACGTCGATCGACAGAGCAAACAACGTGGAATCATCATTCGATCGAGAAATTAAAAGTCGGCATCTTCGAATATCCACGAAAGCCCTAATTTTGGAAGTAGAGAGCCAAAGCCTTAATTCCAAAAAGAAGAACGAGCCACCATTATCTCAAACAAAGAAGGAATCGGGGCCGACATCAGATAAAAGAAAAAGGGCCACATTTTCTTTTTTAATAATAATAGTTTGTGCCGGTCCTTTTTATTGCTTTAACTTACAAAGGGATTAGTATATTTAAATTAGGGTGTGGAGTTGTTTTTAATTTGTTTTTATTTTCTGTACTTTTCAAATTAAATCTGGGTAAATCACCACCTAGGGTTTAGGTTGTGTCAGATTGTCTAGTTAGGATTAGTTCAGTGAGCAGGGTTTGCGAGTTTGCAAAACTCTATAAGCGGTAGCAGGGTTTGCAAGTCTGTTAGAGTGTTTGTAAGCGGGAGACTGTTTAATTCTAATAGAAATCTGGGAATGCAGCAGTAGGCAAGGGTTGCCGAAGCTGGGTAAATTTTGTGTGTGATTTACTTTTCAGCATATTTACTTCTCTGCAGTTTGTTTTCGTGTTTTAATTAGAGAAAATTTGCTATAACCCTATTCACCCCCCCCCCCCTCTAGGGTTAATCTAGATCCTACAAGTGGTATTAGAGCCCGGTATTTTTCTTTAACTCTAGAGTCATGAATCCACCAAATAATGCTTTTTCTGAGGGGCAATCTATTGCTAGGCCACCTATGTTTAATGGGAATGATTATGCTTATTGGAAAGTTAGGATGGGTATTTATCTTAGTTCTGTTGATTATGATGTTTGGGACATTATTGAAACTGGCTATAAATCTCCCACTATAACTGTTGGTGATACTGAGATTCCTAAACCTAAGGATAGGTGGGACGCTAACGATAAGAAATTAAAAACTACAAATGTTAAAGCCATGAATGCTTTGATCTGTGCTCTTGATAAGAATGAATTTAATAGAATTTCTCATTGTAAAACTGCGCAGGAAATTTGGCATACCTTGGAGGTGACACATGAAGGAACTTCTCAAGTCGAGGAGTCTCGTCTAGCCCTATTCATCAATGAATACGAGAACTTTGTAATGGACAAAGGCGTGAGCCTAAAGGACATGTCTGGACGCTTTTCAACTTTGGTGTACAATGCTATAGCGCTAGGGAAGGTATTCACTGAGGTAGAGCTTGTAAGGAAGGTGCTACGAGTCTTACCGATGAACTTTGAGGCAAAAGTCACAGCAATACAAGAATCGAAAGATCTGAGTAAACTAAGCATGGAGGAGTTGATCGGCAACTTGATGACATATGAGCTTGAGCTAAAAACAAAGGAGGAACGCAACAACTCCGAATCAAAGAAGAAGACGATTGCCTTAAAGAGCAAAGAAGAGAGCGATGAAGAAGAAGAAGATCCAATTGAAGAGCTTGCAATGGCTGTCAATAATCTTAGAAAATGGTCAAGATTTGGGCCACGCAAGAAGAAAACAAATGGTAATAGGTCAAAAGATTCTGACAATTCCGATAATGAATTGACTTGTTATAACTGCAATAAGCCTGGTCACTTCAAACAAAAATGCCCACTTCTCAAAAACAACAAAGGAAAGAAAAAGAAGAAGAAGGCCTTTGCAGCGACTTGGGATGATGAAGAAGGAGAGGAAGCTTCGAATAATAGCTCAGAGGAGGCTAATTTGTGTATTATAACAAAATCAGATTCAGAAGCAAGCTTAGAGGAATCTTGTGAGGTAAGTGACTATTCTTATAAAGAACTTGTTTTGATGTGTAGTGATCTTACTAAAACAATTGATACTCTTGAATCTAAAATTGAAAAACTGAAATCTGATAGGAGAGAACTAGTCCATGAAAATTCTAGGTTAGAAACTGAACTTGAAAATATTCAAAACCTAGACTGTAAAAAATGTAAAATTTTAGATTCAGAATTATCAAAACTTAAGAATAGCTTTGAGAATCTTGAAAAAGAAAACTTGAGCCTTAAGGAAACCATTGACACTAGGAAAAAGGATTTTATAAATAGATGCACCTCACTTGTGACTGAAAACACAACACTAAAAACCAAAGTCCAAAATCTTGAAAAAACTCTGAATAACTTTTCAAGAGGAGAAAAATCATTCAACATGTTATTGGGAAACTAACTTTTTGCTAACAACAGAAAAGGACTAGGCTTTGGGAAAACACAAGTTGATGATAGTGCAAAAGGTAAGAGTGTCTTTGCTAGATGTGAAATAATTGGTCATCGTATTGAAAATTGTAGTCATAGGAACAAGAACACAAAATTTATACAAGTTTGGGCTCCTAAGAATTCTACAAACGAATTTCATGTCTATTGGAACAAGAATAAAAGGACAAAACAAGTTTGGGTGCCAAAAGGAACATATATTAATAGTTTTGGGTCTACTCAAACATATTCATCAAATTATCCTGCCACTAACAACCATGGACCTATAAAAACAAATAGGTCACAAAAACCTTTTACCATGTAGGTGTGGTGGCAGGCTAAGGAACAACATTAGTGTTATCTGGATTCTGGCTGTTCCAGACACACAACGGGCGACAAATCAACGTTCCTTAGCCTAGTATAAAGGTGATAGATTCACAATGGGCAAACAACGAAAGATTATCGTACAGGTAAAACAGGTAATTGTATTTATTTTCAAACGATAGATAAAATGTGAAAATCTGCACCATAATCTGAATTAAATCAACCAGTTATGTGAAATGATTGATGATGTTAATTCTGATTTTTTTTAACCAATCATCTTTAAATAGAATTACTCGAAGTAATTATAATGGTTGACAGATTCTAACTTACTTGATATGATCTTACATGACTTGCTCTTATCTATGACTTTGATTTGTGCTTAAAAGTTGACCAACCATTTTTTTTCATTGAACTTAATCTATTTGGTCAAATTATGATGTTGATTGATTACTGATTACTCATGCTATAAAATGGTTTTTAAGAAATTGTTGAAATTGTTGAAACTTTATGAAATTGGTGAAACTTCAAGAAATTGTTTTGAAATAATGATGATGGTTTAATGACTGTTGATCTTACGGTTTCTAAATCTGACACTATGATACTTGTTTGATGGTTAACACGACTTCAATTCAAAGTCAAGAAAATTTCGTTTAAAAATTGTTGAAAATAATTCTAAGATAGTTTGTTGAAATTTCACAATCTGGTCTATGACATCCAAAGAGTGAATATTGAGTGAAATTTAAAGTCAGATGCAGATCACACTGGTAATATAGTTGATAGAAAAATTACTAGTGGAACGTGATTATATTTCGAGACATTCATTTGCTGCATCATTTTTCAAAGAAAATATCTACATATCTTTCACTTGAAATAATTTCTATTTTAGCAGAAATTTTTCTTAAAAACCCCTTGTAGAAAATAATTTCTGTTAACCTTGTATCAGATTAGTTATTTAAGAATATTTAATTTTATAACTATTTTTGAAATTGATTTTGAATAACTATGTTAACTGATCTGACCCCCTAATAATTATCTAAAAAGATAGATAGTGATTGAAAATAAGACGAGTGTTGATATTAATCATATATTATGACTTGAGAAAGTATAATTAGAAAATTTCTTTAGAAATTTAAACAAGAGTTATAAAAACTTTTTGTTGATAAATATTCCATGATCATTTCTATTTCTATCATTTTTCTATCGACCATCACTCATCAAAAGTCAATATAATATGTCAATATGTGGTAGTTTAAACGGGAAATCATTTGTCCTTCAATTTTATTATATTTCTAACAATAAATAATAATATCCAAAATATTCACTCTCATTTAAAAGTCCTCACGGTTATGCATGGGTGAATTACTTGGATTTTTGATTATGTGTTTCCATGCTCATTTAAAAGTCCTCACGGTTATGCATGTATGGAACGCATATCAAAATTAATTGATTAAATAGACAAGTTGATTCTAATCCCATTTAAAAGTCCTCACGGTTATGCGTGGTTAGAAGATACTTGAATTCATTTTTAAAATAAAAATAAAAATTTAGAATACTACTAATCTCATTTAAAAGTCATAACGGTTATGCATGGTTAGTAGATATTCAAATTTCCTGAAATAAATATATCACAAATAGACACAACTATATGGTTTTATTTGATGATATCATCCTATCATTCTAAAGTGGAATATGCGTCAATTAAAGTATTTATGATTTTTTGTTTGATTTTCTTATTGAAATTAATAATTACACTCGATTGAGCTTTAATATTTTATTAATGTCTATCACTATATCCCTATTTTTCTAACACTATTATTCTTTTGCTGATAACAAAAGGGGGAGAGAAAGGTTAAGATTTTGGAAAATAAAATTCGCAAATAAAATTCACATATTTTCTATTTGCATATAGATTCATATTGCATTTTTCATTCTCATGCATATATGAAGGGGGAGTTTTGTGTAGAGAGGGAGCATTCAAATAGGGGGAGCAAATTGAATGATCAAATACATTTAATATATTCAAAATCTTAAATATATGTTTGTTATCATCAAAAGGGGGAGATTGTTAAATATGCGTGTATATGATTTTTGTTTGATGATAATAAACATATATACATTCATTTAAATGTATTTGATATTGTACTATTCTATTTTTCATAGATAAAATAAATATTTGCTGAATAAAATAAATAACACAGAATTGGAATTCAAACGAATATTTTATTCAAACAAATATTTATTACAATTTTGATAGTACAATTTCAAGCTCTCACTATAACTATACAATTTCAGTCACAATACAATTACATCACAATTTCATAGTTACATCAGTTCCTCACTACATATCACTCACACTTGTATTTATCTTCAACTTCATTCCAATGTGAATCCAACATCTGAGCAATCTACAGAAATATACATTGACGCAGTAAAATTGAAAATAAAATGTTTTTGCAGTATAAAACAAAATATGAATTTTGAAAATAATATCTGCCTCAGTTATTTGGGTTGTTCGTCATCATTTATATTTGAATTCATCACACACGAACATTGTGACATGCACAGTGCATCACTGTACATGCCACAAGGCCGTGCACACCGAAATGTGCACTTGATAATGTTACAGGGACAGGTGAGCACAGGTCAAACCCAAAAGAAAAGCCGGGTTCAACTCAAGTGCAACACAAATAGAGTCACAACACGTGCACAAGGTCAAACCCGAGCATTTAAGCTGGATTCAACACAGGTGCAAATACGAAATAATGGGTCGAGACAAAACTGAGTCAATGATGAAGCACCAGACTTCAAGCCATGCACAAAGAACACACATGAATGGTAGCACAAAGAATGGCCAGAAACAAGAAATGAAACTCAAGTTAACATATATGATCAACTGGATACACAGTATGAAGTGCCAACAATATCATAAAAACAAGAACAACATAAACAAGATAAAGTACTCAAAGCTACAAACTGGACAATGCAAACTACAACATGAATGACCAGTTTCGACCAAGAATGTACACAAGTGTACAACCACTCCAGACCAGTTCAGACTCAGTTCAGACAGTAGCAACAAAATGACTCGAAGTCAGATCAGATCACTGTACCAATTCAATGGGGAATGCAACCAGAGATATGCTACAACTCCAATGCTCAAGTGGAAGTACCAACTACTAAATGCAACAACTCAAGTCAATGTACAACAACCAAATTCTCAAGATTCAAGTACAAGCAACTTACAAAAGTGTAAGTGCAGACTATACAAAAGTGAAAAACACATGAGCTACTGAACTCCAAACAAAGAGAGACAATTGCTGCACTTAAAGAATAGTGATTTATAAACATCAAGACCAGAAAGGCAATAGTGAAGTACTACAAGCAACTATCAAATGAAGACTCAAGAGTGTGCAGACATGCCCAGTGATATGAACACAACAAGTCCAAACCAATACAACAATGAAACCAGAAGCATGCCTGACAACATAATTGAACAACAGTGAACCAATGAAACAGTGCACAGTATACAACTGAAGACAATATGATCAAGGGTCTGGCATCAACAGAAACACTAAAGTAAGCACATGAATACACAACTCAAAGAACTCGAATGTGTAAGACATGATCAGGTCAGAGACTAGTTCAATGTAACGAAGGCCAGAGGTGAATAGTGAACTCAATGCAAATGTACATAAGCAACAATGCATAGCAACTACCAAGTATCAGACTCAACATCAGAATGCAACCAGATCCCACAAAGCTACATGTCGAAAAATACCATCAGGAATTTCACGATGAACAAGGCATGGCCAAAGTAAAATATGATACAGAAGAATCAAGGTGCAAATATAAACAAATGAACATGATGACTACAGGTGTGAAAGTCCACCAGAAAAACCAGAAGTGCAGAAACACTTCAAAGAACATGGAAATGGAAAAATTATATACGTATGTAACAACACATGCATGGTGACAAGGCAAAATATCGAACAACAAATTCATGTCAAAGCAGAAGTCAGGGATGATCACAACTGGACAGAGTCGAGCACAAAGTCAACATTGATCAATGTCGAAGTCGTGGAAGCATACGAAAGTCAAAGAGAAAGTAACGAAAGAAAAATTCTGTTTTGACCAAATATATCACAACTCCAAAACCAGGTTAAAAAATTAAAAAAGTCAAAAGTCAAAAATCAGAGCTAAAAAGAGGAAAGTTTCTGCCGTATCGATCAAGGAAAAGATCGAACAGTTTCAAACTAAAACCGTGACAGTAAAGTAAGGGAAATTATTCACTATGAACAAGTCAGATAAATCAACAACGTTCAACAATAATCAAATGGCCGAAGACAAATTCAAATGAATTCGTACGAACGAAAATACAGGGTAGCGAACCCTATATAAGCCAACAATCATCATCGGCAAATATCATCGAATTCAAGCAATCAATCCAGAAAGCAAAAGGAACAAATAACATACCAGAGAAAAGTCGAATTCGATCAACTCAAAGCAACCAGCCGACTTCACCAAATTTCTCAAGCCCAAATTTCATAGAATCGAACTCGATCATTGGAGCAGCCGAAGCCAAGCTACGAAGAAACGTCGATCGACAGAGCAAACAACGTGGAATCATCATTCGATCGAGAAATTAAAAGTCGGCATCTTCGAATATCCACAAAAGCCCTAATTTTGGAAGCAGAGAGCCGAAGCCCTAATTCCAGAAAGAAGAACGAGCCACCATTATCTCAAACAAAGAAGGAATCGGGGCCGACATCAGATAAAAGAAAAAGGGCCACATTTTCTTTTTTAATAATAATAGTTTGTGCCGGTCCTTTTTATTGCTTTAACTTACAAAGGGATTAGTATATTTAAATTAGGGTGTGGAGTTGTTTTTAATTTGTTTTTATTTTCTGTACTTTTCAAATTAAATCTGGGTAAATCACCACCTAGGGTTTAGGTTGTGTCAGATTGTCTAGTTAGGATTAGTTCAGTGAGCAGGGTTTGGGAGTTTGCAAAACTCTATAGGCGGTAGCAGGGTTTGCGAGTCTGTTAGAGTGTTTGTAAGCGGAAGACTGTTTAATTCTAATAGAAATCTGGGAATGCAGCAGTAGGCAAGGGTTGCCGAAGCTGGGTAAATTTTGTGTGTGATTTACTTTTCAGCATATTTACTTCTCTGCAGTTTGTTTTCGTGTTTTAATTAGAGAAAATTTGCTATAACCCTATTCACCCCCCCTCTAGGGTTAATCTAGATCCTACAAATGGGTCTCGATCGCTTACTGCGCTCTTCAACACACCATGGAATTGCACTATCCACTTTACATACAACTCATCCATCAATGTCATTCCGTTGGACTTTATGGATATGAATTGAGCACTCTTCTTCAATCTATCAACTATGACACATGCTACTGTATCTTCCTCTAGTTCCTGGCACCGTCAATGAAATCCATTGATATTCATTCCCACTTCCACTGAGGAACCTTGAGTAGTTGTAGCAAACCACTCAATTTCTTCTGCTCAACCTTCACTGATTGAAAATTCATATACTTTGAAATATATGTCCTAATGTTGTTCTTCATCCCTTCCCAGTCTGCTTCATACCTTTATGCATTTTATTGCCTTTGGGATGTATAGTCGTTATCAAATGATGGCGGTCTCGAAGCTCCTCAGCCCTAAGTCCATCCACATCGGGTACAAATAATCTACCATCCTTTTGAAGCCAACCATCTCGATAAAGCATGTATTGCCTCATATCCTCACACTCTACTCCTGCTTTAATCTTGGAAATAATCTCTACTATCACTGCATAATGCTTTTGACTAGTGCCAATCTGCTTTATAAGAGTAGGTCTAACAGTAAAGCTTGCCAACACTTTTGGCTCTAGCACACACCTAAGTGAAGTCATATCTAGTTATATATTCTAACCGCGTCCACTCTAGAAACATAACTGCCAAGCTAGAATGTCTCATGTTCATTGCATTAGTGACTGCATTTCCCTTACTATGCTTATAAGGAATGTCAAAGTCATAGGAGGCCAAGAACTCCAACCATCTCCACTACCAAAGGTTAAGATCCTTTGATGAGAAATGTACTATAACGATTTATGGTCGGTGAATAGCTCAAACATTTATCCAAGCTAATAATGCCTCCATATCTTCAATGCGAAAACAATCACTGTTAACTCCAAATCGTGGGATGGGTATTTAATCTCATGCGGTTTCAGCAGTCGACTTGCATGAGCAACAATTTTACCTCTCTACATCAATACCATGCCAAATCCTGTATCATAAGCATTTGTGTAAACTGTCAACCCCTCGTTCACACTTGGAATGACTAATACTGGTGCACTCATTAACATCTCCTTCGGACTCACTAATGCATGCTCATACCTCACGTCCAAAGCAAAAGTCTAGTTCTTCATCATCGAGTTAGTCAACCATGCTTCCACCTTCGAGAAGTCCTTTATCAATCATTTATAATAACTTGTTAATCAAAGGAAACTTCTCACATCCATTGCATACTTAGGTCTTTCCCAATCTTGGATCGCTGCTACTTTAGTAGGATCCACTGTGATGCCTGCTTCGAAAAAAACATGACTTAAAAGTCGCACTTCCCTCAACCAGAAGTACACTTTGAATACTTTGCCTTCAGTTGGTGCTACTTTAACACCTCTAGCATAATTTTCAAGTGCGTCTTGTATTCTTCTTTCATATATGAGTAGTCAAGAATGTCATCAATGAACATAAGCACTAATTTATTCAATTAACCTCTAAAAAGACGGTTCTTCGGACCAACAAAGTATTCCGACACATTGGTTAGCCCGAACGGTCAACTGACCACTCATTAAATCCTAATGGTGTATGGAATGCAATAATCAGCACAATTTCCTTCATCGCTCTCAGATGGTGAAACCCCGTCGCTAATCAAACTGAGAAAACACATTCACATCGTGGATGTAACAACACGTGTTTTACATCGAATGATCATAAAATATTGTTTTTAAATTCATATTGCATTGTATGACTCTATAACTTTCGAAAATGATAACTTGTAGTATTTTCCATCCTTTGAATTTTTATTGGACGGTTTCGATCTTGAAAACCTTGAGTGGCCTATAACATTTGATAGGAGCTAAATTAGAGTCTGAAACCACTTCCATTGGAAAAGGATAATGGTTTTTCTTTCCATAGAGTGGTCATAGTAGGATTTTGGGCTTACCATTTAGAAGTTGTGGCTACTTGAAGTTCAGAATAACTTTAAACAGATTAACGGGTAATTAGAGGGTGAGTAGTGCAGCCCTAAACCGACTATGGATTAGCTTTGGTACCTACCTTCTCCTATCGTCATTAGTCATTTCTCTTCATTTCTAGTTACCACCTAAACTCCATTGATTCGAAATTGACATAAATTCACCATTTCTTCAAATAATTTGCCAAATTAAGCAATTAGGGTAAGATTAGCAAGGGAAAATTGTAGATCTATTGTTCAAGCACCTTAGGATTCATGTTGTTGGCTGTCCTACCTTAAATTATCTTGGGATTCAGATGTTCTAGTATAAGGTGAGTAATTTTTACTTCTCTCACTATTTCTATGTTAATTGATATGGTAAAAATATGATTTTACCTTTCAAAAAAATGTGATTTTTAATTTAAATGTTAAAATGTTTCAACACCTAGATCTAACTTTAATGACACCTTAGGACCTAATTTAAAAAGATATGTTTGCATTATGATTTGATTTATACCATTTACCAACCATGTCATAATTTTCATACTAAATAAGATCTAGGAAAATTTATGTGTTTGAATCATATTTGGATTGATTTTATGCGATGTGTGAATGAATGTGATGATTTTATGATGATTGGATGAATTGTTTGATATGCCTGTTAGTCATTTTGGGTAGTTAGAAAGCAGGTCATCATTTTGGGTAAATCGGTATTAAAGTGTTTGAAACGTGATGGGTTGAAGTATATTATTATTAGAAGCCTAGAGACATCAAAACATGTTGCATTAAATTTGGAGTATATTTAAGGGGTTAAAATCATGTCGTTGCAGTCCATAAAATCATGGAGGTGTAGAACACAAATCATACCAATGGTGGTGGTTTTGTGGCTTTACTTCGGGCGACATCACAGGAAATTTCGGGGTTTGGAGATGGGAACTTCGGGATGGCTAAAGATAAGAAGGATTTAGTGTTTTGGACATTGAAAAATATGGCTAAGTGAAGAGCTCAATGTCGACATGTTTTAGCTTGAGTTAATTGCGCAAATGATTCAAAGCAAGGGAGGTGGACTTCAGGCTTGAAGTTGGGGCATGGGGACTTAGTCAATTTTGATTAAATCATTATGTCGGTGCCGGTATGATTGGAATTTGGAAAATCATAGCCAAACTTGGTGGAGGCAAGCTTGTGGTGTTTGGGAGCATGCTATAGAAGTTTTTCCATTCGACCTTCGATCATGACGTTACGGCATGATGAAGAGAGGTTCAATGGAGAAGCGACGGGAAGACGCTTCAATGTGAGGACTCCATAAATTTGATGAAGTGACTCTACAACATGGGATGGATTTTTAGAGATGTTCCGATGGTGATTACTCGATGAAGAGGAGTTGCATTTAGATGATGTCAGCTTGATGTTGATGGAGCGATACTTTGATGATGACTACTCGATGATGGAGTCAAAAGGATGACCCATAATGGAAAGTTCGATGATGATGGAACTTATGAGTGGAATAAGATGATGGTTTATACTATGGAAACAGATGGCATGAAATAAGAGGCTGTATTCAATTATGATGACCAGTGCAACGGTATCGTTGATACTCGAAATGTTTTGAAGTACGCTTATGAAGCAGGGGTATGTGAGGATGCTCACTTGGATCGATGTTGATGAATCCCAGATTGATGTTGATGGATCTCTAGATAGAGGAAGGGATCTAGTTTCCTAGCGATTGAAGTGGCATGAATTTAGGCACCGAGAAACAAAGATTTTTCCATTAATCTCTTACAAAGGAATGACCATACGAGTTATCATATATTGAATGCACTTGAGTGATTGTGAGTACTGTTTGATGGATGCTATGTTAGTCATTGCTCTAGGGATGTCATAGGACATAGGTATTGTGGACTTGGATACTTAGACACTCGAGATTGTACATAGATCATAGTACACTTATATGATGATGATAGTAGATTAGCATATACTGTTATGTGCTAACTCTTTAGATGTAGGGACGTGTCAGGTATGTTGCATCATGCCATATGTCTTTTACTATATCAATTTTCATAATATCTTGATATTGTTTATCGCTTACTCCATACTATTGTCTGACTTGAGGTTTTATTCTTTGCTTCTTCTTATTTCATGCACTCTTAAATGAGTATACTAGATAACAGGTGTGGCACAACGCTCAACGTGGTGCAGATGGACTAGCAGGAGACTTTCATGTATATTATATTTTGAAGCTTTTATTATTCTACTATGCAAGATTATGGAGCCATTATAGTGTTTGAATTTTATTAAAAGACTGATATTTTGGATTTATTTATCAGCTATATAAACTCTATTGTTGATTTGTATAAATTTTTTGAAATTATGCCTTGACATGTGGTTGTTCATTTAATTACAATTTTTCTCATCTATTTCATATCTATGTTGGTATTATATTCTACTCAATGTACTGCGAGATATAAGATAGGTTTTATGATTTTTTTGTTTTGTTTATCCTCAAACAATCGTCCTACATGAGCCAAGCATCGTTGCAATGCACTACACAGGTATGTTGGGTGTCGGAGGTGTAAGGCGGTCGTCGCATTTGGTATTCGAATATAGGGTAAGCAATTTGACTTTGGTTAACTCACTTAATTCTAAGTGGATACCTAATCCATTAGAGACATAGTAAGAGGAACACTTAGAATGGATCAAGAGTATATACCCGAGAGCATACTTGTTATATATTTTGATTTTCAAAACTATATATTAGTATATTTATAGTATAAGTCATACTACACATGAATACCCTTGATATGACATTTTCCTTTTGAGAGACCGATCATTCTTATTTTAGATTAAGAATGAGCTGATAAATAAGAAATGCTGCTAGGAACTCCACCTCTAGAGTTAAATAAAGAGTTGGATTGCAAGTTGCTAATCCCGATTTATAGATGATGTTCAACACCATGATGAGGAACATGCTGCAAAATGCTCAAGTGGCTACTTTGAATGTTGTTGTTGGTGGTGGCGCTCAAGTGCAGGCGTCCAGGACCGATTTTGTGAAATTGAGTAAGTATTTTGCCAGTTTTGTGGCAAACCATTCCAAGGAACGGAGTCGGCTATGGAAGTGATAGATTGGCTGGACCCCTACGAAAGGATTTTTGATGATTTAGAGTTGCACGATGCTATGAGAAAGAGGATTGCCTCTCAACAACTCCAAGGGAGAGCTATGGACTGAGGGAATGCTCTTCAAATTGTGACTCCTAAGGATCAATTTACTTGAGATTAATTCAAAATGAGGTTTTAAGAGAAGTTTATACTAGCAACTCAGAAGTCGGTTCTATTCTAAAAGTTGCAGACCTGAAGTAGGGAAACTTGTTTGTCTTTGAATATGCAACTGAGTTCGATGCTCTATCGAAGTGCATGATGTCTTTCATCAACACCCTGTTAAAAAAGAATGAGAATTCATCATGGGCTTGGATGATTAGCTAGGAGAGAAACTAGTGTGACATTCTGATGAGTCTTTTAAGAAGCTCGTTGAGAAGGCTCTCCGACACGAGAGTCTATATCCTAAGTCTATGCTAGTTATTGTTTCCAAAGAAGATCCAAAGCCATAATCGGGCGGGGGAGACAATAATAAATGGAACAAAAACAAGAAGTAGTTCTAGAGTAAGGATGGTCAGAAAAACTGCAAGTGGAATCCTATTTGCTATAACTGTGGAGATAAGGGTCATCTAAGTAAGGATTGCAAGGCTGAAGGTAAGAAGTATTACAACTGCAACAAGGTAGGGCATATGTATAAGAATTATCTTGAACCAGTGAAGTAGAAGCAAGTGGTGAAGACGTATGCATTAGATGTTGTTCTGGCTTCATTAAGTGCCCCCTTGGCTAAAGAGAAGGGAAAGAGCATCATTTAAAGTATGTTTTGTTCAATACCAAGGCTTCACATTCCTTTATATCTAGTGACTTTTTAGATAGATTAGGATTGAAACTTGAAATTATTGACCAACCTTTAATTGTGACAAACCTTATTGTAGGCCCCACTAGCCTGAGTATGGTTTGTCATAGTTTGGTCTTATTGTGTCATGAATGCTCTTTTGTTTGTGATTGTTTCATTTTGGGTTTTTTAGGGTTCGATATTATTTTGGGATGGAATGGCTGAGAAAGTATGCGTTAGTGGTGGATTACGAGAGTTTATTGATGAGGATTGGGACTGAGGATGGGTAGAAGGTAGAGATAGTATGCCTGCCGGTGGATGAGGTTATACTTAGACTTTTATATTAACTACAGGTCCTACATAATGAGTTGTTATATGAGCCTATAGCTAAGGAATATCTAGACGTATTCAAGAAGATGACAGGATTACCACCACATCGAGAGATAGAGTTCCACATAGATTTAACAAAGTATTCCAAACTAGTAGTTATGACAGTCATATGGCATCCAAAGAGCAGAAGGAACTAGAGGTGAAAGTGAATGACCTAACGAGGAAGGGGTTCATTCGTAGGAGTATATCTCAATGGGAAGCACCTGTAATATTACCAAGGCTGATGACTCCCTAAGATTATGTTTTGATTACCGTGTGCTGAATAATGTGACAAGGAAGAAAAAGTATCCACTCCTGCGTATTGTGATTTGTTCAATCAGCTCCATGGTGCGAGGGTGTTCTATCAGTTGGACCTACCGATGCGGTTGCATTAGTTGAGAGTAGAAAAGAGAGTGTGTTGATTATAGCATTTCGTATGTCATTTGGATTATATGAGTGGCTGGTTATGCCGTTCAGAAGAAAACGAAACACAAGACACATTTGAGGGCTGTGATGGAGGTGTTGAGAAGACACCAATTCAAGGCGGAGTTTTTTGAAGTGTCACTTATGAAGGAGGGAAGTGAGATTCTTGGGTCATGTTGTTTTGGAACAAGGTATTGTTACTGATCCAACGATGGTGGCGATGGTTCAAGATTGGGACCTACCCAAGAACGCTAAGGATGTAAGGAGTTTACTTGGACTGGAGGGATATTATTGGCATTTTATCAAGGACTTCACAAAGGTAGTGGCACGTTGACTAATTTGATGAAAAAGAACCAGACTTTTGTTAGGGACCGACGTGCGGGCACGTGTTCGTGAGTTTGAAAAGGAGGTTGATGAGTGCGCCAATGTTGACCATTCTGAGAGGTAATAAGGAGATGAGGGTATATATGGATGCTTGTTCTACCAGATTGGTTGTAGTACAATGCATGGAGGTAAGATTATCGCATATGCTAGTCGATGGCGGAATCCGCATAAGAGGAAGTACCCAATCCATGATTTGGAGTTGGCATCGACAATTTTTCCTTTGAAGACATGGAGGCGTTATTTGCTTGGAGAGACATCTGAGCTATTCACGAACCATAAATCATTGAAATACTCCTTCTCCTAAAAGGATCTCAACCTTCGCTAGCAGCGATGGTTGGAATTCTTGGCATCCTATGACTTTGGTATTTCTTACAAGCCCAGTAAGGGAAATGCGGTCGTTGATGCTCTAAGTAGAAGATATGCCAGTTTGGGAGCAATGTTCTTAGAGAGTGGATACAACTTAAGTTCATTACTATTTTTGACTTCAGACCTTGATATGGACTAGAGCTAAAGCTATTTGCTATTTGACTATTGGACCTACTTTGATTAAATTGATCGACACTAGTCAGAGGCATGATGCTAGACCAGCGGAGATCACGCCAAAGATAGAGGAAGGAGTAGAGTATGAGGAGATGGACTCGATTGAGATGGTTGGCTCCGTAAGGATGGTGGATTGTTTATTCGGGGCATTGATTGGTTGAGAGATGATATGCTATGAGAGTGCAATCATTTGAGATTGACTATACATCCCAAAGGTAATAAAATATACCATGATATAAAGCAAACATTTTATTGGTAAGGGATGAAGAAGGATGTCAGGGGATTTATCTTGATATGTATGAACTACCAGTTGGTAAAGGCAGAGCAGAGCAAGTGGTTTGATGCAACCACTCGAGGTTCCCAAATGGAAATGGAAGCAGATATCGATATACTTCATTGATGGATTGTCAAGGATCAAAGGAGGGTACGATGGCATTTGGGTCATAGTCGATAGATTAACGAAGAGTGCTCGATTCATACCCATTAAGTCTAATAGGACGAAATCCAAGTTGGATGAGTTGTATGTGAAGTGGATGGTACAACTCCATGGTGTGTCAAAAAGCATTATGAATGGCCAAGGTCCTTTATTGACTAGCTAGTTTTAGAAGAGCTTACAAGAGGCATTGGGGACAAAGCTGCATCTAAGTATAGCTTACAACCCACAAACTAATGGGCAGACCGAGAGGGTGAATTGTATCTTAGAAGATCTCTTGTGGGCTTGCATACCCCACTTTAGGGGCTCGTGGGATGATAACTTGCATTTGGTGGAGTTTGGTTACAACAACAATTATTAGTCTAGTATCGGTATGGCACCATTCAAGACATTATATGGTCAACTATGTAACACTCTTTTGTGTTGGTGGGAAGCAAGTGAGAAGCTAATATTAGGGCCAGATAAGATTAAGGAGACTTCACAGAAAATCAAGATCATTAGCAACGAATGAAAGCAGCTCAAGATAGATAAATGAGCTATGTTGATAAGAGAAGTAGAGATTTGGAGTTCTCTGTCGGCGACATGATGTTTGTTAGATCTCCCCGCTGAAGACTGTAGTTCATTTTGGTACTAAAGGGAAATTGGCACAAGGTTTGTAGGTCCTTTTCTAATACTCAAGTGGATTAGGAACCTAGCTTATAGAGTCAACTTACCTCAGAAGGTGGCGGGCGAGCATAATGTATTCCACGTTTCTCACTTACGTAAGTTTGCATGCAGCTCAGGCCCGACTGTTACACCAAATTAGTTTGATGGTATTGAGATTGAACTGGAAGCATCGATACCTCGTAAGCCCATTTGTTTCCACGATTGTTATACGAAGTGGTTTAGGAGGAAGACGATGGAATTAGTGAAGATTCAATGAAGCAAAAGCGATAATGATTGCACATGGAAAACCAAGGGAAGAACAAGGACCACTTATCTAGAGCTCTTTGCTTGATAACGCTTTCTATTTATCACATATTTGTTCACTTTTGATATAATGTAGGATAGCTTAGTATCCCACATGCTAAGGTAGGTATATATATATATATATATATATATTAATTGTTTGCTTGTGTTTTTATGGTTGCATATTTGATGTTTGGGACATATTGCTTATGATTGTTAGACATGTGTAGGTACCTATGGTTGACTTTTTCTTGTTTGATGTAGGGATTTTATGGGCGAAATTCCTAAAGGGAGGGAGAGTATAACAACCCGTGTTTTACGTATCGAATGATCGTAAAATATTGTTTATAAATTCATATTGGGTCGTATAATTCTATAACTTTTAACTTTGGAAAATGTTAACTAGTGGCGTTTTCCATCCTTAGAATTTTTATTGGAAATTTTCAACCTAGAAAATATTATGATGCTTATAACCTTTTATAGGAGCTAAATTGGGGTCCGAAACCACTTCAGTTGGAAAGGAATGATGGTTTCCCCTTTCGTAGAGTGGTCATAATAGGATTTTGGACTTACATATGGCTATTTGAAGTTTTGACTTACTTTAAAAAGGTTAGTGGTAATTAGAGGGTCAATAGTGCGGTCCATTAGCAAAATTATGATTAGGGTTAATACCTGCCTTCTCCAGCTGTCAATAATCATTCCTCTTCATTCCTAATTATCTTATAATCTCCATTAATCTGAAATTGACCTAAATCCGCCTTTTCTTCAAGTTAATTAGCCTAGTTAAGTAATTAGCGTGAGATTATTAAGGGGAAATTGTAGATCTATTATTCTAGAACCTTAGGATTCGTGGAACTGTCCTACCTCAGATTCGTCTTAGGATTTGGATATTTTGGTACAAGTTGAGTGATTGTACTTCTCTCGCTATATCAATATGGTAAAAATATGATTTTTAAGATGTTTAAATGTTTCCACACCTAGATCTAACTTTAATAACACCTTAGAACCGAATTTAAAAGGATATATTTGCATTATTATTTGATTTACACCATTTATCAACCATGTCGTCATCTTCATATAAAATCTGATCTAGGATAAATATATGCATTTGAATCATGTTTGGATCAGTTTTTTGTGATGTGTGAAGGTATGTGATGATTATATATTTTTTGATATGTTTGTTAATCGTTTAGGGTCGTTAGAAAACAAGTCCTAATTTTGTGAAAATCAATACTAAAAATGTTTGAAACGTGATGCTATTGAAATATGTTGTTGTTTGAAGCCTAGAGATGCATCAAAATAAGTCGCATTGGATTTAGAGTAGATTCGAGGGTTTAAAATCATGTTATTGATGACCGTAAAATCATGTCGAAAGCGACCATAAATCATGTCGGTGGTGGTGGTATTGGGGCTTTGCTTTGGGCAGCATCATGAGAAACTTCGTGGTTTGGATATGGGAACGTTGGGATGGCTAAAGATGAGAAGGATTAGAGCGTTTTGGACATTAAGAAATATGGCTAAGTGAAAAGCTCAATGTCGACATGATTTGGCCCGAATTAATTGTGCAAATGCTTCGAGGCATGGGAGGTGGACATTGGGCTTGAAGTTGAGTCATAGTGAGTTCATCAATTTTTGACTAAGTCATCATGTTAGTACCAACATGATTGGAGTTTGGAAAATTGTAGCCAAACTTGGTGGAGGCACGGTTGTGGTCTTGGGAAGCGCGCTTTCGAAGTTTCTTCATTCGTTCGACTTTCAATAGCAACATTAAGGCATGACAAAGAGATGGATTCGATGGAGAAGTGACGGGAGGACGCTTCCCGTCGCTTCGATGTGATAACTTCAAAACTTTCATGAGGTGACTCGAAAACATAGGATGGATATATAGAGATGTTTCGATGGTATTGAATCAATAAATATAGAGTTGTTTTTAGATTATGTCAGCTCAATGTTGATGGAGCTATACTTTAATGATGATGACACAATGATGGAGTCCTAAGGATGATCCATAAGGGCAAGTTCGATGATGGAACTTATGGGTGGACCAAGATGATGTGTTTTACTATGAAAATGAATGGAATGTAACAAGAGGATGTGTTCGACTATGTTGTCAAATGCAAAGGGATCGTTAATACTTGAAGTGTCCAAAGTGTGCTCATAAAGCAAGGGTCTATAAGGACGCTCACTTAGATCGATGTTAATGGATATGTGTACCCTAGATCGAGGAAGGGATCTAGTTTCCTAGCCATCAAAGTGGCATGGATTCGATCATCGAGAAACCGAGATTTTTCCATTGATCTTTGGCAAAGGAATGACCACACGAGTTATCATATATCCAATGCACATGAGTGCTTGTGAGGATGTTTGATGGATGTTATTTTTGATATGTTTGTTATCACTCTAATGATGTCATAGGGCGTAGGTATTATGGACTTGGTTACCTAGACGATCAAGGTTGTACTTAGGTTGTAGTATACTTATATGATGATGATAGTAGATTAGCATATATTATGTGTTAACTCTTTTGACATTGGGATAGGTCAGGTATAATTCTTCATACCATATGTCCTTTACTATATCGATTTTCGTAGTATCTTGAAATTATTTATCGCTCACATGAGAAGGTTGTCTGACTCAAGATTTTATGCTTCGCTTCTTATTATCTCGGGTACTCTTAAATGAGTAGACTAGATAATAAGTGTGGCACAACACTCAATGTAATGCGGATGGACTAGCTGGAGGCTATGCTTTCACGTATATTATATTTTTGGAGATTTTATTGTTCCTCTTTGCAGCACTGTGGAGCCATGATAGTGTTTGACTTTTATTTAGAGACAGATATTTTTGGTTTATTTATCAAGTGTATAAACTCTATTACTAGTTTGTATAACTTAATTGAACATATGCACTGATTTATGGTGGTTCATTTAGTTATATTTACTTCTTACCAGCTTCATATCTATGTTGGTATTATATTTTACTCGATGTGTAACGACCCAGAATTTGACCACTTTAAAATATACTATTTAAAGTGGTTTTAAATATAAATTATGCAAGGTTATATGATTCAAACAATATTAGATAGGATTTGAAAAGAGAAGTATACACAAAAATAGTAACATTTGCCTATATCGACAAAAGTGACAAAATTATGATTTCAGACAAGTAAGTTTCGATGGTTAAATAAATTATTTTAATTTATTTATAAGTGTTTATATTTTTAAATAGAAATATACAAATTTATTTTCAAATTTGGTTTACATAAATAAATAGTTTAACTAAAACATCAAAATGTGACCGGAAAATATTTTGTCGAAAATCAACGTTTTGTCGATTAAAAGTTGTCGCAACATTGTCACACCTTTGTTAACATGCTTTAACATATATATTACACATTTTAATAACTAAATTTGTTTACTTTATTAAATATAATTAGAAAACTTCTAGAAGTCATTAGTAAAAGTAAGTAAGAATTGACAAAAGTAAGAAAAAGTAAACATCAAATCAATATCACATCACAAACCAACATAATTATTATTTTACTTAGCTTAGTTCTTAAGGTATTAAGATATAAAGTAAGAAGTTAAAGGATGATGTTAAGTGTTGAAAATGTGGAGGTTGCTTTAGGTTGAAGTAAGGTTAGTTTGGTAATTTGGTAAGAGGTTATTTTGGTAAATTTACCACTTCTTTCTTTTTCTATAAATGCCCACCTCCTTCTTCACTTTCATTCACATTTATTGTTCTTCTTTTCTCAATCTTCTTCATCTTCTTCCTCTTCTTTTTAATGGATTCTAATCCATAGGAAAAAAATTAGAAATAAATAATGTCAAAATATTTACAAAATATTCAAAAGAAATCAATTTTCATTCTCTTCAAATCAAACTCATCTTTTTTTTCCATAATTTACCTTTTATTCTCTTGGCTATAACTTCTTCATAATTGAATTAAATGCAAAAAATTTTTTTTCAAATCATGTATTTTTCCAGTGGGTACAACTTTCATGTGGACCACTTTGTCTCATTCTAAATTTAACTATATCAAAAATCCACTTCTTCCCAGTGCATTCTCTGGCCTAGTATTTGAGACAGAGAATAACCTATTTTGTTTTGATCATAACTTGATAATAACTGAACCAAATTAATAAATTCTTTTTTCAAATCATGTATTTTTCCAGTGACTATAACTTTTATGTTTAGCACTTTTTCCAGTTTTGAGGTTTGCTATACCTGAAACTCAATTATGTGAAGTGAATTTTCGGGCTTTATTTTTGTCAATCTGACAATACCTCTTCTTCATTCTATCATATCTCCCTCAAAACCACTTAGATATTTTTAAAATTTAAGAGAAAATAATTTTCAACAACTTTGTAGTTAATAAATTTTCCAAATTTAGAGATTTAGAGGGCCTAATATCAAATACAAGATAACATATTTTTTTGGATCTAATTTTAAGAATTCAAGTCAAAGCTCCAACACTTCTTCTCTATACCTTCGGCCAACCTCCATCTCAAGCCTTGGCTAAGCTATTGGAAGGTAGAGGGTGTTTTTTGCTAGTGTTTAATGGAGTAGGAAATAGTTAGTGAAGTGTTGGTTGATTAGAATGTTGGTAGAAAGTTTATCGCTTTGGTTTATGGTGAGAAACTCTATTTAATATCTATATTTATATATATACACATGTTTGATGATGTGTTATGATTTCTATGGATGCTTATATATGCTTTGATCATCAAGTATTAATTGGTTGATATGATTGTTAAATTGTTTTACAAAGTCACGTTAATACACGTCGATAAGCACAAAGGAAATCATTTTCCTGTTGAAAATGAAATGGTGCATATGGAATCCTTAAACCTTTTGGAAATAGTTTTAAAATGAGTTAGGAATGTTTTATAAATATTTAAGTATGTTTAAATAAATAAAGAACGAAAATCAAAATTTTATCAAGTAGAGTTTGAAACATGCCCAAAACAATTTTCTAAAAACATCGTGGATTTTGCCGTTCGGAATCCAAAAAGGGATTTCTTTATAAATGATATTTTTAAATGATTAAAAATATTTAATAAATTTGATAAATCTATTAAAATGGTTTAAAAGAGATTTGGAATGGAAAATATGAATTTTCAAGTATTAAAAAGTTGTTTAAATCAAATAAGCTTATATAGCACTTAGCGCAGCGCTTTTATGCTGCGAATTCTATAACCTTTTGAATATGAGTTTAAACGTAACGATATTTTCTAGAATCAATTATGAATGTTTTTTAAATGAATAATTAAGTGTTTTAAATGATGATTTGTAAGTTTAATAAATCATTTCCAAAATGAAGATTAATAATTGAGTATGAGGAAACGACTAGTACATTTGTCCCGCCCGTGAGAGCTAAACGGTAAAACAAGGTGTGTAACTAAGGTTTGGAATGGAGCAACCAGTGCCCTGAACTTACCCGGCCTTCACTTTATCTTTTAGATGAGGGGTGGAACAGACCGAAAGGAAAGCCCGGATGCTCTAAAAGATCATATTTAAGTTTTTCCAAAATAAAAGAAAAGAAACAAATTCTTTGAATGTTATTTAACCACTTAACATCTTTTATTCGATGATTGGTACGAAGGAACCGGGATCGGATTTGGGTGATTACTATCCGAAGAACCGGGATCGGATTTGGGTGATTCCTATCCGAAAACCCCTTCAAACTCATTTTCAAAATAAAATATATTGAAGACAAAGATCATTGAAGACAAAGATCTTTATGATGTAGGATTACTTGCCATTAGTCCATGGAGGCGAAATTTACCATATCTAAGGTGGCAGTAGTGCTCTGTTATAAAAATCTTCGATTTGCAAGAATATGATTTGAAGTTAAGAAAGAAATCTTTGATTAAGATATAATAAATAATTTGGGGATATTTTCCCTAAGTTAAAAGTTATAACTTGAATATAAGAAATCTTTGATTAAGATTTAATAAATGATTTGGAAATATTCTCCCTAATTTAAAAGTTATAACTTGAATATAAGAAATCTTTGATTAAGATTAAAAGAATGATTTGGAAAAGTTTTCCTAAGTAAAACAGAAAATGATTTGGAATTCTTCCAAGATTTAAGAAAGGTTTAAATAAACCAAATGATTTGATAAATGAGGCTTAATGATTCCATATACTCTTGAAAAGACAATGAAATAAATTAAAAAGAGTATATTTAAGAAAGATATTTGATTTAAATAAAAGATGAAGTAATTGATTGATGATTGATATCCACATATGAACTTAACATCTTTTAAATCGATAATTGGCTTCGAAGGAACCAGGGTCGGATTTGGGTGATCCCTATCTGAAAACCACTTCGAACCAATGTATACGTTCGAAAGTGAAGACATGTTGAAGTTGATGATTATTGAAGACTGATGAACTTCATAGCGTGAGGACTGCTTGTTGACATGCTCTGGGTCGCTCCCATTATAGAGTTATTTATAGTAGTGGTCTCCCTGTTGTGGAGATTTTTCGGATTGCAAGGACTACTCGCTACTAGTGGTAGTAGGAGAGTGCCTTCGGTTTTGTTCAGTCGTAGAACGAACTTGTATGGATGTTTGTCTGACATTGTATTCTAAATCACATTTGAGTGGTTTCTATAAATGCATATCAGTCGGTGGCGGAGAAGGCAACTTCTCTTAGCTTAACACCCTTTCCCGAGACATACGAGCTCAGGAAGTTATACTTTTCTAGAAATCAGTCGTGTTACGTAGAATGACAATGTGGCATTCAGAGGTGTGATACGTGAAAGGTAATCGTAGCCTCGCAAGCCTCACACTCCGGTTATGATGGGATTCTATGTGTTCAGATGTATGCTCACATTTTGGATAGTAGTGATTTGGGTTATCAGGTGTTCCGAGCCCTAGGTACCAGATACGTCTGGGCCTCATGGTGGGGATGCGCGAAGTCTGAGTCCTTGGATGTTATTCGCAGATTGTATCCCCTTTTAGTCATTTGTGTTGTTGTATAATGGCGTCTGAGTCATTTATGTTATTTGCAGATTGTATCCACTAGTTTCCTATCATATTGGAAAATCCAATTCCAATACGAGCTTTACGGGTTTGACTGTATTACCAAAATAGTTGTAATGACTTGCAAGCATTTCAGCTATCCCTTTTCGTATCATATATTCTGTTTGGTATATTCCGTTGACCCAGTCCGGATATATTACCTTAAATTTAGTCCGGATATTAATACCTTATTTGAATAAGTTTATTTGAAAGATGTTTTCCAAAAGAATGTCATTAAAGATAATATCAATTGATTTGGTATAAAAGTGTTGGGGTTATCATAAGGTAAAAACCCATCCGTATTTATGTGTGGGCGTGATCTTATGAGATACCCTTCTTTTCAAAGGTTTTGATAACCTCGTCATGATATATACATTTAAAATTTTGAGTATCTCACGCTGGTTTATCAAGCTTGATCCGGGTATTTTTAATACTCGGGTCAGATCCGAGTAGTTTCAGGTTTAGCTGAAGACGCTTGGAGTTTCCAGAGGAGAGCTGGAGATCTTCATCATCGTATGGACGTATTCTATTATCCGCTGCATCTATTGCATTTGTTTTGTTGTTTTCAGCATTTGAAAGGACAGAAGTTTATAACTGTCCAGGCTGAATCTAGGTTAGACTTTGATATTGTATTTTTTCCACTGTAAAGACTATTATTGAAATAATATATGCTATTCTGTTCGTGTGAGATTATGTTATGTCTTTATTTTATTTCTACCCTTAATGATCCGCTTATTCGTGCAATTTGAGTTGGACATGTGTGGTTTATTGTCAATTCAAAGGGTACGGAAGAACGGGCCGTTACACGATGCGTTGTGAGATATACAACAGGTTCTATGATTGTTTTATCTACTTCACCCTCTAAAAATCATTCTACATCAACTAGGCACCGATGCAATGCACTACACAGGTAGGTTGAGTGTTGAAGGTGTTCGGCGATCATTATAATGGAGCAGATTGAACAAGTCACCAATACATGGGAGTGGATACTTGTTCTTTTTCTTTACCGTATTCAATTCATGATAATATACGCAATGTCTCAAAGAGATGTCCGCTATATGGAAAATACTACACTTGCTCCCCACTTAGATATACTCCTACAAATGAACCCCTTCCTTGACGGGTCATTCACTTGCACCTCTAGTTCCTTCTGCCCTTTGGGTTCCATGCCTCTAAATGGCTTAACTGCTAGCTAAGCATCCTTCACTAAGTCAATAAAAATTTCTATCTTCTTATGTGGTGGTAATCCAATCCAATTCCTCAAATATGTCCAGATATTCTACAGTTATGGATACCGATGACTACTCACTGTGCGGGATCTCAAAAGAACATAGAAACTAACCATCACCTCATCATCCCAAAGGTAGCCAACTCTAGTCTAAGCTCACAATTTATCCCTATCATCACCAACAACCTCTTACAATCCACCATAACTCCGTACATTTGAGGTGGTACATCCTTAATATAATACCAAACCCTTTAAAACCAAGTACAAATTAATCATAAGCAAACATGCATACATGACTCGATAAGCCTACATCACAACAAACCATACTCAAAATAATCGAACTTCCCATGGGGTTTGACATAATTAAAGATCTTTCTACTAGGTTAGGTTTTAGTTCTAAATTATCCACCAAGTTACTAGATACAAAAGAAATGTGAAGCCCCGCGATCAAATAAAACAAGAACTTGTACATCATAAACGAAAGCATAACTTGGATAATGATGGTTTTCCCTTTCTCCTTCGTCAATGGAGCATTTGACAAAGTTGGGACAAAATAAGAGCATATGTGTAACAACCCGTAATTTTCAATGTTTTAAATGTGTTAATTTGAGAAAGTTTTGATAATTTAATATTGAAGGAATGAAAAAATTTGTTAATTAATAAGGAGATTGTAACTTAAATGAAAAGTAACAAGGTTAACCAAGGTTAATTATTAACTATTTGAATGAAATTACAATTTATGGGATTAGTGTAAATGGTATACTTGGTTATAAGTTGAATGTAAGTAACAAATGTAAATGTCGATTTATTAATATAAATCTGTGTAATAAATGGGAATTGAATAGGATTAGTGTGATATGAGTTGGTATAATCATTGGTGACTAATAATGAACATTTCTTTAATGACAATTAATATAATAACGGAAAGTGTGAATGTATAAGTTACATAGAAACGTAATGTATGTATAAAGTAATAAACTGGTATAAGAATGGAATTAAGGTAAATTCATTAATTGGTTTTTAACCTTAATTAATGTGTACAATTGATAGAAGTACACATTTAGAAATGTAATATTTATTCAAATTAAGATGTAAATAGGCGTATATTAGTGTAATGGGATAAAACTAATGTAATTAGGTATGAATGTAAGTGTTGTATAAATAAAAGAAATTTGTAATTTGTTAATAAATTTATAACGGGAATGAAATGTAAGAATGTTGATGTAAGCTAATAAATAATTAATTCAATGCAATCCCAATTAATTGAAACAATTGCAGGGTTATAATTGATTGTAAATAGTAATATTTGGTAATAAATTTAATACAAGAAAAAAAAAGGTAAATTTTGAATTAAACAATGAATTAATAATTAAAATAATACGTAATAAACAATAATTTGATAAAATCAATGTTAGATAAGTAATTATAATATTTGTTGGTTGATAATAAAATATGAATGTGATTGTTGATGTTGATTGAATGAAATTGACAATTGTTAATGTGATTTCAATCAATTGTAATGGTAAAACAAATTAGGAATGTAATTGTAGAGCTTAAATTAGAAATAATTGTAAAGTTTAATAAGGAAGAAAACAAATGACCATATGAATGTAAATTCCAATTGATTGGATTAATAAATGTAAAAATATATATATATGGTTCTTTACTAAATAAAAAAAATCATATGTTTATTTATTTAAAATGTTGGTAGCTGAAAAAATTTATTATAGAAATAAGAATTAATAACTTTTGGTTTGTATACAATAATTCCGTAAATACGTTAAATTACTATAAAAAGGAATTTAATTGTCTCATTTATTTTTACCTTAGAAATCAATGACAATTAATGTGATTGGAATCTTTTAATTAAAAAGTAGGAAGATGTTAATTGTAAACATATATATATTGAAATAAATTTAGATTGGGTGATTTATTTCCAATTAAATCAATTCACGTTTCAAAATTTAATGCTAGTTTATTGCATATATGTTTATACCTAAATTTTAAACTTATGTTTTTGTAACGACCCGGAATTTTCGAACCCGAAAATTCCAGATAGTTAGAAGAAAAAGAAAGAGATAGAAGAAAGAAACAGAAAGAAGAAAGAAGAACAGAGAACACAACATCTCACATTCGCAGCGGATTAAATATAATAACAAATAATAATATCAGTTATACAAAGAAAAACTGCATTTGTTAATTACATTTTAATACATCAGAGTTACAACATTCACAAATGTACTAGACAGTTAAAATTAACATGTCTTAGACAACTATAATATCACAGCGGAATATACTCCATACGTTCCTGCCATCCAGCTCGCCTCTTGAGCTCCAGAACGTCCTTACCTGAAATCTGTAATACTCGGTCTGACCCGAGCATTACATCAAAGTAACACCCGAGTCAGGCTGGAAACCAGCGTGAGTAAACTTATCTAACATGAAATTCCAATTCATAGATCTTATATAAAATCAGGGTAACTCGTATCTTCTACGAGTTCTTACTTATTAAATTCAAACAATTTATTTCACAAAATAATATCTAAGTATCGTTACTTAGTTCCAATGATCCAGATTACTCGATTTATTTCATTCCAGCCTATTCGATTTACAAAACAAATCTATAAAGAATTATAGATTACAAATCGAAGTGGTTTCGGGTATATTTCTGATACCCGACCCCGGCCTCTTCGAATTCAATATCATCTTAACCCAAGTTATTCAAATGAATACAATTCAAATTTAAATACAGAGTGTCACTTTTACACAGCAAATTATCATAGGTAAACACATCATCATTGTTCACCCAAACATATAATATTACAAAAATATGGCAGATCACATAGCATCACAATCACATACCTGGGATAACAAATAGTCCAAGGCATTTAATATCATTCAGTCACCCATAAGCAAGGTAAATCACTTCCAAAATTAATTTAATTTATCTTTAATTAAATTAATTACTAATCTTTAATCACTTAGATTATCTTTACTCAACATTAATTAATTACAAACCAATTAATTAATCATCCATTAAGAATCTATCTTAATTAATCACCCTTGATTAATTGTTCTTTTTAATTTCATTACATAATTAGCCTTTAATAACATAAATTAATTAACCTTTAATTTATTTATTTATTTATTTGAGGATTATTAAACAATGGGATAATCACATTAATTAATGATCCTTAATTAATTACTTTCATTAACTAATTAACTATAGTTAATTACATTGATCTTTAATTAATTACATTAATTAATTAATCATACTTTAAATTAATCACTTCCAAAATTAATTTAATTACTCTTATAATTACCTTAGCAAATAATTAATCACATTATTAATTAATCCTTAACTCTCTAATTAATTAATTACTCTTTAATTAATTAATTAACTCATTAATTAATTGTATTAATAAATCCTTTAATTAACAACATTAAGTGATTAACCTCTAATTAATTAAGTAAATTAATTATTCTTTAACCATTACCATTAATTATCCTTTAATTAATTTCCTTATCTTAATCTAAATACTTTATTACATCATTAACTTTATTTTAGAAACCATTAGGAATTAATTAGACCAACTGTTATTTTAATAAAACTTTAAAAACAGGCTTAACACCTTCCTCCCTTCCTCTGCTTCGAGTCAAACCCGCGTTCTACTCGAGATTGCTACGAGTTTCCCTCATCTTCTTCTTCTCCCCTTAGCTTCTTTCTTTTAAAAACTAAAACTGCTAACCTACCCTATACACACACGAGAAAACTTCGAGTCTGGCCATCTAAAAACCCGAGACTCCTTCGAGTCGCCCACGTCTCCATTATTCCTGACACACACTTCACCGTGGTGCACGTGCACGGCGATTCCAGCCAACTCCGGCGAACTCACTCGTCTCCGGCAAATCGCAATTCAACTCGTCAAACAACTTCGAGCATCAAAATGCAATCATCTAGCCTAAATCGAAAACGAGCTATAAATTCGAACAGCAGTTCGACATCACCTGGAACGAACGCCTCGCCACCACGCCTCTGACCATCGTTCCACCTGAAACTTCGTCAATATTCTCCCAAGTCCTTCACGCATCCATCTCCATCGCTCCCATGAAGCTCGATTCACCGTAGGTGCTCCAATCGTCACGATTCCAACCACGACCAAACAAAGTGCCTAAACCCTATTTCGTCCAATCGCCAATGCCACAAAGGATGATAAAATCATCAGGCATTTTTCTCGACATCTCTGGCCATCAACCAAGCTACGACAAGAATCTCGAGTATCAATTGTTTGAGGATTGCCAGAAATTTGTGAAAACCCATTTTCAATTCAACTCAAAACTGCTCTTAATTTACTCAATTAAAAATTACCAGAATTGTTTTGAAAATCTTATTTTCTTGAGTGGATTCACATTATATAATCTACTCAACAGATAATCAACACTTGGTTTCAACAATTTTCCAAGATTCATACTGTATATTTCTTAACTACAGGCAATTTCAAACCTGAATACTTAACTATGGTTTTAAAAGTTAAATTATGTTTAAACAACCTTATCTTATTTAAAAACAAAAGCTTAACAGAGAATAGATAAGGAAGTTTTAAATTTTTTTGATTTATTTTAAACTCTGTAACTTGAAAACAGAGAAGCACAGACATGCATAATTCAAATACAAACAACATACAGATCTACCCTTGTAAATATATACATGCAGAGCACAAATCATTCCAGGAATCTCATGCACAAAATTTAATTTACTTAGGCTTTTTAAACAAAATGTTTACTCACCTTAATGATGAACAGAGAGCTATAAACTGAGGATGCCTTTTGATTTAAAACTTGAAACTGGAAATTTTGCTAGCTTGAACACTGGAAACTTTGAACTGAATTTGCTTTTATTTCTTTTAAAAATTTGAAAAGCTCTTGAAAACTTTTGCTTTTGCCTCAGATTTCCTTGCATGCGCTTGGAAATGATTACTGGTCTTGAAGAATAAATGGTTACGAACTTTGATAGTTTACAGAGCTTGATATGATTTGAAATATGGTTTCAGGTTTGTAGATTCTTGGTTTGGAAATAAATTTCAGCTTTTGGTTTGGAGATGATTTCGGGTTGTAGATTTTTCTGGTTTGGGAGGATCATTTCAGTTTTGGGCTGGAGATCATTTCGGGTTTGATAAATTTTCTTTTGGTTTTAGTTTTTGTCTTTGCACTGAAATTAGGAAAAAAAATGAAAGGGAAAGATAGAAGTTTATATAGTTAATTTAGATTTAATAAAAATTTAAAGAAAATAAAACAAATGGTTGACACTTGTCTCTACCATTGCTTAATGATCTTACACATGTATTTATGATGCATATAAAGTTAACACTTGTCCTTAATTATTTTTATATTATTTTTTTAAAAGATTATAAAAGCTTTTATATTTATTTCCTAAATAGATAAATACATATCTTATTAAATAAATGCTTTCCTATATTATAAATAAATGAAACCCTTAAAAGAAAAATAAAATAAAAATTAATTATATTCTAATAAAATCATATACAATATATTTAATTCATTTCTAAGTGTAAATATACCTTTTTATTTAATTTACTATTAAATAATTACTTCCTAAATTTATTACCTAAATTTATTACAAAATCTCATTAAGGAAAACAAAATAAAACAAAAGTCTTATCTTAAATAAAAGCCTTGTTCATATATTTTTATACCCAAATATATTAAAATAATTATTCTTATTAAAAATTAATCTATACCATAATTAAAATATCATATTATTATTATTGGGTTATTTAAATTTGAAAATAACCATTTTATCTATTTAAAATAATTTAAATTTAGAGATTATCACATTTTAAACTTCTTGAAATTCTGGGATATCACATTCCTCCCCCCTTAAAATCTTTTCGTCCTCGAAAAGGAACGAAGCTAGAATTTATTCAATACTGATTATTAGAAAAATTACTCTTTGATCACTTTTTAAAACACTTTAAAATATTATAAAATAGTTTTTATAAAAAAAATACTTTTTATAATTTGATGTCTCAACAAGTCCATCCTTGTTCTCACAGAAATTCGGTCATACGTTGATCAGACGTAGGACTGAAAATCTATAAGGACTTAGCAAACTCGTTTTCAACACCCAGTAAAAATACTTGGAAAATAAATTATTGAAAATATAGAAAACAGTTTTGAAAATAGAGGAAATATCTTTGGTGAGAATGCTCTGGAAATCATCACCCCCATCCATGGTCGCAGTTAACCCGATGGTTACGTTGCCGTCCCGGCAAAATCCACAGATAACTGTAGGTCTCCGCGCTCCTCGATTACGCCATGGAACCCGCTACAGATCGCAGTTATACCGGGCCTTACGTTGCTATCACAGCACAAACCCATATAACTGTAGGCATCAGCGCCACCGAATTTCGCTGCCAATTAATGAAACTTCTCCCACATAGGTCGCAGTCTACCGATATAAAATCAAACGCAGACTGTTGGCTCTCAGCGGCACAAACGACTTTCGCTATGTTACCATAGTGTCACAGTCTACCGATATAAAATCAAACGTAGACAGTTGGCTCTCAGCGGCACACATGACTTTCGCTATGGTCTGCAGTAGATCGCAGTGACATCGAGTTAAACTGTCGTCACAGCATAACCCAAATGCCTCTGTGGGCACCAGCCCCTCGACTTTCGCTACACAAATAATCCTCAGGAACTAGTTTGTCCGGACTCCTCACAGGATCAACTTTAGAATCCCCCCTTGGGGTTCAAGGCAGTACCACCCAGTGGCACTCCTGAGAAGTTCATTTCAAGGAAGCGCCTTTTTTTCCAGAGCTATTTTCAAAACACTTTGTACTATACACTTATAGTATCTTCAAATCATATCCTTTATGATTTATCAAAATCTCATTTACTCAAAATCGATTACCAAAATCGATAATTCTCAAACTAGGCTTTCCAAATTCCCAAAATTGATTTTTCCAAAAATCAAAAGCCATTTCCAAATTCATAGGTTCTCAAAACCTTTTTCAAAATCATTCTCATAAGATCCTCTTTATATATATAGATATATATACTTTTAAAAATCTTTGGATCACTTCAAACTTGTATAAAACCTCTTTTTATACTTCAAATATTTCCAAAAACCCTTTTATTCTGGCTAGATTCAATAAGGGGAGTTTATCATATTATAAAATATAACTTTTATTTATTGCCAAATCAAATATTCAAGTTTGATTTTTTTATAAAGTTATTTACCATTTACTTACTTCCATATAGTAAATTTCAACCAAAGAAATATCCAATTCCATTATATTTCACAAATATACTTTTCATTTCAGACACCATTTTACAATTCTTATCCACAAATTTCAATATCAATTTCATTCAAACTCGTACGATGTACACATATCATCCGTACGCAATATCAATCTGATCGCTCAATCGATCACACAATTTCACTTCCGAACTAGTATCATCCACCCGACTTCCTAGTGCGGACTCAGATCTGGTTTCTTGATCAGAAACCGTCATTCTCCTTGCATAGTCGTAACTATGATAGAGAATATCCAGAACCAATCAAAAATCCATATCCAGGTTCGCCGTCGAAAATCGAGCGGAAAATCCCAACTCGGATCGATAATACTATCTCGAAATTCTGTGTTCGAATCTGGATCAAATCACTATGCGAATAGAATAATATACGTATATCCTACGTATTTATCTTTATTGGTTATTAGCCAAATCAATTTACTTTTCTATTCACATTTCCTTTAATTCCATTTACTTATTCTCAATTTCTTCCATTTCCAATTGAGTTATTACTTCAATTACAAACAGTTTGAACTCTGACCTTTTTAAATTTAAAAATAGCTTGAAAAAGTTTAAAATAGATAAGTAGTTGAAAAATAGTTATTAGTTTATAAAATAGATGTAAAATAGTTAAGTAGGTATAAAATAGTTAGATAATTGCAAAATAGTTTTTTTTTAAAATAGTGATTAGATATAAATAACTGAAAAATAGTAATTAGTTTATAAGACAATTTCAAAATAGTTAAATAGTTCTAAAATAATTGTAAAATAAGTATAGGATAGTTTGGGGCTTAAGAAGAAAGATTGTATAGTAAATGGTTTGGAAAAATATATTTGTATTAAAACAATTCATTTTGAAAATAATCCAGAGCCAAACTGTCAATTCTTATCAATTCAATTCAAAATTCCACCTCCATTTAAATTAACTCAATTGCAATTTAAATAACTTCAATTTCCATTGAAATTGATTTAACCTCAATTCAAGTTGAATTAATCCTCAATTTCTTTCCTAATTCAAATCAAATTCAATTTGAACTACTTCTATTCAAATTTCAACTTAAAACCATCTCGAATTATATAAATTCGAGTTAAATATTTTAAATGTTGATTTAATCCTTTAAATTAAATTAACCTTTACTTTTTTAATCAAATCAACCTTAATTTTTTTATTTCCAGATCTCAAACCCATTTTGAGATTACTCATAACTCCCATTTAAATTAATCATTTAACTTCCCATGTTAAATTCCAATTTCATCTTGAAATTTCCAATTCAAGTTATTCATTCAAACTTATTTAACTCCCTCCAAGTTAAATTAAATTTACTTAATCCGGTCAACTCTACACAATTTGAATTCCCATTCAAATTTTAAACTTCAGATTAATATTCTTCCCACTTAAATTCAAAAACTTATCACTTTGGGTTTTCATATCACAATCCAATTTAAAACTCAACATTAAGGGTTATTTCAAATCATCCTTAATATTATACCTTAAAATTTTAAACCACCTTTGGTTTTTAATTCAAAACAAATTTCCTTAAAACAAATTTCAAGTTTTCTGGATTTATATTTAAAATTTCACAATTTCAACTTATCTTCAATTCCAATTTATAAGTCATACTTACCTAAAATTTTATTTCTCTAAAACATTTCATTTTGCTTAATTATTAACAACATTCCTTATTAATCACAACTACCATTTATGATAATAACCAAGATTTTCATATCTGAAAAACAATTCATTATTATCTTTATTCTTGATAACACCTCTACAAATTCAAGATTTTAATTTCAGTTTGAATTCATTTCAAACTTAACTTTATTCAATTTTAATTTGGTTGTATTACTATTACCACTTAATTTAATTCCAATATTTTATTTAATTCCAATTAATTTAACAACCAATTTCTTTAATATATTTAATAATTAGAAAATTATTTCTATATATATCAAAAGATAAACTTATATAAAAATCATTTATTTTTAAAATCATTTTAAAAACTTTATATAAGAAAATAACAAGTACGCTCTCATATATATATATATATATATACACTCAACTCATTTTAGGGTACCATTGACCCTATCCTTAATGAGTAATCCCAGCAGAGCCAAGGTTCTCGCTTAACCTTCAGCTCTGATACCAACTGTGACGACCCGAGGTAGTGGCGACCGGTAGGCTTTGCAACCATCCCAGACCCACCGTGGCACACAGTGATACCTCGAATTTGCTTTTACGGCCAGCCTCTCGACTCGCAACCAACCCCTCAATGGGACATGTAGGGGTAAGAGTCTCCCGTTCGCCACCAAACCGCGAAGCGAGAACCCCCTATCATGCTGTACTGTAGCAAACCCGATCCCGGCCTCTTCGAATTCAATATCATCTTAACCCAAGTTATTCAAATGAATACAATTCAAATTTAAATACAGAGTGTCACTTTTACACAGCAAATTATCATAGGTAAACACATCATCATTGTTCACCCAAACATATAATATTACAAAAATATGGCAGATCACATAGCATCACAATCACATACCTGGGATAACAAATAGTCCAAGGCATTTAATATCATTCAGTCACCCATAAGCAAGGTAAATCACTTCCAAAATTAATTTAATTTATCTTTAATTAAATTAATTACTAATCTTTAATCACTTAGATTATCTTTACTCAACATTAATTAATTACAAACCAATTAATTAATCATCCATTAAGAATCTATCTTAATTAATCACCCTTGATTAATTGTTCTTTTTAATTTCATTACATAATTTGCCTTTAATAACATAAATTAATTAACCTTTAATTTATTTATTTATTTATTTGAGGATTATTAAACAATGGGATAATCACATTAATTAATGATCCTTAATTAATTACTTTCATTAACTAATTAACTATAGTTAATTACATTGATCTTTAATTAATTACATTAATTAATTAATCATACTTTAAATTAATCACTTCCAAAATTAATTTAATTACTCTTATAATTACCTTAGCAAATAATTAATCACATTATTAATTAATCCTTAACTCTCTAATTAATTAATTACTCTTTAATTAATTAATTAACTCATTAATTAATTGTATTAATAAATCCTTTAATTAACAACATTAAGTGATTAACCTCTAATTAATTAAGTAAATTAATTATTCTTTAACCATTACCATTAATTATCCTTTAATTAATTTCCTTATCTTAATCTAAATACTTTATTACATCATTAACTTTATTTTAGAAACCATTAGGAATTAATTAGACCAACTGTTATTTTAATAAAACTTTAAAAACAGGCTTAACACCTTCCTCCCTTCCTCTGCTTCGAGTCAAACCCGCGTTCTACTCGAGATTGCTACGAGTTTCCCTCATCTTCTTCTTCTCCCCTTAGCTTCTTTCTTTTAAAAACTAAAACTGCTAACCTACCCTATACACACACGAGAAAACTTCGAGTCTGGCCATCTAAAAACCCGAGACTCCTTCGAGTCGCCCACGTCTCCATTATTCCTGACACACACTTCACCGTGGTGCACGTGCACGGCGATTCCAGCCAACTCCGGCGAACTCACTCGTCTCCGGCAAATCGCAATTCAACTCGTCAAACAACTTCGAGCATCAAAATGCAATCATCTAGCCTAAATCGAAAACGAGCTATAAATTCGAACAGCAGTTCGACATCACCTGGAACGAACGCCTCGCCACCACGCCTCTGACCATCGTTCCACCTAAAACTTCGTCAATATTCTCCCAAGTCCTTCACGCATCCATCTCCATCGCTCCCATGAAGCTCGATTCACCGTAGGTGCTCCAATCGTCACGATTCCAACCACGACCAAACAAAGTGCCTAAACCCTATTTCGTCCAATCGCCAATGCCACAAAGGATGATAAAATCATCAGGCATTTTTCTCGACATCTCTGGCCATCAACCAAGCTACGACAAGAATCTCGAGTATCAATTGTTTGAGGATTGCCAGAAATTTGTGAAAACCCATTTTCAATTCAACTCAAAACTGCTCTTAATTTACTCAATTAAAAATTACCAGAATTGTTTTGAAAATCTTATTTTCTTGAGTGGATTCACATTATATAATCTACTCAACAGATAATCAACACTTGGTTTCAACAATTTTCCAAGATTCATACTGTATATTTCTTAACTACATGCAATTTCAAACCTGAATACTTAACTATGGTTTTAAAAGTTAAATTATGTTTAAACAACATTATCTTATTTAAAAACAAAAGCTTAACAGAGAATAGATAAGGAAGTTTTGAATTTTTTTGATTTATTTTAAACTCTGTAACTTGAAAACAGAGAAGCACAGACATGCATAATTCAAATACAAACAACATACAGATCTACCCTTGTAAATATATACATGCAGAGCACAAATCATTCCAGGAATCTCATGCACAAAATTTAATTTACTTAGGCTTTTTAAACAAAATGTTTACTCACCTTAATGATGAACAGAGAGCTATAAACTGAGGATGCCTTTTGATTTAAAACTTGGAACTGGAAATTTTGCTAGCTTGAACACTGGAAACTTTGAACTGAATTTGCTTTTATTTCTTTTAAAAATTTGAAAAGCTCTTGAAAACTTTTGCTTTTGCCTCAGATTTCCTTGCATGCACTTGGAAATGATTACTGGTCTTGAAGAATAAATGGTTACGAACTTTGATAGTTTACAGAGCTTGATATGATTTGAAATATGGTTTCAGGTTTGTAGATTCTTGGTTTGGAAATAAATTTCAGCTTTTGGTTTGGAGATGATTTCGGGTTGTAGATTTTTCTGGTTTGGGAGGATCATTTCAGTTTTGGGCTGGAGATCATTTCGGGTTTGATAAATTTTCTTTTGGTTTTAGTTTTTGTCTTTGAACTGAAATTAGGAAAAGAAAATGAAAGGGAAAGATAGAAGTTTATATAGTTAATTTAGATTTAATAAAAATTTAAAGAAAATAAAACAAATGGTTGACACTTGTCTCTACCATTGCTTAATGATCTTACACATGTATTTATGATGCATATAAAGTTAACACTTGTCCTTAATTATTTTTATATTATTTTTTTAAAAGATTATAAAAGCTTTTATATTTATTTCCTAAATAGATAAATACATATCTTATTAAATAAATGCTTTCCTATATTATAAATAAATGAAACCCTTAAAAGAAAAATAAAATAAAAATTAATTATATTCTAATAAAATTATATACAATATATTTAATTCATTTCTAAGTGTAAATATACCTTTTTATTTAATTTACTATTAAATAAATACTTCCTAAATTTATTACCTAAATTTATTACAAAATCTCATTAAGGAAAACAAAATAAAACAAAAGTCTTATCTTAAATAAAAGCCTTGTTCATATATTTTTATACCCAAATATATTAAAATAATTATTCTTATTAAAAATTAATCTATACCATAATTAAATTATCATATTATTATTATTGGGTTATTTAAATTTGAAAATAACCATTTTATCTATTTAAAATAATTTAAATTTAGAGATTATCACATTTTAAACTTCTTGAAATTCTGGGATATCATAGTTTTAGATCCAATTAGATCATTAAAAAGAAAGGATTATTTAGGTTTGAAATCTTACATTAAATTAAATGTTAATAGGAGATGATAAAAGGGGTAAAATAGATTTACACTTGACTATTTCCTTTTCAATTAGACTTTATTAGATTTTAATTGCAACATAACTTACCTTTCCATCTTCACTTTTCTAATTTACTCTTACATTCATTGCCTCCTTATGTGGATTATTTTCATACCTTTTATTTATGAATGTAAACTATAAGTGGCGATAAAGATGTACATATATACATTATACACCTGTTTATATTACCTTGCTTATGCTATCATATTTTTTTGAATGTATGTTAATGCATTCCTAGTAAAAAATTCAATCGAAATGTTAACATATTTGTTTAATTCCCGATCCAATCACAAAGAGGGAGAAATGAAAAGTTCTTAATGCTGTATATTCTTTTAATTTATGACACAAATTTGTGTAGAGAATTTATTTTCCTTTATTGTGTGTTAATTAAATCTTTAAAGTATGTTAATTTTGGTATGTTTAGGGTTAACAAAATTAATTAAGTGAATGATTGTTTTGAAATTTGAATTCTAAAAGTTTGTTTACAGTATAGAGTTGGTCCGTTCATTTCCTTCCTAATTAATAATTACCTCTTTTTAATACCTACTACTTTTAAAAAGGCTGTTCATATTTGCTATATTTCAATACCAAGTTTGTTCATATTTACTTTATTTTTTCATTCATTTTCCAACTTCATTTTCTGAAACATCATTTCATTTATTTCTAATTAATAGCGGCCTCTCTTTTCAAATCTCTTTAGCCCTAAACCTAACTCTAACCTCATAAATAAGATATGACGCAAATGAAACCCCAGCCTCCATTCTAATCTTCTTCTTTTTTTTCTTCAAATCTCCTTATTATCTCTCATTTTAATTTTTCCTTCCTCTTCAAATATTCTTCTTCTTCAAATTTTCTTCTATTTCAAACTTTCTTCTTTCTTTTCAAATCTATATCTTCTCTTCCATTTTCAGTTCTTATTTTAAATCATTTTCTTTTTCAAACCTTTTAAAAATACATACATACATATATATATATTAATATAATAAGGAGGAAAATTAAAGTAAATCAAAATAAAAGAAATTTTTTTTGGAACAAAGCTAGTAATCAAAAAGGAGACTAAGGAAACATAGAACGCAACTATTAATTAGAAGTCTATTATTTTCAGATTCGTATAAAGGTGAGTGTTTTAACCCACTCACAACTTCTAAAAATTTCTTATGTTTGTTAAATTGATATATGATGTGATTTGAAATTTATTTATGACTGTTTGGCATATTTTTAATCATCATCTCAGTTAAATTGAATTTATTGAATTAAATTGTTATTTAATTTATTATTGCATATAAACTGCCAGTTAAATAGTTATTTAATTTGTTATTGAATATAAACTGCCAGTAAATGCCTGTTATTTATTATCTGTTCTATTTTGATGTTATTGATTTAATTGGATGATGATTGTGATAAATGCTTGATGATTGATATTGGATGAATGGATGATTTATTTTATATCATTATAAACTGCAATTTCGTTATGGATTTATTTTATTCGGGATTACGGTTTGAAATGATATATAACCGTAATTTTATTTTAAATTGCGGATTGAAATGATAAATATCCGTATCACTTGACCATAGGATAGAAAATTATATACAGACACAGTTGGTCTATATATATATATTTTTGAAATGATTTCTACGGCTTTTGGAAAAATAAGGGTTTATATAAATATTGATTTTGATATTAAATAAATATTATTTTATATATAGTTAAATTCTTAAAATTTAAGCTATGTATAACTTGATGATGTTTTAAGTTGATTTACGAATATTTCAAGTTTGAGCTTTATGTAAATGCTATTGAATTTATTTAATAAATAATTTTAAACTAAATAATAGTAAATTGAATTAAGAAATATATGAGGTTATCAGATTTGGTTTGGAAATTTTGGAATATTTAAAGATTTGAAATATATATCAAAATTGAAATGTTTATCGGAATTAAAGTATTATTGTTTCAAAGTGTTGGTTCTGAAACTGTTATAACTACGAAAGTAATATGGTTTGAAAAATGAATTTATTTGAAATAGAATTATTTAAGAATTATCTTTGAATATATTGATTTGAAATCGATTGAAATTTTGAGATTAAGAATATGACTGCATTATGTGATTTGGGTTTAAGATGGTTTTAAAGAATATTTCAAGTTTTATAAATAAAGGTAAGAATAGTGATTGAAAATTTGGATTTTATTTAAATGATATATTATTGAATTTGGTTTTGAAGTATATACTATTTTGAAATAAAGCTTATGTTTTGAAATGGAAATGATATTATGGGTTTTTAAAGTATATATATTTTTAAATGACCACGGTGTTATAATAACGATTGGTTGTTAAAGAGACTGGGATCGGATATGGACATACTCTCTGTCGATACCGAAAACCACTTTGACAACTGTGTACGCGGTGGAGTTTCCAGAATAAAGTAGGATGGTGGCGACGATCCTAAGGTATATACGTGGACCCAACTCCCGTGAGTTGGCATAAGGTGGCTAAAACAGGAGCGATCGACGGGCCAAGGAGGTAGCACCTCTGATCGGACACACTTCTTCGATACCATTCTATTACTTGTGATTGATTTGGTGCGCACCCTTGATTTGGGAGTGTTGTCCGAGGTGGGCGGTAGTGGCTGCTATGCGTCACCACCACCAGTCCGGATGCGTAATTGGTATATCTACCCTGGCATTGCCTTGTGTGCCGTGTCACCTACCATATCGAGCTTTACTACGAGTTTCTATTTGTGTCGTACCTATGGAGTATCTTCTCATAGCCTTTCGAGGTATGCAGGTACTGTGTAGACTATTGGCATTTTACGTGTTAAGGTGGAAAATGTAAAGCCTTAACGCTATTTAAAAGTATGTTTATTTTACTATTAGACATTATTATAATAGCGTATATTACTACATAGTAAATAGTTTAACGGATCCTTAAGAGATGTGAATCCAGAACATTTCTTAAGTTACTACACTCACGTTAGACACTGGATAGGAGATGTCAAACCCCGTAAACATCTCTGACGCCGTTTACACTCATATTTATTTCATTGATTTAACTTACATAAGGTCTTTTAGTTCTGACTCGAGTGTTTTGTCTTTTCAATTCGCTCGGGTCAGCCTGAGCATTTCAGGATTTGAAGACCCTATTTCTGGAGGACGAAGACGAAGATTTTATTACTACTATTTATTATATTCCACTACACCATTGTATTCCGCTGCATTATTTATTATTCTCTAGTATGTGTAACTCTGATATGTATTGTATAAGAATAATCAAATGTTTTGTAAAACAGCTTCACGAACTGTTTATTTGATTATTATATTTTATCGTTCCGCTGCAAGATTCTATTTTTGTTTCTTTTATTTCTCCACTTTTTCTTATTTACCCCATAACAATCCGCCCTTCTGTATGGTTTAAGTCGGCACGTGTGTCTGCTTAAGCGTACAAAAAGGTGGGACGTTACAATATGCCTTTAGCACCCGCTTTTCCTTCAATAGTTTGAGATAATTCTTCTTGATATGCTCAAACTTATTGCAGCTATAGCATTTTTTTCCATCATTCTTGCAGTTCTTACTCAAATGAACCTTCTCCCGGCAGTCAAAGCAAATAATCTCAAATTTGTCCTCTTTTGGCCATCCTTGCCTCAGAATTGCTTCTTATTCTTGTTGTTCCATATTCTTTGTCCACCTCCGTCACCTTAGAGTTAGACTCCTCCTTTGGACTATAGCATCTTTTGGCTTAAGGTATAGGCTCTCGTGCCTCAAAGCCTTCTCAAATATCTTTTCAAACCTCCCATTAATGTAGCCTACTAGCTTTTCTCTCAAATAGTCGTTCAATTCAATTATAAACTTTTCATTCTTCTTTAAGGGAGTGTCAATGAAAGATCCTGTATTTCGACAACATGTCAAACACAGTTACATATTATGAAATGGACAAATCACCCTATTTCAGATCGACAAACTTCCTTAATAACACAAACTTCTGAGCTGCCGTGTAACATCCCGTATCTGAAGGCCAAAACCTAAGCGCTACAGATGCTGCAGTCAATCATAGTATTAAATTCTGGTGACAAATACGGTAATGCTAATGGTATCCATAATATCAGAAGCACTTAAATATGAACAAATTCACATATTTCCAAAACAACATTTTACAGATTACATTTCAAAACAGATTCATATCCAAATGACATATTCCCATATCGTTTCCCAGGTAAAGATCAAATATAATCATTACAAAAATACGCCAAGAGCGACATATGACAATGCCCCCTTGGTTGATCAGAGTAAATATAGTCATATCTAACTTAATATACACAGCGGAATCAAAACAAGATAAAACTATAACTCCTAATTAGCTATCCGTCAGCCACCTGCTCGTCTCCAGAAGCTTTATTCGCCAAAATTTCTAAAACCTGAAAACCTTAATTCTCAGCCTACTCAAATAAGCTTTGAGCACCCGAGGGTTTAAGGGGAAACAAAAACTTTGAGTCAGACATAAAGCCTGGTGTGAATAATACAGTTACATCTCGGTTTAGTGATATTAAGTGAGACCATGCCGCTTAGCGGAATGGGTTTCCCCTCACTAATATCCTCTTTAAATTATATATTTTGCAAATCTTTTCCTACAACCAGACTGGTTAATCAAACTGATATAATAATGATAATAATAACTAAGTCCGTTAAGCTATAATCAGGTAACTAATGGACTATTTGTCCACAAGTAGTAAATGGACTATCTGTCCGAAAACTAGGCTGACTGCCTGCAAGCTGGACTAACTGTCCAAATCAAAATGGACCATCTGTCCAAAATATTTTCTTAGGGTTAACCACCCTTCATCTTTTTCCTTGAAAACCTTTTCAAAATGATTTAACCTTTTAAATCATACTTATTCAGGGAAAATATATTCTTAGCTTTACTCTAAGCTATTTTGCCATGTTATATATACTGTACTCAAAATAATGTTGATGAATTTTAATGAGGATTGGCTATCCTTCCAATACAAGTTAAAACGCTTTTTAACTTGAAAATACTTAGGCTATATTTCCTATTTATTACATTTGAAACCTTTGTTTAAAACCTTTAAACAACCCTTTCGAAACCCTTGAAGGTAACCCTTTCGAAACCATTGAAAGTAACCCTTTCGAAACCGTTAAAAGCATTTCCTTCAAAAGCTTCAAAACATTAGACATCCTTCTTTAAATCCTTTAAATATTGCCTTTCGAAAACATAGGAAAAAATTTCCCTTTCAACCCTTTCGAAACCCTGGGGAACCACCCTTTCGAAACCATTCACTAAAACCCTTTCGAAAGCATTAAATTACTAAACCTTTCGAAAGCCTTTAGGTTCAATTTAAAACATGTGGAAACCTTTCAAAACCGTTCAAAAATTTACCCCTTTGAAACCTATGAAAATTGTTTCGGTCGACACCCTTTGGATCATGCCTTCAAGTAGAGCAAAAGGATCAGAAACCCATTAAAGTTGAAAGCACTTCTTTCGAAATCATTAAAACCGTCTCTTTCGAAACCATTTGGGTTATACTTCAATCATAGAAAAAGGGTCTTTAAAGCATTTAAGTCGAAAGCATCTGTTTCGAAACCATTTCCTAAGTAAAGAAGTGATAGTGTCAAAACCATCCCTTCGAAAGCATTGGAGAAATTTTAGAAAACAAAGTAAACAACCCTTTCGAAACCATCTTGGTCGAAAGGTAGAAAGCGGCAGCAAAAAGGTTTCGACTTAGTCGAAAGCAATCATTTAAAACAAAAGCGCAACCCAATTGAAACCATTTCTTTAAATCCATTAAACCTAGTCGAAACCTAACTGAGTCGAAAGCCATTTAGTCGAAAGCAAACAGGCACATTTTTAATTTAAAATCAAAGTGGTGCTTCGATCCCTTCAGAACCCATAGTTTCGACCTCATGCCTTCCGCCTTCTATCCAATTTGCTACGTACTAATATATTGATACCATGCGCACTGGTTTCGATGGTGTTGAAGGTGGAGGGACTTGGTCGAAAGCCAACTAAGGCAGAAGCAGGTACCGAAAGCAAAAAAACAGTAAAAAGCATGTAGCAAATCATTATTTTCACCTGACCTGCTTTAAGTGTCAAATTTTGTTTGGTTGCCTCTTTGCTTTACCACTAAAAAGTGCTGCAATTTTCAGAACTAACTATTTGAATTATTTGTAAAAAGCCCCTCCTCCTTTTATAAGTATATAAAACATTTAAGTATCGTACCTTAAATAATTTTATATATTCATCAAAACACTTCGGAAAATTCTACAAAAAATCCAAAAAGTCATTTTTAATATGTTTTCTAACATATATTAATTTCAGACCCAAACCGTCAATTATTTAGCCGTAGATAATTTTTAATCCAAAATAACATTTTCTTCACTAGAAAATTCATATAAAATCCACATAAATTTAGAAAATTCTGAAAATTGAAACCCATCTCCAAATTAATATTTCTAGCCTATATAAAACTTTCGCAAGGCATTTCGATGTCATTTAATAGTGTTTTCATCTTAAATCATATCATAAAATCAATATGAACATACATAAATCATCAACATGTATATATAATTATTCCATCATTCAAAAACATGCAAATCATTGCAAATATGTTCGGATTTCATCCTAAAACCAAAAGCAAAAGAAATATGAGATGTAAACATTATTCACCTTAGCTTTAGAGATTAAAGAGATTGAGATGTGAATGGATTTGATTTGATTTATCTTCTTCCTTGGCTTTTATTAATCTTCTTCCTCTTTCTCTTGTTAATGGTGGCCGGCCTCAAGTTAAAAAATTTATAAAATGAAAATGAACGTGTAGGGGATACATGGCCAAGGGTTTAGGGTATAAGAATGGCCTCTTTCCTATTTTACACCTCCTCTATTTCATATTAACTCTTATTTTAATTCATTGACTAATGGCACGACTACCCCTTAATAAAAATCAAATCTCAATCCCCTAATCAACATATTATTTTATTTTATTTTATTTAACTAACTAAATATCCTAAATAATGTTTCCAAAAATATGGGGCGTTACAGACTCCCCTCCTTAAAGATTCATACTCGAAATTACGATAAGGTACATAACACATCAATCAAAAAGGTAAAACATACCATTAAACAAGTCAGGATAAGTATCTCTAATCCTACTTTCAATCTCCCAAGTACAGTCCTTGTCATCGTCACTCTATTGGACTTTGACTAATCTGACCATCTTGGTTCTAAGCCTCTTCTCATCTCTCTCAACAATACAAATCGACTTTTTTACTATAGTCAGGTCCGGTTCTATTACTAAGTCATCTAGCATAGTCTGTGTAATAGTAGTCACCGAGTCTCTAACACACTTTCTGAGATGAGAAACGTGGAAAACATCCAAACAGCTCGGTAACTCAACTCTATATGCGAGTTTCCCGATCCTCTCAATAATACAAAAAGGTCCAACGAATCTCGGTGCCAACTTTCCTGATCTTCCGAACCTGATCGCACCCTTCATCCGTGACCTTAATGAAAACCTGATCTCCAACTGAGAATTCTAAATCTTTCCGTCTTTTATCTGCATAACTCTTTTGCCTAGACTGAGCCTCCTTCATCCTAGCTCGAATGACCTCAATCTTTTCTGTAGCTTCTTTGACCAAATCTGGACCAAGAACCAACCTATCCTCGGTCTCTACCCAACATATGGGAGATTTGCATGGCCTTCCATACAAAGCTTCAAACAGTACCATCCCAATACTAGTCTGATAATCGTTGTTATACGAAAACTCGACTAAATGCAGATGGTCTTCCCATAATCCCCTAAAATCTAGAACACGGGCTCTTAACAAATCTTCCAAGATTTTGTTAACTCCTTTCGTTAGCCCATCGGTTTGTGGATGATAAGCGTTACCCATCTTGAGCTTGGTTCCCAAAACTTCCTTTAGACTCTTCCAGAACTCACTAGTGAATAAGGGATCTCTATCATTTACTATGCTACTAGGAATTCCATGTAGTCTAGCCACATTCTTCATAAACAACTTTTCCAAAACAGGTGCCGTTCTGGTTGACTTAACTGGAATGAAATGGGCACTCTTGGTCAGTCTGTCCACTATGACCCATATACTATCATTTCCCCTGTTCGACCTTGGCAACCCGTCAATAAAATCCATAGAAATAGAATCCATTTCCATACCGGAATATCCAATGGTTGAATCAACCCACTCGGTTTCTGATGTTCGGTTTTTACCTACTGGCGGTTCAAACACTGCTTCACCCATAAGCCCACATCTCGTTCCCAGAAGAAACTTCTCTTCATATCCTAATACATATTAGTTCCTCCTGGATGAATAGTGAACTTCGAATGATGGCATTCTCCCAAAACTTAATTCCTTATGTTTCCTACACTCGGAACACATAATCTCCTTTCTTTCTCAACCATCCATTCTGGTCAAGACTGAAGCCCTTTAAGTGATCACTCTTGGTTCCATCTCATAACTTTCAGATCCGTTCAGCTAACACTGGATCCTCCTGCTGTTTAGAAGCAATCCTTTCAATTATCACTGGTCGAACTTCCAAACAAAATGATATTACAGTATCTCTGCTAGACCCAGCCTCAGATATCCACTGCACTCTGCAATCTGCTAATGCTTCCAAATCCTTCCACTTAACAATCATCGCCAACAATGCATTCTGATGTTTCCTGCTAAGTGCATCTGCAACTTAGTTGCCTTTCCCCGGTGTGTAATCAATCCCAATACCATAAGCGGTAATAAACTCTAACCACCTCTGTTGTCTCATGTTTAGCTCCTTCTGAGAGAACAAATACTACATCGACTTATGATCTGTATATAACTCAAACCACTCTCAGAAAAGGTAGTGTCTCCACACCATCAACGCGAAACCACTGCAGTCAATTCCAAATCATGAGTCGGATATCTGACCTCATGCGGTCTAAGCTGTCTAGAAGCATAGGCAATCACTTTACCTTTCTGCATCAGCACATCTCCTAATCCTATTCCACACGCATTGGTATAAACCACCAAATCCTGATTCCCTTCCGGAACAACCAATACAGGTGCATGGGTCAATAAGTGTTTCAAACTTTGGAATGCTTCCTCACAATTATCGGTCCACACAAACTTCACATCCTTTCTCGTTAGCTTGGTCATCAGTGCTGCTATTTGCAAAAAATCCTTAATGAACCATCGATAATAACCCGTTAATCCAAGGCTTTATCTCAGTCACTGTCTCGGGTCTCTTCCAACAATTCATCGCTTCAATCTTAGTCGGATCTACTGACAACCCTTTCTCTGAGACTACATGACCTAGAAACTTCACTTCCTTCTTCCAGAAATGACACTTTGAAAATTTTGCCTTCATTCTCCTTCTCATCCTTAGAGTATATCAAGATATCATCTACGAAAACCATTACGAACCTATCCAGGTGCTCTTGGAAAACTCGGTTCATTAAATCCAAAAGGAAACCGGCGCATTAGTCAGTCCAAACGGCATAACTAACCATTCGTACGACCCATATCTGGTCCTAAACGCCGTCAAAGGTATACTATCCTCTACTACTCTGAGCTGATGGAAACCTATTTCCAAATCCAACTGCGAGAATACCTTGGCCCCACTCAACTGGTCGAACAAATCGTCAATCCTCGGCAATGGATATCGATTCTTTATCGTCCTATCATTCAACTTACGATAATCGATACATAGCCTCAACGATCCATCCGGCTTCTTAGCAAACACTACGGCTGCTCCCTAAGGCAAACTACTCGGCCTGATAAAGCGCTTGCCTTCCAATTCAACCAACCGCACCTTCAATTCCCTCATCTCTGTAAGGGTCATCCTGCTCGGTGGCCTACTCACTGGTTCTGCTCTCGGAATCAAAACTCTCTGAAACTCAATGACTCGTTTCGATGGCAATCCAACTACAAGCTCAAAAACATCCGTGAATTCTCTAACCATGAAAACTCGATTCAGCTCCTCTTCCAACTCCATAACACCTATCAAAGCATTTACCTCATCGTTAGAACCTTCTATGGTATAAACTATCCGATCACTACAATCAGGGCGTCTAAGTGATATTTTCATATCCTGGCAAAATATCCTAGCATCGTACTCACTTAAACAATCCATCCCAAGAATAATATCGAACCCTACAAAATTGAACACATGTAAACTGCAAACATAGGTATGACCTAACATGTCAAACTCTAACTGGTCACATCTCAACCCTAGAGTCGTATACCCTCATATTGGATTCGCAACCCGTAAGGAAGTAACTAAATATGTGGGTTCTAGGTTAAGCTTATCTATCAAACATCTAGATATAAAAGAATGCGATGCACCAGTATCAAATAGAACGCTACCAAACATACCATGAATCTAAAGCGTACCTCCCGAAACTATCTTTCCCTTCTCCTAGGCTATTGACATCGAAGTAGCAGGTTCCAATGCATACACTTTGCTCTTTCCACCCGTAGCGGGCTCCTTGCACTGGTTCTTATAGTGACCAATCTGGTCGTAATTGAAGCACCTGACATTCTTCTTCCCAGTCATTTTCTTTGCTTTTCCAGCACGACACTCACTAGCAAAGTGCCCTTTCTTATCGCATTTGAAGCAACCAATCTCAGACTTCCCTTTCTTAGCTGCTCCACCCTTCTGAGCACCCTTCTTAGGAAAGAACTTAATCTTCTGATTCTGCTCTAGAGAATCAAGAATCTTCTCATGCCTTAAGGCCATCTCCACTACAAAATCAGAAGGATCTCTAATATGAGGTAACGTAGCCCTTGCTACTTGGGCTTTAATCCCTTGATAAACTTTTCATTCCTCTTCATTACTGTTCCCACTGAAGCATACCCATATATGGCCAACTCCTCAAACCTCCTAGCGTACTCTAGAACAGACATCTCTCCCTGCTCTAACTCGGTAAACTTTCTGATCAAAGCTGACTATGCCATCGCAGACATAAACCTCGGTTGGAACCTCCCCTTGAAATTTGCCCATGTCAAGGTTCCCTCATCCACACCAACCGTCACACTGTTCCGCCAATACAAAGCTGCTCCCGGGAGTTCTCAGCCTCCTCCTATGCTCATCATTGAGCCCCAAGTCTGCAAAGATTCTCTCACGGTGCAGCAACCAATTTTCCACTCCTATAGCATCCTTCATTCCCAGAAATGGCTTCCCTCTAAGCTTAACGTAATCTCCGCTCAGCTTAGCATAATGGTTAATTACCAGAACTTCTGAAACTCCTGCCCCTGCAGCATCTCCTCCTACCACTCCATCTGTAATTCCAGCTTGCATCATATTCACAAAAAAATGATACATAACTCCCATTTCCACTTGCGGGACTCCGGCCGGCACCTACATTCTCTGCTTGTGCCTGACCTTGGGTCCTCCTTGCATTAGGTCTAGCATTCCCATTAGTGCCCTCCCCTCCTGGGTTAACTCTTCCTCTTCAACCATCCATATCTGTATTCAAACCTCATGAGATACAGAAAAATAACCTAACAAAGATAGGAGACTAGAGATAAAGCGTATACTTATGTATAGAAAATACAAGTACATTAATATAGCGTTATCCCATACCCCGATCTTACTTTAATTTCTTAGGATTATGTTTTAAAATCCATTTTAGTTAAAAAAATTCATAAACCTTTGCTCGGATACCAAGTTGTAACATCTCGTATCTAGAGGCTAAAAGCTAAGCGCTACAGATGCTGCAGTCATCCATAGTATTAACTTCTGGTGATAAAATATGGTAATGCTAATGGTATCTATAATATCAGAAGCACTCGAATATGAACAAATTCACAGATTTCCAAAACAACATTTTACTGATTAGATTCAAAACAGATTCATATCCAAATTACATAATCCCATATCGTTTCCTAGGTAAAGATCAAACATAATCATTACAAAAATATGCCAAGAGCGATATATGACGATGCTCCCTTGGTTGATCAGAGTCAATATAGTCATATCTAACTTAATATACAAAGCGGAATCAAAATAAGATAAAACTATAACTCCTAATTAGCTATCCGTCAGCCACCTGCTCATCTCCGGAAGATTTATTCGCCGAAATTTCTAAAACCCGAAAACCTTAACCCTCAGCCTACTCAAATCAATTTTGAGCACCCGAGAGTTTAAGGGGAAATAAAAACTTCGAGTCAGAAATAAAGCCTATTGTGAATAATACTGTTACATCTCAGTTTATTGATATTAAGTGAGACCACGCCGCTTAGCGGAACGGGTTTCCCCTCACTAATATCCTCTTTAAAACATATATTTTGCAAATCTTTTCCTGCAACCAAAATGGTTAATCAAACTGATATAATAATGATAATAATAGCTAAGTTCGTTAAGCTATAATCAGGTAACTAATGGACTATCTGTCCACAAGTAGTAAATGGACTATCTGTCCGAAAACTGGCTTAACTGCCTGCAAGTTGGACTAACTGTACGAATCAAAATGGACTATTTGTCCAAAACATAATCTTAGGGTTAACTACTCTTCATCTTTTTCCTTGAAAACCTTTTCAAAATGATTTAACCTTTTAAATCATACTTATACAAGGAAAATATATTCTTAGCTTTACACTAAGCAATTTTGCCATGTTATATATACTTTACTCAGAATAATGTTGATGAATTTTAATGAGGATTGGCTATCCTTCCAAAATAAGTTAAAACACTTTTTAACTTGAAAATACTTAGGCTATATTGCCTATTTAATACATTTAAAACCTTTGTTTAAAACCTTTAAACAACCCTTTCGAAACCCTTGAAGGTAACCCTTTCGAAACCATTGAAAGTAACCCTTTCGAAACCATTAAAAGCATTTCCTTTGAAAGCTCCAAAACATTAGACATCCTTCTTTAAATCCTTTAAATATTGCCTTTCGAAAACATAGGAAAACCCTTTCCTTTCAACCCTTTCGAAACCCTGGGGAACCACCCTTTCTAAACCATTCACTAAAACCCTTTCGAAAGCATTAAAATACTAAACCTTTCGAAAGCCTTTAGGTTCAATTTAAAACATGTGGAAACCTTTCGCAACCATTCAATAATTTACCCCTTCGAAACCTTTTGAAAACTTTTTCGGTCGAAACCCTTTGGATCATGCCTTCAAGTAGAGCAAAAGGATCAAAACCTGTTAAAGTCGAAAGTACTTCTTTCGAAATCATTAAAACTGTCTCTTTCGAAACCATTTGGGTTATACTTCAATCATAGAAAAAGGGTCTTTAAAACATTTAAATCAAAAGGATCTGTTTCGAAACCATTTCCTAAGTAAAGAAGTGATATTGTCGAAACCAACCCTTCGAAAGCATTGGAGAAGTGGCCAAATTTTAGAAAACAAAGTAAACAACCCTTTCGAAACCATCTGGGTCGAAAGGTAGAAAGCGACAGCAAAAAGGTTTTGACTTAGTCGAAAGCAATCATTTAAAACAAAAGCGCAACCTAATTGAAAATATTTCTTTAAATCCATTAAACCCAGTCGAAAGCTAACTGAGTCGAAAGCCATTTAGTCGAAAGCAAGAAGACACATTTTTAATTTAAAAGCAAAGTGGTGCTTCGATCCCTTCGGAACCCATGGTTTCGACCTCATGCCTTTCGCATTCTATCCAATTCGCTACGTACCAATATATTGATACCATGCGCATTGGTTTCAATGGTGTTGAAGGCGGAGGGACATGGTCGAAAGCAAACCAAGGTGGAAGCAGGTGCCGAAAGCAACAAAACAGTAAAAAGAATGTAGCAAATAGTTCTTTTCACCTAACCTGCTTTAAGTGTCAAATTTTGATTGGTTGTCTCTTTTCTTTACCACTAAAAAGTGCTGCAGTTTTCAGAAATAACTATTTGAATTATTTTTAAAAAGCCCCTTCTCCTTTTATAACCATATAAAACATTTAAGTCCCATACTTTAAATAATTTTATATATTCTTCAAAACACTTTGGAAAATTCTACAAACATTCCAAAAAATCACTTTTAATATGTTTCTAACATATATTAATTTCAGACCCAAACCATTAATTATTTAGCAGTAAATAATTTTTAATCCAAAATAACATTTTCTTTACTAGAAAATTCATATAAAATCCACATAATTTCTGAAAATTCTGAAAAGTGAAATCCATCTCCAAAATAATATTTCTGGCCTATATAAAAATTCGCAAGGCATTTGGATGTCATTTAATAGTGTTTTCACCTTAAAACATATCATAAAATCAATATGAACATACGTAAATCATCAACATGTATATATAATCATTCCATCATTCAAAAACATGGCAAATCATTGCAAACAGGTTCGGATTTCATCCTAAAACCGAAAGCAAAAGAAATATGAGATGTAAACATTATTCACCTTAGCTTTAGAGATTAAAGAGATTGAGATGTGAATGGATTTGATTTGATTTAGCTTTTTTCTTCGCTTTTCTTAATCTTCTTCCTCTTTCTCTTGTTAATGGCGGCCGACCTCAAGTTAAAATTTTTATAAAATGAAAATGAACGTGTAGGGGATACACGGCCAAGGGTTTAGGGTATAAAAATAGCCTCTTTCCTATTTTACCCCTCCTTTATTTCATATTAACTCTTACTTTAATTCATTGGTTAAATGGCACGGCTACCCCTTAATAAAAATCAAATCTCAATCCCATAATCAACACATTATTTTATTTAATTTAACTAATTAAATATCCTAAATAATGTTACCAAAAATTTGGGGTGTTACATGCCGATATAAACTTTTCCTCGAATCTAGCCTTAAACTGATCCCAAGTGAACTAATCCTTGGGAGTTTTAACTTTGAGGGCGTTCCAGCAACTCATGGCTCTTCCTTAAAGTTTCCTAGAGCCCAACTTACTCTTATGTGCATCCCCCAACTCAAGATCATAAAAGATGCATTCACACGTATCTAACCAATTTTGGATCTCCTTAGCTAGCTTCGTTTCTATAATTGGTTTTCCTTCGAGACTGGCAAAGTCCTTATTTAGCTTGGCAAAGTCAGCCTATGGCACTTGCACTAAAGCACCTCTGCTTAGTTGACCTCGAGCTCCTCCTTGGGAATTTTGCATCATGTTCATCATCATAGTATTGAACATCATCTGCATATTGAGGTTTGCAGCTGCCCCCAATGCCAACTCCAGTCTCGACCCCGGACATAGAGTTCCTAGCTATGTTCCTTGTATGCTTACTCATTCTTACAATCTGTGATAAGAATAATTATTCTCTAATAATGGAATAATAGCATAAATGGTACTCATGTGTGCAATGCGACTTACTACTATATTTATACACTATATAGTTTTGAAAACAAGAATATATAACATGTACGCTCTCTTATACATCTCGCGATCCATTCTAGAGTGATATCTCATATTCTATCTCTATGGATTCATGTATCAACTTAGGTCGTATCTTAACCTAAGCTTTGATACGAAATGTGATGACCATCTTATACCTTCTGTACCCAAATACCATAAATAAGGCAATGCAATAATTCTCCACCGATGTAGAGTGGTAGTCAAGGGTAAATAATATCAATCTAAAGCAAAAATTGTCGTTTATCTCAAAGCGCACATGATAAAACATAATAACTAACATAGATATAAAATACACGAGACAATAATTTAATTAAGTAAACCAGAATAAATCAGAATGCATCAGTTCATCACGGTTATACAAAACAAAGTGCTAATAGATTTTATACATTAAATAATAAACCCCAAAGAGACTATCTCTAATAAGTAAATAATACTTATAATATTGCATGACGGAATATATAACGATAATAGCTCCGAATAAGATATATGAAAGCGTAAGCCACCTACTCATGCAGCTCCATGTGCTATCTCATACATGTTATCTCTAATCTATCCATTTAAGAGTACCAGAGATAATAAGAAAAAAAGAAAATAACCTCAGGTCAAAAAATTCTAGATGAGAGTTATATAATCTCAAAAATAGGTATAAAAGTTAATATATCTTAAATGGGAACATGTGGTATGAAGAATCATACAGATCCATTCTTGCATCCAAAGAGTTAACACATAACATCAATATATGCTAATCTACCATCACGTCATATAGATATTCTGCTACTCAGAGTATAATATGGGGTGACTAGGTACCTAGCACCAAAAATACCTACATCATGTAACATCCATGGAAGAACATAGAAACCACCAAACAACCTAACATCACTCACCTAAGTACGCTGGATATATGATAACTCATATAATCACATCATAGATAAGAGACTTGTGACGACCGCCCATGACCCCTGCACCGAATCTAGAGAAAGTGCGCTGTAAAGTGTGCCAGGCGACCATGGACGATTGTCAAGGTAAGATTTAAAATGAAAGAATCTATCGTATTACTCACAACGCATGGACAAAATACAATAGAACATATGTATAGTGAAGCTTTACAGAACAAAATGACATCATATAAAACTCCATAATAGTTGAATACAAGCATCCACATAGTCAATACATCCAGCCTCACTACATATCTCTCAGAGAAAACAAAACAAAACAGCGGAATATCCAGTACATATAATAAGAAGATAATATGCAACCCTCCAGCTCGTCTTCGATATCAGCATCGTGAGAAGAGAACAGCACCTGTCACCTGCTACCTAGTCTGCCCGTCCCAAAATGGACGAACAGCCCAAGGCAATAAGAATTAAAACATAAAGCCTTGAGTCAGACAACAGTCTTAGTGAGCAGTAAATTAACTAACAACAAATCACAAGAGCATAAAGGAAAAGGAATAGGAATACAACCCTCCCACTCCAACCTCATTCTACAGTGATAGCCCCCGGACACACACTAAGCAGAAGCAAACATAGCAGAGCATACCATTTAAAGTAAAGCAATTGTCACTCGAGTCAAGAGCGATGTTTTCCAAGTACAAATCCCAAGGTCTAAAACCAAGGTCAGATAAGCACCCAGGAAATACCGCTCTTGAGACCGAATGACGATACAACCAAACATCCATGACTCGGCTATCACTGTTATCATTGTTGCGATATCACCGTTAATTGAATGACCGGCACATTCTTTCAGCCGTCCGTCAAGGGCTAATGGTAACCCCGGTTCTAGACATAACTCCCGCACGTCATCGTGACCCGTGCCTAGGATTATCGAATCTACCCAGAGTACTTGACCATCAACTTGGTCTTTTGGGCGTCCCCATGTACTCTTGCTTAGAGCATGCTAGAACCTTCAACAACGATGAGATCTCAACCTCCTAGTCATCCTCCTCGACGACTATTTCCATACTAGCTCAAGCGCCTCTCGAGCATCCATTATCCTCAACTCGAATCATATCACCGAGTTATCAACATGCTTGGAATGATCCCGCCTGGATTAGACCAAGTCTTCATCATATGATTGCCTCGCTTCATAACATCCTCACGAAGCCTCATCTCAATATCACATCATCAAATCTATGCATAAGAGCTTCATCATCCCGCTACATATGCCACGAGCAGCTTTCCCAATCCAAGAGCCTTTCCCTTAGCTTTTGAATCACCTTTGGTCTAAATCTAATCATCAATCATCTAGTTCATAATAATCAATCAAATCAAACATCAATCCAAGCAATCAAGCATTCAAAAATGATCTAAGTAGACAATTATAACAATAATGGCATTTTCGTAATTAAAGAGTTGAAAGTCCAATAAGCATGAAAACATGGATTATATCTCTACAAACTTGATGAATGAACTTGCATAGGTTAACATATGATAAAATGGATGCAACATCATCATGGACAACGGATCTACATGGATCTATACATAGGATGAAGAAAATGCATGGAAATCACTATTTTAACACCAAATCGAGCCAACAATCCGATATACTCCTTTGGATCCGTGTGAGAGATAATCACCACTCACCAAATCACCTAAACAACCTCAAATCAACACACTTCAGATCTGGACAGCGAAGGATGAAGCTAGATCTATCACAAATCCGCTTCAAATGAAGAAATCTCTCTTGAAAAGATGAAGATCTTCAATCCAAGCTTTTGAATCTTCAATCTCGATCTTCGATTTGGATGGATGGAAGCACTAGATTAGAGTGGAGAAAAGAAGTGAAGAAGTGTAGAAGTCGAGCTCTCAAAATGGCAGCACTTCGTCGCTTCAAAATCCGGATCCCAAAAAGTGAGAACAACCCCTCCTATTTATAGCTGAAAACTGGCCTTAAGTCGTAACTCGGCTATCTTCTTAAGTCGGTGCCGACTTAACACCATGCCGACCTAATGCCTTGCCGACCTAGTGCCTTGCCGACCTAAAAACTCATCTGCCTGCCGAGTTAACCAGCCTATACGACCTAACGACTTAACTGCCTCGCCGACCTACGACTTAACCAAATGACCGACTCAACGAAGCAGACTTATCATACTGCCGCAAAACCCAAGTCCTAAGTCGGTTGACGACTCAACAACAAAGCGCAACTGCGACTTAACACATAGGCGCGACTTAACTTAGGTCGTTGCCGACATAAGTGCCTTGCCGACTTAAGACATACGAAGGAATACAACTACGACTTAACTCGTAACTGGGTTACGACTTAACACAAGAGACGTACTGCCGACTCACAACTCAACACACGTTGCCGACTCAACTACCTACCGACTCAATTACCCTGCCGACCTAACACTTAACACCCAAACACTTAGGTCGCTCACAACATGTCCTTAGGTCGTTGCCGACCCAACTCTTAAGTCGGTCAACCCCACTTCCTTAACTCGGCAACGACTTAACAAATAACTGGTCAGACATACTAACTACTAAGTCGTCCAGGTCTTAAGTCGACCACTATCTTGACTCGTCAGCCGACTTAACACTTAACTCACCACTATCCTTAAGTCGGTTAAAACTATAAGTCGGTCACTTCCTTAGGTTGTTATCTCTTAACTCGGCAACGACTTACAACCTACGACTTAACACTTGTCGAGTAAACTTCAACCTACTAACCTAGCCCAGCTACGACTTATCTCCTTGAGTCCTTAACTCGCCCAGAACTCCTCTCCTAAGTCGTATACGACTCACGACTCATGCTAAGTCGTGAACGACTTAGGACTTAGGCAAAATTTGCCTAAAATCTGAAATGACTTTAAAATGCAAAAATTCCAGATTTTGACGAACTTGTCGATCCGTAAAAATACGGGTCGTTACATTCTCTCCCCCTTAGGAATTTCGCCCCCGAAATTCCAAGCAATCAAAAACTATTCTGTACGCCTACCATCCATAGCAATCAACAAACCATGCATCCAATTCTAACTTAGCGTACAGAAATTCTAAAATTAGAACAAGTTACAATATCGCGAGATGACACGACACCTTAGGGCCATACCTCGAAGAGTTCAGGATGAGCTGCTTTCATCCTCTCTTCCACTTCCCACGTACAGTCGTTATCATCATCACTCCATTGTATCTTGAGCAACTTAACTACCTTCCTCCTAAGCTGTTTCGTGTCGGTTTCAACAACACGAAGCGGCTTACGAGGTCTTCTATCAACTGGATCAACTTCTAAGTCTTCACAGCTATCAGCAGAAACCACTGTTCTCGAGTCGTGCACATACTTCCGTAGATACGATACATGAAAAACATTGTGCACACCCGACATCTTCTCCGGTAACTCCAATCTGTAAGCGAGCCTTCCAATTCGCTCGATAATCGGGAATGGTCCGACAAATCTCGGAGTCAATTTTCCTTTCTTTCCGAATCGAATAACATTCTTCAGTGGAGAAATCTTCACAAAAACCATATCTCCTACGTCGAATTCCAAATCCTTTCGACGCTTATCCGCATAACTCTTCTGACGGTCTTGGGCTGCCTTCATTCGTTGCCGAATGATCTCTATGCAATCCGAAGTCTGTCGAATCATCTCTGGCCCAAGCATCAGCTTTTCTCCAGTTTCCAACCAACATGTCGGAGAGTTACACGGTCTTCCATACAATGCCTCATACGGTGCCATACCAATGCTTGACTGGTAACTGTTGTTGTACGCAAACTCCACCAAATGAAGGTGATCTTCCCATGATCCTCCGAAGTCCAAAACACAAGCTCTGAGGAGATCTTCCAAAACTCGGTTGACTCTCTTAGTCTGACCATCTGTTTGAGGGTGATAAGCTGTACTCAAACACAACTCGGTTCCCAAAACTTCCTGGAAGCTCTTCCAAAATCCACTAGTGAACAATGGGTCTCGATCGCTCACTATACTCTTCGGAATACCATGGAATCGAACTATCCACTTAACATACAACTCAGCCAACTTTGATGCAGTCCTAGTCGATCGAACAGGAATAAATCGTGCACTCTTGGTCAAACGATCTATAATGACCCAAATCCCTTCATTCCCTGTTCTGGTTCTAGGCAATCCATCAATAAAATCCATCGACACTTGTTCCCACTTCCATGTAGGAACTTCTAAGGGCTGAAGCAATCCACTTGGCTTCTTCTGTTCAGCCTTTACCAACTGACAGTTCATACACTTGGAAATGAAATCTCCAACATCTTTCTTCATGCCTTCCCAGTAGTAGGTTCTCTTCATATCCCGATACATCTTATTTCCACCTGGATGAATTGTCAACTTCGAGTGATGACTTTCCTTCAGAACTTCACTCCTCAATTCATCTATATCGGGAACCACTAGTCGTCCTTGCTTTCGAAGCCAACCTTCTCTATCGACCTCGAATCCTTTATCCTTTTCTGGCTCCAATCCAGATTCCAATTCACGGATAATCTTGACAAGCTTATCATCTCGCTTTTGACTCTCGCCAATCCTTTCCACAAGAGTCGGTCTTATCGATAAGTTTGCCAACATTTCAGGTTCCAATTCGCATCTAGGCCTGAAGTCGAATCCAGCTAAGTATTCGAGACTCTTCCATTCAGAAAACATGGCTCCCAATCCTGCATGTCTTCGACTTAACGCATCAGCCACTGCGTTACCTTTTCCCGGAGTATAAGCTATACCAAAATCATATGATGCTAAAAACTCTAGCCAACGTTGCTGCCGAAGATTCAAATCCTTCTGGGAGAAAAGATACTTCAACGACTTGTGATCCGTAAACAACTCGAATCGAACTCCCAACAGGTAATGTCTCCACATCTTCAGAGCAAATACAACCGCCGCTAACTCCAAATCATGAGTTGGGTAATTCCTTTCATGCGGCTTCAGTTGTCGACTGGCATACGCAACAACTTTATTCTTCTGCATCAGCACTGCTCCAAGTCCAGTACCACATGCGTCGGTGTAAACCACCATCTCATCATTCCCACTAGGAATAGTCAAAACAGGAGCACTTGTCAGTCTCTCTTTCAGGATTCCGAAAGCTTGCCCACACTTAGCATCCCAACTGAACACTTGGTTCTTCTTCGTCAATCCTGTTAACGGTGCAGCTATCTTGGAGAAGTCTTTGATAAACCGTCGATAATATCCTGCTAATCCAAGAAAACTTCTCACATCAGATGCATTCTTAGGTCTAACCCAATCCTGGATTGCTGCCACCTTAGCGGGATCAACCGCTATTCCATTTCCAGAAATCACATGGCCTAAGAACCTCACTTCACTCTTCCAGAAGTGACACTTCGAAAACTTAGCCTTCAGCTGATGTTTCCGTAAGATCTCCAAAACAATATGCAAGTGCGTCTTGTGCTCTTCCTCCGTTCTGGAATAAATCAGAATATCATCCACGAACACAAGTACGAACTTGTTCAACTGATCTCTGAACACTCTATTCATAAGATCCACAAAATATGCTGGCGCGTTAGTCAATCCAAACGGCATTACCAGCCACTCAAAGAAACCGGATGGTGTCCTAAAAGCAGTCTTCGGCACACTATCCTTAGCCACTCTCAACTGGTGAAATCCCGTTGCCAAATCCATTTGAGAAAACACCTTAGCCTCGTGAAGCTGATCAAACAAGTCATCTATTCTCGGCAATGGATACTTGTTCTTCTTAGTCACCTTATTCAGCTCACGATAATCCACACACAATCTCAACGATCCATCTGCCTTGGTTGCAAACACAACTGGTGCACCCCACTCGGACACACTACGCCGAATGAATCCTTTCTGCAAAAGATCATCAACTTGCACCCTCAACTCTTGCTGTTCCCTAGGCGCCATCCGCCTAAGAGGCATCACAACAGGTCTGGCTCCTTCAACTAGATCTATACGAAACTCGATCTCTCTATGCGGCGGCAACCCTTTGACTTCGTCAAAGACATCCTCGAATCCATTTGCGATTGGCACTAAAGACAGTCCATCCCGTGGAACAACTAGCGAATACATGAAGCTCATGAAGACGCCTTCCTCATGCTTACATCGTATCACAATCTTTCGCCCTTCCACATTCCCGACTGTCACCTCCAGCCTCTCACAATCAACCTTAGCCGCATACTTCCTAAGCCAGTCCATTCCCAAGATAATTCCGAACCCCGCAAAGTTCAGAACAAAGCAATCACAAACAAAAGAGCAACCATGACTCGATACAACTAGACCACGGCATAACATACACAAACAAGACGAACCCCCAACTGGATTAGTCACTACCAATGGCCTATCAACAATATCCGGCTTCAAACCTAACCGGCCTACTAGTTCATTACAAACAAACGAATGCGATGCTCCAGTATCAAACAAAACTCTAACTGGAATACCACATAGGAAAAGAGTACCTTGAACAACCACACTCTTTCCTTTCTCTTCAGCAGTAGGAGCTTTCGAAGACGACGGAACAGCTCCCAAAGCATAGGCTTGCACAATCTGCCTGTCCTTCCTTGGTTCTGGGCAATTCTTCCTGAAATGTCCCGGCTTGTCACAGTTGTGACACTTCATCGGTGCCTTCGGATTCTTACAATCCTTGGAGAAATGGCCCTTCTGCTGACAATTGTAGCAAGTCACCTCGCCTTTCGGCTTCTTCTGGCCATCCTTACCCTTCTGCTGCTGCTGCTTCCTCTTCTGGTTTCCACCCTGCTGTGGTTTAGATTCTCCCTTGGTAGCAGCAACAACAGGTCCTTCCTTAGGAAACAGACTCTCATGCCTAAGAGCCTTCTCCACAAGCTTCTCAAATGAATCGTCCAAATGATCCACCAACTGTCTCCCAAGATAACTATCCAAACCAGTCACGAACTTCTCATTCTTCTGGTAAGCAGACTCAATATATGACCGAGCATACTTGGACAAAGCTTCAAACTCAGAAACATACTCAAGAACAGATCTCCCTCCCTGCTTGAGCTCCACAAACTTCTTGAACAGAACAGACTTCTGAGCTGTAGAAATGAACTTAGCTTCAAATCTAGCTTGGAATTGTTCCCAAGTAATCTCTTCCTCCGCAGTATTGATGGTAATAGAGTTCCACCAATCAGAAGCTCTCCCTTGAAGCTGCCTTGATGCCAACTTCCTCTTAGTTGCATCATCAATTCCCAAATCACCAAAGATCCTTCTACAAGCATCTATCCACCTCTGGACCTCAATGGTAGATTCTGTTCCCAAGAAAACCTTCCCTCCAAGAGCAGTATAATCCTTGCACAACTTAGCAAAATCCACTGGTTTCGGAGTTTGGACTTGAACTCCAACATCAACTGCCGCCCCCGGAACTGGTATCCTTCTCATGATCGAAGTCATCATAGCTTCGAACATGGCTGCATAATCAGCAGTCTCTTCAGTAGCACGGCCTTCCCTAGCAGCTGGTCTCCCTCTTCGACTCATTCTCAATATCTATAAAAAGGAATGATTAGAACATCTAGAGAAACAACTGCACAAAGGACTCAAACTCTACTAAGCTACTATATTATATATAGTAATCATCCATCAAAATACAATTACGTCTCTCATACGTAGTTACGACAGCGAGCGTTGGGTAAAATCGATTAACCAATGCTCTGATACCAAATGTGACGACCGCCCATGACCCCTGCACCGAATCTAGAGAAAGTGCGCTGTAAAGTGTGCCAGGCGACCATGGACGATTGTCAAGGTAAGATTTAAAATGAAAGAATCTATCGTATTACTCACAGCGCATGGACAAAATACAATAGAACATATGTATAGTGAAGCTTTACAGAACAAAATGACATCATATAAAACTCCATAATAGTTGAATACAAGCATCCACATAGTCAATACATCCAGCCTCACTACATATCTCTCAGAGAAAACAAAACAAAACAGCGGAATATCCAGTACATATAATAAGAAGATAATATGCAACCCTCCAGCTCGTCTTCGATATCAGCATCGTGAGAAGAGAACAGCACCTGTCACCTGCTACCTAGTCTGCCCGTCCCAAAATGGACGAACAGCCCAAGGCAATAAGAATTAAAACATAAAGCCTTGAGTCAGACAACAGTCTTAGTGAGCAGTAAATTAACTAACAACAAATCACAAGAGCATAAAGGAAAAGGAATAGGAATACAACCCTCCCACTCCAACCTCATTCTACAGTGATAGCCCCCGGACACACACTAAGCAGAAGCAAACATAGCAGAGCATACCATTTAAAGTAAAGCAATTGTCACTCGAGTCAAGAGCGATGTTTTCCAAGTACAAATCCCAAGGTCTAAAACCAAGGTCAGATAAGCACCCAGGAAATACCGCTCTTGAGACCGAATGACGATACAACCAAACATCCATGACTCGGCTATCACTGTTATCATTGTTGCGATATCACCGTTAATTGAATGACCGGCACATTCTTTCAGCCGTCCGTCAAGGGCTAATGGTAACCCCGGTTCTAGACATAACTCCCGCACGTCATCGTGACCCGTGCCTAGGATTATCGAATCTACCCAGAGTACTTGACCATCAACTTGGTCTTTTGGGCGTCCCCATGTACTCTTGCTTAGAGCATGCTAGAACCTTCAACAACGATGAGATCTCAACCTCCTAGTCATCCTCCTCGACGACTATTTCCATACTAGCTCAAGCGCCTCTCGAGCATCCATTATCCTCAACTCGAATCATATCACCGAGTTATCAACATGCTTGGAATGATCCCGCCTGGATTAGACCAAGTCTTCATCATATGATTGCCTCGCTTCATAACATCCTCGCGAAGCCTCATCTCAATATCACATCATCAAATCTATGCATAAGAGCTTCATCATCCCGCTACATATGCCACGAGCAGCTTTCCCAATCCAAGAGCCTTTCCCTTAGCTTTTGAATCACCTTTGGTCTAAATCTAATCATCAATCATCTAGTTCATAATAATCAATCAAATCAAACATCAATCCAAGCAATCAAGCATTCAAAAATGATCTAAGTAGACAATTATAACAATAATGGCATTTTCGTAATTAAAGAGTTGAAAGTCCAATAAGCATGAAAACATGGATTATATCTCTACAAACTTGATGAATGAACTTGCATAGGTTAACATATGATAAAATGGATGCAACATCATCATGGACAACGGATCTACATGGATCTATACATAGGATGAAGAAAATGCATGGAAATCACTATTTTAACACCAAATCGAGCCAACAATCCGATATACTCCTTTGGATCCGTGTGAGAGATAATCACCACTCACCAAATCACCTAAACAACCTCAAATCAACACACTTCAGATCTGGACAGCGAAGGATGAAGCTAGATCTATCACAAATCCGCTTCAAATGAAGAAATCTCTCTTGAAAAGATGAAGATCTTCAATCCAAGCTTTTGAATCTTCAATCTCGATCTTCGATTTGGATGGATGGAAGCACTAGATTAGAGTGGAGAAAAGAAGTGAAGAAGTGTAGAAGTCGAGCTCTCAAAATGGCAGCACTTCGTCGCTTCAAAATCCGGATCCCAAAAAGTGAGAACAACCCCTCCTATTTATAGCTGAAAACTGGCCTTAAGTCGTAACTCGGCTATCTTCTTAAGTCGGTGCCGACTTAACACCATGCCGACCTAATGCCTTGCCGACCTAGTGCCTTGCCGACCTAAAAACTCATCTGCCTGCCGAGTTAACCAGCCTATACGACCTAACGACTTAACTGCCTCGCCGACCTACGACTTAACCAAATGACCGACTCAACGAAGCAGACTTATCATACTGCCGCAAAACCCAAGTCCTAAGTCGGTTGACGACTCAACAACAAAGCGCAACTGCGACTTAACACATAGGCGCGACTTAACTTAGGTCGTTGCCGACATAAGTGCCTTGCCGACTTAAGACATACGAAGGAATACAACTACGACTTAACTCGTAACTGGGTTACGACTTAACACAAGAGACGTACTGCCGACTCACAACTCAACACACGTTGCCGACTCAACTACCTACCGACTCAATTACCCTGCCGACCTAACACTTAACACCCAAACACTTAGGTCGCTCACAACATGTCCTTAGGTCGTTGCCGACCCAACTCTTAAGTCGGTCAACCCCACTTCCTTAACTCGGCAACGACTTAACAAATAACTGGTCAGACATACTAACTACTAAGTCGTCCAGGTCTTAAGTCGACCACTATCTTGACTCGTCAGCCGACTTAACACTTAACTCACCACTATCCTTAAGTCGGTTAAAACTATAAGTCGGTCACTTCCTTAGGTTGTTATCTCTTAACTCGGCAACGACTTACAACCTACGACTTAACACTTGTCGAGTAAACTTCAACCTACTAACCTAGCCCAGCTACGACTTATCTCCTTGAGTCCTTAACTCGCCCAGAACTCCTCTCCTAAGTCGTATACGACTCACGACTCATGCTAAGTCGTGAACGACTTAGGACTTAGGCAAAATTTGCCTAAAATCTGAAATGACTTTAAAATGCAAAAATTCCAGATTTTGACGAACTTGTCGATCCGTAAAAATACGGGTCGTTACAAGACTACTCAACATCTCGATTTCCTAAATACCTAAATTTGTGCCACTTCATTGACTAGAAAACTAAATGCACATCAAAACTTTTTATGGTATATGGATCGTATCAAAGATTTGGGATCACGTCAAAAATCTAGGAGAACATCTTCACATACCCCTTCTTTACGAATAGACATCGAAGCCTCTGGGTTATCCATGATCCCTTCGCATATGTCCCATGGTAGAACACATCATACATTCCACTTATCAAGTTCCCATCATATAACTTGCCTCCCTCGACTGGTGCCAGGTATGGCAAACAATTCCTGTTTGAAGCGTTCCATCTAAAAAGCTTACATCATCGAGCCGTCGAAGTTTGGATCATCTCTGACCTTCCCATAAAAGCCATAGAGTTTCCTTTTGTATGCCCTGAAGTAAACCAACAAACCTATCATGTCATCCTCGAAGTAAAACCCATGTTTTCTCATGTCATTCTCATCATTGTTGGATCGATCGCTGATAGCCATATCTCATGATCCACTCATCCAAACTTCAAATGATCGATTATGTAGGCTACGTCATGCTAAGATTCCCCAAAAAAATTCAAATCGATCGATGGTGTGGTGATCTATCGGTGTCTATCGATCCCTGCCCATACTTAGCCATTTTTAGAGTTTACTCAAGTCATTCCCGAAAACATCTCCATAACTTCGCCCCGAAGTCAGGTTGAATTTCAATACTTCTTGGATCAGTCAGCAGTGGAACGATTAGTAGTTGAACTCTTCCACATTTCTCCATCAAAACCTCAAACTAGATGTCACATCTCCCTTGTACTTACGTCATTCTAGCTTACTTCCTTAAGTGTAATATTGCACTTTTCCCTTTATACAATTTATCGGTATTGACCCATATCAGTCTGTACCGATCGATGCAACTTCGCCAAAATTTTGGTAGTCGTTTTCTAACTTCCTACATTGATACACTTTCCATTATGTTGCTCCATTTCACATGTAATCATCTATTCTACATCGATACGTCCCTTACTGCTTTAGGTCCTAACTACCTAAGTTTTGTTACATCAATTTAGATCTTCATCATTTTGTAACCATCTTAATGACCCATCATCATAGTAAATCATATGCACATGATCCCTTTCTTATTGAACGACATATCTCAATTTCGCTATCATTAAGCATTTTCAAACAATACCTCCATATAAGCATACATATAGAAAAAAACACCACTATATTCATACAATACGATACATATAGCAAGCAAGTCCTAATATATCATTTATATTATCATTCAAAGCATAAATTTATGAAAATTAAATTCGTCCATAAATCATTGATCAAGTTAAAGATTTTTTAGATTTAATTTTTTTTCAAAAATACATTTTTAATATAGTTTAGAACGTTTGTGAGATGATAGAGTACTCACCTTTTGCTATGTAATCAACCAAAGTACTAAAAATAAGCTAGATCTGATCCAAACATTAATCACATATTTCCCAAGGCACCTAATTTCGATATCTAATGATTCTCTTGCTAATCTCTATGTCAATGACTTTTTAATTTCTTAATTATGTTAGATTTAATATGGATCCAATGGAGTTTTGATAAGAAGAGTTTTTTGGAGGTTGAGATGTTTTTAGGAAGAAGATAAGTGATTATCAGCCAATGGAGGTGCTGCAATGAACCCTAATCCCGGAATCATTAGTAGGCCAAATTACGGACTCCAGTTAATTACAACTAATTTACCTAAAAATCGTCTAACTTAAAATGGTCATCTCTTCTAAATTGCAAGGCCAAAAATCTATTATGACTACTCTACGGATAGAGAAACCATCAAATCTTCCGTTTAGAAGTGGTTTAAGACACTAGTTTGGCTTTCAATAAAATTTATAGCTCTTACAAGTTTTTAGGATCAGAATCATCCATAATTAGTTATAGTGGTCAAAAATTTCAATACCGAACATTTTCCATAGTTATAGTTTATTTGGACCCAATTTGTTCATGAAAATAATACTTTTGTGATAAAAATGTAGGTCGTTACATGAGAGCTTTGCTTTACTCAATGCAGGTACCTCGCACTAAACTGAGACAAGATAAGTTTAATAAAATCATCAGTTGAGCCTGAAATATCATCTATCTATCTATATATCTATCACTTAAATAGGAAAATAGAAACCAAAGAATTGTCTGTGCGACACGTGTTCTGCATACGATAATTTGTAACATATTTTTTCATATCCCGTATAGTTTTATTCCTCACTTTCGTTGGTTACTCCAACCGCTACTTCGCGCGCGCTCTCTCTCTCTCTCTATCCCTCCTTTAGTCTCAGCCATCTTCATGAAATTCAAATTCATTTTGTTACTCCTACTGTCTTTTGATTTCTCTCTTAATCCTTCATCATTCTTCAAATCCTATTTATAGCGCCTCAACTTTCACGAAACAGTGAGTAGATCTAGAGTTTCAAGATGGATCTACGCTTTGGCACTACAAGAATTACATTGATTTCTGACGGCTAAAAGCTGTCGGCGGCCGTTGGTAAGCCATCGAAAACCGTGGGAAAGGCCGTCAGAATACGAATCTCGTTTAGTAACGCTTTTCGCCGTCATCGGCGACCTTTTTTCGACGGCGACTAACGACAATTTGGGTCGGTTTCCGACGACCATGTTGGACACGTGGCAAATCAGAATGACCAAATTGCTGTCCAAAGCCGTCGGAAATGGTCGAAATCTGCCGTAGAGAGCCATCGGAAACCGTTGGAATATGATGACTAATATGCCATTAGAAACCTGGCTTCATTTTTTTTCTATTTTTGAGCCTGCCGCCTTCTAGTCACTGCACATCCGTCAATACACATAACAGCTCCATTTCGAGCATATATAAACCACTAATCATATAAATAACCAAACATAATATTCAAACTAAAAAATCCATATCCAAATCCAACATAATCCAAAAAATCCACATCCAAATCCAACACAATCCAAAAATCAACATCCAAATCCACATAAGATAATATACAATCCATCAAAATGTATCAAACACATCCACACCCACTCGAAGTGTATATATACAGACAAAAAAACTTAATAAAACATACCTATCATCACTCATCATCCCCTGCAGAACTACCATACGAAGGAAACCTCCCATGCGGCTCCATATACTCCACCAAGCGCTGGTTCAGCTGCTCCATCTGCACAGCACGACGGCGATCATGCTCCTGCATCTGGACGATCTGGGCTTGTAGCTCTACAATTTCTTCTTTGTCTTGAGCCATCTTATACACCTTCTGAGATGTCCTAGCCTGCGAATAAAAACAAATTGTTATAATGCCTCCAACATCATAAACGCAATTTACCTAACTTTAATTGAAAAATATGCAATATTTGAATTTAGTTTATTTTTTGAAAATTACCGCTTGGTTCCCAAATCCATAGCGCTTGCTATGGGATGGTGGATCTATGATAGACTCGAAAATAGCGTCCTCCTTATCAACAGTCAACTCATCTCGTCTTGTCTCAGCCAGCAGATGTGCCCATGCTTCCTGGAACTTTTGCTGTAATGCAAAATATAATTGAGTATAAATAACAGTAATTAAAATAACACTAATAATTTTTAAGTAGACTAATTGCTATACTAAATAAAAAAACGTTGGAATGGTCACTGGTATAAATAACACTTATAACTTAAAATATAAAAAGTTGGACTAATAGCTATACTAATTATAATATACTTACATAGGCAGCAATCGCTTCATCATCCTCCCATGAGTATACGACTGAGCCCAAACCGTCAGTCTTCTTCAGGGCATGTGTATGAGCAAAAACATCCTAATACGACACAGCACTCCCGAGTGCTCTTTCCTGAAATATGAATATATGTATATATATATATATTATATTGTTCATTAATTGTCTATTAACAACTTATAAATTAAAATATAAAAATGTGAGTATAAAAATTTACCAAATCCTCGCGATGATGCTGGAATGACTTGGAACCACCGCGATGTGTGACGGGATTCTTGTTTCTGTTTGCGGAGTTCCTATCTAACTCCCTCTGCAACTTTAAATTGAAAATAACATTTTACAGTTCTAAATTATGTATTAAATACACGCAACAATTTAAAGTAATTAATATGTGGTAAACTTACCTGGAACTCCTCATTGTTCCACCATGCGACCCAGGCCTCCCACATGCTAGCACTCATCCAATTCGGTTTTTTTCCTGCTCTTCTCATAGCAGACACTGTGTCCCTATAATTTTTGGCAATTTTACTATTCCAATGGCACTGCACCAGGGAAAGATCAGTCTCTTGTAAGTCCACTGAACCCTACATGTTGAAAAAATGAAAGTTATACATTTTTATAAATAGTCTACAATATATAAAGTGAAGTAGGATCAAATAGAAAGTTCAAAATATAAATTTACACTTACCAGGAAGTCCTGCCAAATGCTCTCTCTGACATTATAGGGTATCTTGCTCCACTAGGACCAGCAGGCAGTCATCCTGCATTTATTTGCCTATCTAGATATGGAGAGCACTGTAGCTGATGGCTCGAGCTCGAAGCCACTATGTCAAAAAGAAACAAACATTTAATAAAGCAAGACTAATATATAATAGATCGTACAGAAAAATATTGTTAATACTGAAATAAATTTAATACTTACGATCCATCAGCTTTGGCCTGCAACCAGATTGCAGGAAGTGCTGCCTCCTGTGATTGGCCACTACCATTACCAGCTGGAGGCGCACCAGTCCCTCTCTGAGAAGAAGAGGGAGATCCTGTATGGGAAGAGCTACGTCTATGAAAAAAAGACATATGTATATAGTACCTGTTACAGACATATCATATATGAGAAATATATCATTTAATTATGTGAAACATACATTATGGCAGAACATAAAAGGATTATGTGAAATAGATTAAGACAAAACATATCATTAGCAGAACACGTCATTTTTAATGAGAAAATGTAACATAAATAAACATAGAAATTACCTTCTCCCGAACTGTAGATTATTAATCCGTCCTCGTCGTTTTCTGATTCAGACTCTGTTTCGTACTCTATGTTTTGTTCCAACATGCGACCCAGGCCTCCCACACGCTAGCACTCATCCAATTTGGTTTTTTTCCTGCTCTTCTCATAGCAGACACTGTATCCCTATAATTTTTGGCAATTTTATTGTTCCAATGGCACTGCACCAGGGAAAGATCAGTCTCTTGTAAGTCCACCGAACCCTACATGTTGAGAAAATGAAAGTTATACATTTTTATAAATAGTCTATAATATATAAAGTGAAGTAGGATCAAATAGAAAGTTCAAAATATAAATTTACACTTACCAGGAAGTCCTGCCAAATGCTCTCTCTGACATTATAGGGTATCTTGCTCCACTAGGACCAGCAGGCAGTCATCCTGCATTTATATGCCTATTTGGATATGGAGAGCACTGTAGCTGATGGCTCGAGCTCGAAGCCACTATGTCAAAAAGAAACAAACATTTAATAAAGCAAGACTAATATATAATAGATCGTACAGAAAAATATTGTTAATACTGAAATAAATTTAATACTTACGATCCATCAGCTTTGGCCTGCAACCAGATTGCAGGAAGTGCTGCCTCCTGTGATTGGCCACTACCATTACCAGCTGGAGGCGCACCAGTCCCTCTTTGAGAAGAAGAGGGAGATCCTGTATGGGAAGAGCTATGTCTATGAAAAAAAGACATATGTATATAGTACCTGTTACAGACATATCATATATGAGAAATATATCATTTAATTATGTGAAACATACATTATGGCAGAACATAAAAGGATTATGTGAAATAGATTAAGACAAAACATATCATTAGCAGAACACGTCATTTTTAATGAGAAAATGTAACATAAATAAACATAGAAATTACCTTCTCCCGAACTGTGGATTATTAATCCGTCCTCGTCGTTTTCTGATTCAGACTCTATTTCGTACTCTATGTTTTGTTCCAACATGCGACCCAGGCCTCCCACACGCTAGCACTCATCCAATTCGGTTTTTTTCCTGCTCTTCTCATAGCAGACACTGTATCCCTATAATTTTTGGCAATTTTATTGTTCCAATGGCACTGCACCAGGGAAAGATCAATCTCTTGTAAGTCCACCGAACCCTACATGTTGAGAAAATGAAAGTTATACATTTTTATAAATAGTCTATAATATATAAAGTGAAGTAGGATCAAATAGAAAGTTCAAAATATAAATTTACACTTACCAGGAAGTCCTGCCAAATGCTCTCTCTGACATTATAGGGTATCTTGCTCCACTAGGACCAGCAGGCAGTCATCCTGCATTTATATGCCTATTTGGATATGGAGAGCACTGTAGCTGATGGCTCGAGCTCGAAGCCACTATGTCAAAAAGAAACAAACATTTAATAAAGCAAGACTAATATATAATAGATCGTACAGAAAAATATTGTTAATACTGAAATAAATTTAATACTTACGATCCATCAGCTTTGGCCTGCAACCAGATTGCAGGAAGTGCTGCCTCCTGTGATTGGCCACTACCATTACCAGCTGGAGGCGCACCAGTCCCTCTCTGAGAAGAAGAGGGAGATCCTGTATGGGAAGAGCTACGTCTATGAAAAAAAGACATATATATATATAGTACCTGTTACAGACATATCATATATGAGAAATATATCATTTAATTATGTGAAACATACATTATGGCAGAACATAAAAGGATTATGTGAAATAGATTACGACAAAACATATCATTAGCAGAACACGTCATTTTTAATGAGAAAATGTAACATAAATAAACATAGAAATTACCTTCTCCCGAACTGTAGATTATTAATCCGTCCTCGTCGTTTTTTGATTCAGACTCTATTTTGTACTCTATGTTTTGTTCCTCTGTAGTCTCAAATGATTCTATTAATGCATTTGACTCATCGTTTAGAGGTCCAAAATCGATTTGATTGTCGGTTATTATTATTCCAATATTTTCCTCGATATCTTCTTGATAATCTTGTTCGTTTGGAATATTATGTCCATCAAATGTAAATCTTGCCTCTGTTTTAAAAACAGCCGACCAATCTGCTTTATCTCTTCGTAGAGATGGGTACGGAGCGTAATAAACTTGAAGAGCTTGTTTGGCAAGTATAAAAGAATCATACTTATAATAACGCGAGATATGCTTTATTTCTATAAGATTATACTTTGGGTGCACGTTGATTCCAGAACCTAGAACGTTGCTGAACCAGTTGCATTTAAACAAAAAAACTTCTTCTGTGTGTCTTGTGAAATATTTCAATTGCAAAACCTGGATCAACACGCCATAAAAATCATTTACACGATCATTTGGATCATCATTACCTTTAACAAACCGGTATTGTTAGTTAATTTTTCAGCACCGTATTCTTTGGTGTTAAATTTATATCTATTAACGAAGAATATTGGATGGGTCTTGACTTTCCTTTTTGATCCCATAGCTAATTGTTTCAATCCTTCGTCGACCACACAATTTGTCGTGTCGTAAACATAATTTGAAAACCAAGTAGCAAAATCTTTGCCGATATCGCCATTTGGATGTTGTGATTCGTAACCGCTGCAATTATAGAAGAAATGCATATGTGTATATACACATATGTAGATGATATAATGCATTAAGAAGAATATATGTATATTACCTATCAAATGGTGCAACTTCAGCACAATTGAGAAGAATATATGTGTGTGCTACATGGTAATCTCTATCATCCAACCATAATTCCACACATTTACCAGCAGGTCGACCATGTTTTTTAAAAATAGATAAAGTTGCTTGATAATCATCTTGATCAATGCCTTCATCATTACGCATAGCACTTTCAAACGATAAATTCACATTATCACTAAAATAATGAGAGAGAAAAAATGAAGCTTCTTCTTCGATATATGATTTGCAAATCGAACCTTCAACTCATGCTTTCTGTCTCACTTTTTTCTTTAGATGATTTAAGTACCTATTAAGAATTATTCCAAATTAAAATTTATTTATACATGTAATTAAACTAATATTTAACGTACTAAACATTAATACCTCTCAAATGGATGCATCCATCCATATTGCATAGGCCCTCGAAGACGTGCTTCAGATGGAAGATGAATAGGTAAATGCTCCATTACATTGAATAAACCTGGAGGAAATATTTTCTCTACTTTGCAGAGTTGTGTAGGGATTTCTTGCTCAAGTTTATGTAGACGATCAACTTTTAACGTAGTAGAACAAAGCTCCTTATAAAACAAACTAAGTTCTGTTACAACCGTCCAAACTTTTACGGGCAACAGTTCTTTAAAAGCAACGGGTAACAAATTTTCCATCATAATATGACAATCATGGCTTTTCATCCCACTAAGTCTGTTGTTCTTATAGTCGACACATCTACCAATATTGGAAGAAATACCGTCAGGAAATATTAATCCTTCCACCTATTTTAAAAGTATTTTAACTTGGTTATTGTCTAGCTCATAGCATGCTTTTGGTTTTTTTGTCTCATTTGGCTTGATATGAAGCTCAGGGCGATTACATATTGCTTCGATATTGCATCTTGATTTCAAATCATCCTTCGTCTTCCCCTTAACATTCAAAATTGTATTAAAAATGTTGTCAAACATGTTTTTCTCGTTGTGCATCACATCAATATTGTGATGAAGTAGTAGATTTTTCCAATAAGTAAACTCCCAAAATATACTTTGTTTGCACCAATTATGAATCGTTGATTTACCTTGAGTTTCAATTTGTTCTCTGATTTCATGTATCTTTGGAAAATCCTTTACAATTTAATATATATCTTCGCTTGACCAAACTGTTGGTGGTTGCAAGGGCTCGTGTCTATTAGCTGTAAAGTTTTTTTGTCTCTTCTAAAAGGATGATTAATATGAAGAAAACAACGATGACAATCAAACCACAAAATTTTCCATTCATGCGATAAAAAAATGCTCGTGTTTCCTCCATGCAATAAGGACAAGCTAGGCGACTGGCCGTACTCCAACCTGAAAGCATTGTATACGTAGGAAAATCGATAATAGTCCACAACAAAGAAGCAAACATACGAAAATTCTTTTTTTGAGATTTCGTATGTTTCAACTCCTTCATACCATAGTGTTTTCAACTCTTCAATCAACGGCTGTAAATAAACATCGATTCCTTGTGCCGGATCATCAGGGCCGGGGATGACAATTGTGAGAAACATATATGGAGTTTTCATACACATCCATCGAGGTAAGTTATAAGGTGTAACGATTATAGGACAAGATGAATATTTAGAACCAAATTGAGAAAATGGTGAAAATCCATCCGTACATAAACCAAGTCTAACATTACGGCTCTCTGCTACAAAATCGGGATATTTCTGATCAAAATGCTTCCATGCTTCCCCATCAGCTGGGTGTGTTAACGTACCTTCTTCCTATGTTCTACCACTATGCCATCTCATATGATGCGCGGTTACAGAAGATGCATATAACCTTTGAAGCCTAGGAGTAATAGGTAAATAATGCATACGTTTATACGGGACTTCTTTTCCCTTCTTCTTTCTTGGTTTGTACCTTTCCTGATTACATATTTTACAATTCCTAAGATTGATATCTTCTTTCCAAAACAACATGCAGCCATTTAAACATGTATATATTTTTTGATACGGTAAACCAAAAGCTGACATAAGTTTTTTCACTTCATAATAATTTTCGCACATTAAATTATCGGGAGGCATATGCCACTTCGCAGCTTGTACAACAGCTATAAATCCAGCTTCTGTTAGGTTGTATTTAGATTTCATCGCAATGTATTCTACGATTACTGATAATTGGGTGCCGCTTGTACAGCCTTCCCAAAGGTGTTTCTTCGTGGAATCCAATAAATCATCAAAAAATTGAGCATTAGTGAACATTGAACGTGCTGCATCTTCAACCATATGTTCTATGAGATTTGTCATAACAATTTGATTACTCACTACCTCCTCTAACTATATAGGATTAGGTGTTACAAGTTCTCCATGACGATCCCATACCAAATAGTTCGGCACGAAATAGTACTGACACAAATGAACTCTAACCATTTCTGGTATCAAATGCTTCAACAATTTGCACCTACTACATGGACAATGGATTTCTTCATCGTTTCCATTATTACTTAAAGCGAAATCAATAAATACGTGTGCACCATTATTAAAATGTTCACTTATTGAACCTCCAAGTTTCCTTCGTTGTTGATACATCCAGCTTCGATCAATAAAATAATTGATCATCTCTCCTACTAATTAAAAAATATGATATAAATTAAAACCACATTGACAATTTATTTTTCAATACAATTCTACTGTTTAATGTTTTATATTAATTGATCATTGACACTTTGTTGCTGGGTCATCCTAATTCCCATTACAAACATAATAACGTAATTAAATCTCGTAAATCATTTCATTTTAAACGATTCAACAAAATTTCGGCAGCACTTCTCTTTTGTTCCCTGAGTTGTACACAATTGCGTGTACACAGAGAACATAAAGGAAGCGCTGTCGAAATTTTATGAACCGTTTAAAATGAAATGATTTACGAGATGTAATTACGTTACTGTGTTTTTAACTTGTCCAATACAGAGACAAATCCAACAAATATTATATATGATGAATATAAATGTCTGTTCTGTGACAAAATAATATATCCACATAACGATCATATACAATACTTATCAGACGGGGCCAAAAAACACTCTAAGGGTTTTATGAATAAAGTATGTTACATATTTCATATTTTTTTAAAATTGGCTTTCGACGTTTACATTAAATTGATTAACATTTAACTTAAGTTAAACTACCGTATACGATAGTTTATCACATAAGCACATGTATAAAAATTTAATTAACTAACCGTACGTATATAAAATTAATTACCATTTTCGACGTTTTAGAAAATGCATAAACTAAATTATGCTCATCCACACTAAATAACCCAAGTAAGGCGTAAAAGCACTAAATTATTCAACTAATGCACACTAATTTCTTATCAGACAAACTAAACAAGTTAGTATTCAACACTTATAGGATAATAACAGTAATTAACATTCAATAAACTATACTGCACAATCAATGAGACAATATAAACATTTAAACTAACAAATCAACCCTAAATTAACAAATTCATGAAATTAGGGTTTATGAATAATACCTAAAATAGAGGAGATTAGGTGTTTGGAGGAGATGAGATTCCGAATTGACGAATAAGGAGGCGATTTCGGCATAATTTCGGGCGTTGATGGTGGAAATGGAAATGGTGGAAGAGGGTTTGTTGATTTTGGAAGCAATTGAAATGTTTTTGGTTTGGTCTGGGGAAGAAGATAATCGTGATTTTCCGATGGCTACCAACGGCCGCAAACGGCAAAATTCTAACGACTTCCGACGGCTAATTATTTTATTCATAACAAAGTCCAGAATATACTAGCTATTGGAAGCCATTGGAATTTAGCCGTTGGTACATGTTGTCGGAATATACTATTGTTCTTGTAGTGTGGGTGATGGGTTGAATTAATGTATGAATTTATTTGAATATGTCTCTTAGATTTCATAGAAAACTTTTGTTTTTATTCTCTCCTTTGTGAAAAAACTAATTTAAACATTTAGGTTCTGGTTGCAATTCCTTGAATTGGAAGAACCCACTCTAAAATTGAGAGTTATTCATGCAATCTGCATATGCAAGTAGTGGATACATGGTTTGGAAGAAAATAAGATGAGTATCATTGTTATTATTTTCATGATTTAATTCCTCATAACTATCGTGCAATTTATAGTTTTTTTTTCACCCATATTCTTCAAAGGTTGAAATTTGATGTCGGTAATTACACCATCTGTTCATGCCTATCTATTTTTCTCTAAACCCAATTATAGAATTTACACGCTTTTCCACTTTATAATTTGCATTTTGTTCAGGACTATTAATTTATGGTTATCTAAAAGATTCTTTAATAGATCCAGGTTACAAGCATGTATATTCTTTTACAACCATATGTTTTTTCATTAAGGTTTACCAACAATATGCATCCCACTTAAATTCTACTTTATTCATTTTTTTATATAACCTGATTATTTGGGATATTTCTATTCATCCATGATGAATCATTTTTACAGTAGTTACTTTGAAAATTCATGTCTCATTTATGTTGTTATTTTAAACTATAATGTTTGTTAATAATCACAAATTAAGTATTTTATATCTAGTAACTACTTCTACGGGTACATTCTATCTCGACTTGCACTAGCTATTTTGAAACAATTATTAGTACCATTAATTATATCATCATTATCACTATTAGTTCTACTACTAAGGTTTACATTTTCCTGTTTTCATTTCTTTTGCATCTTTATGAAACTCATATATGCTTGCAATTTGATAATGGTATAAGATGTAGCTACTTTGTTTTGCTTTATTTTCATTTACATGATATTTTATGTTAAATATCAACTGGATTTAATCATGGGAAAAAATCAGTCATTTTTTATTAGCCTTCAGCAATTAAGATGTATTTCATTTATCTCGAACCTTTATTATTTGTTATAGCTTAATTACATCATTTATATACATCTCGTATTTATCTTAACTAAGCATGTTCACTTTATGAAGAAATTCTTCATATTTAGAAAGCTTGAGTTTATTATTTTGAGATAGTTGGAATTTATATTGACCGCATGCCTCAATTGCTATGTTACATATAGCTTTTGAAAGTAACTACACAATTCGTTCTGCAATATTTCATTTTTATTAATGATTTCTTAATTTCAATATCAGTTCGCATTTTCTGGTCAATTTTATTTGCAAACAAAATAATGAATGGTTGATTTATAGATATCGAAATAGCTTAGAGAAAATGGTAACACGGTTTTGCATATTACAATGATCCTCATTCAGTATTTTGGACTAAGACATCTAAAATTTATAGGCTTAGTCTGTTAATAATAACTTAGCCATGTATGATATAGATAGGAGTTTTTATGCATTATATTCATGATCTTTACTTACTGTACCTAAATAGAATTTTTTCAGTTTTAGAAAACGACTCGGTGGATATCAGTGTGTTTTTATCATTTCTTGTGTAGTATATGTTTTTACCCTTGAACCTACTTTCAATTACTTTGATTTCACTATAATAATATTTATAATTTTGGAGTTTTTTTAGTAGAAATTACACCTCCATGGAAATAAACATATATAGCATGACTGAAGTGGTACCTTAAGCTTTTGCTTGTGAAATTTGACTCTTAAAGGCAAGATGGACAAAAAAGAAGTGGAGGAGCTGTATAATTCTCTCCTTTTGAGTTAAAACTTGCAATTGGAAGTGTTTAACCTGGTTCGATCGACTTTGTTAGGTAGCTAACCATAGTTATCTATCAAAGTAAATAAATTATATATCTAAAAGGTTATTGTGACATAGATAATGAAAAGATTATTCAAAATGTTCTAGATAGAAGATCATAATCATCATAATTGATATCTGTCTTTTGAAAAAATGTTTTTATTTTATACAAACAAAAATTTTTATTTGCATTTTGTATTTACTTCCGACTTTTAGGCATGGCTTTATATGTACTAAAAGCTCAAAGGATGAAATCTGATTCTGTCAATTTGTAAGATGGAAAAAAGGTAATATGCTCAACCTTTTAGCTCTTTAACATGAAAAAGTTCAAATTTTACAGCAGTTTGATAATGTTTTTGTATCTAAGATGAGTAGACTATATATTTTAGTAAAGAATGATTGGTTTTCCTACATATCTTCAAATCATCTACCATAATCCAAGTCCGATGGCACCTTTAGATTAAAGCAACTATGAGTTTTTTTATGATATACAAATGCATTGGAAACATAAGTTTGTAGGCCAAAGGCATTATTTATACCTCACTAACCCTCCTTGCTGCTATATTTCGGAACTGAAACTCCATTCTAACATTGAATATATTGGTTCTATTTTACCATGTGTTACTACCGACTTTTAGGCATGGCTTTATATGTGCTAAAAGTCCAAAGGATGAAATCTAATTATGTCAATTTATAAGATGGAAAAGAAGGTAATTTAGTCAACTTTTTTGCCCTTTAATGCAAAAAAATTAGTATTTTACAGCAGTATGATAAAGTATTTGTATTTAAGATGAGTAGCAATGTATATTTTAGTAAAGAATTATTAATTTTGTTGCATATCTTCAAATCATCCATCACAATCCAAGTCCAATAGACCTTTAGATTAAACCAATTATAATTATTTTTTCATGATATATAAATGCGTTGGAATCATAGGTTGGTAGGTCAAAGGCATTACTTAAACCTCATAACCCTCCTTGCTACCATATTCTGAAACAGAAACATCATTTTGACATTGAATATATTGGTTCTATTTTATCATGCATTTGTATTATAAATAGTTTTTTGTGCAGCTTCAATTATCGTTGACTAGTAAACTTTACAAATACATTTAAGCCTTTAAGCATGCAAATGTCAACATTTCTCTATGCAAATTTGATCACTTTTATTATCTTATTTTGGTGTTTTTACGGTATTCTATTTTATCCATCTTCAAACAGTCTTTAACTTTATTGTTGTGTGTGTATATTTCAACATAATGGGGTAAATTATACATGTAACATCAAGTTTGCTAATTATGATGTCCAAATAACTCAAGTGTGTATGGACTGAATATGAATGATAATATTGCATTGATGCCTTAGATAGGGTTCTGATAAACACCTTGTGTGCATCAATTAAGTTCAACCATGACGACCAATATTGTCTGAATGATACAAATCAGTTCTCTCTTTCTTTTGCACAAGCATTGATCAGACACTGTGGTGGGTTTATTTTTACCTTTTATTGTTTGCTATATAGAAGCTTGGAAATTGGTAACTTTTCAAATTCTCATTTCGATCTGAAAAACACTATGATAATTTCATGGTTTTCATTTTGCATGCATGTTTGAATTAGAGAACCCGACTTTTTTTTCTTATTATTATTTAGATGATCATTGCTATTTTAACATTATTTTCCTTTTTCTAGCCTTTCAATATTTGATATTACTAACCAGTTATATTCTTTTTGTTTATGGACTATGACTATAGAACTAGCAATAAAGTAATTTCTATACTGTCATTTTTAGGATGCTTTGATGGTGATTGAATTTTCGAAATATGTTTCTTCATGACCATTAGTTGTGTCCCAAATAATGCATATTTCTTCATATGCATCATTCTACTTTACTGAATTAGATGCAAGTGGTAATTAATACATTTAATAGAAGATATAGTATTTTTCAATATACAATACATAAAACAAAATCAAGATGAAACTTTATTATATCATGACAAAATGGAATATGATGTACAAATAATGAAACCACATTAAAGTAATCATTCATTATTCTTCTTCTACTTTTTGGTATGTATACATTTTATTTGCACTAGGTAAGGTTTTACTCATATCCACAAATCATATAACTTAATCAACATTCCAATATTAATGGGTCAATACACCAAAAATCTTTTAGTCAATCTACTATGGATCTCCTCACGAGTTAATTATTGAAATTCTTATACCAAATAATTACAATATTATTTAATACATGCAGCATGTCTTTCTAAATAAATTTTTCCTTAACTCTTAATAATTTAATTAAGGAAAATAGTTTTTTCTAATTTAAATTTAAAGCTCATTTCGTACCATGATTCATAAATCATAAAATTAGAAGGATAACATGATTTTAAATTTTCCATATTCTCATGAAATACCTTCCATAACTCTTGGTTACATGTCTAGAAAATGAGGCATGCACTATTTTGCTTTTAACAAAAAATGCTACATTTTAATGCGAATCATAGCTACACACTGTGTTATTTATACTATATTATAATTTGGAGCTTTATATTTTGATGAATGAAAGAATATGAGAAAAGTGCATGAATTCTAAGAGGAGAATGAGAGAATTATAAGAAGAAATTCATGGACCTATTAATTTTCGAAGAGGACGAAAAGAATAAAGCCAGTTTCAAAGAATGCTTGGTTTATGTAAAGCTTAGTACTGATTTGTATTTATTAAATGTAATAAAAAGTGTTTGAAGTTGAAAATTTTAGATAGTGTTTGGTTTAAAAACGAATTTTGTGTTTTCGGTTTTCAATATGTATCTCAAATATAAGAAGAATGGAGGGACGACGGAAAGGATGAAAGAAAGACGGATGAGAGAATGAAGGAGATAGAGAGACGACAGAAGAATTGATTGTTTCACGTGCTTGTGTTATTTTCCAAAACATGAAAAATAAAAAAAAATTGTTTTCTATTTTGTATGTTAACTTCGTTTTTTAAATTGGTCGTTTTCAACAAAATAAATGCATCGTGTGCATTTTTGTATTGACGAAAACCCAAAGCTAAAAATAACAAACCAAACACTACCTTAGAAAAAATAAAATCGAAAATAAATTTCTGAGTTGGAGATCCAATGCTATATTTTCAGTGTAGGGATACACCAAGGGAACAACATATATAACAATGCATCAGTTTTACTAAATTAAATCACGTGTGATGCCTTTTAGACACCTAGGTGATCCAATTGGGTATCATTGTTTATTACTGTAGTTTTACTATCCACAAGAATGATTATATTTAATATAAAGTGAGACCATCTTAATAACGTGTTTTTCAACAAATTAAAGAGATTCTATATCAGTAAAATAGAAAAGCATATTGCAATATTAAATAAAGACTTAAAGAGAAAGTGAATTATAGAATTTACAACTGGGTAAAGCATTAATAAATCAACACCGCTTCAACTAAATATTCAAAAGGACAAAATCTATTATACTAAAAATACAAAATCAATTTGCACAAACAAGTTTCAGATCCATCTTTATATTGGAGTTTCTAATTGTTGATTATACAACAAGGTTTCTCATTATTTTCTTTGCTTTTCACGGTGCAATGTACTGTCTTTATGCATGAGTTTTGGATTGTTTAATATCACACTACATTATTTTCTATAGAAGGAACGAAAAAACTTAAGAAATTGATGTAAAAGGAAGGAGACAAAAATATGTAAAAAGAATACAAGTAAAATTATGTGGATGAACTAAATAGTTTTTTTTGTTTTGCGGAAGCCGTTTTACCCATTAAACTAGGGTGGATTAATTCAAATATTCCATGCATAGAAACAAAACGTACCTTTGCAATATTAACTGTGTGTAATGCAATTGAGGATTCCTTAGTAGAATCCATGGACTGTTCTTCAACTCAAGGTTTTAAATTCCGCCCGGCACGCCGAAATTCCGGCGATCCCGTACCGGTTTCGGCGTAGGCCGGACCGGAATTTCATCAAAATTTCGTTTCGGTGTTGAAAAAATAAAAAATTTGACATATAAACTAAAAAACGCCTCCATTGAAGAAAGCTTCCCTGATTCCTAGCAGTAGGGCGATGTTGACTTGGATTCGACCAGCAATTGAATTTTTTCCTCCTGACATGGATTTGTTAGATATTTGATTTGGGCATGGTTTTGTGAAATAAGAAAGGGAGAGAGAGAGAGTTGGGTTTCCAGCTTTCAACTTCGCAACTGTACTGTTCAAGAACTAGGGTATTTTTTATTTGGTGATACTTGGGCTAGGTTGGATTAATAGAATATATTAGATAAAATGGTTTCAAGCTGGTGCCAGCAATATATTTGTGTGTTTCTTTGTCAAATCATGTACCAAGCGTACACTACTATGGAAGTACTGTAAAATTTTGTGAGTACTAAATATATTTATTAAGGTCCCTTTGATAAGATGTCTTTTTACTTTTTGTTTTTTTTGAAGTCAAAACCTATTCGTTTTAACTTTTAGGAAAACTCAAAAATTAGTTTATTTAAATTGAACCAAATATATCTTTAGTGTATTTATAGAAAAATACACCGGAATTCTCAAACCAGAATTATAACGGAATTAGCGAAATTTCTGGAACGGAACCGAAAACTTCAAATTTCTCAAAGACCGAAACGGAAACGGAAAACAGAATTTTGAACCTTGCTTCAACTGCATATAGAGACTTCTTAACCAGCTCAAATGCCATAAGGAACATATCTATTTTACAAAAATCAGTATCATATTTTAGTTCTTAATTAAGCCTGTGATGGACTTATATCACAAAGTTATTTGTCACACTTTTCTAAAGTTGTAGAAGAAACTAACATTCATTCTCAGGTTGATTTCTCCCTGAAAAAAATTGAAGTCCAAAATAATGAAAATGGAGCCATGATAAGATAAAGAAGAAGCAAAATATAAGAAGAGAAGGCTCAGATTCTCAAAAATTGATTCAAACAACAAATATTTTGGCTTAGAGCATGTTTCAGTTGGTTGAGTAGGTATGGAAGATGAAGAATAGCATGCAAAAGGTGAACCAAGGGAAGACGATAATGGAAGAGAAGACCCAGATAATTGGGTAGAAGATGAAGTATCTTATGTACTTTGACTGTTTACATGATATATTTTAATGGATAGTATTGTTTATGTTTTTTTAATATTTCAGTTTGTTTAATAATTGCCATTTGATGGAGTATCGTGGTGCGTATGTTTTTTGTTTTGTTGCTGAGTTGTACCGAAGAAGTTAGTGAAAATTAATATGCATTAGTCTAATTGTTTTTTTCCATGTTTAAATATTCAAATATATTAAATTTGAAAAATAGAGTCAAAATAAAAAATTAAAATTAAAATTTATTTCTTTAATGTAGTAGGAACGTATTCTTAATATATTCTTTGCCACGTTATGTTGCACATCTTTAGTGCATCTAAAGTATTTTTAAGTTCATTACATTTTATTTGTAATTTAGCTAATGAAATTCCTATTCATACTTGAATATCTGAAAAATATATAAAAGTAAAATCTTTTAAACTTTGTTCCTCCTGTCTTAAAAAAGTCATAACTACACCTTTAATTTAAACCCTGTAGCCCAATTTGGGTATATGAAGAATGAAGGGAAGAGAGAGTTTTAGATTTAGTTCTGTTGATTGCCAGCCCTCTTGCATCATCCCATGCACTAGCTTTCGGGACTAATATTAATTATCCAAAATGAATCAATAAATGACTACATAAGCACATAAGCGAGTACATAAGCTACAAATTATGTAGTGCAATGGTCATCAAATGATGATTGTATCTGTCAGTTAATGGTAAAAAAATACAGTGATTTGAGTACCAACTTAGTTAAACCCACTTTAAGTATTTCAATGCAAAATCTATCTTATTCTACCATTATTTTATTTGGATAAATATTTGGTGTCAAATATTACCTACAATTACAATCATGTATTATAAAATGTTCCAAATTATAACTTCTAGAACTTTCCAAATTATAACTTCAGAACTTCCAATGTGGGATACATGGTTCAACACTAAACAATCATTGTATCTTTCTAATTTTTTAAAATTTCAATGATAAACTTTATACATAGCATTATACACGATGAAATTACATTTTTGACCTTTACAACTGTCCGTGTGCGTAGCACGGATCACGCGCTAGTTTAACTATATGATAAAAACAACATATGATTAAAAAAGATACACACCTCGAGCATCTTAAACATGATCAAGTCATCTCAAGGGGAATGGCTTCAAATGCCTGGAATGCAAAATTTCAAAGAATTGAAGGGCCCAAAGTCTGTCAAAGCTGCTACATGGTGCCCATCAACAATGTTAAAACCTTCAATTACCTTAATACAAAGACTAAAAAATAGGAACTAAGCCATTGATTCCTTTATCAAAGTTCCAAACAGATATCAATGGTCGATCTAATGCATAAGCCAAAAATAGAATGTAAAATCAATAAATAACACATAAATCTAGGCGACTCGTTCTAATCAACATGATTATAACATGTGTTCAAACTGTAATCTATATCTTGCGAATAATATAAACCCTAAGATCTAGAATTACATGATTATCACATATGTAATGAATTAATAAAACATACCTCCAGACATCTTGTATACGAATCAGCAATGGTTATTGTCGAAGGCTGTATCAATGGATAAAGGAGAATAGTTTCTCTCTCTTTTCCTATATTTTCTTTATGTGTTTTCTTATCTCCTTTGTGATGGGCAAAGGTTAATATTTATAGGCAGAGAGAGGACCAAATTTCCAGATTTGTAGACTTAATCTTGATCGTCCATCAAGATCAAGATGAGAGAAATTAACGCTCTAGATTATAACCGTTTTATTTATTAGCATATTAATAGGAAAAACCTTTAGATTCTATTGACCACATAATGAGGAAGGAAACGTTTGAGGAAGGAAACGGTCCATTAATGTACCACATAATGAAGAAGGAAACGTTTCGCATTAATTTCCTTACAAAACGGTCAAATTTCCTTACAGTCTCCCACTTGGTCAATAGTAAAATCCATTAATGTTTTCGTATTAAGGTCATAAGGCGCACATGATATGCTAAACTTTTCTTTAGTCAGTTATCATAAGTGTCTTGGCTAATCTAGTGGTCAATGGAAGTCATGACGTGTACACGTTATTTTGCAACATGCTTACTTTCATCTACTATGACATTGACAACTTTCATAACTAGACCATAAATAAGCATAACTTAATGGTCACATAATGTCTTGAAGCAAAAGACTGTTTCTGTTATCATTTATCTAAATGTAAATGTGTACACATTATAAAACAGAAATAAAAGATGTCTAAATTATTAAGATCTCAATAATTGTTATGTCTAGATAAGTACAAAATAAATGGCATAATAAGAAGATAATTAGTAACTATCTGCAAGACCCATGCTATCAGTATGTCTCTGAAAGGTCTTTAGAGGTAGTCCTTTCGTGAATATGTCTGCCACTTGTAAGTCTGTACTTATCGATTCAACAATAATTTTCTTTAGTTTAACATCTTGCTTCAGTAGTAGGTATTTAAGGTCCATGTGTTTGGAACCTTTGGTTATCCTATCATGCTTGGAGAAAAAGGTTGCAGCTTCATTGTCGCAGTAGACAGTTAGTGGCTTAGAGAAAAAACTTAAAGTGCCAAATTGTGAGACAAAATTACGCAGCCATGTTCCCTGAATTGAAGCCTCATAACATGCTACGTATTCAGCCATCATGGTGGATCCGAAAAGCATCTCAGATTTCTGGCTTCTCCATGATATTGCACCTCCACATAAGAGGTACACATAGCCAAGAGTGCAGATCCTAGTGTCAGGACATCCAGCAAGGTCTGAATCAGAATAACCAGTTACCTGTAGGTAACTTGATTTTCTATAGATGAGCATGTAATTCCTTGTTCCCTTTAGGTATCTCAGTACCTTCTTTGCAGCTTTCCAATGAGCGATTCCTGGGTTACTTTGAAATCTACCCAGCATACCAACTGCATGACTGATATCAGGTCTTGTACAGACCTGTGAATACATCAAGCTCCCTATAAGAGATGCATAAGGGTATTTGGTCATTTCTTCTTGTTCCATAGGAGTCTTTGGGCACTGCTCAAGAACAAGTTTGTCTCCTTTCTGAAGTTGGACAGGACTAGAGGAAAAATTCGTCATGTCAAATCTCTCAAGAATTTTATCAATATATGCTTTTTGAGACAATCCTAGAATTCCTTGTGATCTATCATGGAATATTTCTATTCCTATCACATAGGAAGCCTCACCCATATCTTTCATTTCAAAGTTCGTTGAGAGATAATCCTTAGTTTCACGTAATAAACCAAGGTCGCTGCTAGCTAATAATATGCCATCAATATACAGAATCAAAATTATAAACTTGCTCCCACTGAACTTGAGGTATATACAAGGGTCAACTATGTTTTCTGTGAAATCAAAAGCGGTAATGATTTCATGAAACTTTAGATACCATTGTCTAGAAGCTTGTTTCAGTCCATATATTGATTTCTTAAGTTTGTAGACCATGTCTTCCTGTCCTTCAATTATGAAGCCTTCAGGTTGACGCATGTAGACTTCTTCTTCCAAGTCTCCGTTTAGAAAGGCTGTTTTCACAGCCATTTGATGTAACTCGAGATCATAATGAGCTACTAATGCCATGATAATTATAAGAGAATCTTTCCTGGAAACAGGAGCAAAAGTTTCATTATAGTCAATGCCTTCTTTCTGATTAAAACCTTTGAAAACAAGTCTAGCTTTATATCGTTCAATTTTACCATTGCAGTCACGTTTGGTCTTGAAGACCCACTTACAACCGACTGCTTTATGTCCTTGCGGCAATTGAACGATTTCCCAAACTTGATTATTATCCATAGATTTCAGTTCATCTTTCATGGCATCAATCCATTTAATAGAATTAACATCCTTAATGGCTTGTGAATAAGAAATTGGGTCCGTAGTTCCTTCAGATTCTATTAGATGAAGCATATAATCATCAGGAATAGCTGATCTTCTTTGTCTATGAGATCTTCTTAATGCTAGTTCCTATAGTACTTCATCAACATTATGATTGGTGATAATTTCATTATGGATTTGTTGATCATTTATTGGGTTTTCCTCATTGTGAACAGGTTCAACAATGGGATGATTCCCAATATCTTTCGAAATAGAGGGTAAGATAATGGGTACCCTTTTTTCATGAATGACCACTTCTTGTTTTGTACTCCCACTGATTTCACCATTCTCATAGAATTTGGCATTGCCGGTTTCAACAATTCTTGTACTATGGTTAGGACAATAAAATCTATATCCTTTATATTTTTCTGGGTAACCTATAAAGTAACCACTGACTGTCTTAAAATCCAATTTCTTTTCATTTGGATTGTACAGTCTAGCTTCAGCTGGGCAACCCCAAATTTGGAGATGTCTTAAACTAGGTTTCCATCCTTTCCAAAGTTCAAAAGGAGTCTTTGGAATGGTCTTACTTGGAACTCTATTTAAGATGTAGACAGATGTTCGTAATGCATCCATTCATAATGATATAGGTAAATTTGCATGACTCATCATGGATCTAACCATTTCCATGTATGTATGATTTTTCCTTTCAGCTACACCATTCTGCCATGGAGATCCAGGCGTTGTGTATTGTGCAAAAATTCCAAGTTTTTGAAGAAGTCTAGCAAAAGGTCCAGGATGTTGTCCCGTTTCATCATACCTTCCATAGAATTCACCACCCCTGTCTGACCTAATGATTTTCACTTTTCTTTCTAATTGCCTTTTGACTTCAGTAATGAACACCTATACAGCATCCACTGACTGAGATTTTTCATGCAACAGATAAAGATAGCAATAACGTGAAAAATCATCGATAAAAGTGATGAAGTATTTCTCTCCTCCAAAAGTTGGAACATCAAAAGGTCCACAAATATCTGTATGTATTATTTCAAGAAGTTGTGTACTTCTTGGATGACTTTCTTTTAGTTTCTTTTCCATGCAGGGTGAGTTGGATTTCAGCATTTTGTTTAAGATGAAGTTTATAAAGTCCATCAATTAATATTCCAGAACCAATAAGACTAGAATTTTTAAATAAACTAAAATTTCCATTTCCAACTTCAAAAGAATATCCAAATTTATCAAGTACACTTACAGAAATCAAATTACGGGAAATAGATGGAACATAAAGAGTTTGACATAAATCTAACTGATAACCGCTATCTAAAATAAGACGAAAAGTTCCAATAGCTTCAACTGGAGCTTTATCTTTATTCCCCATGAAAATGAAATTCTCACTTGGGTTTGTGGTTTGGATCGTAATGAATCCCTGCATAGAATTCGAAACATGAACGTTAGCAGCAGTATCAATCCACCAAGTAGAAGAAGGTACATTAGTAAGATTTGATTCGAAATGACTTATGAAACCCATTAGGTTACCTTTCTTTTCGAACCATGCTTTGCGCTTAATGCAATCTGCCTGGAAGTGTCCAGGTTTCTTGCAGAATTTGCAGACATCATCCTTCTTTTTCTTCTTGGATGGTTGAGTGGCGTCATCAGATCTGGGTGGTGCTCTTTTATGCAGTGAGTTATTCTTTTTGCCAGCTTGTTTTACAACCCCTTGAGTGAAATAAGCAACTTTAATGCCTTGCGAGCCTTGCCTAGACTCCTCTTGAACCAGTTTGTTAGTCAATTCATTTAGACTCCACTTTTCCATAATAGTATTGTAATGAATTTTGAATGGTTCATACTGAGGAGGTAAGCGAGTGAGAATGAATTAGACGAGAAAAGCATCGTCCATAACCAATCCCAAGTTCTTAAGTTTGGCAGCAAGGTTAATCATTTCAATGACATGAGCGCCCATTGAGCGAGAACCATCAAACTTCATGGTTACAAGATCTGCCATAAGTTTCCCAGCAAGGGATTTGTCTGCAGTCTTGAATCGATTTTCAATGGATTGCAAATATTCTTTTGCGCTTTCAGTTTTCGGTAGAGAGGTTTTGATGTTGGTATCAATCACCATTCGCATAAACATCATACTGAGCCTATTAGATCGTTCCCAATCATCATGGAGTTTGTTTTCCTCAGGCGTACTTGTGTCAGTAAGTGGGGCTGGCTTTTCCTTAAGGAGAGCCATGTCCAGTTCAAGTACGCCTAAAGAAAACTCAACTTGCTCTTTCCATTCTGAGTAGTTGGTTCCATTGAGTTTGACGATAGACGTAGCGTACGAATTAAGGTTTGAGGGCATTGCAACTGCAGATATAAAAGAAATGTAGGCTTCTTTATTAGAATAAAACATAACATGTCATAATAACTGGTTAGGTTTAGCGCCTCCTGTGGGTAGGCAGTAGAACCATACTCATGAAAGAATAATAAACATTAATGTTTCATGCGTTATTGTGCAAGCAGCAGCCGCCTATGGACGGGACTGCATGCATCAGACCAGAGGAAACAAGGAAATTAAGTGCGGAAGCGAAAACTAAAACAAGAGATAAACATTAATGTTTTTTTTTTGCATAAACTTTTGTCATTCTTTCAAGTAATCCACAGCAAGGATAATAAATGTCTAGTAACTCCAAGTAAATTCCATGTATGAATTTAACATATAAATAATTATTTTGCAAATCATATATAGACAATTATCTTGCAAGTTCCAGGTCATGAATTTAATGTCAAACTAGAAAACAATTGTTTTCAATATGTATACTTTCTGAAAAGTATTCGCATACAATAAGTTGTTCCATATTATACAGTAGGTCAAATATTAAAGTAGAAAATTAAATTTTGTGGAAATATGAACTTTCCAGATCCAGATCTAAAATACAATAAATAGAACAATATTGATAATCATGATTACTGTAGGAACTTAAATAATATGAATATTAAACATTAATCATATTAATATTAATAATCATTATCATAGTAAAATTACAAACATCATATCATAGATCTATGGTAGTTTCGTTTTATATATTGATGGATAATCATGAATTCTAAAATAGGCTCTGATACCACATGTAATCTATATCTTGCGAATAATATAAACCCTAAGATCTAGAATTACATGATTATCACATATGTAATGAATTAATAAAACATACCTCCACACATCTTGTATACGAATCAGCAATGGTTGTTGTCGAAGGCTGTATCAATGGATAAAGGAGAATAGTTTCTCTCTCTTTTCCTATATTTTCTTTATGTGTTTTCTTATCTCCTTTGTGATGGGAAAAGGTTAATATTTATAGGCAGAGAGAGGACCAAATTTCCAGATTTGTAGACTTAATCTTGATCGTCCATCAAGATCAAGATGAGAGAAATTAACGCTCTAGATTATAACCGTTTTATTTATTAGCATATTAATAGGAAAACCCTTTAGATTCTATTGACCACATAATGAGGAAGGAAACGTTTGAGGAAGGAAACGGTCCATTAATGTACCACATAATGAAGAAGGAAACATTTCGTATTAATTTCCTTACAAAACGGTCAAATTTCCTTACACAAACTAGATGCATCAATCTTCTAAGTTAGCGATCTGCATTAATTCCAAACTATTATTAATAGAGGACCTACTTCCAAAGAAAGCATATGCGAGGGTATGAAAGAGCATCAAAAAAGGGAGCAAAGCTAGGCACCACATTTGATAATTTGTTGTATTTTTCTTGCAACATTCAGAAATCTCATTAGTGGCTTGCCAACTCAACTTTGTGATATTGCTACTTATGTCTATAACTAGGAATTTTTCAAAAATGGATATAGGGACGATCCCGAGTTACTATAAAATTCATGTTTTTTATTTGCTTTGGGTTTTCCTTTTTTTACTCTTAAATTATATTCTAGCACGCAAACTCTTGGTTAACCACCTAAGACCCAAGAGCCTCAACCATGCTTTCGGTCATTGAGTGTTAGTGTAGCCATAATTAGGCTAACAAGATGGAATATTCAAATTTCTTTATTGCATGATTATTTCTTGAACATCTCACAACTCTGTCATTCTAATGCCATCTATTGTACCTAAGCCTTAGCTAAAAGTTAAATAACCTTTATTGATCCTTAAGTGTGATTGCATATATAGGTGAATCATTAATTTTTATAAGGGACAAATGTTTTTCTACATGTGATAGGTACAGGGCCGGCCCAAAGGCAAGACAAGCGAGACATTCGCCTAAGGCAACGCCGCCGGAGGTGGCGGAGAGGGCAACAAAAAGTACCGGATGCTTTAAAAAATACTTATTTGTGAAAGTAGCAGGGCAACTAATCAAACAAATATCACGTAGCTCAGTGGTCTAATGTCTAAGTTGTATCCTCTTAACCTGGGTTCAATTCCTAGAGCCATTAATTTTTTTCCCTCATCTTATTTTTCCTCCAAATTTTGCCTAGGGCAACAAAGATAGCAGGGCCGGCACTGGATAGGTATATAATTCCAATCTTTCTTCCAAAATATATAATGTCTAATCTCAAGTGCAATATTGTCTACTACCTCAACTCTATGAATGTTATCATCCATTCTTTACTCAAACTCGATGTTCTCTTTCGAGCAACTGGTTCAATATGGCAGCATTCCTCAAAGGATTTATATTAAAACATTCTCAGTCAACCACTAAATCCAAGGAGCATCATTCCTTGGTTTAGATCTTGACTCAAACTATAATGAGTGAATTTGACTTAACTATTTATCTAGCTTCGAGGATCAAAGATTTGACATGACTCGATTTTGTTGGTAATAAGATTGAAATTTCTTAATAATTCTGAGAGTTAGAGGGATGATCAGATTATTATGGTCGAGTTGATGCTTTGTTCTTGTTTTTCCTTTTTGTGATGGATGTGATGCTCTTTCTTTCCACATTATATTTTAGTTCAAAGTTGTGTTTTTGAAGTTTTTTAAGTAGAAAAAAGACCTGCATAACTTACTAAATTAAACGTTAGAAAATTGTAACAAAATATTATCATTTTTAATGTAAAAAGTAACTTATATTTAGAGAAATTTTGGCCCACATTCTTATTATTAGAAAAGTTAAGGCCAAGTCTATCTCATTTAAATTTAGCAACATACATCCTATTTTTAAATTACATGTTAAAATTACCAAATTAACCTTGTAACTGCCTACAACAAAAAATTCACTTATTTTAACAAGTCACTCACTCTAGACAAAATTAAAAAATTGGATAATCCTACTCATTCTCGTTTCGACTTCATTCCAACTCATCTTTGACTTGTCTCCGACTTATCTTTGACTCGTCTTCGGCTCATCAATGATAATCTTGCTTCTCCGACAATAATATCTACTCACAAATCATATCGACGTCTATTGAAAAATCTAAAATGCAAATGAAAAAATTGAAAATATTTGCGAATTTGTATAACTAGAAGATCAGTGTTCTAAAACAGCAACCATTGACGACTACTGTTAAGAGCACTCAATTCCTTAAAGGAAGAACCTCAGAACATAGAATAACGGGTAAATAAATTGGAAATTCTAATTGTTCAATGCTATATTTGTTTAATTTCATTTTAAAATTTATTTGACATTGATTTTTAATTTAAAATGAAAAATATGAAAATGTATGCCATAATTCTTAGTGAAATTTTTGCCTTGCATAATATTTGCCAGCTATAGTTTTAGTTAATAATTGGTTGTAATTAGTACATACATTTATAGAAAAAACCAACCATGTCAAATATTTACCATAAATAATTTCTATTAATGATTGGTTGAGATATTAGAAAACAACTATGGGAAAAACTAAAAATGTCAAATATTTTCCATGTGCGGTTTTGGATTGTGATAGGTTGAAATTTTAATATACATTTACAGAAAAATTGAAAATGTCAAATATTTATCATTCATAGTTTTGAATAATGATGGGTTGAAATATTACCATACATTTATGGAAGGATTGAGAATGTCAAATGTTTATCATTCATAGTTTTAGTTAATGATTAGTTGAAACATCGATATACATTTACTGTTAAAATTGAGAATTACAAATATTTGACATGAAAATTTTATTTAAGGATTAGTTGATACATTAATATACATTTACTAGGAAAAATGAGAATGTCGAATACTTACATGAAAAGTATTGGTGAATGATTAATTGAAACATTAGAATACATTTAATGAGAAAAATAAGAACGTCAAATATTTAACATGTTAAGTTTTGGTTAATGATTAGTTGAGACATCAGAATAAATTTATTGGTAAAAATGAGAATGTAAAATATTTATCATGCACAATTTTAGTTGACGATTAGTTGAAACATTAATATACATTTACCGATAAAAGTGAGATGTTAAATATTTGACAGTCATAATTTTGGTTAATAATTAGTTTAAATATTAGAACATATTCACTGGAAAAACAAGAATGACAAATATTTGCATTACGTAGTTTAGGTTAGTGATTGGTATAAATTGTAGTATATATTAAATGGAAGAACTGAATATGTCAAATGTTTAACAAACAAATATTTATCATGCTTATATTTGCCAGTATTATATTGTTAATAGTGAAATAGTAACATAAAAATATTTTCTTGGCTAATATGCCAGACAAATATTTGCCAAGCAAATATTTGTCAAGCATATATATAACATCCAATCGAGTATATTGTAACATTCATAGGATCAACAAAAAGAATTGAACATAATGGCAACATCAAAGGTACAATAACAAAAATTCAAACAATTAGCTCATAAACAAGTTTTGCAAAAAAATATCAAACAAGACAACCTTTTTAAGATACATCTGCACGTATGAACCTAAATCAGAAGAAGAAACAGCTACAGTGCAAACTTAAATGACAAAAGTACAAAGTTAATCAACAGAATCATCTGACTTTGGAGGATTTGATGAAGATATCAGACAATTTATAATTCTTTCCAGTTTAAAAAGAAAACATCCAATGAGAAAAAGGAATTCAAAACAACGAGTAGTCAAGTAGCAAAAAAAAAGTCGCATAGAAAGAAGTTGCATAGAAAGAAGATATGTAGAATTAGCTTAAAAATCATTCCACACTTAATTAGAGAATTTAACAGAAAAAGTAGATGCTTCGCTAAGAACACGTAGCATAATTGAAGCTTACTCCATTCTACACCTTGGTCAATTTATTCTAAGAAGGAACTATCAGTAATGAAGACATAACAAAAGATTCTGCTTTAATACATTTGATCATACATGCATTTTCAGTGAAAGAATTTTTTTTCATTTTGGAAATTTGAAAGCGATTTTGAAATAAAGTAACACTGCTACAATTGTTGGATGGCAAAATGAAGATACCAAAATTATTATGGCATCACATTTAAAGGAAACCGATATGAACTCTAACATGGAGATATTCAAGCATAAGTATGTCAGTGCTTTGAAGATGATAAAAGCTAAAGAAATTAAATCTAGTTTAAAGGAAGCTTTGAAGGGAAAAAATTTAAAAGTTATAATATATGCAATGAGATTGATGATTATTTATTTGCTAGCAACTTATTTGCTCTCCAATGCCAACTCTATGTTCCCACTTGCGATGCTCCCATATGTTTATAGGATGAAACTAATCAATACAATTTCATGGCCAACAATAATAAGAAAGTATCAAATGGACCAAGTCGGAAAGAACAATGAAAATCCTAGGAAAATATGTCATTGTGTAACTTTATTGCTGTAATTCTAGTAACTAATTTTATTTCTTAAGTATTTGATATAAACTAACATTCAATCTACTATCTATATGTAGTATTGTTACTATGACTTGGTGAACATTATTTCTCCTAAAGAAAGTTATGATAAAAATTCTTCTACTATAGCAAAATGGGCCTTTCTAGAAGTCACTCCAAGCAAAATCAAAACACTCCTTGCCAAAATGTAAATATTACTTATACATATCAAAAGATAAAAACTGTAAAACTTATCTACCATAAAAAAGATTGGCAAATATTTACTAGATAAATATTTGCCAGAAGAATATATGTCATGCAAATGTTTAAATGACAAATATTTAATAGCATCTTTTTTCCATGATACAATATTTTCTTCCAAATAAAATTGTTCAAACCCTATTTTATGAAATATAGTATGTTGTGATGTTTTCCATTAACCGCACCAAAGTAGATGATCATTCAAGTTTTAGTTCATTGTCTATTTAGCATCATCCCCATAATATTCAGCATATAACATCATTCCCATAATCTTTAACATCATTACCATATCACTCCCCTTATCTGAAAATGGTCCAGACAAAAAAGGGAAATGTTTGATTGGAAAATACTTGCAAGGTAGAAACTAACCAATCAAATATTTTCCAAAATGAAGTTTGCTTTATTAACAATTGCAAGGCAATTATTTCCCATTCAATTATTTTAATTATTGCAAAAGTAAAATGTAATTATTTTAATTTGCGGAAAAAAGAAAAAGAAATATTGTCAAAGGAGATTAAATCCAAAAGGACTAAATAAACTAATAGAAATATTTCAATTGAAAGTGAGGAAAGAATCAATAAACGTATAAAGGAACTAACAATTACAATACAAAGGCTGAAAAAGGAAAACAATGCTTTAAAAAATAAAATTAAGACCTATAAAAAGAGAACCCATATTTTATGTATCGAAGGATCATAAAATATTGTTTTTAAATTCATATGAGGTCACACGACTCTATAACTTTGGGAAATGTTAACTAGTGACATTATTTATCCTTAAAAATTTTATCAGATGATTTTGGTCCTAAAAATCACGGACTACAATTTTTATATGAGTCAAATTAGAGGTTGAAACCACTTTTATTGGAATGAGATAATGGTTTCTCTTTTTATAGAATAGTCATAATAGCCTTTTGGACTTACCACTTAAGAGATATGCTCGTTTGAAGTTTGGCCAGTTTCTGGCCAAATTAGTTAGTAATTAGTTAGGCCCAGATTAGGCCTACCCATTTCGCGAATTGTGCCTAAGTAGGGGTCAGGGGATAGTTTCTAATCACTTTCCCGCTTCCTGACGAAACTAAACTAAACCTCCATTAATACAAATTTAACCAAAAAGCTTCACTTTTCCTTACTTTAATTAGCTTAAACACGTCATTAAGAGGTGATTAGCAAGGGGAATCAAGGGATTTCTATTTGGAGCACCTAGGAATTCGTGCATCTACTGTTTCATCTTTCATTTGCCTCTAAATTTGTGTAATTTGTTATTAGATGACCGATATTGCTTCTCTCACTATCCTATGGTTATTGATATAGTCAAATTGTGGTTTTTGAAATGATTTTTGAAGTTTAAATGTTTTAAAACTTAGATCTATTAGTGACACTTTAAAACTGAGTTTAAAAAGATACATTGGTATTTCAACCCATATTGTCATTTTTATATAAAATCAGATCTAGGGAGATATATACTTCTAAATCATGTTTTGATTGATCCTATGTATTGTTTGATTTTGATGTGGTGTTGTATGATGGTTGTAACGACCCCGAATTTTTTATATATTTAAATTAATAATTAATTAATTTTTGAATAAAATTTGTGAAATAAAACGATAAATGATTGCGAGTTTCCCCGATATCCAAATATATTTTGTATAAATCATTTTTATTTAAGAATATTATATATATGTGAATATGTATGTATTTGAGCAAATTTGATATAATATATACGTATATATTTGATTTGAATTTAAATTGTGAATAAATGGGTTAAAGATGAATTATAAAAATAATAATTTAAATTTGAAATAAAACCATAAAGCAAACAATTTGCTAAATTCTAACAATAAACTAAAATTTGAAATTCATTTATCTTATAAAGTAATATCATAAAGACAAAGAAAATGGGAAATAAATGTATTAGAATGTAAAAGAAAAACAAGTAAACAAATAATACATATTCAGGTACACTTGCAAATCAAGACAAAGTTTAAATAAATGCAAATATCTTTAGCACCCAATTTGTATCACTTCAGCCGAGTAAAACAAGGAAAAAAATAATAAGCATGAGGCTGCCAAAAGAAGATATGCGTATAGATAAATATATATATACTTTGTACAAGTCAATTAATGCCCAGCCACCAAACATGTTATCATCTCAGCCGAAATGCAGGCAAGTAAAAGAACATCGACAAAAGTGAAATATATATGTACAAACAAATAATAAGAATATTGTGAGTAAAGTTTGAAAAGGCAAAGAAAGAGACATAGAGTACTCATGCATTAAATGTTAGCAAAATTTTAGTCAATTCGAATTTGTATAAAATGTTTTCAGCCGTCAAAGAGCTAAGAAAATCTGCATAAATTATGAAACAAGGAAAACATATCCCTGTCCTGTTTTGTACAACCCATAATCAACCTGTATAAAGAAATAAATACACATCACCTAGTAATCTCATTTTCCATATATCAACTTCTCACTTCATTTCAGCTCGTTCATTCAAACTAAGAAAAACTGAAGTGAACTACAACTTCACTTTAAATAACAAATACTTCAACTTGAACAAACTTAAACAACAAGATATTAATACAAACAAGAAGATTTCAACTGGAAGTTAAAAGCTTGGATCAAAAGAAAAGAAATTCAACTTGAAGCCCTGTTTTCTTTCTCTGGAAAAAAACAACGGTGAGTAACTTTTAAATTTAAAAAATAGTTTTAAACAAAGTTTTGCTTGATGCCTGCGATAAATTTATAAGGAATGTTATGGTATGATACATGAATGTTCTTTGCTCTGTAAATATGAGTAAATGGTTCTGTGAATATGAAAATATATGCCTGTAGGTATATATTTGAACTCTGTGATGATCTCTGTCCAAACAGCAAAGCAAAACAAAAATTTAAATATCCTATTACACTCAAATTTAGGTCTTGATCTTTAAATAAAAAGTGATGATGGTAGTGTAATATAAATTTTAACAGTAGATTCAGGAATATGCATTAAGTAATTATCTCAAAATTTATGAAAAGACAGTGAACCTTTGAAATTGGGAAAAAACCAAATGTCTTAAATTTATGAATTGAATCCATGATTAGAATTGTGATAGTAAATGTTGAATTTAGGTGAAGAAATCTCAATTTTTAATAAAGTTTTGGGTTAAAATTCTGGGTTGACCAGAAAGTGATTTTTGAGCAACCTCCGGTGATCTAGGGGATCGAAGGTGTCGAGATTTTGTCTAGGGGTAGTGGAGCGATCGACGTTGCTAGGAAAAATACCCGGAGACGCTATCGATCATCGTGGAGGCGACGGGGAGAGGTTGAAATTTCTAAACCTAGTTTTGTCGAGCTAAAGAAATTTGATTCGTTCTTCGATTAGGAACGATCGAGTGCTACCAGATTTTAGGTGATGGAAGCTTGAACGTTGGCGAAGAGTTGACCGTAGTTTCGATTTTTCTGGTGGACGGCATTGCCTGAACAAGGCGAGTTTGGTCAAAGTTATTATTCCAGGGACTCTGATTGGTTCGATTTTGGTTTTAGCGCTCGATCGAGAATGCGGTGGGTTCGATGGATTGTGGAAGTCAAAGTCGACATGTTGAAGGTAGTGGCCATGGTCGGAGCGACGTTGATAGCTTGTGCACGTGCACGCATGCACGTTAATGTCCAGTGGAATTTGAGGCTTTGGGGAAGAAGGATGGTCTCGGGGAAAGGCTCGGGAGATTTGTAGTTTGGCTCGGGATTTTGACGTTTTGGCTCGAGTGTGTTTGAGTGAGTTTAGCAAATCAACAGTTTTTTTTATGTTAAAATAATCGCGAAGTTTAGGGAAAAAATATATATGTAAGGTGACTCGGTGAGGAACTCGGGGTTATTCACGTGAAACTCGAAGTAGAGCTCGGGTATTCAAGCATTTGGCTCGGGTCTGTGGATTTAAGGCAAAGTAGATTTTAAACTTTAATAAGAAAATCAAGTTTTATTGAAAATAATTTTTGTTAAAACTAATTCTTTTGTAAATATTAGATGTTATCTAAGTTTTGAATTGGTTAAAAAGTTTTTAAATAAAATTATTTTAAATTAACTAAGTTTAAAAGTGTTAAGATACATATAACCTTTATTTTAAAAGTTTATTTTAAATAAACTTAATAATGTGATTTAGTGGTTGATTAAGAAGGATAAAAGGTTTTAAAAGTTAATCACTTTAACGAAATTAAGGGTTGATTAATTAATAGGAGTAATCAAAGGATAGTTAATTACTTAATGTTATTAAATCAAGGTGATTAAATTGATTAATGTGATTAATTTATTAATTAAGGGTTAATTAACTAATATAATTAATTAAGGATAATTGATTAAAGAATAATAAATTAATTAAGGATAATTATTTAATAATTAAAGGTTGATTTATTAATTGAGATTGGTTAATTAATAATTAAAGGTTAATTAATTTATTTTTAAAGGTTAATTAATGATTAAAGATTAGTTAATAATTAAGATTTGTAATTTATTAATGTTGATTAACAGGATTAATAATTCATAAGAAATAAATTTGATTTGAATTAATCAGATAATTACCTGACTTACTTATGAATATTTGGATTAGATTGGATGATGGAATTTTTTGATATTTCCTGATCTATTATGCTATGCGATATATTCTGATTGTGTGTGATCTGTACCGTAGTTTATTTATCTGTGATATTTATATATCTGTGATATGTGGATGAAGATAAGCGTTATAGTTATACCGCTTATCACTTATCAACTATATTTCTGTATTCTGATCTGTGATAATTGATGATGCTGTTGCACTATTGTGTAAAACCCCTGGACTACACCATACACACACAAATATGGATTTCACGTGGAAATCGGTTAAGTCACAGATAATTTAAATTTGATGTTTTTGAAATTGAAATTTTAATTTCAATTGATTTTGAAATTGGAAATTTGGGTTTAAAGTGAAAAGCTTTTGAAATGGAATTTCAAAGATAAAACTTATTTTCGGATAACTTGATTAAGTTTTGAAATTTAAATAATTTGATTTGAATTCAAGTTTGAAATTGAATTCTATGATTCGAAACTAAGGATTTAAGATGCTGTACAAGTTATATGAATTTAAACCATTTTAAAAGTATAATTTTGGGAATTTGAATTTAACCCAAGGATTTCAACTCATATGAATGAATCAGATTTTCTAAAATGAAACTGGTTGTTTTCAAATGATAAAAGCTTTCATATAAGAAATGAAATTTCAGTTTAATTGAAGTAATTTCAAGATTGAATTGAAAAATGGTTTTCCAAGTTATGAATGAATTCTTTTTGAAAGCTATGAATTAAATCTGTTTATTTTTAACAGATTTAAAATGATGTTCTGTTTAAACCATCCGAAATGAAATTGTTTTGAAAACTATGAGTTAAATCTTTGATTAAAAGATTTAACGAGTTAATCAAATTAAAATGGAAATTGTTTTGGAAAATCTGTGAAGAGATCTTTGTGAAAACTGAGTAAACTTTGTGAATTAAATCTTTTGTTTAAAGATTTGAAATGGTAATTTGTTTAAACCATTTGAAAGAAAAGTTTTGGGTAATAAGTTGTGACTTAATTGAAACCCCAATATCCATATATTTTTAAATATTACGCTCATTATTCGGTTTATCCGGGAGAGGACCTTTGTGTCACACAACCCATTCCGATTAAGTGATACGTCGTATATGGATAGCATTTGAAGACCAGTGTTGAAGACCGGGTGTTTGCGAAAACGATAGGATAACCTATCGATTGTCTCTGCACCGAGTAGCGCCCGGTATAGAGATTCCCTAAGTGATGGGAAATCCGATCGAGATTGTGAATACCCGGATTTGCAATGGCTTCTTTGGAAGTGCCTTCGGTTCTGTTCGAACCCGGAACAGACTTGTATGGTTACATGTCTGACATTACATTTTGAGATATAAAGCAGATTTCTTTCAAATACATTTCTGTTGGTGGCGGAGAATTTATTCTCTTAGCTTAACACCCTTCTCTGAGACATACGAGCTCAGAGGTTAATTAGTTGAAATTTATCAGCGATATACTCCCAATTTGGTAATGTGACATGCTGAGTGTTGCTGTGTGATGATCATAGTTTGATCATTTGTGATATGATCATTTGTTTGATCATTTATCTTTGTGATCATTACTTTGATCATCTGTTGACCCAAAGCATGGCTTTGTGACAAAGCGTAGCTTTGTGGACGAAACTTCGTCGGACCTCACAACCCAGAAATGGTCGAAACAGGAATATGCGGCAAGGTTATGAGGGTCGCGCCCTTTAGGGTATGTCATTTCCTTCTGGAAAAGGGTGGTATCAGGTATGGAGCCCTGGTATTTAACCTATGTGGATACTCCGATCTCATTTATTGTGTGATTGTGTGTTTATCGAGGCGCCTCGAATAAAGGTCCCAAAGGACCAGGGGATGGCATAGTCGTGAGTTACCTAGTTACAGGGGTAACCCGGCCTTGTGTTGGCAGAGAGCAGTTTGTCTCTCGGGACGTCCAGCCAGAGGCGATCCCATTCGGCAGGAGGAAAGGAAGTTCCTTAGCCAGACCATTTATTGGAAATCCATCTTCCAATACGAACCGTGTACGGTTTTAGTTATAGAACCTGCCATTTACTTATGGTGGCGCCCCACTGTTTAGATGGTAGCTATAGTAGGCATACGATACTGGTCGTATGTTGGCTAAGATTAATATTATACTTTCGAAATGTTTTCTTCACTATGCACTAGTAATAATATTCAATGATTTGTTTTGCGTAGTAAGCATCTTTGACTATCATAAGGAGAAATCTCCTCCGATTCTGCGTTTGCATTGTGTGTGTGTGCGGGAGGCCTTATGGTAGTTTCATTTTCCAAAAGCACTGCGAAATTCAATCTTACTTTGTTTTAAAGATAAACTGTGTTTTTGTTACTCACACCAGTCCCATGACTGATCCGAAGTTTATTGTTCCTTTCCTAAACTCTGGGTGCTCATAATTTTCTACACGAGCAGTCTAGAGTTGGGGTTTTCAGATATTCAGGTTGAGTAGATTATCTGGAGCTAGTCAGTCCTTGGACGACTGACCTTGATTTCCGCTAGCCATGGATTGGAGCATTCTATTGGAGATATTCTATCCACTTCTGGTGTTATCTATTTTCTTTCCGCTGCTATTTCTTGTATCATATCTCTGATGTATATTGATATCTGTTGTATCATTCTGTTGTATCATATTGTATCAGATTTTGTATTTGTCATTGTATCAATGTTATGTAATTGATATATTCTTTATTCCGCTGTGTTGTTATATTTAATGGTGTTATAAGCTCCGGAGAACCAGATTCGGCGTTTGAATCTACGGCATTTTGAGTACAAGTGAAGTATGAATGCCGATTTTCGAAGGTCGACTTTTGGGTCTTTACATTTGGTATCAGAGCTAAGGTTGAACTTTAGCTCAGGAGTATAACACATTAAGTTGCTCGTTAGAGATAGGGTGAAGTATACCCTAGAATGAGTATTCTTCAGATATCCATCTGTATGCCTCAGTAAATTCTCTTGCTATCCACTGATAGTAAGTATGAGTGTAAGAAGAGAATGAGATAGGGGACATGGGAATACGACTATAAATGGTCAATGCTCTGTAACAACAAGGAAACACTCTTTTCTCTATCAATCTCTTTTGTTCGTCATCTTTTTCTCAATTCTTCGATAGTTCCTCGTAGATCCAGGAAGGAGATTCGATATATTAATATGGGACGTAAACTCCAGATGGACCAAAATTGTTTGTTGGATGAATTGTTTGCTTTGTTTGCTAAGGTTGATAAGTATACTTTAGTTCTAAACTAAAAATTTTGAAATTGTATCCATATACCTATTTATTCTTTGGGACCCAGTATATTCTACGAATGGTTAGTTATCCTTCGAACTAACCGATGCCACCGTATATTTCATAGATCTACGGTATTTTGTGAAGTTTTAAATAGATTCGTTCTTGTATCTATTATCGATATTCTGATTTGGTAAGCCAAATGCAGAATAGATGTTCAGTTTGATTTGATGAAATATTTTTCATCTATCTTTTTGTCTCCTTGGCAATTTCGAGGACGAAATTCTTTTAAGGGGGGAAGTCTGTAACGACCCTGAATTTTATATATATTTAAATTAATAATTAATTAATTTTTGAATAAAATTTGTGCAATAAAACGATAAATGGATTGCGAGTTTCCCCGATATCCAAATATATTTTGTATAAATCATTTTTATTTAAGAATATTATATATATGTGAATATATATGTATTTGAGCAAATTTGATATTATATATACGTATATATTTGATTTGAATTTAAATTGTGAATAAATGGGTTAAAGATAAATTATAACAATAATAATTTAAATTTGAAATAAAACCATAAAGTAAACAATTTGCTAAATTCTAACAACAAACTAAAATTTGAAATTCATTTATCTTATAAAGTAATATCATAAAGACAAAGAAAAAGGGAAATAAATGTATTAGAATGTAAAAGAAAAACAAGTAAACAAATAATACATATTCAGGTACACTTGCAAATCAAGACAAAGTTTAAATAAATGCAAATATCTTTAGCACCCAATTTTTATCACTTCAGCCGAGTAAAACAAGGAAAAAAATAATAAGCATGAGGCTGCCAAAAGAAGATATGCGTATAGATAAATATATATATACTTTGTACAAGTCAATTAATGCCCAGCCACCAAACATGTTATCATCTCAGCCGAAATGCAGGCAAGTAAAAGAACATTGACAAAAGTGAAATATATATGTACAAACAAATAATAAGAATATTGTGAGTAAAGTTTGAAAAGGCAAAGCAAGAGACATAGAGTACTCATGCATTAAATGTTAGCAAAATTTTAGTCAATTCGAATTTGTATAAAATGTTTTCAGCCGCCAAAGAGCTAAGAAAATCTGCATAAATTATGAAACAAGGAAAAAATATCCCTGTCCTGTTTTGTACAACCCATAATCAACCTGTATAAAGAAATATATACACATCACCTAGTAATCTCATTTTCCATATATCAACTTCTCACTTCATTTCAGCTCGTTCATTCAAACTAAGAAAAACTGAAGTGAACTACAACTTCACTTTAAACAACAAATACTTCAACTTGAACAAACTTAAACAACAAGATATTAATACAAAGAAGAAGATTTCAACTGGAAGTTAAAAGCTTGGATCAAAAGAAAAGAACTTCAACTTGAAGCCCTGTTTTCTTTCTCTGGAAAAAAACAACGGTGGGTAACTTTTAAATTTAAAAAATAGTTTTAAACAAAGTTTTGCTTGATGCCTGCGATAAATTTATATGGAATGTTATGGTATGATACATGAATGTTCTTTGCTCTGTAAATATGAGTAAATGGTTCTGTGAATATGAAAATCTATGCCTGTAGGTATATATTTGAACTCTGTGATGATCTCTGTCCAAACAGCAAAGCAAAACAAAAATTTAAATATCCTATTACACTCAAATTTAGGTCTTGATCTTTAAATAAAAAGTGATGATGGTAGTGTAATATAAATTTTAACAGTAGATTCAGGAATATGCATTAAGTAATTATCTCAAAATTTATGAAAAGACAGTGAACCTTTGAAATTGGGAAAAAACCAAATGTCTTAAATTCATGAATTGAATCCATGATTAGAATTGTGATAGTAAATGTTGAATTTTGGTGAAGAAATCTCAATTTTTAATAAAGTTTTGGGTTAAAATTCTAGGTTGACCAGAAAGTGATTTTCGAGCAACCTCCGGTGATCTAGGGGATCGGAGGTGTCGAGATTTTGTCGGGGGGTAGTGGAGCGATCGGCGTTGCTAGGAAAAATACCCGGAGACGCTATCGATCATCGTGGAGGCGACGGGGAGAGCTTGAAATTTCTAAACCTAGTTTTGTCGAGCTAAAGAAATTTGATTTGTTCTTCAATTAGGAACGATCGAGTGCTACCAGATTTTAGGTGATGGAAGCTTGAACGTTGGCGAAGAGTTGACCGTAGTTTCGATTTTTCTGGTGGATGGCATTGCCTGAACAAGGCGAGTTTGGTCGAAGTAATTGTTCCAGGGACTCCGATTGGTTCGATTTTGGTTTTAGCGCTCGATCGAGAATGCGGTGGGTTCGATGGATTGTGGAAGTCAAAGTCGACATGTTGAAGGTAGTGGCCATGGTCGGAGCGACGTTGATAGCCTGTGCACGTGCATGCATGCACGATAATGTCCAGTGAAATTTGAGGCTTTGGGGAAGAAGGATGGTCTCGGGGAAAGGCTCGAGAGATTTGTAGTTTGGCTCGGGATTTTGACGTTTTGGCTCGAGTGTGTTTGAGTGAGTTTAGCAAATCAACAGTTTTTTTTATGTTAAAATAAAAGCGAAGTTTAGGGAAAAAATATATATGTAAGGTGACTCGGTGAGGAACTCGGGGTTATTCACGTGAAACTCGAAGTAGAGCTCGGGTATTCAAGCATTTGGCTCGGGTCTGTGGATTTAAGGCAAAGTAGATTTTAAACTTTAATAAGAAAATCAAGTTTTATTGAAAATAATTTTTGTTAAAACTAATTCTTTTGTAAATTTTAGATGTTATCTAAGTTTTGAATTGGTTAAAAAGTTTTTAAATAAAATTATTTTAAATTAACTAAGTTTAAAAGTGTTAAGATACATATAACCTTTATTTTAAAAGTTTATTTTAAATAAACTTAATAATGTGATTTAGTGGTTGATTAAGAAGGATAAAAGGTTTTAAAAGTTAATCACTTTAACGAAATTAAGGGTTGATTAATTAATAGGAGTAATTAAAGGATAGTTAATTACTTAATGTTATTAAATCAAGGTGATTAAATTGATTAATATGATTAATTTATTAATTAAGGGTGTTAATTAACTAATATAATTAATTAAGGATAATTGATTAAAGAATAATAAATTAATTAAGGATAATTATTTAATAATTAAAGATTGATTTATTAATTGAGATTGGTTAATTAATAATTAAAGGTTAATCAATTTATTTTTAAAGGTTAATTAATGATTAAAGATTAGTTAATAATTAAGATTTGTAATTTATTAATGTTAATTAACAGGATTAATAATTCATAAGAAATAAATCTGATTTGAATTAATCAGATAATTACCTGACTTACTTATGAATATTTGGATTAGATTGGATGATGGAATTTTTTGATATTTCCTGATCTATTATGCTATGCGATATATTCTGATTGTGTGTGATCTGTATCGTAGTTTATTTATCTGTGATATTTATATATCTGTGATCTGTGGATGAAGATAAGCGTTATAGTTATACCGCTTATCACTTATCAACTATATTTCTGTATTCTGATCTGTGATAATTGATGATGCTATTGCACTATTGTGTAAAACCCTTGGACTACACCATACACACACAAATATGGATTTCACGTGGAAATCGGTTAAGTCACAGATAATTTAAATTTGATGTTTTTGAAATTGAAATTTTAATTTCAATTGATTTTGAAATTGGAAATTTGGGTTTAAAGTGAAAAGCTTTTGAAATGGAATTTCAAAGATAAAACTTATTTTCGGATAACTTGATTACGTTTTGAAATTTAAATAATTTGATTTGAATTCAAGTTTGAAATTGAATTCTATGATTCAAAACTAAGGATTTAAGATGTTGTACAAGTTATATGAATTTAAACCATTTTAAAAGTATAATTTTGGGAATTTGAATTTAACCCAAGGATTTCAACTCATATGAATGAATCAGATTTTCTGAAATGAAACTGGTTGTTTTCAAATGATAAAAGCTTTCATATAAGAAATGAAATTTCAGTTTAATTGAAGGAATTTCAAGATTGAATTGAAAAATGGTTTTCCAAGTTATGAATGAATTCTTTTTGAAAGCTATGAATTAAATCTGTTTATTTTTAACAGATTTAAAATGATGTTTTGTTTAAACCATCCGAAAAGAAATTGTTTTGAAAACGATGAGTTAAATCTTTGATTTAAAGATTTAACAAGTTTATCAAATTAAAATGGAAATTGTTTTGGAAAATATGTGAAGAGATCTTTGTGAAAACTGAGTAAACTTTGTGAATTAAATCTTTTGTTTAAAGATTTGAAATGGTAATTTTTTTAAACCATTTGAAAGAAAAGTGTGACGACCCGGCTTTCCACTCCCGGAAAATCGCATCGACAGTAAGAAAGAAAGGGGTGAGAAATAGAAAAGAGAAGAAGAGAAAAGAAAACAACAACAGATACTCACAGCGGAAACGAAACGAAATATAATATATCACATAGATATTACATAGTATCATATACATCATCTATCAGAGTTATACAGATTACACATCACATACTAGACAGTTATGAACATCTGTCTAGTTGTTACATCTCAACACAATACAGATTAATACAAAGATCAACACAGCGGAAAACTACTATCTATATCTACAACGCCGAAGCAGACTCGCTTCCTTAAACTCGTTCCAAAGAAAACATCTTCGGAAACATCCATCGTCACTGTATCTCATCATACAGCTACTATTACCTGAGGTATCAAGATACCATCACTTGCTTCTGTTCAACCGATAGATCCAAACTCTACTCATCCAACTTTACAGATAAACTCCGAACCTTAACAGGTTTCCTTCAGAGATTCGATGAAATCCTTCATCACAGCAAAACTTACTCGAGACAGTATTGGGTCTACAGTCTCGATAAATACACTTCCAACCTTAATTCCAACCATTGGTAGTCGTGTTTCATACACTACTACCTTATCTACCTTTATATCTTATATTGGAGAACCTGTACGGGTAACCCAACAATATAGGTAGAATATATATATAGTTATATAAAAATTACAAATACGCTCTCTCACGATAGATACCACTCCAGAGCTAGGTATTCACTCAACCAATAGCTCTGATATTCACTTAACCAAAAGCTTAGGCATTCGCTCAACCTAAGCTCTGATACCACGTGTGACGACCCGAGTTTCCACTCCCGGAAAATCGCATCGACAGTAAGAAAGAAAGGGGTGAGAAATAGAAAAGAGAAGAAGAGAAAAGAAAACAACAACAGATACTCACAGCGGAAACGAAATGAAATATAATATATCACATAAATATTACATAGTATCATATACATCATCTATCAGAGTTACACAGATTACACATCACATACTAGACAGTTATAAACATCTGTCTAGTTATTACATCTCAACACAATACTGATCAATACAAAGATCAACACAGCGGAAAACTACTATCTATATCTACAACGCCGAAGCCTCCTGCTCCATTGCTCCTCCAGATTACTCGTCAAAGCTAAACCTGAATCCCTTGGCTACTCGTAAAAATTTGAGTACCCAAGAGTTTATAAAACAGAAATAAACAACTTGGGTCAGACATGGGTCTGGTGTGAGTAACAGGTTAAACTTGTTTAACTTCAAAACCTTTTGAAAGAAAAAAAAACCACGTAAGACTTCCCACACATAAACATGGGTAAGTTTTTACCTTACGCTAACCAAAACATTTGATAGGAAATTCGATTGTATTATAATAGGTCTAGGGTTTTCAAATAAGTATTCACATAGCCGAAATTGTTACATTCATTAAATTCCAGCATACATAGGTATACAATCAAGTCCGTTATCACTTATTGGATTTTGGATTCCATACAATGGCAGGGCTACCGGGGTACCGCCCGTCACAGTACGTGGCCTAGATCACCGTACCGAGGATCACTCCCAATCCCCTGCAACACAAGGTCGGAACATCCCTTACTGGATAATTCCCGCACAAGATATCCCAGCAGTTGGAGCTCACAACTGCCCACACAGCCGAATAATAATAAGAAGGGACCTCTAGACAGAGATAATCTTGTCCTACTTGGGTGCTACCCACTAACCTTGCTGCACCTCCCCTGTTTTAGCCATTCCCGGTTTGTGAGGCTTGAGGTCACGATTACCTTAGAAAAGAACACATCACTTAGAATGCTCATCGTCCACCTGACGATGTTCTGAAAGCATTCAATCCATACAAGTTCGTTCCGGGTTCGAACGAAACCGAAGGCATTATCTCGTTACACTCGTATTGGAATCACCCTCAGAGTTAACGACAACAACCCTTGCACTCTAAATCTTTATCTCGAATCTGAAAGTACTATCTCCGTCAACTCATTACGGAATCACCCACAGAGTTATACTGACAAAGAATCGTTCTTACACCTCGAGTCTTCACTTGCTCCATTTAAATTTCACGACCTAACGTAAATTTGAATCGATGTGGTATTCGGGTCTCCAGACCTGGAAATCCGGTATACGGAAACCCGATCCCGGTCTCATCGAAATCCAAAACGTATCTTTTAAGGCCAAGTTGTTTTAAAGGTTAAAACAATTTAATTCAATTATCTTTATACACTTAGAAAGATAATTCACAATAGATAATCAACATTATCAATATCATCAGATAATCCATATTATCACAATTCAACTAAACATCCATATCACATAGCATATATCTCATCAGAGATATCAATCAAATGCAAAGCATTCAGTATTATCATCCATCCATAAGTAATGATCTATATCATCTTTAATTAATTTAAAGTTAATTAAATTAATTACTTTTATTTTATAAATCCTTCTTACTTAAATATTAATTAATTTCAAATTAATTAATTATCCTCTAATTACCTTTTTCAATTAATCATCTTTGATTAATTATCTTTTAATTACCTTCAAGTAATTTATCCTTGATTAATCACTTAAATTAATTAACCTTAACCACTTATAGTAATTAACCTTTAATTACTTCCTTAATTAATTAACTATAATTAATTAACTTAATCAACTATAATTAATTACATTTATCCTTAATTAATTACATTAATTAATCACTTCATTTATTAATTATTACTTAATTAATCAGTCTTAATTACATCATTAATTATATTAATTAATGATCCTTAATTACAAATTAATTATTAATTACTTAATTAAATTAATTACATTAAGTAATTAAACTTTAATTAAAACACATTTATTAATCACTCTTGATTAATCTCCTTTAGTAATTAACTATTCTTAATTACTTTCATTAACTAAATTAATTACTCCTTAATTAATTCCTTAATTAATCCCTTGATTAATTTACAAGTAATTAAACTTAAATTACTTTCCTTAATACATAACCAATCAATTAATTACCTTAAGTAATTATCTATTATTTACTTCTTAAATAATCATACCTTAATAATTACATTAAGTAATTATTATCAAATCAACTCTTGATTATTCTAAATTAATTAAACTTAATTAATTAACTTAAAATAAATCAAATTTATTTCAATTAATTACAATAAGTAATTAATTCTTAATTACTTCCATTAAGTAATTCCATTTAAAACAAATTCTATAATTGATTATCTTTAAATTAATTAATCTAATTAATTATTAAAATTAATCCCATTAATTAATTATTTAATAATCCATAGTTAATGACCTCCATTACTATTAACAACTCTTTAATTACTTTTCTTAAGTAATTAACTTAGATTAATTATTATTAATTCCAATTAATAAATCTAAATAATCAATTGATTAAACTCTAATTATTTAATTAATTAAGTGTTAACCATAACTTAATTAATATTTAATTACTCTATTAATTAATTCTTAACCATTAATTAATATCCTAATTCATAATCCTTAATTATAAATTAATTATTCCTAATTAATTAATCTTAATTATTAATTAATTTGTTTAAACCTTTAAGTATCTATTAATTAATCCAAATGATTAATTAATCAAATAAATAAATTATCCATTAAATTCCTTATAAATTTAATGAATACAAACTTCTAATTTTCTTAAGATAAAACTTTGTTTTATTAATAATCAAGTTATTCATTTACAAAGTATTTTAAATCAATAATAATAAATTAATTAATCCAAAACATTGATTTATTAAATTTATTAAACCATTTTTAATTACCTTAAAGTTTAATGATTTCAACTTTAAGATAAAACATTTTTCTTATCCAAAGATAAATTATCATTCTTACCTACATTTGAAAATATCCATTTCAAATTTACACCTAAATTTCATTTTAAATTTGAGACTTAAAATGAATAACAATTTGTCTTTATCAAAGTTTAAATCTAATTCAAAAACTTTTACATGTTAAAGAAATCTTATATCCTTTAAAAATTCAACTTCCTGTTTTTAAATGTTTCTTTACAGTCTTTAAATTTAGATTTAAATTTAAACAGACAGCCTGTTTGAAAAACCTGGTAACACACAAAAATACTCGAGACTCCCTTAAATCACTTCGAGTCAAAACTTAAAAACTTCGAGCATCTCATCAAACAACCCGAGGAAACTCGAGTAAGATTCAATTTAAAAGTTAAGTTATATATATATATATATATATAAATAAGTATTCAAATAAATCAAGAAAAGGTTTTATCTACTTTTAAAATAAATAAAGATAAATAGTAATTACTTAAAAAGACAAGTGTCATCATTTTAGGCTTCATGTTAACATGTGTAATTTAAGTAACAATTGTGTATGACAAGTGTCTTAATTAATTTCATTTCTTTTATTTTATAAAAAAATATAATTTACATACATATATACATTTGCATATCTCCACTTCATTTTCTTTTAAAAATCTTCATTTCAAAACCAAGAAAACCCAAACCAATTCTCTAATACAAAATCTGAAATCAGTATTCGAAATGCCTCAAAACAAAACCAAATTCAAATAACCTATAATTCATTTTCCAAATCATTTCAAAAAGCTGTCTGCATATTCAAAACCAAAGACCTCTGTAATTCATCTTCCAAATCAAACAGATCATCCAACATTCTTCTTCAAAAAAACAAATCTGTATCATTCCTCAAACTAAATTGCAAATCAACTTGTTGTAACATTCTTCTTCAAATCAAAAACAAAGGCCAGTATGTATTTTTCAATCTGGAATCAACTTAAGAAAACTGTCTGCATTCATTTTCAATCTGGAACCACCTCAAGTCTATCTGCCTTCATTTCTTCAACCTGGAGGAAGCATGCATGTAGATTTAAAGTAAATTTAAAGTCCAGCAATTCAAGTTTTAAAGCAAAAAGAAAAAGCATTCAAACTCTCAGTTTCAAGTTTTCAGTTCAAAAGCTTTTCAAAAATAAACTACCTCTGTTCATCAAAACTGGTGAGTAACAATTTTAATATAAACTAGTTTAAGTAAATTTAAAATCTGTGCTTGTGTATTTCTGAGATGAATGTTGCTCTGCTTGTGTGTTTATAAGTGTAGTATATATATATATATGAATGTGATGTGGTGTGCATGTCTGATGCTTTCTTACTTTTCTCTGTTTTGTTATAAAGTGTGAAAGTTTAGCTAAAAATTCATTCTTCTTCTTCTGATTTCTGATAAGGATTAGTTTCAAACAATAAATATTTGCTTAGTCATAGATTTTATTTTAAAAATGAATTAAAGTAAGTAAATTTGATGTTATCTGGAAAAAAAACAGAAAGACAGTGAAATTTCTTTAAATTTTGTTAAAATCAAATTTTGTAAATTGCTATTCCAGGTTTATAAATTAAATACATAAGCAAAAACATGATTTTTAGTATTAAAATCATAGTTTATAGTTTAGTATTAAAGGAGCAGTTCTGGTTTAAACTAAATATGGTATTTTGGTGAGTACTGGTGATCTAGATGGTTTGGGAGGTCGAGTTTCTTTCTGAGGATAGTAGAGTGGTCGGAGATCGAAGGAAAAATGGTAGGAAGATGATCAAGGCACTGTGGCGTTGGATAATGGTCGTTTTAGTTTGTAGCCCTAGTTTGGGTATTGGTCGGAAATAGACTCACCACGACGTCTAGGATGGATCGAGTGCAAAGCGGTTTTGGGGGAGTGAAGCTTGGCCGATGACGATGACATGGCCGGAATTTCAGAAGCTCTGGTGGTGGGAATCTCGAAGACGAGGGATTTGCCAGGTTTGGTGGGAATTCGATCTTCTGTTCCAGGTTTCGAAATTTATCTCGATTTCGACTGCGTGAGTGGATTGAAGTTTGGATGATCGGGGTTGGGTTGGTAGTTGATCGTTGTCTTGTGGGGATGCTCGGCGGTGGTCAGAGTGAACGCTGGTGATCGTGCACGTGCACAGGGTCGTGATTGTGTTTGGGAAAGTCTGGGTGGTTGCAGAAGGAACTCGAGTTTCCTCGGGTTGTTTGATGAGATGCTCGAAGTTTTTAAGTTTTGACTCGAAGTGATTTAAGGGAGTCTCGAGTATTTTTGTGTGTTACCAGGTTTTTCAAACAGGCTGTCTGTTTAAATTTAAATCTAAATTTAAAGACTGTAAAGAAACATTTAAAAACAGGAAGTTGAATTTTTAAAGGATATAAGATTTCTTTAACATGTAAAAGTTTTTGAATTAGATTTAAACTTTGATAAAGACAAATTGTTATTCATTTTAAGTCTCAAATTTAAAATGAAATTTAGGTGTAAATTTGAAATGGATATTTTCAAATGTAGGTAAGAATGATAATTTATCTTTGGATAAGAAAAATGTTTTATCTTAAAGTTGAAATCATTAAACTTTAAGGTAATTAAAAATGGTTTAATAAATTTAATAAATCAATGTTTTGGATTAATTAATTTATTATTATTGATTTAAAATACTTTGTAAATGAATAACTTGATTATTAATAAAACAAAGTTTTATCTTAAGAAAATTAGAAGTTTGTATTCATTAAATTTATAAGGAATTTAATGGATAATTTATTTATTTGATTAATTAATCATTTGGATTAATTAATAGATACTTAAAGGTTTAAACAAATTAATTAATAATTAAGATTAATTAATTAGGAATAATTAATTTATAATTAAGGATTATGAATTAGGATATTAATTAATGGTTAAGAATTAATTAATAGAGTAATTAAATATTAATTAAGTTATGGTTAACACTTAATTAATTAAATAATTAGAGTTTAATCAATTGATTATTTAGATTTATTAATTGGAATTAATAATAATTAATCTAAGTTAATTACTTAAGAAAAGTAATTAAAGAGTTGTTAATAGTAATGGAGGTCATTAACTATGGATTATTAAATAATTAATTAATGGGATTAATTTTAATAATTAATTAGATTAATTAATTTAAAGATAATCAATTATAGAATTTGTTTTAAATGGAATTACTTAATGGAAGTAATTAAGAATTAATTACTTATTGTAATTAATTGAAATAAATTTGATTTAGTTTAAGTTAATTAATTAAGTTTAATTAATTTAGAATAATCAAGAGTTGATTTGATAATAATTACTTAATGTAATTATTAAGGTATGATTATTTAAGAAGTAAATAATAGATAATTACTTAAGGTAATTAATTGATTGGTTATGTATTAAGGAAAGTAATTTAAGTTTAATTACTTGTAAATTAATCAAGGGATTAATTAAGGAATTAATTAAGGAGTAATTAATTTAGTTAATGAAAGTAATTAAGAATAGTTAATTACTAAAGGAGATTAATCAAGAGTGATTAATAAATGTGTTTTAATTAAAGTTTAATTACTTAATGTAATTAATTTAATTAAGTAATTAATAATTAATTTGTAATTAAGGATCATTAATTAATATAATTAATGATGTAATTAAGACTGATTAATTAAGTAATAATTAATAAATGAAGTGATTAATTAATGTAATTAATTAAGGATAAATGTAATTAATTATAGTTGATTAAGTTAATTAATTATAGTTAATTAATTAAGGAAGTAATTAAAGGTTAATTACTATAAGTGGTTAAGGTTAATTAATTTAAGTGATTAATCAAGGATAAATTACTTGAAGGTAATTAAAAGATAATTAATCAAAGATGATTAATTGAAAAAGGTAATTAGAGGATAATTAATTAATTTGAAATTAATTAATATTTAAGTAAGAAGGATTTATAAAATAAAAGTAATTAATTTAATTAACTTTAAATTAATTAAAGATGATATAGATCATTACTTATGGATGGATGATAATACTGAATGCTTTGCATTTGATTGATATCTCTGATGAGATATATGCTATGTGATATGGATGTTTAGTTGAATTGTGATAATATGGATTATCTGATGATATTGATAATGTTGATTATCTATTGTGAATTATCTTTCTAAGTGTATAAAGATAATTGAATTAAATTGTTTTAACCTTTAAAACAACTTGGCCTTAAAAGATACGTTTTGGATTTCGATGAGACCGGGATCGGGTTTCCGTATACCGGATTTCCAGGTCTGGAGACCCGAATACCACATCGATTCAAATTTACGTTAGGTCGTGAAATTTAAATGGAGCAAGTGAAGACTCGAGGTGTAAGAACGATTCTTTGTCAGTATAACTCTGTGGGTGATTCCGTAATGAGTTGACGGAGATAGTACTTTCAGATTCGAGATAAAGATTTAGAGTGCAAGGGTTGTTGTCATTAACTCTGAGGGTGATTCCAATACGAGTGTAACGAGATAATGCCTTCGGTTTCGTTCGAACCCGGAACGAACTTGTATGGATTGAATGCTTTCAGAACATCGTCAGGTGGACGATGAGCATTCTAAGTGATGTGTTCTTTTCTAAGGTAATCGTGACCTCAAGCCTCACAAACCGGGAATGGCTAAAACAGGGGAGGTGCAGCAAGGTTAGTGGGTAGCACCCAAGTAGGACAAGATTATCTCTGTCTAGAGGTCCCTTCTTATTATTATTCGGCTGTGTGGGCAGTTGTGAGCTCCAACTGCTGGGATATCTTGTGCGGGAATTATCCAGTAAGGGATGTTCCGACCTTGTGTTGCAGGGGATTGGGAGTGATCCTCGGTACGGTGATCTAGGCCACGTACTGTGACGGGCGGTACCCCGGTAGCCCTGCCATTGTATGGAATCCAAAATCCAATAAGTGATAACGGACTTGATTGTATACCTATGTATGCTGGAATTTAATGAATGTAACAATTTCGGCTATGTGAATACTTATTTGAAAACCCTAGACCTATTATAATACAATCGAATTTCCTATCAAATGTTTTGGTTAGCGTAAGGTAAAAACTTACCCATGTTTATGTGTGGGAAGTCTTACGTGATTTTTTTTCTTTCAAAAGGTTTTGAAGTTAAACAAGTTTAACCTGTTACTCACACCAGACCCATGTCTGACCCAAGTTGTTTATTTCTGTTTTATAAACTCTTGGGTACTCAAATTTTTACGAGTAGCCAAGGGATTCAGGTTTAGCTTTGACGAGTAATCTGGAGGAGCAATGGAGCAGGAGGCTTCGGCGTTGTAGATATAGATAGTAGTTTTCCGCTGTGTTGATCTTTGTATTGATCAGTATTGTGTTGAGATGTAATAACTAGACAGATGTTTATAACTGTCTAGTATGTGATGTGTAATCTGTGTAACTCTGATAGATGATGTATATGATACTATGTAATATTTATGTGATATATTATATTTCATTTCGTTTCCGCTGTGAGTATCTGTTGTTGTTTTCTTTTCTCTTCTTCTCTTTTCTATTTCTCACCCCTTTCTTTCTTACTGTCGATGCGATTTTCCGGGAGTGGAAACTCGGGTCGTCACAAAAAGTTTTGGGTAATAAGTTGTGACTTAATTGAAACCCCAATATCCATATATTTTTCAATATTACGCTCATTATTCGGTTTAGCCGGGAGAGGACCTTTGTGTCACACAACCCATTCCGAATAAGTAATACGTCGTATATGGATAGCATTTGAAGACCGGGTGTTTGCGAAAACGATAGGATAACCTATCGATTGTCTCTGCACCGAGTAGCGCCCGGTATAGAGATTCCCTAAGTGATGGGAAATCCGATCGGGATTGTGAATACCCGGATTTGCAAGGGCTTCTTTGGAAGTGCCTTCGGTTCTGTTCGAACCCGGAACAGACTTGTATGGTTACATGTCTGACATTACTTTTTGAGATATAAAGCAAATTTCTTTCAAATACATTTCTGTTGGTGGCGGAGAATTTATTCTCTTAGCTTAACACCCTTCTCTGAGACGTATGAGCTTAGAGGTTATGTATTTAAAATTTATCAGTGATATACTCCCAATTTGGTAATGAGGCATGCTGAGTGTTGTTGTGTGATGATCATCGTTTGATTATTTGTGATATGATCATTTGTTTGATCATTTATCTTTGTGATCATTACTTTGATCATCTGTTGACCCAAAGCATGGCTTTGTGACAAAGCGTAGCTTTGTGGACGAGACTTCGTCGGACCTCACAACCCGGAAATGGTCGAAACAGGAATATGCGGCAAGGTTATGAGGGTCGCGCCCTTTTGGGTATGTCATTTCCTTCTGGAAAACGGTGGTATCAGGTATGGAGCCCTGGTATTTAACCTATGTGGATACTCCGATCTCATTTATTGTGTGATTGTGTGTTTATCGAGGCGCCTTGGATAAAGGTCCCAAAGGATCGGGGGATGGCATAGTCGTGAGTTACCTAGTTACAGGGGTAACCCGGCCTTGTGTTGGCAGAGAGCAGTTTGTCTCTCGGGACGTCCAGCCAGAGGCAATCCCATTCGGCAGGAGGAAAGGAAGTTCCTTAGCCTGACCATTTGTTGGAAATCCATCTTCCAATACAAACCGTGTACGGTTTTAGTTGTAGAACCTGCCATTTACTTATGGTGGCGCCCCACTGTTTAGATGGTAGCTATAGTAGGCATACGATACTGGTCGTATGTTGGCTAAGATTAATATTATACTTTCGAAATGTTTTCTTCACTATGCACTAGTAATAATATTCAATGATTTGTTTTGTGTAGTAAGCATCTTTGACTATCATAAGGAGAAATCTCCTCCGATTCTGCATTTGCATTGTGTGTGTGTGCGGGAGGCCTTATGGTAGTTTCATTTTCCAAAAGCATTGTGAAATTCAATCTTACTTTGTTTTAAAGATAAACTGTGTTTTTGTCACTCACACCAGTCCCATGACTGATCCGGAGTTTATTGTTCCTTTCCTAAACTCTGGGTGCTCATAATTTTCTACACGAGCAGTCTAGAGTTGGGGTTTTCAGATATTCAAGTTGAGTAGATTATCTGGAGCTAGTCAGTCCTTGGACGACTGACCTTGCTTTCCGCTAGCCATTGATTGGAGCATTCTATTGGAGATATTCTATCCACTTCTAGTGTTATCTATTTTCTTTTCGCTGCTATTTCTTGTATCATATCTCTGATGTATATTGATATCTGTTGTATCATTCTATTGTATCATATTGTATCAGATTTTGTATCCGTCATTGTATCAATGTTATGTAATTGATATATTCTTTATTCCGCTGTGTTGTTATATTTAATGGTGTTATAAGCTCCGGAGAACCAGATTCGGCGTTTGAATCTATGGCATTTTGGGTTGTATGGATTATTTTGATGTGTTTGTTAGTTGTTTTGTGTAGTTAGGAATATGATCGTCGCTTAGCGTAAAGTGGCATAATAAAATGTTCTAAACGTGACATGGCTAGAATATGATGTTGTTTTAAGCCTAAGAAGAACCCAAAATAAGTCACAAGTAGTTTGGAGTTGAAATATGGTCTCTAGTGACCAAATAATGGTCGGTGGTGGGGTGCTTCGAGTCGCGGCAGGCTTTGCTTTGGGTTTTTGGAATGGATACTTTGAGTTAAGCTGAGGAAGTCGGGTGAATGGATCCTTAGTACTTAGAAATTTTGTGGTTGGTATTTGTTATGGTCTGCATTGGGGAAACCTTGAGTCAAGGGAGGCCAAGCTTCGGGTCATGTAGGGAGATGCTTTGGGTCGGATTAGAAGGTGGTGTGGGGGAAAAACATTTGGACTTAGCCAAATTTGGGTACCTTGACATGGTCAGTACCGACCATGTTAGGACCGAGTAAATTGGCATGGCGCTTAGAGTTTTGACAAGGGATGCTTCTGGTTGGCTTGGACATGACAAGAAGATTTGGAGTTTTGACACTTGGCCGCTTTGGCCAAGTTTTTAATTGGCCTTCTTGGTCGGTGATGACCATATATCACTATGCCACAAAGTGAACCAGACAACATTGATCACACAACGTATGGTAAATTTTCTGTTATCCCACTTTTTCACACAACATATGGAAAAATCATCGGTTGTATGACATAGCCCGTGAAATCATTATTTAATTAAGATCTCATGCTTGTCATTCAGACAACATTTTGGTGTCGTGTAGGAAATTGACCCTTTTAAAGTCCAAACTAGGTTTTGTTTTCAGACAATATTTATTTGTTGCTTTATTGAAGTTATCAAAAAATTTAGTTTTGGCTCCATATCAATATTTTGGTTTCCCTCTCAACATGGTCAACATAGAATTTTCCCTCTTATAATTAGTTTTGTTTTCAGACAATATTTATGTGTTGTTTGATTGAAGTTATCAAAAAATTTAGTTTTGGCTCCATATCAATGTTTTGGTTTCCCTTTCAAAACCCAATCCCACTCTCAAAACCCAAAATATTTAGTTTTGGTTTCCTGATACTCTCTCACTCTCAAAAACCAATCTCGGCGGAACCTGAATCTCATCTTGGTAGAACCCTAAACTCGGCTTCCTTTTGTCTTCGAGCCGTCTTCTAGAATTAGGGTTTCCTGATCGAAGCGCTGATTGATAATGAAATCGCCCGTGTCCCTTTATCGATTAATAGCTTGATTGATTCTCTTGATTGAGGAAACTCTTCGGTTGTTATCTGTCGAGTTGGATGATATAAAAATTGGTACGTGATTTTTTATGATCTTTTAATTTTGCTTGAACTTGATCTATAATTATGCCAATTATGATATGGGTGCTTATATAGGATTTGATTTCCTATATTTTCGTTTTGAGATTTTGGTTTGAAATTTTCTGAGATTTTACTTTGGCTATGGATCTTCTATTGAATTGTTCTTATGCTTTACTGACTTATTCTTCATATATATTCAAAATTATTTATTGCTTAAATTGAGATCTTTGTAAGCATATGATGTAGAAGTTATTTGTAATGGGTGTTGTTTTGAACTTGCTGGTTATAATCAAACAATTATTACATTTCCTATTTATCACCATTCCTTTATTCACTTCCAGTTGTTTTGTTAGTAGTGGTGATTGTTGTTGTTTGATCTCTTTGCTGCATATGCACTTCTCGTTGTTAATGTTTGTTGCATTTACATGACGGCTTGTCTATGTTAACCTCTGTGTGTGTACGTTACATCTGCCTAAACTTAGCATTACAATCTCCTGGGTGTATTGCATTTCCTTGCATCCTTTTTGCACATTGCTTGAAACTATATGTTTTGTCACTATTTGATTCATGCTTGCACATTGCCTTATTGAGACAGTTTTAATCTTTGATGGTCTGTTCATTCGAAGCTTGTACATGCTTGAGCTTGTTTATGTCCACCATCTTGAATTTTGGCCTTAGCTTGTCTTCATGATGCACTGTTGTGTCTCTAGTCTAAACTATATTATCTTGCCAATGTGCATGTTTAAACTTCTAGCTCTAACCTGACACTCTTTTGTGCATTTCTGACTATATTCTTGATGTTTGCTGATCCTTGAATAGACCATGTCTCCTATGTGTTGCAATCTTGTGATGCCTTGTTTGTGCACCTTTCTGAACTGGTTTGTGAGTTTGTCCTTGTTGATCTGAGTTGCTGGTGCATTTGTATGCCCTTGTTTTTTGTGTTGTATTCTCAATGGTTTGGCTGGTTGCACTTGTATACGTGCACTAAACTATTCATGTGTGCACCAAAGTTGATCCCAAGCCCGCTTGGACTTGACCTCATATGCACTTGTGTTGAGTCCAGCTTGCTTGGATTTGACCTTGTGCACACTTGCATTGTGTTGAACCTTCAGGCTTGACCCTTGCTTTTGTCCCTGCGATTTTGTCAATGCTCGGCCTTGTGATATTCACAGTGGTACACTATGCATATCGTAAGCTGTTCGCGCACACTTAATTTTTGTCCCTATCTAAGATATGAAAACAAACAAACCAAATAACTGAGGCAATATTAAATCACAATTATAATTTTATTTTTTTAATTTATGTTTGCTTCGTTTTCCATTTTACTACATAGTTTATTTGACACGTATAGCGGGCGACTAGACAAAGGCTGGAGCAAGTAGATATCAAAACCAAATTTGAGTGAGAGTAAAAATGTTGTATATGAGAGTGTGAAATAGTGTATGATGAAAGTTGTGTTGTATTTGAAAATGTAAATATAGTGGAAGCCAAATGTGTACTATTTGAATTTGAATTGAAATAAAATATTTGTTTAAATAAAAATGCGATTCATTTATTTCATTCTATAAACAACATATAAGTGTAATTGGTATTCATATTAGTTAATATTTATATGTTGTCTAATAGGAAATTATGGGAATGATATTACAATATCAAACAATAGACGACTTTTTTTTCCTTTATTGTGTTAGTGCATATCAAACGATGTGGATTGTCTATGGTCTGATGTGCAATGAGACAACACCGAATTATATGATGGATAGTTATGCTTTCAGATAACGGGGCATATCTATTGTTTAATGCATTTTTTGGGATAGTGTATGGTCAATACTGACAATGTCAATGGTCGAGAAATTAAAGTGCAACTTTTAGGGAGAGCAAACAATGCCTTGGTGATCGTGTCGTGTGTGTTTGTTTGTTTGTTCGTTCGATGTTCAGTTTCGATGATTGTGTCACGATGAAGAACAATGAAAGATAGTAAGGCAAGGCCATGATGCTTTGACTTGATGATTCCGGGACTTCGATGACAACATCTTGATAGTGATGGAGTTGTGTTCTGGTAATAACAACTCGACATTGATGGAGTTGTATTTTGGGGACGACAATCCAACATTGATGGAGTCATGATGATCGGTTAAAGGGACAAGTTTAATGTTAATGGATTTGTGAGTGGGCAAGATGATGTGTAACGACCCGCAAATTTATCAATTTGATAAATTATATTTATTTTTAAAATATTTAAACGTTATGTTTTTTAACATAGGTTATAATGTCTTGAGTAATAAATAATGATGGTAATCTTATTTTGAATATGTATTTACAAAAAAAATATAAACTTTGGAAAAATATCGATAAAATGACCGAAAATCATTTTATCAATAAACTGCTTTATAATTATCAGAAGTTGCGCACAGAGCTAGATATATACAGTTATTTATCCATTTAAACAAGAAAATAAAATAAAATTATTTATTTTATTTTTGGGAAATAAAATGTATTTCTGACATCATCAATAATGGCATCATATTCAATAATTGATTTATGAATTTAAATTGAGATTTAATGATTTAATAATTATTACAATTATTCTAATAATTGTTTTTAAATGATAATAATTCATTTTAGTTATTTATGAAGTGATAATAAATCATTTATAATAGTTTTGTAAAGATATATATTGATTTGAAATTATAAGGAAAATTTGTATCGCTTTATCGATATAACAACACTTTTTGAAAACAATTGTTTAATATTAACTTATACAGTTTTATAAATCAAATGTGATCATTTTAATTAGTTAAAAATGATTTAAAATTGGTTACATTTATATGTAAATTAATTTATAAGTGAAAATGCGACCGAGAATCGGCTTCTCGATTTTCAACGGTTTAACGAACGGAAGTTATTCAAAGTTGTTGCAACCTTGTTTATATGTCTTATGCACATATATAACATACACATGAACACCCTAACATAAATGAACACATATATACATACTAATATACATATACACTTATATATGTATATATTACAAAAGATCTAAGATATTTACACATTTAAAAAGCAAACTTCACGTCACTATTACACACTTCAACTCACACACATGGGGGGTTTTTTGTCCATGCATAGTGATGGAGGAGGAGGAGGGTGTGGTGATGATGAAATGGTGATGTATATGCACATAAATATCATGATATATTAGTTCACATTTTTGCCAATAAATACCACCCTCCATCTTCATTTCATTTGTTCATAAATTTCTAAGCTTCTTTATCTCTTTATACTTCTCTTTAATGGCTTCCTACCTTAGGAAAATTATGAAGAAACAAAAAGAAAATAAATTTATATAAGTATATATGCATTACCAATCCACATCAAAACAAGCTCAAGTCCACTCCTCTCCTCTCTCTAAACCCATGGCCAGATCATCCACCACCCAAGGCCAAGCCCATCTCCATTTGTAAGCTTAGGCCGAGCCCATTCAAAGGTCCAAGGCTCGATTTCATAGCCTTTGATTTGATCGTAGCGAAGCTATAGCGAATTTTTATAAAGCTAGAAACAATGTAGGTGAGAAACTCTATTTATATATATATGATGATGTGATATGATTGCTATGGATGTTTACTATGCTTTGATCATCAAGTATTGGTTGATTTAATATAGTGTTTAATTGTGTAAACAAGTCATGTTAAATACAGGTCGATATTACACAAGGAAATCACTTTCCGAATCAAGTTATAAAAGTGATATGGAATCATTAAACCTCTTTAAAATGGTTTAAAATGATTTAGAAATATTTTATAAACATTTAAAAGTGTTTCGACTATAAAGAATACGAACATTTAGTTAAAATAGGCACATCACATAACGGTAGTTCACGATTTCGCGCCATAGAAAGTTAAACCCATTTATAGAATGGAATCGGAGTCAGAATTCTTTGGAATAAGAATTTCTAGAACTCCTATAATCATAGTTTTCAAACAAAAGAAAACGATTGAGATTTCATTTAGTAGATTTTGAAATATGAGCAAAACAAGTTTTCAAAATAGTCGCGCTATGGTAGTCTAGAAACCAAAGCGATAATTTTTTTTTAAATGGATATTTTTAATTCTTTAAAAATATGAAATAAATTCTATAAATATATTAAAATGTTTTAGAAGAGATCTAAGTTATAAAAATGGATTTCTAAATGATAGAAAGGTTTTTTTGATCAAATAAGCTTTGAAAACACTACTCGCAGCACTTTCGCGACACACTTAATAACTTCTGAAATATGGCTTTAAACTTAAGTATTCCATCCCAACCCTTTTATAAATGTTTTCAAATAAATAATTAAGTATTTTAAAGATGATTTTGAAGTTTTAAAATTACTTTTAAAGCAGTTTAAATAAATGGTTAAATGAAAAGCTATTATAAATAAATGATTAAATCTTGGCTCTAAAAGCATATGATTAGACTGAATTTTTCTATTCGTGAGATTCGGATGCGAGGTGCTTAAGCCAAGGAGATGTTCAAGAACAACCAGTGCCCTAGCTCACCTGGCCTCTTTCCTGAGCGAGGAAAAGATCAGGTCGAAATGTTGGAAATGAGACAAGTATAAAAGATTCAAATTTATAAATTTAATTTCATACAACTTGGATTGTATAGAAATAATCTTCTTATACTTGGTACTAAATTCCAAGGAGGGAACCTGTATTATCCGTGTGAATTTAAAAGGTGATTTCACCGTTATTCAACGGTTGGTAAAGGTTGAATATGGAAATTGATGTTGAGTAGAATTAGTATAATTTCTATCAACCCTTTTTTCTCAAAAAGGTTTTGCAAAATTATTTATGAGAAATGATTTTGATTTGGTATTTCCAAAGTTAAAGAAAGGTTTAATGATCCTGCATATACTGAAAAGAAATGGTTTTAAAAGATATATATCTCTAAGAAGATATTTTGGATAGAAGGATAAGAATTAATGGAATATTAATCACCCACTTAATATCTTTTTATCAATAATTGGTTCGGAGAAACAGAGGATCGGATTTGGGCGATTTCGAAAACCACTTCGAACCAATTTACGAGTTCGAAAGTGAGTATATGTTGAGGACAATGAAGTTGAAGGCGGGGATCTTCATAACGGAAGAACTGCTTGTTGATAATTTTGGAGTAGCTCCCGAGATAAAAAATAGTAGTGGTCCCTTCATTCCAAGATCTTCGTATGCAAGGACTACTTGCTACTAATCCTAGGGGTAATGCCCAAAAGGATGTGGTAGGAGAGTGCCTTCAGTTTGTCTTGTTCCTGAACAACTTGTATGGATAGATGTCTTACATTGTATTTCTAAAGATCACAGTGCATTGATCTCTACAAACATACATCTGTTGGGGGTGTAGAAGGTAACCCCTCTTACACTTAACAGCCTTCTTTGAGACGTATGAGATCAAAGGTTGTACTTTTGTTGAAATCAATAGCATGTTGTTAGAAATGGCAATGTGTCATTTTAAGTGAAAATGTTCTAAAAAAGGTAAACGTTACATCTAGCCTCACACCCGGGGAATTGTGAAACAGGGGTTGCTTTAAGGCTATGTGGTTCACAACCATTGGGGTATGATATCACCTTTTTAGATTTATTTTGCGCCCCGCTATGACGTCGGGTTAAAAAATATGTGGTGTATGGTATGAGAGCTCTCGAATAGGTCGAGAACGGTAGGGATGATATCATATTCGGTGCTATCTGTACCATTTGTTGGTCTCGAGTAGGCCGGTCTTACTTCACAGAGGACCATCTGTGGGTATCCTCGTTGCATTCCTATAGAGATGCACTATATGGGAGGTAGTCCCTTACCTCGCTATTCGTTGGAAATCCAATTCTCCAATAAGTGCCTTCGGTTTTAGTTGTAAACCTATTTTACCATCAAATTTAACCAATGAAACAATTTTGACTATTTGAATATGTTTATTGGAAAAGTTCTTTCAAAAGAATGTCATTAAAAATATATGACCAGATTTCGTGTAGAAATGTTTTGGTTACCATAAGGTAAAAACTCGTTCCGTGTTTATGTGCGGTGTGGTCTTATGAGTTTTTTCAAAAAAACTCATATTTTGAGTTTCTCTCACCAGTCTCATGACTGACCCGGAATTTATTTTCTTTGCCTTAAACTCTGGGTGCCCTATTTTTCCAAGCAGTCTAGAAATCATGTTTTGTTTGGAGAATTTTGGAAGAGCTCGGAGCATGGAGTTAGAAGATTCTTTTGAAGATTGTTATCCATTTCCACCACACTCATGTACTATTGTATTCTACATTTGTAAGGACAAATATTTTTAACTATCCATGTTAATATTAAGTTAAACTCTGATAAATTTATTTAAAATTTTCCACTGTAAAGATTATATGTTGAAATAATATATTTTATTCCATTTGTGTAAGATTATGTTCTGTTGTTTTCTTCTTTCCACCCTTGACCATCCACCTCTCCGGCACTTGGATCTGTGGCATGTGAATACCGAGGATGTATTAGTGTCAATTTCCGAGGATCGAAAAGGCTAGTCATCACCTGATATGTCCTACTATGGATTTTAATGAAAATAGAACGAAAATGTGTTTAACCCTAATGACGCATGCAAAGAGATCATTAATATTCATAGTGTTTCAAAGTGTACTTGTAAAGTAGAGGTAGATAAGGATGCTCAGTTGGATCGAAGTTGATGATCCCATGTCATGGATCCGTACCCAAGACCTTGTGAATGTTGGGGTCTAGCCTTTAGCATCTGTGTAGCTGGTGTTTGACCAAGAAACCTGGATTTCTCCATTAATCTTCGGTACCGAAATGGTCATAGAGTTATCATGTATCCAAAGCACATGAGTGACAAGGAGGATTCTTTGATGGATGTTCTGTTTGCCATGTTTTTTTTCACTCTAAGGATATCACAAGACATTGGTATTATGGAGGTAGATACCTAGACACCCGATGTTGTACTTAGGAATTTGCACACTTTATGATGTTATAGTAGATTAGCATATATTATTATGTGCTAACTCTTTGATTACAGGTCTAGGTCATGTATGGTTCTCTGTACCATTGTTCCTTACTATACCGGTTTTTGTAGTATTTTAAGATTGTTTATCGCTCATACCAAACTGTTGGACTTGGAATTTTATGCTTTGTTTCTTATTATCTCGTGTACTCTTAAATGAGTATACTAGATAGCAGGTGTAGGCGACACATGGAGCTATATAAATGGACTAGTAGGAGGTGATGCTTTCTCGTACTAATACTTGGGCTTATTATTGTTTATTCCGCTATGTGACACGGTAGAGCCTTGACAGTGTTAGCTTACTATTATTAGAGACAGTTTATCAGCTAAGGTTATTTATCAGCTGTATAGACTCTACTATCATTTTATATTACCATCTAAACATGTGTACTCTGATTCTATAGCTCATTTAGTTATTACAGTCTTACATGTTTATATCTATGATGATTATTATATATTGTTCGATGCACTGTGAGATATATGACATGTTCTATGATTGTTTTATTTACATTACAACCTTGAAAATCATCCTACATCGACCAGGCACCGTTATGGTGCACTATACATGTATTATTGGGTGCCGGAGTTGTTGCGCGGTTGTTATATTTGGTATCAGAGCTTAGGTTAAGCGATTCGACTTAGGTTAACTCGCTTAACTCTAAGTTGATACCGAGATCCATTAGAGATACGTAGGAGTTATACCTTTAGAATGGGTCGAGAGTATATAGAAGAGAGCGTACTTGTTATATATATATATATAAGTCACATTACACACGAGTACCATTAATGCAGCTTTTTATAAGAGACTGATCATTCTAATTTCAAATTAAGGATGTGCCGACATACAAGAGATGCTTCTAGGAACTCCATCCCAAGAGTTAAAAAGGGAGGAATAGGCTGGAGAGCTACTAATCCTGATGTATAGACACAATCTCCAATACCATTATGAGGAACATGCTGCAAAATGCTCAAGTGGTTATTTCAAATGTTATTGTTGATGGTGGATCTCAAGTGCAAGTGCCCAGGGCCGATTTTGCAAAGTTGAACAAGGATTTTGCTAGTCTCAAAGGCTAACAATTCCAAGGAACATAATCGGTTATGGAAGTGCAAGATTGGTTGGATACATGTGAAAGTATATTCGACGACCTGGATTTGGATGATGCTATGAGGAGGAGGTTGGCTTCTTTACAACTCTAAGGAAGAGCTATAAACTGGTGGAATGCATTAAAAGTAGTTAGCCTAAGGATAAGTTCATTTGGGATCAGTTTAAGGCCAGGTTTGGGGAGAAATTCATATCAATGGCTCAGAGTTGGTTCCATTCCATAAGTTTGCAAATCTGAGGTAGGAGGACATGTTTATCTCCGAGTATGTAGCTAGTTTGATGTCTTTTATCGACACTTTGTTAAAGAAGAACGAAAAGTTTATTATGGGCTTGGATGAATAGCTGGGAGAGAAGCTAGTGGAGTATATTGATGAGTCCTTTGAGAAACTCATTAAGAAAGCTCTCTGACATGAAACTTCATACCCCAAATTCAATCCGATCGTTGTTCCCAAGAAGGAGCCAAAGCTATAATCAAGCAGGGGAAGCAAGAAGAAATGAAACAACAAAAGGAAGCGGTTCCAGAACAAAGTTGGTCAGAAAAAGATTAACTGGGACACTATTTGCTATAACTGTGGTGATAAGGGACATTTGGGTCGAATTGCAAAGCTGAAGGTGAGAAGTGTTATAATTGCTATAAGGTAGGGCATACGTAGAAGAACTATCCTGAAGCAGTGAGGTAGAGGCAATTGGTGAAGGCATATGCTTTGGATGCTATTTCGACCTCCCGAGTGCTTCCTCGACGGAAGAGAAGGGGAAGGGAATCACTATTCACGGTATGCTTTCTATTTGTGATGTTCCCATACTTGTTTTATTCGATACCAAGGCTTTACATTCCTTCATATCTAGTAACCTGGTGGATAGAATAGGATTGAAACATGGAATTGTTTACCAACCTTTGATGGTGATAAACCCTGTTAGAGGCTCCACTAGACTAGAATGGTTTGTTATAGTTTTGTTTTATCAAGTCAAGATGTTCTTTTGTTTTTTATTGCTTTGTTTTAAGTTTTTTTTGGTTTTGTATTATTTTGGAGACGGACTGGCTGAGGAAGTATGCGGTAGTGGTGTATTGCGAGAAGCTGGGTGAAAGGTAGAGTTGGGCTACTCAGTAGAGGATGAGGTTATGGTTAGCTTTCTATATTTACTAGAAGTCTCATATGATGAATCATCACCTCTGCCTATCATTAGAAATTATCCATATGTATTTTAAGGAGGTGACCATGTTACTACCACACCAAGAGAAAGAATCTCGACCATCCATCTATTCCAGATGACATGTGTCATAAATCCAAGGGCTAGAGTTCTCTATAAATAGGTGTGTACCCCCTATGGAAAGGGGCCGAATTTTGAGTAATCCTTCTTCCTTATTTTTCATTTTTCCTTGAGTATGTAGAGAAAATCTTGTATGGGATTTCCATGGCCATTAGGTCAAACTAAAATTGGGATTTTGTAACCAAGGACTTGAATCAGTGAAAATTTGTAAAATTGCTTCCATTTGAACTCTTGCCTTGCATTAGAATTTGTGACTTGCCTAATGAACAAAGAGGACTTGCCATTTTGACTTGCATATTGAAAATCATACTATAACTGGATATTTGAACAACGGGACTCCCTCTCTCATACACACTTAGGAGCTGAGCATTTGACCTCATATAAGACCTAATTTTTGACCTAACAGTTATCAGACTAGCACTGTATGGCACCATTCGAGAAATAGTAAGGCCGACCGTGTAACGCTACTACGTGTTGGTGGTAAGTGGATGAAAAACTAATACTTAGGCCAACTTTGGAGAAGATCAAGATCATTCGATAACGAATGAAGGCTACTCAAGAAAGACAAAAGAGCAACACCGATAAGAGATGCAGAGATTTTGAGTTCTCTATCGGCAATATGGTATTTGTGAAGATCTCTACATTGAAGAATGTAGTTCAATTCGGTATTAAAGAGAAGTTGTAACCTAGATTTATAAGTCAATTTCCGATGTTAGAGAGGATTAGGAACCTAGCGTATATAGTCGCCTTACCTCAGAAGATGGTGAGTGTTCACAAGGCATTCCACGTCCCTCATTTGTGGAAGTTTATGCATGGCTTAGGCACGATAATCACACTGGATCAAATTGATGTTATCAAAATTGAACCAAAAGCTTTGAGACCTTGTAGGCCTATTCGTATTGTTAGACGTGGTACGAAGTAGCTTAGAAGGAAGATGGTAGAGTTAGTGGAAAGTTCAATGGACTAAAAACAAGGGCGATTGCATATGAGAAACTGAGGAGAGCATAAGGACCGCATATCTAGAGCTCTTTACTTGGTAAGGCTTTCTGTTTATCGCATTTACTTTTACTTTTGATATCATACAGGACAACTTAGTACCTTACATGCTAGGGTCAGAATATTTATATTTTAATTGCATGGTTGCATGATTGATGCTTGAAATGATTGCTTGTTATTATTAGGCATGCGAGGTAACTATGGTTTACTTTTCCTTATTATTTTGGGAATTTCGGAGGCTAAATTCTTTAAGTGAGGAGAGTGTAGCAACCTATATTTCATGTATCAAATGATCGTAAAATATTATTTTTAAATTCATATGAGGTCATATGATTCTATAACTTTAGGAAATGTTAACTTGTGACATTTTATATCTTTAGAATTTTTATCAGACAATTCTAACCGTAAAAATCTAGTAAGGCTTGTAACTTTTTAAAGGAGGGGAATTAGGGATTGAAACCACTTTTGAGAAGGGATTATGGTTTCACTTTCCATAGAGTGGTCATAATAGCATTTTGGACTTACCATTTAGGAGATATGGTCGGTTGAAGTTTGGACAGTTTCTGACCTAATTAATGGGTAATTTGTTAGGCCCGGATTAGGCCAACTAACCCATTTATGGAGTTGTGCCTAATTAGGAGTGAGGAGATAGTTTCTATCACTTTCCTTCTTCTTAAAACTGAACCAAACCTCCATTATTCCGAAGTTAACCAAAACGCTTCACTTTTCCTTACTTTAATTAGCTTAAACATGTCATTAATTGGTGATTAGTAAGGGGAATCAAGGGATTACTATTTGGACCACCTAGGAATTCGTGCATCTACTGTTCAATCTTTGATTTGCCTCAAAATTTGGGAATTGGTATCAAGTGAATGATAGTTATTTTATCACTATCTTATGGTTATTGGTATAGTTAAATTGTGGTTTTTGAAATGATTTTCAAAGTTTAAATGATTTAGAACTTAGATTTAGTATTATTGTCATCTTAACACCATGTTTAAATAGATAGATTTTTATTTCAACTCATTTTACACCAATTACCAACCATATTGTCGTTTTTATATAAAATCAAATCTAGGGATATATATGATTTAAAATTATGTTTTCATTGATCATATGTGTTGCTTTATTATTATGTGATTTTTATGGGAGTTGTATGGATTATATTGATGTGTTTGTTAGTTGTTTTGCGTAGTTAGGAATATGGTCATTATTTGGTGCAAAGTGGCATCGGAAATGTTTGAAACGTGGCGTGGTTGGAATATGATGTTGTTTGAAGCCTAAGAAGACTCCAAAATAAGTCACAGATAGTTTGGATTTGATTTTATAGCTTAAATTATGGTCATCGAAATATGGTCGGTGGTGACCAAATTGTGGTCTTCGAGTCACAGCAAGTTTTGCTTTGGATTTTTGGGGTGGATGCTTCGAGTTAAGATGAGGAAGTAGGGTGAATGGATGCTTGGTAGTTAGAAAATTTTTGGTTCACATTTGGTATGGTTGGCACTAGGGAAATTCGAGTTAAGGGATGCCAAGCTTTCGGTCATGCAAAGAGATGCTTTAGGTCAGATTAGAAGGTGACGTGCAAGAAAAACAATTGGTCTTAACCAAATTTAGGTACCTTGACATGGTCGGTACTGACTATGTCAAACCCGAGTAAATTGAAATGGCACTTTTAGTTTGGATAAGGAACGCTTTGGATTGGCTTGGGCTTGATGAAAAGATTTGGAGCTTCGACATTTGGTCACTTTGGCTATGTTTTTGACTGGTCTACATGGTCAGTGATGTCCATATATGGTAGGTACCGACCATGTTGGGGTCGAGGTAATTGAAGTGAAACTTTTGGCGAGTGCAAGCGATTCCTAGGTGATTATATTGCATGTGTTAGTTCGGCATTCGATTTCGGTGATTGTGTCATGATGAAGAACGATGATAGACAGTAAGGCAAGAGTGTAACACTTTGACGTATGATTCTGAGACTTTGATGACAATATCTTGATGGTGATGGAGTTGTGTTCCGATAATAAAAACTCAATGTTGATGGAGTTATGTTTTGAAGATGATGACTCGACATTGATGGAGTCATGTTAGTAGGTTAAAAGGGAAAGTACGATGTGATAGAATTTACAAGTAGGGCAAGGTGAGGTGTTCTACTATGGATATGAATGGAAATAGAATGAGAATGTGTTCGAATCTTATGACATGTGCGAAGGGATCGTCGATACTAGGAGTGTTTCAAAGTGCACTCATAAAGCAGGGGTAGGCGTGGATTCTCATTTGGATCGATGTTGATGGATCCCATGTCGATGTGTTGATGGATATGAACCCTAGACCTTATGAAAGTTTGGTATAGTGTCCAACATCAATATGGCCGGTGTTCAAGTACTTAGAAACCGAGATTTATCCGTTAATTCCTGATAGAGGAATGGTCATACAAGTTATCAGATATCCAAAGCACATGAGTGACAGTGAAGATTGTTTGATGGATGCTATATTTGCAAGGTTAGTTTGTCACTCTAAGAATGTCATAAGACTTAGGTATTATGGAGGCAGATAATAGATCTATGATGTTGTACTTAGGATGTTGCACACTTTATGATGTTTGTAGATTAGCACAAACTATTTTGTGCTGACTCCTTGATTTCAAAGACAAGTCAGGTATGGTTCTTTGTACCATTGTAACTTATTATATCGGTTTTCATAGTATTTTGATGTTGCTAATCACTCCCACCACTATCGTCTGACTTTAGATTTTATGCTTTGCTTCTTATTATCTCGACTACTCTTAAACGAGTAGACTAGATAACAAGTGTAGGTGATATGTGGAGCTGTACAGATGGATAATGTAACGACTCGAAATTTGATCGCTTTAATTAAAGATATTTAAATTATTTTAAACATTCGAATATAGATTTTTTTTACAAATAATCAAGTTTTATGGGATGAATAATAATGGTGAACTTATTTTGGAAAAATGCTCACAAAAATATCCTTCGGAAAAATACCAATAAAATGGTCGAAAACCGTTTTATCGATAAACAGCTCTATAATCCTAAAACATTACGCACGGAGCTGGATACACACACTTATTTTTTATAATTGAACATGAATATGAAATAAAATCAATTATTTTATTTTAGAAAATAAAATGTACTTTTGTCACCATCAATAATGGCATCGTATTTAAATTTTGATGTATGAATTTAAATTAAGATTTAATGATTTAATAACTATCTAAATAATTGTTTTAAGTAATAATAATTCATTTTTAATATTTATGAAGTGATAATAAATCATTTATAATAGTTTTATAAAGATATATACTTGATTTAAAAATATAAGAAAATTTGTATCGCTTTATCGATATAACAGCATTTTTTGTAAACAATTGTTAATATTATTTTATATGGTTTATAAATCAAATATGATCGTTTTAATTTGTTAAGAATGATAAGAAATGAGTTTTCATTTTTTTACATTTATATGTAAATTAATTTATAAGTGAAAATGTGACCGGAAATCAGTTTCCCTATTTTCAACGGTTTAACAAACGAAAGTTGTTCAAAGTTGTTGCAACCTTGTTTATATATCATGTGCACATATATAACATACATATGTGCACCCTAACATGCACATGAACATACATACATACATACATACAAATATACATATACACATAAATATATATATATATATATATATATTATAAAATATTAAGATATTCCTAAAAAACTTAAGACTTAAGCAACCAAAAAGCAACCATCAACTCACCTTACACCATATCACCTCAAGCACATGAAGGCACAAGGAGGGAAGGGTTTTGTTGTGCATATGGAGGTGATGGGGAGGTGTGGACAAGGGGCAATTGTGTAATTTTGTATTTAGATATTTATTTTCATGTTTTTCCTATCAATACCCACCCCTTTCTTCATAAATTCCTAATACTTATTCTTCATCTTCTTCCTCCTTTTTCAAGCTATTTTAATGGCTTCCTATGTTAGAAAAATTATGAAGAAAATAACTATAAAAATAAATTATTAGTGTATATATATTAGTATAAACACCTCAAAACCAAGTTCAAATCATTCCTTTCTCTCATTAGAACCCACGGCCACACCCTCCTTCACCCTAGGCCGAGCCATCCACCACCTAAACTATGGTTGTGAGCAACCAAGGCCAAGGGCGAGCTCATTCAAAGCTTAGGAGCTCGATTCCAAAGAGTTTAAAGTAATCGTAGCGAAGCTATAGCCGATTCAAAACTAGTTCGAGTCAAAATGAAAGTGAGAACTCTATTTATATATACTATATATTGGATGATATATATGTTTGGCTATGGTTGTTTATTATGACTGTTTATCATGTTTTGATGATGATGGTATGATTGTTTGATTGTATTAACAAGTCACGTTTAATACAGGACGAAAATCCAAAGGAAATCACTTTTCTTTAATAAATGAAATGGTGTATATGGGATTGTTAAACCTCTTGAAAATGGTTTAAAATGTTTTATAAACACTAAACTCCAATTTGGAGAAGTTTTGACAAGTTATGAAAATTGAGTCAAAACTAGATGCATCACGTAAAGGTAGTTCGCGATTTCGCGCCATAAAAGTTAAACGAGTATATAAACTGGAATATAGCTCAGAATTCTCCATGATAAGAATTTTCTAAACTTTTATAATCATAGTTTTCAAACAAAAGAAAACGATCGCAATTTCGTGTGGTAAATTATGAAATATGAGCAAATCAAGTTTTCAAAATAGTCACAGTTTGGCTGGTTTCAAAATAATTGGTTTAAGTGATATAATTTGCCTTGAAAACAATTCCAAACTTATAACATTATTATAATATTGATTTTAAAAATAAATGTTTTATAACCAAAAGGAAACTATATTTATATTCATAATTAAAATCGTATTTGGAAGTGTAAAAATAGGTCACTGAACAAAACTTAGTAAAAACATTTTGGCAAGGCCAGCGGGTTAAATGGGCCCCTACCATTTTATTGATCCACATGAGAGAGAAAAACATATAGAATACTAGGGAAACTAGGTGAAGACAATCACAAGGAAACAAAAACAAAGGTAGAACCAAAAAAAGCGATAGCCAACACAAAAACCAAACAAAACATAAAAACCAAAAAAATTACTGAAAGGCATGAATAATGCCCGGTTCAAAAGGAAAAGGAGATAAAACCATGCCTTCTCTGATGTCATGCTTCAATAATTGTTTCATTTGCATCTTAGTCTTCCAAACTCCACAAAATAAGATCTCATTCCTCTCCTTCCAAATTAAGATGATAAATTTCTTTAAGTCAAAGCTGAACACATAAGATTTGTACGTCTTCTTTGTAGTTGCTTTAAAAATAAATTCCCATTCTCTATTGCTATCACATATACCTGGGTTCTGCCTGTGAAAAACATAATATACTGCCATAGACTGTTCACTTTATCACAGTTAAAAAACAGGTGCATGTTATCCTCGTCTTCTATGTTGCAAAATAAACATTTAGTATCAAACATGATTCCTATACTCTAAAGCTTAACTTTCGTATGTAGCGCATTTCAGATCACTTTCCAAAGCATTAAATTCTCTCTTTCATTACTATGATTTAGCCATATCATTTTATTCCACATGAAGTCAGCATGCTCATCAACTTTGCGTAAATAATTTTATGTCATTCCTATACTGAAAGTTCTACCCTTGTCAGACCATAATATCCTTTCACTAGCCTCCAAACTGATGTATCATTAAGGATATAAGACCAGATCTCATTGATGTTCTGATTGTAGGTAGCAGGCACCTGAACATGACCATTTGCTATGAATTCACATGCCCTAGCATTCCTTCTTATACCAGTTTGCTGAAGCTCCTGGAAGTTCAAATGATCACTCAATATAAACCCTAGTTTAATCCAAGGGTTATGCCAGAAACTCACCCTACCAGCAACAGCAACAGAGTATCTTATCATAGGTAAGATGCTGCTTCTCATTCTCAATATGCTCCTCCACGTCCAGCTAGCATTTTAAGGGATTTTCATTTGCCAAAAATTGGAGTTACGCAGCACATACTTTCGAGACCATGCAACCCAAATATTGTTATCTTTGTTAAGGAAATTATTGATATGTCTAGCAAAAGCTGCTTTGTTCCATAGCAGTAAGTTATTAATGCCTAGTCCCCCCTTATCCTTAGGAAGTTCCAATTTCTGGATGCACATAGGGCCATGTAACTAGCATGAATACTACCCTTCCAAAAAAAGTTCATGATAGCACTCCTAATCAAGCTAATCAATTTTTTTGGAAAAATAAATGTCCTAGCCCAATACACAGACATGGAAAAGATGACAGATTTGATTAATGTTAGTCTTCCCACTTGACTAAGAGATTTGTTGGTCCAGTTGTCTAGTTTAGCTATTATTTTGTCATATAGAGGAAGGCATTGGTACTTGGTTATTCTTGAGGTAGCAAGGGGAATACCCAAGTAAGACACAGTATTAGATGAAGGTTGCAAGGAAGTTGCATGCAAAATAGATTGGTAAAGCATCTTATCAACCCCTACTATCATTATATCAGATTTACCCAAGTTAACTTTGAGACCAGTTAGCTTGTAAAATAAGTCAAGGCCACCCAAAATAGATTGAATTGTGTTTAGGTCAGGCTTGGAGAAAATAACCAAGTCATCAGCGAACATGAGTGACGTGATTTGAGGTTGTCTACACTTAGGGTGAAGCTTGAATTGACCTTTAGTCACTAACCCATTAAGAATTTGATTTAAAACTTCCATGACAAGAATAAACAAGTATGCAGACATAGGATCACCCTGTCGAATACCTTGTTTTCTATGGAAATAGACCACCGGAGATCCATTCACAATAATTGAGAATCTGGCAGTCGAAATGCAGGTATATATCCAAGAAATAAGGTGTTTTGGGAATTTCATGTAAGCCATGATTCTCACTATAGAGTCCCATTGAAGGGTGTTAAAGGCTTTCATAATATCAAATTTCATCATAACCCTAGGGGAAGTCTGAGAAGAATTGTATCCTCTTAACAGCTTATTGGACAGTAAAACATTATCCAAGATACTTCTACCGGGAAGGTAGCTTGGTTCATAGATATTATGTTAGGAAGAGCTTTCTTAAGTCTAGAAGAAATGATCTTGGTAATGCATTTATACACTATATTGCAGCAAGCAATAGGCCGGAATGATTGCACATTGTCAGCATTATTATTCTTTGGGACAAGGGCTATATTAGTAGCATATATGGAGCCAACAATTTTGGATTTGAGGAAAAAAAAAATTGATGGCAGCAAAGAAGTCTTTATTTATTATACTCCAACAAGAAATGAGGAAAACGGCATTGAACCCATCCGGCCCCCCACAAGAGCTTTGATTCACGGAGAAAACAGCTTCTTTAATCTCTTCATTGGAAACAGCCATGCCAAGCATATTAATGTCTTGACTGTTCAGCCTTGGAAGAGGGATGGAATCTAGAGTATCAAGAGATGGAGAGAAGTTGTTTGCATTTCCCAATAGAAGTTTAAAGTGTGTATGAAATGCCTCATTAATGTCAGATTGGTTGGAGTGGAGGGTACCATGGTGATCATTAATAGTAGTATGTTTTCCCTTGCATGCTTTGCTCTTAAAGAGGAGTGAAAATAAGCAGTGCATCTATCTTCTTCTTTGAACCATCTTGTTCTTGTTTTTTTGCTTTATCATAGCATCATCCTTCTCCAAAGCTTCTGCATACTTCTTGGATAAATATGTTTCAAGCATATATAGGGCAGTGTTATTCAAATGACACTGCATGGCTTCTTGTACCTCTATAAGTTTTGACTTCAGATCATCGGAGAGCTTGTTTCCACTGCCATATTTCTCTCTGGCCCATGTTCTCAAAGCTTCCTTAGTTCTCTTTAATTTTACCTGTAAGATATTCATTGGGTTACCATAGCTATGAGCAACCCAAACATTCTGCATAATTTCAAAGAAAGCAGGCTCATGAACCCATGCATTAAAAAAATTAAAATTTGATTTGCCTTTCATGACTTGGCTACCCATGGATAGGATCTGAGGGGAATGGTCGAAGAGGAAGGGAGGAGGGAGGTGGTTTGATATAACTGGCCATGTGCATAATGCTTTCTGGTTGCAGAAAGCATAATCAATTTTTGAGAAAGTGCGAGTTCCTTGCCTTCTGCTATTATTCCAAGAGAATTGAGCACCGGTTGTTTTAATTTCAAATAAGTCAGATTCATGAATGGCTGTGTTAAGGGGTTTGATATCATTTAAAGACAATGGATTGCCTCCATGTCTGTCAGTAATTCTGAGAGAACAATTGATGTCACCACATGCAATCCAAGGATGAGATTCCTGCCTAAGAGATGGAAAAAGGTTAAAAAGGTTGGATCTGGAAGTGATATTGTTAGTGCATATACAAAGGAAATGTAAAAGAAGGAATTGAAGGGAATGTGAATTGCATGGCAGTGAAGAATTTGCTGATTCGACAGGATATGAGATAAGGTAAATACTTTAGGGTCATGCAAGACCATAATTCTACCATATGGGGCATCAAGAAGGTTATGAAGAAGAATCCAATCATGCCTGATTATTTTTGCTGCTCTTAAAGTGAGAGAGAGGTTGAGTTTAGTTTCAAGCACAGCAAGATGACTGAGACTGTGTTCATGTATTAAAGTTTTGCATTGATTTAACTTGATGTCACAGTGAGCACCCATGATATTCCAAGCTCCTATTTTATGCATCATTATTAAACCCCATATTAGATAGCAGCTCCAATTTCATAGCTCTGGTTAAAGGCTTTGTGATGTGCATATAATCTAGAACAAATGTAGAGAGAGGAGAGGAGGAACATTCTTTGTCATCGGTATCTATATGTAAAGGTTCCTTCATCAAAAGAGCACTGCTTCCAGCAGTGCACTTGTTTTCTGAAACAGTTGGGTTTGGGATAGAGGGAGGGATAAAAGAAATATGAGGAAGGGGGTCCTTCCAGGCACGAGGAGGAACAGTGTGTTCAAATGAAATATGGGTTGATTCTTTGGCTGAAGCGGATGGGTTATCAATGGGACTGGACAAAGGCTCACCAGGAATAAATGGAGGGGATTTGGTCTGAATTGAGGTAGAAAAGTTTAAAAGAGGGGATGTATTGGTTTAGGGGGTTATGATGCTACTGTGCATGTGCACAGGCTGAACATGCACAGGGAACAGTTCACAAGAAATCACATCAGGTATTAATGGAGTAATGGAGGGCTGCGTTTCACATTCTTTAACTTCAACATGATGTTGTTTCAATGCATCACTTCCTACATTCTTAAGGCCTGAAGTGGATGCTTTGTTTTTAGAAGAAAACACTGAGGGAGGGGAGTGATGATGTAGGGTTTTGTTGTGGTATTACTAGAATTGCTATGCACATACATTGTATGGGTAGGGTCATGCTTATTTAATTCATCTATACCTGTAACGATCCAGAATTTTGAACGAATTAAATTGAGGATATTTAATTAATTTTAAATATTTGAACGATGATTTAATTTGAATCCCCAATATAACCTTGAATTTGGCGATTAAATTATAAAATCTAATCGATCGAATGTCGAATAAAAATTTGAATCTTCAATTTACAGTTGAAGAAAAATATTTCGAAAGCTTTTAAAATTCGTATTGATAATACTGAAGATGATAGAAGCTTCAGAATTTAATTTCGAACTGTTTTGTTTAGTTTTGAAAATAATCACTCGAACCGATATTTATAAAATAGTCAATTTTCAAACAGTCTCGGAATTCGACGAAACCAGTTCCATTGGGTCCGGAATGTTGTATTATTGCCGGATTTCAATTTTCGTAATTTCCGGAGTTGATACGTGAGCAAACGGAGAGTAAACGCGTTGGAATGAAATTAAATTCAAGTTTAATTTTAAAATTTAAAATTTATAAATATCAGCCACTTTTCTCCCCTAAAATCACGCCTAAGATCCCGAACAACAAATCGTGCAACCCATCACGTAACCCATGCCTCGTTTGATTTTAAGCATCTCGTTCTCACTCTCGTTTCAATTATTCGAATTCGTTTTGCCTCAAAGAAAAATGGCAGAACGAAGGCTTTCAAAATCGAAAAGAAATTTAAGTATTTCGTCCCCTCCCTCTCTAAAATCAAAACCCAACTGCTCGTTCAAATCGAGTATTGGGTGAATAAAATTCCCAAATCATTTTTTCGCGAGTCAAGCTCGAGTCACGCGGCGGTTTAGCATCGAACGTATCGCGTTCGATGATGGGAGCGGCAAGAGAAGGATCGCGAGCACGAGGTCAAGGCTGGGTTCACTGGGAAGGTGTCGCGATTCCGGTTCGACAGTCACAGGGAGGCGATCGACTTTGACATCGATAGGAGGCAGGCGCGCGAGGCTCGCGATCGAAATCTGGAGGGGTTGCGGTCAAATCGCAGGTTCGCGATGGCGACGTGGAGGCGAGAAATTTTCAGGCGACGTCGTCGCGAGCTCGGCAAGGGAAGAGGGGATCAATCAGAGGGCATGCGATCTAGATGCTCGCTATTGTTTCGATACTGTAAGGTAATTGGTTTATTTTTGGGAATTTTTTTGATTTAAATTTGAAGAGGAAAATAAAATAAAGTATATAGGCAGTTTTCTTAATATATATATATACAGTAGACAGAATAATAGCTGTTGTTTCTAAAATGCTTATAAAGATTGAAAATTTAGGATGTATTTGCAGAAAAGAAATCAGGCTTTTATGTGAATATATGTTAGGAAAATGAAACAGTAAGATTTAAAAAGAAAATTCTGTTTTTATTTATACCTGTAGGTAAGTAAGATCTGAACAGAAAATATGTGTATAAGATTTCGAAATTAAATTTTGAATGTTGAGGAATTTATTAAAATAGATATTTGAAAATCTATAAATTTTTCTTATTAATATATGTAGTTTCAAAGGAAATATTTTTGTTAAAAAGAAATTAGTTAAAATCAAAATTTTAATTTTGAAATTAAAATCATTGGTTAATTAAATTTATCCAATAGGAATTTATTATTCGATTTATTCGAATATTAATAAATTGTATAATTGTTTATACAAGGTTAAAATTTGCAAAGAAAACAAACTGGAATGGAAAATGGATGGCAAATTAAAGCTAAGGTGAGATTTTTCTCACTCAAAAATGAAAGTGGAATTTTCAGTTATTTATTGATTGTGTTGATTGCTATTGATTGTGCTATTAGATATGATAGGATATATCTATATATATAGCAGTATATACATATTGGCATATGTATATATTGGATTGATGATTTCCCGCCTCGTATAGCGGATGAGACCCTATTGCGCCGTTAGTAAGCGGATTTATAAAAAACCCATATACCGCGATAATTCCGTACTGGAGCGGAATTGGTATTGTGCTAACATCTTTGGATGCAGGGAAACAGGTTGGAGGGATCCAATTGGACCCCTCACATTGATTGAATTTATTTCTATTGAGATATGAATCTGTGAATGATTTTATAGTGATGCTATTAATCATATTGATATCTGGAAATTGTTTGAAAGCTAAAATTTAGCTGAATGGATGTTTTGACATCATTGGATTCCAAAGTTAAACGAAATTGAATTTTTGAAATTCAAGTAGAAAATTTCTAAGTGAATTAATTTTTGAAATTGAAGAATTTTGAAGAAAGGAATTTTTAAAAGTATAAAAAAGTAAATTTTCATAATCGTATTGAATAAATCCCAGAATTAAGTGAAAATGCTAAATAAATGGATTTCATAAAACAGTGATTTTAAATTGAAGAATTTAATTTAAATTTGGATTTTTAAATAGATTAAAAGAAACGATTGAAATTTATTTTCTTAAAAAGGAATTTATTTAAAAGAAGATAAGTTGGAAATTCAGTTTGAAATTTAATTGGTAAATTAAAATAAGTTGTGAAATCAATGTAAAATGAATTCAATAAGGAATTTATTTAGTAGTGATAAATAAAATTTGAAATCAATCTGTAATTGATTTAATATTTAGAAATGAATTTTTGAGAAATCAATGTGGAAATTTTATTCGAACGTTGAAAATAAAATTAGAAATCAACATTGAAATTGATTTGGTATTGAAGCTTTTATAAATGGAATTAAAATTTATAAAAGTTGTTTATGAACCCAAAGTCACTTATTTTGATAAGTTAAGTATAGAAGTTGATAAAAGGAGGTTTATAAGTCGAAGTTGTTATTAAAAAGAGAAATAGAATTTATAAACGTGCTTATAAATTCGAAAATAGATTGAATGTGATAAAAAAATGTGTAGAAATGATTGAAATGGGGTTAAGTAAATTTTATTCACGATTTTGGACAGTGAATATATTGTTAAGTAAAATGGATTCATTTTTGAAGAAGTAATATTTTAAAAAATGAAGTTAAACATTTTAAAGGTGTTTTAAAATGTGTTAAACATCGAAATCATAGATTTCAACATCTATTGTTGAAATAGGCGTTTTCGAAAATATAAGGAAATGGTGGACTATAACACTGTTGTTATAGTAAATGATTTCCAAAAGGAAATGTTTTTATCTAGTATTGGGATTTACATATCTATTTTAATTTCGAATCCCTATACTAGTGATTTTTGAGTCATCGTAACGATGTTTTACGTAACATTCGTTTTGACTCAAATTGATGTTGTTATAAAAAAATAGATTTCCTTAAAGAGTGAAATATATACTTAATTTGATTTAAGTATATCGAATATTTTCCAAGTGTTGAAAATAAATGATTTGTGAAATACTTATTATTAGATAAGTAGGGAAATGCATTTCCAAAATGAAATGAAACGTTTTGAGAATTTATCTTCTTAAAGATAAATTGAAATTGAATATTGAAATCGATTTGAAAATCGTATATCAGTAGATATTTTGAAATATAAATCCACTATGGAAATTATGAAGGAAAGGGAAACTGTTTAGAAAAATAAATGTTGATTTATTTTAGAAGAGTGGAATTTTATATCTAGTAAAAGATATTTTTGGAAGATAAAATAATTTGGGAAAATTATTTGGAATCTGATGATGTTGCGCATCTTTATTGATAGTTAAATAACCGACTATCAATAATTACCTTGAGTAGGTATTTGTTGTGAATTGGATGAATTTGAATGCCACACTTGTTTTTGAATAATCGCTCACTATTCGGGTTAGCCGGGAAAGGACCATGGGGTCGTATAACCCATTCCGAATATGTGATACGTCGTTATGAATTGCATTCGAAGACCGGATATTTTTGAAAACGGAAGGATTACCGTCGAGTTACTCTACATCGACTGATCTTCGATTTAGAGGTTTTATCACCCTTAGTGACGGGAAGTCCGGACGTGATTAGAAAAGTATCCGGAAATGCAAGGGCTTCGTGAGAAGTGCCTTCGGTTCTGTTCGATCCCGGAACAGACTTGTATGGATTGTGTGTCTGACGTTACAATTTGAGATATAAAGCTGATTTCTTTCAAATACATTTCTGTTGGTGGCGGAGAATTTATTCTCTTAGCTTAACACCCTTCTCTGAGACGTACGAGCTCGGAGGTTATGTAGTTGAAATTTATCAGCGATATATCCCAATTTGGTAACGTGGCATACTAAGTGTTGCTGTGAAATGACCAGTGTTTGATCATTTGTGATATGATCATTTGTTTGATCTTATATCTTTGTGATCATAGGTTGATCATTTTTGTTTGACCCGAAGCAGGGCTTTTTGTAGAAAGCGTAGCTTTGTGGACGAGACTTCGTCGAGCCTCACACCCCGGAAATGGTCGAAACAGGACGAATGCAGCAAGGTTCTAGGGAGTAGCGCCCCTTAGTGTATGTCATTCCTTCTGGATAAAGGTGGTATCATGGTATGGAGCCCAGATACTTAACCTCTGTGGTTACTGCATTATTATTATCTATGTGGTTTGTTGCGAATCGGGGATCCTCGGGAAGATCGGTGACGATCGGGGGATGACATACGCGTGTCAGTAGTTACCTATTTTTGCAGAGGTAACCCGGCCTTGTGTTGGTAGAGATCCGGTTAGGTTCTCGGGTCGTCTATTCCAGGGACGTACCCATCGTGGATAGGAAGTTCCTTAGCCTGACCATTTGTTGGAAATCCAAAGAAACAATACGAGCCTTGTACGGTTTTAGTTGTAGAACCTATCATTCACTTATGGTGGCGCCCCACTGTTTGGATGGTAGCTATAGTAGGCATAGTTCGAAATGTCTATGCTGGCTAAGATTAATATTATACTTTCGAAAATGTTTTCTACACTATGCACTAATAATAATATCAAAAATGATTTGATTTTGCGTAGTAAGCATCTTTGACTATCATAAGAAGAAATCTCCTCCAATTCTGCGTTTGCATTGTGTGTGTGGTGGGAGGTCTTATGGTAGTTTCATTTTCCAAAAGCATTGCGAATTGACATTAAAAGTTTTCCTGTTGTTTATTTTAAAGAATAACTGTTTTACGATCTCACACCAGTCACCATGACTGACTCGGAGTTTATTGTTTCCCTTCTAAACTCTGGGTGCCCACCAATTTCCACACGGGCAGTCTAGAGTTAGGTTATCAGGATATTCTGGATATTCTGGAGCTTTGGAGATAAGCTGGAGGACGAGACGTAGTATTTGTATCTGATATTATTTATTCCGCTGTGTATTCTGTATGAGGACAAGTTTATATAACTGTCCATTGTTGTTTATTGACTCTGATGATATGATGTGATGTAATGTAATAACAGATATAATTCTTTTGTTTTTAAATGATATTCATTTATCTATTATATATTGTTCCGCTGCGATATGTGAGATTCTGATATTGTTTTCTGTTTCTGCTCTTGTTCTGTTGTTGTTCTTCTTTCTTTTTCTTCTATCTTCTTCTTCTACTTTTCTCTTCTTTCTTAAAACCATAACTTTTCGGGTTTCCGGCATTCGATGGCTCAGCAGTCGATAAAGTAAGTATCGATGTTGAATTTTCGAAAGTCGAAAATTTCGGGATGTTACATTTGGTATCAGAGCATATGGTTAAGCGACAACCCTGCTCTGTTGGGTGTTACTCATTAGAGATAGAGTCAGCAGTACTCTAGAATGAGTTGAGTGTAATAATAGATATGAGCACGTATTTGTTATTTGAATATAAAATTGTTTTATATTGTGATGATTGATTTATTGAGTGGTATATGGATTCTGGTCAATACGAGTAATTAACGATCATTGATAGGGATCTCTAAACACTCGAATAGAACAATTCGGCACAGTATTGTTTTAAATAGGGTGAATGAAATAATTTTACCCAAAATTATTTTTGTATATAAAAGAAATGATTTTCTATGAATTACCATAGTATATGGATGTTTGGTTGTTAGGAAAGTGATGATATTGAAATGTTATCATTACTATTGAAATTGAATAAGAAATTGAAATCATAACTCCAAAGTAAAGAGAAAAATTCACATACGAATGAAATTTAAGAATGTAAATTATAAATGTGAATTGTAATTTAAAACGGAATTCCAGAGAAATTTTTGGGAATTTGGAAGTTTAAATCATTTTTGATTTGAAAATGAATTTCAAAGGTTTTGAAAAATGTTTTGAAGAGATGAAAAGCTCTAAACTCTTTTCGGTCGCTGGAAAATAATCCTGATGATGATGGCCACATCATTAGAATTCATTTTCGGGTTTCCAAAAGAGGAATTGCTGCCAAATTTGTTTCAAATGGTAGTTGTTTGAAAATTTTGGGTTTTGTTTTGAAAATTCAAGGGATAATTTGAATTGTTTTCAAAATGATTTTGGAAATGTTGCTAAGACTCTGGAATATTATGAAATATTATGAAGTTGATAACTTGTAAAGTTTAAATAAAAATCTAAATTAAAGAGATAAATTTATATATGAATAAAGTTGTGAATATAAATTGTAATGTAAATTTATGATTGGAAATAGAATTCCAAGAAGATAATTGAAAATAAAATTCATTAATGAAATGAAATTGTAAATGTGATTGTATAAATGATTTTATAAATCGGAATGTAAGTAAGTTGAAGACTTATAAATATTTGAAATTTGATTGAAAATGAGATCCAAATCGAAATGAATGAATTTGTGAATAAATAAATTTGCAATTGCAAGTGCAAGAAAATGAAATTGAAAGTTAAAATTCATTTGAATTTGAAAGTAAATAAAATGGGAATTGAACTTGATTTGTGGAAAAAATAAAGTGAAGTATTAAACTCAAATTAGTAAGTGAAGCTAATTGAATATTGATCAAATGAATTAGTAATTGAAACTAATTTAAAATAGGGCAGTTATGAATGAAAAATAATTGATAAAAGTCAATATTCAGAAGTTGAATTGAATCCAAATTAGATTGGAATTGTGAAATTGAATTCAAATAAAATTTGAAATGTAAAATTGAAGATAATGGATGTAACTTCAATAGCGAATTTAAAGAGGATATAAGAAGTATATATTGAAAATTTGTAATCGAATTTGCAAAATGATTGAATGCTGTAACTAGATATTATGGCTAGTAGGACATACAGGTGTTATAAAAGGAATTGGAATTTTGATTTTGAAGATAATTTGAATTGCTCGAAAAAGGTACGTATTTGAATTATAATATGAGTTTTTGATGATTTCTTGTCTAGCCGCTTGGCTTTTTCTTTTTCGTTTTCTTTTTGAAATCTGAGAGTCCGTAGGGACGTTTTGTAGTCGTACCGTATTAGCCGCGCAAAGGAGACGCTGGCGAAATTTTTCGAAAATTTCGAGTGTTAGAAAATTTTTGAGAAAATTTTGAAGTTGAAATTTGAATTTAAACTTAAATTTGAATTTTGAAGTAAAACGATGTTGTTTGAAATCTGTAATTGAAGTTGAAAATTTAGATGAATTAATAACGAATCTTTAGTAGAGAGATTTGTTTTGATGAATTGATAAGACTATTTAGATTGTGAAAAATAGTAGACGAGTTAAGGACCATTTTTCCTAACTTGTAATTTCGAGGACGAAATTCTTTTAAGGAGGGAAGTCTGTAACGATCCAGAATTTTGAACGAATTAAATTGAGGATATTTAATTAATTTTAAATATTTGAACGATGATTTAATTTGAATCCCCAATATAACCTTGAATTTGGCGATTAAATTATAAAATCTAATCGATCGAATGTCGAATAAAAATTTGAATCTTCAATTTACAGTTGAAGAAAAATATTTCGAAAGCTTTTAAAATTCGTATTGATAATACTGAAGATGATAGAAGCTTCAGAATTTAATTTCGAACTGTTTTGTTTAGTTTTGAAAATAATCACTCGAACCGATATTTATAAAATAGTCAATTTTCAAACAGTCTCGGAATTCGACGAAACTAGTTCCATTGGGTCCGGAATGTTGTATTATTGCCGGATTTCAATTTTCGTAATTTCCGGAGTTGATACGTGAGCAAACGGAGAGTAAACGCGTTGGAATGAAATTAAATTCAAGTTTAATTTTAAAATTTAAAATTTATAAATATCAGCCACTTTTCTCCCCTAAAATCACGCCTAAGATCCCGAACAACAAATCGTGCAACCCATCACGTAACCCATGCCTCGTTTGATTTTAAGCATCTCGTTCTCACTCTCGTTTCAATTATTCGAATTCGTTTTGCCTCAAAGAAAAATGGCAGAACGAAGGCTTTCAAAATCGAAAAGAAATTTAAGTATTTCGTCCCCTCCCTCTCTAAAATCAAAACCCAACTGCTCGTTCAAATCGAGTATTGGGTGAATAAAATTCCCAAATCATTTTTTCGCGAGTCAAGCTCGAGTCACGCGGCGGTTTAGCATCGAACGTATCGCGTTCGATGATGGGAGCGGCAAGAGAAGGATCGCGAGCACGAGGTCAAGGCTGGGTTCACTGGGAAGGTGTCGCGATTCCGGTTCGACAGTCACAGGGAGGCGATCGACTTTGACATCGATAGGAGGCAGGCGCGCGAGGCTCGCGATCGAAATCTGGAGGGGTTGCGGTCAAATCGCAGGTTCGCGATGGCGACGTGGAGGCGAGAAATTTTCAGGCGACGTCGTCGCGAGCTCGGCAAGGGAAGAGGGGATCAATCAGAGGGCATGCGATCTAGATGCTCGCTATTGTTTCGATACTGTAAGGTAATTGGTTTATTTTTGGGAATTTTTTTGATTTAAATTTGAAGAGGAAAATAAAATAAAGTATATAGGCAGTTTTCTTAATATATATATATACAGTAGACAGAATAATAGCTGTTGTTTCTAAAATGCTTATAAAGATTGAAAATTTAGGATGTATTTGCAGAAAAGAAATCAGGCTTTTATGTGAATATATGTTAGGAAAATGAAACAGTAAGATTTAAAAAGAAAATTCTGTTTTTATTTATACCTGTAGGTAAGTAAGATCTGAACAGAAAATATGTGTATAAGATTTCGAAATTAAATTTTGAATGTTGAGGAATTTATTAAAATAGATATTTGAAAATCTATAAATTTTTCTTATTAATATATGTAGTTTCAAAGGAAATATTTTTGTTAAAAAGAAATTAGTTAAAATCAAAATTTTAATTTTGAAATTAAAATCATTGGTTAATTAAATTTATCCAATAGGAATTTATTATTCGATTTATTCGAATATTAATAAATTGTATAATTGTTTATACAAGGTTAAAATTTGCAAAGAAAACAAACTGGAATGGAAAATGGATGGCAAATTAAAGCTAAGGTGAGATTTTTCTCACTCAAAAATGAAAGTGGAATTTTCAGTTATTTATTGATTGTGTTGATTGCTATTGATTGTGCTATTAGATATGATAGGATATATCTATATATATAGCAGTATATACATATTGGCATATGTATATATTGGATTGATGATTTCCCGCCTCGTATAGCGGATGAGACCCTATTGCGCCGTTAGTAAGCGGATTTATAAAAAACCCATATACCGCGATAATTCCGTACTGGAGCGGAATTGGTATTGTGCTAACATCTTTGGATGCAGGGAAACAGGTTGGAGGGATCCAACTGGACCCCTCACATTGATTGAATTTATTTCTATTGAGATATGAATTTGTGAATGATTTTATAGTGATGCTATTAATCATATTGATATCTGGAAATTGTTTGAAAGCTAAAATTTAGCTGAATGGATGTTTTGACATCATTGGATTCCAAAGTTAAACGAAATTGAATTTTTGAAATTCAAGTAGAAAATTTCTAAGTGAATTAATTTTTGAAATTGAAGAATTTTGAAGAAAGGAATTTTTAAAAGTATAAAAAAGTAAATTTTCATAATCGTATTGAATAAATCCCAGAATTAAGTGAAAATGCTAAATAAATGGATTTCATAAAACAGTGATTTTAAATTGAAGAATTTAATTTAAATTTGGATTTTTAAATAGATTAAAAGAAACGATTGAAATTTATTTTCTTAAAAAGGAATTTATTTAAAAGAAGATAAGTTGGAAATTCAGTTTGAAATTTAATTGGTAAATTAAAATAAGTTGTGAAATCAATGTAAAATGAATTCAATAAGGAATTTATTTAGTAGTGATAAATAAAATTTGAAATCAATCTGTAATTGATTTAATATTTAGAAATGAATTTTTGAGAAATCAATGTGGAAATTTTATTCGAACGTTGAAAATAAAATTAGAAATCAACATTGAAATTGATTTGGTATTGAAGCTTTTATAAATGGAATTAAAATTTATAAAAGTTGTTTATGAACCCAAAGTCACTTATTTTGATAAGTTAAGTATAGAAGTTGATAAAAGGAGGTTTATAAGTCGAAGTTGTTATTAAAAAGAGAAATAGAATTTATAAACGTGCTTATAAATTCGAAAATAGATTGAATGTGATAAAAAAATGTGTAGAAATGATTGAAATGGGGTTAAGTAAATTTTATTCACGATTTTGGACAGTGAATATATTGTTAAGTAAAATGGATTCATTTTTGAAGAAGTAATATTTTAAAAAATGAAGTTAAACATTTTAAAGGTGTTTTAAAATGTGTTAAACATCGAAATCATAGATTTCAACATCTATTGTTGAAATAGGCGTTTTCGAAAATATAAGGAAATGGTGGACTATAACACTGTTGTTATAGTAAATGATTTCCAAAAGGAAATGTTTTTATCTAGTATTGGGATTTACATATCTATTTTAATTTCGAATCCCTATACTAGTGATTTTTGAGTCGTCGTAACGATGTTTTACGTAACATTCGTTTTGACTCAAATTGATGTTGTTATAAAAAAATAGATTTCCTTAAAGAGTGAAATATATACTTAATTTGATTTAAGTATATCGAATATTTTCCAAGTGTTGAAAATAAATGATTTGTGAAATACTTATTATTAGATAAGTAGGGAAATGCATTTCCAAAATGAAATGAAACGTTTTGAGAATTTATCTTCTTAAAGATAAATTGAAATTGAATATTGAAATCGATTTGAAAATCGTATATCAGTAGATATTTTGAAATATAAATCCACTATGGAAATTATGAAGGAAAGGGAAACTATTTAGAAAAATAAATGTTGATTTATTTTAGAAGAGTGGAATTTTATATCTAGTAAAAGATATTTTTGGAAGATAAAATAATTTGGGAAAATTATTTGGAATCTGATGATGTTGCGCATCTTTATTGATAGTTAAATAACCGACTATCAATAATTACCTTGAGTAGGTATTTGTTGTGAATTGGATGAATTTGAATGCCACACTTGTTTTTGAATAATCGCTCACTATTCGGGTTAGCCGGGAAAGGACCATGGGGTCGTATAACCCATTCCGAATATGTGATACGTCGTTATGAATTGCATTCGAAGACCGGTGTTGAAGACCGGATATTTTTGAAAACGGAAGGATTACCATCGAGTTACTCTACATCGACTGATCTTCGATTTAGAGGTTTTATCACCCTTAGTGACGGGAAGTCCGGACGTGATTAGAAAAGTATCCGGAAATGCAAGGGCTTCGTGAGAAGTGCCTTCGGTTCTGTTCGATCCCGGAACAGACTTGTATGGATTGTGTGTCTGACGTTACAATTTGAGATGTAAAGCTGATTTCTTTCAAATACATTTCTGTTGGTGGCGGAGAATTTATTCTCTTAGCTTAACACCCTTCTCTGAGACGTACGAGCTCGGAGGTTATGTAGTTGAAATTTATCAGCGATATATCCCAATTTGGTAACGTGGCATACTAAGTGTTGCTGTGAAATGACCAGTGTTTGATCATTTGTGATATGATCATTTGTTTGATCTTATATCTTTGTGATCATAGGTTGATCATTTTTGTTTGACCCGAAGCAGGGCTTTTTGTAGAAAGCGTAGCTTTGTGGACGAGACTTCGTCGAGCCTCACACCCCGGAAATGGTCGAAACAGGACGAATGCAGCAAGGTTCTAGGGAGTAGCGCCACTTAGTGTATGTCATTCCTTCTGGATAAAGGTGGTATCATGGTATGGAGCCCAGATACTTAACCTCTGTGGTTACTGCATTATTATTATCTATGTGGTTTGTTGCGAATCGGGGATCCTCGGGAAGATCGGTGACGATCGGGGGATGACATACGCGTGTCAGTAGTTACCTATTTTTGCAGAGGTAACCCGGCCTTGTGTTGGCAGAGATCCGGTTAGGTTCTCGGGTCGTCTATTCCAGGGACGTACCCATCGTGGATAGGAAGTTCCTTAGCCTGACCATTTGTTGGAAATCCAAAGAAACAATACGAGCCTTGTACGGTTTTAGTTGTAGAACCTATCATTCACTTATGGTGGCGCCCCACTGTTTGGATGGTAGCTATAGTAGGCATAGTTCGAAATGTCTATGCTGGCTAAGATTAATATTATACTTTCGAAAATGTTTTCTACACTATGCACTAATAATAATATCAAAAATGATTTGATTTTGCGTAGTAAGCATCTTTGACTATCATAAGAAGAAATCTCCTCCAATTCTGCGTTTGCATTGTGTGTATGGTGGGAGGTCTTATGGTAGTTTCATTTTCCAAAAGCATTGCGAATTGACATTAAAAGTTTTCCTGTTGTTTATTTTAAAGAATAACTGTTTTACGATCTCACACCAGTCACCATGACTGACTCGGAGTTTATTGTTTCCCTTCTAAACTCTGGGTGCCCACCAATTTCCACACGGGCAGTCTAGAGTTAGGTTATCAGGATATTCTGGATATTCTGGAGCTTTGGAGATAAGCTGGAGGACGAGACGTAGTATTTGTATCTGATATTATTTATTCCGCTGTGTATTCTGTATGAGGACAAGTTTATATAACTGTCCATTGTTGTTTATTGACTCTGATGATATGATGTGATGTAATGTAATAACAGATATAATTCTTTTGTTTTTAAATGATATTCATTTATCTATTATATATTGTTCCGCTGCGATATGTGAGATTCTGATATTGTTTTCTGTTTCTGCTCTTGTTCTGTTGTTGTTCTTCTTTCTTTTTCTTCTATCTTCTTCTTCTACTTTTCTCTTCTTTCTTAAAACCATAACTTTTCGGGTTTCCGGCATTCGATGGCTCAGCAGTCGATAAAGTAAGTATCGATGTTGAATTTTCGAAAGTCGAAAATTTCGGGATGTTACAATACCTTCATAAGAGCTATTTGGCTTCAGCAGAATAGAAATATTACTTTGTTTTAATTGTCTTGCTTTCCGACTTCCTACATTCTTAAGGCCCGAAGAAGATTCAGCATTTTCATTGTTTTGCTCATTTTTATCAGGAACTGTCATAGTATCATAAACATTACCACCATCCTGCATATTGATATCATGCTCATCATTACACAGAATAGAGAAGCTATTTCTCAGGGTTATTTCAGGGACAACTTTATTTTCTTTGTACAAACTGACTTCCTGGTTATCAATATTGCATTTACTCAGAGCATTATCCCGAATATTTATCTCACTATTTATAATTTCATCCACTATGTTCTTGCTATTTCCTTTCCCAAAAACAGTAACATCCTCACTCTTGTGTTCTTTCATTGGCTGATCACCACAGTTTTCAATAACAATCTCACCTTCTTCTATTAATTTAGCATCTGACACTACATTATTAACTCTATCCTTTAGAGAAATACTGTTAGCTAAAAGATTAGAGCTTCTCCTTTTACTTTTGCTTACAACTTTCCATTTTTGAATTCTCTTGCTTCTCACAATTTTTTTTGACTCAATCACCTTATTACTTGGCTGAGAAGTACCATTTATGTCTTTTGATTGCTTGATAATCTCTACCCCACTTTCATTTACCTTGTCACAATCAATAGTGCAGTGTCCAAAAATTTTGCACTTGTGACAAATATCAGGCTTCCAAAGGTAATTAATGTAAACTGTTTGCGTGCCACCATCTACCAATTGAACTGAGAATTTATCATCAAGCTCTCGATCGGGTTTAATTTCAACTAAACATTTAGCAAAACACAATCTCTCCAACTTCTCTACACACTAGCTTCCCAATATGACATGTAAGCCAGTTAATACCAAGGTGTGACCATGCAAATATAGGGATATTAGATAATTGTATCCAGACTGGAACAAATTGAATACTACCACATACATTGCCTGTAGCAGGATCATATGGTTTGATAATAAAAAGTTTATTACAAATTACAATGGGATCACCTTGAAGAATTTTCTATCTATCCTCATCACACGAGAAAAGAAAGAGAAAAACAAAACCATCTAACTGCACGGATATAGAGCCCCTCAGCTTCCAGATAGATTTGAGAGAACGAATGACAGTAGAGTATGAAAGGGGTTTGTCGAAAAAGGAACCAACCAAATATTCACCCCACACTTTCGTTCCTCCTATGAAAACTTCTTGAGGAGGAACTAAATTATCATCTAAGTATGAAGGAGTGATGCCAACTGGTATGTACTTCCCCGCGTTGCGCGGCTTGTTTTTGAATAGTGAAGTCCATACCAGTTCACTGTGAGGAACATGATTGATGGAAAGGCGGGGAGAGAGCAAGGCCGAATGAGGAGAAGGGAGGTTGGAGGTGGTGGATGGGTCAGGGGAATCGGGAGGTAGAGGAAAAGGACGAAGAAGAGGGATGGTGATGGCAGGAAGGACGGGAGATGGGTTAGGCGGAGGAGGTAAGGAAAAGAACGGGGGAATAGGAGTTGCAGCCATGAAAAGGACTTTTTGATAACTTGTTATTTAAAGTTCTTTTGGCAAAACTCAGTAAATTATTTATAATTACATTTAATAAATTCCAAAACCTTTAAATAAATTTTCCAAATCATTTCCTACATCTTTTTAAAACAAGAAAAATAAATTAATATCTAAATATATAAATTATGGAATAATAATACTCCATAAATATTTATCAACTAATCAACATTTATAAATTATTTGTGTGACCCGAGTCAAGTTCCATCGAACTCCAATCATCTATAAAACATACATATCAACGTACAAATAGATATATGTATATGCATATATTGTTCAATTCACTAACGGACAGAATTCTATCAGTTAACTAATACGTCAACTTATGTCAACAATCAACTAATTCCAAACAATCAATCAAACCACTCAAACCAATCGATTCATCCAACCAGTTTAATCAATGATCACAAACAAATCTACCAAGCTAAGCAATCAGTTATCAAAAATAAATATATATCTTACTTGCAAAGGGATTTAGATGTAGTTTTGAGTATAATACTCACCAGAACTTGACATTCCCTCCGACTAACGTTCACCATCGCCAATACATAGCTCGCACCAAAAACTTCCCCTTCGTTGAAAGTGCCACCATCCTCAGCCGCGCTTCTACATCACACGACCTCTGTTCCCTAGCTCCACAATCACGACAGCCTCCAACTTCTTCCACCTTCGTATCATCATTGTTGCCTGGTGCGACTCTAAGCCTGTTCGCCTACTACCGCGTCGCAGCTCCTCCAATCATCTCCAAGCATCCCACCCTCTCTTGCAATATAAAGCGACATGATTTTTATTTTATTTTTTATTTTTAGATTAGGCTGGGATCAAATTAGGATTATGGGCATTGGGAGATTTCTCGAGAAGCACGAATAGCCTGGAGAAAAATAAGGTGAGGATAATTGATTTGGGCTAGATTGGCAATAGGCCATGTTCTAATTACAATTTATTTTGCTTCTCTTCTTTTCTTTTTACCAACTCTTGTACTTTATTAAATTATTTGTAAATAAAATTTCACTCTAATATAAATTAATTAACACATCATTCTACAAAATGTAATTTGATAACAAGACAATTTCATTCATTTCAATACTTGTTGCATGCTATTTAATTATTCAATATATTACTAAAAATGAATTTATTAATTTATAATAATTTATTAAACCAAATCTTATGTTAAATAAAATTTTAATTAAATATTTATTTACAAAATATTAATTATCAAATATTGAATTTAAATAATTTTATTTTAATTAAATTTATTTATTCATACGGCATAGAGAGCAGAGTTGTTACAGACTTTCCCCTTATGAAGATTGCGTCCTCATAATTTCCTATAAGGAAATGTCTTACACAACTCATACCTTGAACTTTCCTCGTATTATATAATTTTCTATAAGCTTATTCAATATTATCCACTATGTGGCTTTCACAAACTTCTCCTACCATGTATTTTAAATTCATTCAACAACTTCTTTTTTATTTACATACGATAAATTCATAAAAATAATTCTAAGTACTGAAATTATAAAAAATTTCGGCAGAGTCTCCCCTGTGCGGCTCGCGCTTCAAAAATTAAAATAGATTATATAAGCCTCGAATGAGGTCCTCTCTATCTGGGACTTCCTGCATGGGGTATAACAATCAATACACATACATTTATGTGCTCAACACTATCATATGCATAAAATATACTTTTCTTTTTGCAATTTTCTTATTTTTAGCAAGCAATTTTTTTCCTTTTAGCAGCGTATTTGAAATGAGTAAACTTTATGCAATCCATTAGTAGGTTTCCTGTACTTATAATAAGCTCAAACATTAAATACAAATCAAATTATAACATTTATATTGATGGTTTCTATCTTGTGCTATGTTCGTGCTAACTTTTAAAGGTTGAATATCAAAATTTAAGGTAGCAATCAAAAGTAACGTCATAGTTCATTGAATGTAGTTTGAAAAACATCTTTCAGATTGTAAAATTGTAGATTACAATTTAAGATATGAAGAGTTTTCTAAAAGAAATCATCTTAGAAAATTCGATAAACACCGCTAGTCAGCTTTTTTGGCCTAGCAAACAATAAAATTTGGCAAAACACTTAAAATAAAAGTTGTAGCTTAAGATTTTAGCTTTTCGAAATGTCCAAAATAGGATAAATCAGATAAATCGTTCAAAAGTTATCAGCAATTACATTCAGCCTAGTTTTGTGTAATTTTACACTTCTGGACAACATAAGGAACTCATGTTTAAACCTTCGTAAACTTCATAATTTGAAAAAAAATGTTAAACTTAAATTTTTTTTCTAATGAACATTTGTTTCATATTATAGAACATAGCCAATTTAAAAACCCAGCTGCAGTTGTTTCCTTCTCTTTTTTTTTCCATATCAAATTTATATCATTTTTTTCATTGCGTTTTTTTATTATTTTTGGTTTGAACATTTTGCGCAGAGTCCGAGCTTGGGAGAATTTAATCAAAGAAAAATTGGAAAGAGAGTTTACATGGTAGAGTTAGTTTAACGAGACAAGATCCCTTCCTTGGGTTTGGCTATTTAATGGTTTTCTTCTGTTTTATTCATTAAGGTTTATCAATTTGCTTAAATCAACAAGCACTTTTAGTTTGAATACCATTCATTCATATTTTTAGAATTTATTTAGGTGTTGCCTATCTCCCAACAAATTGAATGGTAATATTTTCTCATAAACATTTCATATGTACATCCTTCTTTTGTTTTCTTACCTTATCATCTATGCATACATGTATAGCGATGAAGAAGCTATGCTAGATGATGCGATTGATTAAAGAAAATACTTAAAACTTCAGTTGAAGGTAATGTTCTCTCTCTTTTTTTTAAGAAAAATTGTGGTTTCCTTTTTAACTACAAAATTTTCCTAAAAAGGCATCGAATAATAATGGTAGCACTCAATAGCATGCATTAACTTCTTTATCTTGTACATTTATCAACCTTGTTGCATTGTATACTCATTGTTGTTTGTGATGGCAGTTGTTAAGTCAAGATAGATTGGGATGCCAAACCATGCCCATTCCTTTTGTCAGTCTTGAGGTAATATATGATTATCTATTCAGGACATGAAAATCAAATTCATAAATTTTTCACAAACAATTGTCAAGATTTCATTTCATCTATTGGAAGTAAGTTGAAACAATTATAACATTGACTTGCTTTAATATCCTAAAGAATTTTAGTTTTTATATGAATATATTAGATTAGAGGTATCACATAGTGGTAGAAAAATGTTGGATACTTGAAACCATTCTCTTGATCTCTCACCCATTGAAATAGTGGAGTGGATGAATATATATACATACCAAAGATTGAAAAATTCTAGTCTTGTACACAATATGTTTCTGAATGCACAAACATTTTCTACCTATATTTCTAATGTCGATACCGACTGTGTTATTGCATTTGAATGAAATTTATTTATTATTTATTTTCATGCATTATATTATTTTCAAAATATTTTTTTCTTTTTCGAACATATTATTCTTTTCAAACCATTGTGTCGAAATGCTTCGTCATAGTGTTTAGAAATCCCTATCGATAACGTTGTCCAGACACACCGATCGGAATTCTTAAAACACTCGACTGAAAAATTAACACCAAAACAACTATTAAAATAATGCAGTCAAAAAAAACTATTAAAATAATTTTAATCACTTTAAAAAATCAAATTCATATTTTTGCCAAATTATTTGCTTGTTTGAGTAAATTATTATTATTTTTAAAAATCCATACACACATTCAATTAATCGATCATCAACAACAATGAAAACTATCACACAATATCCATCATAACATCAAACAAACATTTCATAATAATACACACATCTTTAAACAAATAAACAAACGCCTTCAGTGGAAAACTTTCTATCAATACTCGATGCGCAACTCCAATCGCTACTAGATCACTTCATTACCTCCCTCAACAACTTCTACTTCACATAAAAAGAAAACACATACAAAAGAGGTAGAGATAAGGAATATATATAAAGTAAGGAAAATAACAAGTACGTCCTCATATGATTACCCTAATAATCATCGTATACTTTATTATCGCTTAAGTATAAACAATAATCTACCACTTACCTACTGGGACAGGGACTCTAGGTCTCAACTAGGCCAAGACTCATGTCCCTTAAATTATGTATTATTCTAAACTCGCTCTGATACTAATTGCAACACCCCTACCTCTATAACCATATTATCCAAGGGTACTATGGAATAATACTATCCGATAACATGGAGAATGAGGCGATATGGGGTATATACGTGAATATTCCTTTCGGTTAACACTGCTACGTATTTGAACATCGGATAAATAACTCAATTATACGTAGACAGTATCAGCACAAAGTAATGAACATGTGCATCTCCAAGATAGAATAATACATAATATACAGTTAATATCAAAAATCACAGATTCAATCACAGCGACAATATATAATACTAATTATACAAAATATATCACATCCAATATATAGTACATGTCAAATATACATCACGCAAATATATATACAAGAGGCAAAACAATATAAGATAATAACCACTATATAATATACTAGCCTCCTCTAAGCCCGAAACATAAGCTGGTCATACTGTCCCTGTAGCTGAAATGTCTCGGTCTAACCCGAATATTGTATAAATAATAAACAGATCAGACTATATCTAAATCCATGATCATTAAACATAAAGGTCATAGTATATGCTGAGTATAAACAATTATAATAATGTCATCACAACACTTAAATATCATACACTAAGAACACCACAAAACCCGACATAAAGATGTCATCACCTATATATGTATAAATATTTATCAACTAACCAACATTTATAATTTATTTGTGTGACCCGAGTCAAGTTCCATCAAACTTCGATCGTCTATAAAATACATACATCAACATACAAATAGATATGTGTGTGTGTATGTATTGTTCAATTCACTAGTGGATAGAATTCTGTCAGTTAACTAACACATCCAGCCTATATTAACAATCAACTAATTCCAAACAATCAATCAAACCACTCAAACCAATTGATTCATCCAACCAGTTTAATCAGTAATCACAAACAAATCTACCAAGCTAAGCAATCAATTATCAAAAATTAATATATATTACTTGCAAAGGGATTTAGATGTAGTTGTGAGTATAATACTCACCAGCCGACTAATGTTCACCATCGCCAATGCACAGCCCACACCAAAAACTTCCCCTTCGTCGAACGTGCCACCATCCTTAGCCGTGCTTCTACATCACACGACCTCCATTCCCTAACTCCCAAATCACAACAGCCTCCAACTTCTTCCACCTTCGTATCGTCGCCGTTGTAAGGCGCAACCCTGAGCATGTTCGCCTACAACCATGTCACAGCTCCTCCAATCATCTCCAAGCATCCCACCCTCTCTCGCAAGGTTTATATATATAAAGTGACGTGATTTTTTTATAGATTAGGCTGTGATCAAATTCGGGTTACGAGTGTTGGGAGATTTCTTAAGAAGGCACGAATAGCCTATTGAAAAATAAGGTGATGGTAATTGATTTGGGCTTGATTGGCAATGGGCCATGTTCTAATCACAAATTTTTATTTTTATTTTTTTTTCTTCTCTTCTCTTCTTTTTACCTACTCCTATATTTTATTTATAAATAAATTTTCACTCTAATATAAATTGATTAACACATTATTCTACGAAATGTAATTTGATAACAACACAGTTTCATTCATTTCAATAGTAGTTTCACGCTATTTAATTATTTAGTATATTATTCAAAAAGAATTTATTAATTTATTTCAATTTATTAAATCAAAATATTATATTAAATAAATTTTTAATTAGCTAAATTTTTACTTACAAAATATTAATTATCAAATATCAAATTCAAACAATTTTATTTTAGTTAAACTTATTTTTCATATGATGTATACGGTACAGAGAGCAGAGTTGTATGAAGAAAAAGACAATGGGAATGATAACGACGAAGATGATGATAACAATGATGGAAATGATAGTATCGAAAATAATGAACATAGCAATAAAAACCTAAATATAAAGAAACAAAATGATGATGTAGAAAATAAGGATGATAAAGAAGAAAATGATGGTGCGAAAAATTATAAAGTCGGTAAAGAGAAGAAACAAGATAGAACTTACAAAGAAATTGAAGTTCAATCCAAAATAGAATTTAAAATAAACAAATACGCTCATTCAATGAAATTGATGATAATGATGACTCAAATTTTGGCAAATATGAAACCAACATCATTGTACACACCAAAAAGAGAAAATAACGGTGACTGAAGAACATACCAAATTTTAAACAATAATAAAAGAAAGTAAAGAATAGACAGAAAAAGGTAGATGCTAACCATGAATAAATTACTAAGAAAAAATTCGACAAACAAATATTCGACAGACATATATTTGCAAATAATTATTAGACAATCCAAAACTTTCCTCAAACAAGTTAATAATCATATATTTTCATCCTATATACACTTGAATATCAATTATTTTATCATAAACAACAAATACATGGAAAATTGGATGCAAGAGAAGTTTAAAGAATACTTTTGAAGAATGACAAGATGAAAAATCAGATAATTTGTTACTGAATTAAAAAGAAGAAAATGCTAAGAAATTGTGGGGATGAAAAAATGAGAGAGAACTGTGGGTTATAATGCGCTACCCTAGTACTGTGCGAAATGGATCTTAAGGCTAATGTAACACTAGAGAAGGGTGAAAGTGCTTTTAGACTTAGTAACAAATTATATTGTGAATATCAAATCAAAATCATATTCATAGGCAATAATATAGTAAATGTAGAAAGTAGATGCAATAAAAGTAAAGTGATGGCACCAAGAATTTTATACTAATTCGGAGTCCTAATCTTACGTCTAGTCCTATAGGCGGTACAAAATTTCCACAATAACAAACTAGCAATTCCATAGGTGGCAAGTATATCTTTACAACTTGACTTTAAATCAGGTGGCAAGCAACCCCTATTTTTATTTTCCAAGGATGACAGGACAAACCTAGACCTTCTTAAATTTGAACCTGACGGCAACAACACCTATCCTGACTTTCCACGAGTGGTAGAAAAAACTTCAATCCAAACTTACCACAGATAGTAGGACAAACCTATACAATCCCTTATTTCCATGGGTGGCAGGATGCACCTTACAACAAATAGTAGGGTAATATCTACATGAAATTAAGCCTTTTGGCCATAATTTCAAGTAGTCTTCAATGCATGTTCCCACAGACCTCCGGTGGCAATATATTTTTGGTTTCTTTGAGGAATAAGATAAGAACATATAGTAAATGATAGAGAATTTATAAATGGACTCTTTGAGTTTTAGTAGTTTGCAAATCCATAATGAAATAGAGAGAAAGAGAGTGTATTCACAAAGACTAAGTGTATGTGAATAACATGACTTATTTGGAAAAATTTAGAATGTAAAGAGTAAGATGAAAGTCTATAGGATCTTTATAAATAATGCAACTTATATGTATATATGTGTGTATCTTACTAACTATGATAAGCAGAGAATAATAATTGAATATGAGATAAATAATAGAAACGATCACACCAAATATTTTACACTGGCTCAGACCTCCCGTCCTATGTCCAGTCCCGAAGCTCTCCTTCGATATTTCCTTTAACCAACTGACCCTCGCTTCACCCGACGGAATAGGCTAATACAAAAGTATATCTTTGGCAATTTTGTGTTTGAAATAACATGGTTATTGACTGATAGTACAAATCTTCCTATGGTCTCTTTTGAGTATGTGAATGTGAATGACTTGAGTTGTAGGAAGTGGTTTAACCAAAATTATATTTTGGTTATAATAGATTGAGAGTATGTAAGCAATGTATGCACAAGAGAGTGATAAAAAATCAAGAGAGAAAAGATTCAATTAATTCAAGTTAGTTAATCTCTACATCTCAATCATGGGAGTATTTATAGATTCAAAAGGATGCAGATGTAGAGTTGTTACTATTAGATAAGTTCTATTCATTTTAATGGCTGCAACCTTTCGATGAAGGGTAATTTCTTTTGTTTAACAGAAGTGTCTTTTCCAAAATTTGCAATTTTTCAAATGACAGACATCTGTGGTAAAACCTCAGACGTCTGTGACTTCAGAAAATAATTACCCGAGGATAGTCACAGAAGTCTGTGGTTTTACTTCAGACGTCTATGGCTTCATAATTTTATTTTCCCGACTATTTCCTCAAACGTCTGTGGTTTTACCTTAGACGTCTGTGAGTAGTAAAAATAGTTTTTCAAATTGATTTCAGTGTATATGAAATCGCGTTTGATCGTGTATGCATATATACTCAAGGAGATCTTAACAATATTTTATCTAAGACTCTTTTACAGTAGAATACCCTTAATAAATATAGTATGGTCGATAATCGTCGTTTGTCTTCGAGTCTCAATGTCTTCGAGCATGATGTCTTCTTGTAGTACATACCTGTAATCTTAAAATGTATGTGTGTGTGTGTATGTGTGTGTGTGTGTGTATATGATTGTATAGTTGTTGTCATTGAAACATAAACTAGAGGTTCTAACAATCTCCCACTTTTTGATGATGACAACTATACAGTTAAAATGAAAGAATTATTATATTTGTCTCCCTCTATGTATATGCATAAATTCCTCCCTCTTTGTCACTGTCAAAATGGAAGGAACGATAATGTTATATATTAATGGAAGGAATGATATAAGATATATAAATGATAAATAAACATTTAATAGCATGTTATATATAAGATCATGAATATTTAGAAACAGAGACCAATATAGGAAGAGTTTTAAATAGTTAAACAGACAAGCACAAGCATAAATAATGGAAAAATAATAAAAAGATAACTAAAATAAAATGCTAATTGTACTGGTTTGAAGAGGAAGATAAGCTTTCATGATTCTTATAGTATTCCCAATAAGATGAAGGATCCTGTTCGTATGTGCCTGGCCATTGTGTTTGGTTATTGTACTCCTCATCTTCTTGAATGAAGAGCCCTTGGAACGCCATGTACGAATGATGTTGGAAATGTGGAGTATCAAACACGTACATATCATCACTATCTTCTTCCCCCTCAAGTTATTCTTGCATAGGAGTCTTTCCTCTGTCACCTCTATCGTGCGAAGTTCCTTCGGGAGAAGCTCGAGAGTGATAAACTGGTGTATGTGCTCGAGGGGGCAGTGTAGGTGAAGGCGAGGATGATGAGCGAGAAGATGATCTGCCAAGGACCTTTCTCATAACTTTTTGTAACTTTGAAACAACCTTTTCTAACGTCTTTTCGATTTTAGTCATTCTTGTAGAAAAAGAATGTTCCAATCCAGTCATATTTTTATTCAAAGTTCGCTGGTTGGCCATGATTAGCTTTTAGTTTTTAAGTGCTAGATCATGAAGAGATTCGTTTTGCATTGGTTCAACGCGAGCTTCTTGTATTTCAAAATCCGAATAATATTCGGTAGCGTGACTGGAGGATGTACGTTGTTATGAAGGATGAGGTGAGTAAGTATGCTTAGGAGCAGTAGTGGGAGGAGTACCATGATGCTCTTCTTGTTGTTGTTGTATTCTCCATTGTTCAAGGGAGATTATTAGGGGTGGTCGTAGAGAAAGATGCATCAACGATAAAAACCGTATACCGCTTCCTTTAATGGGGATTTCTTCAAAATGAGAGATATAGGGGTACCCCATAAGTATTTAGGAGACGCGTAATGTATGGAGCATAGATAATAGTGCATCAATGATGAGACCTAAAGCTTTTAATTTCAACATGGATGAATTTAGCCCAATTTATTTGCATTCCACCGAAGACAGCATAAAGGACTTTGTGATCATTATCATAGATTTGTTCATGACTACCTAGACATAGGATTAGCGTATTTATTATCATACAATTTGACAATCTGGCTTTTGGTCATAAGTAGACGGATTTCCACTGGGGCATCCTATCTTCCCAAATAAGATGAGTTATTTCATCCCATGGCAAGTTTCTATAGTTTGGAATTTCTTCCAAATCGATCCCAGATGAAGAACAAATAAGTATACATCTAATGGTGTTGACGCTAATTTTTAAAACACGTCCTTACCACTCGTCCATAACCATCCTTAATCATTCTCTGGATTCCAAATATCGCTACTACATAAATTGGCGTAGAAAAGAAAGATAGCTAATTGGTCGATTTGTACCTCATTTTCGTCGAAATTGATTAAATCCTGATATTCGGAGGTGACAGTAAGTTCTTGAATGCTATATTCTCCAAACTTGCATAATCTATAGAAAGGCCAGCAATGAAGCTTCTTTTGTTTTAGCTCATCAAATCGCTTGTTGGCAATCATGCTATTGCGAAGCCATTCTTGAATAAGAGCATCAGTAACTACGTGATTGTGAGACGAGGATGATTGACCATTCTTTGCTCGTTTGTTAAATGGAGTTTTTGGTTTGGGAGCCATTGGTGAGAAAATAAAGATTTGAATGGAGGCTAGGGTTTTAGATTTTGGAAGTAAACTTGAGGTAGGAGGTAAAATTGGGGAAAAACTTATTTATATATGGCTGTTGGAGGTAGGGTTTTGGAACTGCGACAGACGTCTGTGGATAGAGCACATACGTCTGTGCTTTTAGTAAAAAAACAAAAAGTTACGACAGACGTCTCTGATGTTTCCACAGACGTGTGTAGTTGCAGAAAAAATAAACAGAGAGAAATGACAAACGTCTGTGAGTTTCACAGACGTCTGAGGTTACAGGAAATTGTTTTCCCATAACTTTTGACAAACGTCTGTGGTATTTTCACAGACGTCTGTGGTATGTATTTTTCTGAAACAATGGGAAAAGGTTAAATATAAATCAATTTTTAATGAAATATCATAAAAAAACAATATACATACCAAAAAATTAACAAATAAACTTATTTTATACGATGCGTAGCATAAGTTTAGTTTTTCTTGGAGAATTTAGAAATTTTGATTTGTGGTATATCCCATGAATTTGGTTCAACTTTTGTGTTGTCAATTAACGGCTTTAGAGGAGACCAACTCAGACAGGCTAGAGTGTCAATCCAAGCGTGGTTTGATGGTCCTAATTTGCATAGATTTCTCGGAGTAATGTTATACGCTTTTATAGGAGTTTGTTGTAATCGAGGAGATTTTTGATGTATGCAATTTTTTGTTGGTGAATGACCACAAATTGCTAGAATATACTTTTCAAGAAAATTTATATGAGATCCTTGACGTGATTGCTAATAATACATTTCACATTGAACTCCTACCTTTTCTTGTTGATATTGATATATTTCATCGACTTTTTCGGTAAGAGATGTTGATTGCAGATCAATTGACCATTTGGCTTTCTTTTCTTTAGGGAAAAAGCCAGTGTGGTACGTAGGTGATGCAACAATGTTTAGAGAGGCTGAGTTAATTGATGTAGGTGTGGATTTAGTTGGTGAAACGTAAGTGCTATCTAATAAAGGTGATTTATAGTCGATAGTTGAATAGGTGGAGTCGTGATCGGAAGACATTTTTTTGAGTAATATTTGTCTTAATAAACTATTTTTTTAGGAAGAAAATTAGCTTGATTTATAAGATGAAGTTTTTACTATACTTAGAGAATTGGTTGAGGAAAAGAAGTTCAACCTTATAACTATTAACAGAGAGTAGTTAGGTTTTATATGGTTAGCAGTAGTGTAGATTTTATGTGGTTTTATTAATCTAAGTGTATAAATTTTATCATGTTTAGTTTTATATGAGCTTTTCTTCGAAAAAAAATTTAAACTAATCCTACAAATTTAGTTAATCAATTCATTGTACGAACGTATTCCTAGATCTCGTCTTCATTTAATAAAATTTAGTTTACTTAATGGTTTAGTAAAAATATCAGCTATTTGATTTTCGGTATTTACAAACTCCAATGATATAATTCCTTTGTCCACATTATCTCTTAGAAAATGATGACGAATATCAATATGCTTTATTCAAGAATGGTTAATAGGATTTTTTGATAAATTTATGGCACTAGTATTATCACAATATATAGGAGATTTTGTTATGATTTTACTGAAATCTAAAAGAGTTTGTTACATATAGATTACTTGAGCACATGCTAAAGCCGCTTAAATGTATTCGGCTTCACATGTTGAGAGCGAAACACAATTTTGCTTTTTACTAAACCATGAAACTAAAGACAAACCAATAAAATGACATGTCCCACTTGTGATTTTTCTATCCATTTTACAACCGCCGAAATCAGCATCGCTATATGACACGAGTTCGAATGAGCTTCCATTTGGATAAAAAGTCCGTAATCTCTAGTGTTTCTTAAATATCTTCAGATTCGTTTTACCGCCCGATGATGTGATTCTTTTGGTTGTGCTTGAAACCGAGCACATAAACATACACTTATCATAATATCTAGTCTGCTAGCTATTAAGTATAACAGAGATCCTATCATACTTCGATATAATTTTTGGTCGAAATCTTTTCCATTTTCATCTTTATCTAAATGTAGAGTAGTACCCATTGGAGTTGGTTTACTTGATATATTTTCCACTTCAAAACATTTTAATAAATCTTGATAGTATTTTTCTTGATTTATAAAAATTCCATTTTCTAATTGTCTTATTTATAATTCTAAGAAATAGTTTAATTCTCCCATATGTGACATTTCAAATTCATCTTTCATTACTTTAGAAAATTCAGTGCATATTTATTCATCAGCGGATCCAAATATAATGTCGTCAACATATATTTGTACGGCTAAAATATTATTATTTTCTTGCTTTATGAATAAAGTGGAATCAATTTTACCAACGTGAAAACCGGAACTTTGTAAATGAGTTTTTAACCTTTCATACCAAGCACGAGGTGCTTGTTTTAATCCATATAAGGTCTTTTTAAGTTTAAATACATGATCAGGATATTTCTCGTGAACAAATAAAGGAGGTTGTTCAACATAGACTTTTTTTTATAAATCCGTTTAAAATGCGCTTTTTACGTCCATTTGAAAAAGTTTAAAATTATGATGACATGAAAAAACCAATAATGTTCGTATTGCTTCAAGACGTGCTACAGGTGCAAATGTTTCTTCATAATCAATTCCTTCTTCTTGATTATATTCTTGAGTTACTAATCTTGCTTTATTTCGTACAATATTTCCAGTTTCATCTGCTTTATTTTTAAAAACCCATTTCATTCCAATTACAGATTGATTGTCTGGTCTTGGTACAAGTTCTCAAACATCATTTCTTTCAAATTGATTAAGTTCTTCTTGCATTGCAATAATTCAAAAATCATCTTTTGATGCTTCTTTATAATTTTTCGGTTCAAAATTTGATATAAATGAAACACGACTCATTTGATTTAACTGTTTTATGGTAGATACTTTTGTATTTAAGTCTCCAATAATATTATTAATAGGATGGTCTCTAATATTCTAGGTGATGATGTTATCATATTATCATTATTGCCATTGACATTATTATTATTATTATTTTCATGTATAGGTGTTTTTTTTATTAATTCTTCATTATCGTCATTCTTATTTTCGTTAAAATTTTCGTAAATGAGACATGAAGACTTTCTTCTATAAAATTTGTTCGTTTACAAAAAATTCTATATGTTTTGCTTCGATCTGAATAGCCAACAAAAATTCCTTCGTCGGCTTTAGAATCAAATTTTCCTAGATTATCTTTAGTGTTTAATATGAAGCTTTTTGACCCAAATACACGAAAATATGATACCTTTGGTTTCTTATTAAAAAATATTTCATAGCATGTGTTTTTAGTCATTGGTCTAAGTGTTAAACGATTTAATACATAACAAGCAGCAGCAACGGCTTCAGCCCAAAAATTCTTTGGTAAGTTACTACTATTTAGTAGAGTTCATGAGCATTCTTGTAAAGTTCGATTTTTTCCTTTCCATAACACCATTTGTTATGGTGTTCGAGGAAACGAAAAATTATGACTAAATCCCTTTTGTTACAAAAGTTGGGAAATAGTTCATTTTCAAATTCATTTCTGTAATCACTTCGTATATTTTAATTTTTAAATTCATTAAAATTTTATTCGTTTAGCAAAAATTTGAACATTTCAAAAGCGTCACTTTTATGTTTTAAAAATAATGTCCAAGTATATCTTGAAAAATCATCAATAATTACAAAAACGTATTTATTATGATTTATTAAACGTACTTGAGTTGGACCGAATAAATCTAGATGGAGTAATTCGAGAGGTTGTTTTATGGAAATTTCCTTTTTAGATTTAAAGGGGCTTTTCTTTAATTTACCAAATTGACAAGCGTCACATAGGTTTTTAACCTTGTAGTTGATTTTAGGTGATCCTCTAACTAATTCATTTTTAGCTAGTTTGTTGATATGCTTAAAGTTTATATGACAAAAACGTTTATGCCATAACTAAGGATCATCATGATTCATGGCTAAGCACAAATTTGTATTGTTTTTGACATTCATGTTTAAGACATTTGTTTCGATTTCTAAAATCCTTCAAAAAAAATTATTTTGATCAAAAATATTACATTTATTTTTCTCGAAATCAATTTTAAATTCTTTATCACATAATTAACTTATACTTAATAAGTTATGTTTTAAATTTTCTACCAATAAAACATTAGTAAATATAGGAGAACTATAAATACCGATATTGATGACTTCTCCGATGCTGATGACAAATCCTTTTGAGTTATCCAGTGCCACCATCGATATAAGTTATATTTGATAACATATTAGCATTTCCAATCATGTGCTTAGAACAACCGCTATCGAGTATCCATTTCTCTTTATTTTTTATTTTAATTTTAGGTACCTCCAAAATAAGAAAAATTTAATTGGTACCCACCTTCTTTGATTAGGGTCCTACGTGTTAGTGGATGTAGGTAGCCATATACACGAGGATTTGGTTCCCTTAGAAAAGTAATTTTTGTTATATACAATTTTTTGTAAATATTCATCAATATATTTTGTCTAATTAGTTTATTGTTTGTTTTTGGAATCCATATTTTGACCATATTTGTATATGAATTCTTAAACTTAGTTTCTAACTTTGGCTTTTTGAATTTTTTGTATAATGTGCTATATTTCTTTGGCTTTTGTTTGTTTTTAAAACCCAATCCATTTCGATTTCCAGATGGTTTAGATATCGTAATCAAATTTTCTAAATTTTGTTTTCCTTTGTTAAATTTTGTCACATTATTTCTTATTTTTTCTAATTTACTTTTAAGATCACAAATTTCAATGTTTTTAGAATCTAAATTTGCTTGTAACTCTAGTCTTTCTTTTTCCAAATTAACTTTTTTTAATTTATATTTTTCTAAATTATTTAATAATTTGTCATTTTGAAATAATAGTGTTGCATATTTCTTCTAAACAATTTCTACTAAGATAATTTTTTCATCTTTTAATAATTTGACTTCTAATTCTGATCTAGTTAACTTTCCTATGTATTCCTTATTTAATGTTTTTTATTCTCTATATTTATCATCTAATTCAATAATTACTTTCATTATTTCATCATAAGTAAGTTCAGAACGTACCTCATCAACGTTAGCCATAAAACACACATTTGCTTGTTCCGAGTTGCTTTCCTTATCACTATCTGAAGAAGAAGATGAATCTGAATCATCCCATATTACTTGAAAAGCCCTTTTCTTTTTCTTGAATTTCTCGAATTTTCTTTTTTTGGTCATTATTGAGCAATGGAAAATCCTTCTTCATGTGGCCAAAATTTTCACATTCACAACATTTAATCAATGTTTGATTTGACGAGTTTGGTTTGCCACCATTTTGAAATTTGGTCATCTTATTGAACTTCTTGAATTTATTGTAGTTTTTGGGAATAAAGACAATCTCCTCTTCATCTAAGTTTGAATCTTCGTTACTTTCTTGGAATGCTATGTTTTTGTTTTCATGATTTTGATCCTTTCTAGCCTCCAAGTTAGCTTCGTATGACATCATATTTGCTATTAGCTCTTCGACTTTAAGTTGAGAAAGATCATTAGCTTCTTTGATGGCTAAAACTTCTCTTTCCAAGTCATTTGTGAAAGAGTTTAAATTACGCATGACTAAATCGAAATCTATGACATGAGATTGTGTTGAATGGTTTGAAATCTAGCATACATATCAATAATTGATTCACTTCTTTTCATTTTGAAAGATGAGAATTGGTTTTGTAAAATCAAAATTTTAGTTTTCTTGACTTTATTTGTGCCTTCATGTATGACTTGTAAAGTGTGTCATATATCATATGCAGTCTTGTAGAGCATGACACATGAAAAACTCATTTTTCTCAAGTGAGCAAATCAATACATTCATAGCTTTGGCATTGTTAGATGCCTCTGCTTTTTGTGCATCAGTCCATATGCTAATATCGGTGTCAGATGCTTCATTTTTTTTTGAGTAGCTAGCCATATTTCTAAGCCATTAGCTTCCATAAAAATTCGCATACGTATTGATCAATAAGCATAATTAGAGCTAGTAAATAGTGGAGGACGAGCAGTTGATTGACCTTCTTTAAATATGCTTGCCATTTTAATGATTTTTTTAATTACGTGTTATTGTAGATTGAAATAACCTTACTTTGATACCAATTGAAAGTCTGTAGGATCTTTATAAATAATGCAACTTATATGTATATATGTGTATATATTACTAACTATGATAAGTAGAGAATAATAATTGAATAAAAGATAAATAATAGAAACGATCACACCTGATATTTTATACTAGTTTGGACCTCCCATCCTACGTCCAGTCTCGAAGCTCTTCTTCGGTATTTCCTTTAATCAAATTACCATCGCTTCACCCGGAGGAATAGGCTAATACAAAAGTATATCTTTGACAATTTTGTGTTCCAAATAACACGGTTTTTGACTGATAGTACAATTCTTCCTATGATCTTCTTTAAGTATGTGAATGTGAATGCCTTGAGTTGTAGGAAGTGGTTTATCCAAAATTATATTTCGGTTATAATAGATTGAGAGTATGTAAGCAATGTATGCACAAGAGAGTGATAAAAAATCAAGAGAGAAAAAATTTCAATTGATTCAAGTTAGTTAATCTCTACATCTCAATCATGTAGTATTTATAGATTCAAAAGGATGAAGATGAAGAGTTGTTACTATTAGATAAGTTCTATTCATTTTAATGGCTACAACCTTTCGATGAAGGGTAATTTCTTTTTGTTCAAGAGAAGTGTCTTTTCAAAAATTTACAGTTTTTCAAATGACAAACATCTGTGGTAAAACCTTAGACGTCTGTGACTTCAGAAAATAATTATCCGAGGATTGTCACAAACATCTGTGGTTTTAACTCAGGCGTCTGTGGCTTCATAATTTTATTTTCATGAGTATTTCCTCAGACGTCTGTGGTTTTACCTCAAACGTCTGTGAGTAGTAAAATAGTTTTTCAAATTAATTTCAGTGTATATGAAATCGCGTTTGATCGTGTAAGCATATATACTCAAGGAGATCTTAACAATATTTTATCTGAGACTCTTTTACAGTAGAATACCCTTACTAACTATAGTATGGTCGATAGATCGTCGTTTGTCTTCGAGTCTCAATGTCTTCAAGCATGATCTCTTCTTGTGGTATATAAATGTAATCGTAAAATGTATATGTATATATATATATATATATGATTGTATAGTTGTTGTCATTGAAACATAAACTGGAGGTTCTAACATAAGAGAAATGAGAGAGAATTCATTTTAAATTTCATTATCCAATGCCTTTAAATAGAAGAAGAACAGAAGTGTCTCTTTGCGAATAGTGAAAGGAAGTGTGTGTTATTTTAAAATCAAAAGTAGCAACCAGCGGCTTGTATGTCGACATACTATTTTGGATATGTCGACACATCCTACTATAAAATGACATCTTTTATAACAGTTGCTTTAAATCTTTTAACTTGTAAATCCAATATCGTAATTTTTTAAAAGGTTATGAAGAGTACAATAAAGGGTTTTTAAAGAGAATATTCAATGAATTGCTATAAGAGCTTTAACGATTAAATCTAAGACTTGATTTACCATGAAGATGAACAACTATTATCTTGTACTCTTCTAGTATTTATTCCTTGAGTCTCATGTGTTCTCTTAGGCTTGCCTTTCCTTGATCTACATGATTCCTTTTTATCTACCTGGTCTTGTACTTAAGTTCTTGTAATGATGTTAGTTGACATGTATACTACATCTTCTCTTGATATCTTGTGATACATCATGATAGAATTCCTATATTTCCTATACTATATCATATATAAAATTGGAAAATAATAAGTGTTAATATTTATCTTGTTGTTGCCATCAAAACTAATACCGGTGGTTCTAACAGTCATCCCCATTTTGATGACCATTTTGATGATGATAACCATCCAAATATTCTTGGATGAAATATAAGATAAATTTTAATCTAATTCCCCATATGTTAATGCTCCCTTTATCTTTTTGGCTACTATATTTTATACCTCTTCCCTCTCGCCCTTTGTGAACAACAAAAGTGGGATAATATAATTTGTATATAGCTAATATTAATGGGGTGATATATGTATATTAGTTATCATCATATAGTTTTCGATCCTAAATTTTTTGATTATATGTCACATGTAAATTTATGTATGTCGACATATAATTAGTTGTTGCTTATATGTATGCTTGTCTTGTAGTGTATGTCGTATATCCCCTAGGGTAAAATAGTCCATAGTCTATAATATTATTCATGTATTTTAGGATTCTTCTAACAGCTTTAGCAGGCATTCCTTAAGGATTGACCGATATCTCACACGTATACATAAACTATGCATTATATAAGGTTTACTTGTAGTGATGTAGAGAACTTATCATTTCACAAAATAGCTTTTGATCTACATCTTTAGATTTTTTTTCTTTACTTTAATTTACTCCGGATGCAATTTGAGTGGGTTTTTTACTTGTATATGATATTCCAAATCTTTTTACAAGTTCTTTGACATATTTTTCTTGACTTGTAAATATTCCATTATTTAATTGTTTAATTTGAATCCTTAAGAAGAAGGTTAGTTCTCCCATATGATCATTTCAAATTCTTTTATCATTATTTTTGATAATCCTAAGTTTAGTTGTTCATTTGTTGAACCAAAAATAATATCATCTACAAAAATCTTTATTGATTGGACATTTTTATCAATTCTTTCTACAAAAGTGTTGTAAATACGTTACTTATTTCAAACCATTGGATTAAGTAAGATTTTAGTTTTTCATACCAAGCATGGGGTTCTTGTTTTAAACCATATAATGCTCTTTTAACTTGTACGCATGATCAGGAATTTTTTCATCCTCAAACAATGGGGGTTGCTCAACGTATACATCTTATTTATTATACAATTAAAAAACACCTTTAACAACCATTTAGTATAATTTAAAATTATTATAATTTGCAAAAGCTAATATACGCATGGGCAAAAGTTTTATCATAATCTATTTCTTCTTTTGGATTATATCCTTGCGCTATTATCGTGCTTTATTTCATACTACATCTTCAAGTTTGTTTAATTTATTCTTATAAACCCATTTAGTTCCAATAACTGATTGATTTTTTGGTTGTGGTACAAGTTTTCAAACATCATTTCTTATAAATTGATTTTAATTCTCCTTACATGAGAAGAATACATGAATCATCAGAAGATGATTCCTTAGGATTTTTGGGTTCATTTGTTGATATGAATGCTACGTTACTCATTTTATTTAATTGATTCCTTGTTATTACGAATGATTATATATTTCCTATGAAATTTTCTTTTGGATGGCCTTTTAAGATACAAGTTTTAGGTTGCCTAATTTCATTATATCATTATGGTTATCATTTTCATTAGTATTTTCGTTATTTTTAGTTCGTTCATAAATATCATTTTCATCTTTTTCTATACTAGTTTCTTTAAAATTTTAATCAAAAGAAACATGTAATGTTTATTCGATAGTGTTGGTTCTAGTATCATTAATTTGGTATGTCTTGCTTCTATTAGAATAACCAAGATATATTTCTTAACTGACTATATCATAGAATTTATCTAATTATCTTTTGTGTTTACTATAAAACAGTTACTCCCTAAAACTTTAAAGTATCATACTTTTGTCTTTTTGTCAAAATATAACGCATATGGTGTTTTCTTTGTTAATGGTTTTAACATAATTATATTCAGAATGTAATACGTTATTGCTACTACTTCAGCCCAAAAGTTCTTAGGTAGAATACTATCATTTAACATTGCCTAAGCACATTCTTGAATTGTTCTACTTTTATGTTTTACTACTCTATTTTATTATAGAGTTCGTAGAAATGAAGAATTGTGAGTTATACCTTTCTTATTATGGAACTTTTCAAAATTTTCATTTTTGAATTCTGCTCCATGATCAATTTTTATAGCTTCAAATTTTAATGATTTTTTATTTTGAATTCTTCTAACAAAGGTTTTAAACATTTCAAATGTATTACTTTTATGTTTGAAGAATATTATCCATATGTATCTTGAAAAATCATCTATGTTTTCAAAATATATTTATTATGATTAATTGACTGTAATTAAGATGATCTAAAGAAATACAGATGAAAAAGTTCTAGTGGTGTTGATATAGGTATCATATCTTTGTATTTAAGGTTTCTTCTGAAGTTTACCCATTTAGCAGGCATCACAGTGATTATCCACTTTTAGATTTATCTTTGGTGATCCTCTAACTAATTCGTATTCTAAATTTTTGAATAATATTTGAAGTATAAGTGACCAAGACGTTTATACCAAATCCAATGGTCGTTTGATTCAGTCATAATACAAAAGTTATTGTTAGATATTTTCATTCAATACCTAGATGTTTCATTTTCTAATACCTTCAAAAATAAGTTTAGAGTTTTGATCTAAGATATGACATGTGTCTCAATCAAAATTTATCCTAAATCCTTTATCACATATGTTGGTGAACTTTTTCGTCTTCCAGATCCTCAAGTGTAAAGTAATTAGCATGATAATTACCTTAATAATTTGAATTAGCAAAATTAAGTAATCTTAATTTTGCTATGAAGTAGTGATTATACTTCTGGATGCTTACACAATCAGGTAGTTCCACTTTAACTGTTTGTTAAAATGTCAAATCTAACTCATATTTAATTTAAGTACAAATAAAGTAAGATCCGGTACTGAAAACCAAGCAGGAAAGTAACAAAAACAAGAAATATTAAAGGACACAGGGAATTTACATGGTTGGATATTAAGGAATCTTACAACCATGGGGGAAATTTCTCTTTCTTCCTTTTTCATTAGTTTGGCACGGGTTTCCATGGCAGAGAGTACAGTAAAACCTTAAACGTATTGAAAAGAAAAAAAGGGAAGTTTTTTTCATGCTACAATGCCTTTTCTATTTATAGTATTGAGATATGCGTAGATTGCTGGAATTCTTTCCTTGTCGTTATGTTTCAGCCCTTGGATTCTACCAGATGTTATCTATCCATGTTGTCTGTTATACGTGTTCAGATTGCTGACACGTCTTTGGCAGGAATCTTGTGTGAAGGTGAGAACTTTGGAAATTAGAGCAGGAATATTAAAAATTGTGACCGGAGAATTCAAATTTGAATTGACTTTGCATGTGAGTCCTTAGGGGACATTAAGTGTCACTTGTTGGCCTTGAGATACGACCATCGTATCTTTACTGACCGATGTATGATCCCTGCGTGATACTGTGGTGTTGATATGCACTTGTTTGACATCATATCGGGGTGACGTTATACTACCCTACCTTAGCATAGGTGTTAGTTTGTAGTGCTTGCGGATGTGACCTAAGTAGGCTATGACTCAAGTTGATCTTTTTGTTGAATTGCAAGGTTGTCGATATGGGTGGAGGGGTCGGTGTCTCTGCTATCTTTGCCTAACTTGCCACCATTTCTAGCAGAAATGGAGTTGCACTGCCTTGTTTCGTATTGAGAGTTGATTTGACATACATTTGGAACATATTCAGGACTAGCCATGATCTGAGCTGATTGCAATTTGAGTTTTGCTCATTGCAAGTATGCTCGGGTTGCTGATGAGTGAAAGGATGACCTCCATATCTTTATCGTCTACCTGTAAGTATGGTCTGCATTGAAGTGTGTCCTGAGTGGCTGTAACAACCCGCACCCCTAGGCATTCCTGAATAGGCCATGACTAGGAATACGGGTCGTTGGGTAAGTAAAGAAAAACCAACCCAACATCATACAGAGACTAAGGCATCAATATAAAAGTGTAAATAAATAATCATAGCGGAAACATATAGTGCTTAAAAACCATACTCTCAATTTTAATGCAACAGTCACTGATAAAAATACCAAAGTCTCAAATAGCATTAGTACCAAAATAAAACATCAGAGTAAAAAAGTCTAGAATCCCTCTTAATAGAAAAGAAAACAGGTACTGAAAGTAAAAGTGATGGAATACATGATAAATGGAGTAAGTCCATAAATTTAGAAAATCGCCCAAGCTTAGCAACTCAACAAGAATCAACCCTGTCCTCCCGTGGGTGGGAAAAATATGAATGGGTTAGACATAAAGTCTAGTGAATGGAAGCTAAGCTGAAAAGAAACATGAACCATCTAGAGCCAGAGCTGCTCCATACTCCATAAAGTAGGAATAATATCAGTGTCAATCTTATATACAATTCCTAATAAGAATGAGCCTGTAATATAGGTCCTAGTGAAAAGGTCAAACCAAAGTTGTTAAAACGTAGATTGGCATGTCAAAACTACTGTCCTTACCTATCCACGTTACTACTACGAGAAGAGCTTGTGAGAAAGTCTAACCAAGGGATCATCGGACACAACCCATACCCTTCTCTAGTCGTACCGTGACCAAATGTCTCATATATCTACCCCGGTTCCGCAACAATATTGTGCGAACACCGCTAGACTGGACTCCTATCAACGTACCCTCGGTTTCTACCGATGGACCGCTAAATGCCTACAGGTATAACCTGGACCGCCAAATACCTACATCACAGCTAACCGAAAAAATATCCCACAAACATGATGGACCGCCTTTCGCCTACATCATGTATCCCGCAACGGACCGTCTAATGCCTACGTTGCAGACTCCGCCAGTGGTACGCCTTATGCCTACACTATGAAGTACCAAATAATATCCCATAAAACCCGGAACCTAGACCGCCTGATGCCTACAAGTTCTGCAACGATACATGGACCGCCTGATGCCTACAAGTATTAAAACATAGCCTGGACCGCCTAAAGCCTACAAGTATAAGAAAACATAACCTGGACCGCCAAATGCCTACAGGTATTAGAAAACACAACCTGGCCCGCCAAATGCCTACAAGTATAAAATCTAAGTGCATAAACTTTCTTTTCAGCCCATTAACTTCATAGGAGGATTCATTCACAAAAACAGATATATATTGGCTGAAATCATCCATAAGTTAGCCTAATAATAGAATTAGGCTAATCGGTTCCTTTTATTTATACTGGCGCTGTGTTAAAAACAGTCGCCATCCTTCTACTTGTCACTTATTTATATTGGGGATCTGATCTATTTCTTTTTATTCAGATTTAATTTCATTTATCCCTTATTTATTCACCAATCCTGATTTTTAAGTCCACATTCTTCTACTTGTATGGTTTATAAATAATTTCCTTTGATTTTTTTAGATCTATTTTAGAGTTCCAAGGATCTATTCATTTTGCCCAAAATTTAATATAAACCAAGTCAAGATTTTATCCAATTCCAAATTAACCAATTTATAATTTTGATCTGAGAGGAATCTTCATTATAATTGAAATTAAAGATGAAAATAAAGATGAAAATTAGAATAGATTTTAGATCAAAGGAAGTAGAAGAAGATCTGAATCTAAATATTAAACTTTTGCTTTAAGAATTAAGATTCCACTCACCTGAATCCTTGCAATGCATATAGGCGTACCTAACTCCTCCTTTTCAAGCCTCCTTGCTATTCACTAATCTGCTTCTAAATTTATTTTATTTTGTATATAATTTATTTTATGAAGAAGACGAAAATTTAGAAGAGGAAGAGAAACTAGAATAGGGAATAGAATAGATAATAGTTTTTAGAATGAGAATTAGGTTAGGTTTAGGCTGAATTTATAGGATTTGTAAATTCATATACGCCGTTGGATAATTGCTTCAGGTGGAGGGAATTAATTAGGGGTGTTGAATAAGATACGTTGAACATAGACACTTTTCTAGTAAAATATGTACATGTTTAAGCTTTTAATTTAGTCTATTAATAATTAATTGGTATCAAACATACACATATGTATATAATTGACCATATTCTTTACTATCTAACTGCACAATCAATTCTGAAATTGATTGGTATTAATTAGCTTCCCTAATGCACATAAATGTTACCCGTTTTAACCGATATTAAATCCTCCTTAATTTAATTAGTAAATTTTATCTTAATCTATATCTTCCTAACCAATTAACTTATACATTTAAGTACATATGTTGCTAATCATTTAAGCATAAATAAATAAATACATATACACACAACTATATGTATTTATACATAATTTTCTCTTTTCTACCCTTAATCAGTAATACATAATTACGTTTGAATTATTAAACCTGGAAGAGAACCCTACATATATATGTGAATAAGCTGACACATATTCTTTCTCTTCTTTTAATCAATGTTTCATAAACATATGAACTTTCTGTATTTTGTAATAAATACCCCTATTAATTAATATGTTTGTTTACATACTTATTTTATGTTAGTCTTTTACCTTCTTATACATTTATTTATGGTTGAAATGTGCTCATAAAAAAATGTACTCTACGAGACTCGAACCCAGGTCACTTGGTTAGAATGCACATGTCTTACCACCGTGCCACTCATGCTTTTGTCTTTCATTATTTTCTTTTTAAATGTATACTCAACATTATACTTTTTTTTCTTTTGTTATAGTCAACCTACACATATTCAACTTATTTATTAACAAATAAGTCTTCTTAACTCTTTCTTTAATTTTTAATCTTACTCCCAAAATATGCGCAAAATGTAAAATGCGCACTACAATAAACATTCCGTATCTTTTTCATACGGTGTCTGTTTCTAACAAATTATATATGAATTCGGGCTAGAAAAATCTACTTGACACAATTTAAAAGTCATATTTCCCAAATTTCTTCATTTATAAAAATTTACGATTTCATCCTTTTATGTAAATTTACATCTTTGTCCTTATTAACATTTAATTTAATTTTTCTTAAAATTACGGGGTGTTACATTCTCCCCCCTTAAAGTATTTCGTCCTCGAAATCTCCAAGGATAGAAGAACATAAACTGCAACCAGCATCCAAATTTACAATCATCTACTCAAACCTCAAACATCGCAGCCATTGTCCTTAGATTTATCTAATGCAAATTATGACTTTATGCAACGTGAAATGCATATGAACTTATCTAATGCAAAAAAGGTAGTCGGTCCACTGATACAGTCGACCTACTGTTATGCAAATATGCTTATGCCATGCAACCATATGTATGCAAAAACCCTAATAAAACTGTTAGTTCTACATGCATGCTTCAACCATCATCCAAATGCAATCGTCCATATATCCAATATCCATTTATATACAACCATATTTATAAGTAATATGTAATAAATGCATAATGAATAAATATATATATATATATAGCACACATCCATATGCATATGCAAGTGCACTCCTAGGTGGCTGATCTAAAGATAAGATCAAATAAGATAGAATGCGTGCCTAGTGTGTGTAAATGCATCCTTCCGCAACCACTAGCATCCACTTGCAACCACAACCAACCACCAAACATCACATGTCCTTTTGCAAACCTTAATGCCTTCTTATGTGGAGTACATATCAATTCTTGCCCGAATCTGGCGAGCTCATTAAACTTATTAATATATTCTTCACAGACATTTCCCCTTGCTTGAGCTGAATGAATTTCTCTAATTGCGCACCCTCTTCTGCTTGCGATAGAAACTTCCTTTCAAACCTTTCCCGAAAATCACTCCATGACAAATTATCTACCTCCGCCTCCAAAATCTCCCACCAACAAAGGGCCTCTCCCTGCAATTGCCAAGTAGCCATCAGCCTACTCGCCACATCATCTAGACTCATGAGTCCAAATATCCACTCAAAACCGTGGATCCAAGCACTTGCCTCTACATAGGACTCAGTACCACAAAAAGGTTTGCCTCCCAAGCTAGCAAAATCCTTACATAACTTAGGGAAATCATAAATACGTGGAGGATGAATTGGGGTTTGTTCAGCCTGTTCGTCGGCATCCCCTCTAGCGAGTGGTTCCACCCGTGCAGTGGCCTGTAGATAGTGATGGAACCAAGCGGGCATGACGACGCCAGGAATCTCTGGAACATCTGCAGTGTCAGACATCCCTATCTGTGGTATTAAAGATTAAATCAGGTGCTTCCACATATAGTTCAATGGAAAGGAAAAGATGATTCAGACTAGGGAGGGATATGAGGGACTCTTTAATATAACTCTTCTGTTTATTTCCAAAAATATACTTTTCAAAAGGTATCCAATTTAATTGTAAATCATTTTTTTGAAAACTATTTGAAAAGACATTTCTTCTTTAAGAAAAACATTTTGGAAATATTTTTAGGATTACTGAAAACCTATGCTCTGATACCAACTATAACAACCCGCACCCCTAGGCATCCCTAAATAGGCCATAACTAGGAATATGGGTCATTAGGTAAGTAAAGAAAAACCAACCCAGCAGCATACAGAGACTAAGGCATCAATATAAAAGTGTAAATAAATAATCACAGCGGAAACATATAGTGCTTAAAAACCATAATCTCAAATTTAATACAACAATCACTGATAAAAATACCAAAGTCTCAAATAGCATCAGTACCAAAATAAAACATCAGAGTACAAAAGTTTAGAGTCCCTCTTAATAGAAAAGAAAAAGGTATTGAAAGTAAAAGTGCTGGAATACATGATAAATGGAGTAAGTCCACAAACTTCAGAAAATCGCCCAAGCTTAGCAACTCAACAAGAATCAACCCTGTCCTCCCGTTGGTGGGAAAAATATGAATGGGTCAGACATAAAGTCTGGTGAATGGAAGCTAAACTAAAAAGAAAAGTGAACCATCTAGAGCCAGAGCTACTCCATATTCCATAAAGTAGGAATAATACGAGTGTCAATCGTAGATATAATTCCTAATAAGAATGAGCCTGTAATATAGGTCTTACTGAATAGGTCAAACCAAAGTCATCAAAAGGTAGATCGGCATGTCAGAACTACTGTCCTTACCTATCCACGTTACAACTACGAGAAAAGCATGTGAGGAAGCCTACCCAAGGGATCATCAGACACAACCCATACCCTTCTCTAGTCCTACCATGACCAAATGTCTCCTATGTCTACCCCGGTTCCGTAATAATATTGTGCGAACACCGCTAGACTGGACTCCTATCAACGTACCTTCAGTTTCTATCGATGGACCGCCAAATGCGTACAGGTATAACCTGGACCGCCAAATGCCTACATCACAGCCAACCGAAAAAAATCCCACAAACATGATGGACCGCCTTTCGCCTACATTATGTATCCTGGGACGGACCGTCTGATGCCTACGTTGCGGACTCCGCCAGTGGTCCGCCTTATGCCTACACTGTGAAGTACCAAACAGTATCCCATAAAACCCCAAACCTAGACCGCCTGATGCCTACAGGTTCCGCAATGATACCGGATCGCTTGATGCCTATAAGTATTAAAACGTAGCCTGGACTGCCTAATGCCAACAGGTATAAGAATACATAACCTGGACCGCCAAATGCCTACAAGTATAAGAAAACACAACCTGGCCAGCCAAATGCCTACAGGTATAAAATCTAAGTGCATAAACTTTCTTTTCAGCCCATTAATTATTAGGCTAATCTGCTCCTTTTATTTATGTTGGCGCTGTGTTAAAAATAGTCGCCATCCTTTTTCTAATTTACAGATAATTAAAAACTGAGGATCTGATCTATTTCTTTTTATTCAGATTTAATTTCATTTGTCCCTTATTTTATTCACCATTCCTGATTTTTAAGTCCACATTCTTCTACTTGTATGGTTTATAAATAATTTCCTTTGATTTGTTTAGATCTGTTTTAGAGTTCCAAGGATCTATTCATTTTGCCCAAAATTTAATATAAACCAAGTCAACATTTTATCCAATTCCAAATTAACCAATTTATATTTTAGATCTGAGAGGAATCTTCATTATACTTGAAATTAGAGATAAAAATAAAGATGAAAATCAGAATAGATTTTAGATCAGAGGAAGTAGAAGAAGATCTGAATCTAAATATTAAACTTTTGCTTTAAGAATTTAGATTCCACTCACCTGAATCTTTGCAACGCATATAAGCATACCTAACTCCTCCTTTTCAAGCCACCTTGCTATTCACTAATATGCTTCTAACTTTATTTTATTTTGTATATAATTTATTTTATGAAGAAGATGAAAATTTAGAAGAGGAAGAGAAACTAGAATAGGGAATAGAATAGAGAATAGTTTTTAGAATGAGAATTAGGTTAGGTTTAGGCTGAATTTGTAGGATTTGTAAATTCATATATGGATTATTTCTTCAGGTGGAGGGAATTAATTAGGGGCGTTGAATAAGATACGTTGAACTTAGACACTTTTCTAATAAAATATGTACATGTTTAAGCTTTTAATTTAGTCTATTAATAAATCAATTAATTGGTATCAAACATACACATATGTATATAATTGACCATATTCTTTACTCTCTAACTGCGTAATCAATTTTGAAATTGATTGGTATTAATTAGCTTCCCTAATTCACATAAATGTTACCATTTTTTAACTAATATTAAATCATCTTTAAGTTAATTAGTCAATTACATCTTAATCTATATCTTCCTAACCAATTTACTTATATATTTACGTACATATGTTGCTAAACATTTAAGTATAAATAAATAGATACATATATATACACAACTATATGTATTTATACATAATTTTCTCTTTTCTACCCTTAATCAGTAATACATAATCACATTTGAATTATTAAACCTGGAAGAGAATCCTACATATATATGTGAATAAGCTGACACATATTCCTTCTCTTCTTTTAATCAATGTTTCATAAACATATGAACTTTCTGTATTTGGTAATAAATACCCCTATTAATTAATATGTTTGTTTACATACTTATTTTATGTTAGTCTTTTACCTTCTTATACATTTATTTATGGTTGAAATGTGCTCATAAAAAAATGTACTCTGCGAGACTCGAACCCATGTCACTTGGTTGGACTGCTTAGGTTGCCCCCGATAGGTGTTGTGCATACCTATTCTTGTAGACGTTGACAAAGTATGGGCTTTGGAGATGCGGTCAGCCCAGTTCAGCATATACTGCCTCGTATGCCTCAATGCACTGTTCTTATTATGTTTTAATCTTTTGTATTGTCATTATGACCTGCCCCTGTTTTCTTACGAGTGCAGTATGTGTGACGATCGTCCTATACCTTCGATGCTCATATAACCGAATAGTGTGCTGCTAGAGCATCCGATCGATGTAGGCCGATGGTTAAGGAAAGAAATTGAAATAAAGAAGAGGAATAGAAAAGAGGAGAAGAGAAAGAAAACATCACACAATCACATAACTTGTAGAATATCTCACAACGCATCAGATAAAATATGATAGTCATTACCGATATAAAACAGGCGATACAATTAATAACTACATGAACCACATAATCAGAGTACACGGGCTCATACAGTTACACAAAATCGTAATAGAGTTTATACAACTAATAAATAAAATCAACTGATAAACTGTCCTTAATAATACTAAGCTAGCATTGTCAAGGCTCCATAGTGTCACACGGTGGAATAAACAATAATAAGTCCAAAATATAAATATGTGATAGCTTTACCTTCTGCTAGCCAATCTGCATAGCTTAATGTGCTGTTTACACGTGTTATCTAGTCTACTCATTTAAGAGTACCCGAGATAATAAGAAGCAAAGCATAAAACCTCGAGTCAGACAAAAGTCTGGTGTGAGCGATAAATAATCTTAAAATAATACAAAGTCGGTATAGTATATGGAACAGAGGGTATGAGGAACCGTACCTGACCTGTCCCTGCATCCATAGAGTTAGCATATAACACATGATATATGCTACTCTATATCATTGTCTTCATGGGTGTAGTATACATCAAAATACTAAGGGTGTCTAGACATCTACATCGGTAATATCCACATCATGTGACATCCTTAAGGTGATAAAACAATCAAACAAACATGGCATCCATCATCCATCCTCACATTCACTCATTTAGTGCGTTGAATATATGACATTCGTATGACTATCATCATAGAGTAAAGGACTACTCAATATCCCAGTTTCTCGGTACTCGAATCCATGCCAGTCGGAAGGCCAGGAAGTAGACTACGCACCTCGTAGCAACCTAGGGTACTCAGATCTAAACATCGTGTGATCTGGGACTTACCCTATAGCCCAAATGAGCATCCTCATATACCCCTGCTTTATGAGTACACTCTGAAAACTATGAATATCAACGATCCCTTTGCATATGTCATCCACAGCAAAGTTCATCCTAGAACTATCCTTACAACTCCTGTCTAAAGTCGTCTCCATTGGGAACTATCCTGGACAGCCATCGTTAGTCATAGAATGTTATCATGCGTCCCATTCCTTCAACAGTTCCTTCTATCTGACTACTCTGCATCCTAAAGTACAGCTATCCATTGCCGAAGTTGGCACTTCCCATCATGGAATCGTCATCGTCGAATTATGAAGTCATCGCGTTGAAGCATCACATCTTCGCTTCATCACAAAACCACTCGTCGAAGAGCAGTAACACTAAAATTGAATGTCGAACGAACGAATGAACCATAACATTGTGCTCCTCGAAGCCTCTCCATCGTCCATGTCAAAATTGGCCAAATCGGCCATCATCAATAGTGGTAGATATCGACCACTCTATAGCAGTCGATAACGACCACTTTAGTCATTTACTAAACCAAAAGTGGTTAAATACAAACCAAATGAAAATGTCCGGCATCTATCTCGAAATCCAAAGCAGATCTCTAAATCTATCTTCGGTCTTCAGATCCATCGGCGTGCACAAAACTCTATGCACGAAACCCTATCCTATGGGTATTTTCTAATACGATATCGCCTTCAAATGGCATTTTCAACCAAACTAAGCAAACAAGCATACATGCAACCAACAAGGATAGAAATGTCTATAATAGCCTACATACGTCTATAATAACACAAATCAATACATCCAAGCAACCAATGTGGAATTAATATCAGAAATAGCCTAAATATATCGATGCCTTCAAAAATAGAGCGTCAATGTGAAAATTTTGATACTTTAATTTAAAACCATTTTAAAACACTTTTAATTCTTTTTATAAAACAATATGTGGGTTTTGATAATTTAGAAATCACGGTTTAAAGTTAGAAATCATTTCAAAACGTTGTTTTAATAATATACTAACAATCATAGTATGGTGAGAGGAAATATAACTCACTTAAACAAAGCTAACCAGACCAATGCCAAGTCGTAAAGCTCTCCATCACGAGCGAAATGCAAGAAATGGCGTCCAAAACGGACCTCGTATGCAAAAGATATGGGGAATATAAGATTTTAATCTACATTAACTAATTAATCACCGAACTAAGAATAATAATTAATTAATATATTATATTACCTTTTTAATCATCTTGTTCCTAACCACCTTTCATAATTCCATTCTTTTCCCTATAGTCATTCATGCAACTTGCACCAGCACATGCCACGTCGCCTCATTTTCTTCTTTCCCTTTCTTTTCCTGTACACAAGCTTCCACAAACCTTTACCACACACATATGCACGCACAGTAATATACACCACCATCTCATGCACATCCAAGACCACTGACCATTCCTCCTCTCGACATGACACTACCCTGGTCTTGGGCTCTGGGCACCGCCTGACCAATTTCCCATAGATCTGCCTGCTCCAGCCACCGCCCGACCCGCTGCTACTATATACGTTTTTGTTTTTATTTTTCTTTAGGTAACTCCACCACACATACCTCCCCACGTCATCACTATAGTCACCTGGACCACTGTAGTATGCCAGGGACCACTACCACCTTTCTGACCTTCCCACGATGACCCAGATGGCCTACCACCACCCAAAACTGAACAACCCATTTATTTTCAAAAATGTTCATCCTTTCCACCTTCACCATGATCAACTCCAATCCCCACCGTTTACATTTTCAGAATACCCTCACCGATACAAACAAAACACATATAATCAGTTTCCCATTTGGATCTCCTTCAAAAACCCTTCACTTATCAAATCTAGGATTTTCAACCACCACCGTAACGACCGCCCTACACCATCGATGCTCATATAATCGAATAGTGCGCTGCTGGAGCATTCAGCAGATGTAGGATGATTGTTAAGGGAAAGAAAAAGAAATAAAGACGAGGAATAGAAAAGAAGCAAAGAGAATAGAAGAAAAGAGAGAGAAATAAAACATCACACAATCACATAACATGTCGTATATCTCACAGCGCATCAGATAAAATATAATAGTCATCATAGATATAAAACAGGCGAGACAGTAATAACTATATAAACCACATAATCAAAGTACATAGGTTCATACAGTTATACAAAACAATAATAGATTTTATTCAACTGATTAATAAACTCAACTGATAAGCTATCAGTATTAAATAATCAATCAACATTGTCCAGGCTCCAAAGTGTTGTATAGTAGAATAGACAATAATAACTCAAAATATAAACATGAGAAAGCGTCACATCTGCTAGTCCATCTACATAGCTCCAAGTGCTATTTACACCTGCTATCTAGTCTACTCATTCAAGAGCACCCAATATAATAATAAGCAAAGTGTAAAACCACGAGTCAGACAACAGTCCCGTGTGAGGGATAAATAATCTCAAAACCTTATAAAAGTCGGTATAGTATATGGAATAGAGGGTATGGAGAATCATACCTGATCTGTCCCTACATCCATAGAGTTAGCACATATAAAAGGTATACACTACTCTATGGTGTCATCATGGGTGTACTATACATTAAAGTATGAAGGATGTCTAGATATCGGCATCGGTAATATATACATCATGTGACATCCCTAAGGTGGTAGAAACAGTCAAACAAACATGGCATCCATCATCCATCCTCACATTCATTCACTCAGCATGTTGGATATATGATTCTTGTATGGCCACCCTCATAAAGCTAAGGACTACTCAACGTCCCAGTTTCTCGGTACTCGAATCCATGCCCCTTGGTCGGCTAGGAACTAAACCACCCGTCTGATAGTCCAGGGAACGAGTCATAAAACATCCTCTAATCTGGGGCACACCCGTTAACCCATGTGAGCGTCCTCACATACCTTGCTTTACGAGTACACCGAAAGCTACGAATATCAACGGTGCTTTTGTACATGTCATCCATAGCAGAGCTCATCCCAGAACTGTCCTTACAACTCCCTTCTGAAGTCATAGCGTTCCGGCACTACTCTAGACAACCATCATAAGTCATATAGTGTCATCGTGCATCCCATAACCTTCCTTTGATAGTTCCGTCAATCCGACTCATCTTCGCCCACTCTACATCCTCAAGTACAGCTATCCATTGTCGAAGCTGTTACTTGTCGAACCATGAAGTCATCGTGTCGAAGCATCGCATTTGCGCTTCATCGCCAGAACTACTTATCGAAGAGCGGTAACACCAAAATCGAATGTCAAACGGACGAATGAACCATCAATAGTGGTAGATATTGACCACTCTAGAGTAGTCGATAACGACCACTTTGGTCGTGTACTTAACCAAAAATGGTTAAATATAAACTAAATGAAACGTCCGACATCTTCCCTAAAGTCCGAAGCACATATCCTAGTTCGTCGTCCTTCATCTTCAGATCAGTCGGCACACACCAATACTCCTCCACATATTTATCCCACCCATTCGACTTTATCATCGTTTGTCGCTCAATCGATATGCACGAAATTCTATCATGTCATTTGAGTCCCCATCATGTGTGCATTCGATCGATATACACTAAACTCTATCTAATGGAATTTTCCTATATTGCCTTCAAACAGCGTTTTCAACCAAATAACAAATAAGCAGACATGCAACCAACAACCATAGAAATATCTATAATAGCCTACATGTGTCTATAATAACATGATACAATACATCCAAGCAATCAATGTGGGATAATTTAGGATTAATATCAAATAGCCTAAATCTATCAATATCGTCAAAATAGCACGTCAACAGGAAAAATGTGATATTTAATTAAAAATCATTTTAAAATACTTTTAGTAAGATATAGGTTTAACTGTTTTAGAAATTCTCTTTTAAGGTTAGAAAACCTTCCAAAATGTCGTTTTAATATTATAATAAAAATCGTAATATAGTGAGAGACGATATCAATCACTTCAACCAAATCTACCTAAATCATCGCCAAATCGTAGAGCTCTCCATCATGAGCTCGACGCAAGAAACAAAGTCCAAAATAGACCTCGTATGCAAAAGATATAGCGTATATAAGATATCAGATTATTTAAATAATTAAATTAACTTAAACAATAATTAACAATCACCAATTACTTAATTAGGGCCTAATCCATCTTCTCCAACTTGTAGGTGCACGCTCCTCTCAATCCATCACTGCCATGTGCACTTTTATAGTGATATGGAGCTATGATCGATGAAATCAAGCGTCTTTCGCGTTGTTGGACTCCTCGTCGAATGCCCGACCTACCGACGCCGACGCCATCTGCTCCGACGCCCCAAATATATTTGGGTCCTCTTGTACCTGCTTTAGCCGAGCCCAGATCATGACCTATTTGGCTCGATCAGACCACAACCCGAGAGTATGTGGAGGAGCACATCGTGAAGAGAAATGTTGACGTGCCTTTCATTTTGTCTATCGTCGCCTCCACTTCCGTCTAACTCAAACCCTAGTTGCCATTGATGTCATGGCCATTGCCAAACCCATCACCGCACTTTCCAAGGTGGATATAGGCACAAAGATCTCATTAATATTAGTGCAATGAAATTGGTTTGGGAATTTTTCGTGGAGTATTTTGGGCGGTTTTAATTTTTGAATGAAACTAGAAAGTGGCAACCATGTTTCCTTCTAATGCCGATGGAACATTACTAGGTTAATGAAGAGGAGGGTTTGGGTTTTGATTTAAATAATTTTATTTATTTTATTTGAATTCTCAAATAAAACGATCGTGCATTTCGAGCTCGCACGATCAAACGGTGCGTTAGATTGCAACAAAACTCGTCCACGTACATCACCTCATTTTTTGGGTTCCGATGGTATATATTTCGTCGCTATCCAAGACTATGCTCCGGGATGATAATTTCGTGCTTTTTGAGACCATTTCGACCATCGGATCGGTCGTACTTTAGATATAGCGATCCTTATACTCATTTTAATTTGCAATGTCAATACGAACTCAACCAAAGTGTTCTCGAGTCCTGATTCGATATGCGAAAAATCATATTTTTAGGACTTTCAATTAATTAACGATTAAATATTTAAATCAATTATTTAAATATTCTATTGTTAAAAATGTGGGTCATTACATTCTCCCCTTTTTAAAAGGATTTCGCCCTCGAAATCCCACGGACGAAGCAATACAACCAATACCCTCACATAAGCAATGGCACGAGAAAATCATCTCTTATCATTTCTCAACAACGATTACAGAAAGTGATCACATCAAAGAGAATAGACTCAGAATCAGTTGGAGTCATCATCTTCATCCCTAAGTACAATCATTATCAAGTCTGAAATAAATGTGACTAAACCAAACGTCTAAGTTATGCACTTATTTCCAACGAAACAGACAATGGAAAATAAAAGCGCCAACTCACTAATCAAAAGGCAAGATGACTAAATATCATATATTACCGACTCTCTCAACTATCGGCAATGTCCAATATCCTATACATTGACTTTTCTCTTAATTTTGGCTTATGTCACAAAAAAGTTCGGCAACACCCCCTTTGCGTGGCGTTTGGAAAAAATCCCGATACAACATAAACATATATACATCGCATATCTGAGGCATCTCATTTACGAGGAAAACCAAACATATATCGCCAAATCTACACTACAAGTGTTACATACCTCTTTTATAGCAAGAGAATTTTATTTAGATGTGGATATAAGCGAATAAGCCGCCAAATATCCAACACTTGCTTCCATGTACCTAATCAAGTACTCAACAAAGAGGATTAAGCAGAATAGTAGTATCATAATGTAAATAAGCATACAAGATCATATATATGGCGATCGTCTCAAATAAATATGCTATATCAAACCATAACCATCTCGCATGCCTAATAACCATATAAGAAAAAGTAATCGTATCAAGTTGCTAACAATCTGACATCAATAGGAACATATAAGATCAAACATCAAAAATAACATCCATGCATATCCTAGCATGCAGGATACTAAACTATCTAGTATAATACATCAAACATCATATCCAATATGAAAGCTAGCAAAAAATAAAGACAACGATCCTCATGCTGTCATTAGTCTCTCATATGTAATCGCCTTCGCTTTCACTCAACTGAACCTTTACTCCTCCACTGCCATTCTCCTAACCTGTTTTGTATCACGTCTATCGGTATGAAGGGCCTACGAGGTCTTAAAGTTCCTGATTCAGTATTGATATCATCTAGTCAATTTGGTGCCAAATTTCCAAACGCTTTTTGTAATTTCTTCCAAAACCCACTGGTGAACAACGGGTTTCAGCTACTTACAATGCTTTTAGCATACAATGGACTCACACTATCCATTCCACATATGACTCAACAAATTTGAATGTCGTTCTACTAGACTTAAGGAATACAAATCTAACATTCTTCGTCAATCAATCGACTGTGACTGAAATGCTATCATACTATGCTCAGTCTTTGGTAATCCATAGATGCAGATTATAATATATGTTCCCACTACTCGAGAACAAACAATGTCTCATCGTTATGGAATCAATAGTCTCGGTTGGGTCCGCATTGCATCAACTCTACAAACACTACTTGTTCCTCTAATTTAGCCATTATCTCCTCTAGTCTAGTTACACGCCTCTGACATACACCGATCTGTTAAATCAATGTAGGTTTGATAGTCAAACTAGCCATCATCTTGGCACTAGCTCACATCGAGTTCTGAAGTCATAACCAGCAATAAACTCAAGCAATGTCCACTCTAGGAATATTGCTTCCAAACTGGTTTGACTTCCACTCAAAGCAAATATTATGGCTACCAACCCCAAATCATAAGTCGGATACTTCATCTCGTGCAGTTTCAGCCATCGACTAGAATATGCGACAACCTTACCTTTTTCCATCAGTACTGCACCTAGTTAAGTACCATAGGCATGTATTTACTATTGACTCCTCATTCCCGCTCAGAATGAGTAACATCGGTGCACTCGTCAATCCCTCTGTTAGACTCACTAATGCGTTTCTACATCTCGCATCTCAAATAAATGTCTGATACTTTCTCGTCAAATCGGTTAACGGTGCTACTACTACCTTCAAGAGTCCTTGGTAAAGCATATATAACATCTCGCCAATCCAAGGAAACTTCTTACCATTAGTCGGTGTTTTCTCATCACCTATAGTACAATCATCAATCGTGCCTTGTGCTCCTCTTTCGTCCATGGGTAGATGAAATTACATCTATAAGCCCAAGCACGAACTCACTAAAGTGATTCCTCGAAACATGGTTTAAAAAACAACAAAGCATGCTGACTCGTTAGTTAGCCCGAACAGCAAAGCCAACTAATCAAAAATCAATGTAGCATACAAAACACTATGATCAGCACACTCTCCCTAGTACCTCTCAGTGGATGAAACCCAATCGCAAGGTCCAATTGAGAGAACACCTTCGCGCTATAGAGCTGATCGAACAAGCCATCAATAAGTGGGAGTGGATACTTGTTTGTTATCTCACTAAGCTCACGGTAATCAACATACAACCTCAAAGAGCCATTCGCCCTAGTGGTGAACACTATAGGTACATCCTACTCAAATGTGCTTCTACGAATGAACCCTCGTCTCAATAGGTCATTTTCTTGCACCTTTATTCTCCTCAACTCTTTGGGCATCATACGCCTTAAAGGCATAATTATTGGTCTAACTAGATCGATACGGAACTCTATCCCTATGTGGTGGTAATCTGGTCACCCCATCAAATATGTCCGGACACTCTCTAGCTATAGGCACACATGACAACTGAACGTGTGGGATATCGAGCTAATATAGAAAACGAACCATCAACTCATCATCAGGTGGGCATCCACACACTACCTTCCGCTCTTCGTCAGTCCCTATCGTCACCAATGCCTCCCGCAATCCACCACTATTCCATACCCCTCCAACCAGTCAATTCCTAGACTGTAATACTGAACCAAACTAAACAAAAAGCAATCAATAACAAAAAGACAAACATCCATGACTCGATAAGATAGAATTTTGAAAAACCATGTATAAGCTAAGTGTAGACAAACTATGTGGTAACACTCCCCCATTTTGAGGCCCTAAACTAAGCGTTATCGATGCTGCAGTCATCCATAGTATTAATTTTCGACGACAAAATATGGGATGTCACACACATATAGTCTGGCTGAGCCCTCTACAAGGTTTGTCATAATTTAAAGGTCGGTCCAATATTTCGAGTCTCAATTCCAATCTATCTACAAATCAGTAAATATAGAGGAATGTGAAACCTCGATGTCAAATAAAACATGTGTGGAAATTGTCATAAGTGGAAATCATATCTTATGTGGTGATGCTATTTCCCTTCTCTTTCATCGATAGAGCACTCGACGAAATAGGAATGACTATCAATGCATATGCCTCCACGGTTTGTTCCTACTTATTTAGTTAAGGACAATCCCTCTACACTGGATACATGTTCTCTCATCATAAAACCTTTTCGATCAACTTCTAGAAGCTCTCGTCAATATAACTAATTAATCGCTTCCTAAGATGATCACTCAACTGAATGATAAATTTTCCATCCTTTCTATGTGGAGTATCAATGGAAGATAGACCGCACTTCGACAGCACATCGAATTCGGCCATATACACCAACACAGACATATCGCCTTACTTCAAATCATCGAATTTCCTAAACAACATTGACTTTTGATAGGTCTAGACAAATTTCTCTTTGATGTGAACTATGAACTAATCCCAAGTAAAATGATCCTCGGGAATCGAAGCTATAATGAACACTACTAGTTCATTGTTTGTCCCTGGAGTCATCTACAGGTCAACTGATACCTTACGGTGTAATCTAACTCCAAGTCATCGAACATCCTTTCAAAAGTATCATCCCGCCTTGCACCTCAATAGCTGACTCCGTTTCTAGGAACGGTTATCCTCTTAGGCCCATGTGGTCTTTATACAGCTCCGCAAAGTCGACTCTAGGTGTTTGCACTTGAGCACCATAATCATTTGGAGTAATAGAGGCATTCCTGAAAATGATTCACCATCTCTACGAACATATTCTGTAAATAAAGGTTAGTTGTCCTTGATCCTACCCTATCCTCTATCCGAAGATGGAGTTAATAACAGCATTTCTCGTATGCCAGATCATTCTTAATACATAATAAAAATGATCAGTCTCTTAAAGAGAAAAACTACATCAATAATGCTCATGTGTGAAATACAACTTATATACTATATATACGACTATATAGTTTTGAAAACTAAAATATATAACAAATACATACTCCCTCGTATATATGTATACTCTCGATCCAGTCTATGGTGACAACTCCTACCCTATCTCCACTGGATCATGGTGTCGACTCAGGTTAATCACGTAACCTAAGCTCTGATACCAAATGTAACGGCTACCGTACACCACCGATGCTCATATAACCAAATAGTGCATTGTTGGAGCATCCGGCTGATGTAGGACGATAGTTAAGGGAAAGAAAGAGAAATAAAGACGAGGAATAGAAAAGAAGGAAAGAGAATAGAAGAAAAGAGAAAGAAATAAAACATCGCACAATCATATAACATGTTGTATATCTAACAGCGCATCAGATAAAATATAATAGTCATCATAAATATAAAACAGGCCAGATAGTAATAACTATATAAACCACATAATTAGAGTACACAGGTTCATATAGTTATATAAAACAATAATAGAGTTTATACAATTGATAAATAAACTCAACTGATAAACTGTCTCTAATAAATCGTCAGTCAACACTGTCCAGGCTCCGTAGTATTACACAGTGGAATAAATAAATAATAACTCAAAATATAAACATGAGAAAGCATCACCCGTGATAATAAGAAGCAAAGCATAAAATATCGAGTCAAACAACGGTCTGGTGTGAGCGATAAATAATCTCAAAACGCTATAAAAGTCGGTATAACATATGGAACAGAGGGTATGGAGAATCATACCGGACATGTCCCTACATCTACAGAGTTAGCACATATAAAAGATATACGCTACTCTATGATAGTCTCATGGGTGTACTATACATCAAAGTACTAAGGATGTCTAGATATCGCACTACAACAAAAACACCCTTTAATAGCGTTTAAAAAACGCTATTAGAAGCTATTATAGCGTTTTTTCTTACGCTGTATATTAACATGTTGTAATAGGTCAGTGACCTATAACAGCAACATACAAAACGCTATAAGAGACACTATGGACAAGGACATTTCATAGCGTTTTATGAGTGCAGTAAACATGACTTTTAATAGCCTTGGAAAGTCGCTATGAAATGAAACTATAGCGTTTTCATGACTGCTATGTAAAAACAGGCTGGCACACATTTGAAATATACAACAGCGTCTATAAACGCTATAGAACACAATATTTTACAGCGTTATCTACTGCAATAGTACATTGTATGTATAAGTACAGCTACTTTCTATAGCGGTTTGCTGTCTTTTATTGCGTTGTTTTTTTGTTATGAAAATTGTTTATAGCACTATCATAATGCTGTAGTATATAAAACTGAAAAAAACAACCTTTCCATAGCACAGTTAAAACACTATAAATTTTTATCCCTGTGGTTTTTTTACTAGGTACATCCAAGCTTACAATTCTACTAATATATTATAAAATTTCAAAAAACACAATTATCCCATAATGATGTACGTAATCAAATGAAGACATAAGCCAAACCACAATATATATTTAAATATATATCCATAATATTTCATACACAAAGTTTCAAATATTTGTGATCTTAAAAAAAAATACATACAACCATAGCTGACCAAAACGATACATACTAAAAGCAAAGACATATGAACGTCAATACAAAATACGTTAATCCAAGCATGACCGATTTGAAAGAGAATGAATGCAGCAAAATAATTTTTCCTTCCTTCCAGCTTGTAGTAACCCCGGTATCATCATACAGCACCTGTCAAAACAAATCACATAAGTCCACTTTCTTTACAATTAAATTCTACTTCCAAATTAATTAAATTGCACTTGTCCAATGCTATTAATCGGGACTGTTAAATAATCAAAATTGATTCATATGTCCATAATTTTGCAATGAATAAGTTATTTATGTAGCCATAAATCTATTAATATTACTTGATACCGGTTCTGTTTTAGTTGATACCAGAATGTAATGAATACTTTCCACTGGACGGAAGATAAAAGAATATAGATTGATATATGTTTACCATTGGGACAGCCATTGGGTATTCTTCGGGCAAAAAAGGTTCAAGCTTAAAAACACTGCCTGGGTGATTAAAAAACAACAAGACCATGAATTATCATTTAAAATAATATACAAAATAGCATAATTACAAACAAAATAAATTTAGGAGTAATTCACCATGTCCTGTCTTATACTAAATATCTTACAACTTTATCCTCTGTGCATACTTAATGCATTTTATTATTTGTGAGTTAAGCTTTAAAAATGCAACTGCTTAAACAAGAGTTGGAAGAAATACTTATAGCTAGCCGTATCTCTGGCTCTTGCTGCAGCACGAAAAGAAGCAAACCCTGTGAAGCCATAAAAAAGTTAATTAAATATTCACCACTAGATAAGGAACAAAAACATGCTAGTAAGTTATGTGTTTGCAGCTGCAGCATAAAATAATTGCCTCAGACATTTGCAAAAGGTGTAAGTTTTAAACTATTTGCAACTGCAGCATAAAATAATTGCCTCAGACATTTCTTTGTGGAGTCGGCAAGCATGATTTTGTCTTCGGGTTGGTTAGCACCACAAATGTCTCCAAGAGCATGTAAAGCAGCCTGAAAGTAATAAGAGTAATTTATTTATTCAAACTCTTTTTTTTGACTTGTTTAAAACCTCTGTACCGCAGTCGGAGCATGCAAAACCCATCAGTTATGCCTAATACCGTGGAAGAGCATGAAAACAGGATAATAGTGGAAGCACTGACCCACGTCTTATCCGGCACCGTACTTGAAGCGGCCGGTGCATCAACATCGTATTTCGGTCCCATTATCCTGCCAGTAGTGCCCTGCACTCAATGCTGCCTTTTCGACTGCAATGGCTGTGATCTGTTCACTGACTCTTTTGAAACAGAATCAAGTGCCAGAAATGGAGTTAAGCAGCGGAGGAGGGTGAAGAACAAGTACAAGGGAGTGAGGCAGAGAAAATTGGGTAAGTGGATAGCAGAGATATACGACCCTGCAAAAAAGGGAAGGAAGTGGCTTGGCACCTTCGCCATTGAAGAGGATGCGGCCAGCGCATTTGATCAGGCTGCAGTCCAGTTAAAAGGTGCTGGTACCAAACTCAATTTTCCACTCTCCACTCATAAGGTGGATGCTTCTGTTGCTCCCCAACTTTCTTTGGAGCAGCACAATCAGTCTTCAGATGGGGCCGTCAGTTAATACCGTGTATATAAACACTAATTTCTCTGTGCTCAAATTTATACTTTATTTATTTAAAATATTACAAATTTTGGTTAATTATACTGTTAATATGTTATGTTTTGAAATATGTAATTGCATTGTGAATGCTGTGACGATCATTCTTCATTGATATGTTTCCAAGCTCTTGAACAAAATACAAAATGGAATGTACGTAATCCTTTTCAATTTAAATAAATAAATTACATTTACCATATTGGGAAATCCTAATATCATAAACCCTATAATCAGTCAGTCAACTAATAAGAGTGTGGGTAATACCCTATCCACAGTAAGATCGGGTACAAGATTTATGTAATCCTATAATTTGATGTGTTTCTTTGACAACAAACCACTAACAAACACGTCTAATGTAATAATTGAAATACTTTGCATGGTGAAGTCTTTCGAACCTTCCTATTTGCCTTTAATAAAATTAAGAATTTAAGTTTAATAATGGATACATTTGTCTTTTAAAAGAACAAAATGAACGGGTTTCCCCTCACTAACATTTTTTAAAATATATCTTTGCAAATCCTTTTCATATAACCATATACTATGCACCTGCATCCGCAATGGTTAATCTCAACAAAAAATTAGGTTATCACAGGCACATGATTTCTATACATACAGGTGCTTATAAGAGCATGTAGTCAGGATAAAAATAAAAATAAAAAAGTTAAGCAATACTGCAAGAAATCGCCATAATAGGAAAATGGATAGTCACTCTGTGTGTGTGTGTGTGTTTGTTGAACTTGACACTCAAATATCTAAATATGTTTAAGAAAAAGTTGGCTATGCACTCACCAGTCTTTTGCCACTACCTTGACGACCAAATGCAGATTCAAGTATATATCTTACAAGAGGAGATGGACTTTGAAGCAAAAAAACTGCTCCTTCGCTAGCTAGAATACGAACACCAATATTATTTTCCAAACAAGAAATAAATAAGACTATACCAAGAAAGATTCAACTACAATAAAGCTTTGGTCGAACAATTTCATAACTTTACTACAACAAAAAAACGATAATATGATATTGAATGGATAAAGAAGGTTAGAAACATTTTTTAATAACAGCAGTGCAATAAACGAAACTAAGAAATGAACATGTATGTTCTAAAAAATTTATAAAACAAAGAATGATGAGGAAACTGATTTATTTAGGTCTGTTAACATACCCATTTCGATTTGACCTAAAGCTTCAAATGCACTTTCACATTCATCACTATTTTGACCTTTTAGCAGCTTTAGTCTTTCATTGATGGCCAAAAGGACAGAGGTAACTCTTGAAAAAAAATTAAAAAAAAGAAAAAAATTAAATAAAAAAAAAGCTCTACATCTTAGCACAGTATCTAATGAAGAATCCCTGATGTAATGTAGAGAGGTTATCGGATTATAAATTAAGAAATCAAAAACCATACAAGTGCTTGACTAAAGATGTTAGAAAAAAGTATCCATACAAGCTTAACTTGACAGTACCTGATTGTATTAGTCAAAATCTGAAGCAATGTAGTCTTTGATAAGTATTGCGAGCTATGAGGGGATTCCACCAACTGTACAGTGAACATTAGTATTAACAGGACAATTTTGAGGCAGTTATGATACGTATGCCATGTCCATTAACTCAAACTACTTATTTATCTATCTATCCATGCATGGAAAATATATCCATTCACTATATGAATTCCAGAAATGAAACATATACTTCTCATATCATAAGACTCACCTATAAAAAAAACCAGAATATCAGATCTACTCTAAATAAGCATCGACATAATATAAACGCAAAAATGTAATGTACCACTTATGAAAACACGATAAATGAAAACACGATAAATGTACCACTTATAAAAACACGATAAATGTAATGCTCTACTATATTGGTTACTATTGTAGGCGCACCTTAAAATCATGACAGCAATGTTATGGCCAAGCTGTGAAACCACCCAGTGTCAATGGTTAAAAAACAAAGTAGTTATATCAAACCACCCAGTGTCAATGGTTAAAAAACAAAGTAGCTATATCAAATAATGGGGTTGATGAACAGACAATGTCTTACTCTTACAACCCAACATAACTTCCAAAATAGAATTTATTTCGTATGTATCATAAGTAAACATTTATGCTCATATTGTCATCATTTTCATATATACCCACAAATTTGAATAAAATTATACTCTAACTTTCCAGTTATAGCTCGTTCAAGTACCTCTCTATTTACAACGAACATGTGTATGTGTGTGTGTTATTACCAATAATGTACTTGGGTGCTTAACTTATATAGAGCGGAAACAATATGAAAAAGAAATTTCGTGAAAAAGGAGAAGAAAAAATGTGTTTTCTAAAATGTTTCCCATGATCTGGGATATGACTGAAATAAGCCAGATGGCAACAAAATACTGATAAGATAGAAATTTTTAGGTAAACTTCAAAGGGTGGTGCACATAGTGTGATGTTATGCTATTCTCCAATAAGGTTTTTCAATGTTGTACTATAAATAGGATCACAACCAAAACAACATCAAACTCAATTAAAAAAAGCCCGAAGGAACCAATGACTGCATCAATGATGTACTCTGCTACCATTTCAGGCATGCAATCTAACATCATGGTAGCTCCTTTCACAGGACTTATTCATAATCTGACTTCTCAAACCTACTAAGCAATGGTGATAGACTGCAGTGCATGAAGGTAACAACTGTATTATTATAATTAAATCAATGTGGAGTAATGTAAAAAATGGTGTGGCCAATAGAAGGGGTGAAGAAATTTGAGACACTTTCATACCATCCTACACGGAATGATGCATAGCTGCTAAAACAGTTAGAGTATTTGATCTAACATGGATGGATTCCATGCCTGGAATTCATCTATGTTAGATTTGTATACAGAGAGAAAGGCAACTCACTGGGATACTATGATGTACTATATTGGACAATGTTGAAGCCGCTCATGTTCGGATGCAGCAATGTTGCTCAAGTTTTGAATGAAGTAGCAGAGGCAAAGGATTACCCCAAGTCCGTTTGCATGATCATTGGATTTGATACCATTTGCCAAGTTCAGTGTATTAGCTTCATTGCTTACAATCCCACCTAATACTACAAATAACTTATGTTAATATATTTGGTTGAGAATGTTGCAGTTACTTTGTGTGATGAATTGTTGGTATGCTTGCTTGCTTTGGTTCATACCGAAAGTTGTTCATATATTTTGCAACGAATGTAGAGATTTCTGTTCAGACTTCAAATTGTTTGTTATTTGTAGATTTGCTATTAAAGATCTTTAACAAAGCCTACCTGGGAGTGACTTATTATAGACCCAATTAAGATCAACATACTTCAAAGAATTTAAGTAGATTCCAGTTTTCGTAAGTCACATGTTGTACAAGTCACTACCAAGGTAAATAAATGATAAAAGTTTACTTTTTAATTTATGCATTTGATACTACCAAGTACAAAAATTTTTATATGTAACTCCCTATGGATCCTGAGATATTTCTACAATATAGATATCTAATAATGCATGTAATACAGGTACAAAAAAGCATACCTTTATTTAAAAAACTTAGTTAGTTTAGTTAATTATTATAAAACTTATTTTCAATGCAATAAAACTTAGTTAATTTTAATTTTATAATACTAATTGTTGTTTTTCTAATTGATGCATTCTGAAAGTATACAAATTGTTTCAGCTGTTGTTTTTCTACTATAGTTTGCAATAACTTGATGCATTTTAAGTATAATTACCAAGTTCGATGATTAATCATGATAGAAATTGTGTTGTATAAGATTATTGGTAGTACTGTAAAAAACTTAACATTTTCAACAGGGTACGAATGTGAAAACAGAGGAGTGGTTTTGTAAATAGCGTGATCAAACATAGTAAAAAATTTAAAACCTTAAATAGATTCAAAGTCATAGGACAGTGGAGATAAAATTCATATAGATTCACAGTCATAGGATATTGATACATGGAGCTTTTTAGCTTGCGCTTGGCTGAGCATGAGTATTGATTTTAGGTATGGGCCAAGCATGAGGTGAAGTAGGTGGTGGAGCAGCTGGCTCTTGAGAGGCAGCACTGGGAAAATGAAGGCAGCTTGGAGTTATAACAGAGCAGCTCCGGGAAAGCTTGATTTTTGATAAGTCAGAAATATCGACATTTATGTAAATAATATATCATCAAACGAATGATTAACACAAGACAATTGGTTACATCTACTTATAACTATTATTATTAACATCACATGCCAATATAAACTAAAAATGTATTTCGACAGTAATAGCTGAAAGCATGTATTTCAAAACACATGAATGGAACAGATTTATCAGCGCACCCCTATACTACTCTGAATTTTTTAGAGCAGGGTACACCGATAAATTAGATATCTCCATCTTAACTTGAATAAACCACAATCATTTATCAGCAAGTGGTTGTGATTTATTCTGGACATGTGAATGGAACTGATATATTGGTGGACACCTATTTTGGAAATTCAGAGCAGAAGAGCCAAACCCCTAACTGCAGAATCAGTTTTCCTCTGAATTTTTCAGAGTAGAGGTATATTGATTAATCAAATACCTTCAACTTGACTTGAATAAACCAAAGTCATTTATCATTGAGCATCTGATGTATTCAAGACACATGGACTGATTTATTGCTCTGGTTCTAGGCTGGATAGTAGGACCCATAATAGGTCCTATGATACCATCGATTTTGATAAACCCAACGTTAAAAAAAATAATCACCCAAACCTCGGTTGTAGTTAATGTAAACCAAACCATTCTCTATAGAATCCAACCTGTTCACCTTAACAGCTATGTGCATATCATTTGTATCAGTGTACACATCATAAGAAACTTCATCCACTTCCTTCTCTGTTAAAATCAAATAAAGTTTTGCCTAACCAAATCTACAGTCCTAACTTGATCTTGTAGTTTGCTAAGAGCCTCTATAAACAAATCTATTTTCTTCATTGGATTTTGATTGAATGAGTTGTAAGAATTGTACAGCACCATGCTTATATCATTAGCTTCTCCCAACCCCTTTTGTGAACAAATACCTATATCATCCATTTCTCCAACACCAGACTTATTATTAGTATCCAATGCAAGAACTTTGAACTGATTATTACATTCAATATCGAAACTTAGTTGCCTTAGTTTTATGAGAAATAGAAGTATTAAAACCCTTATCACCACTAACTAAATTAGTTGAATTATCCTTCAATACAAGCTCTTCCTTCTTCAACTTATTTATATCATTTGAAATCCCATTTAAAATCACCTTTTCACAATTTATATTCTTTAAAGAATTCAGATATTTTGAAATTTCAAAGGATAAAAACAACTTATTCATGGTATCAACAACATTTATATCTTTTGATAAAGAATCGAAATTTTTTTTCCAGACCAAGGACTTGACAACGTCCCCATTATTTTTCTAGAAAGTGGATTCCCTTTCCTTAGAACTCAACTCATCACCATTGGAAACGCAGTCATTTTTGAAAGTAGAAGAAGATGCAATCACCCTTTCATTGACATAAGCTTCACGAGATAATCCCTCTGTATACGATTGAAAGTGCTAAAAGAGTTTATGGAAAGATACATCTTCTTCTTTTTAATCAAAGCAATTCTCAATATACAACTACCCTAATTTCGGATATTCCAAATTGAAGAAAGAAAACATTAAAACAACATTTACCAGACTAAAACTTGTTCACATGGCATTTCTTAGTAAAAACAAATGAGACAATTGAAGTCAAAGTATACAGTAGATAAAAGCATCAGTTTATTCTCATTTAAAACAAATGAAACAACTGAGATTGTTGTAACTATTACGCTCCATTTAAAAAATTAGAAATTGAAAAATATACCTAAATTGCCAATTTCACGAAGTTGACAAATTGCTTCAGCTTCGTTGAGGAGTCAAACTTTGAGGAATCACGCTTAATCGAAGTGGAGGAATCAAGCTTCATTGTGGAATCATGCTTAAGCGATGTTGAAGAATCACGCTTTAGCTTCGTTTCGCTGAGGAAACGACTTCATGCTTAGGAATTGCGCTTAAGTGGAGGAATCGAGTTTCAGCTCAAGTAAGGAGGGATTCGTCAGTGAAGAGGCATGTGACGGTGAATTTTGTCAGGTAGTCGGTCATGTAATTTTAGATTTGGGAAGTGAAGGAGAAAAGAGGGATTATTGGCGGCATAGGAATAGAACGGAGGGAATTGTAAATTGAACCGCCAATTTTTTGTTTTTGTTAATAATAGCTTGAACACATGCTGTCTTTTTACCCTAAAGGACCACTAACTACTTAATAATAGCATGTCATGTTTTCATGCTATATTTGCTTGCTATCAATAGAACATTTTCTTGTAGTGTCGGCAATGGTAATATCTACATCGTGTGGCATCCCTAAGGTGATAGAAACAGTCAAACAAACATGGAATCCATTATCCATCCTCACATTCACTCACTCAGTGTGTTGGATATATAATTCTCATATGGCCACCCCCATAGAGGCAAGGACTACTCAAAGTCCCAGTTTCTCGGTACTCGAATCCATGCCCCTCAATCGGCTAGGAACTAGACCACCCATCTGATGGTCCAGGGAATGAATCAGAAACAATCTCTGACCTGGGGCGCACCCTTTAACCCATGTGAGCACCTTTACATATCCTTGCTTTATGAGTACACCGAAACCTACGAATTTCAATGATTGAATCACGCGTCATCCATAGTAGAGTTCATCCCGGAATTGTCCTTACAACTCCCTTTTGAAGTCATAGCGATCGGGAACTACTCTAGACAACCATCATAAGTCATAGAGTGTCCTCGTGCATCCCACAACCTTCCTCTTGCAGTTCCATCAATTCGACCTATCGTCACCTACTCTACATCCCGAAGTACAACTACCATCGTCGAAGCTGTCACTTCCCATCATGGAACCATCATCGTCGAACCATAAAGTCATCGCATCGAAGCATCGCATCTTCGCTTCACCGCCAGAACCACTCGTCGAAGAGCAGTAACACCAAAATCGAACGTCAAATGAATGAAATAACCATCACATCCTGCTCCTCGAAGCCGCTCCATCGTCCATGTCAAAATTGGCCAAATCAGCTATCATCAATAGTGGTAGATATCGACCACTCCAGAGTAGTCGATAAAGACCATTTTGGTCGTATACTTAGCCAAAAATGGTTAAATACAAACCAAATGAAACGTCCGACATCTTCCCTGAAGTTCGAAGCACATATCCAAGTCCGTCATCCTTTATCTTCATATCAGTCGGCATGTACTAATACTCCTCCACATATTTATCCCATCCATTCGAGTTTATCATCGTTTGTGCACTCAATTGATATGCACGAAACTCTATCACATCATTTGCGTCCACATCGTGTGTGCATTGGATCGATATACACTAAACTCTATCAAATGAGACTTTTCTATATCACCTTCGAACAACATTTTCAATCAACTAATAAACAAGCACACATGCAACTAGCAACCATAGAAATGTATATAATCACCTACATATGTCTACAATAACATGATACAATACATCCAAGCAATCAATGTGGGATAATGTGGGATTAATATTAAAATAACATAAATCTATCAATACCGTCAAAATAGTGCGTCAATGGGAAAAATGTGATATTTAATTAAAAACATTTTAAAACACTTTTAATTATTTTTATAAAATAAGATATAGGTTTAACTATTTTAGAAATCCCCTTTTAAAGTTAGAAAACCTTTCAAAACGTCATTTTAATACTATATTAACAATCATAGTATGGTGAGAGACAATATCACTCACCTCAACCAAAATTGCCTAAACCATTGCCAAATCGTAGAGCTTTCCATCACGAGCACGAAGTAAGAAACGTGTCCAAAACGGACCTCGTATGCAAAATATATACCATATATAAGATATCGGATTATTTAAATAATTAAATTAACTTAAACAAAAATTAACAATCACTGGTTACCTAATTAGGGCCTAATCTATCTTCTCCAACCTGTACGTGCATGCTTCTCTCAGCCAATCACTACCGTGTGCATTTTTATAGCGATATGGAACTATGATCGATGAAATCAAGCATCGTTCGCGTTGTTGGGCTCCTCGTCGAATGCCAACATACTGATGCCAATGCCATCTACTCCGACGCCCTGAATCAATTTGTGTCCTCCTATACCTGCTTCGGCCGAGCTTAGGTCGCGACCTATTTGGGTCGATCAGAGCACAATCCGAGAGTATGGGGAGGAGAGCATTACGAAGTGAAACGCCACCGCACCCTTTGTTTCGCCTCTCGCCGCCTCTACTTCCATCCAACTCTAACCCTTATCGACATTCAAGTCACGTCCATTGCCAAACCCATCACCACACTTTCCAAGGTGGACAGAGGCATGAAGATCTCATCAATATGAGTGCAATGAAACCGGTTTGTGAATTTATCATGGAGTATTTGGGCGATTTTAATTTTTGAATGAAACAAGAAAGTGTTGATCATGTTTTCTTCTAATAGCAATGGAATGGTACCAGGTTAATGAAGAGGAGGATTTGGGTTTTGATTTAAATAATATTTTATTTATTTTATTTGAATTCTCAAATCAAACGATCGTGCGTTTTAAGCTCGCACGATCAAACAATGTATCTGATTGTAACGAACCTCGTCTGCATAAATCACCTCATTTTTCCGGTCCTGATGGTATAAATTTCGTTGCTACCCGAGACTGCGATCCAGGATGATAATTTTGTGCGTTTCAACTATCGGATCGTCCGATCTCCAAATATAGTGATTCTTATACTTATTTTAATTTGTAACGTCGATACGAACTCAATGGAAGTGGTCTCGAGTTCTGATTCGATCGTATGCGAAAAATCATATTTTTGGAAACGTCAATTAGTTAACGATTAAATATTTAAATTAATTATTTAAATATTATATGATTAAAAATACGGATCATTACAACCACCGTCGAAGTCGGATCAATCCAAGGCTATAGTTGCATAGCTCCCAGAAAAATAGAGTGATCCGGATTTTGTTTTGTCGAAAATGGTGATGGTTTGATGAAGAAAGAGTGGGAGAAAGAAAAAGGTGGGGAATGGTTGCCCCAAAGAGGGAGATATTCGTGAGTTAGGAAATTATATGCGGCCTGGTGAAGTGAACAAGTATCTATAGGCGATTAATAGGGTTAGGGATTGTGTACCCCATTTTCTTCAATTTTGAAAATTCCAATGCACGTTTTGTGTCTGTGCGACCTCCAAGAATGTATGATTGCTATGATTCTTCGAGCGCGTGAGTCAATGTATTTTTCCCGTTCCAACGGCACAAGTTTCATCAAAATTTAAGACTGCGCTCCAGTACGTTATTTTTGGATGATTTTAAGTCGTACGGGCCACCGGAACATCCGATCTCAAAAAAATTTGACTGTGCAGCTCACACTTTCTCTTTGATCCCAGGACATTTTTCGTTCATCCAAATTCTTTGGTGCATCGGTGCGCATATGTCAGCATAATGCGTGTAACTACCGAAAACGCCAAAAATAAATTTAGATCGAAATCGTCCAATAAAATTACTATGGGTCAAAAATGTCAATACTTGATAGCGTCCAAAGTTATAGATTCATACGGCCCAATATTAATTTAATTATAATATTTTACGATCCTTCGATATGTAAACTACGGATCATCACACTCCCCCACTTTAGGAATTTCGCCCCCAGAATCCCTAAATCAAACAAGTCAAAATCAACCATACCTGTCCTGCATGCCTAACAACCATATATGCATAAGTAATCGTATATAATGCCAACAATCAAACATCAAACAAGCACATATAAAATCAAACATCAAAAAGTAACATCCTTGTCTATCCTAGCACGCAGGATACTAAACTATCTAATATAAAGCATCAAATATGATATCCAATATGAAAGCTGGCAAAAATTAGAGATCTCACCAAGTCAAGAGCTACGGACAAGCGATCCTCATGCTCTCATCGGTCCTTTACGTGCAATCGCCTTCGCTTTAATTCAACTGAACCTTTACTACTCCAGTGCCTTCCTCCTTACCTATTTCGTATCACATCTATCAGTACAAAAAGGCCTATAAGGTCTCGAAATTCCTAATTCAGTCTTGATACCATCTAGTTGATTTGGTGCTAAATTTCCAAACCCCTCTTGTAAGTTCTCCCAAAACACACTTATGAACAACGGGTTTCGGCCACTTACAATCCTCTTTAACACATGGAATCACGTTATCCATCCATATATAACTCGACTAATTTGGATGCCAACCTACTTGACTTAAGGAATATAAAGTTAGCATTCTTCATCAATCTATCGAATGTAACTCAAACGTTATCATATACTCTTCTAGCTCTCGGCATCCATCGATGAAGTCCATCAATATTTATTTCCATTTCCACTTAGAAATCTCAAGCAGTTGTAGTAACCACTTGGCCTCTTATGTTCAGCATTTACTAACTGATAATTCATTCATCCCAAAATGAATGCCCGATGTCATTCTTCATCCCTCCCCAAAAAAATTTCAACCTTATGTCTTGGTAAATTTTATTCTTATTGGGATATATATTGCCAATCTGAAATGAGAGCACTCTCATGGTGCCTCATCCCTCGATTCATCGGCATCATGAACAAATATTATCTCATCCTTGTAGAGCCAACTGCCTCGATTGAGTATGCATGCATCACCTCTACAGACAATACTTGTTCCTCTAACTTAGCCATGATTTCCGCTTGTCTAGCTTCATGCCTCTGACTAGTACCGATTCGCTAAATCAAAATAGGCCTGATAGTCAAACTAGCCATCAATACTATACCTAGTTAAGTACAATAGGCATGTATATACTATCGACTACTCATTCCCACTCGGAATGAGTAATATCGGTGCACTTGTCAACCTCTCTATCAGACTCACTAACACATGTCCACACCTCGCGTCTCAAATAAACATCTGATTCTCTTGGTCATGTATTTACAGGTGCTGCTAGCTTAGAGAACTCCTTGGTGTATATAACATCTCACCAATCCACGAAAACTTCTCATTTGTAGCATTCTTGAGCCTACCCAAATCTTGGACTGTCGTAACTTTCGCAGGATCTACAGCGATGTCCGAAACAACATGACCCAAGCATCTCACTTCCCTCCTCCGGAAGTGATACTTCGAAAATCTCACCATAAGTCGGTGTTTTCTCAACACCTCCAACATAACCATAAATCGTGCCTTATGCTCCTTTTTCTTCTATGGGTAGAAGAAAGTATCATCAACAAGCACAAGCACGAACCTATTCAAGTGATTCCTTGAAACATGGTTCAAGAAGTCAACAAAGCATGTGGACGCGTCGGTTAGCCCGAACGGTATAACCAACCATTCAAAACTCTAGGCGGCGTATGAAACGCTGTAATCAGCACACTCTCTCTAGCTACTCTCAGTGGATGAAAACCCATCACATGGTCCAACTAAGATAACACCTTCGTGCCATAGAGCTGATTGAACGTCATGAATAAGCGGAAGCGAATACTTGTTCGTCACCTCATTCATCTCATGATAATCAACATACAACCTCAAAGAGCCATCTGCCCTAGTGGCGAACAGGTTCATCCCACTGAAATATGCTCCTATAAATAATCCATCACCTCATTAGGTCATCCGCTCGCACCTTTAGTTTCCTCTGCTCTTTGGGCATCATAAGCCTCAAAGGCATAATTACTGGTCTAACACCTCTAACCAGATTGATACGGAACTCAATCCCTATATGGTGGTAATCCGGTCACCTCAGCGAATGTGTTCAGAGACTCTCTAGCTATTGGCGCAAATGAAAACTAGTCATGTGGGATATTGAGTGAATATAGAAAGCTAACCGCCTCCTATAATCCGGTGGACAGCCAAACGCTACCTTCTACTCATCGTCTATCCCTATCATCACCAATGACCTCTCACAATCCACCACTATTTCATACCCCCTTCAGGCATTCAATGCCCAGAATATAATACCAAAGCCAAAACAAATCAACAACAAACAAACATGCATGACTCGATAAGGCTAAGTCTAGACGAACCATGTATAGGCTTGATGAGCCCCCAATGAGGTTCGTCATAATAAAAGGTCGATTAAGAATTTTGGGTCTCAATCTTAATCTAGCTATCTAATTAATCACTAGATAGATATGAAGGAATGTGAAACCTCGAAGTTAAATAAAACATATACGGAAACACCATAAATGGATAGCATACCTCAAGTGGTGATGCTATTTCTGTTCCCTTTCAACGATGGAGCACTCGACGAAATCGGAACGACATTCCACCCATATGCTTCCACTGTTTGTCCCTGCTTAGTTAGTTTGGGACAATCCTTCAAAACTGGGTACGGGCTCTCACATCATAAAGCCTCTTTGATCAACTTATTGTAGCACTTGTCAACATGACCAATTAATCACTTCCCAAGATGATCAATCAACCCAACGATAATTTCTTTATTCTTTTTGAGTGGAGTATCAATGAAAGATAGACCGTAGATCGATAACATATCAAATTCGGCCACATACTCCGGCACAGGCACATTGCCTTACTTCAAGTCAACGAACTTCCTAAACAACACCGACTTCTGCAAATTCGAGATAAATTTCTTCGAAGTGAACTATGAATTGATCCCAAGTAAAATGATCCGTAGGAATCGAAGTATAAGGGCACTCCAATAGTTCAATATTCGTCCCTAGAGTCATCTAGAGGTCAACTTCTACCCCTTTGCACTCCATAACTCCGGAGGTGGAGTCAGTAACAGCATTTCTCGTATGCCTGATCACTCTTAATACGTAATAAGAATGATCAGTCTCTCATAAAGAAAAACTACATCAATGGTACTCGTGTGTGCAATATAACTTATGTACTATATATGCTACTATATAGTTTTGAAAATCAAAATATATAACTAATAAGCACTTTCTCGTATATAAGTATACTCTCGATCCAGTCTAAGGTGAAAACTCCTAAACTATCTCTACTAGGCCACAATATCAATTCAAGTTAATCACGTAACCTAAGCTCTGATACCAATTGTGATGACCGCCCTACACCACTGATACTTATATAACCGAATAGTACACTGCTAGAGCATCCGGTCGATGTAGGACGATGGTCAAGGGAAAGAAATAGAAGTAAAGAAGAGGAATAGAAAAGAAGAGAAGATAAAGAAAGAAAACATCACACAATCACATAACTTGTCGTATTTCCCACAGCGCACTAGATAAAATATGATAGTCATCATAGATATAAAACAGGCAAGACAGCAATAACTACATGAACCACATGATCAGAGTACATAAGTTCATACAGTTATACAAAACAGTAATAGAGTTTATACAACTAATAAATAAACTCAACTGATAAATTATCTCTAATAATAGTAAGCCAACACTGTCAAGGCTCCACGGTGTCATACATCGGAATAAACAATAATAAGTCCAAAATATAAATATGAGAAAGCGTCTCCTTCTGCTAGTCCATCTCCATAGCTCCATGTACTGTTTACACCTGCTATCTAATCTACTCATTTAAGAGTACCCGAGGTAACAAGACGCAAAGCATAAAACCTCGAGTCAGACAAAAGTCTAGTGTGAGTGATAAATAGTCTCAAAAAACTATAAAAGTCGGTATAGTACATGGAGCATAAGATATGAGGAATCATACTTGACCTAACCCTGCATCCACAAAGTTAGCACATAACACAGGATATATGCTACTCTATATAATTATCGACATGGGAGTACTATACATCAAAGTACTAAGGGTGTCTAGATATCTGCATCGGTAATATCAACTTCATGTGACGTCCCTAAGTTGATAAAACAATCAAACAAACATGGTATCCATCATCCATCCTCATATTCACTCACTCGGTGCATTGGATATATGACATTCATATGACTATCCCCATAGAGTCAAGGACTAGTCAACGTCTCGGTTTCTCGATACTCGAATCCATGCCATCAAGAAGGCTAGGAACTAGACTACGCACCCATAGCAGCCTAGGGTACTCAGATCTAAACATCGTGTGATCCAGGGCACACCCTATATCCTAAGCGAGCATCCTCACATACTCCTACTTTACAAGTACACTCTATAATCTTTGAGTATCAATGATCCATTTGCATATGTCATCCACAGCAGAGCTCATCCCGAAACTATCCTTACAACTCCCGTCTAAAGTCGTCGCGGTTGGGAACTATCCTAAACAGCCATAGTTTGTCACATAATGTCATCATGTATCCCATAACCTTCCTCCAACAGTTTCTTCCATTTGAATACTCTACATCCCAAAGTACAGCTATCCTTTTCCAAAGCCGTCACTTCCCATCATGGAATCATCATCATCGAATTATGAATTCAGCGCGTCGAAGCATCACATCTTCGCTTCACGGCCAAAACCACTCGTCGAAAAGTAGTAACGCCAAAATCAAACATTGAACAGATGAACGAACCATCAAGTCATGCTCCTCGAAGCCTCTCCATCGTCCATGTCAAAATTGGCCAAATCGACCACTATCAATAATGGTAAATATCGACCACTCCAGAGTAGTCGATAATGACCACTTTGGTTGTGTACTTAACCAAAAGTGGTTAAATACAAACCAAATGAATGTGTCCAGCATCTATCCCGAAATCCGAAGCATAAATCCAAATCTAGCTTCCGTCTTCAGATCTGTCGGCATACATGAAACTCTGTGCATGAAATCCTATCCTATGGGATATGTTCTAATACTATATCCTCTTCAAAAGGTGTTTTCAACCAAACTATGCAAACAAGCAGACATGCAACCAACAAGCATAAAAATGTCTATAATAGCCTATATACATCTCCGATAACACAATACAATACATCCAAGCAACCAATGTGGGATTAATATCATAAATAGCCTAAATCTATCAATGTCGTCAAAATGGTGCATCAATGGGAAAAATGTGATATTTTAATTTAAAACCATTTTAAAACACTTGTAATTCTTTTTATAAAATGATACTTAGGTTTAGATAAATTAGAAATGACGTTTTAAAGTTAGAAATCATTTCAAAATGTCATTTTAATACTATACGAACAATCATAGTATGGCAAGAGAAAATATCGCTCACCTCAACAAAAATTGACCAAACTAACGCCAAGTTGTAGAGCTCTCCATCACGGGCGCGATGTAAGAAATTTCATCCAAAACGGACCTCTTATGCTAAAGATATGGGGAATATAAGATTTCAGTCTATACTAATTAATTAATCACCGAACTAAGAATAATAATTAATTAATATATTATATTACCTTTTTAATAATCTTGTTCCTAACCACCTTTCATAATTCCATTCTTTTCCCTATAGCCATTCATGCAACTTGCAAATGCACATGCCACGTCACCTCATTTTCTTCTTTTCCCTTTCTTTTCTTGTATGCAAGCTTCCACCAACCTTTACCACACACATATGCACGCATGGTAATATACCCCACCACCTCATGCACATCCATGACGACCGACCATTCCTCCTCCCGAATTGATCCACCATAGCCTCAGGCTCTGGCCACCGCTTGACCAACTCCCCACTGGTCTGCCTCTAGCCACCGCCCAATCCGCTGCTGCTATGTATGTTTTTTCTTTAGGTAACTCCACCAAACATACCTCCCCACTTCACCACAACCGCCACTTGGACTACCATTGTATGCCACGGACCACCGCCACCTGGACCACCATAGTATGCCATGGACCAACGTCACCTGGACCACCATAGCATGCCACAAACCACCGCCACCTTTTCGATCTTCCCCTGACGACCTAGATGGCCTGCCACCACCCAAAAGTGAACAACCCATTTATTTTTCCAAAATTTTCATCCTTGCCACCTTCACCACGTCCATCTCCAGTCCCTACTATCTACATTTCCAGAATCCCTCACTGAAACGAACAAAACCCATATAATCATTTTCCCATTCGGATCTCCTTCAAAAACCCTCCACTTGTAGGATCTGCAATTTCAAGCCACCACAGTCGATGTCAGATCAATTCGAGGCTATGGTTTGATGAAGAAAGAGAAGGAGAAAGAAGAAGGTGGGGAATGGGTTGCCATGAAGAGGGATATATTCGTGAGGAAGGAAATTATTTGCGGCCATGTGAAGTGAACTACTATTTATAGGGGATTGATAGGGTCAGGGATTGTGTACCTTCTTTTCTTTAATTTTGAAAATTCCAATGCACGTTTTGTATCCGTACGGCCCTTTTGAATGTACGATTGCGACGATTCTTCGAGTTCGTGAATCCCTATACTTTTCCCTTTTCAACGACACAAGTTTCGTCAAAATCTGAGATTGTGCTCCAAGACGTTATTTTTGGATGTTTTTAAGTCGTACGGGCCGCCGGAACGTCCAATCTCAAAAAATCTCGACCGTGTAGATCATACACTTTCTCTTTGCCCTAGGACGTTTTTCATTCATCCAAATTCTTTGGTGCGTTGGTCCGTGTATATCGACGTAATATGTGTAACTATAGAAAACGCCAAAAATAAATTTAGATCGAAATCGTTCGATAAAATTACTCTGGGTCAAAAATGTCAATACTTGATAGTGTCCAAAGTTATAGAGTCATAAGGCCTAGTATGAATTTAAAAATAATATTTTTCGATTCTCCAATACGTGAAATATGGGTCGATACACTCCTCCCCACTTTAGGAATTTAGCCCCTGTAATACCCAAATCAAACAAGTCAAAATTAACAATAGTTATCCCGCATGCCTACACCCAGACATGCATAAATAATCGTATCTAATGCCAATAATCAAACATAAAATAGGCACATATAAAACCAAACATCAAAAGGTAACATCCATATCTATCCTAGCATGTAGGATACTAAACTATCTAATATAAAGCATCAAATATGATATCCAATACGAAAGCTGGTGAAAAACAGAAATCTCACCAAGTGAAGAGCTACAGAAAAGCAGTCCTTATGCCCTCAGCGGTCCTTCACATGCAATCGCCTTCGCTTTCATTTAATTGAACCTTTATTGCTCCAGTGCCTTCCTCCTAACCTGTTTGATATCACATCTGTCAGTACGAATAGACCTATGTGGTCTCGAAGTTCCTTGTTCAGTCTCGGTATCAGGTAGTCGATTTGGTGCCAAATTTAAAAATGCCTCTTGTAAGTTCTCCTAAAAGCCACTAGTGCACAATGGGTTTCTGCCACTTACAATGCTCTTTGACACAAAGTGGAATCACGTTATCCATCCCACATATAACTCGACCAATTTGGATGCCATTCTGTTGGACTTACTAAATATAAATCTAGTATTCTTTGTTAATCTATCGATTGTAACTCAAATACTATCATATTCCCTTCTAGCTCTAGGCATCCATCGATGAAGTCCATCGATATCTATTTCCATTTCCACTCAGGAATCTCAAGCTATTGTAGTAACCACTTGGCATCTTCTGTTCAGCATTTAGTAGTTGACAATTCATTCATCTCAAAATGAATGCCCGACGTCCTTCATGCCCCCCCCCAATAAAATGTCAACCTCGTGTTATGGTACATTTTATTGTTATCTGGATATATATATATAGCAAATCTCAAATGAGAGCACTCTCATGATGCCTCATCCCTCAACTCATCCACATCAGGAACAAACAATATCTCATCCTTACGAATCCAACCATCTCAGTCGAATATGCATGCATCACCTCTACAGACACTACTTGTTCCTCTAACATAGCTATGATCTCTGCTTGTCTAGCTTCATGCTTCTGACTGGTACCGATCCGCTAAATCAAAGTAGGTCTGATAGTCAAACTAGCCATTTATACCACACCTAGTTAAGTACCATAAGCATGTGTGTACTATCGACTCCTCATTCCCACATGGAATAAGTAACATCGATTCACTCGTCAACCCCTCTGTCAGACTCACTAACGCATGTCCACACCTCGCGTCTCAAATAAAAGTCTGATTCTCTTCGTCAAGTCAGTTAGCGGTGCCGCTAGCTTAGAGAAGTCCTTGGTAAAACGTATATAACATCTCCCTAATCCAAGAAAACTTCTCATCTATAGCACTCTTGGGTCTGTTCAAACCTTGGATTGTCGTAACCTTCACAGGATCTACAGCAATGTCCAACTCTGAAACAATGTGACCCAAGCATCTCACTTACCTCCTCTAGAAGTAATACGTCAAAAATCTCACCATCGGTCGGTTTTTTCTTAACACCTCCAACATGACTATCAATTGTGTCTTTTGTTCCTTTTTCATCCATGGGTAGACGAAAGTATCATCAACAAGCACAACCACGAACCTATTCAAGTGATTCTTGAAACAGGGCTCAAGAAATCAACAAAACATGCCGATGCATCGGTTAGCCCGAACGGCATAACCAACCATTCAAAACTCTAGGCGGCGTACAAAATGCTGTAATCAGCATACTCTCTCTAGCTACTCTCAGTGGATGAAACCCAATCACAAGGTCCAACTGAGAGAACACCTTTGTGCCATAGAGCCGATCAAACAAGTCATCAATAAGCGAAAGTAAATACTTGTTCATCCCCCATTCAGCTCACGATAATCAAAATACAACCTCAACGAGCCATTCGGCCTAGTGGCAAACACTACAGGTGCAACCCACTCAAATATGCTCCTTTAAATAAATCATCACCTCATTAGGTCATCCGTTCGCACCTCTAGTTTCCTCTGCTCTTTAGGTTTAGGCATCATATACCTTAAAGGCATAATTACTGGTCTAGCACCTCTAACCAGATCGATACGGAACTCAGCCCCTATATGGTGGTAATTCGGTCACCTCATCGAATGTGCCCGTGCACTCTCTAGCTACAGGCACAAATGACAACTCATTGTATGGGATATCGAGCGAATACAGATAGCTGACCATCACCCACCATCTAGTGGGTAGTCGAATGCTACCTTCTACTCATCGTCCATCCCTATCGTCACCACCGGCCTCTCACAATCCACTAATATTCTATACCCCCTTCAGCCAGCCAATTTCCGAACTATAAAACCAAACCCTAAACAAATCAATAAAAAACAAACATCGGTGACTCGATAAGGCTAAGTCTAGATAAACCATGTATAGGTTGGCTGAGCCCCCAATAAGGTTCATCGTAATAAAAGGTCGATCAACAATTTTGTAACGACCCGGAATTTTCGAACCCGAAAATTCCAGATAGTTAGGAAAAGAAGAAAAGAGATAGAAGAAGAAGAAAACAGAAACACAACACAGATTCTCACATTCGCAGCGGATAAAATATAATATCAAATAAATAGCAGTTATACAAAGGAAATTTGTATCAGTTAATTACATTTTTATACATCAGAGTTACAACATCTCACAATCACTGGACAGTTAAAATAACTTGTCCCAGATAATAACAATATACCACAGCGGAATACACTCCATACGTTCCTGCCATCCAGCTCGTCTCCTGAGCTCCAGAACGTCCTTACCTGAAAATCTGTAACACTCGGTCTGACCCGAGCATTACATCAAAGTAACACCCGGGTCAGGCTGGAAACCAGCGTGAGTAAACCCATCTAACATGGAGTACAAAAGCATACAACTTATATAAACCCGGGGTAACTTATATCAGTCTTACACTTCACAAGTGGTTATAGACATCAACCATTTCACACGACAATTTCTAAGTGCCAAAACTTAGATTTAAATGGTCCAATTCACTTAAATCATTCCATTCCAGTCTATTGATTTCACATATCAATATATAAAAAAAAACGAAGTGGTTTCGGGTATTTACTAACACCCGACTCCGGTCTCTTCGAATTCAATGTCTCTTAACCCAAGTTATTCAAGTGCATACAAATTTTAAATTTAAATACTGGATGTCACCTTTTTACAGCAATTTACCATCGATAAATAACCACATTATCACTGTCTACTCAAACATACCATATCATAAAACATTTCATATTAGAGATATCAATCAATTTAAGGTCTTTAACAACATTCCATCACTCATATGCAAAATTCATCACTTTCACACTTTATTTAATTTATCTCAATTTACACTAATTATTAATCTTTAATCACTTAGTTTACCTAAACATTTATTGATTTTCAAATAAATAAATGTTTTGTCCTTTTAATTATCATCTTAATTAATCGCCCTTGATTAATTATTCTTTAATTACATTAAGCTTTAATTAATAGCACAAATTTATTTAATCTTCACCGTACACATTAAGTACACTTATCCTCCTTCGGTTTATTCCATCTAGTAATTACCATTTATTACTTTACTAAGTAATTACACTTATTAATTACAATAAGTAATTATATTTACTCGATCATCACATGGTTTATTTTAACTTGTTAATTAACTTAACTAAATCACAATAATTAATTAGTTGCATTAAGTAATTAACCCCTTTAAATTTCTATCGATTTACTACTTCTTTATTACTTACCTTTAAGACAACCAAATTTAAATCACTTAACTTAACATTTAAAACTTGAACTTGTTTCAATATCTTGTTAAATGCTTTACATTGGAACTTGGTCAATAGCTCTTTGGGAAAAAACTTATTTATTTGAAAACCTGTCTAATTAAATTGCTTAAACACTTTATCATCTCTCAATAGCTTTAAACTAGGAAAATACTTATATATATATTTTTGGTTTGGTTTGTTTTGTTTTAACTTTGTATTCTTATGTTTTATAAAACCATTTCAAATTTTATTTTAATTTTATTTTAACTTTAGCCTGGAACACATATGCAAACCCAATCTCAGACACGAGACAAAATGCTTCTTTCCCGAGACCTTTCTCGAGACAAACCTCAAACCCAAAATCACTGACACAACAAAACTATCGTGCACGTGCACAGTAGCCTAGCGTCGCTCCGATCACCGTGGATACACTTCGCATGTCGACAAAGACTAACCCGTCTCGAAAGATCGCCCAGAACAGCAAAATCGAAAGCCAAACAAAATCGAGCTCTAAGGTCCAATATCTGGAATGATCGTCACCTAGAAAAGACCTCGACTTCGGCAAATTTCGACCATCGGAGAGTCTATAACTCCTGTCACAACTTCGCCGTCGCCCAAACTTCCATCTCCCAGTATCTTGTTGCACTCGATCATCTAGAGATGTAACGTCGATCAAAATACCCAACCAAAACCAAACTAGGGCTACAGACTTCATCGTCCAACCACCATCGCCACCGACCATTGATCATCTTCCTCACATTTTTTCCAAAACCACCCGTACCTCCTCCATCTCCAGTGATGTTTCCGACCACTCCAGTTGCTCCGACCACCAGAATTCGTTCAAAACCCAAATTCCAGTCATTCCCAAATACACCTTCAATTCGAACAAAAATATCTCTGATATTTATTTTAAAAATCATAACTTTTAAAATGGTTTTAAGTTAAAATCTTATAACAGTAATTTAAGATGATTAATTTTACAAGTTTTAAGAAGTTCTACTGTATTTTCCAGATTTTGGCATAGTTTAAATCTTAAACTACTTGAATCTATTTTTATAAATGTGGTTATACGTATACAACTACTTTTCATTCAGAAATTTGAGTCTAAATTGTTTAGGTGAGATGTATTTGATTTTTGATCAGGTTTTTAAAACTCTAAATTATGAACAGAACATTTCTTCTCTGTTTCCCAGACCTGCATCTACTTACACACACATATATACATACAATAATATTTATCTTCATGCAAGAACTTATCACCTCTATACTTCAATATAATCACAACATTCAGATATCAACAGATTCGAGATTAAATTGGTGAGCTTTACTCACTGTTATATAAAATCTGTTGAGAACGAGAGTGTTATACTCACCTGGAAAATAACTTGAACAGAGCAGCTACTATTGATCCTGATCAAGAACACGGCTTGTATTGGTTAATCTCCTTACTTGTTTGATTAGTTGCTGAATTATACTTCTCTCCTCTTTTTAGTTATTGAGTTAGTCTGGTTTGCTATATGTATATATTTTTCCCTTTTTTTTTCTGGTATTCAATTTGATGAACGAAATGCAACCAAGAAAGTGACATATATAAAATGTGTACAGCTGAAGTATATTTGTACAAGATTTTTGTAGGCTTGGTCGGAGATTTTTATTTTATTATGGAGGCTGATAAGATATAGTATGGTATGCCATAGGACATAGCATTAATTGTTTGTACAAAAAAATATATTTTATCTTGTTTGTTCATACCTATCCAGTTTTGCTTGTACAGGTTGATATAAAAATTTCTTCTTTCAACCTGTATTCATTTGATCTTTGCCTTGTCCTAGAAGCTTATATATATATATATATATCTTTTGGTTTTATATTATGTTACTTGATCATAGTGTATTTTGGATATTTATTCCTATTTCTACTTAACTACCAAATACTTATGTCTATATTTTAGCTTCTTATGTTACATATATTTATTTTATACTCCTGCTTCACATTAATAAGATTTCTTCATTTAAGGTGAATAAGCTAAATTTAACCTTGAATATTTTAAAACTTTTTATTTTCTATTTCCAGATCATAATTTCTTCCAAATATACATATATACATATAGTAGTTTTTTTTTTTTTAAATGATAGGTTTGTATTTCAATTTATTAGATTAAATTCTCATTAAAATAATATTGTCAAAATCCCGGTTGTCACAAATATATTACTTATTTATTTACCATAAGATTTACCACCTCCAAAGGTTCCATAATTCAATATTTATTATAGCTTAAAAATCAATTTTATATATCTCGGTATTTAATTATCAAAAATTTACTCGATTAACTAATTAATATTAATATCTCAAAAATAAAATCAGTTAATTTCCCGACCAACAGACGTCCAAAATCCGAGTTATCACATTCCTCCCCCCTTTGAATCTTTTCGTCCTCGAAAAGGAACGAAACTAGAATTATTAAAATGCCTAAAATCAGATAAATTTCTTTGATCATTTTAAAATACTTTATAATCTATATAATATTGCCAAAATAGTTTTTATAAAATATTTTTATAACTCGGTGTTTCAACAAGTCCATCCTCGTTCTCATAGAGATTCGGTCATACGTTGATCAGGCGTAGGACTGAAAATCTATAAGTACTTGGCAAACCCGTATGTAACACCCAGTGAAAATACCTTGGAAAATAATTTTATTGAAAATATAGAAAACAGTTTTTGAAAATAGAGGAAATTTCTTTGGTGAGAATGCTCTGGAAATCATCACACCCATCCATGGTCACAGTTACATCCTGGGTTACGTTGCCATCGCAGCAAAAGTCCATGTAACTGATTACACCATAGAACCCACAACAGATCGCGGTTACATCCAGGGTTACGTTGCCGTCGCAGCAAAAGTCCATGTAACTGTTGGCTCTCAGCGGCACACACGATTACGCTGTCAAAATGAAACTTCTCCACTCCCACATAGGTCGCAGTCTACCGATGTAAAATCAAACATAGACTGTTGGCTCTCAGCGGCACACACGACTTTCGCTATGTTACCATAGTGTCGCAGTCTACCGATATAAAATCAAACGTAGACTGTTGGCTCTCAGCGGCACACGCGACTTTCGCTATGGTCTGCAGTAGATCGCAGTGACATCGAGTTAAACTGTCGTCATAGTAAAACCCAAATGCCTCTGTGGGCACCAGCCCCTCGACTTTCGCTACAAATAATCCTCAGGAACTAGTTTTGTCCGGACTCCTCACAGGATCAACTTTAGAACCTCCCCCTTTGAGGCTCAAGGTAGTACCACCCTGTGGCACTCCTGAGAAGTTCATTTCAAGGGAGCGCCTTTTTCTCCAGAGCCAATCTCAAAACACTTTATACTATATACATATAGTATTTTCCAAATCATACACCTAGTATGAATCTCATATAAATGCCTTTTACAAAATCGATTCCCAAAATCGATAATTCACAAACTAGGCTTTCCAAATTCTAATATTGATTTTATCCAAAAATCAAAAGCCTTTCCAAATGCCATAGGTTTCCAAAACCTTTCCTCAAAATCATTTTCACAAATCCTTTTCATAAATACATATATATAAAAGTTTTGAAAAATCTTTGAATCAATTTGTACTTGTATAAATTCATTTTTATACTTCAAATACTTTCAAAAAAAATCATTTTTTTCTGGCAAAAGATTCAATAGGGAGATTTTATTATATATAACGAAGATAAATAACTTTGTTTAGTCCAAATCAAAATTCAAATTTTGATTACTTTATAAAGTCACTTGCCAAATTTCTTACTTTTATTATAAAGTAAACTTTAACTCAGAAAAATATTCAATTTCCACTTTATTTCCATAAAGTTAATTTCTACCATAGAAATATAAATTTTAAATTTATTTTATTTTAGTTCCTCATATATTCACAAATATATTTCCCATTTCAAAAATCATCTTATAACCTTTTATCTACAACTTCAAAATCAATTTCTACCTTTATTCATTGTCAATTTCTCAAAATATACTTTCAATTTCAAAAATCCTTTTATTTTTATCCACAAATTTTCAATGCCAATTTTATTCAAACCCGTACGATTACCCATATCATCCGTACGCAATATCAATCTGATCGCTCACTCGATCACACAATTCCACTTCCGAACTAGTATTGTCCACCCGACTTTCTAGTGCGGACTCAGATCTGGTTTCTTGATCAGAAACCGTCATTCTCCTTGCATAGTCACACCTATGATAGAGAATATCCAGAACCAATCAAAAATCCATATCCAGGTTCGCCGTCGAAAATCGAGCGAAAAATCCCAACTCGGATCGATAATACTATCTTGAAATTCTGTACTCGAATCTGGACCAAATCACTATGCGAATAGAATAATATACGTACATCCTACGTATTTACCTTCATTGATTATCAACCAAACCAATTTTCCTTCTCTATTCACATTCACTTCGATTTTATTCACTTATTCACATTTGCCTAAATCCCCATTTGGATTATCACTTCAATTCTTATCTCCGTTGGGTATTTAATCAATAACAGTTTGAACTCTGTCCAGCTTAGATTTAGAAAATAGCTTAAAAGGTTTAAAAATAGATAAATAGTTGAAAAATAATTATTAACTTGTAAAATAGCTGTAAAATAGTTAAGTGATTGTAAAATAGTTGATAAATAGTAATTATTCATAAAATAGTTGAAAATCAGTAATCAGTTTGTAAAGTAGTAGAGAAATAGTAATTAGTTTATAAAATAGTTGTAAAATAGTTAAATAGTTCCAAAAGTAATTGTAAAACAAGCTTAAGATAGTTTTAGGTTTTAAAAAGAAAAGTTGTATGGTAAATAGTTTGGAACATTAGATTTATATTAAAACAATTTATTTTGAAAATAGTCCAGAGTCAAACTGTTCAACTTCCCCATTTCCATTTCAATCAATTTCCCATTAAATTGATCCAGTTTCAATTCAAGTTGAATTATCCACAATTTCTTTCTTAAATTCAAATCAAATTCCATTTGATTTTAAACATATTCACTTTAATTACAATTCCAAATTATTTAAATTAATTTAGACTAACTCCAAATTGAATCCACTTCAATTTCAAATCATTTCAATTCCCTTATGAATTAATCCTAATTCCCATTTGAATTTTATACTTATCCATCTTCAATTCTAGTTATTTCAGACTAAATTCAATTTGAACTAATGAAATCTGAATCTCAACTCTAAACCATCTCGAATTATATGAATTCGAGTTAAATTTTCAAATGTTGATTTAATCCCATAAAGCAAATTTACCTTTACTTTTAATTTAACAGCCTAACCATTTAATTCTGAGTTCAAATTTCAAAATTCCATTTTAATTTATCTTTACTTCTACATAAACTTATTTCTAGGTTCAAATAATAATTCAAACCCCTTTTTAAACAATTTAATCTTCGAAATTCAATTTATTACCCGAATTCAATCTTGGAACCAATCCTTATCCATTTCAGTTTACATATTCATTTTAAACATTCAAATCTTAATGTTCAAAGTGATCTCATTTCCACAAGTCCAATTTTTATCTTTAAAATCAAAATTACTTAAGTAATTTCAAATTAAAGTTTAGTTCCATTTAATTTCAATAATGAAATAGATATTACCTCAATCTACTTCTTAATTCATTTAAACAATCAAATTCACAGTCTCATAATTACTGATAATGACAGGATGATATTAAGATAAATAAACATCCAATTTATTTAAAGCATTCATCATCCACTACCCATTCTAGATCTCAAACCTATTTGAGATCACATATAATCCCCTACCAAATCAACCCATTTAACTTTCCTAAGTTAAACCTCAATTTCATCTTGAAATTTCCAATTCAGGTTGTTTGTTCCACACTTATTTAACTTCCTTTAAGTTAAATTCAATTTAATATCGTCAAACTTATTCAAATTTGAATTCCCACTTCAAATTTTAAACTTCTCATTAATAAATCTTTTAAGTTCAAAAACTTATCACTTTGGGTTTTCACATTACATTCCAAATTTAAAACTCAACTTTTAGAGTTTATTTCAACCCATTTTTGATATGATGTATATCCACATATATACATATTAATTTCCTTTACACACCAAGTTATCTTTAAATTTAAACCACCTTTGGTTCAAAACAAATTTTTAACAACTTTTGTTGAAACAGGACCCTTCCATTTAAATATATTAAATAACATTATTTATTATTTCTTTATCAATTTGAAACAAATTCCAAATTTTCTAGCTTAGATTTAAAACTTCACAATTTATATCATCTTCGGTTCCAATTTATAAGTCATACTTGCCTAAATGTTTTACTTTCCTAAAACATTTCATTTTGCTTACTCCTTAATACACATTTATTATTAAACACAACAATCATTTATGATAATAACCAAGATTATCATATTAGGAAACCAATTCATTATTATCTTATTCTGAAACTTTTCCCCTAAATTCAAGATTTAATTTCAGTTTGAATCCATTTTAAACTTACCTTTATTTAATTTCAATTTGGTTGTATTTCTATTACCTCTTAATTCAATTCTAATAATTTAACAACCAATTACCTTAACATTTATTAAAAAGAAATATTGCTTTATATATCAAAATATAATCATTTAAAATCTTTATATAAGAAAATAACAAGTACGCTCTCTCATATATATTACACTCAACTCATTCTAGGGTACTATTGACCCTATCTTTAGATGAGTACACCCACCAGAGCCAAGGTTTACGCTTAACCTTTGCTCTGATACCAACTGTAACGACCCAGAATTTTCGAACCCGAAAATTCCAGATAGTTAGGAAAAGAAGAAAAGAGATAGAAGAAGAAGAAAACAGAAACACAACACAGATTCTCACATTCGCAGCGGATAAAATATAATATCAAATAAATAGCAGTTATACAAAGGAAATTTGTATCAGTTAATTACATTTTTATACATCAGAGTTACAACATCTCACAATCACTGGACAGTTAAAATAACTTGTCCCAGATAATAACAATATACCACAGCGGAATACACTCCATACGTTCCTGCCATCCAGCTCGTCTCCTGAGCTCCAGAACGTCCTTACCTGAAAATCTGTAACACTCGGTCTGACCCGAGCATTACATCAAAGTAACACCCGGGTCAGGCTGGAAACCAGCGTGAGTAAACCCATCTAACATGGAGTACAAAAGCATACAACTTATATAAACCCGGGGTAACTTATATCAGTCTTACACTTCACAAGTGGTTATAGACATCAACCATTTCACACGACAATTTCTAAGTGCCAAAACTTAGATTTAAATGGTCCAATTCACTTAAATCATTCCATTCCAGTCTATTGATTTCACATATCAATATATAAAAAAAAACGAAGTGGTTTCGGGTATTTACTAACACCCGACTCCGGTCTCTTCGAATTCAATGTCTCTTAACCCAAGTTATTCAAGTGCATACAAATTTTAAATTTAAATACTGGATGTCACCTTTTTACAGCAATTTACCATCGATAAATAACCACATTATCACTGTCTACTCAAACATACCATATCATAAAACATTTCATATTAGAGATATCAATCAATTTAAGGTCTTTAACAACATTCCATCACTCATATGCAAAATTCATCACTTTCACACTTTATTTAATTTATCTCAATTTACACTAATTATTAATCTTTAATCACTTAGTTTACCTAAACATTTATTGATTTTCAAATAAATAAATGTTTTGTCCTTTTAATTATCATCTTAATTAATCGCCCTTGATTAATTATTCTTTAATTACATTAAGCTTTAATTAATAGCACAAATTTATTTAATCTTCACCGTACACATTAAGTACACTTATCCTCCTTCGGTTTATTCCATCTAGTAATTACCATTTATTACTTTACTAAGTAATTACACTTATTAATTACAATAAGTAATTATATTTACTCGATCATCACATGGTTTATTTTAACTTGTTAATTAACTTAACTAAATCACAATAATTAATTAGTTGCATTAAGTAATTAACCCCTTTAAATTTCTATCGATTTACTACTTCTTTATTACTTACCTTTAAGACAACCAAATTTAAATCACTTAACTTAACATTTAAAACTTGAACTTGTTTCAATATCTTGTTAAATGCTTTACATTGGAACTTGGTCAATAGCTCTTTGGGAAAAAACTTATTTATTTGAAAACCTGTCTAATTAAATTGCTTAAACACTTTATCATCTCTCAATAGCTTTAAACTAGGAAAATACTTATATATATATTTTTGGTTTGGTTTGTTTTGTTTTAACTTTGTATTCTTATGTTTTATAAAACCATTTCAAATTTTATTTTAATTTTATTTTAACTTTAGCCTGGAACACATATGCAAACCCAATCTCAGACACGAGACAAAATGCTTCTTTCCCGAGACCTTTCTCGAGACAAACCTCAAACCCAAAATCACTGACACAACAAAACTATCGTGCACGTGCACAGTAGCCTAGCGTCGCTCCGATCACCGTGGATACACTTCGCATGTCGACAAAGACTAACCCGTCTCGAAAGATCGCCCAGAACAGCAAAATCGAAAGCCAAACAAAATCGAGCTCTAAGGTCCAATATCTGGAATGATCGTCACCTAGAAAAGACCTCGACTTCGGCAAATTTCGACCATCGGAGAGTCTATAACTCCTGTCACAACTTCGCCGTCGCCCAAACTTCCATCTCCCAGTATCTTGTTGCACTCGATCATCTAGAGATGTAACGTCGATCAAAATACCCAACCAAAACCAAACTAGGGCTACAGACTTCATCGTCCAACCACCATCGCCACCGACCACTGATCATCTTCCTCACATTTTTTCCAAAACCACCCGTACCTCCTCCATCTCCAGTGATGTTTCCGACCACTCCAGTTGCTCCGACCACCAGAATTCGTTCAAAACCCAAATTCCAGTCATTCCCAAATACACCTTCAATTCGAACAAAAATATCTCTGATATTTATTTTAAAAATCATAACTTTTAAAATGGTTTTAAGTTAAAATCTTATAACAGTAATTTAAGATGATTAATTTTACAAGTTTTAAGAAGTTCTACTGTATTTTCCAGATTTTGGCATAGTTTAAATCTTAAACTACTTGAATCTATTTTTATAAATGTGGTTATACGTATACAACTACTTTTCATTCAGAAATTTGAGTCTAAATTGTTTAGGTGAGATGTATTTGATTTTTGATCAGGTTTTTAAAACTCTAAATTATGAACAGAACATTTCTTCTCTGTTTCCCAGACCTGCATCTACTTACACACACATATATACATACAATAATATTTATCTTCATGCAAGAACTTATCACCTCTATACTTCAATATAATCACAACATTCAGATATCAACAGATTCGAGATTAAATTGGTGAGCTTTACTCACTGTTATATAAAATCTGTTGAGAACGAGAGTGTTATACTCACCTGGAAAATAACTTGAACAGAGCAGCTACTATTGATCCTGATCAAGAACACGGCTTGTATTGGTTAATCTCCTTACTTGTTTGATTAGTTGCTGAATTATACTTCTCTCCTCTTTTTAGTTATTGAGTTAGTCTGGTTTGCTATATGTATATATTTTTCCCTTTTTTTTTCTGGTATTCAATTTGATGAACGAAATGCAACCAAGAAAGTGACATATATAAAATGTGTACAGCTGAAGTATATTTGTACAAGATTTTTGTAGGCTTGGTCGGAGATTTTTATTTTATTATGGAGGCTGATAAGATATAGTATGGTATGCCATAGGACATAGCATTAATTGTTTGTACAAAAAAAAATATTTTATCTTGTTTGTTCATACCTATCCAGTTTTGCTTGTACAGGTTGATATAAAAATTTCTTCTTTCAACCTGTATTCATTTGATCTTTGCCTTGTCCTAGAAGCTTATATATATATATATATATATATATATATATCTTTTGGTTTTATATTATGTTACTTGATCATAGTGTATTTTGGATATTTATTCCTATTTCTACTTAACTACCAAATACTTATGTCTATATTTTAGCTTCTTATGTTACATATATTTATTTTATACTCCTGCTTCACATTAATAAGATTTCTTCATTTAAGGTGAATAAGCTAAATTTAACCTTGAATATTTTAAAACTTTTTATTTTCTATTTCCAGATCATAATTTCTTCCAAATATACATATATACATATAGTAGTTTTTTTTTTTTTAAATGATAGGTTTGTATTTCAATTTATTAGATTAAATTCTCATTAAAATAATATTGTCAAAATCCCGGTTGTCACAAATATATTACTTATTTATTTACCATAAGATTTACCACCTCCAAAGGTTCCATAATTCAATATTTATTATAGCTTAAAAATCAATTTTATATATCTCGGTATTTAATTATCAAAAATTTACTCGATTAACTAATTAATATTAATATCTCAAAAATAAAATCAGTTAATTTCCCGACCAACAGACGTCCAAAATCCGGGTTATCACAAATTTCGTGTCTCAATCCTAACCTATCTATCAAATCACTAGATATGAAGGATTGTGAAACCTCGACGTCAAATAAAACACGTATGGAAATGCCATAAATGGAAAGCATACCTCAAGTGGTGATGCCATTTTCCTTCCCTTTCGTCAATGGAGCACTCGATGAAATCGAAACGGCTTTCCAAGCATATGCTTCCATCGTTTGTCCCTGCTTAGTTGGTTCGGGACAATCCTTCAATACTAGGTATAGACTCTCACATCATAAAGCTTTTTCGATCAATTTCTCATAGATCTCGTCATTATGACCAATCAATCGTCAATTTAGAGTAACTAGGGAAATTTTCGATAATGATTTGCACCATCTCAACGAACATACTCTGTAATCGAGGTTAGTGGCCCTCAATCCTACACACTCTACAACTCCGGAGATGGAGTCAATAACAGCATTTCTCGTATGCCAGATCACTCTTAATGCATAATAAGAATGATCAGTCTCTTATAAAGAAAAACTGCACCAATGATACCCGTGTGTGCAATACAACTTATATACTATACATACTACTATATAGTTTTGAAAACCAAAATATATAATTAAAATGCACTCTCTCGTATATAAGTATACTCTTGATCCTGTCTAAGGTGATAACTCCAACCTTATCTCTACTGGATCATGGTATCAACTCAGGTTAATCACGTAACCTAAGCTCTGAAACCAAATGTGATGACTACCCTACACCTCTAATGCTCGTATAACCGAATAGTGCGCTGCTGGAGCATCTGGTCGATGTAGGACGCTAGTCAAAGGAAAGAAATAGAAGTAAAGAAGAGGAACAGAAAAGAAGAGAGGAGAATAGAATAAAAGAGAAAGAAATAAAACTTCACACAATCACATAACATGTCGTATATCTCACAGCGCATCGGATAAAATATGATAGTCATCACAGATATAAAACATGCGAGATAGTATTAACTACATGAACTACATAATCAGAGTAAACAGGCTCATGCAGTTATACAAAATAGTAATAGAGTTTATATAGCTAATAAATAAACTCAACCGATAAACTATATCTAATAATAGTAATCCAACATTGTCCAGGCTCCACAGTGTTACGCGGTGGAATAAACAATAATAACTCAAAATATAAAAATGAGAAAGCGTCACCATCTGCTAGTCCATCTGCACAGCTCAAAGTTCTATATACACCTGCTATATAGTCTACTCATTTAAGAGCATCCAAGGTAACAAGAAGCAAAGCATGACACCTCGAGTCAGACAACAGTCTGGTGTGATTGATAAATAATCTTAAAACACTATAAAAGTCGGTATAGTATATGGAACAGAGGGTATGAGAAATCACACCTGACTTGTCCCTGCATCCATAGAGTTAGCATATAACATAGGATATATGCTGCTCTATATCATAGTCGTCATGGGTGTACTATATATCAAAGTACCAAGGGTGTCTAGATATCTGCATCAATAATATCTACATCATGTGACATCCTTAATTAACGTGATAAAACAATCAAACAAACATGGCATCCATCATCCCATTCACTCACTTAGTGCATGGGATATATGATATTCATATGAGTATCCCCATAGAATCAAGGACTACTCAACGTCAGTTTCTCGGTACTCGAATCCATGCCACTCAAAAGGCTAGGAACTAGACTGCACATCACATAGCAGCCCAAGGTAATCGGATCTAAACATCGTGTGATTTGAGGCACACCCCATAGTCCAAGTGAGCTTCATCACATACCTCTTCTTTATGAGTACACTCCAAAACCTATGAATATCAATGATCACTTTGCATACGTCATCCACAATAGAGTCATCCTGGAACTGTCCTTACAACTCCCATCTGAAGGGGTCGTGGTTAGGAACTATCCTGGACAGCCATCATTAGTTACGGAATGTCATCGTGCATCCCATAACCTTCCTCCAATGGTTCCTTCCATCTAACTACTATGTATCCCGAAGTATAGCTATCCATCGCCAAAGCTGTCACTTCCAATCATGGAATCATCATCATCGAATCATGAGTCATCGCGTCGAAGCGTCACATCTTTGCTTCACCACCAAAACCACTCGTCCAAGAGCAGTAACACCAAAATCGAACGTCGAACGAACAATCACATCGTACTCCTCGAAGCCTCTCCATCGTCCATGTCAAAATTGGCCAAATCGGCCATCATCAATAGTGGTAGATATCGACCACTCTAGAATAGTCGATAACGATAACTTTGGTCGTGTACTTAACCAAAAGCGGTTAAATACAAACCAAAAGAAAACGTCAGGCATCTATCCCAAAATCCAAAGCACATCTCTAAATCTATCTTCCTTCTTCAGATCCATCGACGTGCATGAAACTCTGTGCATGAAATCCTATCTTATGGGATATTTTCTAATACTATATCGCCTTTGAATGGCGTTTTCAACCAAACAAAGCAGACATGCAACCAACAAGCATATAATTGCCTATAATAGCCGACATACATCTATAATAACATAATATAATACATCCAAGCACCAATGTGGGATTAATATCAGAAATAGCATAAATCTATCAATGTCGTCAAAATAGTGCTCATGGAAAAAATGTAAAATTTTAATTTAAAACCATTTTAAAACACTTGTTATTCTTTTTATAAAATAATACGTAGGTTTAGATAATTTAGAAATCACATTTTAAAGTTAGAAATCATTTTAAATATGAACAATTATAGTATGGTGAGAGATAATACCACTCACCTCAACAGAAGCTGACCAAACTGATGCCAAGTCGTAGAGCTCTCCATCATGAGCGCAACGTAAGAAACAAAGTCCAAAATGGAACTCATATGCAAAAGATATGAGGAATATAATATTTCAATCTATATTAACTAATTAATCACCGAACTAAGAATAATAATTTTTCAATACATTATATTACCATTTTAATAATCTTGTTCCTAACCACCTTTCACGGTTCCATTCTTTTCCCTATAGCCATTCATGCAACTTGCACCTGCACATGCCACATTACCTCATTTTCTTCTTTTCCCTTTTGTTTCTTGTACGCAAGCTTTCATCAACCTTTACTAACACAAATGTCAATACTCGACAGCGTCCAAAGTTATAAAGTCATACGGCTCAATAGGAATTTAAAAATAATATTTATGATACCTCAATAACTAAAATACGGGTCATTACACTCTCCACTACTTTATGAATTTCACCACTGAAATCCCAAAATCAAACAAGTCAAAATCAATCATATTTATCCCGCATGCCAAACAATCATATATGCATAAGTAATCGTATCTAATGCCAACAATCAAACATTAAACAGGCACATATAAAATCAAACATCAAAAAGTAACATACATGTCTATCCTAGCATGCAAGATACTAAACTATCTAATATAAAGCATCAAATATGATATCCAATATGAAAGCTAGCAAAAAATAGAAATCTCACCAAGTGAAGAGCTCCGGACAAGCGGTCCTCATGCCCTTATCGGTCCTTCACGTGCAATCGCCTTTGCTTTCATTCAACCAAACCTTTACTACTCCAATGTCATCCTCCTAACTTGCTTCGTATCATGTCTATCAATACAAATAGGCCTATGAGGTCTTGAAGATACTGGTTCAGTCTCGATGTCATCTAGTCGATTGGGTGCCAAATTTCCAAATGCCTCTTGTTAATTCTCCCAAAACCCACTAGTGAACAACGGGTTTCGACCACTTACAATGCTCTTTGACATAAATGGAATCACGTTATCTATCCCATATATAACTTGACTAATTTGGATGTCATTCTACTAGACTTAATGAATATAAATCTAGCATTCTTCGTCAATCTATCAACTGTAACTCAAATGCTATCATATTCTCTTCTAACCCATCCATAAAAATAGAGAGAAAGAGAGTGGATTAACAATGTATTTGTATGTGGATAACATGACTTATTTGCAAAATTTATTTTAGAATGTAAAGAGTAAGAGAAATGAGAGAGAATTCATTTTAAATTTCATTGCTAATGCCTTTAAATAAAAGAAGAAGAAAAGTGTCTCTTCGCGAAAGGTGAAAAGAAGTGTCTGTTAATTTAAAATCAAAAGTTGCAACCAATGGTTTGTATGTCGATATACTATTTTGGATATGTCGAGACATCCTACTAAAAAAATGACATCTTTTTCTTACAATTTTTATAAATCTTTTAACTTGAAAAACCAATATCGTATTTTTTTAAAAGGTTATGAAGAGTAGAATAAAGATTTTTTAAAGAGAATATTTAATGAATTGCTATAAGATCTTTAACAATTAAATCTAAGACTTGATATACCTTGAAGATGAATAGCTCTTGTACTCTTCTAGTATTTGTTCCTTGAGTCTCCTGCGTTCTCATAGGCTTGCCTTTGAAACTTCTTTGTTCCTTTTTATCTTCTTGATTCCTATTTATTTCCTTGATCTCCCTAGTCTTGTACCTGAGTTCCTATAATGATGTTACCTGTAGTGATGTAGTGAACTTGTCATTTTACGATACAGCTTTTGATCTACTTCTTTAGATTTTTTTTCATTACTTTAATTTATTCCAGATGCCATTTGAGTGGGTTTTTTACTTGTATATGACATTCCAAATCTTTTTACAAGTTCTTTGGCATATTTTTCTTCACTTGTAAATATTCTGTTATTTAATTATACAATTGGAATTCCTAAGAAGAAGGTTAGTTCTCCCATATGCTCATTTCAAATTCTTTTATCATTATTTTTGATAATTCTAAGTTTAAATGTTCATTTGTTGAACCAAAAATAATATCATCTATAAAAATCTTTATTTGGATATTTTTATTAATTCTTTCTACAAAAGTGTTGTAACTACATTACTTATTTCAAACCATTGGATTAAGTATGATTTATTTTTTCATACCAAGCACAGGGTTCTTATTTTAAACCATATAATGTTCTTTTAACTTATTGACATGATTAGGAAAATTTTCATCCTCAAACAATGGGAGCTGCTCAACGTATACATCTAATTTATTATACCATTTAAAAAAACACTTGTAGCATCCATTTGGTATAATTTAAAATTATTATAACTTGTGAAATCTAATAATATACGCATGGGCAAATTTTTTATCATAATCTATTTCTTCTTTTGGATTATTCCTTGCACTACTAATCGTGCTTTATTTCTTACTATATCTTCAAGTTTGTTTAATTTATTCTTATAAACTCATTTGGTTCCAATAACTGACTGATTTTTTGGTCGTGGTACAAATTTCCAAACATTATTTCTTATAAATTGATTTAATTCTCCTTGCATAGCAAGAATACATGAATCATCAGAAGATGTTTCCTTAGGATTTTTGGGTTCATTTGTTGATATAAAAGCTACGTTACTCATTTTATTTAATTGATTCATTGTTATTATGAACTATTATATAATTCCTAAGAAAATTTCTTTTGGGTGGTCTTTTAAGATACGAGTTTTAGGTTGCATATTTTCATTATATCATTATGGTTATCATTTTCATTATTTTTAGTTAGTTCATAAATGCCATCTTCATCTTTTTCTGTACTAGTTTCTTTAGAATTTTAATCAAAAGAAATGTGTGAAGTTTATTCGATAGTGTTGGTTATAGTATCATAAATTTAGTATGTCTTGCTTCTATTAGAATAACCAAGATATATTTCTTAATTTGCTTTAACATCGAATTTATCTAAATTACCTTTTGTGTTTAGAGTAAAACATTTACTCCCAAAAACTTTAAAGTATCGTACTTTTGGCTTTTTGTCAAAAAATAACTCATATGGTGTTTTCTTTGTTAATGGTTTTAACGAAATTATCAGAATGTAATAGATTGTTGCTACCACTTCAGCCCAAAAGTTCAGGTAGAATACTATCATTTGACATTGCCTAAGCACATTCTTAAATTGTTCTATTTTTACATTTTACTACTCTATTTTGTTATAGAGTTCGTAGAAATGAAGAATTGTGAGTTATTCCTTTCTTATTACAAAACATTTCAAAATTTTCATTTTTGAACTCTGCACCATGATCAATTTTTATAGGTTTAAATTTTTTTATTTTAAATTCTTTTAACAAAGGTTTTTTAACATTTCAAATGTATCACTTTTATGTTTTAAGAATATTATATATCTCGAAAATCATCTATATTTTCAATACATATTTATTATGATTTATTGACTGTAATTGCTATGATCCAAAGAAATCTGGATGAAAAAGTTTTAGTGGTGGTGAAATAGATATCATATCCTATGATTTAAGATTTCTTCTGAAGTTTACCCATTTAGTAGACATCACAAATATTATCCACTTTTAGATTCATCTTTGGTGATCCTCTAACTAATTTGTATTCTAAAAATTTTGAATAACATTTGAAGTTTAAGTGACCAAGGCGTTTATATCAAATCCAATGGTCATTTGATTCGATCATAAGACAAACGTCATTGTTAGATATTCTCATTCTCAATACATAGATGTTTCATTTTCTAATACCTTCAAAGATAAGTTTAGAATTTTGATCTAAGATATGACATGTGTCTCTATCAAAATTTATCCTAAATCCTTTATTACATATGTTGGTCAACTTTTTCGTCTTCCAACTCCTCAATTAAGTGTGAAGTACTTAGCGTGCTAATTACCTCAGTAATTTGAATTAGAAAAATTAAGTAGTCTTAATTTTGTTATGAATTAGTGATTATGTTGTCAGATGCTTACACAATCGAGTAGTTGCACTTTAACTATTTGTTAAAATGCCAAATCCAAATAGTATTTAATTCAAGTAAAAATAAAGTAAGATCCGATACTGAAAACTAAGCTAGGAATTAACAAAAGCAAGAAATAGTAAAGGACACAGGGAATTTACGTAGTTCGGATATTAAGGAATCCTACGTCCAAAGGGAAAATTTCTCTTTCTTCCTTTTTCATTAGTTTGGTACAGGTTTCGATGACAGATATTACAGTAAAACCTTAAATGTATTGAAAATAAAAAAGGTGAAAAGTAATTTTCATGCTACAACACCATTTCAATTTATAGTATTGTGATGTGGGCAGATTGCAGGAATTCTCTAGTCGCCGTTATGCTTCAGCCCTTGGATTCTACCAAATGTCATCTATCCGTGTTGGCTGTTTGCCTTGTCCGGATTGCTGATGTGTCTTTGATGGAAAGCTTGAGTGAAGGCGGGAATTTCCGAAATTAGAGCGGGAATATTTAAAATTATGGCAGGAGAATTAAAATTTGAATTGACTTTGCATGTGAGTCCTTGAAGGGGCATTAAGTGTCACTCGATGGCCTTGAGATATGACCATCGTATCTATATTGACCGATGTATGATCCCGCATGATGCTGCGGTGCTCATTTGCACTTCCTTGTTTGACAACATATCCGGGTGAAGTTATATTGCCCTACCTTAGCATATGCATTAGTTTGTAGTGCTTGCGGACATGACCTGAGCAAGCTGTGACTCCGGTTAATCTTATTGTTGATTTGCACAGGTTTCACGATAGGGGTGGAGGGGTCAATGTCTCTGTTGTTTTTGCCAACTTGCCATCATATCTGGCAAAAATGGAGTTCCACTGCCTCATTTCATTTTGAGGGTTGATTTGACATATGCTTGGAATGTATTCGGGACTACCCATGATCTGAGCTAATTGCAATTTGAGTTGTCCTCATTGCAAGTACGCTTGGGTTGCTGATGAGAGAAAGGAGGAGCTTCATATCTTTATCGCATGCCTGTAAGTATGGTTCTGCATTAAAGCATATCCTGAGTGGCCCTGAATGCAGCCCTTTGGAGTGTTTTTGACCCCTTGCAGTACTGTTTGGTTACCCCCGATATGTGCTGTGCAGACCTGTTCTTGTAGATGTTGACAAAGTATGCGCTTTGGAGATGCGGTCAGCCTAGTTCAACATATACTACTTCTTATGCCTCGGCGCACTATTCTTATTCTGCTTTGATCTTATGTATTGTCATTGCAATCTGCTCCTGTTTCCTTTTGAGTGTAGTATCCATCTTCTACTCTGATTCCCTTGATTGCAGGGTTTGGGTCGGATTAAGTACTTAAGCTTCAAGATTGCTCCCTGTGTAGTATGAGTTTGATTGATTCAATTCCTTTTTCTTTACATTTAATTTTTCGCGATATGAGGGCAGCCTTCCTAGTGTCATGCCTTGCTCCATTTTCCTTCAATGCAGCTCGAGGTAAATGCGGGTGTAACACATGCCCCCAAGTCTATGGTGATCGTAGGTCGGTGTAGACTTGTTTTACCAACCATTTGGGATGTAAGCTTGTTGTGCTTCGACCTGCACTTTGATATTTTCATATTACATTTAGTTAGCACCACCGTTCTCATTTTTGAGACTGTGGTTGTCGTTCTGGTGTGGTTAATTCAACCATTGAGAGATGGCAGTGGGTTGTGAAATATTTTGTCGTGCACTTGGGACGATCTAAATCCGGCATCATTTTTCTCATTCCTAAGGTTGTCGTTGTCTCCCATATGTTGTGTTGTTAGTACAACTATTGAATAACGGTGATGAGCTATGAAAATTTTGTTCGTGCACTTGGCATGGTCTTCCTTGCTATTTGGGGGAGGACTGAAAAGGAGTTTGACAATGGAGTCAGGTCATGTGTTTAAAACGTTTGCATGAGCATGATTTTTTTGTATTGGTTCTGGCTATCTTGTATCCATACGTCCAATGTGCTATGTCAGCAGTTCTAACATAGAGGGTTTTTATACTAGTTCGGGCTGTCCAATATCCCTACGGCCGGTTAAGCTAAGAAGCCGAGCTACAAAGCGTGCAACTCCATCTTAATAACTGGTTTGACCCGTCTAGTATCCCTACGTCTAGTGCAGCAATTTGGTTAAAGAGCCAGATTGCGTTGATGTAAATTCCAAGTGTTTAAGTCCAATTTCATCGTTTTCAGTGCTGAGATTGCCGTTCTTGTCTACTGACCACGCACTTTGCTTGGCCAAAAACTATTGGCGGTGAACTGTGAATGTGCATGAGAAGATTATTCAACTATGTTACAAAGTATTAACATAGAGGTATTTATACTGGTTCGGGCCGTCTAATATCCCTACATCCAATTCATTGTATTGTCACTTCTTTATAATAACTATAATGTACATTTCATAAGCAATGTAAATTAGACAAAGTAATGTCTAAGGTGCTCTGAGTTCCAAGTTCTTGAAACTAGGTTGCCATCAGATCTCGATAACCGATATGCCCCATTCTCTAAAACTTCTGCTATGACTAGTGGACCTTCCCAATTTGATCCTAATGCTCCATCTGTTGTATCTTTATATTAGCCATCACTCTCCACAGTACCAAGTCCCCTTTGTAGAAGTTTCTTTCCTTGAGTCTTTCGTTATAATTCCTTGCCATCCTTTGTTGATATCACCGCCGCCTCATCCCTTCTTTCCTGGATGAGATCTAGGGCAGCGTCTTTCAATTTCTTATTCTTTTCTATGGTATATGATATTCTTCTATGTAATGGGACTTCTACTTTGACAGGAAGAATGACTTCATATCCATAGGTTAGCGAAAAAGGAGCGTGTCCTATAGGAGATCTGGTTGAAGTTCAGTAGGCCCATAGTACCAAAGAGAGCTCTTCCGCTCACTTTCCTTGAGCTTTCTGCAGGCTTTTCTGGAGTAGTTTTTTGATGATTTTGTTTATAGCTTCAACCTATCCATCTACCTGTGGGTGCGCGGCTGAGGAGAAACTTTTTATTATGTCATTCTTCTCACAAAGCTCCATGAATTCTTTGCTTTCAAACTGGGTACCATTGTTAGAAATGAATTTGTGAGGTATCCCATATCTAGTGGTTATGTTCCTTACTACAAAAGTGACTATCTTCTTTGCAGTAATCGTGGCTAGGGGCTCTGCCTCTACCCATCTGGTGAATTAATCTATGGCTACTATGGCATATTTAGCCCGTCCTTCTGAGATTGGAAGTGGTCCTATCAGGTGTATCCTCCATATGTTGAATGGCCATGGGCTTGCGAGTGGGATGAGCTCATGGGACGGTTGTTTGGGGATACTTGCAAATCGTTGACATCTGTCGCACTTCCTTAAAAATTCCTTTGCATCTTAGAGCGCAGTATGCCAATAGTAGCCATGTCTTGGTACTTTTTTTTCTAATTTGTTTCCTCCAGAGTGATCTCTGCATTGACCCTCATGTACTTCCCTCATGACCCGTACCTCCTATTCCTTGGAAATGCACCTAAGATAAGGAGTAGAACTCTCTTTTGTATAATGTGCCATCAAAGAAAGAGTAGTACAAAGCTTGGTATCTTATCTTTCAAGCCTCATTTCTATTCGAAGGTAAAACTCTATTTAAGAGGAATTGTTTGATGGGATTCATCTAGTCATTCTCCTCAATTTGTTAAGGTGGGAGCTCAGTTGTGGGTTGCCCTCAACTCTCCGTTGTCTCCTTATTTTGTGTGCCTTGAATGGTGGCCCACTGGGCTCGGGTCCGAATCAGTATTTGATTCGACTCTGTTATACTCGGGTCTACTTGATGCCTAATTGGTACTGCATTCATTTCATTGGCTACTTTGGCACTAGCTAGTTTTGCTAAGGAGTCGGAGGATGAGTTGCTCTCACGTGGGATTTGCTCTATCTCAGGTTGTTTGAATTGCTCTAGTAATTTCTTAGACAGTTCCGCATATTTGGCTAAAGTCGGTTCCTTTGCTTAGTAATTTCCTTGCATTTGGTTCATAACTAATTAGGAATCACTGTGAATTTTAATGTGGGTTACCTTCATTACTTGGGTCATTCGTAGGCCTACAAGGAGAGCCTCATATTCTGCCACATTGTTGGTTGCTTTAAAACCATGCTGCATTGCTCCATGCAACTTTTGTCCATTCAGGGTGATCAATACATATCCAATTCCTGCCCCTTGTTCATTCGATTCCCCATCGATGAACAACTGCTTGTAATGACCAGTATTTTACATATTAGAGGATCGTAAAATATTTTTATCTTATTCATATGAGGTCATATGATTATAATTTTAGGATTTTACTCTTAGGGACATTTTACACACAAACAATTTTTCCTGAATTTCTATGTGACCATTTTGATGCTATAAATCTTGTTTGGGCTATAAATTTTGATAGAAGTCGAATTAGGGTCTCAAACCAGTTTCATTGCTTTAGGATGATGGTTTTCCATTTCGTAAAGTGGTCATAATAGAAAAACGGACATATGGTTAGGAAGTTATGCATATTTTAAGTTTAGATAGTTATTGGCTAGAATTAGTGTGTAATTAATTAAGCCCAAGATTATGCCCATTAGTCTAATTCGAGATTAGCAAAAATAGGGCTATATGAGTCAAATATAAAGTTTTTCCCTCTCTCCCAAATCAGATTTAAATCCCCATTAACCCTAGATTCATTCAAATTAGCACAAATTACTCTCTTAATCAAACCAAATTGAAGATTAGTGAATAGATCATTAATTAAAAGATAGAGATCATCATTTTGGTTAATTCAAATTGCTTTCATTGCTGTTCACTTTGGACGAGACTCAAATCGGTTGAATTTGGTAATTGGTGAGTAGTTTATGCCTTCTCACTATCCTATGCATGTGTATATGGTAGAATTATAGGGTTTAACATGATTTTGACCCTAAAGATCCTTTGCTAACCTTAATTATATGTTAACATATGTTAATAACCTAAATTGATGAATTTACTTTGTAGTTCACCTTATCCATGTACATATGTCCATTAATTACTATGATTTGAATTAGAATTTGTTTGATTGCTATAATTCTATGTATTGATTGTTTGAATGGATGTAATTGCATGTTATTTCATGTTTGCATGTTGTGTTTTGATGTTGTTTGCTAGTGTTTTGGATGTTTAAGAAGATAAGTTGGTGAATTTGGCAAATTGGAGGCAAAGATGGTCGGAATTAGAAGAAACTTGAAGGAAAGGCTCCGGAGCATGGGTAGAGGTTGCAGAATAACTCGCACCTCCAAAATCATTAAGGGATTAACTCAGCACCGAGTTGAATGGTCGGCAGCGAGTTATTTTGATGACTCATGTGGGTTGGTCAACATGATGGCTTGGAAGGGCATGGCAAGTGGAGGTTGTCCATGGCAAGATGCAAGCGGTTGGCTATGTATTGGATGTTATAACGAGTTGTTTCTAGAACTTGAAGTTGGAACTTTAGATTGGGGGTTGAGTTATTTTGGTTGATGGGTCAGGGTCTAAAGCACCTAGGAATGAAGCACTAGAAGCAAGAAGAGAAAACTTAGCAAAATTGGCTAAGTAAACAACCCAGTGCAAGTTGATCAACTCGGTACCAAGTTGTTTTGGTAGGTCCTATAGTGGTGGAACTTCTAGGGGATGAAGAAGACGTTTTGTAGATCGTTCTGGAGGTCTTGGCTCGTTCGCATTAGGTTGGATGACGATGTAATAACATGATGAAAGCTATGTATCTTCGGTTTGTGACTTATGGGGGGAGTAGGTACCGAAGCTAGCGGCTCAATAAAGGAGAGAGCCATAGAATAGGGAACATGGGGAGTTCCTGGATAGTGGAAAATGGATTAAGCAAGAGAAGGGCTCGGATCTTAATAGAGCAAAGGAGAGCTCAGTTGTATATGTGTTAAGGAATCGTTGATACTTGGAGTGTTTTTCTATTACAATGGAAGCAGTACTATTGTAAGTGGGACGCCCACGGGTCAATTGAGGGATCCGTATACCCTGGACCAGTGGCTTTGGGTCTAGTGTCTAGTTTTGGGCTACGGGACATGTATCAAGCTTTAGGCTACATGATACGAGAGTACAATGAAAACCAAGATTTCCATTAGTCCCTGGTATGGAGGCCATACGAATTATCATATATTTAGGGCACGGGGATGAGTGATAGTGTAACGACCCATAATTTTACCACTTTGAGAATGGGATATTTAATTATTTTAAATATTCAAATGTAGAATTTTCAAACTTAAACAATCAAGTTTTATATGATAAATAAGAATGGCAAACTTATTTTTGATATTGAATAAAGATTTTGGATTTCCATTGTAAAGTCGATAGAAGTCGGATTCTAATAAAGTAGGATAAATATTCGAGAAATTTGTTTTAAAGGATAAATAATTATTTTTTTAAATATATATAATTGATATCAAACTCCTTTGACAATAATAGTAATTTAGTTTACAATGGTTCGATAAATATATAAAACTTGTTTTATAAAAGTTGACGAATTTCGTCGCATATCGATAAATCGATGTCATATTTTTACAAATAGATTTGAGTATTATTTTATATTATTTTAAGTCAAATATACTTGTTTTAATTATTTAAAGATAATAATAAATTTATTTTGAAGTTTGTTTTACATGAATAAATAGTTTAACAAAAACGTCAACATGTGACCGGAAAACGTTTTGTCGAAAATCAACGTTTTGTTCAAATAAGTTGCCGCAACGTTGTCGCACCTTTGTTAACATGTTTTAACATATATATTACACATTTTAATAACTAAACATGTTTACTTTTACTATATAAGATTAGGAAATTCTAGAATGCCATTATGGAAAAGTAAGTAAGAATTAACAAAATAAGAAAAAGTAAACATCAAATCAAAGCCAACATAATTTTGATATTCTTTAATTAACCTTTAAGTGGTTAAGACATAAAGTAAGAAGTGAAAGGATGATGTTAAGTGTTGAAAAAGTGGATGTTGCTTTAGGTTGAAGTAAGGCTAGTTTGGTAATTTGGTAAGAGGCTATTTTGGTAAATTTACCACTTCTTTGTTTTTCTATAAATACCCACCTTCTTCTTCACTTTCATTCACACTTCTTCTTCTTCTTTTCTCAAGATTCTTTATCTTCTTCCACTCCTCTTTAATGGCTTCCATGCCATAGGAAAAAATTAAAAAGAAATAATGTCAAAATATTTACGAAATATTCAAAAGAAATCAATGTTTATTCACTTCAAATCAAACTCATCTTTTCTCCATATTTTACCTCTTTTCTCTCAGTCATAACTTCTTCAAAACAGAACCAAAATAGAAAATTATTTTTTTCAAATCATGTATTTTTCTAGTGGCTACAACTTTCTTGTTGAGTACTTTGTCTCATTCTAAATTTAACCTTATCAAAAATCCACCTTTATCCAGTGCATTCTCTGGCCTAGTTTTTAAGACAGAGAATAGCCCATTTTGTTTTGATCATAACTTGATCATAACTGATCCAAATTAAGAAAAAAAAATTAGGATCATATGAAATTCTAGTGGCTACAACTTTTATATTGATCACTTTTTTCAGTTTTGAGGTTTACTATACCTGAAACCTATGCAGTTAAAGCGCTCGGAAGATTCAATGCGGCGAAGGTGCAAAAAGTCATAGTGGGGATACGGCGAGAATATAGCAGGATATAGCGGATGACTCTAAAGTAGCATATAAAACTCGTACTTAATGTTTTTACAAATATATAAATGGTAATTAAATGAAAAATTAACATTCAATTGAATTATAATTAATACATAAATAATTTTAAATAAAAATATGTGCGAATATAATGTAAATAAACGTAAAACTATCATATAACATAATTGAATTTAGTAGAATATTAGAGTATTTTCATTTCTAAAAATATGTTAAAAATTCAATTAAATAAATTAACTTCATAATTTTTATAATGTATAAATGTCATTTTTCAATTCATTTATCTTAAAGAGGATATAGCGGAAATAGCGGAATATAGCGGGAATAACGGAATATAACGGAAATAGCGGGGCTTAAAGCAGAAAGGCTATATTTGGGGGCTATATAGAAATATCGTAGCGGTAGAAATCCGCTATGAGATATAGCAGGGTTATAGCGGGGTAATAGCGGGGCATTAACTGCACAGCCTGAAACTCAATTCTTTGAAGTGCATTTTCAGGCTTCATTTTTGTCAATCCGATAATACCTCTTCTTCATTCTATCACATCTCCTTCAAAACTACTTGGATTCAAATGATTCTTTTTCTAGAAATTCAAGAGAAGAGAATCTTTAACAACTTTTTAGTTAAAAACTTTTTAAAATTTTGAGATTTAGAATGCCTAAAACCATATACAAGATAACCTATTTTTCGAATCTAAATCTTGAGAATTCAAGTTCAAAGCTCTACTGCTTCTTCTCTATACTTTCAGCCAAGCTATTGGAAGGAAGAGAGTGTTGTTTGCTAGTGTTTAATGGAGTAGGAAGTAGTTATTGAACTATTGGTTGATTAGAATATTGGTAGGAAGTTTATCGCTTTGGTTTATGGTGAGAAACTCTATTTAACATCTCTGTTTATATATATACATGTTTGATGATGTGTTATGATTGTTATGGATGCTTTGATCATCAAGTATTGATTGTTTGATATGATTGTTAAATTGTTTTACCAAGTCACGTTAATACACGTCGATAAGTATAAAGGAAATCACTTTCTTTTTGAAAATGAAATGGTGTATATGGAATGCTTAAACCTTTTGGAAATAGTTTTAAAATGAGCTAGAAATGTTTTATAAACAATTAAATATGTTTATAGAAATAAAGAAAGAAAATCAAGGTTTCATCTTGTATATTTTGAAATATGTCCAAAACAATTTTTCAAAAAAATCGTGCCTTTGCAGCAAAGTGACCAAAGTTTAAAATTGATATTTTAAATGTTTTAAAAATATGAAATAAATCATAAAAATCCTTTAAAATGTATTACAATAGATTTAAGTTTAAAATATGGATTTCTAAATGATATAAAAGTCATTTTGAAGAATATAGCTTTTAAAACACTATTTGCAACACTTTTCCCAGCGGTTTTTAATAACTTTTGAAACGTAGTTTTAAACTTAACAATGCTTTCCTAAATCTTTTGTGAATGATTTTAAAAGAATAATTAAGTCATTTAAAGATGATTTGGAAGTTTTAATAAGAGTTTGAATAAATGGTTAAGAGGAATTGTTTATAACACTTAAACAATAATTGAAGAATATTGAATATAATAACAAATTGAGTATGCGGAAACGACCAGTACATTTGTCCTGCCTGTGAGAGCTAAATGGTAAAATAAGGTGTTTAACTAAGGTTAGAAATGGAGCAACCAGTGCCCTGAACTTACCTAGCCTTTGCTTTATCTTTTAGACGAGGGGTGGTACAGATCGAAAGGAAAGCCCGGATGCCCTAAAAGTTCAAATTTAAAGTTTTTTCCAAGATATAAGAAAAGATCTTCATGATGTAGGATTACTTGCCACTAGTCCTTGGAGGTGAAATTTACCATATTTAAGGAGGCAGTAGTGCTTTGTTATGAAAATCTTCGATTTGCAAGAATATGATTTGAAGTTAAGAAAGAAATCTTTGATTTAGATTTAATGAATGATTTGGGAATATTGTCCCTAAGTTAAAAGTTATAACTTGAATATATGAAATCATTGATTAAGATTTAATGAATAATTTGGAAATGTTTTCCTAAGTAAAAATGAACTAATTCGAAATTATTCCAAGATAAAAGGAAAGGTAAATAAACCAAATAATTTGATAAATGAGGCTTAATGGTTCCATATACTCATGAAAAGAAAATGAAATAAATTGAAAAGAACATATCTAATAAAGATATTAGATTAAATGGAAAAATAAAGTAATTAATTGATGATTGATAATCATATGTGAACTTAACATATTTTTTGATCGATGATTGGATTCGAAGGAACCAGGGTCAGATTTGGATGATTCCTATCCGAAAACCACTTCGAACCAATCTACGTTCGAAGTAAAACGTGTTTGAAGACAAATGATTTTGAAGATGAGGATCTTCATGATGTAGGGTTGTTTGCCACTAGTCCCTCGAGGTGAAAATTACCATATCATATGGTGGCTGAAGTGCTCTGTTATGAAAATCTCTGATGCAAGGACTTCTCGCTACTAATGGAGTAGGAGAGTACCTTCAGTTTGTCCTGTTCTTGGACAACTTGTATGGACGAATGTCTAACATTGCATTTCTAAGAACATAACGTTGACTTTTACAAACGTATATCTGCTTTGTGGCGAAGAAGGCAACTTCTCTTAGCTTAACAACCTTCTCTGTGACGTACGAGCTCAGAGGTTGTATGTTCGTGAAAGTCAATAGTGTTATCAAAGGAATGGAAATGTGGCGTTCAAAGTGAAGAAGATGTTCTATGTGAAAAGGTAATCGTTTACCTCAGGCCTCATCACCCGGAAATGACAGAAATAGGGTAGAAGTAGCAAGGCTAAGTGGGTCACTCCCAATTAGGAGATGTCATCATCCTTCTAGATTTTCTCTACACATGTCTAAGTATGTGGTGAATGTATGACTCGGGATCCCGTTAAAGGTCGTTAACGACCGGGGTGATGACATATTTGGTACTATCCAGCGTGAGGGGTAGGTCGGTCTTGTGTTAGTTTAGGCGCCCAATATCTGGACCCTAGGTGCATCCCTCTAAAGGTGTACCGTCGGAAGGTGGTAGCTTACCTTGTCACTTGTATGAATCCATTCTCCAATAAGTGCCTTCAAACTTGATTGTAGAACCTAATATGCTGGAATTTAACAATGTAACAATTTCAGCTAAGATTAATAAGTTTATTTGCAAATGTTTTCAAAGATATGTCATTAGAAATAATATCAAATGTTTTGATATATAGAAGTGTTTTAGTTATCATAAGGTAAAAACCTGTCCTTGTTTATATGTCGGCGTGGTTTTATGAGGTACTATCCAAGGCTGATATATGACACTGTCATTTATATTTGAGTTTCTCATGCTGGTTTATCAAGCATGATCCGGGTATTTTCAATACTCGGGTCAGATCCGAGTAGTTTCAGGTTTAGTGAAGACGGTTGCAGTTTCCAAAGGAGAGCTGGAGATATTCATTTACGTATGGACATATTCTATTATCCGTTGTAGTTGTTTGATGTTTGTCAGCATTTGTAAGGATGGATGTTTTTAACTGTCCAAGCTGAATTTAGGTTAGACTCTGATATATGTATCTTTAAAAAATTTCCGCTGTAAAGATATTGTTCACTATTATATATATTATTCCATTCGTGTGAGATTCTGTTCTATTTTTATTTTCTTTTTCACCCCTTAAAGATCCACTTATTCATGAAATTTGAGTTGGACATGTGTGGTTTATTGTCGGCTCAAAGGGTACGGAAATATCGGGCCTTTACAGATAGTGAGTATTGCTTGAATGATGTTATGGTTGCTTTGGTTGCTTTCTTTAGTGGGATATCATTGGAAGTAAGTACTAGAGATAGGGATATCTGGACATGAACCATTCTATGCTATATAGTACCTTTATGATATTGTATTGTAGCATATTATATTGTTATGTGCTAACTCTTTGGTTGTAGGAAGAGGTCAGGTATGATTCGTGTACCTCTGTTCCTTATCATATTTATCTACATAATATTTTGACATTCATTAACCAGACTATTGTCTGACCCAAGGTTTATGCTTTTCTCCTTATTATTTCTGGTACTCTTAAATGAGTAGACTACATAACATGTCTAGGTGACGTAGTAGTTGTGCGAAGGACGAGCTAGATGGAGCTATCTTGTATTATATACTTATATGGATTCTACTCTTATTCCGCTATGCGGCACAGGGGAGCTTTTGCAGTGACTGCTTATTTGCTTGTATTTGAGACAGTTGTTGAGTTTGTCTCCATTGTATAAACTCTACTACATTTGCATATAACTCTATGGATCTGTACTCTGATGATTTATTCATATAGTTATTACTATCACTCCTATTATATTTATGATATTATATTTTATTAATGCACTGTGAGATATTTAATAGTTTGTATGCTGTATTTGTTTCATTTTCAACCCTGATGATCATCCTATGTCGGCCAAGCATGGCTATAGCGTGCTATTTGTATACTATTGGTGCTAGTGGGGTAGGGGGTTATCACATTTGGTATCAGAGCTTTGGTTACGTGATCAACCTGAGTTGATACCATGATCCAGTAGAGATAAGGAAGGGGTTACCGCTGTAGACTGAATCTAAAGTGTATATATATAGGAGATTGCGTACTTGTTATATGTTTTGGTTTTCAAACCTATATAGTAATATACTATATAGGATAAGTCCCATGCACATGAACACTACAAATACAGTTTTCTTTATAAGAGACTAATCATTCTTGTTATAGATAAGAATAAGCCAGCATATAGGAAATACTGTAAGGAATTCTACTTCAGGAGTTGAAGAAGGGGCATGATCAGGAGCCGCTACGCTTGATTTCCATGCTATGTTCAATGCTATGATGGTGAATATGATGAGGAATGATCTTAGCATGGCTATTGGTAGACGTGCTCTAGTGCAAGCGCCTAGGGCTAATTTAACCAAGTTGAGCAAAAGACTATTCTACTCTAGGAGGAAAGCCATTCTATGGAATGTAATCAGCTATAGAAGTGCAAGATTGGATTGATACTTGTGAGCGCATCTTTAGTGATATGGAGGTGGATGATGCTATGAAGAGAAAGTTAGATTCCAGACAGCTTCAGGGGAGGGCCATGAACTGGTGGAATGCTATTACCATTGCTACACCAGAAGATCAGTTTACTTGGGACCGGTTTAAGGTAAGGTTTGAAGAGAAGTTCATTTCGGCTGCTCAGAAGTCGGTGTTATTTAGGAAGTTTGTTGATCTTAGGCAAGGAGAGATGTTAGTTTCTGAGTATGTAGCTGAATTTGATGCTTTATCAAAGTATGGGATGTCATTCACCGATACTCCATTGAGGAAGAATGGGAAGTTCATCATTGGTCTGGATGATTATCTTATAGAGAAGCTAGTGGACCACATTGATGAGCTATTTGAGAAGCTTGTTGAAAAGGCTCTTCGTCATGAAAAGTTATATCCTATGGCTAGGACAGCTATAGTTGTTTCCACTGAAAAAGAAGAACCAAAACCGCAGCAAAACGATAAGGGCAAGAAGAAGTGGAATGAAAAGCGGAAGCAGTCTCAAGGAAAGAATGGTTAGAAAAAGGGTAAATGGGAACCTACTTGCTATGGGTACAAGGAAAAGGGTCGTCTGATTAAAGATTCCAAAGTAAACGATAAGAGAAATTGCTACATTTGTGATAAAACTGGGCATTTGAAGAAGGATTGTCCATAATAGGTGAATGATAAGCAGGTTGTGAAAGCGTATGCTTTGGACATAGCCCCGACTTCGTCAAGTGCTCTGTCGGTGAAGGAGAAGGGAAAAGGAGTCATGATTCAAGGTATGCTTTCCATTGGTGATGTTCCTATATGAGTTTTGTTTGATATCGGGGCTTCACATTAATTCTTATATAGTGACCTAGTAGAAAGATTGGGATTAAGACTTGAGATAGTAGACCGACACTTAATCGTGACAAACCCTGCTGAAGGCTCTACTAGCCTATGCATGGTTTGTAGCGGTTTAGTTTTATTGAGTCATTGATGCTCCTTTGTTTGTGATTGTTTTGTCTTGAATTTTGTTGGGTTCGGGATTATCTTGGGAATGGACTAGCTTAAGAAGTATGTAGCAATAATGGATTACGAGAAGCTAATAGTGGCAATCAGAGATGTGGAAGGGCAAACGGTAGTGATTAGCAGTCTACTAGAGGATGGGGTGATGGTTAACTTTCTATATTCGCTAGAGGTTCCATAGGAGGGGTTGTCATTAGTGCCCATCACTAAAGAGTATCCGGATGTCTTTGAGGAAGTGACAGGATTTCCAATGCACATAGAGATTGAGTTTTGGATAAACTTAGTGAAGAAAGCCAGACCTATAGTTATGCCTTTGTGGAGTATAGCACCCGAAGAGCAAAAGGAATTAGAGGTACAAGTGAATGACCTATTTAGGAGAGGGTTCATTTGAAGAAGTATATCTAAGTGGGGTGCACATGTAGTATTTGCAAATAAGGCGGATGGCACTTTGATGTTGTGTGTGGATTATTGTGAGCTGAATAAAGTGACGAAGAAGAACAAGTATCCACTCCCATGCATTGATGACTTGTTTGATCAACTTCACGGTGTGAAGGTGTTCTCTCAAATGGATTTGGCGATGGGATTTATCCAGTTAAGAGTAGCAAAGGAGAGTGTGCCTATTACTGCATTTCGTATGCCATCGGGTTTTTATGAGTGGCCGGTGATGCCATTTGGGTTGAACAACGCTATGGCATACTTTGTGGATCTCATGAATTGGATTTTCTGAAACCAGTTGAACAAATTCATGCGTGTGTTCATGGATGATATTCTGTTCTATTCCAAAACTGGTGCACAAGATGAACTTGAGTATTGTGCTTGAGATATTGAGAAAGCACAAGTTGAGAGCGAAGTTCTCTAAGTGTCAGTTTTGAAAAGAAGAAGTGAGATTCTTTGATCATGACGTTTTGAGACAGGGTATAACAGTCGATCCTACGAAGGTGCAACGATTAAAGATTGGAACCAACCCAAGAATGCTATGGGTGTGAGGAGTTTCCTAAGATTGATTGGATATTATAGACGCTTCATTAAGGAATTCACAAAGATAGCAGCACCGTTGACCAATTTGATATAGAAGAATCAGGCTTTTGTTTGGGATGCAAAGTGTGAACATGCATTTGAGATTCTGAAGGAGAGGTTGACGAGTGCACCAGTGTTGACCATTCCAAGTGGAAATGAAGAGTTATAGTGTACATAGATGCCTATGGTACTGGATTGGGTGCGGTATTGATGTAGAAGGGAAAAGTTGTTGTCTATGCTAGTTGACAGCTAAAGCTGCACGAAAAGAATTATCCGACTCATAATTTGGAATTGGCGGTGATAGTTTTTGCTGTGAAGATGTGGAGGCATTATCTTCTAGGAGAAAGGTTTGAGCTTTTTACGGACCACAAATCCTCAAAGTACCTTTTCTCTTAGAAGGATCTCAACCTTTGTCGGAAGTAGTGGTTGGAGTTCTTGGTGTCCTATAATTTTAGTATTTACTATACACTAGGTAAAGGAAATGCAGTTGTCGATGCATTGAGTAGAAGACATGCTAGTTTAGGAGCAATATTCTTGAAATGGAAGCAGATTGAGTACAATGCTATTTATGATTTCAGACCTCATTGCGACCTGGAACTAGAAATGCTGGCAAGTTTGTCGATCAGACCTACTTTAATTGAAAGGATTGGTCCTAGTCAGAAGCGAGATGCTAGGCTGGCGGAGGTCATAGCAAAGATAGTAAAAGGAGTAGAAACTAAGGACATGAAGCAATACGAACTCGACCAAGATAGTTGGCTTCATAAGGATAGAAGATTATTTGTTCCCAATATTTATGGATTACGAGATGAAGTGCTACGAGAGTGTCATCATTCCAGGTTGACTATTCATCTTGGCTATAACAAGATGTACCAGGATATGAAACAGACTTATTATTGGGAAGGTATGAAGAGGGATGTTGGCGCATTCATCTCGAAGTGTATGAACTGTCAGTTGGTAAAGGCAGAGCAAAAGAAACCTAGTGGATTGTTGCAACTGCTAGATATTCCTGAGTGGAAATGGGAGCATGTATCGATGGATTTTATAGATGAAATGCTGAGGACTCGAGCAGGGTACGATAACATTTGGGTTGTGGTTGATCAGTTGACCAAAAGTGTAAGATTTATACCCGTCAAGTCAAGTAGAACGGCATCCAAGTTGGCCGAGTTGCATGTAAAGTGGATAATACAATTTCATGGTGTGCCAAAGAGCATAATGAGCGACCAAGACCCATTGTTCACCTATGGTTTTGGAAGAGCTTACAAGAGGCGGTAGGGAACGAGCTGCACCTTTGTACAACTTATCACCCACAAATGGATGGGCAGATCGAAAGAGTAAATCGTATAGTGGGAGATCTCTTGCGAGCATGCATTATAGATTTTGGAGGAACATGGGATGACCATTTACATCTGGTAGAGTTTGCATATAATAATACTTATCAGTCTAGTACTGGTATGGCTCCTTATGAAGCACTATATGGCCGACCATGTAAAGCTCCTTCATGTTGGTGGAAAGCAGGCGAGAAACTGATACTTGGCCTAAATATGATTAGAGAAACTTCAGAAAAGATTGAGATCATTCGACAATGCATGAAAGCTGCTCAGGATCGACAGAAGAGCCATGTTAATAAAAGAAACAGAGAGTTGGAGTTTTTTGTTGGGGATATGGTTTTTATGAAGGTATCTCCTTTGAAGAATGTTGTTCGATTTGGTAATAAGAGGAAGTTGACGCCAAGATTCATAGGTCCTTTTTCGATAGTAGAAAGGATTGGGAAGCTAGGGTATAGGGTCGATTTACCTCAAAAGATGGTGGACATGCACAACGTCTTTTATGTCTCTTATCTACGAAAATTTATGCATGACTCAGGCATGGCGATTACACCAAATCAGGTAGAAGATGTTGAGGTAGAACCAGAAGTTTCTAGATCTCGTAGGCCGCTTAGTATTTTCGGGTATGATACGAAATAGCTTAGGACAAAATCGATGAAGCAAGTAAAGGTACAATGGAGTGGAAGTAATGATGATTGTATGTGGGAGACCGAGGAGAGCATGAGGACTACGAGTCTGGAGCTCTTTGAATGGTAAGATCCACTGCTTATCGTACTACTTTCACCATTATATATTATATTAGACAGGTTAGTATTTCACATGCTAGGTTAAGTTCACCTGTACTGTTATGGCTGCTTGTTTGAGATGTTTTATGGTTGCTTATGATTGGTGGGCATGTGAGATAACTATGTTTGCTTATATTTTGGCTTATTTAGGAATTTCGGGTACGAAACTACGAAAGAAGGGAGAATGTAACGAGCCGTATTTTACGTAACAGAGGATTGTAAAGTATGAGGTTGTATGATTCTATAATTTTTGGATATGACTCTTAGGGACATTATACACACTTATGATTTTTTCGAATTTCTATGTGACCATTTTGACACTAAAAATCTTATTTGTGCTATAACTTTTGAAGGAGTCGAATTAGGATTTCAAACTAGTTTCATTGCTTCAGAATGATGGTTTCCCATTTCGTAGAGTGGTCATAATATAAAAACGGACTTGCGGTTAGAAAGCTGTGCATTTTTTAAGTTTAGACAACTGTTGGTCAAAATTAGTGTGTAATTAATTAAGCCCATGATTAGGCTCATTAGTATAATTCGATATTAGTATAAATAGGGTTTGTAGGAGTCAAATTTAAAGCTTTTCCCTCTCTCCCAAATCAGATCTAAATTCCCATTAGCCCTAGATCCATCCAAATTAGCAAAAATTACTCTTTGAACCAAACAAAATTGAAGACTAATGAGCAGATCATTGATTAGAAGATAGAGATCATCATTTTGGTTGATTCAAATTGCTTTTCATTGCTGTTCACTTTGGACCGAGACTCAAATTAATTGAATTTGATAATTGGTGAGTGGTTTATGCCTTCACACTATCCTATGCGTGGATATATGGTAGAATTATAGGTTTTAACATAATTTTTACCCTAAAAATCCTTTTCTAACCTTAATTATATGTTAACATATGTTTATAACCTAAATTCATGAATTTTCTTTGTAATTCACCTTATCCATGTACATATGTTCATTGATTACTCAAATTTGGATTAGAATTTGTTTGATTGCTATCAATGTATTGCTTGTTTGAATGGATGTAATTGCAAGTTATTCCAGGTTTGTATGTTATGCTTTGATGTTGTTTGCTAGTGTTTTGGATGTTTAGGAAGATAGGTTGGTGAATTTACCAAATTGGAGGCAAAGATGGTTGGAATTGGATGAAACTTGGAGGGAAAGCTCTGGAGCATGGGTGGAGGCTACAGAATAACTCGCACCTCCAAACTAATTAATGAATCAACTCGGCACCAAGTTGAAGGATCGGCACCGAGTTGTTTTAATGACTCATATGGGTTGGTCAACTTGATGGCTTGGAAGGGTATGGCAGGTGGAGGTTATCCATGGCAAGATGCAAGAGGTTGGCTATGTATTGGATGTTATAATGAGTTAGTTCTAGAACTTGAAGTTGGAGCTTTAGATTAGGGGATGAGTTGTTTTGGTTGATGGGTCGGGGTATAAAGCACCTGGGAATGAAGTACTAGAAGCAAGAAGGGAAAACTTAGCAAAATTGGCTAACAACCCAGTGTCGAGTTGATCAACTCGGTACCGAGTTGTTTTGGTAGGTCTTTGGATGGTGTTATCCCGCCTTTTGGCAAGGCCGTGACACCAAGAACTTGACTAGAGACCAAAGACAGTTCGTCTAGAAAATCGGTTATACGCAGGTTCACTATGGATATCGACGAATTTTGTCCAAGTCCGGATCAAGCTAAAATTGATATGACACGACAAGCGAAGCTATGAGAGCCTACGTTCCAAATTTCAAGTCAATCCGAGTTAATATGCTCAAGTTATAATCGATGCAAAATTGGATAAGAAATAGCCTCGCGTTCGAATCCATAGACTGGCCACTATTCGACTCGATCGAGTTCGACTTCATCACAGAGCTGCTGTTCGAATCGATCGAGTTCGACTCGATCAGCTCCGCATCGATCACCAGGGTCTACATCGACTCGCTCCGCTTCGCATCCATCAGAGAGCCTCTTTTCGACTCTCTCCGCTTCGCATCCATGAGAGAGCCGCATTTTGACTCGATCATCCAATGTCAACTTCGCATCCATCTGAAGACTTCTACATCGTATCCATCGATGCGAACCAAAGCATAGCAGTCGATACGAACAAAGGCTACCTCCATCGATGCGAACTACGCATCTTTTATCGATGCGAACGAGGCAATACCATCGATACGAGCAGGGAGAAAGTCCTAGAACGACTCGATCGAAACGGCACCAAAGGCGGAGTGATCCAGAGATTCAAACGCCACGGCACCGAGTCGAACAGCGATTCGAACAAGACCGAGTCGAGTAGCGATTCGAACAAGACCGAGTCGAACAGGGATTCGAGCAATACCGAGTCGAATAAGAGCGAGTCGAAATGAGGGAGTCGAACGAAACAGCCAACCGAAGATCCCAATTCGTATCGATCATATCTCCTAATCTACAAGTCCAAATGCTATGAAATTTTAACAGAAGACTACGTGCATGCTAAAGAATGTCCACGCCAAATTTCGACTCCATCGGACGCGATCTTGATCGATACGAAATCCGTTCGTATCGATCACGGATCGGACCGAAACTTCGCAGGCTTGGGCGCGCGGGCCTGGTCACGTGCCAGAAGGAGCCTCCCAAGATCTGAGCGAAATATCAGCCTCCTACACCTATAAAAAGAGCCCCAGGGCATACAGAAAGGGGGCTTCTTCTTCTTTGAATTCTCTAACGCCCAGACTCTGCCGGATCCAGTTCTAAACTCCATAGCTGCTGCCAATAACAAAATTCACTGCTGTAAATCATCATTATCGACTGTAATCTGCTATAATCAATTGAAATCATCAAGTGAACATCAATAAAATCATCAACTTCAGAGTGGACGTAGGCAAGATCGCCCAACCACTATAAATCTTGTGTCTCTGTCTATTTCTTTCCGTTTTAAGTTCATTTTTCTTCATTTTTTATCCTCCACATTACTTAGATCTGTGATTGGAGATCATTTATTATTGATCTGTGTTCATACACTGGTGCTTTCACGACATTTGGGGTTTGTGACCAATTTTGGCGCAAACACTTTGGTGCTTTCACTGAGAAGGCTAATTCAAGGATTCTATCATTTGGAAGTTGAATTTGAAGGCTTAAGGATTCAGATCTGAAAAACTATGACAAGGCAATCAAATAGAAGACAAAGGGCGGAGAGAAGTCAGCATGAAGGAAGTCAGGAGGCTTCCTCAGGAGTGAATCAGACATCGATCTTCATCACTAGGGACGAGATGGAAACAATGTTTAAGAGACAAGAGGAGGTGATGTAGAATCTACTTTGACAAGTTGGACAAGCCGGAGCACAGAATCAGTGGAACGCAACTACAGGAGACACTGGAGATAGGAATCGGGAGTACGAAGCGACCAGAACTCAAAATGGAGCAGGGCCATCTGGCACAGCCCCAGAACTAGGGGGCACTTACCCAGAGCATGTTGACCCGATCCCAGGCGCAGTACCAGGTGGAGCTGCGCAGCGCGGCGTTGATAGAGAAGCGAATGCTCGTTCAGAAGAACAGACTCCAGGAATCCCTCGTGAACTCGGGGGGCAAATCAGAAGCAACGGACTAGGACTACAAATTGGAGACAATGACAGATTGGCGGAGATGGTCAGACGAGCCATGAGAGGCGGACTAACAAATAAAGATCTAGAGGATGTGAATAGGAGTCCCTTTGCTCCTACGATCAGGCAAGCCAGGAATCCACCAGAATTCAAGTTACCAACATTGGACATGTATAATGGGAGGACGGATCCTACCGTTCATCTGACGAAATATATGAGGCATATGGAAGTGCTGGGGGCATCGGAGGAAGTCATGGCCAGGTGCTTCCCGTTGTATCTAACAGACATAGCAGCATTATGGTTCAGACAACTGGAGAGTGGCTCCATTGGAACATGGACCGATTTGACTGAAAGATTCATGAAGCAGTTCAGGGTTCACATTTCAAGACCCAAGAATGTGATGAGTTTGGCAGCACTGAAGCAAAGAACCGGGGAGTCTTTGAGGAACTTTCTGACGCGATTCAATGCAGCGGTAGCATCAGTGGATCGACCCGATCCATCCATGGTTTTGATGGCAGCTGTATCTGGCATAGCTGATGGCACAGAGTTCAAGAATTCGTTAACAAGGGATCCCCCTATGGATCTAGGAGAATTTTATCACGAGGCGGAAGGATTTTTACGATTAGAGGATGCAAATGCCGAAAGAGAGGAAGGAGAAGGAACCGAGGTTTATGTAGTCAAGGGTGAAAATCCTCCTAGATCAGATTCAGAGACTGGTAAAGGGAAACGAAAGGCTGAGGATAATAATGATGGACCAATGCGACCACGAAAGGAACCAAGATTCACCTCTTATACGGAGTTGAATGAGACTTTGGAGCGAATCTACCAGGATACTAGGGGGCAGATTCCCTATCGAAGGCCAATGAGAAGGGATCCGACCAACAATGAAAGAAGGTCAGACAAGTACCGCTTATTCCACGAGCTGAATGGTCATAGCACAAACGATTGCCGACACTTAAAGGATGAGGTTGAGGGACATATCCGGAATGGTCTGCTATCGCAATACATAAGAAGGGGAACAACGACGGAGGAACGGGAGCGACCACCACCTGTACCTACTGGGGACGACTCAGGATCGAGACGTCAGCTTGTCATCAATTGATTGGGATAATGACGAATAAGTAGCAAACTCCACACCAACACGATTAAGTCATTTACACATGTACAGGACCGCGAACGATCCTCAGGCATGCTCTGATATGACTACTGATCGCAACGGTGTAGGTGTTTGCACTTTGACGTCCCTGTTTTCCTTTTATTTTCCATTTCTAATGTTTGAACCTGATTTTGTTGAACATTTCTGTTGAAAAACTCATTTTGAATGAAAAGTATGCCATTTGTGATGCCATAACGGCTAAGCCACTTACACATGTAAGGGATCGCGAATGGTCCTCAGGCATGCTCTGAGATGGCAATAAACCGCCACCACAAACAGTTCAGAAACTCACTCGAACGTGAAATCTGACATTGATAATACTAAGCCCCCCCCCCCCCCCCCCCGAGCACACAAAATTCGCCTCGAATGGCACTCGACCGCGAACGGTCACAATTCACCTCGAACGGCACCTGACCGCGAACGGTCACAATTCGCCTCGAACGGCACCCGATCGCGAACGGTTACAATTCGCCTCGAACGGAACCCGACCGCGAACAGTCACAATTCGCCTCGAACGGCACCCGACGTGAACGGTCACAATTCGCCTCGAAAGGCACCCGACCGCGAACGGTCACAATTCGCCTCGAACGGCACCCGACCGCGAACGGTCACAATTCGCCTCGAACGACACCCGATCACGAACGATCACAAATCGCCTCGAACGGCACCCCGACCGCGAACGGTCATCATTCGCCGCGAACGGCATCCGACCTCGAACGGTCACGTACTACCCTGAATGACATACGATCCCGAACGATCGTCATTCGTGGTCAGATAAAGCTATCAATTCCTTTGCAGGTCATCAACAGGATATGAACATCCAGCTTATGGCATTACAAAACACACGTTCTTATCACAAGGCATGTTTTGGGGGGAAAATGTTATCCCGCCTTTTGGCAAGGCCGTGACACCAAGAACTTGACTAGAGACCAAAGACAGTTCGTCTAGAAAATCGGTTATACGCAGGTTCACTATGGATATCGACGAATTTTGTCCAAGTCCAGATGAAGCTAAAATTGATATGACACGACAAGCGAAGCTATGAGAGCCTAAGTTCCAAATTTCAAGTCAATCCGAGTTAATATGCTCAAGTTATAATCGATGCAAAATTGGATAAGAAATAGCCTCGCGTTCGAATCCATAGACTGGCCACTATTCGACTCGATCGAGTTCGACTTCATCACAGAGCTTCTATTCGAATCGATCGAGTTCAACTCGATCATCTTCGCATCGATCACCAGGATCTACTTCGACTCGCTCCGCTTCGCATCCATCAGAGAGCCTCTTTTCGACTAGCTCCGCTTCGCATCCATGAGAGAGCCACATTTCGACTCGATCATCCAATGTCAACTTCGCATCCATCTGAAGACTTCTACTTCGTATCCATCGATGCGAACCAAAGCACAACAGTCGATATGAACAAAGGCTACCTCCATCGATGCAAACTACGCATCTTTTATCGATGCGAACGAGGCAATACCATCGATACGAGCAGGGCGAAAGTCCTAGAATGACTCGATCGAAACGGAACCAAAGGCGGAGTGATCCAGAGATTCAAACGACACGTCACCGAGTCGAACAGCGATTCGAACAAGATCGAGTCGAGCAGCGATTCGAACAAGACCGAGTCGAACAGGGATTAGAGCAATACCGAATCGAATAAGAGCGAGTCGAAATGAGGGAGTCGAACGAAAAAGCCAACCGAAGATCCCAATTCGTATCGATCATATCTCCTAATCTACAAGTCCAAATGCTATGAAATTTTAACAGAAGACTACGTGCATGCTAAAGAATGTCCATGCCAAATTTCGACTCCATCGGACACGATCTTGATCGATACGAAATCCGTTAGTATCGATCACGGATCGGACCAAAACTTCGCGGGCTGGGGCGCGCGGGCCTAGTCACGTGCCAGAAGGAGCCTCCCAAGATCTGAGCGAAATATCAGCCTCCTACACCTATAAATAGAGCCCCAGGGCATACAGAAAGGGGGCTTCTTCTTCTTTGAATTCTCTAACGCCCAGACTCTGCCGGATCCAGTTCTAAACTCCGTAGCTGCTGCCAATAACGAAATTCACTGCTGTAAATCATCATTATCGACTGTAATCTGCTGTAATCAATTGAAATCATCAAGTGAACATCAATAAAATCATCAACTTCAGAGTGGACGTAGGCAAGATCGCCGAACCACTATAAATCTTGTGTCTTTGTCTATTTCTTTCCGTTTAAGTTCATTTTTCTTCATTTTTTATCTCCACATTACTTAGATCTGTGATTGGAGATCATTTATTATTGATCTGTGTTCATACACTGGTGTTTTCACGACATTTGGGGTTTGTGACCAATTTTGGCGCAAACAGATGGTGGAACTTCTGAGGGATAAAGTAGAGGTTCTGTAGAATGTGCTGGAGGTGTTGGCTCATTTGCATCAGGCTGGATGGCGATGAACAACATGATGAAAGCTATGTTTCTTTGGTTTGTTACTTATGGAGGGGAGTATGTACCGAAGACAGCGGCTCGATAAAGGAGAGAGCCATAGAATGGGAACATGGGGGGTTTCTGGATAATGGTAATTGGATTGAGCAAGAGAAGGGCTCGGATCTGAATAGAGAAAAGGAGAGCTCGGATGTATATGTGCTACGGAGTTGTTGACACTCGGAGTGTTTTTTGTTGTACTTGAAGCAGGGTTATTGTAAGTGGGAACGCCCATGGGTCAATTGAGGGACTTGTATACCCTGGACCAGTGGCTTTGGGTCTAGTATCTAGCTTTGGGCTACAGGACATGTATTGACCTTTAGGCTACGTGATACAAGTGTACAACAAAAACTAGGATTTCCATTAGTCTCTGGCATGGGGGCCATAGGAGTTATCCTATATTCATACCATAGGGATGAGCGATAGTGAGTATTGCTTGATGGATGCTTTGGTTGCTTTCTTTAGTGGGCTATCACTTAGGGATATCATTAGAAGTAAGTACCGGAGATAGGGATATCTGGACTGTTATCCCGCCTTTTGGCAAGGCCAGGATACCAACGGACTGATTGAAAACCAAGTATCGCTCGTCATGGATATCGATGAATTTTGTCTGAGTCCGGATCGAGCTACAATTGATATGACGTGACGAGCACAACCAAAGAGAGCCAACGTTCCAAGTTTCGAGTCAATCCGGGTTCATATGCTCAAGTTATGATCGATTCAATCTAGAGGAAACGACCCAGCCTTCGTATCCATCACTATGGTTGATTTCGTATCCACCAAGGGTGCGCAGTTTGTATCGATCAGGTTGGAAGTATTCGAATCCATCAAATTCGTATCGATGGACTTCGTATCCATCGACAGGTGTTATGCCTCGTAACGATTGGCCAGTGTTTGCTTCGCATCCATCATAGAAGCCTTACTTCGTATCCATCAAAAGGCTCCAATTCGCATCCATTGAGAAGCTACGTGGTTCGTATCCATCAAGGAAAGGTCTGTTCGTAACCATCGACCATCAATAGTTCGTGTCCATCGATGACTGCTGCTCGAATCCATGGATGAGGTCTTATTCGAATCCATCAAGTCAACAAACCTGGGTGACGTGTCATCCCTCGATGCGAACAAGGCGAGATATATGGAGTCGATACGGTCAACACGGAACAAAGACCGGATCGAGGTGAAGCGCGCGTGCCACATCATCTCAGAAACACGTGCAACCATCGACTCGAATGTATCGATTCGAAGTGATGGGTTCGAACCAAACAGCCATCGAGAAATTCCACTTCGTATCGACTATATCTCATGATCCACTGATCAAAATTCAATGAGATTTTCACATGAGCTTGCATACACACTAAGGAATGTCTCTGCCAAATTTTAGCTCGATTGGACATCATCTTGATCGATACGAAATGGATTCGTATCGATCGCAGATCGAGGCTAAACTATCGGGAAACGGTCGCGTGGGCCCCCTCACGTGCCTGACCGAGTCTCCCGAAGTTTGAACGAAATCTCAGCCTCCTACGCCTATAAATAGCACCCCAGAGCCTACAGAAGAGGGATCTTTTGATTCTCAATCGCCCAAACTCTGCCGGATCGAGATTTGCATCTTATTCTTATTGTTGAATTAGAATTCCAAATTGTAGTTCGCTGTTATTGGCTGTAATCACTTTTAATCATTGAAAGAGAATCAGTAAAGTCATCAAAACTTCATAGTGGACGTAGGCGACACGCCGAACCACTCTAAATTGCTTGTCTGCGTATTTACATTTCTGTTTATCGAAGTTTTTGTTAGATAATCTTCATTTTCAATTTATTTTCTTCACTTTTATCTCTTCAAAAACTTCCGAAGAGTGTTGTGCCCATTTTTGGTACAAACACTTTGGTGCTTTCACTGAGAAAAACCAATTTTTTCTCTTGCTCCTTGGATCTACCATCGACACCGGATTGCATAAATCCAAGAGGAAGATCCAGATCTCTAATCCAGAATCCTTCCATCCTATTCATATTTGCATAAAGTCTAGGAAAGGACTCCACCATTCCAGATGGTTAGCACAAGAACTGCCTCTACAGCTGCTGATCAAGAAGGTCGGGATAGACAGAACCCTATACAGCAGCCACCATCCAATCAAGACAACACTGCTCACTCAGATCCGTCAGGAACAGTCACCAGACAAGAGTTCCAAGTGTTGCTCCAAGAACTGACTCAAAGCCGGCAACAATTGACTGAACAGTTGCGCGCTAACGCTGAATTGACCAACCAATTAAACCGTCGAAGGCGCAGGAGGCCCAGGAGGGATGATGTTTCCCACTCGTCTATTGAAAGTTCCGCCTCATCTGACTATCACCACAGGTCTACCCGTCCCCGATTAGACGGGAGTCACACACAAGCTACCGGATATCAACCTTCCTTGACCGTAGGACAATTGAGGGTTGGGCCATCAACCAGCTTCCAGACCGGGCCCTCATCACGAGGAGGTGTTGTTCCACAGTATACCATGGACAATTGCACTACAACCGCCGCAGTAGAAACAAGGGCTGATGCCCGAAATCTGTCAAATCCGAACAATCAGCAACGTGGGCGTACTCCTGAGCCATACGTCCCGGAAGATGCCGAGCCAAGGAGGTGAGACGTGGACCGTCGATAGCGTCCGGTCCAAACTCGCACTGTGGAACCCAACCACACCTTAGCTTAGCATGCACAGAATATGTCGATGGCGGATATTTCAACCATGATACGTCAGATGATTCGCAAAAGTCAGGGGCTTACCAATGACGACTGGGGAATCTCCCATAGTCATACCCCTTTTACAGGCGAGATATTATACGCTGACCCCCCTCGGCGATTCAGAATGCCAACTCTCCCAATGTACGAAGGAAGTAGTGACCCCAATCAACATATTTTGAAATATGAATGGTCAATGAGCGCTGCAAGAGCCGACGATGCAGTGAAGTGCCAAAGTTTCCCCATATCTCTGGGGGGAATCGCAACTATGTGGTTTACAAGGTTGCCACCTAGATCTATCTCTTCGTTCGATCAGCTGGCTAAAAAGTTTGTAGAACAATTTCGTATGCATGTTGCTAGAACTAAAGACGTTAACACCCTGTCTAGTGTCACCCAAGCTCATGGAGAGACACTCAGGCGTTATTTAGAGAGATTCCACGCAGCATGTGTGGAGATTAGTAATCCCAATGATAACTCGATCTTGATGGCATTGACCAAAGGGATCGATCCCGATTCTGAGTTTGGAAATTGGTTAGCTAGGAAACCACCCGCATCGTTGGACCGTTTCTACTCCAAAGCCACTCAATTCTTACGGCAAGAGCATGCGAAACAGTCTAGGAAGCAGGACGATGTGAGGCCCAGTAGTGAGGGAATACAGAGTAACGTAGCAGTTAAGCAGTCCGGTGAGAGTTCCGGAAAAGTTCAGTTGAATATACAGAACAAACAAACCCAGCCGAGAGGCAACAATGGTCAAGATAAGAAAAGAGATCAGAACCGAGGCCCACGACGTAGGGCTCCAATGTTTGATAATCACACGCCGTTGAATACGTCATTGGAAAACGTGTACCTACAAACTTGCAACACTGTGCAATATAAGAAGCCTGCTCCGAAGCCCTCGTCGGAGAGGCAGATTCAAACAGGGATGCTTTTTAGATTTCACGAGAGTTATGGCCATAATACCAATGAGTATGGACATTTGCAGGACCTCATCGAAAAGTTGATCAGGGAGAGAAAGTTATATCAGTTTGTGCGGGCGCCGTAGTCTGGTGGAGCGGGCCCTTCAAATCAAAATCATGTGCAAAATCAAGAAAGACAGGAAGAACCCGCTCGTACGGGCGAAAGGCTAGTTATAAACACGATAAGTGGTGGTCCCCACCCGGCAGACAGAAGCTGGAGGGAAATGGAGTCGTATGCTAGCTCTATCAGGCATGCGGACTTCGAATGCTGCAGTAATTGTGAAGATGGGGCTCCGGCCAAACAACAGAAAACAATGTCTGATGATATCGTGTTTAGAAACCAAGATGCTGATAAGGTCGAAGCCCCCACAATCGACCCACTGGTCATATCATCCCAGGTAGGTCCTGCTTGGATGAAGAGGATCCTGGTTGACAGTGGGAGCTCCGTAAATATCTTACTTAAACGGGCTTATGATTTAATGAAAATGGAAGCGAAGGACTTAAAACCCTGCCAATCTTGAGTCCACGGCTTCAACGGAAGTGCTACAATACCCACTGGAGTGACGGAACTACCAGTGGAGTTGGGGGTTGGAGAACGCCGGAGAGTCCAGATGTTGCAGTTTGTTGTTTTGGATATTGATTCACCTTATAATGTATTTTTGGGTCGACCGGCCCTTGCTGAGTTCAGGGCAGCCATTGCCCCATGGTGCTTGACTCTGAAGTTCCCCACCGATCACGGGGTCGGAGTCATTCAAGGAGATCAGGCAGCGGGGAGGGCCTGCTATGTTACTGAACTACGCGGAGTACAGCGAAAAGAGAAAGGAAAGGGCGTAGAGGAATCTCTCTACGTCTGTTTATCTGATGATTGACAATTGATGCCTGGGCCTCGGCCCGGGCACCACAATCAATTCCATAAAGACCTTGACCCTAGAGACAATGAAGATAAAGACGAATCTAAAGAGAATCAAGCTTCCCCGGCCGAACTGACTGTGGATGTTCCAATCAGTGAGGGTGATGATTCGAGGATGCTAAAAGTTGGGTCTCAATTGGGCCAACAGACACAACAGGAATTGGTTGAATTTCTCCGGGCGAATCTCGACGTTTTCACCTGTACACATTCTGATATGTGCGGGATCTCACCGGACATAGCAAGTCACTCCCTGAATATTGATCCTCGGTATGTCCCGGTCAAACAGAAAGGGCGTGGTATGGATCCAGAGAGATCTGCCGCCCTTAAAGAGGAGGTTGATAAGTTACGATCGAATGGGTTCATCCGAGATGCTTTGTATCCAGAATGGGTGTCCAATCCCGTACTGGTTCGAAAACCGAATGGGAAATGGAGAACTTGCATTGACTACTCAGACTTAAACAAGGCTTGTCCAAAGGATAGTTTTCCGCTTCCTCGAATTGACCAGCTCGTAGATTCAACAACTGGGCATGAATTACTATCTTTTATGGATGCTTATTCTGGCTACAATCAAATACCCATGCATTTGCCCGATCAAGAACATACCAGTTTCGTGACCGATCTGGGACTCTACTGCTACAGGGTCATGCCTTTTGGTCCAAAAAACGCTAGAGCAACATACCAACGCTTGGTCAACATGATGTTCGCCGACCAGATCAGGAAGACCATGGAGGTTTATGTGGATGACATGCTAGTAAAATCTCGATTCTCCACAGATCACGTCAGAGATTTAGATTCGATGTTCTGCATCCTTCGGGAATATGGGATGAAGCTTAATCCATTAAAGTGTCACTTCGTTGTCGCCTCTGGAAAGTTCCTCGGGTTCATCGTTAACACTCGAGGGATAGAAGCAAATCCCGAAAAGATCTGGGCAATAAGGAACCTGCGAACCCCAAGAACCATAAAACAAGTCCAGAGTCTCAACGGGAAAGTAGCAGCATTGAGCAGGTTCATTTCAAAGTCCACCGATAAATGTATTCCTTTCTTTGATCTGATCCGAAAAGGAAAGTGAAACTTTGAATGGACCATGGAGTGTGAAGACGCATTCCGATCGCTGGTTCAACATCTTTCCACACCACCGATCTTGTCAAAGCCGGTTGACCACGAGCAATTGTACCTTTATCTGGCAGTATTAGAGCATGCAATCAGTGCTGCTTTAGTTTGGGAAGAAGACCGAGTGCAGAAACCAGTCTACTATGTTAGTAAACGGCTAACAGGAGCTGAAAGAAATTACCCAAGACTAGAGAAACTGGCTTATTGCCTGGTCATTGCCTCAAGAAAACTTCGCCCTTATTTCCAAGCTCATTCCCTTACTGTGTACACCGATCAGCCGTTACGACAGGTCCTCACGCGGCCTGAGACGTCTGGTAGGTTACTCAAGTGGAACATTGAACTGAGTCAATTTGATATCACTTATGCTCCACGAAGAGCCATTCAAGGACAAGTCCTGGCGGATTTTATAGCCGAATTTACTGTTTCAGAGGATCTGCCTGAAACCACTATACCTCCTAAATGCATTTGGAAGCTGCACACCGATGGTGCATCGAACGATCAGTGTTCGGGTGCCGGAATAGTACTTGAAACTCCCGAAGGCCAATCCATATGCTATGCTCTGAGATTCGAATTTCGCGCAACCAACAATGAAGCCGAATACGAAGCTTTGCTTACCGGGTTAAAACTTGCTTGTGATCTGAAGATTGTTGCCATGGAGATCTATTGCAATTCCCAGTTGGTTGTATATCAAGTTCGGGGCGAATATCAGGCCAAGGATCGACGACTAGCTGCCTATCTAGCCCGAGTTCAAGAAGCACTAAGTCAATACGATTACTACGCTATTTACCATATACCTCGAGAGCATAATCAGAAGGTTGACTCATTAGCAAAGCTGGCAAGTACAGGTGAAGCACAGCAGATGGGACTTGTCCCCGTCGAAACTTTGTCCTCCCCAAGCATTGATCAAATAGAGACGAATTTTGTGTTTGAAACCGCTCCCAGTAGAGAATCGTGGATGACCCCATACCGAAATTACATCGAGAATGGGACGTTACCTGAGCATAGAAATGAGAAAAGACAAATTCTATGAAAAGCTTCATGGTTCATCATTCAGAATGGAGTTATGTATAGAAGAGGGTATTCTGTTCCTCTCCTCCGATGTATCGTGCACGATGAAATCAAACGAGTGTTACATGACGTACACGAAGGAGAATGTGGCGATCACATCGGTGGGCAAGCTCTCGCTAAGAAGATACTCCGATACGGATATTACTGGCCGACTGTGAACCGAAATGCAGCGAACTATGCCAGAAAATGCGATAGGTGCCAGAAACACGCCCGAATTCCAAGAGCCCCACCTACCGAGATAACCCAAATGGTCAGTCCCTGGCCATTTGCAATGTGGGGCATCGATATCATCGGCACGCTACCTCTGGCCAAAGGTGGGGTAAGATATGCCATCGTTGCAGTTGATTACTTCACCAAGTGGGCTGAAGCAAAACCCCTTGCAACCATCACAACAAAGAAAGTAATCAATTTCGTAGTTCACAACATTATCTGTCAATTTGGACTCCCGCGTACCATCATCACCGATAACGGAGCCCAATTTGGTAGTGCGGAATTCAAGAATTTCTGTCAACGGTTTCATATCCATAAAAAATTCTCGACAGTTGCACATCCTTAAGCAAACGGTCAGGTTAAAGTTGTCAATAAAGTCATAAAATCCATTCTAAAGAAACGAATGGAAAAGGTCGGAGGAAAATGGGTTGATGAATTTCCTATGGCCTTATGGGCCTATCGAACGACCCACAAGACTGCGACCGGACACACCACGTTTTCCTTATCTTATGGCTCAGAAGCCGTTATTCCAGTCGAGATGGAAGTGTTCTCCCATCGCGTGACTTACTATGATCCGAAAACAAACACTATATTGCTTGCTGAATCTTTGGATCTACTGGATGAGAAGCGGGAAGAGGCTGATTTGAGAGCAGCCGCACATCGAAGTCGAGTCGCCCGATTGTACAATGCCAAAGTTCGACCTCGAACCTTTGAACTCGGCAATCTCGTCCTCAAGAGAATCTATCTGGTCCCTTCACACATGAAACCGAATTGGGAAGGACCTTACGTGATTACACAAAGACTTGGAGATGGCATATTCAAGTTATCGACCGTTGACGGTCTTGCTTTGCCAAGGGCCAGGAACAGCGAGAGTCTTCGTCGCTATTACACCTGATGGGCTTTATTTGTTTCATTCTATTTTTCCATTTACATTTTGTTTCCGCATTTTTAAATTTTAATTCTGTAATAAGGCAACTAACTTTGCCGCATTTTCTTACTTCAGCAATAAAATGCCATCTCTTCGAGCCAGAGCTGTGATTCATTGTATACGATGTACGACATCACGATGCACGAAGAGCTAAATTCCACCATGCAGTGGAATTTACTCAAATAGAGAGTGGCTGTGATACGACCGGCCACTCGCTACGTGAAACCCGAGCTCGGGGGCAAGTCATTACACCAATGATAAATAGGATTGATACACGACAATCCTATAACCAATTCCAAACTCCCAGAGTGTGAGCTGGAATATAGACATCAAACAAATGCGGTCTCGAGGAGGGCGGATCCGTCCACCTAACGACCTCGACCGTATTACGACTAAATGCAGTTCCGAAGAGGGTGGACCTATCCACCTAACGACTTCAGTTGTACCTTAAACAAGCTCGAGGAGGATGGACCCGTCTATCTAACGACCTCGTTTGTCGACTCAGGGTGGATGCGAATCAACCATCCACGATCCTGATTAATCCACCGTTCCCAGAGTGTGAACGCAATCCAAGTGCCCAAACAAACGTGACTGACCGTTTGTCGGCCAACTCCGTGCTCCCAAAGTGCGAGGCGGAGTATAAATTTTAAAATATAGCATCGAGGAGAGTGAATCCGTTCACCTAACAACTTCGACCATAACTTAACCAAGCTCGAGAGGGATGGACCAGTCCATCTAACGATCTCACTTGGTAACTCAGGATGGATATGATCTAATCTTCCATGATCCTGATATGCCTTTCGAACTCCCAGAGTGCGAGTCGGAATGTGAACGCTAACTCCGATTTCCCAGAATATGGGTTGGAGTATTAACGTCAACCGTAAGTTCCCAGAGTGTGATCGACCGCTCACAAGATGACTTGTGTCCCCAGAGTGTGGACTAATACTTGAAAGCTTTCGATAGCTGCGACTAACTGCAAGAATGCAAGTGCAAACCCCCAGAGTGCGGATGTAACGAGTTATAAAGAAACAAGTGTAGTTCGACCGCTCGGTCCTCACTTATTGCGATCGCAAGCTGATCTTTACAACTTAACCCCGGAACTGGGGGCAGATGCAAGTGTTAATCACTACCCGAAGCGAGTTAAAATAATGCAAGTACACAGAACTGAAGTTCAAACACTACAACACTTAAGCATAAAAGGAATGAAAGTTGAAACAAGAAGACAAAACTTTATTTCAACTAATCAAGAGCGTGGCTCATATACCAGCCCTTCCAAAAAATTCCTACTAGCGGGGGCCGAACCCGCATCTATACACGGCCTATAAAAAAAGATGACAAAATTCCTAACTGCAAAAGGAAACATGTGCCTAAAAAGTCTATTTACTCTTTCTTTTTCCTTGGCTTCTTCTTCGACGAGGAGCCACTGGAGCCACTAGTGATCTTCCGTTTTGAGCCTTTATCTTTAAGCAGGCTATCCTCTGATGGGAGCATGATATCGACATCCTCCTCCGAACTGGAGTCTAAGGGAATGCTTCCCGTAGGAGGAGTCGGAGGAACGGGATCTATAGCCGGAAGCGGGACTGGCGCACTAGTATCGACAAGCGTGCCCCCAGAAGATACCATCATAAGTGGTGTAGGGCCATGCGCCACTGCTCCGCCCTTTGAGCTGCCACCATGTGCTGCTGCCTCCATCTCGGCATCAATTTTAGCCAGCATACTTGCTTCTCGAAGGGCTCGGGCTTCACTGTGTGCCGTGGTGGCCTGTGTCGAAGTATCAGAAGTAGATGAAAATCCACCTAGGACGAATGGTAAGTCCGCGAAGGGGTCACTCTGTCGACAGAGAAGCTCGTTCACCATCTGTTCGTTAAAAGAGATTGAGCTCCCCTGCGTTACTTCGGCGGGCACAACCGTCGCAACAGAGGTCGCCTCAGAGATAATCGCTTCCTGCGCTTGGCATGATTCCTGGATTGCAGGGAGCGTTGTCAATACAACTTCAGTCACTGATCAGAGAAAAGAAGCATTTGTTAGTATACACTTCTATACAAGTTCTTCAGTCCGAATGTACAAGAGATTAGTGCAGAGTACCTTCCTTAGTTTGGCTCAAGGTCGGCTGAACGACTTCAGAAGGGTGAACCCTTATAGGAGATAGCTGTGGCTGTTTCGGGTCATAAGCTGGTATAGGCTGAGAGTTGATCATCGAAGTCAGCTCAGACTGAGGCGGCATAACAATCTCGGAACTCGTAATATGATGCTCAACACCAGAGCCTTCACCGACTTCCCAGGGTTGAGTACCAAGCTTCTCCTTTTCATGAGAAATCATGGAGTCGTGAAGAACCTTCTTTTCGTCATCATTAAGTATACGGTTCTCCAGCTCAAATTCGTCAATGGCTTCATCAGGATGCCCCGATTTCTCCTCCTCAATCAGCAGATTCCAGGCATTATAGAGATGTGATGGGTAATCATCGAGCCAAGTCAGATCTCTATGCCTTAACTTGTGGGCATTGTAAGTGACAAGGAGCTCCTCTACCTCAGCCTCAACCCTGCCTTCCGCTAGTCGGACCTTCTCGTCAACCCCAGCTTCAACCTCGCGGACCTTTTCCATAGCTGCATCCCTCTCCTTCTGAAGCACCACCGCCTGGTCACAGGCTTCTTGCGCAGAGACGTTGGTCGCATCTTTCTCCTTCATAAGATCGGAAAGCTTAGATTTAAGCTCATTGAGCTCTTTGAGTGTTGCGTCTCTCTCAACAGTGATGGTGGTGTTCCTATGACCCATGTCTTCCATCGAAGTATAGTGCTCTTGTTTCATTCTATTCATGGCCGAGTTTGCATCATCGGCCTTTTTGAGAGCTTCCATTTCAGATTTACGGGAAGACTCGGCCTCGACATTGAGCACTTGAATAATTCGGTCTTTCTGACCCAACTCTTTTTCCAGCTTCTCAATAGTGGCGGCCCGGTCAAATGCCACTTTTGATGCTTTTCTCGCGGCCCTCGCCCACTCCTTATACTGAAAGAATATGTCTGCAACATAATCGTGAATGGTGTTTTCGGCCGTTGGCGGAATTCTCTTCAGGTGTGGGGGGAAGACGTAACCATTAAAGCAAATGTCGGGGAATTCCTTCCTCATTTGTGCGAGTTTGGCTGCTCCTTCCCCGGTCGGATCAGTCACGACTAATGCAGTAGTCAAGGAGGTGGCTATTTCGGTTCCACGTGGAGGGTCGGATCTAGGAACATGAGAGGGCGGCTTGTGCCGTGAAGTTTCAGGAGGACGTGTAACTATAACTGGGGGTGGTACAGAGATCCTAGGAGGAGGAGGAGAGCGAGATCGAGACCGACGTACATATCCTCTGTCTCTGTCAGACCGTTCCTGACTGGAATGCCCCGGCTCATAATCTCTATCTCCCTCTCTCCTGCGTGGTTCATTGTGTGATGAAGATCGACATTTGCTGCGCAAATTACCAAGCATTGAGCTTCGACCAGACATCGTACCTGCAAAGTAAAATAAGGGAGATTAGTAACCATTTATGGTATACGGTTTGCGGTCAAAGATTGTGTAGTGCCATGAAGAGTGTATGGATGTGTAACCCCCCAGACCAACCAGAAGTGTCGACCTTACTGGTAGAAAGAGACTCGCTAACATCAAGAGTATGTTGAAGTTCATCCAATTCGACATCATGCTGTGTGGACGCGAGGTCCGGAATTGGGAGGTCAGCGAGCCCTTCGAAGGGATTTTCCGCCTGCAGGGGGGATGCCTTCGCGATTCTATCTCCAGAAAGGGGTCAGTTTGTGACCACAGACTTCCGCCTCCCAGTTTTAGATTGTTTAAAAGAAACTGCCTTGCCTTTTCTCTTTTCTTTAGAATCCGGGGTCACATCAGCAGGCCCGACCAATGGTTCTTCATCGGTGTGAGTTCTTTTGGAATCAGCCTCCTCGATAATAACGACTCTGGGCTTCTTCTGTTTGACTTTTTCTCTTGAGACAGTCCTTAATGCGCCATCAAGCATTATACTTTGTCTTTGCCCGATCAACCCGAGAATTCTAAGATTCCGGTCCATTAACAGCAGTTCGATATTCCTCTCTTCACTTGGAATTTCGTGGAGAACCTGGACTATCTCTTTATAATAACCACCTTCGGGTCACTGGATTATTTCTAAAAAAGAAAAAGAAATGTGAGTTCGATTTTGTTCATAATTGCCTTATCAACTACTTGGGAAATTGATAACACTCACATCTGAATAACCATCGCCTGGCAAATCCTGGAGGACATCGAACGTAGAACCACTCCGTTTTGAAGTAGCTCAGTCTAGTCCAAGACCCTGTGACCACTTGGCAATTTCTTACAGACTCCAGGAATGTGAAAGATGGACTGTCAGTTCGACTTTTGAAGTTGAACAAATATCTTATATCGGTCATGCGAGGAGGTCGATGTAGGTACTCCATAAATGCAATAAACAAGCTATTGAGCGAAGCATATCCATTTGGGTGTAGCTGAGATGGGGCGATCCCCAGATAAGCCAACACTTCTCTTATATATTCATTGAACGGAGGAAGTGTCCCAGCTGCGCACGCATGGCGATTAAATGCAGTATATCCCTCCGGGGGATTATGCGGTCTGTCATTTGGTCCCGGCAATAATACATCGTCCATCGACAGACCGTGCCTTAAGCATATTCTCCCTAGCATATCTTCAGAAATATTGGACGGAACAGAGTCCGGTGGACTATTGATGAAAGATGCGTTAGTTAATTCGTCCGGGTCTGGACCGATGACTTCGGCCTCGATGTCCGGTATTTCAAGTCTGGGAGGAGTTAAACTCTGAGTTTCCTGCTGTTGCGAACTTGATGGTTCCATAACTAGCTAACTCACGAGAAATCATCATTAGACGATAAAGAGCCCGTGCATTCCCCGGTGTAAAGTGTATGAATGTGTTGTGCAGTGCAGTGCCGTGCATTACTTGAGCAAATTCTATGAAATAAACCGAAGTGTGTGGACGACAAAACTCTGAAAATCAGACTGGAAATGACCGTCATCGCTAACCGTCACAACCATGCCATCCAGATGCTAACGATCGATTCAAGTTAAAGTTCGTTATAATTTTGTTAGGATACAGTTCCATCAACGAGCTTCAAAAGGCAGTCAAATGTGCAGTCTTACGGTCAAGTTCGATTATGCAAGGCAGAAGCTCGTCGGAGTCAAGTGTCAAGATATGCAAGAGTTCGCTAAGTTCGTCAAATCTCAGCTTGGAATCGATCGCAGTTCAGATTTAGATCAAGTCAAAGACGCAACATTTTTCATATCGACCCCGTTCGAATCGATACTTTCGTATCGATCAAGGTCGACTCGATACATATCGTATCGATAGGTTTCGAATCGATAACGTTTCGTATCGACCGAAGGAGTGTATTTTGGATCGATCAGGAAAGCTTACTTCGTATCGACCAAGGGTTGACAACTTCGTACCGATTAAATCCATTGGTCTCGCATCGATCTAAAACTGTTGATTTTGTATCGATCGACCTCCTGGTCTTCGTATCGATCGTGGGAGTCAGAACTTCGTATCGATCATACGGGCCGAGTACTCACATCGGTCACTCCAGATCGACACAAGCTCCAACCTTCTTCGATCGATGCGAACCTCTTCATCCCCTTTAACTTTTCAATCGGTACGAGCATCGATACGGAGTCATATAATCTGGGTCGATTCGAACTCTCCTATCCCGGATCGACACAAAACAGAGGTAAAGCGATTCCTCCACACCTCCTTCTCCAAAGGGCCTCAACTCCATGGCCACGCTCCATCCACAATCTTGCTTTCACTCGTCCAGATCTCAAAATTCATCAAAACCGGTTGTAAAAGCAAGAAGGATGGCTAAGATTTCGAGTCTCATCGTTCTTAACACGATTCTATCAATTAATTACCTGATTTTAATGATTATGCTCAAAGGATCGAAGGTTTGGTTCGATTCGAAGGCAAGCGTGATTCTTTCTCTCGGTCTATCGATACGAAGTTAAAGACAGAGAGCAACAGTAAAAAGTGAAAATGGGCTAAGTCCCAGGTATTTATATGGAGCCTAGGGAGAAACTGGGTCGATTCACCTCCCAGTCAACTTGACCGGTCGCAACCGGTCAAACAATGGATCGGTGCAAATGCTCTCCTCGAATCCATCGAACTGTGCCTTCATCGAGGCGAAATTACCACCATGATTCATCGGTTCGAAACTACAATTCGATTCGACTCCACCCACAATCTACCGATGCGAACTGTGCCGTTCGAATCCTACAAGTCTTAGACCCCAGGGGCCAATATTCATCGAGGCGAACTGAAAAATTGCCTGTTCACATCCAACGACACAGGGTCCATCAATACGAGGCAACGCGGTACTGGTCGATTCGAAGTGTCTATTTTATAACCATCACTCGCAACAATACTGGTCTATCGATACGAACGTTGTTTTCGTATCCAATAAACCCATCGATACGAACGATCATTTCGTATCCATCAGAGATCATCAATGCGAATCAGGGTCCATCGCAATTTGTGACCATCGATACGAATGATCATTTCGTATCCATCAAATCGACCGCATCGATATGAAAAACTACTTTTCAACTTTTTACATCGATTCAGAAGAGGATCGATACAAGAGGATAGTCAAAAAACAATCATTAAGATTTGTTACAACACGAGTTTCACATCGGTTCAGGAGAGGATCGATACGAAATTCGATAACAAACTAAACTGGCAACGACTCGTGAACACGCAACGTTAACGAGAGTCAGCTAATCATTACCATACAACAGTCAATTACAGCAATACAGAGTACAACTTTCAACAAGAAATACGATAATTGTTCAGAGAGAAACCACAGCTTGTCAAAGCACATCATGTTTCCACAAGATGTACTTTGGGGGGCAAATGTTATCCCGCCTTTTGGCAAGGCCAGGATACCAATGGACTGATTGAAAACCAAGTATCGCTCGTCATTGATATCGATGAATTTTGTCTGAGTCCGGATCGAGCTACAATTGATATGACGTGACGAGCACAACCAAAGAGAGCCAACGTTCCAAGTTTCGAGTCAATCCGGGTTCATATGCTCAAGTTATGATCGATTCAATCTAGAGGAAACGACCCAGCCTTCGTATCCATCACTATGGTTGATTTCGTATCCACCAAGGGTGCGCAGTTTGTATCGATCAGGTTGGAAGTGTTCGAATCCATCGAATTCGTATCGATGGACTTCGTATCCATCGACAGGTGTTATGCCTCGTAACGATTGGCCAGTGTTTGCTTCGCATCCATCATAGAAGCCTTACTTCGTATCCATCAAAAGGCTCCAGTTCGCATCCATTGACTTCGTATCCATTGAGAAGCTACGTGGTCTGTATCCATCAAGGAAAGGTCTGTTCGTAACCATCGACCATCAGTAGTTCGTGTCCATCGATGACTGCTGTTCGAATCCATGGATGAGGTCTTATTCGAATCCATCAAGTCAACAAACCTGGGTGACGTGTCATCCCTCGATGCAAACAAGGCGAGATATATGGTCAACACGGAGCAAAGACCGGATCGAGGCGAAGCGCGCGTGCCACATCATCTCAGAAACACGTGCAACCATCGACTCGAATGTATCGATTCGAAGTGATGGGATCGAACCAAACATCCATCGAGAAATTCCACTTCATATCGACTATATCTCATGATCCACTGATCCAAATTCAATGAGATTTTCGCAGGAGCTTGCATACACACTAAGGAATGTCTCTGCCAAATTTCAGCTCGATTGGACATCATCTTGATCGATACGAAATGGATTCGTATCGATCGCAAATCGAGGCTAAACTTTCTAGAAACGGTCGCGTGGGCCCCCTCACATGCCAGACCGAGTCTCCCGAAGTTTGAACGAAATCTCAGCCTCCTACGCCTATAAATAGCACCCCAGAGCCTACAGAAGAGGGATCTTTTGATTCTCAAGCGCCCAGACTCTACCGGATCGAGATTTTCATCTTATTCTTATTGTTGAATTAGAATTCCAAATTGTAGTTCGCTGTTATTGGCTGTAATCACTTGTAATCATTGAAAGAGAATCAATAAAGTCATCAAAACTTCATAGTGGACGTAGGCGACACGCCGAACCACTCTAAATTGCTTGTCTGCGTATTTACATTTCTGTTTATCGGAGTTTTTGTTAGATAATCTTCATTTTCAATTTATTTTCTTCACTTTTATCTCTTCAAAAACTTCTGAAGCGTGTTGTGCCCATTTTTGGTACAAACATGGACATCTACCATTATATGTTGTATAGTACCTTTATGATATTGTAGAGTAGCATACTATTGTTATGTGCTAACTCTTTGGTTGTAGGGATAGCTCAGGTATGATTCGTGTATTTTTGTTCCTTACTATATTTACCTATATAGTATTTTGAGATTCATTTACCGCTCACACCAGAATGTTGTTTGACCCAAGTTTTTATACTTTGCTCCTTATTATCTTGGGTACTCTTAAATGAGTAGACTAGATAACATGTTTAGGTGACATGGTAGGTGTACGAAGGACGAGCTGGATGGAGCTATCTTGTATTATATACTTATTTGGATTTCTACGCTTATTCCACTGTGCAACTGTAACAACCCATAATTTTAACAAATATTTTAATTCAATTTTATTTGAAACTTTGAATTTTAATCATTTTAAATGGAAAGCTTGGAATTTTTCCAATGTATTTTGGATTCTGTTTCTAATTTGTTTTCCAAATATAATTAAATAATGATTTTCAGGAAATTTATATTTTGGTCAACTTTGGTCAAACTTTGACTTTCAGTTGAAATTTTTAAATTTGAATTTTATTTTTCTAATCTTTTTCTTTGAAACTGTATTTGATTCTGAAATTCGTCCTGCTTTTTGTTTCGTCAAATTCTGTTTTAAACTTTTTAAAATTGATAAAATTCAGCGTTTCACACGCAAATTTTCTCTGAATTTTCATTGTTCATTTTTCCATTTTATTTTCCATCTTTTATTTTGTTTGGGCTTTGCTTTATTTGTGGTTTTGATTTGTTTTAAAGTGGGCTTGATATTGGGCTTGGAAATTCAAAAAGACTTGAGTTACTTGGTTGTTGCCTTTTCCTTTTCCTGGCTCTTCCTTTCCTAGCCGTTCAACACCTCTTAGTCGTTCAAAACTCTTTCATTTTCACGTACAAACATCATTTCCCCCTTTCACGTTCTCATTCATTCACCTGAAGAAGAAAAAACATTTCAGTAAGTTCTTGCTTTCCTCCTTCTTCTTTCTTTTCTTTATCTTCTATTTGCAAGCAAGTGTTTGGCCTTCACCATCCTATTTGCCGACTCCTCCACCATGTCCTTCTCCTCCACCACCACCTTCCACGACCAGCACCACCATCATCTCTGACCTTATATAGCCATGACCACCATGATCCAAAAATCCACCACCAAAGCATGCTAGAAACCCTAGCCGAACTCCATATACACACCAATTCTCTCCTTGTAGCCTCGGCCACCACCACCACTGCCACCATCTCCAGCCATGACATGACCTGACCTGACACTAGCCGCCACTTCTGACCTGACCTGACCATGCTTGAACCCAGGCCGAGACCTTTAGCCTAGGGCCGAACCCAGTGCACTTGAAACCCAAGACCTTTCACATGCCTTGCCACATGACCTTTTGCCTTCATGTAACTCCTATCTCTTCATATTCTAGTCCATAGCCACACCTTTTAACTACCATAGCCGAGCCTAGTTGCTTCAGATCTGACCATGGCCGAGCACAAACCAAAGTGGTCAAGTCTATTTGTGATGTGGCCGAGCCCACTTGCACTGGTTAAGCCAATTTTGTTTCATTTTGATTCATATTTTACATTGTTTTGTTTTATTTTCTTATGTTGAAATATATACTTATATATGTGTATATTTTGTTGTTACAAGACTTGGATCTTGGCTCTCCATCTACTCGAAATTGATTCGTGCTTTGTCGTGCTTTTCGGAGTTTGTTTGTGTGTTTTGAATTTGATCTCTAGCTTTAGAGGTGAGTTTATCACTCTCGACAAATCGTACTTATATAAATGTGAAACAATGTCACTTGAATTGTAGTAGTTGATATGCTATGTTATATGCTCACATCTGCCTGTTATCTGACATTATATGATGATATTACCTGATTATATACCTGTTGCATCACCTGACATCATATGATATGTTTTACTGTTTATTTATTTTTTGTTTCTCGCAATGTAAGTTCCCTGTTAGTATAGAATCACTATGGGTTGAAATGATACATACCCGAACGGACTTTAGAATAGGGAAAAGTCGTTACGAGCTGAAATGATAGGCTCGAGCGATTTTTATTTGACTTGGGATTGCGGGTAGGAAATGATAAAACCCGGAATTTTAATTTATTACGGATTGAAATGATATATTATCCGTATCACTTGACCTAGATTAGAAAATATTATACCGACCCGTGGTTAAATTTTAAAATGATTTTTCTAAAATTATTAAGTATTTTAAATTTTAAAAATATGGATTTTTTAACTTAAATTGGATTTAAATGATTTAAATAGTGATTTTCTATAAGTTAAAATTTTATAAGTTGATAAATGGTTTAAATTGAAATTTAAAATTTGATTTAACTTAATAATTGAAAAATTGATTAAAATGGAATTTTAAGCTTAGCTTAGTAATTAAAATATTTTAGTTATGAAATGGATATTTTAAGGAAAGAAATATCAAGTTATTTGTTAAAATAAAAGTTAAGCAACTTATAGTGAATTTTGACTTAATGTAAATGAATTATAATTTAATTGGATATTTATTAATAAAATGTTATTTTATTAAATTTATAAGTTAAATGATATCCTAATAAATAATTTTGAAAAGTGGAATAAGTTTGATAAGTTAAAAATGATAAAAGTGGAAGATATATTGTTTAAAAATGTCATAGTACAACTTATAACAGAAATTGTAGCATTCCAGAAATGATGTGGTTTCAGTGTATTGTTTTACAAATCTACTACTGTCTCTACAGCAGCAGTTTGTAAGTGCTGTTGTTTCCAACAATGAACTATTTTCAAATTACCACTGTATCTACAGCAGTAGTTTATAAGTGCTACTGTTTCTGAATTGTGTTGTTTTTCAATTTTACCACTATACTTATAGCATCATTTTCTAAGTGCTGCGAATGCTGAAAATACAATGTTTTGGATTATTACAATTGAATAAACGAGCTTTGGAAAATGTTGAAATTTTGGTAATTGAATATTTGATTTGAAAGGATAACGACTTCATATTTAAATGGTTTAAATGAATATGTTTTGATTTGAAATATAAACCATTTTGAAATTTATAACCACGGCTATGATAATGGTTGGTTGTGCTCCTCCGATCGGACTCATTTCTTGGTAGGCCATTTTATTACTTTGTGATTTATTGGATGGCCATCCTTGATTTTTGATTTGGGAGTGTGGCTAGAGGTGGGTGATTGCTGCAGCATTGCGTTACCCTATCCACCTTAACACTATTATTTGCATAGTTTGCTTTACTTTAGACTTTACTAATAGCATTCATTACTATGTAATAGATGGTTTAACGGATCCTTAAAGGATGGGCGATCCCAGGCATCCTTTAAGTTACTTGTGCATCTCTATTATTGTTCACTTGAGTTGGTTTACATTGTATAAGTATGTATGTCCTGACTCGAGTGTTTTGTGTTTTACTTTACGCTCGGGTCAGCCTGAGTATCACAGCTCTGATTCACCTTTTGGAGCTAGAGATTTGCTGGAGCTTATTTTTCTATCTGTCATCCATTTCCATTTCGGTTATTTCCTATTCAGCTGTGTTTATGTATTAGTGACTTATGTATTCTGACTTCTATTGTATTTGCTTTTCAGACTATGATGTTTTGTATCTGTTTTGAGATTATTTATGTAGTAGCTTCATGAACTATTATGGTATTTTATTTCCACTGCGAGTTATTCTGATATTCTATGTCTGTGATTCTGTATTTGATTTTATTTGCTCCAAATTTTCTTAACAATCCACTGTTTTGAAGTATTCAAGTCCGACATGTGTGGATTTATTGTCGATTTGAATGGTCCAAAATAGTGGGATGTTACATTTGGTATCAGAGCTTTGGTTTTAGGCAAACCTTAGCCTGCGGAGCAAAAACTTATTAGAGATAGGGTAGAAATACCCTAGAATGAGTGAAATCAATCTCAGAATCATTTCTTTGTGAGAGAACGTATTTTTCAAAGTATAAAATGATTTTCAAATGATTTTCAAAGGATTTTTTTTCAAAGATTATTTTGATATAAATTTTCTTGTTTTGAAAGCAAAAATTTTCTAGTCCTTATTCCTTTCCTTGTCCACCTTGTTGGTAATTTCTTGGTTAGGATTCTCATCGATAAGGATTCCTTTGAATTTTGGAACGCTCCCACTTGCTCTGAAATCCATTCTTGTCTTACCCTATTTGTATTCTTTTGATTCTGGAGCATTCCATAACTCCACTTTGAATGATTTGTAAAGGGGTGAAACTTCCTTACAATTGGCACTTATTCACCGGAGATTTCTATACCCTCGGTTTAGATGCTTCTATCTTTTGCTATGCTGAACTCTATCTCTGGCGATCGAATCTCGATTTGCCTTAGAATTCTGCATCGATCATATTCCTGAAGTCACGGTTGACCCGGTTAAGGTCGCCCGCGATTTATATAAGTATGTCCATCTACTATTTTGTAATTAATTATCTCATCTTCGTTCGAGCCTATCTTCGAATCAGAATTCTATTTGATTAGAGTTCCTCTAATTTGAATCTCTATCTTTGTTTTGAAATCCATTCTTGAATCATCCCTTGAAAATTCATGTTTGTTTGTATTTTAGAAATTGTTTTATATATCGAAATTATTATTTTGATAAGAATGATTATATTTTATATATAAGAGTGAAATGTTTCAGATAAGAATTATATACCTTTTAAAAACGAGAATTTGAAGTTTCGAAAGGATTTGAAAATTTGGAAATTATATAAGAAAATGATTTATATAAAAATGATTTATAAATGAAGGGTTTTGAATTTGAAATTTGAGAGATTGAACTCCGGCATTTTGAAACTAGTTTTAAGATTTTGAAAATATATAATAATACGATTTGAAAGTATTTTCCGAATAAGAAATGTTTGAAATGACTTTAAATGAGTTCCAATGATTTCAAAGAAATTTCAAAGAAGTTCTCAAGAAAATAGAAGTCCAAAAACCACTTATGTCGTTGGAGAATGATTTCGGTGATGAGTGCACGCATCATCGACATTGATTTTCGAGTTTCAGAGTGGGGGGAGAGGCCACTTTAGTAGCTTTGCTATGCGAATGATTTTGTGAAACCAATTTTGACTTCAAAATTCCGAAGTATGATTTGATATTCGAAAGATATATGTATATATATTTGAAACAGTTTGAATGAGTCCGGTGTTCAGTCCTCGAGTTTTGGATTTGATTTGGTATAACCCTATCTTTTGAAGTTGATTTACTGATTTGCTGCTGATTTCCAACTCTTACATTGGAAATTTGATTTCTCCGACTATTTTGAATGTTCGAACACTTCCAAATTAAGGTTTAATTTTCAAAGCTAAGTAATTTTGAAAAGTATAAATTATTTGATAAAGTATATAAGTTTAGTTTTGTATGTTTACATATGAAGTAATATGATTTAAATAAGTTTGAAATTGTTTTGTTAGGTAAATGAATAAGACTATTTTGAATTATACTAATATGAAATTTAGTTTTAAAATATTTTGAATAACATTTAGTTTTAAATGTTTTAACTTAGTAACATCTTTTATAAAACTATTTATATATATAGTAATAATAATTTTCAAAGGGTAAAGTGGATCTTTCAAATAAAAATAAATAGTTTAAAGGATTTAAAGGGATGGTTATAAACTGGGAAATCATTTTCGGGTATAATTGATTTTGAGAAAAATATTTGGTTTCAAAAATAGATTGGAATTTAAACCCAGTATTTATTTGATATCTATATATTTTCAAATATAGAGTTTATAATGATTCAGGTTGGAAAGATAAATTTGAGATTGATTTGAAATTATATTTATTTAAGAATTATACTTAAATAAGTTTGATTTGAAATTTATTAAAAATTGAAATTTCAAAGATATGATTTTATAACTTGGATTTGATTAAAAGTGACTTAAATGCATATTTCAAATTTATATAAATTTGAAAATTGAGGTTGTATTTAGATGTTATTGAAATGATTAAGTAAATATTTCAAACTAAATAATAGTAAAGTGAATTTGAGATATAAATGAAATTATCAAATTTAGTTTTGAAATATTGAATATATAAAGCTTTGAAATATATTGAAATTGAAATGGTTTATTTTGTGGTTCAAATCTGTATTTCAAATCGAAAAAATTTGAAATGGTTTATTTAGGAACTGAATTGAATTGAAATTAATGAATTGAGATTAAAGTTAATTTGAATCTTGAAACTCGTGTTAATTTGAATTGATTGGTGAAATTTGAGGAAACTATTTTTATTATATAAAGTATTTTAAATTATATTTAAAACTATTTTTATATTAATTTTAATATAAACTATTTTTAATATAACTATTTCTAATATAAACTATTTTAAAAATACTAATTATTTTAATATAAATTGTTTTAACTTATTAATATTTATTTAAATATTTTATTTTATAAACAATTTTATTTTATATACTATTATTAATATCTAAACTGTTTGAAGGAAAGTGTTATGATTTCAAGTGTTATGATTTCCAAAGTTTGAATTTCAAAGTATTATGATTTCCAAAGTATTATTATTTCAAATTGTTTGGGTTCGAAAGTATCATTCCTTGAAAGTACTATGATTTTGGAAATGAATTTGTTTGACATAAAATATGTTGATTTGGAAACAAACTTGGATTATTTTCTAAACCTATTACCTTGGAAACTTTGAAACTGAAGATATTTAGTTTGGAAGAAATAATTTGGTGAAATCATATATGATTTTGAAACTGAACTGGTATTGAAACGGATTGGAATTTGAGAACCTTATTTTTCTAAATACTTGATTTGGGAGTTATCGAACTTATATAAAATTGATTTGTATAAGTATGAAGTTGAGTCGAAAACTATTAATATGGAATTGTACTCAATTTGAAAAGCGAAATCATATATAATCGAAGTCTATATAAGTGTGATTTGATATACTATTGATTTTGGAAAGTATTTGATTTGAAATGAAATCTTATATATAATGGACTTTATATAAGTATGATATTTGAAATTGATTTGAAAAGGTACTATATGATACATATTTTCGAAGTAAAGATATGAAAAGTGCCTTCTGCTTGATATCCTATTTGTGGCCACATTTAGGATTCATTCTATCGATATTATTCTCTCTGATTTGGGTTTTCCGGATATGATACTCGAGTGTCCTCCAAATTCCATGGCGTTACCTATGGTCTTATGAACTCGACTGCATAGCGTAATCCACAGGGGCTGTGACGGCCTACGGGTACGGATGTTTCCTGGGGGATCCAGGCGTAACCATTGTGTATCTGCGATCTATGGTCGTTTTGTAGCGTAATCCGCAGGGGCTGTGATGGCCTACGGGTACGGATGTTTCCTGGGGGATCCAGGCATAACCATTGTGTATCTACGGTCTACAGTTGTTATCATGGCGTAATTCGCAGGGGCTGTGACGGCCTATGGGTACGGATGTTTCCTTGGGGATCCAGGTGTAACCATTGTGTATCTGCGATCCATGATTCGGTTGATTTGTTTGGATTGTACTTTCCATATCGGTTTTGAAAGTTTTTCCAGTATTTTCACTGGATGTTGAAACAGGTCTACTAAATACTTGGAGAAATCTAGCTTTGCGCCTGATCAACGCATGGCTAGAGTCTGCAAGAATGAGGATAAACTTGTTGAGACATCGAGTTATAAAAGTATTCTCAAAAGGAAAATTTGTTTCAATATAAAACTATTTTATTATAAAAGTATTTTGATAAAGTATTATATAAAGGATATTTTGATCAGTTCTCTTTCTAAATAATTTAAAATGTTTAAAATATTGTTTGTTTATATACTACATGGTTTAATAGTAAATTATTAGTGTTGTAAATATTTTAGAAATTATTAATTAAATACAATATATTTAAAGAAAATGATTATTGATTTATTAATAATATTGAAAAGTATCTTGAGATAAATTAATAAATTTATGAATTATGGATTTAATGTTTTCAATAGCTTCTTTGTAAATATAAGTAATGATATAAATAATTGCATTCAAATAAGTTTTCATATATTTATAAAGGTGTTATTTAAACATATAAATGGTATTTATAAAGGAAGCAAGAAATTTTACAAATGGGTTTAACCAAATTATTAAATATTAAATAATTCAAATTGAAATTTATACAGTTTTAAATTAATTGTTTATCCTTGCCTGTCAACTTATTTTTCTTTCTAGTTGTTTCTATTCTCTGACCTTCTTCCTTTTCGAGGACGAAAAGTTTTGAGTGGGGGAGAGTGTAACAACCCATAATTTTAACAAATATTTTAATTCAATTTTATTTGAAACTTTGATTTTTAATCATTTTAAATGGAAAGCTTGGAATTTTTCCAATGTATTTTGGATTCTGTTTCTAATTTGTTTTCCAAATATAATTAAATAATGATTTTCTTTAAATTTATATTTTGGTCAACTTTTGTCAAACTTTGACTTTCAGTTGAAATTTTTAATTTTTAATTTTATTTTTCTAATCTTTTTCTTTGAAACTGTATTTGATTCTGATATTCGTCCTGCTTTTCGTTTCGTCAAATTCAGTTTTAAACTTTTTAAAATTGATAAAATTCAGTGTTTCACACACAAATTTTCTCTGCATTTTCATTGTTCATTTTTCCATTTTATTTTCCATCTTTTATTTGTTTGGGCTTTGCTTTATTTGTGGTTTTGATTTGTTTTGAAGTGGGCTTGATATTGGGCTTGGAAATTCAAAAACACTTGAGTTACTTGGTTGTTGCCTTTTCCTTTTCTTGGCTCTTCCTTTCCTAGCCGTTCAACACCTCTTAGCCATTCAAAACTCTTTCATTTTCACGTACAAACATCATTTCCCCCTTTCACGTTCTCATTCATTCACCTAAAGAAAAAAAACATTTCAAGTTGTTCTTGCTTTCCTCCTTTTTTCTTTTCTTTATCTTTTATTTGCAAGCAAGTGTTCGGCCTTCACCATCCTATTTGTCGACTCCTCCACCATGTCCTTCTCCTCCACCACCACCTTCCACGGCCAGCACCACCATCATCTCTGACCTGACATAGCCGTGACCACCATGATCCAAAATCCCACCACCAAAGCATGCTAGAAACCCTAGCCGAACTCCATATACACACCACTTCTCTCCTTGTAGCCTCGGCCACCACCACCACCACTGCCACCATCTCCAGCCATGACCTGACACTGGCCGCCACTTCTGACCTGACCATGCTTGAACCCAGGCCGAGACCTTTAGCCTAGGGTCGAACCTGATGCACTTGAAACGCAAGACCTTTCACATGCCTTGCCACATGACCTTTTGCCTTCATGTAACTCCTATCTCTTCATATTTTAGTCCATAGCCGCACCTTTTATCTACCATAGCCGAGCCTAGTTGCTTCAGATCTGACCATGGCCGAGCACAAACCAAAGTGGTCAAGTCTATTTGTGATGTGGCCGAGCCCACTTGCACTGGTTAAGCCAATTTTTTTTCATTTTGATTCATATTTTACATTGTTTTGTTTTATTTTCTTATGTTGAAATATATACTTATATATGTGTATATTTTGTTGTTACAAGACTTGGATCTTGGCTCTCCATCTACTCGAAATTGATTCGTGGTTTGTCGTGCTTTTCGGAGTTTGTTTGTGTGTTTTGAATTTGATCTCTAGCTTTAGAGGTGAGTTTATCACTCTCGACAAATCGTACTTATATAAATTTGAAACAATGTCACTTGAATTGTAGTAGTTGATATGCTATGTTATATGCTCACATCTGCCTGTTATCTGACATTATATGATGATATTACCTGATTATATACCTGTTGCGTCACCTGACATCATATGATATGTTTTACTGTTTATTTATTTTTTGTTTCTCACACTGCAAGTTCCCTGTTAGTATAGAATCACTATGGGTTGAAATGATACATACCCGAACGGACTTTAGAATAGGGAAAAGTCGTTACGAGCTGAAATGATAGGCTCTAGCGATTTTTTTTTTGACTTGGGATTGCAGGTTGGAAATGATAAAACCCGGAATTTTAATTTATTACGGATTGAAATGATGTATTATCCATATCACTTGACCTAGATTAGATAATATTATACCGACCCGTGGTTAAATTTTAAAATGATTTTTCTAAAATTATAAAGTATTTTAAATTTTAAAAATATGGATTTTTTTAACTTAAATTGGATTTAAATGATTTAAATAGTGATTTTCTATAAGTTAAAATTTTATAAGTTGATAAATGGTTTAAATTGAAATTTAAAATTTGATTTAACTTAATAATTGAAAATTTGATTAAAATGGAATTTTAAGCTTAACTTAGTAATTAAAATATTTTAGTTATGAAATGGATATTTTAAAGAAAGAAATATCTAGTTATTTGTTAAAATAAAAGTTAAGCAACTTATAGTGAATTTTGACTTAATGTAAATGAATTATAATTTAATTGGATATTTATTAATAAAATGTTATTTTATTAAATTTATATGTTAAATGATATCCTGATAAATAATTTTGAAAAGTGGAATAAGTTTGATAAGTTAAAAATGATAAAAGTGGAAGATATATTGTTTAAAAATGTCATAGTACAACTTATAACAGAAATTGCAGAAATGCTGTGGTTTCAGTGTATTGTTTTCAAATCTACTACTGTCTCTACAGCAGCAGTTTATAAGTGCTGTTATTTCCAACAATGAACTTTTTTCAAATTACCACTGTATCTACAGCAGTAGTTTATAAGTGCTACTATTTCTGAATTGTGTTGTTTTTCAATTTTACCACTATACTTACAACAGCATTTTCTAAGTGCCGCGAATGCTGAAAATACAATGTTTTGGATTATTACAATTGAATAAACGAGCTTCAGAAAATGTGGAAATTTTGGGAATTGAATATTTGATTTGAAAGGATAATAACTTCATATTTAAATGGTTTAAATGAATATGTTTTGATTTGAATATAAACCATTTTGAAATTTATAACCACGGGATATGATAATGGTTGGTTGTGCTCCTCCGATCGACTCATTTCTTGGTAGGCCATTTTATTACTTTGTGATTTATTGGATGGCCATCCTTGATTTTTGATTTGGGAGTGTGGCTAGAGGTGGGCGATTGCTGCAGCATTGCGTTACCGTATCAACCTTAACACTATTATTTGCATAGTTTGCTTTACTTTAGACTTTACTAATAGCATTCATTACTACGTAATAGATGGTTTAACGGATCCTTAAAGGATGGGCGATCCCAGGCATCCTTTAAGTTACTTGTGCATCTCTATTATAGTTCACTTGAGTTGGTTTACATTGTATAAGTATGTATGTCCTGACTCGAGTGTTTTGTGTTTTACTTTATGCTCGGGTCAGCCTGAGTATCACAGCTTTGATTCACTTTCTGGAGCTAGAGATTTGCTGGAGCTTATTTATCTATCTGTCATCCATTTCCATTTCGGTTATTTCCTATTCAGCTATGTTTATGTATTAGTGACTTATGTATTCCGACTTCTGTTGTATTTGCTTTTCAGAATATGATGTTTTTTATCTGTTTTGAGATTATTTATGTAGTAGCTTCATGAACTACTATGGTATTTTATTTCTACTGCGAGTTATTCTAATATTCTATGTCTGTGATTCTGTGTTTGATTTTATTTGCTCTAAATTTTCTTAACAATCCAATGTTTTGAAGTATTTAAGTCCGACATATGTGGATTTATTGTCGATTTGAATGGTCCAAAATAGTGGGATGTTACAGCAACACTGAGGAGCCTTAGCAATGTGCTTATTTGCTTGTATTTGGTACAGTTATTGAGTTTGTTTCTACTGTATAAACTCTATTACATTTGCATATAATTCTGTGGATCTATACTCTGATGATCTGTTCACATAGTTATTAATGTCTCTCCTATTATATTTGTGATATTATATTTTATCCATGCGCTGTGAGATATTCAATAGGTTGTATGCTGTATTTGTTTTATTTTCAACCCTGATGATCGTCCTATATTGACTGGGCATGGCTACAGCGCAATATTTGTATACTATTGGTGCCAGTGGTATAGGGTGGTTGTAATAACTATGAGGTGTTTACTTCTTCTTCTGAATGGAGTTTACCTGGTAAGGTGCATTTGATTGCCTTCCTAGGACAATAGGTGATATCGTACCGGCTAAGCTCTATTGCTTATTTTAATAGGCGTCCCGATGTCTCTGGCTTTCGCAGTATTTGCCTAAGAGGTTTGTCTATGAGGAGTTTGATGGGATACGCTTGGAAATAAGGCCACATCTTTCACGTTGTAAGGAGCAGGTTGTACGCAAGCTTTTCAACAACTGTGTAGTTTAGCTCTGGCCCCGATAACCGCTTGCTTATGTAGTAGATGGGCTTTTGGTCCCTTCATCCTCTCATATCACTACAGCACTAATAGCTTGATCAGTTACAGCTATGTAAATGTATAAGTTTTCACCTATCACCGGTTTTGATAATATAGGAGTATTGACCAAATGATCCTTTAGGTTTTGGAATGCAGCTTCGCACTACTCAGTCCATTTGAAGTTTCGCCCCTTCTTCACTTGGTCGAAGAATGGGATGCACTTATTTATGGCTTTGGATATAAATTTGCTTAGAGCCGCTACCTTCTCATTTAGACTCATCAGATCCTTCAGCTTTTTTGGGATTCCCATTCCTCTTATGGCCTCAATCTTTTCAGTGTTTGCTTCAATGCCACGTTCACTCACTATATACCCTAAGAACTTTCCTGACTGGATGGCGAAGGTACATTTCAGAGGGTTTAGCTTCATATGGTATTGCCTTAGGACTGTGAAGGTTTTCTCCAAGCATGGTTTGATGCTGCTTTTGATTTAACCAGCATGTCGTCGACATATACCTCCACATCCTTTCCAATCTGTTCAGCAAACATCATATTGACAACCTGTAGTAGGTTGCCCCCTCGTTCTTGAGCCCAAATGGCATGACCTTGTAGCAATATAACCCTTTATATGTCACAAAACTAGTGTGTTCCTGGTCTGGTTCAACATGACTATTTGATTGTACCCCGAATATGCATCCATGAATGAGAGTAATTTGTGCCCACTAGTCACATCTACTAACTGATCGATCCTTGGTAAGGGAAAAATGTCCTTCGGGCAAGCCTTACTGAGATCGATGAAGTCTATACAAGCTCTACATTTCTCATTAGGCTTTCTTACAAGTACTGAGTTGGCAATCCACTTCGGGTAGTATACCTCCCTAATGAGCCCATTCTCCTTTAATTACTTAACTTCTTCATATAGAGCATTGTATCTTTCGTGGTATACAGTTCTGCGCTTCTTTCTGACCAGATGCGCATCTAGGTTGATGTTTGGTGCATAGCAGATGATGGCTGGGTCTATTCCTACCATGTCTGATTGAGTCCAGGCAAATACATTTATTGACCTTTTTAGGAAGTCTATAAGTTCATCCCGTGCCTCTATATTAATGTTCTTCCTTATCTTGAGTATCTTTGTGGAGTCCTCTGGAATGATTTGTATGTCTTCAAGATCATCTATCGGGTTTAACTCTTTCCTCATCGCCCCTAACCTTGGGTCTATCTCACTTTCTGATTCCTCTTCTGGTGGCGAGTTTACAGAAGACACTTGTTTCTAAGCTTCCTCGGAGAAATACTGTGCGTAAACTGAATTATATTCATCAATGTCGATTATGTGTATATATGTTCTCTTCTCCTTTCTCTCGAGTTTCATGGGTGCTGGATTACTTGCCCCGGTATTAGTTCGAGTATCTGATACCATCGCAGTTTTATGTTTCAGTTTGAATTCTTTTTTTTGTTATCATTGCAAATATCATAAGAGACAGCAGAATAGTTTGGAACAATTTTATTGCTAGAGTTAAGAGTTACATTGTATAGTTCCTTAGCTAAAAAAATTTCCACTCGCACTGACCATATTCCCGCCAGAGTGCTGAATTTCATGAGTAGGTCTTTTGAAGAAATGATTGCCCCCAGATCAATCAGAGCAGGTCTTCCCAAGAAAGCATTGTATGGTGAGGGCTGATCGATGATTAGAAAACTAGCATAAAATGACTTATGTAACAAAGCACTTCCAGTTGTAACGAGCAGACATGATGACCCACTGGAATGGTAGCGGTGTTGTTGAAACCAAAGATCGGTTTAGGGCTGGGTTTCTGGATTTCTGACGATAATTTCATTTGATCATAAGCAAACTTAAAGATAATGTTTACTGAGCTTCAAGAATTGACAAAGTTTTTCTTCATAGTACAATTTGATATCTGCACTGTAATGATTAGTGCTTCTTGGTGTGGGAACACAACTCCTGCCGCATCGGCTGCCGTGAAGCTTATTTCTGGTGCAGGTTTCTGTTTGATGTGGAAGTTTGTTTTCTGGATCCTGGCCTCCTGCACATATCTCTCCAGTGCCTTTTTTGCTTGCACCAGCAAGATGTGGGCCCCCATGAATTGAAGCTATCAGGTTTGAAGGGTTGCCAGCTTTGTGTTCATTAGGGTCTGAAGTTAGATTTCCGGTCTTGTCACTGCCATTTTCTCTCTCGAAGCTACTTAAGTAACCCTTCTCCATCAACCTCTCTATCTCATTCTTTAGATGTCGGCAATTATTAGTATAATGACCATTTGCTTGGTGAAAGCGGCAGTATGCTCTACCTTGATTTTGTTTTGGTCTCTTTCCCTTATTTGGCACGTTGTATGCTAGCTCAGCCCTGGTCATCTCATATATCTGCCTGAGGTTATGAGTGTAGGAGGTTTTTGTAGTGAGGTTTAGCTCCTTCTGCCGCTTTGCAGGTGGGTGATATCCGTCTGCCCCACTTTTCTTGTCATAACTGAGGGCAGAAGTCCCATAAGATTACGCTAAAGGCATGGCTTCCTCCACCTTGATGTAACCGGCTATCCTTTTATAGAAAGCCTTCATTCTATGGCAAGACTTTTTGTTATTTTTGTCCCACATAGCAATTCCTCTCCTAATCCCTGCATGAGCTGCCATTAGTAATGCTTCTTCGCCAGTCATCCTAATTCATAGAGCTTCGCCTTGAAGCACTTAATGAAACTATGTAGGCTTTCGTTCTCCCTCGCTTCACACATGACATGGTATTGACTTTCGAGGAGGCTTCTCTTCCTAAATTAAATTGCCTTAGAAAATAAGCAGATGATTATCTCCAAGATCGGAGTTCTCCCAGTCTGTATCTTTTGAACCACCATGAGGCTGCACCGAATAAGTATAAATGGAACAACTTGCATCAAGCCATCCTTCCGACCTTTAAGATGTCCATGAAGTATTCGAAAGTGCTGAGGCGATCCTCGGAGTTGGTAGTTCTGTCAGACTTGTCAATTGAGGGATCTTTGAAGTTATTTGGAAAATCTACCTCGATAACGATCTAACTGAAAGGGGAGCAAATTCCTTCCTTTATTTTTTCTCATTGGTCTACTGGTAGATCCTTGCCAGCTGCTCTACTCGAGTTTTTAGCCGATTGATTTCACGTTCTCTCGGGTCAACTTGGGATGAATTACCATCAGATATGGTGTCCTCTCATCTCTAGCAGATTGGGTTTGTTTTTCCAACAACAAGGGCTTTATGTTGGATGGTTTGGTTTTGATCCAAGGGTTAGCATGGATTTTGCCATTAATCTTGCATCATATTTTAGTCCAACGTCACTGTTACCATTTATGGGAGTGCCGTTATCGTTCCCATGCTGAATGTCTAGCGCAGAAGGGGAACGAAGGCGGTGAGCTGCGGAGTAGGGACGTGAAGATGGTATGCGGATGATGTGTTGGGTCATTGTTTTTTCTAATCCTTCCATGTGTTGATTTATTTGGTGTGTGAAGGATTGGAATGCGGCTAGGATGGGGTCTACGAGGACCTCGGTTGAAGCTCCCACTTCATCTTGGGTTTTTGAAGGTATAAGTGATTTGTTGGCAGTCTTTGCTGCCAAGTGTAAAGATTCTTGGATCAGAGCATTAGGTGAATCGGTAGGATTCATGGTATGTGGTGTAAAGTTTTACTAGATGGGGGAAATCAATATAAGGTTCAGGCCCTCCTTCTAGCGCCAAAAGATGTTGGTGAACTTTTTCGTCTTCTAACTCCTTAATTATGTGTGAAGTAATTAGCGTGCTAATTACATCAATAATTTGAATTAGCAAAATTAAGTAGTCTTAATTTTGCCATAAAGTAGTGATTATGCTGCTAGATACTTACATAATCAGGTAGTTGCACTTTAACTGTTTGTTAAAATGTCAAATCTAACTAGTATTTAATTCAAGTACAAATAAAGTAAGATTCGGTACTGAGAACCAAGAAGGAAAATAATAAAAGCAAGAAATAGTAAATGAGACGGGGAATTTACATGGTTCAGATATTAAGGAAACCTACGTCCATGGGGGAATGTCTCTTTCTTCCTTTTTCATTAGTTTGGTACATGTTTCCATGGCAGAGAGTATAGTAAAACCCCAATTGTATTGAAAAGAGAAAAAAGGTGAAAAGTTCTTTTCATGCTACAGTGCCTTTTCTATTTATGATATTAAGATGTGCATGGATTACTGGAATTCTTTCCTCACCGTTATGCTTCAGCCCTTGGATTCTGCTAAATGTCATATATTTGTGTTGTCTGTTTGACATGTCCTGATTATTGATTTGTCTTTGGCGGGAAGCATGAGTGAACGCAAGAACTCCCGAAATTAGAGCGCGAATATTTGAAATTGTAGCAGGAAAATTCAAATATGAATTGACTTTGCATGTGAGTCCATGAGGGGACATTAAGTGTCACTCGTTGGCCTTGAGATACGACCATCATACCTATACTGACCGATGTATGATCCCTGCATGATGCTGCGGTGCTGATTTGCATTTGCTAGTTTGACATCGTATCGGGGTGAACTTATACAGCCCTGCCTTAGCAAAGGCGTTAGTTTGCAGTGCTTGTGGACATGACCTAAGAAGGCTATGACCCAGGTTGATCTTGTTATTGATTTGCACAGGTTGTCAATAGGGGTGGAGTGGTCATTGTCTCTGCTGTCTTTGCTTAAGTTGCCATCATAACGGGCAGAAATGGAGTTGCACTGTCTTGTTTCATTCTGAGAGTTGATTTGACATATGATTGGAATGTATTCAGGACTAGTTATGTTCTGAGCTAATTACGATTTGAGTTGTCCTTATTGCAAGTACGCTCGGGTTGCTAATGAGAGAAAGGAGGATCTCCATATCTTTATCGTCTACCTGTAAGTATGGTTCTGCATTGAAGCGTATCCTGAGTGGCCCTGCATGCAGCCCTTCGGAGTGGTTTTGACCCCTTATGGTACTACTTAGGTTGCCCCCGATATGTGATGTGCATACCTATTCTTGTAGATGTTGACAAAGTATGGGCTTTGGAGATGCAGTCAGCCCAGTTCACCATGTACTACCTCCTATGCCTCGGCTCAATATTCTTATTCTGCTTTGATCTCGTGTATTGTCATTGTGACTTGCCCTTGTTTCCTTACGAGCGTAGTATCTATCTTCTGTTGTGATTCCCTCGATTGCAGGGTTCAAGTCGGATTAAGTATTGTAGCTTCAAGATGGCTCCCTATGCAGTATGAGTTTGATTGATTCAATTCCATTTTCTTTACATCTAATTTTTCTCGATATGAGGGTAGCCTTCCTAGTGTCACGCCCTTTCCCATTTACCTTCAATGCAGTTCGAGGTAAATGCAGGTGTAACACATAGTTGACCTATAATAAGGAGATTATGTTTCAAATTCTTAACTAATAAAACATTTAAAACTATAGGAGTTTCAGAGTTACTAACATTGGCGATGCCAATTACATATCCTTTCGAGTTATCTTCAAATGTTATTATTCCACCATACTTGTAAATGATGTCAGTCAATAGTTCTAAGTTCCCAGTCAGGTGTCTTGATCATTCATTGTACAATATCCATTTGTCTTTCTTGAATTTAGGTACCTGGTCATTGTTAGCCATAAAACATACCTCACTGCCTTCATTCTCTAAATCTATGTTATTTGATGTGGTATCATAGTCTTCCTAAGTTGCTCTGAATGCTCGTTTCCTATTTTTGATTGAATCTGTGTTAGGAGAGTCTTTTGATTTCTTTAGTGTTGGACGGTCCCTTATAGATGTCTAGTATTGTCGCATTCAAAAAAAATTACTAAACTTTTGGAGTTGTTGTTGTTTTCCATTCTTTAGAATAGTTCATTTTTCTATATTTTAGAATTCTTTTAAGATTTCTTGATGTAAATGCTATCTCTTCATTATCATTAATCGATCCTTGTCTTTTGTTGTAGCGTTGAAAGCGAGTGACTTCTTTTCATTCGCCCAACTTTCCTTTCTTCCACACAACTAAACTTCATATGACATTAAATTTCCTATTAATTTTTATACTTTCATAGTAGTTGTATTGTTGGTCTCTTTTATGCTAAAGTATTTTGTCCCCGTTCGCTTGAATGTGAATTTAGAATCTTCCGAACTTGGTCTTCCTTGGTAAAAATTTTGCCAAGTGAAATTAATGCATGTAATATATATTGAAATATAGAATACATGTTAGAAATAGACTCATTAGATTTCATTTTAAATAACTGAAATAATGGGTTACATAGAAATTTTGGTTTGCTTAACCTTCCTAGTGCCGTCATGTGTAACTTATAATATCCTCCAAATTCCATATGCACTTTTACAAACAAATACTTCGTTGAACTCATTTTTATCAATGACGTAGAATATAATATTCTTTGCCATGGAATTGTTGAGTGCTTGTGCCTTTTGCTTATTAAACCATTATGCATCATCCGTTTGGAGCTCAGTGTACTCGGTTTATATGGTGTTTCATATATTTAAACCATTATACAATAAGTAATTTTTCATCCTACATGACTAATAAGCATAATTACTACCATTAAAAAGCGATGGTCTAGCAGTATATTGTCCTTGTACAAATGTGTTAAACATGGTATCAGTGTTACTAGCCATCTAAACTTTTCAAAAAACAGATTATGAAATTTTGAAAACCAAAATGCTTTAATACCAAATGTGGGTTATGATGCGCTACTCTAGTACTGTATGGAATGGAACTTAAGGCTACTGTAATACTTGAGGGAAGTGAAAAGCAGCGGATATGAGATCTTTAAACATAGCTTCTCTTTGCTTGGAACAACGTTGTGATATGGTTTTTAAAAATTAGGTTTAGTTATCCTGTTGTGAATGCATGATTTAAGTGGTTAGTACTGAAGCTTTCTTCCACATTTCCTTAACCTACATGGTGATTGCAATTGCAACTTATGTTGCACCTTTTGGTAATGCTATTATGTTGTATCAAGTCTTTAAGCAGTTGGTGTGTTCTCCTCTTAAAATAATTCTTTATAATGTTTCCTACCTTTTGAGCTAATCTATTGCATCGTGTGGGATCATGCATCTTGGTTTATGCTTGTGGTATCTATTAGTTTCTTATATCTTTGCATGTTATAGTTGAGTCTCCTTATGAGATTTGTAAGAGTAAGTTGTTTGTGGCTGTGTAGGTGAGTATGTCAGTGAGATTGTTCTTGCAATGGGTTTGAATGAAAGATTGTGAGATTGCTATATGTAATGAGCTTGAGTGAATGGTTGTGAGATTGCTATATGCAACTTTGTAGTGAGTTCGAACTTTTGGAGTATGTCCCTAAATTGTTGAGGCATTCTGCCTCACACCTGTATTAACTATTTATTTATAGAAGTGGATGGGCCACTATAAAAACCGGCTTACCTTGGTAAATATATTATGATTATCAAACCCATAAAATCAGAATTAGATTCACAAGCAGTAATATAGTAAATGCAATAAAAGCTAAGAGAAGAACTAAGAATTTAATACTGGTTTGGATTCCAAATCCTACATCCAGTCCTATACCCCATATATAATTTCCACTGTAACAAACTTGCAATTCCAAGGGTGGAAAATGTAACTTTACAACTTGACTTTGAATCAGGTGGCAGGCAAAACCTATTCTGACTTTCCATGGGTAGTAGGACATACTTATAGCTTCTTGACTTTGAATCGGCTGGCAAGAACACCTATCCTGCTTTTCACGGGTGGCAGGACACATTTATATAATTCTAACTTTCTATGGGAGGCAAGATGTGTCTTATAGCAATTAGTATAGAAATATTTATATGAAATTGAACCTTTCTATCACAAGTTCAAGTAGTCTTCAATACGAGTTCTTATAGACCTCCGGTAGTAATATACCTTTAATTTCTTTGAGGAATAGGATAAGAATGGAGAGTAAATAATCGAGAATTTGAATATGGACTCTCTAACTTTTAGTAATTTTCAAATCTGAGAAGAAATAGGGAGAAAGAGGGTGGATTCGTAAAGTATAAGTGCATGTGAAATAATTGGACTTATCTGCAAAATATAAGAATGTAAAGTGTAAGAGAAATGAGAGAGGATTCATTTGAAATTTCGTTGTCCGAAGCCTTTAAATATAAAATAAAGAGAAGTGTCTCTTTGTAAAAGGTGAAAAGAAGTGTACATTCGTTTAAAATCAAAAGTTGCAACCAACGGTTGGTATATCGATATATTATTTTGGATACGTTGACATATCCTACTATAAATTGACAATAATTTTATAACACTTGTATTAAATCTTTTAACTTGTGAAAAAATATTAAACTTTTATAATAAGGTTATGAAGAGTAAAAAAAGAGTGTTTAAAGAGAAAATTCAAAGAATTGCTACGAGATCTTTAGCAATTAAAACTAAGGCTCGATATACTTTAAGCTCGACTAATGGTTTTCTTATACTATTCCAGTCTTTGTCCCTTAAGTTTGTTCTCACAGCCTTGTCTTTGAAACTCCTTTATTCCTTTTGATCTCATTGATCTGCTTGATTCCTCTTGATCTCCCCGTTCTACTGATTCCTCTTTATCTACCGGATCTTGTACTTGAGTTCTTATATTGATGTGACTTGGTATGTATATTGCATCTTCTCTTGATTACCATGTAATATATCTTCATAAAATTCTTGTAATTCTCGTATTATATCATATATAAACTTGGAAAATCATTAGTACTAACATTTATCTGGTTATTATCATCAAAACCAATACATGTGGTTCTAACAAGTATAGGTAGAAAGTGGCATATTTGAAGCCAAAGTTACCCAAAATCACAAAACTTTTATTTCAAATATATTTTAGGCAAATATTTATCAAGCTAATATTTTACTAAAAAGTATTATCATATAAGAGTTTACTCGGAACTTATTGTCATAACTAATAATTATATAAATATTCAGTGTAATTATTTATTGTCATAAACTGTCGATACAAAATAATATTGATGTCGAACAGTTTGAAAAAGAAGATTAAATTGAAATAAAAAAATAAAAATCTTTACTTTGGAAAAAGCAGAACAAGAACAACAAAAACAAGAAGAAGACGGTGACTCTTCTAAGCCAAAAGGTTGATTTGTCAACGAAAATAAAACATTACATCAAATATTTACCATACATTAAACACTATTGTAATAGAGATTTAAAAAAATACAAGGTTGGGCGTCCAACATTCAAATTTTGAACATCCAGTGAAAGCCTGGAAAGCACTCAAATGTCAAGCGCCTGAAAACATGCAGTTTTTTTTTACAGAAGACGTTAAAATCAAACTAGAAACTGAGAAAACAAAAACAGAAAATGAACAAAAGAAAAGTTTCTTCTGCTTCACTATCAACAAAAGTAAAAGGGGAGACAAAAGGAGAAAAGCCACAATATCCCAACTTCCAATATGAATATTCTATGAAAAACAAGGAAATCTCAAACAAAATCAGCAAAAATAAGTTAAAATAGAGAAACAGATGGAACAGTTGTTCCTAAAGTACTACCAAATGAAAGCATAAAATTTGATCATGACAGAAGTGAAATTAAAGAAGAAACCAAAATATTTGTTGAAAAGAGTCAACTTGCTAGAATATTATATTTTTTTCTTAAATAATTTTATCAAGTAGGAGAAAATATGCAAGTTATTGAAAATAAACATACTATACAGATATGTATCTACGTCAAATTTTTGTCTAGCAAATATATCCCTTTCAGATATTGACCTTTAACAAAATTCATGTTTTACTTTCTGAAATATATGACATTATAGATACTAATATGCTTGTACTTTTACTAAAACAGGAAAACTGCATATTACAACCCATAAACTGAAATAGAAACAAGAGGAGTTAATATTTATATGTTGTTTAACGGATTTATTGACTCTAAGATGTGTAATTTTATCATATACTTTCAATATAAAGAAATACATATTGTATGAAACTATATAAACTAATATGTAAAATTTAATTTTGATGAAGGTAATTGACTAGTTTGTAGAAAAAAGTGAAAGCCAACACATGAAGAATAATGTACTTCAAATCCTACACCAGGGTATGAAATATTTAATACTACTAATACATATCATATTCAAAATTTTATTCTAATTAACTATTAATACAAGTATTTTTAGTTTCAAACTACAAATCCTTATTTGAAGCTTTAGTCATCAATTTTTGGAAGAAAAGACAATAAACTATAGAAAAATATTGATATCTCAACATAACAAAAACCACCATATTGTGTTGTAGAGTTCAGTGCGAAAGAAAACCTTAGAAACATTGCGACTCCCAAAGACCCCAAAGGAGGAATTTTAATTATCCACCCAAAGAGCAAACATGAATAGTGATGAATTAAAAAGATAAATGTTTAGTTAAATACAATTGGAAAATATTTGACATATAAATATTTGGTTTGACAAATACTTGCATACTACTTGCAAAAATTATGACACTTGTATAACATTCAGAACCATGGATCACATATATTGGTTTACTTTATATTTTCAAAAGGAAAAGATTATGTAAGTGTTGCAACCTATATACACCAAAAATGGGATGCAGCAACCAGAATTGTCAAATAAACCAATTAATTATGTGGATTGTTCTCAACAAAAATACTACTCATGAGAAAAAAGTTATTGTTTATAAAAATAGATTTAAGAACTTAATTTTTTTTTAATAATGCATGATAGATTGTGCAACTTTTGTAAAGCGTTTTATGATATATCAAATGATGTGAAGACTAAATGAGAAAATGATTTGTATGAAGACGAAGAGGTGCAACAAAGAGGAGCTAATATTGTGTATGAAACTGTCGTAAACATCAAATATGGGTGGAAAATAGATCTTGAAACACAAAAGTTCCTCAAAGATTTTTTGGACACTGGGAATTATGCTTGATCGTTGTATTTTTATTGATTTGTACAAATATAATGTAGTGTATTAAACACTGATGATTGCTTAAGTTTCAGTAGAAATGATCAACCGTATAAAACTTGTTATTTTATATTGCATTTTAATTCTACAATCTACTGAATATTTTGTTTTACAAATATCTGCTTGAAAAATATCTAACAGTTAAGTAAGATTCTTAAAAATTTATTGAATTTTTTTTAACTTTGAGGATTTGATTATAATTTCAGTATGCATGATTGTCTGGTTAACATTTGATCTTCTTATTACACTTCCTTTGAATAATTTACTAAATATTTCAATTAGCAACTATTTGACATCAAAATATCTGATTATTAAGTAAAATCTTAAATGATTTAATGAACAGTCATATTTTTTCATCCTCACCTTCCCATGTCTGAATTGCTCATTCGCAATTCCCTTGTTTTTTCCTTTTTCAACTAATTCCCTCCAACCCTAGTTTTTCATATGTCCTTCTGCCACTCGACCCTCCTGACCCTTCAGTCAACCCTCTCGCATCTTCCCATTTGCCTCCTCTGCTTCCGCTTTCTTGTTCTATCCCTTTTCTACCTTATATCTCGTCTAGTCAAGAAGTTTCTTTTGCTACCATCAATGACAAAGAAGCTTTTTGGAGTTCTCTTTTCAAGAAACAACCTAATAATACTAGAACATACATCCCCAACGAGCTCAACCTTTTGTATACTGATGGAGGAGCTCTTATCTTATCACAAGATGTTATTAGTTAAAGTGAAAAATATTGGGATAATCACTTAGTAAGGTTCTTCCTTGACAAGAATCGGTCATACACTATTGTAGTGAAGTATCTAAAGTTAGTGCGGAGAGGGTTAGATGGAAATAAAATGAAGTATATTGGTATGCTTTTTTTTTATGGTCAGAACAATAGAAGGAAGATCCTTAACGCGGAACCATTATCATCAGAGGTAAAGTTTCATCATCACTACTTAGAACCCTACTATTGACTGTGCCAAGGGAAATAATTAAGTCCATTCCCCTATTACTTCACTTCAGTAAAATTCCAATTGCCTCTTGGTCATTGTACCACATCGATTTGCTCGAAAATCATATTAGGAAAGTCAATTGTTTTGACGAATCCATAGAGAATCTAGAAAGATTTGAGCTTGCAAAAGTTTTAACTGAGGTACACCAACAAAACTGTTGCCAAATCAAATCTCTATCCAGTTGTAATGACATTAATTTTGACTAACATTATTTAGGACATTTAATTAGATAAATTAAATGAAATAATGTAGATGGTCAAGGGATTGGGATTCGTAAATGAATAAGGGGGTCGTACCTTAATGAATGTATAAGCAAAAGAGAATTAAAGATAAGTAAGTAGAAGGAATATGGTAAGGGCAAAATAAGAATAACCTTTGTTCTTATACCCTAAACCCTTCTATCCTTCATTTCTTATTCATTCAACATTCACAAACAAAACAAAAACACTAGTGAGCTCGGTCGGCCACCATTAAAGAGATTCAAGGAGAAGTGTAATGACTTGCCTTTTTGGACGGTTTAAATCGACGATAAACCACACACGTCAGACTCAAACTATTCAAAATGGCAGATTGTTATGGCGTAAATAAGAAAAAGCAGAGAAAGAAAGAAAATAAAATACAGAATCTCACAGTGGAATGACAAAATATAATAATCAAATAAACAGTTCATGAAGTTGTTTTACAAATAACATTTGATTACACTTTTACAATAAAGAATTAGAGTACATACAACAGTAATAAATAAGTAATGCAGCGGAACAACATGATGCAGTGGAAATGATAGAATAAATAGTAATAGTACTAAATCTTTGTCTTCATCCTCCAAGAGCAGTCTACGATACACTAAAAAGCTCAGACTAACCCAAGCGAATTGCAAAGACAAAACACTCGAGTCAGAACTAAAAGATCTTATGTAAGTTAAATCAACAGTAAATAAATACGAGTGTAACGGTGTCAGAGACGTTTACGAGTTTTGACATCTTTTATCCAGTGTCACGTGAGTGCAATAACTTAAGAGAATGTTCGGGATTTCCATCTCTTAAGGATCCGTTAAACTATCTACATACATTGTACAATATGCTAATATAATAGTGTCTACAAGTAAAGTATTAAAATAGCGTTAAGGCGTTACCCATACAAGTAAAGTACTGAGAACCAAAGGAAATAATTAAGTCCATTCCCCTATTACTTCACTTCAGTAAAGTATTAATAATTTACTATAGTTTAATAATTAATAATCAATATTTATTGATTAATTTACTATTTAGTAATATATTAGTAATTAATAATAATTATTACTAATTAATAATATATACATGATAACTAGTATTTAGCTAGTTATTTAAAATTTTACAATTTTCTAAAATAAATTTAAATATAGTGAAAATAAGGGATACATCTGTAGAATCAAACTTAATACACAAAACATCCTCCCCAAAAAATAGATATAAATTACATACCTATTTTCAAACACTGCAATTTTCTTCCCTAAAATACCCCTCTGCTCCATTGCTGAACGTTGATTCTTCGTATATGGATGTTATTCTCACATCAATAATTAAATTTTGCACCCCATTAATTATCAATCTTTAAAATGCAATAACTTTTTGTAGAAACGACGGATTAACAAACCGTTTCCACCGTTAAATTCAAAAATTCAAAAGTAAAAATTTATAATAAAAATTAATATTGTCATACACATCTAGATATTTTCTTTTACATAATGGTTTTTTTCCGTTTAACTATTTTTTTGGCTTGGCTCTTTGAATTTTTTGGCTCCGCTCCTTAAAATTTTTGGCTCCGTTCCTCTAAATTTTGGCTCCAATCCAAATCGCTCCGTTCCATTATTTTATATTCCTCTTCCCCCATTTTCGTCTTTACCATCTCCTCACCCATTCACTATTCCTTCGCCAGATCCACTTTCCTCAAATCGTCCATTACCCATTCTCTATTCCCACTCACCTATTTTATATTCCACTTCCCCCAAATTGTCCACCACCAAATCCACTTCCCCCAAATCCAGGTTTCAGCGATGGCTCCGAACATCCCAGCAATGTACGAAATGCAATTCGCCGTCTTAATTCACTCATAATATGTTAGGCTCCTTGGTTTTTTGTTGGTTTGGGATCGAGGACTGGTCATGGTGGAATGGCTTGTAATGGAGTTTGTGGTGATTGGATAGTTTCAGGTGTGGACAAATTGCAAAGAAGGAGGTGAATATCAGGAAATAAAAGAAGATGGAAAACCAGAAGAGTAGCAGTAATAAGAAGAAGAACACACAGGTAGAAAGAAAAGCCTGATTATCTTTTTATTAATTCTCATATACCCCTTTACATGCTTTTATCTTCATATATATTATATATACATTAATCATAAAGGCTTAATCAGACTAGCATTACTAGTGACAACTTATCAAAATATAACAGATTAGCTCCAAATTATATACGATCAAAAGCAACCATCTTTTCTAAGCTCTCCTAATCCTTCTCCTTTATTCCATATGGTCGAGGTGGATTGGGAAGTTCGTTGTTCACATTTGTTCGAGGAAATGACGCTTCAGCTTGATGCCGATCAAATGTTTGCTTATGACTTATTTCTAATTTTACAATTTAAATTTTATCACAATTTCAGCCTATCCATCTAGAACACTTTACCTTTCATTACTCACTCAAAACTATAAAAGTTAATATTCAAAACTAATTCTTAGAAGATTTAACATAATCGTTGTCAAATGGCCTATAAAACAACTATCAGTGTCAACAACTTATTACTGTTTGACAATGTTTGATATACAAAACTAGTATACATGCTGTATTAAGTAACATTGCCTTACTTTACTTTTTGTGTTAAACCACCTAATGACTTCAAAACATTACAAGTTCCTCATCTGAACTAAAATTTGTTGGAGAAGAAATAATAGGAAAATACTGTCTAATCATGGAAACGAATAAGGTAATTTTCTGAGATAGTTAACAAGCTTATAAATTTCTATGTTGACAGGCACGGCAATAGTAGAATCAGCATTCTTAACCGCACTGGTTTTCTTCGGGCTTACACTGTACACATTTTGGGCAGCCAAGAGAGGCTATGACTTCAACTTCCTTGGCCCTTTCTTGTTCGCCGCTGTTATTGTGCTCATGTTTTACTCTATCATCCAGGTAAACTAACTTTTCTTTTATATACTTACATGCATATAGAAACAAGCCTAGAACATCCTATATTTTTAGTTTCCTAGCTTAAATAATAACTCTTTTAGAGGACATTTAAGTAACTATAAACATTTTACAATAAATAAATTTCATAGTATATTATTTGATGACCTTGGTTGCATATTATGCATGTATGATATTTTAGCTTCCATTTAGGCAACTTAGTTAGTTAAGTTATCATATTGCATGATTGTTTCAAAGTGAAACATCATTAGATTTTGGGATGAACTTGTTTGTTATTTGTAATACAATATTTTTATAACTTGATCCTTCAGTATGGTTTCTTTGTGTTGTAACGACCCGGTATTTTCAACCATTCGCATACGCACATGTCGGACTTGAATTGTTCAAAATATCGTATTGTTAATTTAAAATTTGGCAAACTCAGCATATAAAGTACATAAATAAATAACAGAATCAAAGACACAGAGTAATACAATAATACACAACGAAATAAATAAATAAATAGTATTTCATGAAGCTACTATATAAACATCAGAGTTAGAAATAAAATACAACAGAATATCTCAAATGCAGTGAAGTCTCCAGTACAACAAATGACCTCTCTGAACAAACCAACTAGAAAAGCTGGAAGCTGAGTCGATAGTTGGATCTCCAAACGAAGCTCCTAACTCCAAAGGTGAGTCTCAAATGTTGTATCACTCGGTCTGACCCGAGCGTAAAGCAAAACACAAAACACTCGAGTCAAGATTAACATTCTTATATCAATAAATCCAACTTCGAGTGAAATATCAATTGAAATACAAGTAACTCAGAGCATGTTTGGGATAACCATCCTCTAAGGATCCATGGAACTCTTTACAGTATAGAAATATACACTATAACACCATGGTCATTTCACTTTAATTCATACTTCAAAACCCAAATATCATTTCTTTTCAATATATCTATTTTCCAAAATAGTTTATATAGGTTAAATAATTTATAAAGTAAAGTATTTATAATTTCCCCAAATCTCGCAAATCGATTCAAATCAACTCAAATTCCAAATTCAAATTTATTCAAAGCTCAATTCATCAATTCAATTCAGTTCTCAATAGGCCATTTAAATTGCAGCATATTTCAAAGCTTTAATATTCAACATTTTCAAAGTTAAATTTAACAGTTTCATATAGCTCTTGATTTAATTTCATTATTATTTAATCAGGGAATATTCGCTTAATAAATTCAATATCATTTAACTATCCTGAAATTACATTTTTACTAAATATTTCCTTAAATTTATTTAAACAAGAAATATTTATTAAGTTACTTAAATCAAACCTAAGTTAAAAATCATATCTTAAATCTCAATTTCAATAAGTTTCAAATCGGTTTAATTAAATAAAATTATCTTCCCAACCTTAACTTATTCAAATTATTACCGAAATCTATTTTGAAACATAAATTTAAATACTTAACCATATTATATGTATTAAATCAATCTTAATTAAATTAAATATTATTATTAAATCTATATATATATATATATATATCATTACCATTTATATATAATAATTTAAGAATCAACATTTATTAAAACCATATATTTCTTCCCAAATCCATAGAATTTATTTTCAAAATATTTATATATATGGACCAACGGTGTCTGTATATACATCTATCATATGGTTAAGTGATACGAATATTTATCATTTCAATCCGTAATTTATATATATACAGGTAGATATCATTTTAACCCGTAATCCCAATTTCAATTCAAATGAAAATCGTTTGGGTTTATCATTTCAACCCATAACGATTTTCTCATATTCTAAAGTCCGTTTGGGTATGTATCATTTCAACCCATAGTGAATTCTATACTAACAGGGAACTTGTAGAGTGATAATAGATAATATAAAATACAACAACAGGCATATATCATCAATAACAATATAATATAAACAATGGAATATGGTGTCATATCCCACAGATGAACAATTTCAGATAATAGCATATATAACAATTTAATTAAATACAGCAGCATATTTCAATTGTCGTTTCAATTGAAATCAAATTTAATAAATATAAGAACGTTAATCGTGAGTGATTGCTCACCTTTCGAGGCTAGAGGAGAATTTGACAAAGAAATTGAGTTACGAAATCCAAAGCAACGTTAGATGGACACGATTTGATGAAGAAAATAGCACTACAAGAAAATACCTTTTTATAGCGTTTAAAAAATGCTGTAAAAGGATACGATGGCGTTTTTATAAACGCTGTATATCAACAAGTTGTAATATGTCAGGGATCTATAATAGCAACCTCAGAATCGCTATAAAAAACATGCTATAAATGACGCTACTTATAGCGTTTCTGAATGGCTATTAAATGGATGATTCATGACATACAAGTACCTTTTTATAGCGTTTTGGTGCTTGCTATAGAACTTTTACGCAGAGTTATGGTTTATGATGCTAATATTTATGACGTCATTTATTTGCTATTTATAGCAATTGTAAACGCTGTAGATATATCATTACCTGATTATTATAGCAATTATAAATGCTATAGAAATATCATTGCCTGATTATTATAGCAACTATAAATGTTGTAAAAACGCCATAGAATGTTTACTTTAGTCTTTCATAGCATTATTTACTTGCCATGAAAACTGTTTAATCGTTGCAGAATATTTTTATTGCACTAGCATAATGCTATAATATGTATAGCCATGACAATTTTTTTTCCTAGCATTAAAATAAAAAGGATGTAATATATGGTATTTCACACAGTATTAACAATTAAGCATAAAAAAATATATATGAACAAAAGCATTTCATGCACAATATTAAGCATATAAATATTAGTAACAATTCAAACAATCGTAGCTAACCAAAAAAATACATAATAAAAGTAACAATCCATACAACCATAGCTAACCAAAACGATACATAGTAAAAGTAAAGATGTAAGAACATCGACCCAAAATACATTTGAAGGAGAATGAGTGCGACAACATATTTTTTCATGCCTTCCACCATAGCGTAAACCCAGAGCATCATACACCACCTGTCAAAAAGCACATACGTCTATTAGTCATAAAAAGTAAACATAAATTATCATGAATACCAAAATATGGAAGAAAATATGTGCGGCAAACAAAGAAAATACTCAAAATTAACAGCTAAATCATTCTATGCGCTGATTTTACGTAAACAACAACTGTATACCCTTGTTGTTCTTGCTGTTTACGGTCCCAGATTTCAAACAACTTTTGGTTTGGGACTTACTGTAAGCATAGTAGTATCACTATTATGCAAAAATTGTCCCTGACATAGTAGTTTGGAGCACTGAACACCGCATGTATAATTAACCCTGTACTATTATGCAAAAATTGTTGCCATATCACTATAAAAGTAATAGTAGTTTGGAACACTGAACACCACACGTTCTTTCTTACACAATAAAGTACTTGGTTATGGGTTTATTCAAAAATGTTACTATCAAACTCAGAAGTTTTTAAGTACTGGTAATTATTTAGTTTATTATTGAATGAAAATCTGGTTAATGTAAACAGTAAAAAATACTAGATGCATCTTTACATGAGATTGGTATCCATTATAGCAGATGTGCATGTGGTCAGTGGGCATGTTCCCAGAGAATTAAATCATGCAGCAAAGTTGATAAACATATGCGGCTAATAAATTAATACAAGCACACCCAATCGTTTATAGACAGGAACGAATGTGTAAAGTACCTGTAGTAGTCGAAGGAGCACAATTTTGAGATAAAAGAAATAGGTCAGGGAAAGCTGGCACAAAGGAAGAAGGTAGAAGCAAGTCGGTAACCATGTACTGCAGTCTACGGGCAGTAATTTTTAGGATGAATACCGAGATTAAACAAGTTGAAAATTGTTAGTGATTTATAACTTATAAACCTTCTTTGGTTACAAATAATTGTGAACAGTCAATAGATGCAACCAGCAAAATGGTTAAGAGGTGTAGGTTTAATTACCAAATGACGACAGTCATCATCGTGAATATCAGTAAGCCTTCTCCCTGTCCTATGTAATGTTCAGGTAGCGGGTCACAAATCTACAACAACTCTTCCCCAAATTAAATAATCTGCAGACATACAACCACTATTATGGACTGATAGTTGGAAGGAAATGTGGGTGATAATCATGGTTGAAATATTACAGGACATGGAAACAGACAAAAATATGTATGCATAAACCAGTAGTTCCTAAAACAATATATTGATGCTCTGTTTAGAGGACAAATAACATATGACCATAAACAGAAGAAAACAGACAATTAACGTAGAAGGATCTAGTTGATATGTGGAGGACATACCCCAATAAAGACTATAGTCCTATAGTTGTAAGGGTTACCGCCAGTTACAGCCATAGTAGTAGTTCAGTCATATAGGTATCCTATTATAAACCATAAATGTTAGTGCAACCGAAAAATCGAGTAACACATATAATCAAACACATTGTCAGCTACCAAATAATGGCATCGGTGGGGAAAAAAGGTTATACACATACATGTAGTTGGAACCAAAGCTCACACACAGGGAGGGAACCAAAATTGAGGCAACTCACCAATAATCCACCAATTAGCAGTGTTATGTCCAGTTAACATACGTCAACAGCCAAACATACGTAGGAAAGAATATGTGGCCAAATTGGGCTATGTTTGAATAAATATACTAGCTCGGCTATAAGATTATCATACACATCAACAACCAAACATACGTAGGAAAGGATACCTAAGTTTGAATAAATATACTAGCTCGACTTTAAGATTATCATGTATAAACTATGTATGTACAACTTACACTGTAGCCCACAACAAATTTCTAGAAACACTTTTATCATTTGTATTGAAAATGCTTCAAGGTGAAGATAACATTTGACATAGAACACTAATTTAGTTCTGCCAGTTGTAGGAATTATAACTGGTTTATATATCATTTGAATTCAACTCCAATGTTGTCAACTGTGTTGTCCAAAATTTGGTTAACAGAATTTGGTTAACAACCCTTAACTAGACGACGATTAAAACATCTCCAATGTTGTCAACTGTTTTGTCCAAAATATATTAGATTAGAATGACAACAGGACAACAATGTGTAAATGTCGCTATTTGCAAGTACGTAAAGTACACCAGGTATAGATGTAAAATTTTAACTAGTTATTTGCGCGTTCATGCCAAGCTGGATGTACAGAGCAGATACTGTACATGCACAAAGATGTTTTTTGTTACTGATCATCGGATGCAATATGAATCATTCACAGTTTGAATTTCTGACGTATTTGCATAGAAAAATTAACTAATTTTATAACGAAAACATAAGTCAGATTACGTACACAGATATATAATCATCATGGAACTTAAAGTGGAGTCATGTATAGATTGGTCTTCATGCGAGTTTTGCATTTTGAGTCTTTCTTTTCTTGTCCATATTCTCGTGAAGTTAACATTTCATCAGAATAGATGTACGGATATAAATATTATTGACCAAATAAAATATTCGATAAACATAGAACTATAGTGGAGACATAAAATATTTGTTATCACAATCTCTGTGAACCATCGATATGATAAATGACACAAATATTAAAAATTATATAGTTGCACATGATATAACAAGCAGTAATTCTAACTTGATAAGCACTCATGAAACCTTAATGCACTTCTAAGTAGTTGGTATAGCTCGGGTACTTTTAGTTTGATGTAATTGGAGACTTTTCCAGCATGTTTATTTATATAGCCACACCCAAATACTACTAAGTGGTTTTCCATTTTTAGTGATGATGGAAAGAAGGTACCAAAACAACTTTAAAATCAACGTTATAAAACTTGGAAGAAGAAAGAAACAAGTCAAACCTGTCATTTTGTCCTGCAATCCAAGCATACAGCAAAGATCTGCAATTTGACGATGTCTAGGGACGGTTGGGATTAATTTCCAAATCTTTTCTTCATCAAACTCGAAAGAAATTCTAAAAGTAGCCAAAATATGTGGAAATGCATGTACTTCCAAATAATTTCCACCATTTCCATTGATGTCAAGACCATCCAACTTCAACCTCTATTCACTGGCAACGACCTTTGCTTGATCTATAATATCAGTAATTAAATAGCAAGGTTACACATCCGAATATTTTGTAACTATGTTGCAGTAATATCACAATATTTGCAGCTTGAGGAATGACAAAAAAATTGTAAACTTAGTTAATTTTTATATCCTTTAATTAATTTTTATAAAACTCACTTAATTAACTTAATCGAATATTTATAAGACTTAGTTTATAAATAAGTTTTGTTTGAACAATTTCACAAAAATGAAGTCCACTGTGCTATTCTTTGTGTTTTTTGATGAAAATATATACAACTACACAAACTAACGACAACTAGTTACCAAAGACTAGATAGTTCAGAATATATCTATTAGTTTGATTTCCTAACACATGGACACAAAATATTTCAATTCATATGCTTAATTTGACTACACACTATATCTATACGCATATTTATTAGCCAGACAATATGTTATTTTTATTTTTGAAATGATAATTGAGAATCGAGTATCATGGCTGAAACTAACATCACTCTTTTAACATTACTTATGTGTAAGACCGTATGTCTTGCCATTATCACACGGTTGATTAGTACCTTGAACCATTCCTTTAATAGGTTAAAATTTTATAGTACAAACATTGCCATGGCATGCTTCCATAACCAGCAGGCATTGTAATATAACACAACAAACTACTGAATACTCACATCACCACCATCCATCCAAATCTTTATTCAAAGCTCCATTTTAAAAAATTAATACATGAAAACAAACCACAATCTGATTTAGAACTTAGACCCAACAATTGATAACAAGGGTCCAACCTAGTTATGTATTTAATATTTAAGATAGAAAAAGTATAATAATATGAAGTACAAGTTATTTATTTAGTTATGGTAAACAAATTCTTTAACAAATTTAAATTATATTTCCATCTACATAGTTAAGATATAAGTATATTTGATCTCTCTCTAACAATTTTGAAGTTGGGATTTCGCTTTTAATAGAACTTTAGATGGTATCAGAGTGTGCTGATAAATTACTAGAAAACAATGACCACTTTGAGTGGGAATTAAATTCAATAAGAAACATAGTTCTAAATCCTTGTATAACTTCCATACTAGCTCTTGAATAATAAATTTATTTGGATAACTCAAGCTCCACCCAAACACAAAATCAATTTGAGGATTTAATTGAATAGTCATGCTCATTTAGACAAGTTTGGGAGCTCTAAACAAGTTCATACGTAAAATCAATTATCAACCAATAATAAAAGGAATACTTAATTTGTCCACTAAACAGGCGAAGCAAAATCAAATGTGCAGTATATACCTAAAAGTTAAAAATATATATACCTACAAGTGGTTGAAGTTCACGGTAGTTGAGGAATCAAAGCACTATGTAGTGAAGCTGACGGATCAAAGCAGCGGCGAAGTTGAGCAATCAGAGCAGTAGCGAGCAGATTGAGGAATGGTGAACAGCAAAGTTGAAGACAATGAGCAGCGTTTGAGGAATGGCGGGAGTTGAGGAACAGGGAGCAGCGAAGTTGAGGACGGCAAGATTTAAGCCGAGGAACGACGGGATTTTGTTGTCTATTCATGCTGCTCGGAAGCCTTAGAAAAGTGGCAGACACTAGTGTTTCTTTGATAGTCAAATGTGGGAAAAGGGCATCATCTTGAGTCACAAATCCAATCTTGAGAAGTAAACATATAGTTATTGTAGTATAGGATACTGGTATTCAAAGGTGTTATATATTGCTTATATCTGCCAATGTAAATTGCCTTCTTTTAAAATAAGGAACAAAGTTCGTACATTTTAAACTCACGCGATTAATCAAAACAGTTTTGAATCAAAGACTACGTATCATCATTTGTCAGTTTATAATGCATTTATTTCTGACTCACAAAACACATGTAGCAGTAACAATCGGTGTACCTTAACCAATGCTCCAGTTTAATCACGTTCTGTCCGATCATTTGTTAGCCATAGCCTACATGCTTCCATTATCAACCTGAGGCACCTTTTATAACCTGTTGTACCTTAATCAAGACCTGCATGCACTCTCTCGATCTTCACTTGTGGGCACTTCAATTGTGGGCACTTTAGCTTGTGCACTTTAGTATAACCAGCATGCACTTCATTTTTGACTGCATGCACTTCAGTTGTAGTTGTGGCCATAGCTTGTGCCTGTATGGACAGTAAAATATAACCTAAATTATGTTGTCACACCTTTATAGCCAACCAATGTTTGTTTAGAACTTCAAAAAGCAATACTATGCATTTATAGAACCTGTGATGTTGTTGCATTCTGTAAATCCTACAACCTGTGATGTTGTTGCATATGCACATAACATTTACATTTATATTGAACAAAGAATATACGTGTATATATATAATTGAATGAACGATTGCTAACCTTGATACCATTATATGTAGGATGTGAGTAAAATAGGCATATCTGGTTTAAAACAGGCAAAGCACAAAATATTGCATGGTGCAAAAGCATAGGTTAGCAATACTATGCATTTATAGAAGTTATAGTTGGAATAATTCAAATAGAAAGTATAAGGGTATAGTGTTAAATGACATGCCCATTTAATAAATTATTTTTGGATTTGTAACTACTATTCTCTTTAAAAATTTCTAGATTTTTAACTATCTATAACAATTATGTACTAGTTATCTATAACAATTCAATAACTACCATTGAAATTAAAAAAGTAAGTGACGAAGTTCCATAAAGTATCATTTTCTTGTGAGAACAAGTTGCATATACATCATTTTATATTTCATTTAGGGATGACTTGAAACCAAATTAAAACACCACTGAATGAAAAACAAAAATTTAAGATTACCCCTTTTAAATTTTATATAATTATAGAGGGAACTGTAATAAACAAATCAATAACTGCCATCATCATGACCATCGAATTGAAATCAAATTGAAATTAATCTTACTAATCATCATTAACGTGGAATCAAGCAGCAACTATCAGTTATCTTGAAGTTCATATCATATATAAAAATGTTTATAAATTAAGAATACAAATAATATCTTCTGAATATGTCTCTACTTACACCCCACCCTGCCCCATCCCTCCCTCGGATATAATGCTTATCATGATGATTAATTTTACTGACAAAGAAGGAAAAATAACATAAATTACAAAATTGTTTTCCCATCAATGTACAAATCTAATATGTTTTTATTTCCCTTTATGTAATAGCGGTGGGATGGTGTTCGTGTCGGGTGGTGCTGGTGGGGAGATATTAGATTTTGCAATCCATATGCCAGCATCAATAAAAAATATACTGTACTAAAATATCAACAATACTAAAGAACATCCTAAACTAAAGAAGCTACATACACAATATCAAATTAACTTGCCTAGCATGGTAGGAAAATGCAGCTACTAGCAAAAAGAAAGGAAAAACAATAGTTATAATTATAACATAAATAACTCAAAGAACAAAAATTCAATAAACTACCAAATTTTCATGTCAGCACCTAAGTTTCAGCATTACCGAACAATTCAATAAATAACTCACAACATTTTTATAAACTAAAAAGCTACTAGTGCCACTTAATACAACAAATTCATGTAAAGTAGTTCACGTATTGGTGGTTTTTGCTGACAAAAATAGGAGAAATTTTGTATAATCGTGCTAAAGCTTCGAAAAATATACCTAAAGCCAAGTTCACAAGTTGGAATCGCGCTTCAGCTGCCTTGAAGAATCGTGCTTTAGCTTGGTTAACAAATCGCGAAGTTGGAATCGAGCTTGTTTGGCGAAATGCGCTTCAGCTGCCTTGAAGAATCGTAAAGTCGTGCTTGGTCGTTGCGGAATCGTGCTTAAACACCTTGAAGAATCACTCAGAATCGATTGGAATTGAGCCTTGATGAAGAGAGGGTTGTGAAGCTTTCAGATTAAAGAAGGATTTTTATTGAAGAGAGTGAAGAAGAGAATCGTGAGTGAAGAGGTCGATAATGGAAGTGAATGTGAAAATAGGTAATTTGGTAGCACAGGAAAATAAGGAAGAGGGAAACAATTGGACCGCCAAATTAATTTCTCTTAGATAAATAATTGCGGTAAAACAAGCTAGCTTTTAACCTAGATAACCACTAACTACAAAACTATAGAAAGTCAAGTTTCCATGCAATCCTCACTTGCTATTAATATAACATTTTCTTGTAGTGTAGGCATGACGGACAAAGCTGATAAATGGCAAATTGAATTCAAATCAGAACTGGATCGATGAAGATAAATGGTATAAGTGAATATATATATATATAACTATATATATATATATAACTATATAGATATATAAAATCATAATTTAAATTCAAACACATTTTAAACTTAAATATATATGTATTTAAAAATCATCATTTTAAATTAGAGAACATATACCAAAAATCATTATATATATACACGTAGTATATATTTTTATGAAATAAATACTTATGTAGATATACAAACATAATATATATATATATATATATTTATACCTTTAAACAACAGACCAGCAATTTAATAAGATATTACGTATAATATATATATATTTTTTATAATAAAGTACACTAATCATGATAAATACTAATATATATAACTGTAAAACTGAGAACATATATATACCTTTTAAGTTAAAGCTTAGCAGACATGTTCTGAATACCATCCTATACAACATAACAACCTTATATATCTATGTATATATGGTTTGAAATCAATAGTTATGCAGACACAACATAAGATAAAACTTGCATAAGCTTTAATCATATTATACATATACTTTTCGAACATATATCTAGATATTAAACAATGCAAACTATAGTTAAAATCAAATATCTGAAATCCAGTCTTATATAACAACATATATAAACTTATACTACAAAAATGAATACTTACATACTTACACATAAACAGTATAGTATAAAACAAACGACTGACTTCCTGTACATATACATACTAACCTATATGCAAACTACAAAACAAAACGACGATCTAGTATATATATAGTACCTGTTATCTAAAATATGTATATATCAATATATATATATACTGTAAGTTTCTATAAAAATATATATTAGCAAAACAATACTTATAAACAAAATAACAAACAATATATAACTTAACATATTATAACTGCAATATAAATGCATAGTCAAACCAACATATAAATGCAAATCTGGCCTAGAATATAAACTTGCAAACTAGCATATATAAATAACTTCCTTTACAACACAGTACACTATAAATATAAATATATATATATATATACTATATATAGTATAACATATATATACAATAATATAAATCTCACCAACCTGATAATAAAGTATACATATAAGCCATTATATATAGAGGCACGGTAGTGGCTATCGGCAAGGAGGAGCACGAGGTTCGGAGCGAGACTCGGGCGGGCAGGCGGAGGAAAAACGGTGCTGGAAGGCAAGGCTCGTCGGTAGGAAGGTGGTGGTGGGCGTCGGTTGGAAGGGCAGTGGATGATGGAAAATGAGGCGAGTTGAGGTGCTTGTGGTTACGCGGAGGAGAGAGTGGGTCGGGGAAAGTTGGACGTGGCTTGGCTTGCGGTGGTTCGGTGGCCTCGGTCGGTGGAGGCAGTGGTGGCCGAAGTGACTGCGCTTCGCTTCCAGGTGGCGGGATTTGGAGCAGTTCGGGTGTCCGGGGTTGCTGCATCGGAAGGTGAGGCCGTGGAGCAGTTCGATCGGGTAGCGGCGAAGGCGGTGGTAGGGAAAGAAAAGAAAAATGGAGGTGGGAGGAAGAAAATGAAGAAGGGAGAGGGTAGTGAAAAATGCATATCTAAATAGGCTACTGGATATTTTATATTAGTGGAGTAAAAGGTAGAGCGAGGCAGAGTAACGTACCAAAATAATGGTAACGGTTGAATTCCCTTGATTTCAGCTTAAAAACTATTTACTGCAATTGATTATTAGCTTGAACTGCACGGTAAAGATTTGAAAAGGACTAGGAAGTTAAAAGTCACAATTTATGGTGCCGTTACAACGAACATTTTTATTATTTCCGTCGCGTACCGGACCTCAAAATACAGAAATAAATATACCGTAGAGATCAGCACGACGAGACGATCAAAACGGTATATGGATATCTATGGTACGATCATCCGATCAAAAGTCGATAATCGGTACTGAAAATGCTGCTATTTTGTCAGAAATAAGATAAACGGAGCAATAGCAGTCCAAATTTGGAAAAACGAAAGATGACGTTTCCCTCAGAAGATGATTTAGAAATTTATTGTATAAAAATATTCAAGTTTTGGAAAACATTTAATTACCACCAATATTTAACTGATTTAAATTGAAATAAAATTACACAATAAAATAAACTTCCATAAAATTAATTGAAAATTTACCGATTGCTATGTTTAAATAGACGTATTCCAAATAATAAATTTTTAATTTCAAATTTTATTGTTTAAAATTTCACAAAATTTCAATTAATTAAATAAATAAAATCACTAAAATTTTGGGTCGTTACACTCTCCCCCACTCAAAACTTTTCGTCCCCGAAAAGGAAGGAGGTAGGAGAATAGTACAACCAGAAATAGAAGTAGATTGAAAGTCAAGATTAAACAATTAATTTGAGACTATATAAAATTTTACTTGAAATATTCATTTGAAAACTTCATTTGAGATTCACTTTTCTTTAACACTTTAATATTTTTTTTCAAACCCATTTGTAAAATTTTCTTGCTTCCTTTATAAATACAATCTATATGTTTAAATAACACCTTTATAAATATATGTAAACTATTTGAAAACAATTATTTACATTCTTAGTTATATTTACAAAGAAGCTATTGAAAACATTAAATCTATGATTCATAAATTTATTAATTTATCTCAAGATACTTTCCAAACATTATTAATAAATCAATAATTATTTCTTTAAATATGTTTTAATTTAATTAATAACTTCTAAAATATTTATAACACTAAAATTTTCTATCAAACTAGGTAGTATATAAATAAACAATATTTAAAAAGGATATAGTCAACAAGGAAAAGAAGGAGGATTTGGAAAATAGAATATAGGTGAATAAATAAAGCTGAGCAAATAAGGTAATTCAAAAGAATAGTATCGGGCATGAATAATTAATTCAAACCATTAGAATTTCAATTTCAAATATTAATACAAAATTTCTTAGTTGAAAAATACTTCTATAATAAAGTACCTTTAAAATAAAATACTTTTATAACAAAACACTTTTATATCGAAACAAACTTTCCTTTTGAAAATACTTTTATAACTCGATGTCTCAACAAGTTTATCCTCGTTCCTGCAAACTCTGGCAGTGCGTTGATCAGGCGCAAAGCTAGAATTCTCCTGGTACTTAGTAGACTTGTTTCAACACCCAGTGAAAATACTGGAAAACTTTTAAAAACAGATATGGAAAGTACAATCCAAAAAAAACAAAACATGTCGATCATGGATCGCGGATACACAATGGTTACGCCTGGATCACCCAGGAAACATCCATACCCGTAGGTCGCCCCCAACCTTGCGATTACGCCATGAAGACTGGTAGTACTGCAGATACACAATGGTTACGCCTGGATTCCCCAGGAAACATCCGTACCCTAGGCTCTCGCAGCCCCTGCTGATTACGCTACCAAGCAACCCAATAGATCGCAGATACACAATGGTTACGCCTGGATCTCCCAGGAAACATCCGTACCCATAGGCCGCCCCCAACCCTACGATTACGCTATGAAGACGCGCTCGTAAGACCATGGAGATTGCCATGGAATTCGATGGAAACTCGAGTATCATATCCGGAAAACCAAAAATCAGAGAAATATCGATAGAATGAATCCACAATGTGGCCACAAAGCGAATAACAAGCAGAAGGCACTTTCCATATCTTTACTTCGAAAATATGTATCATATAGTACCTTTTCAAATCACTTTCAAATATCATACTTATATAAAGTCCATTATATATAAGATTTCATTTTCAAATCAAATACTTTCCAAAATCAATAGTATATCAAATCACACTTATATAGACTTCAATTATATAAGATTTGACTTTTCAAATTGAGTACCTTTTCAAATCCATAGTTTTCGAATCAACATCATACTTATACAAACCAATTTTTATATAAGTTCGATTACTCCCAAATCAAGTATTTAGTAACACAAGGTTCTCAAATTTCAATTTGTTTCAATATCAGTTCAGTTTCAAAATCATATACAATTTCACCAAATTATTTCTTCTCAAATTAAATATCTTCAGTTTCAAAGTTTCCAAAATAATAAATTTAGAAAATAATCCAAGTTTCTAAATCAATATAATTTAAGTCAAACAATTCGTTTCCAAAATCAATGGTTTTAAAAATCATCTTATATTTACATAAGGTCCATCTTATATCAGGGTCAAAAAATTTCAAAAATAAATTTCGATGTATGAAGAGCCATATGGGATTGAATATCTTTGCTTTCTAAAAGAAAATTTCCAATTTAAACTACAAAGATATCTAACCCGACAACTTTCAATTTCAGCGTCAAAATATATCAATGATATTAGTAAGATGTACATACGTCATCATTTCGCAAAATCACATTTGATCGCTCGCTCGATCACACAAGTTCGCTTTCGAACTAGTATTGTCCATTCGACTTCCCTAATGCAGATTTCGATATGGTTTCTCGACTAGAAGCCATCAGTCTCCTTGCATAGCCAAATACTATGATAGAGAATTCTAGAATCGAGCCCAAAATCCATATCAAATATTCGCCATCAAGAATCAAATGAAAAATCCTAACATGAAATGGTGTAATTCACCTCGAATTTGTGTACTCAAACCTGGATCAAATTAATTATGCGAATAAAACATCATACGTACAACTTATGTATTAATTCCAACTTGTTAAATATATAGTTTCATAAAGATGTTACTAAGTTAAAACATTTAAACTAAATTTTATTCAAAATATTTTGAAGACCAAATTCTTTTCAAAACATTTCAAATCTAAATTTCATATTAAAAAAATTTAAAATAGCCTTATTCATTTACTTTACAAAACAGTTTCAACTAATTTAAATCATATTACTACATACTTTAAACATACATACCAAACTTATATACTTTATACTTTTCAAAATTACTTGGCTTTGAAAAGTTAACCTTGATTTGGAAGTGCTCGAACCTTCAAAATAGTCGAAGAAATCGTATTTCAATCCAAGAGTTGGAATTCACCAACAAATCCGTAAATCAATTCCAAAAGATAGGTTTATATCAAATCAGATCCAGAACTCAAGGACTGAACACCGGCTTACTTCAAATCATTTCAAATATATATATACATATATCTTTCGAATATCAAATCTTACTTCGGAATTTGAAATCAAAATGGTTTCACAAAATCACTCACATAGCAAAGCTACTGAAGTAGCCTATTCACCACTCTGAAACTCGAAAATCAATGTCGATGATGCGTGCACTCATCACCGAAATATTCTCCAGCGACAAAAGTGAGTTCTGGACTTCTATTTTCTTGAAAACTTATTTGAAATTTCTTCGAAATCATTGAAACTCATTTGAAGTCATTTGAAACATTTCTTATTCGAAAAATACTTTCAAATCGTATTATTATATATTTCAAAATCTTAAAACCAATTTCAAAATGCCGGGTTCAATCTCTTAAATTTCAAATTCAGCTCTTCAGTTATAAATCATTTTTATATAAATCAAATTTCTGATATAATTTTTTCAAAATTACAAATCCTTTCGAAACCTCAAATTTTCATTTAAAAAGGGTATATAATCTTTATCGAAAATATTTTCACTTTTATATATAGAATATAATCATACTTATCAAAATAATAATTTCGATATATAAACAATTTCTAAAATACAACCAAGCCCGATTTTTCAAAGGATGATTCAAGAATGAATTTCAAAACAAAGATAGAGATTCAAATTAGAGGAACTCTAATCAAATAGAATTTCTGATTCGAAGATAGGCTTGAACGAAGATGAGATAATTAAATTTCAAAATAGAAGATGGATATACTTATATAAATCGCGGGCGACCTTAAACGGGTCAACCGTGACTTCAGGAACAAGATCGATGCAGAATTCCAAGAAAAATCAACATTCGATCGCAAGAGATAGCGGCATCTAAACCAAAGGTATAGAAACCTCCGGTGAATCAATGCCAATTGTGAAGGAGTTTCACCCTTTTACAAATCTTATAGTGGAGTTATGGAATACTCCAAAATCAAAAGAATACCAATAGGGAGAGACAAGAATGGATTTTGGGACCGCAGGGATGTTCCAAAATTCAAAGGAAATTGAGTCAAAAGGAGGAGACTCAAGCTCGAACGAAAGTGATTCTGTAAATAAATTTTCCATATATGCTAAGTTTTGCCTAGAGCCAAAGCTCTGATACCAACTGTAACGACCCGGTATTTTCAACCATTCGCATCCGCACATGTCGGACTTGAATTGTTCAAAATATCATATTATTAATTTAAAATTTGGCAAACTCAACATATAAAGTAAATAAATAAATCACAGAATCACAGACACAGAGTAATACAATAATACGCAGCGGAATAAATAAATAGTAGTTCATGAAGCTACTATATAAACATCAGAGTTAGAAATAAAATACAACAGAATATCTCAAATGCAGTGAAGTCTCCAGTACAATAGATGACCTCTCTGAACAAATCAACTAGAAAAGCTGGAAGCTGAGTCGATAGTTGGATCTCCAAACGAAGCTCCAAACTCCAAAGGTGAGTCTCAAATGCTGTATCACTCGGTCTGACCCGAGCGTAAAGCAAAACACAAAACACTCGAGTCAGGATTAACATTCTTATATCAATAAATCCAACTTCGAGTGAAATATCAATTGAAATACAAGTAACTCAGAGGATGTTTGGGATAACCATCCTCTAAGGATCCATGGAACTGTCTACAGTATAGAAATATACACTATAACACCGTGGTCATTTCACTTTAATTCATACTTCAAAACCCAAATATCATTTCTTTTCAATATATATATTTTCCAAAATAGTTTATATAGGTTAAATAATTTATAAAGTAAAGTATTTATAATTTCCCCAAATCTCGCAAATCGATTCAAATCAACTCAAATTCCAAATTCAAATTTATTCAAAGCTCAATTCAATTCAGTTCTCAATAGACCATTTAAATTTCAATATATTTCAAAGCTTTAATATCCAACATTTTCAAAGTTAAATTTAACAGTTTCATATAGCTCTTGATTTAATTTCATTATTATTTAATCAGAGAATATTCGCTTAATAAATTCAATATCATTTAACTATCCTGAAATTACATTTTTACTAAATATTTCCTTAAATTTATTTAAACAAGAAATATTTATTAAGGTACTTAAATCAAACCCAAGTTATAAATCATATCTTAAATCTCAATTTCAATAAGTTTCAAATCGGTTTATCTTCCCAACCTTAACTTATTCAAATTATTACCGAAATCTATTTTGAAACATAAATTTAAATACTTAACCATATTATATGTATTAAATCAATCTTAATTAAATTAAATATTATTATTAAATCTATATATATATATATATCATTACCATTTATATATAATAATTTAAGAATCAACATTTAGTAAAACCATATATTTCTTCCCAAATCCATAGAATTTATTTTCAAAATATTTATATATATGGACCAACGGTGTTTGTATATACATCTATCATATGGTTAAGTGATATGGATATTTATCATTTCAATCCGTAATTTATATATATACGGGTAGATATCATTTCAACCCGTAATCCCAATTTCAATTCAAATGAAAATCATTTGGGGTTATCATTTCAACCCATAACGATTTTCTCCTATTCTAAAGTCTGTTCGGGTATGTATCAATTCAACCCATAGTGAATTCTATACTAATAGGGAACTTGCAGAGTGATAACAGATAATATAAAATACAACAACAGGCATATATCATCAATAACAATATAATATAAACAACGGGATATGGTTTCATATCCCATAGGTGAACAATTTCAGATAATAGCATATATAACAATTTAAATAACTACAGCAGCATATTTCAATTGTCGTTTCAATTGAAATCAAATTTAATAAATATAAGAACGTTAATCGTGAGTGATTGCTCACCTTTCGAGGCTATAGGAGTATTTGACAAAGAAATTGAGTTACGAAATCCAAAGCAACGTTAGATGGACACGATTTGATGAAGAAAATAGGCATGACGGACAAAGCTGATAAATGGCAAATCGAATTCAAATCAGAACTGGATCGATGGTGATTAAGTGAATATATATATATATATATATAACTATATAGATATATAAAAATCATAATTTGAATTCAAACACATTTTAAACTTAAATATATATGTATTTAAAAATCATCGTTTTAAATTAGAGAACATATACCAAAAATCATTATATATATACACGTAGTATATATTTTTATGAAATAAATACTTATGTAGATATACAAACATAATATATATATATATATATATATATTTATATTTATACCTTTAAACAACAGACCAGCAATTTAATAAGATATTACGTATAATATATATATATATATTTTATAATAAAGTACACTAATCATGATAAATACTAATATATATAACTGTAAAACTGAGAACATATATATACCTTTTAAGTCAAAGCTTAGCAGACATGTTCTGAATACCATCCTATACAACATAACAACCTTATATATCTATGTATATATGGTTTGAAATCAATAGTTATGCAGACACAACATAAGATAAAACTTGCATAAGCTTTAATCATATTAAACATATACTTTTCGAACATATATCTAGATATTAAACAATGCAAACTATAGTTAAAATCAAATATCTGAAATCCAGTCTTATATAACAACATATATAAACTTATACTACAAAAATGAATACTTACATACTTACACATAAACAGCATAGTATAAAACAAACGACTGACTTCCTGTACATATACATACTAACCTATATGCAAACTACAAAACAAAACGACGATCTAGTATATATATAGTACCTGTTACCTAAAATATGTATATATCAAAATATATATATATATATATATACCATAAATTTCTATAAAAATATATATTAGCAAAACAATACTTATAAACAAAATAACAAACAATATATAACTTAACATATTATAACTGCAATATAAATGCATAGTCAAACCAACATATAAATGCAAATCTGGCCTAGAATATAAACTTGCAAACTAGCATATATAAATAACTTCCTTTACAACACAGTACACTATAAATATAAATATATATATATACTATATATAGTATAACATATATATACAATAATATAAATCTCACCAACCTGATAATAAAGTATACATATAAGCCATTATATATAGAGGCACGGTAGTGGCTATCGGCAAGGCGGAGCACGAGGTTCGGAGCGGGACTCGGGCGGGCAGGTGGAGGAAAAACGGCTCCTGGAAGGCAAGGCTCGTCGGTAGGAAGGTGGTGGTGGGCGTCGGTTGGAAGGGCAGTGGATGATGGAAAATGAGGCGAGTTGAGGTGCTTGTGGTTACGCGGAGGAGAGAGTGGGTCGGGGAAAGTTGGACGCGGCTTGGCTTGCGGTGGTTCGGTGGCCTCGGTCGGTGGAGGCAGTGGTGGCCGAAGTGGCTGCGCTTCGCTTCCAGGTGGCGGGATTTGGAGCAGTTCGGGTGTCCGGGGTTGCTGCGTCGAAAGGTGAGGCCGAGGAGCAGTTCGATCGGGTAGCGGTGAAGGCGGTGGTAGGGAAAGAAAAGAAAAATGGAGGTGGGAGGAAAAAAATGAAGAAGGGAGAGGGTAGTGAAAAATGCAGATCTAAATAGGCTACTGGATATTTTATATTAGTGGAGTAAAAGGTAGAGCGAGGTAGAGTAACGTACCAAAATAATGGTAACGGTTGAATTCCCTTGATTTCAGCTGAAAAACTATTTACTGCAATTGATTATTAGCTTGAACTGCACGGTAAAGATTTGAAAAGGACTAGGAATTTAAAAGTCACAATTTATGGTGCCGTTACAACGAACATTTTTATTGTTTCCGTCGCGTACCGGACCTCAAAATACAGAAATAAATATACCGTATAGATCAGCACGACGAGACAATCAAAACGGTATATGGATATCTGTGGTACGATCATCCGATCAAACGTCGATAATCGGTACCGAAAATGCTGCTATTTTGTTAGAAATAAGATAAACGGAGCAATAGCAGTCCAAATTAGGAAAAACGAAAGATGACGTCTCCCTCAGAAGATGATTTAAAAATTTATTGTATAAAAATATTCAAGTTTGGAAAACATTTAATTACCACCAATATTTAACTGATTTAAATTGAAATAAAATTACACAATAAAATAAACTTCCATAAAATTAATTGAAAATTTACCAGTTGCTATGTTTAAATAGACGTATTCCAAATAATAAATTTTTAATTTCAAATTTTACTGTTTAAAATTTCACAAAATTTCAATTAATTAAATAAATAAAATCACTAAAATTTTGGGTCGTTACATGTGTGGTATTGTTGGACTTTAAATTCTAGTGCTTCCCTGTTTAAATTCTCATTTGCATTGACCTAGTAACCCTTGTCATCCACCATTAATTCGTTTGTTGTTTTTGGTCTTGTTTTAGGAAATTTAGAGTAGAAAAATTGAGATGTTTTTCTTCCTGTGTGAGCATTTTAATTTTTGAACATTGTATGTTTTCTATGGCCTATCTATGTTGAAGTTGTGAAAGTTGTCCCACTTTTTGTTTTTAAAGGTTTAGAATCTATACACCATTTAGCTGATTAATTAAGTCGGAGTAAGCCGCATCTAATTCTCGTCTTAAAATGTCTGCAGACACATCTTTGCTATTAATTTCCTTATTTCAGCATTTAAGATGCTCCTTTGTTTTTTTTTTTTTCAGTTTTGAGATTAGTTTAATAAGGGATTTCCAACACTTAGCCTATCCATTCTGATTTGATTATCCCATGATAATCTGGTCTGTAGTGCCATGAATTCTTGTATTGGAACAGGATACCTTTTCCAATGGGCACTGGGGCTGGGAAGTTAAATATGATAGGTGTGTTTGGATCTTGTCCGGGAGCTATGGTGTTGGTTCCCTTCTTAATTTGGTTGTTAGTTGCTGCCTTGATAGTCTGCACCTCATCACATTGTTCGACCATGTCCTGATCATTATGAATAGCCGCATTTTTGTCTTGTATTTTGTAATTAAGTTCAGCTTGAGTGTTATTTGTTTCATAAATTATTGCGGATAAAGAAGTCATTATAGATATAGAGAATATATATACACACAAACACACACACACATTATGAAGATCATACTTGTTAGTACACACATCTAGGCACACATACATATACATCTCATTGCTCCAGCACTTGCTAAAGACCCATAGAAAATTATCTTCCTATATTAAGCTCATTAATCCCTGACTAAACTAAAAAATAACTCACAAAAGTATTTTTGGGTCTTAATTACTAACTTAATGTTCAGCGGAACTGTTTCATCACATTAAACAAAATTCTTCAAAGTACCGTTTTATCCCAATTTCTGTTTTTTCTTTTATGAAACTAACGGTGAATTCATTTGTGATGTTTAATACTTTTTTAGGTATCTCAAGAAGAGTTGTTATGAGTGTTGTTGCTCGTGTATCTCAAGAAACGGGTATCAAACTTGAATATGAGGTTTGCTTAAAGACTAGAAAACACGACAATTATCATTGTATAGTTGTTATAATGCAGTTGTGTGGTATTATTTTTTTGTACTAGTTTAAGCATGAAATACGATGATTTGTAATTATGTTAATACTTTATGAATGATGTGAATATATGATTCATTTTAGCCTTTTAGAGTGTGAATCTATCACGTTATTTTTAATGAATATGAATGATTTTAATTGTTGTTAGTACAGTATTGGTTTCAATTGTGAAATGACATTAAATCTATAGGTGCATGTCATAGCAATGCAATTTTTTTAATTTGCATTTTTAACAATGGGCAAAATGTGTTGTGAATGATGCTATTGCAACGGCTAGGGACCATTGTAAAAAAGTTTACTACAACGGGATTTTACAATGGGCATTGCCCGTTGTAAAATCTTCTAAACAACATCACCTAATAAGACGGGCGCTGGCCCGTTGCGAAACCCCTATTACAACAGGCATTGCCCGTTGTAAAAGGGTATTTTTGTTGTAGTGTATTCTCAAAACTATATCATTTTCGAAATCACATTTACTTCCGAAATTATATCACGTTTGAAATCATATCACTTTCGAATTCATATTTCCAAAATAGATTAAATCCTCATTTAAAATCATCATATTCCTCAAATATGTCATTTAAATCCCAACTTATGTTATAGCATCTTTTAATTATATTTGCTTTTAAACAAAGAATTTAAATACAAACAGCTCCACTTTACAATTTAGAATTTAGAAATAGTGTAGATAGTTACAACTAGTTTAAATAGTTTAGTATAGTTTGAAAATATAATTTAAACGATTTGAAATATTTTAAAATAATTTAAAAAAATGGATTAAAATAGTTTTAGTAGAAGTAAAATAGATTAAATAGATTTAAAATAAATCAAATAGATTTAAATAGGTTAAATAAATTTAAAATAGATTACATAGATTTAAAATAGATTAAATAAATTTAAGATAGATTAAAATTGGCTAATTAGATTAAAATAGGATAAAATAGATTAAATTGGATTAAATAGATTAAAATTGATTAAAATAAATTAAAATAGTTTAAATGGTGAATTTAAAATAACATTTTTAACAGTTTATATTAAAATACTAAATTTGAAATTAACATCAAATTTAACTATTTCTTCCATTTCAACAAATCTGGACCATATCCAGATTTCCAATCAAAACCCAATTTTAAATCTTAAAATATCAATTTTATGCTATTCCAATTTCAATAGATTTCAAAGTTATAGTTTCCAATATTTCAATAACTCAATTTCGATGAATGTCGTTTATATTTCAAATTCAACTTTAAAGTTTTAATTTAAATTCTTTAAATAATTACTTAAACGATTCAATATATATCAGTCAAATTCTATTTCAAAATATCGTTTAACTGGATTCAAAGTTTAAAGATTTAAAATCGTTAAATTTAACCAATCCGGTGTCCATATATAATTCTCTACCCCATGGTCAAGTGATACATATATTTATCATTTCAACCCGCAATCCCAAATTTCAATGAAAATCGCTTGGGTTTATCATTTCAACCTATAACAATTTTCCCCTATTCTATATGATCGTTCGGGCATGTATCATTTCAACCCATAGGGAACTTGCAGTGTTATAACAATATAAAATATAACATCCAGTCATCCAATATCAACAATCAAACATCCGTTACAATCGTCATCCAAATCGACCAATAAACATCAATAGATAACTTATTATCATTAACAGGTATTAAATAAACAATTAAATGCAATATTAAATTAAACGATGATTAAATGCAATAAAAGTCAAATTTAACTAGAATGACAATTTAAGTATACCAACATCAACCAATCAATTCCAAATCACATCATAAATTCAATTTAACTAACATAAGATAATTTAGTAGTTGTGAGTGGGTAAAACACCCACCTTTGATTTCAATCGATTTGAAATCCAAAATAAGGTCCAAAATTCAACTGTCTCAGAATTCGTCCAAACCAGTTTCAAAATGTCTGGAATTTCGACACTATCACAATGGAGAAATACGGAACGTGAATTAAAGCTCGTATGAGAAAGTTATAAATGTTAGAAGATTTAAAAATTTAAATTTAATTAAAATAAATAAAATCAAATAAGCTACACGTCACCCGTCTCCAATGAAACCTTATATATGCCAAACCACGCTCGACCTCGTCAACACGTACAACCGCCACCGCTCCTGCCAAATATGCCGCCACCATGATCGACTATGACAAGATCCGCGGCCACCGACGTCAAGCCTTGCTCTGGCCGACCCATTCCTCTCCACGCGCGGCCATGGCGACACCACGAACCCCAACGACCGCCGCATGCCTCTAGCCCATTTTTTGCCGATTCCCCTCGCCTACACCACGAACGAACCATATGGATCGACTCCATATGTCGTGCTCTACGCTCCAGCATCCTCTGATCATCACAGAATCGAAGATCCGCCGTTAAACGACAAACCCAAAAATAGACGGTCAAAAATAAATTGGTGATTTCTGGCCAAACCACAACTCGAACCAAAAAATGAATCATAGATTTGAATTGCGCTCATCGAGAGCTTCGAATCGGTATATAATATGATATGGTTTGGAGGAGTTTGATTTTTGAAATTAGTTTGGAGATTGAATTGTAGCGTTTGGAATTGGAATTTGTTTATGCCATTGAGGAAAGGAGCAGACAGAAGTTGATGTACGTATAGGAATAAGAAATAGAAAGACTGGTAGGGTTAGAATAGAACAATTTATATGAACAAGGCCCGATAAAAAAATAAACACAAATGAATTGGTACGAATGACAATTGCGACCCAAAAAGCCCGTTCTGCCTCCGAAACGAAAGTGGATCATCCCATATATCAAAATAGATGTTTTCGATATTTTTAAACTTAGTGGAATAGGTTTCAAGTCCTAATTCCATCTTCTGAAGAAGTTAGCTTAAAATCAGCTTATTTCAAATTGATTTCAATTGAATTTAATTAAATTGATTTCTACGCGTTTCGAGTCCGTACGATCAAACGACAAGTCCGATCGCTACGAAACTTGAAATCCTACAATAATTCGTTGTTACGAATCCGATGAAACTTGTTTCGTCAAAATTCGAGTCACTGGCCAAAATGACTATTTTCACGTTAATTAAATAAATTATTATTAAATTGATTAAATCACTTTTTAATTCCACCTTTAATAACTAACAAAATTTATCATTTTTGATTGCTTAGACATTTACAATAATTTAAAACAAATTTACATATCATTTCAGTGTTAAATTTTACACTAATTACAGTGTTCAGTTTCAACTGTAATTAAATCCAATTAATTATAATTTAATTTCAATAAATTGATTAAATTTGATTTAATTTTTTTATTCAATCAATCATTACTCTATGGGCATAGTTAACATTGGTTTATATCTTATTACATTAATATTTTCCACTTTCATCTTAATTTCCATTAATGTAATATTTAATTACATTTAATTGCAATTGATTTTCAATTTAATTTAACAGACTAAATAAATAGGCAACATATAATAATTGTCACCGTTAACTTTTAATCACATTTATAAGTTTATTATTTACAAACAAATGTTATAACAACTTACACAATACTAATTCTATCCAATTACAATTTATTACACATTATTTCATTAATTAATACAACATTTAAATTATCAATTACTCTTTTAATCCAATTATCAATTAATACACACATTATTACAATTAATTTACAATCTATAACCAATTATAACTTTTAATCATTTCAATTAATTGGAATACATTTAAAGCAGTCATTAATCGTCTTGAATTAACATTTTTAACATTACATTCTAGTCATTCTTATTAATAAACCACAAATTTTAATTTCTTCCAATATTAAATTATAAAATCTTATTAAATTTCAATATTTTAATTACCGAAAATTACAGGTCGTTAAAAGAAGAAAATCTAGGATTTAAGTAGAAGGCTTAAGCAAACCAATCAAAAGAGAAAATCTCAACCTTCTTAACATCAAGCTAAGGTGAATAATTTGATTAATGATTTCAGTTTCAAGGTTGGATCCGAACTATTTTGCAAATAATATGCCATGTTATGTTTGTTTAAATAGATATGCTTGTTGATGATTTTTATTATTTCATACAGATTTTACGATAAGTTTAGATTGGACAACCTATTAAATGACATCCAAATGATTTGCGTTTTTGATATATGGTCAAAAAAATTATTTTAGAAGTGGGTTTCAAGTTTCATAATTTTCTAAGTTATTGTGGTTTATTATGAATTTTCATGAGAGAAAATAGTTAATATTGGATTTAAAATATTTAAGGCAATTATATATTGATTTCGGGTCTGAAATTTAAATATGTTAGAAAACATATTGAAAGTGAATTATGATAATTTTTGAGGAATTTTCCTAAGTATTTTACTATGGTTATAAAATTATTTAAGTTAAGCTACCTAAATGTTTTATATGTTTTATAAAAGGGAAGGGCTTATTTGCTTAAAATGTTTTAAATGGTTAATTGTGAATTCGGAAGCCTTTTAGAAAAAAGATTTTGATAAAGAAATGGCAACCAATTACATTTTGGCAAATAAGGCAAGTTAGGTGAAAAGAAATTACTTTAAAAGGCATAAAATCAGTTTTGTTATGATTTACCACTTCGCCACTTTCATTAGCCAGCTTTCATCGCCATACCTCCGCTAAAGAATCCATTCGAAAGCAATGCACATGGTAATAAGCAATTGATACGTAGTGTATTGGAGAAAGGCGAAAGGGACCGTGTCGAAACCATGCTTTCAAAGGGGTAGAAATTAAAGCTTTCGAATCCACTATTTACTTTTGTTTATAAAAGATACTTTCGAAGGGATTGAAGCCAACTTTATTAGCTTTCGAATCAATCAACTTGCCTTTGTTTTTAGAAAAGAGCCTTCGAAAGAGTTCCCGCTTACTTTTGTTTTAAAAGAAGCTTTCGAAAGGATAGCCGCTTTTTGAACCTATTCGATACCTAGCTGCCGCATCATACCTTTCGAACTAGTTAAAGCCGCTTTTCTCTATAGTCATAAAACAATGTATTCAAAAGGGTGCTTTTACCTTTTTACTTTGAAGCCGCCTTCTCAATGCTTTTGAAAGGGCTGTATAGCCGTTTTCAAAATGGTTTTGGAGGCAATGGTTTCGAAAGGGTGGGTTTCAAAACTATCCTCTTTCTTTTACTTGGGATTAATGCTTTCGAAAGCAATGCTTTCGCCTCTGTTCTTTAGGACCCTATAGTAATACTATATGTTAAACCCAAAGGTTTCAAAAGGAATAATTTTAAATGCTTTCGAAGCTATGTTCCCACAAACTCTTACTTGAACCCAATGCTTTCGAAAGGTACGTTTTAAGTGTTTCGAAGGGAAGGATTCCAATGCATTCGAAAGGTATACTTTGAGTGTTTCGAAAGGTATATTTTAAGCGTTCCGAAAGGTTTGTTTTAAGTATTTTGAAAGGGAGGTTTACAATGATTCGAAAGACAAGTTTAAATGGTTTCGAAAGGGGATGTCTAAGGTTTTAAGTAATGATTTCTGATGTGCACGTAAATGTACATATATTTACATCCATATTTTATCTCTTTTTATTTAAATAAATATCATATTTGGGCATTTTAACATGTTTAAAACCAAAATTCAATTATTTTCAAATCATCATATATTCAACTTCATTCAGGGGCAAAATGGTCATTTTTGTGCATGTGTCAATTTGAGAATTTTTACTTGGACATTTTTATGATTTTTATAGCAAATTTTAATGCATATGGAAGAGGGATTCATGAAGTTATATGCATACACAAAGGAATACAATGGAATGAAGAGGAAATAATTCAAGTTCATGATCATGGAGGACCACACCCACTTACCTAAATCTACAATTAGAAGCAAATGGACAACTAAGTGGAGGTTAAAGCTTCATGCATATTAAATGATGGATTAATTAATGGCTAATGGTTACTTGGTGGCCACACTTCCTAAAGGGCATTTTAGGAAGCACCCTAATGTAGGATCGATTTTACCCTAGAAGGGGGGTGAATAGGGTGATACTATTAATTATAAATATTTATTGCTGAAGTATATAAAATAATTTCAACACAGATCACAGCAGAATAATAGCAGCACGGATAAAAGCAAAATATAAAAATAGAAAATAGAACACACAGATTTACCCAGCTTCGGCAAAACCCTGCCTACGTGCTGCTCCCAAGGTTTCTACTAGAAATTAAGTAGTCAGACGCTTACACACGTAAACTCGCGACACCCGCTATCGACTAACCTTAACTCTATGCTCAAAACCCTACCACAACTCAGCCACTGAGTTGCGAATTCTCGAACTACACCACCGTAGTTCATCCCCTAGTCACACGACTAGAAAATACACTCGTTTAAAAGTTAAAATACAAAATAAAAACAGTTTAAAAACAAAAGCCCTAATTTTAAATATTTAGCCCAATAGAAATAAGATAGGCCCAATTAAAAATTAAATATGAATCCCCTTTTTCTTTCTTTCTTTTAATCGGCCTGTATCCTTCTTTGTTTGTGACAATGGCTCTCGTCTTCGTTCCGCTTTTCCTTTGCTCGAAAATTAGGGCTTTTGTAAACTAGAAGCTGCCGACATCAAATTGATCGAATAAGTGATTTCCCTTTCCTTGCCCTATCGATCGATTGTCTCTTTGAGTTGCTCACGACTGCTTCTATTTGATCGAGTTCGATTCGAAAATCTGGTATGTAATTTATGCTTTTCTGCTTTACTTGTTAGCTTGCTTGAACTCGATCTGATTCGAGTTGTTGATTTGATTTTTGGTATCTGTTTTGCTTCGAACTCGAATGCTCTTTAGCGCCGATGATTGGGTTTATATAGGGTTTAATCCCCTATAATTTCGTTCGTATGTATTTGTTTGAATTTCGTTCATATTACTCCATGTATGTGTGCAGTGTTGTTTTGATATTGACTCTGGTTGTCTGCACTGTGCACTGCATATATTGTTTGCATATTTTCTGGTTGCGTCGAGTACATATGTATATGCTTCATTGTATCTTGCTTGGATATTGAGCTGTTTCACTGATGCATCACTTGTTGTTGCAGTTCACTTGAATTCAGTTGCATTCGTCTGGTTCGGTCTCGTACCACCTGCTGTTCACTTGTCTTTTTGGTTCATGCTGTATATATGTGCATTTGTATCCTCATGTATATGATATCACCTCTGTTGACTTTGGTTACTTTGATATTGAACTGCTGTTGTCTTTGTGGTCTACCTGAACCTGTTGTTGCATTGTGTATATCCACACATCTCTCGGATGATTGCATTGGTCACTGGTCTGGTAGTTTGACATTTATATATTTTCTGGCATAACTTCGGGTTGTATCATGTGGTCTCTGTTGAAGTTATATTGCTTTGACCAGTTTCATTTATGTCTTTGAGCTTCAGATTTTTGCTTGAGCTCGAATTCATACATGCCGGGTCTTGTTGTATATATGATATGCTAGCTCGAGTTATGTAGTTCATGTGTACTCAGTTGGTGTTGATTTAAGCTTTGTTGTATTCATGATATTTGCAGTCTGGTTCTCATATGGCTTTGACTCTGTTTTAGTTTTCTTGACCATTTAATGAAGTTGTACATTTTGGACTGCACCTGTGTTGAATCCAGCTAATAGCTCGGGTTTGACCTTGTGCTGATATCGTGATTTTATTTGTATTTCACTTCAGTTGAACCCGGCTTTTAATTTGGGTTTGACCTTGTGCTCACCTGTCCCTGTAATTTTATCAAGTGTACATTGGTGTGCACGGCCTTATGGCATGTACAATGATACACTGTGTATGTCACAAGCTATTCGTGGATGATGAATTCAAAATTAAATGATAACGAACAACTCAAATAACCGAGGCAAATAATATTTTCAAAATACATTTTATTTTACACTGCAAAAATATTTTCTTTTCAATTTTACTGCATTAGTGTATATTTTTGCAAGTAGCTTAGATGCTGGATTCAATCTGGAATAGAGTTGAAGATAAATACGAGTGAATGAGTGATATGTAGTGAGGTGCATTTGAAAATGATAAATTGTGATGTAATCAAAAATGTATTGTTTGAAAATTGTACATATATAGTGCGAATTTGTACTATTCAAAATTGTAATAAATATTTGTTTGAATAGAATATCTATTTGAATTTAAATTCTGTGTTATTTATTTTATTCAGCAAATATTTATTCATTTAATTATGTGAAAAATAAAATAGTACATTAACAAATACATTTAAATGAATATATATATGTTTATTATCATCAAACAAAAATCATATACTCGCATATTCAACACCTAAAAATTGAATTAGGGTTTTATGCATGTATAAATAGCTCTCTTATGTACATGTAAATATCTCTACTCTTTCACATTAGTGAGGAAATTAAAAATACAAGTTGTAAGCTCAATGTTACATGAAATAAAAATGGCTTCCAAGCCTCTTTCTCTTTTCTTTCTACATGCTTTTCTTTGTTTTTATGTTAATGTTTATTTCTACACTCTCTTTCTTTTCATGTTCATAGCTTAGATTTACATTCATGCAATTAGTTTGATGTTATTTCATGCAAGTAGTTATTCTCATTTCCTTTGTTTAATTTCTACTTCTTTTTGCTTTCCAATGTTGAAACTTACATGTGTTGATTTGATAACACAAATGAGTAGTTAAACCCCTTCAATTTAGGGGTAATGAAGCTCTCAAATATTATGTAATTTCAACATTTCTATGATTTATGGTCTATTTTATTTGTGCTTAATTAGAGTAGATTTTGATGTAAGTTTATACAAGTGGGTTTGATAGCTTATGTTGCATTTGCAAATGAGCTATTCTTATTCAACATAAACACAATTTACATCATCATTTGCTAATTGATTTTTTATTTTGAAAAGAAAGTAAAAACAAAATTTGATGATCTATTTTACTAATTACAATAGTAAATAGATCATACTTAGAATGGCTTTTGCTTTTGTTTCATTTTCATGAGAATTTATGAGTGGTTTATTTGTTGCATTATAGTTTGATGGTTTAAGTTATGTAAATTAATAACATAAATAAACCATACTTATGATAAATGCAACAATTATTTCACTTATTACAAAAACTAGAGATCATAAATTAGTTGTTTGTTGATTTACAAAAATATGAGAGTGGATTTGCCTCTAAATTGTTCTCTAGTCTAATAGTTTTTAAATCACATTTTAATTCTAGTTTTAGCTTCATTTTTGTAGTTAACAATTTCCTCTCACTTTGGTCTAATTTGATTGAATTTATTTTTAAAATCTAAAACAATTCCCTACGGATCGACCTGTACTGGCCACGTACTAAAATTGCACGCCGTGTGCTTGCGGTAAAATTTTTATTTCAAAATTTTTCGGTGATTTTCTAACTCGATAGAAATTTGCGGTTAAACAAGTTTTTAGCGCCGTTGCCGGGGAATTGTCTTGATTTTAATTTTCTATTCTTCGAATTATTTTTGTTTGATTTTTATTGTGTGTTTGTTGTGTGTGTTTGCATTTTAAAAAAAAAGAAAAAAAAAGAAAAATATTGTGTGTTTATGTGATTTTTGATTGCATTTTCTTTGTGTGCTTGTTTTCTTTTCATTTTGCATTTTCATTTTTTTTTAAAAGAAAGAGAGCATAGAAATAAACATTAACATAAAAGCAAAGAAAAGCATGTGGAAAAGAAAAGAGAAAGAGGCTTGGAAGCCATTTTTATTTCATGTAACATTGAGCTTACAACTTGTATTTTTAATTTCCTCACTAATGTGAAAGAGTAGAAGATATTTACATGTATATAAGAGGGCTATTTATACATGCATAAAATCATAATTCAATTTTTAGGGTGCTTCCTAAAATGCCCTTTAGGAAGTATAGCCACCAAGTAACCATTAGCCATTAATTAATCCATCATTTAATGTGCACGAAGTTTTAACCTCCACTTAGTTGTCCATTAGCTTCTAATTGTAGATTTAGGTAAGTAGGTGGGGTCCTCCATGATCATGAACTTGAATTATTTCCTCTTCATTCCTTTGTATTCCTTTGTGCATGCATATATCTTCATGAATCCCTCTTCCATATGCATCAAAAATTTCCTATAAAAATCATAAAAATGTCCCAGTAAAAATTCTCAAATTGACACATGCACAAAAATGACCATTTTGCCCCTGAATGAAGATGAATATATGATGATTTGAAAATAATTGAATTTTGGTTTTAAACATATTAAAATGCCCAAAAATGATATTTATTTAAATAAAAATAGATAAAATATGGATGTAAATAAATGCACATTTACATGCACATCAAATACCCCCACACTTATCTTTTTATTCGTCCTCGAATAAAGGAAAACTAAGATAAATCCGTTTTTACAGGGAGCACGATTGCATTGATCATATGCAACAAGCCGTTAAACCTCGGGGTATCCCCAGTAGGACGAGTGTTGTCTCGTGAGGGTTTTTCAGCGGATCCTACCCACAAAATCCAAATGCAAAGTGAAAATATTTACAAAGTGCAAGATTTATTGACAATGGGATGAATGCAAGTTTTTGAAAGTATTTACAAATAAAGGATTCACTTTCAAATCGACACTCATAAGTTAAATATAGGTTTTTGGTCATTATCATGAAAATTTAAGTCATTTACTCATTGAAAAGAGTTGTGGGCAATAAAGAACTTAAACTTTGATCTTGAGAAAGCTGGCGAAAACTAAAAACTACAACTCAACGAACTAGAAGAACTTAGGAACGACGCGTATGAGAACAAGAAAATTTACAAAGAAAGAACAAAAGTTTTTCATGACAAGTCAATCCTAAGCAAAACGTTTTCGCCTAACCAGAAAGTTCTTTTATATGACTCGAGACTTCATTTATTCCCTGGGAAACTTAAATCAAGATGGACCGGACAATTTGTGGTATGAATTGTTTTTCCACATGGTGCCGTAGAAATAGAAAACCCCAGGGATGGATCAATTTTCAAAGTCAACGGTCATCGTTTGAAACCTTTCTTGGAATTGCCAAATAACCAAGAGGAGAAGCTCATGATCTTCATGAGCCAAGCTACGTCTAGTAAGAATGTTAACCCTCTTTTGTAAACATGTACATAGTTTCCCTCGTTACACTTATTATATCATGCATTGACTGTGGGGACATAGTCAAAATTAAGTGTGAGGAAGTCTCATTTTCATTTTTTTTAAAGTTCATGGAATTTTTGAATTTTCATGTTCTTTTAACTTAAACAAAATTTCTAAATCTCAAAAACATTTTCTTTTTAGCATTTTGATTTATTTTTGAAGAAACACTATGGGATAAGTATAAGTTTTGGTCAATAAATTGAAATTTTTGAAAATTTATTTGTTTTAACAAAAATAAAAATGAAGTTTGATTACAAATAACAATAAAAATCAAACAAAAATAATTCGAAGAACGGAAAATTAAAATCAAGACAATTACCCGGCAACGGCGCCAAAAACTTGTTTAACGACAAATTTTCTATCGAGTTAGCAAATCACCGAAAAAATTTGAAATTTTTTTCTTTCGGTGATTTTCTAACTCGATAGAAAATTTGCCGTTATACAATTTCGAAAGGCATATTTTCAATACATTCGAAAGGTATGTTTTGGCCTTTCGGCCTAGTGTTTTCAAGGTTAAAGTAGTTAACTTATTTTGAAAGGGGTACTTTCAATGAAGTCGAGAGGAATTGTTTAAGGTTTTAAACAAATGTTTCGAAGGTATTGTTTTGGCCTTATAGCCTAGAGTTTTCTAAGTTAAAAAGAGGTTTTAACTTATTTCGAAGGGATGGATAATCCCATTGATTAGATATCATCAACATTGTTTTGTGTAAAGAATATATCATGGCATAAGTATTTTAAGTAAAGCAAAGAGTATGATTTTTTTGTTTTATAAAGTTATGATTTTATGGGTAAATCATTTGTAAAGATTGTTTACAAGGAAATGAAATTTAAATAGGGTAGTTAACCCTAAGTATATGACAGGAAATGAAATTTGAATATGGTAGTTAACCCTAAGTTTATGACTCAGATATTAAAAGACCAGATGGGACTGGTATAGGGTCGCGCCATATACTTTAGCTTAGCCCCTAGCTAATATAAGTCCAAAATTCCAGTATGTAGGGCTTTGTCACAGATGGGACTAAAATAATGTTACACAGAGAGGGGAATATACAGAGTAAAAGATAGGTTATTGGTGAGCCCACAAAACCATTAGGATCAGTCGACCCTAGAAGAAGATAGTTAAGGGCGGATAGCTCAGTAGTGTGTCCAACAAAAGTTAGGTTATTGATTATATCTTGTAAGCTCAAGTCAGCCAGTGGTTAATAGTTAGCCAGATAAAACTATAGTGTGGATAGATAGTCCATTGATTTCCTGATTTTTATGCATTTATGTATTTGCTATTGTTGTTACAATCAGTTTGATTGCAGGATTTTGATTTGAAAAAGATAAGCTTTTAAAAGGATATTAGTGGGGGGAAACCCGTTCTGCTAAGCGGCGTGGTCTCACTTAATATCAGTAAATCAAGATGTAATAGTATTATTCACGCCAGGCTTTATGTCCGACTTGAAGTTTATGTTTTTCCCGTAAACTGTCGAGTGCTCAAAATTTGATTTGAGTAGATTGAGAGTTACGGACTTTTAGGTTTAGTAGGTTGGACGTATAAGCTTCCTAAGATGTGCAGGAGGCAAAGCTAGCTATGTAGGAGCTATTTAGTAATATTTCCACTGTGATGTATTTATGACTGATGTGTCAATTAGTACTCTGATCATTCATGGGAGCGTCTTCATATGTCGCTCTTGGTGTAATTTGTAATAATTATATTTGATCAAAACCTGGGAATCGTTTTTGGATTATGTAACTGAATATGAAATATTGATTTGAAATGTAATCGAAAAAGTTGTTTTTGAAATATGTGTTGATTTTATTTCATATTCATGTGCTTCTGATATTATGGATACCATTAGCATTACCATATTTTGTCACCGTAAGTTAATATTGTGGATGACTACAGCATCTGTGGCACTTAGCTTCGGGCCTCAAGATAGGAGATGTTACACCAGCTAGCTCCAGGTAATCTTGCCGAAGTGAAAGTGCACCATAACTGGAAGCCTGGTGTTTGTGATAAATGAATTTTTTTTACTTGCACGTTGGTGAATTACAAATTTTATGAGCCTGAGAAAGCTATGAATGGTGTTGTGGTCGACAAGGTGCACCAAGTGGCTAAAGCAAAAGGGGATGTTGTGAATGTTCAGGTTCAACTAGTGAAAGTTAATCAAGCTAAAGGACATGTTGTCAAGATAATGGTTGGAGTGTTGTGAAAAGAAGGAAAAAACTTTCAAAAAGCCACATGTTCACAAAGTTAAGCATGTTAGTAATGCACATGATGTTGTCACCACTGTGCATGGGAACATTAAATCTATGCATGGAGATTATGCCAATATAAATGCAGCCAACCTTATCTCTTCCAGCAACCAATCAAATTCCCATGATACATGCAACTCCATAAAAACTATGCAAACTCTTATTGTCACTTCACCAATCAATATCATACTTAGTTCATCCCACCCTATACTCTATATCAACTAGGCCACTTCTACACAATTAACACATCTTCAACACAAAACTTGTTACCATTAAATATTGTGCCCTTTTAAGCTTCTAACATTTCCACTTCCAACTTTTTGGCATAAAACTCTACTCCATCAGTTAACCATTACTAGTGAATCATCATTGCTAAATGTTTTCTCTCATTCCACTAATCTCATTCTTTCTGATCATGTGCTTTCTAATACCATCCTAACTTACTCACTCTTACCACCTTTATCTGATCCACCACTCCTCCCCTACCATAAAACCTTGACCTCTAGGGTTACTCTATTTTTAATGACATCTTTACTTCATATGATAGTCATTTCCCTGTGCTCTCTGAATTGGACAAGCGCATGTTCACTCCTCCAACAAGCTCTACAACTTTCACCTTTAAATCTCTCTAGAACCAAAAAAACTGTCAAAGCAACTCTCTCTATTCAGAATCCTCTACCTCCCCTCACTTAACAAGAAGCATGAAAAGACTTCAAGTAGCTGATAGAAAGAATGGAAATTTCAATGATATGCATTCAACTAGTCTCCAAATCTATCTTCCATAACCATGTTATTCTCCTTCTTGAGGATAGTTGCACCACCACTCAAGCCACACCTCCACCAACTTCATGTCAAATACTCTTTAATGATTGATAAAATAAGTTACTAGAATATAAGAGATGACAATGATGTCTCTAAGAAACTCCAAATAATAGATCTAATATAGTCCAATAATCTTCATATGATTGTAGTTTTAGAAAACAAACCAAGTATTAACAACACTCATGATATCTACAGCTTCATCAAGCATGATTGAATATTACTTCATAATCAGTAATATGCCTCCTTTGGTAGAATTCTATTGTTATATAACTCAACCACCTTGTCCGTTGATCCCATCCAATCATTTTCTTAATTTCGCCACTATGCAATAACCTATCTACCTGGCAACTTCACTTTCAATTGTACTTTCATCTATGCCTCTAACAATGTCTCTCTCAGGAACACCTTTCTTTGTTTACTATATCCCTCAGATCCAACATTCCTTAGCTTGTTCTTGGTGATTAGAATTGTATGTCTTCTAGCACTGGTAGAATTTGCGGTGCTCCTCTTACCCTAATGACTTGGCCCCTCTTGAAGAATCTATTTTACTCTCAGAATTTTCAAAAACTCCAAACTATGGCCTGCATTACACATGGAATAACAAGTATAGATCTGGCTTAAGAACTTTCTTTAGAATAGACAGAGTCTTTTATAACTCTTATGCACTTTCTAACTGGTCTAATTGCATGCATGATGTTCTCGATCCTGGCATTTCTGATCATTCTCCACATGTTGTCTCCTTTGGTCCACCAAACTTATGCTTGCACTCCTCTTCCAAGTTTTTTAATGCCTGGACTACTAACACACAGTTCCTTGACATGGTTTCTAATGCTTGGAGTATCCCTGCCCATGGCAACCTCATGTTTGTCCTTCACCAAAACTGAAAAAACACCAAGCTTGCCTTAAGGGCATGTAGTAAGGAGGTGTATGGGAAGGGGGAGAGTTCTCAAATTATCAAACACAAATTATATATAATACAATGTTATGTATGCTAACCCTATGGACTCTCCTTTGACCTTGTAGGAACATTTAACTACCGAAGCTTTGGTAATGGCCCTTCAGCAAGAGGCCTTAATGACATGGCAAAAGACTAGAGACAAATGGGATTTAGTTAGCGATGAAAACTCATCTTTCTATCATAATTACCTATAGGAAAGAAGCAACAAAAGCGCTATCATCTATGCTACTAATTTTGATAGGAAAAGGTGTGTTAATCAAGACTCTATTGGTAATGCTTTTATGAATCACTTTACCGATATCTTTGGCTATTGTAGTGATAACGGCATTGATCATGCTATTGGGTTCACTCCATTTAAAATAAAATAAAACAATTTATTCTCCATGGACATAAATTCTTCCGGCGAGCTAATGGTTTTAACTCCTTTTTCTTTATCTTTACTTGGCATATTATCCAATATGAATTCATCAATGCTATTACAAATTTCTTCAAATCCAATAGGATGCTCTCTTCTATAAATGTTTTTCCATTTGCCGCATCTCCAAAGTCCACAACCCTATTGATGTCTCTGATTATTGACTTGTTAGTTATTGCTCGACCATTTACAAATTTTTCTCTAAGCTATTGGCTTTAAGAATGAAGATTATGCAACCTCACTTAGTCTATTTGAATTAATCAGCCTATGTCTCTTGTAAGAGTATTCTAGAAAATATACATCTCTCTCATGAGCTTCTTAATGGTTATAACAGAAAGAATAGTAGCCCTATGTGTTGTATTAAATATGACATAAAGAAGGCTTTTGACACCACTAGATAGGAAGCCATAATCTGCATTTTAAGGCTTATGAACTTCCCTTCAAGATTTATAGCCCTTATCCACACATGCATTTTTACTGCTACCTTTTCTGACAAAATCAATGGCAAGGTGTATGGATTTTTTAAAGGAAATAGGAGTGAGAGAAGGAGACCCATAAGTTCTTACTTATTTATAATTGCCATGGAAACACTTTATTTGTTGCTTGATGCTAAGCTGGCTAATAAAGATATTGATTATCACCCTAAATGCAAGAACCCTTCTATCATTAACTTATGTTTTACCAACGATCTCCTTATTTACAAAGCCAGCTAACTCATCTTTGATCAATATTGCTAATGCTTTTGATAATTCCCATCACTCAATGTGACACCCCAAAAATTTAATAGAAAATTGATAAGAAAATTTAATTAAATAAAACAAGGACTAAAAAGAAAATTTCCACAAACGTCTGAATTTAGCTACAGAATTTTTGCTAGTGTGTTTGTAGCGATTTTTTGGATGATTTTCATATATAACACTTTGAAATCGCAAATAGTATAGAGAAGTTATGGACGTTGGAAGAATTGGAAATAGAATAAGAAATTAAAAATAAAATAATATTCAAATTAACATGGTGACCAGTTAACCCAAGAGGGTCGAAGGTCGATCGATAACAGTCGACCTAGAAGGGCAAGTGGTCGACCGTAGCCTGTTTAAGATCGAGAGTAATTATTTGCCATGTTACGTGTTCTAACGGTCGTGATTACTTATTTCGTTGCTAAGTATCATATGAGCGTGCGTGAATACTGAGAAGATTCTCCAAGCTAAATCCAACACCTTAATCAAATTGCTAAACCCTATAACTTCAATCCTAATCTAATCTAAAATTCACATAACTGTTCATAGTAATGAAACTCTGTCAAATTCTAGTCTCTCCTCTAAAACTAAAATTCTTCAAGAATCAAATAAGATCAATCTAGAAGAATACAAGTAATCGAAGCAATCGGAGCCATCATACGGAGAGGTGATTCTCAAGTGGGGCAGTAGGAAGAGCTTAGGCTTAAGATGATTGGGACAATTTTGATTAGATGATTATTATAGCTAGTTTAATCTAATCTAATTGAATTAGGATGTTAGTAAATTTGAAATTGAAATTGTAAAACCCTAATATCTAGTGTAGAACCGGAATCACCATAAATTGTTAAATCTATATTGATCTTAGTACACCTTTCTTCCTATTTAAACTATAAACCCTAAAGTTGGTAATTCCTAAATCTACAAACCTTAAATTGAACAAATTGAAATCGAGAATATGGACTGGTCAGATTAGCGTTAAGGTTCACTGCAAATCGAAGTCAACAAACGAAATTAACGTAACTAAAATCAACATCAGAAATTAACGAGCCTTAAAAATTCAGCCTACGACCGGTCGACACTGACCCTTGGCGATCGATCGGTCAGGGCAGCGGTAGATCGGTTAGGGTAGCGGTCGATCGATAGACGTGTAAACTGCATAATCATAACCAGTCATCTTTGCCACCAAGGCAGATGGTTTTCTGAGATTCTGCGTTGATTATAGGAAGCTAAATAAACTGACAAAGAAGAATCATTAGCTAGTACCCTTCATCGACGATCTCTTTAACCAGTTAGTTGGAGCTAAGGTGTTCTCATGGCTTGACTTGGCTACTGGATTAAATCAGTTGCCTATAGTGAGGATAGTATCCAGAAGACGTCGTTTCGTACACTCGAAGGATTATATGAGTGGTTAGTCATGCCCTTCGGACTGACCAATGCACCCGCCTACTTTGGTTATTTGATGAACCGAGTATTTAGGGGGTTGCTAAATAAATTTGTCATGGTATTTGTGGATGATATTCTTGTATATTCGAAGAGCAAGGAGGAGCATGTGTTGCATTTGGGAGAAATGCTCAGTACAGTCCATGCGCATACGCTTAAGGAAAAATTTTTTAAATGCCACTTTTGGAGAGAGGAGATACACTTTTTGGGACACATCGTCTCAGAAGGGAGATTGGCGGTTGATCCTAGTAAGGTGGCAGCAGTTTAGGATTGGCATTTGTTGAAGAATGCCACGAAGGTGAGAAGTTTCCTTGATTTGGCGGGCTACTATCGGAAGTTTATTTTGGACTTCATGAAGAACTCTGCCCCTCTGACCCGTCTTATCAAGAAGAATCTAGTTTTCTCGTGGGATGCTAAACGCGAAAACGATTTTAGCAAGTTGAAGCAAACATTGACTACTACACCAGTTTTAGTATTACTTGATAGGCCAAAGCCATTTACAGTTTATACCAATGTTTGTGGTATGGGGTTAGGCACGGTTTTGATGCAAGAAGGAAGGTTGGTGAGTTATGCTAGCAGGCAATTAAAGACCCACAAGATAAACTACCCTACCCATGAACTTGAGTTGGCGGCCATTGTCCTTCCGCTCAAATCATGGAGGTATTACCTTTTAGGAGAGCGGTCTGAGTTATATACGGATCATAAGTCCTTGAAGTACTTGTTCTCCCAAAAGGACTTGAATTTGAGGCAGCAAAGGTGGATGGAGTTCTTGGAATCATATGACTTTGATATCTCTTATACACCAGGCAAGGGTAATGGAGTGGCAGACGCTTTGAGTAGATAACACACAGTGTTGAGTCTCTTATTATTGGAATGGAGGCATTTGGAGTATATTTCTACTTTGATTTCCGACCATCTTCAAATACTACCCCAGGATTACTAGTAGCTTTAGATGTGCATCCTACATTGATAGAGCATATTGGGTCTAGGCAGAAGGAGGATAAGGAACTAGTAGACAATATTGAGAGGATAGGTAGAGGAGAGTCAGCACGTCATTTGAGGCATTATGCCATTGATTAGAGAGAATGGTTATGGAGGGATAGTAGGCTTTGTGTTCCTCGTAGTATAGGCTTGGTAGATGCAGTACTAGTTGAGTCTCACTGTTCTAGGATGACTATTTTTCTCGGTGGTGACAAGATGTATCGCGACATGAAGAGAGGCTTCTATTGGCCCGGTATGAAGAAGAAAGTAGCAGAATATGTAGCCAGATGTATAACATGCCAAAAGGTAAAGGCGGAATAGAAGAAGCTGGGAGGATTGTTGAACCCAATAGATATTCCTCAGTGGTAGTGGGAGAGTATTTCTATGGATTTCATAGATGGTTTTCCAAGGAGTAGGTGAGAGAATGAGAGCATTTTGGTCATAGTCGATCGTTTGACCAAGTGTGCTCATTTCATACTAGTGAGGAGAACCAAGACGGCGCCATCATTGGCAACTCTATAGGTGAGAGAGGTCGTTAGGTCATATGGGGTTGCTATTAGCATAGTTAGCGACCGAGATCCATTTTCACCAACGAGTTCTAGAGGAGTTTATAGGAGGCTTTGGGGACTGAGTTGAACTTTAGCACCGCGTATCATCCTCTGATGGACAAACAGACGGTGCAACACTTCCAAAATTTAACAAAAATTTAATAAGAAAATTAAATCAAATAAAAACGAACTAAAAAGAAAATTTTCACATACGTCCGAATTTGTCTATGAAATTGGACCATTGCGTTATTAGCGATTTTTTGGCTGATTTTCATATATTACACTTCAAAATTGGATTTAATACGGAGAAGTTATTGAGCATTGGAAGAATTGAAAAAAGAATAAAAGTTTGAAAATAAAAATCCATAATTTAACACGATGATCGGTTTACCCTTAATGGGCAATGGTCAACTGGTAGCAATCGACTCAGGCAGTGGTGTGGTCGACCGTAGGCAACGTAAATTCAAGAGTAATCAGGTGCTTCATAACATTTTCAAACAGTTGTGATTCTTACTTCATTGCAAGTATTGATGAGCGTACCTGATGACTCTGAAGATTCTCTAGGCTAGATCCAAAGTCCTAAGCAAATTGTTAATCCCTATAAATGCAAGCCTAACCTAACTTTAAATCTCACATAACCGTTTATTGAAATGAAACCCTGCCCAATTCTAGCCTCTCCTTTAACCCTAAAATTCTTTAAAAATCAAAATAAAATCAAACTAGAAGAACATAATCAATTGGATCCAGACCGAGCAAGCAGAGCAAGCGTATGGAGCGGCATTTCTTAAGAAAAGCAAGTAGGAAGAACTTAGACTTGAGGTGAGTAGGAATAAATTTAGTTAGATGATTATCTATAGTTAAATTTATTTTATCCTATATGATCTAGGATGCTAGAAAACCTAATTTGAAACCCTAAATAGGAATATGCAAACTAGATTAGAATTAAACCATCGTAAATTGTTAAACCTGATTTGATGCTAGTACACCACTCCTATGATTATAGTGCAAAACCCTAAATTAGTAAAACGTAAATTTGTAAAACCCTAAGTTGGACAATTTGATACAGAAATTAGAATATAGACTGGTCGATTAGTAACTAGGATTCAATGAAAACAGCAAACAAGATGAATTGAACTAAAATCAACAATCATAATGAAAATAATGAAAAAAAATTTAACCAACGACCATTCGGCCCTTGACCCCCGGCGATCGATCGGTAGCGGTCACTAATTAAGGTTAGCAATCGATCAATAGATGTGAAAAATGCAAAATCTAAACCTCGACCTAAGGCCCAGGTTGGTAACAAAAATTATATAATTTTATTAAGAATTATATAAAATAAATTGTAGTTTGAGCCTATTTTGGGGCTAGGTGTGTGTGCTAGAAATAGTAGGGAAGTTAATTCCCTAGGAGAGGATGTTAGGTCATTGCGGTACTCGGTAAATGTTCTTTACCCAAATTGGGATCGAGTAATCGACTAGACTCGATGTATTTTTGCAAATTTCACTCATAAAAGTATCTATGGTTGGCGTTCAACACTTTCGAGGATGCTTGATGGAGTGGGTCCGGTACAACGGGAGTCCTAGTACGCACGATTTCTAACGCATGTGATATAGTTCAAACGGAGGATCCTATAGCGTGAAATAAGAAGCCAACACTACGATCGAAAGGTGGAAGCGAATGTAGGCGACGAGACATACTGGCAAGTCGGTTTTTCGGGTTCTTCTTCTCCAAGCATAGTGAGGGGGGATCGGTTCCCCAGTAGAATAGTGGCAGTGATAGTTGTGGAAATTTATTTCCACAGTACCCTAGTGGCGGTGTTTTCATGGTTAGTAGTCAAGGGAGCGGTGTTTTCATGTTTAGTAGCATTGTTGTGGTGTTTCCATGTTTTAGTAGCCTAGTGACATTGTTTACATTGAATAGCTCTAGGAGCGGTGGTCGATTGTTAGATGTGAGAATCGCTCTTTTGTTCGAACCATTGCAATAGCCTACACAAATTGCAGTGTAGAAATGTATTAGACAAGAACCTTTAGATAACAGACCTTTTGAATTCATGGACACTTGTAGCATACCCTATGTCATCTAGAGTAGAGTTAAATTTAACTACACAGGATCATCACATATTAAACTTGTATTCATTCACCAGAATTTTGTCTGACCCACTCTCTCTTTTTATTTTTCACCGCCACAGGATGATAGGTTAGCAGTTGATTGGGCATAGTACATGGAGAAAGGAGCTTCACATTGGAGTTCTCATATTTTTTGTTGTCCATCATGTAGTTACTTACTGTATTAAAAGTCTGTAAAAAATATATTGCATTTTGAAACAGTGTATATGGCAAATAAAGTATTTTAGAGACTATCTTTTTGAAATGTCTATTTTTCAGTATTTATATTTTAATCCCTTCCGTTGTGAGATCTGAAAGTGTAGATTGTCTTAGAATTTACTCTTATAATTATGCTTTGTAATGTTTTAAAAACCCAACAGCTCATATTTCTTGGCATGACGCGAGTCCTAAAGTCACACTAGACTTTGGATTGGTATGTCGGAGAGTGCAGATTGTTACATTTGGTATCAGATCTTAGGTTTACGATTCCCTAGGATTTAGGCACGTAGTGAGACAATGTACTTGAAAACTTTTGAAAAAAAAGAGTTTTTCCAAAAACGTTTTCGAGAGGTTTTTCAAAATGGACTTTTGTAAGGTATATATATGTCTAGATAAAAGTTTTTACACGTATATAAGTAAAATAAGAAAGAATGATATCAAGTATTCTTGCCAAGTACTACCTCTGGCTAAGTTGAAAATAATTCCCAATCACAGATAGTGAGAATGAGTGCAAGTTTTAGTGGAATGGCTCTAGAAGGCAACTAAGATTCCGACCGTGAACATTCTTATATAGTTCTGTCAGTATCTAAAGCGAGGAGATAAGTTGAGCCTAGCCCGACTAAGGGAGCATAATTATAATTTTTTGATATGTGTATCAATACACAATACCCTATATATTTTGACTCATAAGGTAATTTTTGGCTTACCTCTTATAGGAGCAGACAATTTTGAGTCAGAATAAGTGTTAAGGTTATAATAGTTGAGGTGGAAAATAAATTTTCCACATTTATTTGGTTTTATCCCACCAAGAAAAGCTAGCAGAGGTTTTATATACCAAATAGCAGTAGCAAGTAAATTATGGACTTAAGGGTGAGTAAAGAAGATTAGTATCATGAGACCCATCTAATAGGAATATGTTGTTGATAGCATAAGGGGAACATGAAAGAGAACTTTACAAATTAAAGGTAGATTTCCCAACTAAAGCGGAAACCCTATTCTTATATTGGTAGTAGTCGTAAGGACTCCTATTTATTTAAAGGTATGGATGGAGTATTTCCATATTGAAGTTGGATACTAAATTAAAAATAAACTTGAGTAAACCATCTTTGAACACATAAAGCATTATTAGGTATAAGTGGGCTTAGACGATTGGGTTGTTATTGTATACTCCAATTTAAGTGATGAATCAATGAAAATGTTTTCTAAAAGTTATAAACAATAAATGTCTGATATTTTAAATAGAAGAAAGGTGGGTATATGATTTCATATAAAAAACCAGAAAAACTTAATGGAATTTGTTTAAAAAGCCAAAATTAGAGAATTAGATGGAAAAACGATTTATCAATAACTGTTTTAAAGTTTTGCTGTGCCTTTTAGGCATATTGTACCTCAATCTGCACTATTCTTTTAATAATAGAACTTTTGAAAGAAAATTTTTGAGAAGTATGTAAGATCCAATTTTCGAACTCCATTATAAATAAGAAATTGTTAGTGTTTGAAAATGTCTTTTATTAATGTTTTTGTTAAACTCTAAAATAATAATAATAATAATAACAATAATAGGTTAAAAATACCACATTGTCTTTAAAAATACATTTTTGGAAAATTTCTTATTTATGAAAGAAAATTTTTAAATGGTGTTTTATGTACATATTGCTAAGTTAAGCTCAACTATTTTTGATAATTTAATTAAAGAAAAATATCATGATCTTAGTAAGAAGGAATGCTTGTTAAAAATTAAAGGAGAGTTTTATAGTTTTATAACTTACTAGTTTTGTTAAATCAAAGGTTTTGATTTAAAAAGGGGAAAAGTGAATATAGTATGAATATCACTTAAACTTTAAAAGGAAAGATATAGATTGGAGTTAGACAAATAGGATTAAATAGCCTACTAGGAAAGGATTTGACTATGGAATTTGGAAGCCTTGAAATGGTTGGGAGAGAGATAAAAAGGAAACATGAGAATTTAGTGACCTTTTTTGTCAATTGTTAAATTAGAAGGACGGAATACAAGGTCAAACTTCCTTTAGCAGTAAAGGGTGAGACACACCTTGTATCTTTTTACCCAAATATGGTTTGAATGATAGAATCTTTATGTAAGGAAGTTTGGAAAGTATGGTTTGGGTAAAACATGTTTCATAATAAAGAAAGATTAAGCCAAGATGGTTATTATCAATGAAAGCTATATATGCAAGGAGTTATATTCGGTTTGAAGTGTAAAAAGGCCAAGTAGGGTGTACTTCAATTCTTACATAGTAAGTTAAGTGACAAAGGGGTGATCCAGACATTGGTCGGTACCATATAGGTAAGGATATGGTACCTGTAGGCTATAGGCGGTCCAGGTATTATGTTGTTTCACTGGAGGCTATAGGCGGACCAGGTTGACATGGGTCAGAAGTCGTATTAGTGGAAGAGCAGTCCCCACAATAGCATTATGTGGTGATATTAGTGGAAATTGGTTTCCATAGTAGCCTACGGGCGGTGTTACCTTATTAGGTTCTATCATTGTGGATGTGTTCTATGTATGCCTATGTAAACGTTGGAATTGTATGGTTAGAAATTTGCACATATTTGAATAATATAAGACGTTGGGTAGTAATAGTTCCTGAACTTATAGATCATGTGATTGTTCTAGATTTGTTGATTTGAATGACATGTATAAGTAAAATGTAAAGTAACTTATCGTAGTAAATTGTTGGGATTTAGTGATCCGAGATTTTGTTGGATAATTGATATGGGTTAGTAGACATAATTGAAAGTAGTGATAAATTGGAAATGGGAGTTAAGTAAGTATTTTAATTCATTGGAATATAAAGGGTTGCAATGTAAATTCCTATGGATAATCAAGTTCAGATTTATAATTAAAAGTGTATCGTTTGAAATAACAAGAAATACGCCCAAACAGAAAGAGATGTATAAAATAGGGATACAAATTCTCCTTTTGAATAAGACGTAGAAATTTACACTGTCAACCTTTCTTTTATGAGAGATGTAGTTCCAATGTAGTAAAATATAGAAATCCCCAAGTATAAACAAAAGTATTGGTCATCATGTTTATTGGATTGAAATAGCAAGGCGTCATTCCTAATTGAGTTATCTCAACCATAAGATAATTGGAATAAAGTGATAAGAGGTCAAGTTTGGTAAAAAAAAAGGTCTCTTTTATGGGAAGACATTAAGAAATGGTAAAGTTTTGGAAGTTCAAACCACAAAAGGTTTCCTAGATTAAGAATTTTGTCAAGATTTGGAAGGGATGATTAATTTAAGGATTTGGGTCTCAATCAAGAGAAAAGACATTGTTATATGCATGCATTAGGAATGCGAAGGCGAATTTCACAGAAAACTAGATCGGATTTTTTTGATAATATTTGAAGAAAGGGATAAAAAGGATTCTTCTCAATCATCTTTCGGATTGAAGAAGACTATTTACTTAAGGAAATTCATCGAAAACTAGCTTAGAATACATAGTTGTGTGCATGGCAGTTGCACACGAACAAAGTACCATTTAGTTGATTATTACCAAAACTAGAGTGATTCTAAGTTATGACTTCAATTAATTTTGGGACTTTATTTTTTAAGGTTGAATGGGAAGATAGACCAAACTTTCACTTGTAGAACTTAGGATGGATCCCTATAGACTCTAAATGTGATATGTAGGTACCATGATTTTTGAAGGACTGAGGAAACCATTCAGAAGAAAAATTAGAGTACTTAAATTGAATTGAATTGAAAGAGAATTTTTGCTGTTTTAAACAATTTAAGAAATCACCAAGTTTGGATATCTTTGGGTAAAATTGAGAAATAGCAAAGAGCTAAATAGGAAGTATCATTGAAGGAGACACCATCCACATTCGAGTTGTCTCACTTGATATCTAGAAGTTAAAGTGATTAAGCATGCCACTGGATGAGTTAAGGTAGTATTTTATGCATTGAGGATTTCATAGAGCTACATTTTCATAGGAGCATACTTATCCTCAAGTTATTTAGCGCAGTGCATGTCGACACCATTTCAGTTAGTAGCAAGGATTACAGAGAATAACCTATGCACATACATTTGAATTAAAGGTTTATACCAGTGGTAAAGAATGAGAAGGGAAGTTGGAAAAAAATGGACAGAATTATTTTATAGAAAAACAAGAACTGCACAAGATAGGCAGAAAGCATAGACTGACAGGAGACGCATGGGATTGGGGACCGCGATGGTGACTTGGTTTGGGTGAACATCTTGCTTCATCGATAAGTATTGGGTTGGTAGTTCAAAAAAGTTAGCACCGAGAGTTATAGGGCCTTTTTCAGTTTTGGATAGAGTTGGGAGTTAGCTTATGAGTGGAGTTTCCTAGAGGGTTGGCAGAAGATCACAGTGTTTATTTAATGTCACACTTGTGGAAGTGTTTATGCGATGCAATTACCATGGTCGAGCCATGTCAGTTAGGGAAAGTCAAAAAGATAGGTGAGTCCCTTGTTCGCCATGCACCTACCATATTTTTGGGCATGGGACAAATCGACTCTGTAATGAAATAATTAAGCTGGTTAAGACAATCCAGTTGGGAGTACATGGGAGCTTGAGGAGAAAGTCTGAGCTAACTATCCCAAACTCTTTTCTGGCACGTTTCTGTTTTTGTTAGAAGAGATTATTTCTGTAAATAGGTTCTAGCTTAGGTAGAGACCGTTGAATGGTAGGAATGGTTGTAAACATGTCAATAGGACGTGTTATAGATGATGGATGCTAGTGGATGTATTTGGATGCATTATTTGGATTGCATGTTATACATGTTTAGGACGGTATATTCTTTAAGTAGTAAAAACACATTCATATTATCCCTTATTATTGTCTACCTTGTTTTATATGATACATATGGATGCTTTATTGTTGTTCATCATGCATATGGATGTTGCATATGGATCGAATGTTTGCACATACATGTAGAATTGCACGTATACTTATTTAGGATGTTGCATACATTTTGGATGCATGGCATGAGCACTTGCATGGTGGGAGGTCGAGTGGATCAATAGACCGCCTACGTTTTACATTAGTACATGTTCATGTGCATTTCATGTTGCATATATATGTACATATTGCATTAGAAAATTTCTAAGAACCATGATTTGTCATGGATGATGGATGAGTAGATGGTTGTACCTATTGGTTGTTGTCTGTATAAGTTACATTTTCCCGTTCTTTGAGTTTTCGAGGACGAAATTCTTTTAAGGGAGAAGAATGTAACACTCTAAAAATTTAACGGAAATTTAATAAGAAAATTAAATTAAATAAAACTGGAACTCAAAAGAAAATTTTCAAAGATGTTCAAATTTGGCTATGAAACCTGCACTATTGTGTTCGTAGTGATTTTTGGGCGATTTTCATATATAACACTTCGGCATCAGAGCTAATACGGAGAAGTTGCGGGCGTTGGAAGAATTGGAAATAGAATAAAAATTTAAAAAATAAAAATCCACAATTTAACAAGGTGACCAATCGACCCTAGATGGGCGATGGTCGATCGGTAGCGGTCAACACAGGGAGGGGAGCAGTCGACCGTAGGTAACATAAATTTGAGAGTAATCAGGTGCTTCGTGACATATTCGACAATTGTGATTCTTACTTTGTTGCCAAGTATTGTTGAGCATACCTGATGACTCTGAAGATTTTAGGCTAGATCCAATGTCCTAACCAAATTGTTAATCCATATAAATGCAAGACTAACCAAACCTTAAATCTTACATAACAATTTACTATAATGAAACCTTGCCCAATTCTAACCTCTTCTCTAACCCTAAAATTCTTCAAAAATCAAAATAAAATCAAACTATAAGAACAAAATCAATTGGATCCAGACCTAGCAAGCAAAGCAAGTGTACGGAGGGGCATTTCTCAAGCAAAGCAAGTAGGAAGAGCTTAGGCTTGAGGTGAGTAGGAACAAATTTAGTTAGATGATTATCTACAGTTAAATTTATTTTATCCTATATGATCTAGGATGCTAGAAAGCCTAATTTGAAATATATATAACCCTAAATTGGAATATCCAAAATAGATTAGAATTGAGCCACTATAAATAGTTAATCCTGATTTGATGCTTGTACACCTCTCCTTTGATTATATTGCAAAACATTAAATTGATAAACCATTAATATGTAAAACCCCAAGTTGGACAATTTGATATTGAAATTAGAATATAGACTAGTCGATTAGTAACTAGGATTCAAGGAAAACATCAAATGATATGTGTTAACAAGATTTCTTATTAACTTCGAAGTATGCAAGTAAGTGGAGTCTTGGTTAATAATAGGCTTTGTCAACCTCGTGTAAGTCCGTTTGAAGTATGCTAGATCAACTTGTCGCATGTAAGGCAATGATTCGAATCATAAAAAGGATGGCCAAGTTTATATCACTCGTATGTGAATCATCCGATTTCATGTCGTATGCATATAAGTCTAACATGAGATAAAAGTCAAGTCTCAATTCACTTTATTGATATATCATGCGATTATTAATTGTAAATGCCCTTATTTGCAAAAAGGTCATACAATTACAATATGCACTAAAATCCCCAAATTGATTTAGGGTTACAAACTCTAAAAAATCTAAGAGAGAGAAAAGAATGAATCGCCCCCTTTTGAATGACCCTGGGGGTTTATTTATAATGGTGGGGTGGTGCGGCATGTCTTCCATGTGGCAGTTCGTAATGCTTGCTATTCGGAATCACTCATCATGTTGATGGCGTGCGACATCCCCTGGTTCATTAATAGGATGGAAATGGGCGACATGGCTACCATGTCTCTTTCGGATTGCCCGACCTTTGACATCATCAGCTATCTCAATGTCATTCGGCTCCATGCTTTGTTTGATATCCATGTGGCATCCTTTGCTATATTGGTGACTTACAATATCCACTGAGAATTGGTGATTCATGGCATTACTCATATAACATTTCTTTACTAATGGTTGTTTTTCGCTAACCCCATAGCGTTGTTGATATGTGGCATTATACATGATTAATGATTCATGATGTCCATTCAGGTTTTGATGTTGTGCGGCATCCTTGGCATATGAGTGATATACGATAGTATTTGTAAGCACTAACGATCCCCGACATCCATATCACCTTAATGACTTACGACATCTTTATATTATCGCCTTTTGATATTCTCTTACTTGCTTGCTTTCGACATCTCTTATTTTATTGATGAGGTACATCATTGGTGACATGCAGTATTCTTTCTCACACCGATGACTGGCGGCATGCTTTTTGGGTTGTTGGTATGCGATATCCTCCTTTACCTATTTTGATGGGATGCGGCATCTTTTATTGCATTTCTGAAGTGCGGAATTGATGGTACGTGACATTATCACTCACTGTAAGCTTTCGAGATCCCTTCAAAGAGCTCTGAGATGGTCATCATTTGTTGTATGATCCTTTGTTTTATCTTCAACATCATGGATTTCGACATGTTACGTTCATGCTTTCGATATTAGCTCTCTCCTCTTGTATGTTTTCTTGCCTCATTTTCGACATCCTTATTTTCGACATGCTTTCATATTTTTAATATCACGATTGTAGTAACATTTGCCCCCTAGTATGGAGAAAACGTTGACTTTTTAAGACAATTCCTTGGGATTAGCGCTTGCCGCCTATTCATATTCCTCTCAAATTTAGGCCGCTTATTTGAATTTAAATCAATGGTGCATGTGCTTCATCTTTCTCCTTATAAATACGTATCCTTCTTCTCCACTCTCTCTTTTACCTGCAACTTAAAACTCAAGACAAAGTTTTTAAATTCTTCATATTTAATTTGGAAATCTTTAATCTTTTGGCATCCAAGCTTTTAATCAAGGTGCGATATTTAGCTTAACCACTTGAATCGGGAGATTAATTTAAGTATTTTTGAATTTAAATTACAGCTAAGGTTTTATTTTGGCATTTTTGATTTCGAATCAATATTAAGGCTTGATAACTAGGTTTTAGTTGTTGACCTTCAAATTATGAGTTAAATTACAGATTTGTTATGCTTATAGGTAAACTTATCTAGCGTATTATCATTTCATTTGGGAAAAGAATGTTGGTATAAAATATTAAAAATCTGGGAACATTCTAGTTTAGCTAAATATGAGTTGTTTATGAGGAACCCAAAATCCACTTCAACATTCACTAACTCATTTGATTTTGAAGTTATTACTTTACGAAATTGAATATTTAACCTGAGGTTTAACGTAAAAAAAGGCTTCTCTTTCTTTTAACTATTATTTTGTCAACTAGTTTAAAAACTATTAAAATACGAGATCATTATAATGTCGACAACCAATTAGGAGTATGGTAACCATTCAGGAATTCAACATGCATTTTAAATTGTTATCGCATAGATTCGATAATTCTATAATGAGTTGTTATCCCTTTTCGACAACTACTTAAAGTGTTATCAATTCAATATTCTTGTTCAAATCTTATGCAACGTCACTAGTTTTCCATGTATTTATCATATAACAAACTTATAAATTACTTGTATATTCAATATTTTTATAAGTTTAATAATTGGTTAGAGCATTTCTAAATCATCCGACATTATTTACTGATTTCAACCATTTCCCAATTCGATATTAGGTCATCGCTTCGACATCCCATCATGGTTTTCACTAGTGGTTATTGATGCGACATCCCGTAGATTCGATATTAACTTATTAATTCAACATTTCATTTAAGATGTTGTTAACATAAATTAAACCGTTTTTTACATTACCTCAACTGCTTATAAACTTCCCAAGTATTTTATAAAATGTGATATGAACTACTTAATGGGTTATTGACTCGTCATAAACATAACAGCTAATTATAACCTTTAATATCTTAATGTTATAACCTGGGCAATTTCCAATCAGTTAACTATCCTTTGTTTAAGCAATTACTTATCTATTTTTCATTTATGAGCATTTCAAATTTTGTAAAATAAGCAGTACTTCCCTGATATGGATAGCAAGAAGCCTAACAAAAGTTTCAGACCTCTCCTTTTTTCAAAGAAAGGAGATTATAAGCTTAGTTAATTCTCTCCTCACTACCTAACAAGTGGTAGATGTAATTTTCCAATAATTCAATATCACGGGCATGGGCACTATATTTATCGGTCCATCCGGTAAAACAAATAACCCTCTCGAGGGGTTCTTTGTTTTATCTACTACCTATATTTGGCACTCTAGATATCTACTTATTCTTGAATTCCTTCTGTAATTCCTGGAGCACTTTGACATTGCCTCGATTCAACTAACTCTCAATTCTTACACCTACTTAAGTTGCTTAGAAGTTCTTAGTTAATAAGTATTAAAGCTAAGTTTAGGTCGGAATCCAAGAAGGAGCTCTCTTCTTAAGGTGCTTCAACTTTGTCATTTTTTGGATAATCCGGATGCACAGAAATGGCACTGCAAGTACTACCGATTGAAATCCATATTTATTATTTTAAAGGAGATGACCTATGACTTAGAGGATAAAATTAAACGAAATGATAATGAATCCAAGTGTTAAAATAGAAAACAGATGTGGTTGACCGATCTGGACCTTCAGTCCAATGGATCGAAGCTAATGCAGAGATTGCCCGACTACATCAAAGAGTAATGGACCTTGAAGTAGATTTGTTGACAAGTCAAGCATCTTGTCAATCTTTAAAACTTATTGCAAGCGAAGGTGAATCTAGCCTTCCTACTCCTACTCCTTTGATTGGCAAAGGACAATTTTCTTCTTTGTTGAACCTACCTTTAAGTCTAGATGATGGCGAAATCGCCTGATGGAGTCGAAAAGTTAAATACAAACATGTATAATTTTTGAACAATCCATGGGATGACAAAGCTTAATGATTATCAGGGTTGGGTGGAGAAACTTAAACATGAAAAATATGTTCTGGAGCTGGATGTTAATGAATTAAGAGCAAGGTTCAGATTTTAAAGGGAGCTAATAAGGCGCTCAATCGTTTATTAGAAATTCAAGTCGATTCTATCGATGGGTCACTGTTTGGAGGAAAGAAAAAAAAGCTTAAACGACTTCTAGATGTGGTGATTTATCATATTATCGATTCTTCTTTGGTTGTTGAAGACTTGAGAAGGATGGCACAAGGCTTTGGCTTTTAGCATAGAGTAGATCGTAAACTTTTTAACTAGACTCCCTTGTTATTCAACCTTTTTGTTCTTGCAATTCTTATATACAGTGTGTTAAATAAATTTATATTTGAATGATTGTTATCTTGAATGTACTATACATCTATTCTTTCTTTTGAAATAGTCTAAGATATACAGCTTGCTTTCCAGAGCTTTAATTTGATGATATGCATCCTTTGACTAAGCATTGGTTTATCTTCTTAATATAAACCTTGTCATGAAACCTGATATCTGTTTTGACAAAAAGATTAGTGCTTATTTGATCATAAAGTTGAAAGAATCCTCCTTGATAAGAAATTAGAAATCCGTCTGGTATTGAGAAGACCATAATTCCAACTGATGGTAAGAAGACTAGAATACCATCTGATAATAAGAAGATCAGAATACCATCTGGGAATAATAACATGAATAGAAGACAAGAAAACCATTTGGCAATAATAACATGAATAGGAAGCCAAAAAACCATCTGGTAATAATAATCTAAATAGAAGACCGGAAAACCACCTAGTACTAATAATCTAAATAGAAGACCAGAAAACCATCTGGCAATAATAACATGAATAGAAGACCAGAAAAGCATCGGTAATAATGATATGAATAAAAGACCAGAAAACCACGTGGTTCTTGAAGATTGCTTTAGCCTTGTCTTGGAGAAAAATAGCTCAAATTAGATTGTTCTTCCTCTAGAAGATTATTTTGATCCATTTTTTAAGTTAAAGACCATTAATCGGTGCTAAGCCATCCTCCCTCTAGGAGGCACTTCAGAAAGACATCAGAGGCATTTAAGATTGGTGCTAAGCTCTCCTCCCTTTAGGAGGCACTCTGAAAATACATCGGAGTCTTTAATTGGCGCTAGGCCCTCCTCCCTCTTGGAGGGGCTCTGAAAATACATCAAAGACTTTAATTGGTGTTAAACCCTCCTTTCTTTAGAAGGCGCTCCGAAAATACATAGGAGGCTTAAATAGGCGCTAAGCCCTCCTCACTCTAGGAGGCGATCTGAAAATACATTGGAGGCTTTAATTGGCACTAAGCCCTCCTCCCTCTAGGAGGCGCTCCGTAATACGTTAGAGTCTTTAATTGGCGCCAAGCCCTCCTCCCTTTAGGAGGCGCTCCTGAAATACATCAGAGGCTTTATGACTCTTTGCTTGGGCCCTTGTGGCGGGATTAAGGTTTTTCCTTTATTCTCCGTAGACAAACTGTCAATTCCATATGTATACTATCAACTTCCATAGATATACTTGTTATAATTTCTTTATTTTTCTATTGTAGACAAATAAGGTTTTAGATTCTCAGACTATTCCCTTCAACATGGGAAGTCTTCTAAGTTTCCTTAACGAATTCCTTTAGAGATCCTGACTTGATCATACTCTGAATTATTCCTACCAAGACATATCATTCACCAGTCTTATGCTCATTTACTCTATGGTAGGCACAATAATCTCTTCCCCTATTAGGTTTGGGACGGTTCCTTGTTTTGTAGGAAGTGGGGAAACTTTTGTCATTCTTTTCCACAATGAAAATATATGAGAGAGATTCATTCGAATCTACATAATTAGATTCGGAGATCTCCTTCCGACTTTCTCATCTACTTTCATCCTATTTTAGCTTTTTGTTGGGGTGGTTGAAACCAGACTTTTCTTCCTCTTTGTTTTGTTGAGATTTCTTCCTGGCATGGTACATTTCGTCCATGAGGATGAATTTGTCTGCTCGGAAATGGAAATCTTGTAAGTTTCTACACCCATGAATATAGAGCTCTTTCCAGAAAGGAGTCTGCTCAATTAACCCCAAACGTACTGCCATCAGCTTTTCTCTTTCGCTAACATCTCTTGCTTTTAGTGCTTCTGTATTGAATCTTCTTAGATATTCGTCAAGCATTTCCTCTAGCCTTTGCTTGACATTAGCTAACACGTTGGAATCTACGGTTGAGTCTTTGCATATGCAAAACTGTGCCGAGAATTCATTAGAAAATTGCTTCTAAGAATAGATGGTCTTTTGTCGGTAATGCCTATATCATTTGGCAACTGCTCCCTGAAAAGTTATAGGGAAGGGCTTACAATGAACTTCCCCAGAGGCATTATACAAATCCATTTGACTTTCAAAAGCTAAAAGGTGATCATCAGGATCAGTGCTTCTATCATATTTTAATGAAGAAATTTTGATGTAGGTCGGGATCCTGGTAGCTATTATTTCCTCTATAAATGGAGTTTCTCGAAAACTATTGTTAACCCTTAGGTCCAGGGTCATTTTACCTTTTAGGCCAAGCATATCCTTTGAGTAGGTTTTGTTATTACGATAGTTCCCTCTATAGGGCTTATAATCTTTATATGAGGTTGATCTATCCAATTGTTCAGGAAACCTTCCTGCTAGCTTTTCTTGATCTTCCTTTTATCAATTCATCTCAACCTTGTTGTCCTTTGTTATTTGAAATTTTGAGGAATACATTGTTGGTTGTTCATCTTTTGTTCCTTTATTTCTATGGGATTCCATGATACTTTTACCCTTATTCTTGCTTTTCAGCATTAAGGTTTCTAAGTTTCTTTTTGGAGATTCCACTTCCTCTCCTTCTTCGGCAAGTCTTTATGTTTTAGAAGACTTTTGAGAAAGAACCTTCTCAAGAAGTTATTGCATATCTACAAGTTATCGCGTTAAGTTTGGAATTTTGGCCTCACTTCCTGTGGGCTTTGTTGGGATTTTAGATTGCCTAATCTTTGTATTCCCTAAATTGAAGCTCTGACATTATTCTCTAAGGCTATCTGTTATTCAACCTTCTTATTTTGAACATTAACTTTATTAGTCCTCACCATTTTTCTAAAACCAAAGCTTTCACTTAATTAGTTTCAAAGCAGAGAAATGGCGAGACAGAGGTTCAAGCTCTCCTTCTAGCTTCAAAATGTTAACAAGATTTCTTGTTAACCCCAAAGTTTGCAAGCAAGTGGAGTCTTGGTTAATGATAGGCTTTGTCAACCTCATGGAAGTCCACTTGAAGTATGTGAGGTCAACTTGTCACATGTAAGGAAATGATTCGAATCACAAAAAGGATAGTTAAGCTCATATCGCTTGTATGAGAATCATCCAATTTCATGTTGTATGCATATAAATCTAACATGAAATAAAAGTCAAGTCTCAATCCACTTTATTGATATGTCATGCGATTGTTAATTATACATGCCCTTATTTGCAAAATGGTCACATAATTACAATAGGCACAAAATCCCCAAATTAATTTATGGTTACAAACTTTAAAAAATGTAAGAGAGAAAAGAATGAATCACCCCCTTTTAAATGACCCTAGGGGTCTATTTATAAAAGTGGGGTGGTGCGGCATGTCTACCACGTGGCACTTCGAAATGCTTGCTATTCGAAATCACTCATCATGTTAATGGCATTCGGTGTCCCCTTGTTCATTGATGGGATGGAAATGGACAACATAGCTGCCACTTGTTTTTTGGAATACTTGACCTTCGGCATCAGTAGCTATCTCGATGTCATTTGGCTCCATGCTTTGCTTGATATCCTTGCGGCATCCTTTGCTATATTGGTGAGTTATGATATCCACGGAGAATTGGTTATTCACGACGTTATTCATATAACATTCCATTACTAATTGTTGTTTTTCAATAACCCCATAATGTTGTAGATATACGGCATTACGCTTGATTAATGATTCATGATGTCCATTCTTGCTTTGATGATGTGCGGCATCCTTTCCACATGAGTGATATACGATAGTATTTGTAAGCATTGATGGTCTTCGACATCTATATCGCCTTAATGACTTACGACATCATTGTATCTCCGCCTTTCGATATTCTCATATTTGCTTGCCTCCGACATCTCTTATTTTATTGATGAGGTGCGACATTGGTGACATTCGGTATTCTTTCTCACACTGATGACTTGTAGCATACTTTTGTGCGTTGTTGGTATGCGATATCCTCCTTTACCTATTATAATGGATGCGACATCTTTTATTGCATAGGATAAGTGCAAAATCGATGGTATGCGACATTATCACTAACTATAAGCTTTCGAGATCCCTTCATGGTGCTTTGAGATGCATCATCATTTGTTATACGATCCTTTGTTTTATCTTCGACATCATGGACTTCGACATGTTGTGTTCATGCTTTCGATATTAGCTCTCTCCTCTTGTACGTTTTCTTGCCTCCTTTTTAATATTCTTGTTTTCGACATGCTTTCATATTTTCAGCATCATGATTGTAGTAACAAGATGAGTTGAACTGAAATCAACAATCGACTATGAAAATAACAAAAACCCAAATTTTAGCCTATAATCAGTCGACCTCTTATAACGACCGGCCTTTTCGATCCTCAGAAGTCAACATTAATACATCTACGATATTCACGTGTCGAACATCCAAGTGCGGGAAAGACGGATTGTTGGGGTGGAAGAAAGAAAATACAGAATAGAATCTTCCAATGTGACGAGTAATATATAATACACCAATGATCTTTACAAAAGAAAACTGTAATATACATACATTAATCAGAGTAACTGACCTATCATCAACTTGGATAGTTATAACAATCTGTCCTCACAAATGCTGATAAATACAAAATAAGAAATGCAACTGAAATAAAGATACATGAATACATCTTGGAGGCATCCAGCTCGTCTCTTGAAGCTCCAAAGCATCCATAACTAAATTTGGAAATATGCTCAGGCTGACCTAAATATTATAACAAACTAATGCCCGGATCAGTCAGTTAAACCAGTATGAGAAAAACAAGTCATATTGATTTTTAATGTCATAAATTTTTTTCAAAATTAATGGTATCTCGTAAGACCATGCCGCACATAAACACGGAGGGGTTTTTACCTTATGATAGCCAAATCGTTTCCATAAGAAATCTTGTGAAATTATAATAAGTTCTAGGGTTTAAAATAAATATATAACATTGCTGAAATACTTGCATCTCACATTCCAGTAGTTGGACAACTAAGTCCGTAAAGGCACGTATTGGAGATTGGATTCCATTAATAACAAGGCTACTGGGGTACCGCCTGCTAAAGTACATCTCTAGACAATGTATCGTGGGCCTCACATGGACCCTCTACAAATCATGGTCAGTTGCCCGTTTAACATGGCATACCGAATTACATTATTCCCCGAGCACTAAGGCTGCAAACCTATTGCCCCTGGCCTCACTATTCCCATGCACATGCTTACCAAAATCCATAAATATCGAATCTAGAATGAGGAATGATGCTCCTAATGGCAGCGAACCACATAGCCCTAAAGCATATCCCATGTTTTAGTCATTACCGGATTGTGAGGCTTATGAGGTCATGATTACCTTTTTCTCTCTTAGCAATTCCCACATCGAATGTTAACACTACCTTTTAGGTAATAAAGCAATGCCAGCATTCATCCATACAAGTTACTCAGGATATGAACAAACCGAAGGCACAACTTCTACTACATCGATTTTCGAATCACCCTCAGGATTAGTAGCAAGTAGCCCTTGCACTTTAAAGAACTTCATCTTCGATTCCGTCATCTCAAACTAATCTCGAACCTCTTCCAAAGCATAGAACGCGCATATGTGGTTTGAAAGTGGTTACGGTTTTAAGTCATCTCATATAAATACACTCCCCTGCTTACCGGTCGCTCCAAAAAAAAATCGATAGTTTCCGGTAAACTCAATTCCGGTTCTTTTCAAAATAAACAAACAATACATAAGAGCGGAGATCGCCTTCTAACCCTTTGAGTGGATAGATTTCCTTACCATTTGTCCTAAACAAACACATGAGTTTTGTACGTACAGTATAACATCATCAAAGATAACTGTATCACATAATTCCCCTGTTTCTTGTAGATATTTCTAGAGTTATATTTGGTTAAGAATTGATAGTTGGTTATTTAACTGTCAAATAAACAATCAATCAAATCAAAGGTTTAATTTCACAAGAAACCAAACACGATTAAATATATAAGCAGCCCTAAGCCTCTTTAATTAATCCTTTCATTAATTAAAATCTCCTTTCAAATATTTGTATCAAAATAGTTTTGTAAAGATATACATAAGTATACTACTCTCTCACTATTCATTTATTCTCTTTCAATACTTGGAAAAATAGTCATATACTTACCTCATCGGTATAAGTATATTCACAAAACACTACACTTCCAATACTTGAAAAAATATTCATATCTTAACTCATTGATATAAGTATATTCACAAAACACAGAGAAAGATTTCCTTTTTGGTGTTAAGTTTGAAAAGATGTTTTCCATACCACCATAATTATTTAGAGGTCAGTTATGGAAATCAAATCTCATCTCCTTTTATAAATTCCTTTTTATAAATCTCTTTAATATTTATAAATTCCTTTTATAAATCTCCTTTCTATTTATAAAACTTCTTTTATAAATTTCTAAGTTTATTTATAAAACTCCTTTTTATAAATCAATCATACACCTTAAAATGCTTAAATAAAAATCCAAACTCTTATTCAAAACATTACTTCAAAATAATTACTTAACCCTTTATTTAAGAAACCCTTCCCGTTTAAAACAAGATAAACAAGTTTAAATATATAACAATCACCTTTATTTTAAAACTTTACTAAATAATTATTTTAAAAATATATTAATAATTCCAAACCTATCTTAAAATATTTATGTAACTTTTCTAAATCATATTTGAAAAGCGGTATTAAAAAATCTGTCTAACTTTTATACTATACAGAAATCATAAATTTCCAAAACTGCATCCATAACGACTATCGCTATATGGACCATAACTTTAAAAACTTGTTTTATAAATTAAATAGCCTTTAAACCACCTTGAAACGCTTTTAAAATATGTATATAACCTTTTATAAAACTCTATTTCTTTCTATATTTTAAACCACTATATATACGGAAAACATCTTACTTCAAAATATTATAAAGTTGAAGTTAATTTAAGTCCATAACTTTCCAAATTCATAAAGAGGCTTAGCGACCAATATGGTACTTAAATAAGTTACCATTTATTTTAATTCAACTTTCCAAGTCGTATTACTTGTATTTACATAAGCAAGGATTTATGTAAATAAAATCGACAATTAACAATCAATAGCTAACACATCACTTATCCAATATTAATTAATCCACATATTAAGTAAATAGCATATAAATAATTGTCCAAACTAATATAATAGCAGAACGGGGATTCATTCTACTCAATAGATGTCCAAAATAATATATTCAGTTTAATTATAGTAGAACGGTGTATTATTCTGCTAAACAGATATAATCAAGAAAGTATAATTAATTTAACTGCGTTATTATTTAAATTAACATAATTATATTCGGTTAGTATTATTCTATCATTAATTTATACTTCATCAAAACTATCAACTATTTATACCTTAGTTTTCTACTCGTCAATACGAGTCAAATGCAAAAATCCATGGGTTAAACAGATTTAAAATGAACAAGATATCCGGTTTTCAATTCAACACATTTAGTTAATATATTAAGCAAATAAATTTAAATTGTTTCTCACCCCGAACTAATCTGGCCCAAGCTTGCTTGCATTCACCCGAATCGCTTGCTACTCTATCTCCTTCCCCCAAATCCACTTCACATTCTTCCTGCACTCAAACGTGCACGGTGTGAACGTGCACCCCAAACCACACCACCATATCTACGAACCACCACCACCAAACAACCCCACTTCACGAATTCGACACGCTACCACCCACAACAACACCTCTGGCCGTCCCTATCGAAATTCAACCGAAAAACCCAAATTAGCATTCACGTTTAGAAACCATAATTGCCTCGTTCAAGTCCTCCCTGCCACCGCTTTGATCACTGTTAGCCACCGCCACTTATGCCATTGCAAACGCCACCCTCTGCTTCACCTCTAGGCTAATCCACGTCACACTCGACGTCCACCTCCGCCGTCAGCAATGGAAAAACCAACCAAAAAATCAAACAGCCCAAATCTCTAAACCTAGCTCGCCCCACAAACTCCGACCACCATAGATTCTGCGACCACCACCGCGGCTCCGTCATCACCCAAGCCTCCTCTCGACACCAACGTTTAGTCCCCTCGACCACCACAATGCCAGAATTTTCGAGATGATTGAAAAACGTTCATCTCGCCGCCATGACCACCCTAGGCCACTAAAAATTCTATGATCACCACTAAAAATCACCACTTGACGACACAAACATACCCATATCCTTCATTCACCATTTCATGATCGTTGAAGCTTCATTATTTCTCTATATCCACTGTAATCGAAGAACTCCTGCTGCCACACTCAATGAAACATCGAGTGAATATTTTTAGAAAATACTAGAGGTGAAATCAAACAACTTTGCAATTGGAAGATTTGGCTAAAAGTGAATGGATTGAGAGATAATGATTTTTGAATTGAGGAGGATGTTAAAATTTCTATATTTTGAAATGCACAGGGAAGATGAATAAAGAAAACGAGGGAAGCAGGAGTGTTTGAGGATTGATAGATATAGGCAACCAAGAAATGAAATGACAAGTCATAGTAAACCAAATGATGCCTCTCTACCACCTACACATCATAGGTAGCACAAAGCTCAAGAAGGCCCAACTAAGAATAGCTAAGCAAAGAAAAGAAGGAGAAAAGAAAGAAAAGAGAAGCGGTTTGTTTTAGTTTTTTTTAGGGTGTCTGCTACACAACACTATGTTCGTGTACGAACCACGAACGAAAGAAAAAAATACTATCGTGCACAACAATGTGACACGATCGTAAAAAACAACAAAATACATTGGCTAACTAATTCTGTGTAGTTTCAAAGATACCAATGTTAGCTGCAAAATACATCAAACGCTAATTTGAATATTTTCCAAATTAAAAATTATGAAAAAATCCTATAAATTCATTTTAAAATACAAAATTAAAAATCAAGTTGTATTATCAAAAATTGATTTTCTTATTATTCATTATATTTGAATCAAATTCAAATACGTAAACAAATTTAATATTCAAATTCGAAATGTTAAAAATTCTAAGTCTTTACATTCTTCCCCCTTTAAAGAATTTCATCTCTAAAAGTTTATTATTACAAACCAAGAAAAAAATAAGCCCACATAAATACATAACATTTTCCATAAGCCCATACGATGTATATAGATCATCCATAAGCAATATCTGATTCGATCACTTACTCGAATACATAAATTTTTCTTTCGAACTAGTATTGCTCACCCAACTTCCCTAGTGCGGACTCCGATCGGGCTCCTTGATTAGAAACCTCTGTCCTCTATACATAGCCATATACTATGATAGAAAACAATTGGAACATATTAAGAACCCCCACCAAGTGTGTTCGTCGTCAAGAATTGAGTGATAAATCCTTATTCGGGTCAGTGTAAATCACCTCGAATTCATATACTCAAATCTTGGATCAAAAATCGTACGAAGAAATGATCTACATACAACTTATGTACTTATTCTTATTGGTTCTTAAATATACCAATTCCTTTTTACTTCAAAAATCATTTTTGAAGATATTTCTTAAAAACTTAACTTAAGTTTTAACTTGTAAAATACCCTACTATATCCTGAGAGTATATATACAATATCAGATTTGTTCTACTTAACCAGGATGTTCAACAAATTTAAATCTTGTTTTTGTTAACCCACCTTTTGGCAAGGCCATAGGCAGGCGGATTTAACTAAATCGATTGCTCGGTTATCGAGGCTGGAATACGATAGGTTTAAGTTGACAAGATGGATAGAAGATCAATCACAGATGATAATCTTGATTATGAAGCCAGGATTCGGCATAATCGATGGATAAAAGTCGCGGGATACTCGAAATATGGGTTTCGACGAAAGTCGAGTTGTCGTGAGTTGCCTGGAGACTTGCTTCGAGTTGTACTTGGACTTGTTTTGGGTTTTCTTGATGTCGCTCCGATTCATCCAGAGGGATGCTTCGGGTCATTAGAGTGGCGGGCTTTGGGATCGGCATAATGTAGTGGTTCGGCATGCTTTGGGTCAGTCGGGCATAAACACTGGGTCGGTGTTGTGAAAGCTTCGGGTCGGTAGGAAGGTGGGTTGGTCTTGTTGGAGGGTCGGTATGGTAGAAACTTCGGGTCGGTGGGTTTCTCCCCGGGTCGGCAAGAAAAGGGGGTCGGCATAGTGAATTGGATCGACGACTTTGGTTTGCTCTGGGTCGATGGACTTCGTGCTTCGGGTCGGTGGATTAGTTTTGGGATCGGTGAATATGGGGACGGTATGTTGAACAGGGTCGGCTGCTTTGGGTCATTGAGGTTTCAACTCCGGGTCGGCATAGTACAAACTGGGGGTCGGCGTAGAAAGGCAGTTCGGCATATTCATTTAGCCTCGGGTCGGCATGCTTAGGACTTCGGGTCGCCGCTCGGGTCTCACATTGGGATCGGTGTTTGAAGGCAAGGGGTCGGTGCAATGTTACTTCGAGTCTTAGAACGAGTTACTTCGAGTCCTACATATGTTCGCTTCAAGTAACTCCCGGGGCAACATTGGGTCAGCGTGCTCGGAGCTTGGAGTCGGTCATAATGGTGAAGTTGGTTTTGGCTATGGACTTGATGGGCACGGACTACTCAAGAAGCCCAGTAACTCGGCTTTTGCCTATAAATACAACAGGCGGGGCTTCAGAAAAGGGATCTTCATTTTGTTTCTCTTCCTCTTCTTCATTAAGGCTACTTTGCCATTATCGTTTAAAAACTCTGGATTGTAACTGTAATTGATTCTCATATCGATAAAAAGGAAATTTCTGGAGTGGACGTTGGCCAGAGTCAGCCGAACCACTATAAATCCTCTGTTATTACTACTTCCTTTTTAATTTTTACTGTTCTTTATATTTATACTCTCTACATACACTCAATCTGTGATCTATAGCTCTGATTTGGTGCTTTCATCTAGACTTGGGTGTTAGTGACCAATTTCGACGCTAACAGTTTTAACTTACTATCTTTCCATTCTAGAGTTACAAAACTCTACTTCTTTATTTTCACAAACAATTAGCTTTGAGTTTTCAATTAATTCGGAAGTTTTTTATTGTCCAAAATTGCCGAAAATTCCATTTCATTTCAACTAAGGAAAACTACCAAACAACATATCATAATGAGATGCTCAAACCAAATTACCCTAATGCATAGGATACAAGTATCCATAAAATAGCTTAGCAGAAAACTTAAGAACTAAATACCGGGTTTTATTTTAAATCACTTAGAAACTCAAAAATGAACGTTGATAATGCTACAGTCATCACCATAATTATTTTCCAACAACAGAAGTGAGTTCAGTGCTTTCTAACTACTTTAAAATTCTCTTTTAAAGTATTTTTATTCATAAATACTTTCAAAGAATACTATTATTATTTTTCTCAAAACTTTAAAAAACAGTTTTCAACATACCCGCACATAAGTCCTCAAATTCTCAGTTTTATATCATTTTTATTTATAAACCATACTTATATAATTTCACTTTCTTTCACTTTCTTTATAAAGTCATTTCACAAATATATATATCATTGTTTAGATTATAATAAACAACTCTTATTAAAATTAAATTTTAACCGAACATTATCATCGAACGTCTTATAATCAAACCGTGAAACTTAATTCACAAGGCGTTCGTTTCAATGTTCCCACAATTACTATTTACCCCACCCACGCAGTTAAAGGTAAAACTGCTCATAAACTGGCTGAGCACAACCAACTAAAAAATAAATGATAATCATTGAATATTATCATTTCCTAACAAACAAACATATCATAAATCTATATAAATCTTTATAAAAAATTCAATTATATATAAAATATAATTGTAGGTAAAATTATTTCATTTACTATTTTCAGAACAATATTGTGTCGGTTTATCTTGTTTAAGTGTTTAGAAACCCCTATCGACAACATTAATCAGGGCGCGTCGACTAGAATTTATAAGCCACTCAATAAACCAATTAATATAATATAAAACAATTTTATAGCACTAACAAATACACTCTCACATATGTACACTCAAACTCATTCTAGGGTACCACTTACCCTATCTCTAATGGGTTTACCCCCACAAAGGTCTAGGTGTTCGCTCAACCTAAGCTCTGATACCATGTGTTAGACCAGCCTTTTCGATCCTCAGAAGTCGACACTAATGAATCCATGGTATTCATGTGCCGAACATCCATAAGCCGAAAAGACAGACTGTTGGGGTGAAAGAAAGAAAAGACAAAACAGAATCCCATAACGTGACGAGTAATACATAATATACCAATGAATTTACAAAAGAAAACTATAATATACATACATCAATCAGAGTAACTAACCTATCATCAGTCTGGATAGTTATAACAACATATCCTCACAAATACTGATAAATACAAAACAAGAAATGCTACAGAAATAAAGATACGTGAATATGTCTTAAAGGCATCTAGCTCATCTTCTGAAGCTTCAAAGCATCCATAACTAAATCTAGAAATATGCTCAAGCTGATCCGAGCATTATAAGAAAATAACATCCGGATCGGTCTGGTAAACCAGCATGAGAAACACAAGTCATATGGACTTTTAAGTCATAAAACCTTTTCAAAAATAAAGGCATCTCGTAAGATCACGCCGCACATAAACATGGACAGGTTTTTACCTTACGATAGCCAAATCGTTTCTACAAGAAATCTTGTGAAATTATAATAAGCTCTAGGGTTTAAAATAAGTATATAACATAGCTGAAATTCTTGCATCTCACATTCCAGTAGTTGGACACAACTAAGTCCTTAAAGGCACGTATTGGAGATTGGATCCCATTAATGACAAGGCTATCGGGGTACCGTCTGCCACAATACATCTCTAGACAATGTACCAAGGGCCTCATATAGACCCCCTGCAAATTAGAGCCAGCTCCCCCTTTAACACGCGGATTACATCATTCCTTAGGCACCAAAGCTGCAAACCTATTACCCCTGGCCCCACTCTTCCTATGCGCATGAATACCAAAATCCATAAATATTGAATCTAGATCGAGGAATGATGATCCTAATGGTAGCAAACCACATAGCCTTGAAGCATATCCTCTGTTTTAGTCATTACCGGGTTGTGAGGCTTATGAGGTCATGATTACCTTTTTTCGCTCTTTGCAATTCCCACTTGGAATGCTAACACTGCCTTCCAGGCAACAACGCAATTCCAGCATTCATCCATACAAGTTATTCAGGATATGAACAAGCTGAAGGCACTACTTCAACTACATCTATTTTGGAATCACCCTCAAGATTAGAAGCTAGTAGCCCTTGCACTTCAAAGAACTCCATCTTTGATTCCGTCATCTCGAATCAATCTCATACCTCTTCCAAAGCGTAGAATGTGAACATGGTTTTGAAGTGGTTATGGTTTCGAGTCATCTCATATAAGTACACTCCCCCGCTGACCGGTTGATTCAAAACCACCGATAGTTTCCGGTAAACTCAATTCCGGTTCTTTTGGAAATAAACAGACAATAAATAAGAGCGAAGATCACCTCCTAACTATTTAAGCAGACGTATTTCCTTACTATTTGTCCTAGAAGAACACATGAGTTTATACGTAAAGTATAACATCATCAAAGATAACTGTGCCATATAATTCATGTGTTTCTTCTAGATATTTCCAGAGTTATATTTGGTCAAGATTAGATAGTCGATTATTTAACTATCAAATAAACAATCAATCAAATTAGAGGTTTAATTTCATAAGAAACCAAGCATGATTAAACACATAAGCAGCCCTAAGCCTCTTTAATTAATCTGTTCATTAATTAAAATCTCCTTTCAAATATTTGTATCAAAATAATTTTACAAAGATATACATAAGTATATTACTCTCTCACTATTCATTTATTCTCTTTCAATACTTGGAAAAATATCCAAGTACTTTTAGAAAATACTAGAGGTGAAATCAAACAACTTTGCAGTTGGAAGATTGGCTAAAAGTGGTTAAACTTTCTTTGGTTTGAAATGCACAGGGAAGATGAACAAAAAAATAATGGAAGTAGATGTGTTTGAGAATTGATAGATATAGGCAACTAACAAATGAAATGACAAGGCATAGTAAACCAAATGATGCCTATCTAGCACCGACACAGCGAAGAACGGCTAAGCAAAGATAAGAAGTAGAAAAGAAAGAAAAGAGAAATGATTTGTTTTAGGGTGTTCGCTACATAATACTACGTTCGCATACGAACCGCGAACGATGAAAAAAAATACGATCCCGCACAACAACTTGACACGATCGTAAAACAACAACAAAATGCACTGGTTAACTAATTCTGTATAGTTTCAAAAATACCAGTGTTCGCTGCAAAATGCATCAAACACTAATTTAAATATTTTTCAAATTAAAAATTATGGAAAAACCTATAAATTCATTTTAAAATACTAAATTAAAAATCAAGTTGTTTTATCAAAATTTGATTTTCTTATTATTCATTATATTTGAATCAAATTTGAATATTTAAATAAATTAAATATTCAAATTCAAAATGTTAAAAAATTCTATGTCCTTACACCTCTAATCCCTAACGATCGATAGGTTAGGTTAAGTGGTCGATCAGTAGACATGAGAAATGTAGAATCTGAATCTCGACCTAAGGCCTAGGTTGGTAATAAAAAATTTATAATTTGAAATAAGAATTATATAAAATTAAATTGTTGTTTGAGCCTATTTTGGGGCTAGGTGTGTATGCTAGAAATAGTAGGGAAGTTAGTTTCCTAGGAGAGGATGTTAGGTTGTTGCGATACATGGTACATGTTCTTTACCCAATTTGGGATCAAGTAATTGACTAGAGGCAATGTATGTTCGCAAATGACACTCACAGGAGGTTCTACGGTGGGCGTGCAGCACCGATGAAGATGCCTGATGGAGTGGGTCAAGCACAATGATACTCCTACTATGCACAATTTCTGACGCACGTGATACAGTTCTAATGGAGGATCACAGTGCATACAATAAGAGGCCAACACTACAATTGAGAGGTGGAAGCAGATGTAGGTGATGAGACATACTGGCGAGTCGGCATTTCGAGTTATTCCTCTCCAGGCATAGTGAGGGGAGATCGGTTTCCTAGTAGCCTAGTGGCGGTGATAGTTGTGGGAATTTATCTCCACAGTAGTCTAGTGGCAGTGTTTTCATGGTTAGTAGCCAAAGGGGCGGTGTTTCCACATTTAACAGCGTCGTGGTGGTGTTTCCATGTTTTAGTAGCCTAGTGACATTATTTGCATTGAGTAGCTCTAGGAGCGGTGGTCGATCGTTAGATATGAGGATCGATCCTTAGTTCGACCCATTGCAATAGCCTACACAAATTGTAGTGTAGGAATGTATTAGACAAGAACCTTTAGATAACAGACCTCTAGAATTCACAGACACTTGTTGTAATGACCCCACCACTATGCACACTTCAGTAAAGAACATTTCAAGTAATGTTGTATGCTAATCCGGAGAATACGATATGTTAAGGGCGATCGAATGTGAATATATCTTTAGACTAACACAGACACGTCATACTTACGGTTTACTTAATATCTGGAATAAAATTTGACATGTTCAGTCTCAGTTCAAAGTAATAAACACATTGACTTCTCATAATTAGAATGGTATATCATATAAAATAACAATCATAGATCACAGCGGAATAAATCACAACATATATATATATACAGTTGTGAGTCTACAAAATGAAACACTAAAATCACATAATAAACAAGTTTTACAATTCTATAATCTCAATTATGCATCTTATAAACATATACAAAATTTACTAAGTGAGGTAAACTAAAAGTCAAAAATGTTTATCTCCCTGCTAGCTCAACCATCCAAAAGTCAACCTGTCCTGTAACCTGAAAAGTCTCAGCCTGACCCGAGCAAAATAACACCTGGGTCAGACTATCTCTAATTATCCAATAGGTTAAGAACAAAATATAACACAAGAATAAACGACATACAAGCAAATTCAAATGTCCAAGGTATAACAAGTCACATAATTAAATTGACATAGAATTTATCTTAAAGCACAAGGTTATATAATTAATCACAAACACCAATTAGTCACTAAATACAGAATCACGGAATTAGTTTAACTTAGAATCCATCACAAAAAACAAGAATATATCTGTTTATTTTATGAACACATAACAGTCACAGAATCCAAATTTCCCGAATCTAAGAGATCTTAATCCAAATCGATCTTAATGATCATCCAAAACAATCGCAATGATTGTACTCAAACCCGTGGGGAATAAACAAACAATTGCAGTATCACTCGAACCGATCTGGTACCAAAGATCGTCTCATATCGGTAATCACAGAATCGCAAATGGTCTCAAGGATAGTCGATACCAATCAAGAAGATCGTGGCAACCATGACTCAAAAAGTCCAGATTATTTAATGTTAGTATATTTTTATGTTCGAAAAGAAATCTAGAAGTAAACCTCTTAAGGGTCTAGTAGCTCCATGCTGCATACCAAAAGAGAGTGAACTCTAAAGTGCCAAATACTATCGCTTTCAGTAATCACTAGAACTTAACTAATACATCCCATGCAGCATGGTGAAATCCAAGTATTTACTAGAAGCTAGTAAATATCACTTATTACGGATACCACTAGAAAACCTGAACTACATTCTCTTAAGGATCTAGCAACCACTTGTCGCACAACAGAAGAGAATACAACTCTAAAGTGTTAAGTACTTTCCCAAACACGATTACAAGAATTTAACCAAGGCATCCCACATTATCCGGTAGAATTTGAGTATTCGCTAAAGGGGTTAGTAAATCCTACTCGGACATTTTATTCAATAGGTTGTGCCATATTCGACGAAGCGTGATTCGAAAGCATTTAAACCAATCGATAACACTAAGTCGATTATTAGTGCTTCCCAAATTATAGAATTAAAGTTCTCAAAACATTTATTTAATTTGTCACTTATCAAAATATTCCGTTATTCCAAATTGTTCCAAGAGTATTTATTTTACAAAACAAGATTTTCCATGTTCAAAAATCACATTAATTCTTTAAATTCCATAAGGTTATAATGTTTACGTACCATGTTCCAAAAGCCACTTATAAAAGCATTTATTTCTTTGTGAATCCTTCAATCCATTTTCAAAACCAATTTAGTATTCTAATAATTAGTTAAAAACCTCTTGCACTTATTTTTTTAAAATCAAAATTCCAAAGCCATAAAATCATTTATAAAATAATTAGACCGCTTTAGAAAACAAGTTTGATATTTATAACTTAAAGAAACTCTCTTTACAAAATTATTTGTATACAAAACTAAGCATTTATATACATTTGCAAAATAGGTGGATTTAAGTTTATAAATTTCCAAAGCTTTGAATCAAAAATAATTCAAAGCCCATAGAGCACAAAAAGATTTAGTATTACACATCACAAGATTGTAACGACTAAAAGGTCAATAAGGTCTGATTTTCGATTTTCATATTCTCTAAACACATTTTATAACTTAACAAACAAATGGAATATATATATATATATATATATATATATATCAAAACGATCATGACCAAACATTCACAGCACATTGAAACAACATCACAAGCATAGCAACAAATCAGGTTTCAAGCAACGAGTCGGGAAGAGCACATGGTCACCTGGAACTCACATTCCAGGTGCCAACCGGTGCACCGGTCTACATGACCGGTCCACTGTCACGACAGATTTGCAGTTTTGAAACATCATTTCGACACATTTAACCTCAGAATTTTCGAAAACTTACAACATGAAAGTTGTTCCTTAAAGTCACAGATTTTCGTCAAAAGAATGTTTGCACAATTTGGATCGATGTTTAAAAAGTTATGGCAATTTTAATATCAAGTTTTAACTTAGAAAATTATATAGGGCAGAGTATGTACATCAGTTTCAAACTCAATTTCGACCCCTTGAACATCAGAATTTCGAAAAGTTATTAAAAGATAAATTGTAGCATATATAATGAAATTTCAACCATAAAAAGATTGGGTCAATTTGGAGCATTTTACACTGAGATATCACTGTTTTATTACAACGATTTTCACAATTTATTTTTAGCAAGCAATCAAATAATCACCCAAATTCAAGCAACCAATTCACAATCAAATTAAAAGCAATTTAATCAAAAAACCATCCAATTCAATCCAAACAGCAACTAATCAATTATACATATGGATTAGAGATAGTAGGGTGAGTATTCAACTCACATTTTAGCTTCCTATAGCTTGCTAATTCCATTATTTAGCCTTGTTAAACCCTTTGGCTTCATCAAAACCGCCTATAACTCAAAAACCCAAACAAACACAACATCATTTAGGTTAAAAACGAGATCAAAATCATACTTTTAAGAGTCTAGAAGGTGGAGATAGGGTATAGAACACTTACTCTTCATTATTGGACAAAACCTCTTTGTTTGGATCTTTGATTTTGGAGATTAGAAACTAGAGTTTTAAAACCTTGAGAAAAAGAAGTTTTGTTTCTGTTTCTCACTTGAAATGAACGTGCAGAAGAAAGGAAGAGAAGCTTTTCTCTTGACTTGGACTTGTTATTGGTTTTAGATTTGCAATCCAACCCAATAAGAAAAAGAAATGTTACCGATTCTATTTTAAAGTGAAGTGTTGCTAAATCTATGTCCTTATTTCACTTATAAAACACCACTTTTACACTAAACAATTATTTTTATTACCTTCTTGTTTTGATATAAAAGTCTTACTTATTTAAACCAAGTATTTCATCATTTCACACTAACTAATTAACAATTTTACTTAGTAATCATTGATAAATATCAAATTATATTTTACGTTTGATTTATAAGAATTGTAATTCCAATTGAATAATTAAAAAATATTAATTAATATGCTTCTCAAATTTGCAAATAATTGATTGAATAATTTAACGAATAAAAATCTCTAAATTCTCTTTTATTTAAAAGATTCAAATTAATTACACAAAAATCCAGGTTGTTACACTTGTAGCCCACCCTATATCATCTAGAGTAGAGTTAAAGTTAACTACACATGAGCATCACATATTAAACATGTACTCATTCACCAAACTTTTGTCTGACCTACTCCCTCTTTCCATTTTTCCCCACTATAGGGTGACAGATTAGCGGTTGATTGGGTATAGTACATGAAGAAAGGAGCTTCACATTCGGGTTCTCATATTCTTTGTTATCCATCATGTAGTTACTTACTGTATTAAAATTCTGTAAAACATATATTGTATTTTAAAACAAAGTATATGGAAAATAAAGTATTTCAGAGACTATTTTTCTGAAATGTCTATTTTTTAGTACTTATATTATAATTCCTTCCCCCGTGAGATCTGAAAGTGTAGAATATCTTAGAATTTACCCTTATAATTATGCTTTGTAAAGTTTTAAAAACCCAACAGCTCGTATTTCTTGGCATCGCGAGATCGAAAGTCACAGTAGGCTTTAGATTGGTGTGTTGAGAAGTGCGGTTGTTACCGACGGAGAGGGTAAATCAGATATTGGAGGATTTACTATGGATGTGCATCTTGGACTTTGAATGTTTATGGGAGGATCACTTACCATTGGAGGAGTTTACCTATAACAATAGTTATCAAGCTAACATTGGGATGGCACCATTTGAGGCACTATACAATAGACCCTGTAGATCACAGTCTTGTTGGTGGGACACTATGGATATGATTATTTTTGGGCTGGATATGATGAGGGAGACATCGGAGAAAGTGGACTTGATCCGTAGGAGAATGAAGACCGCTCAGGATAGGAAGAAATCTTATGCTGACATGAGACGTGCGGAGTTAGAGTTCACAGTAGGCAACATGGTGTTTGTGAAGATTTTACCCTTTAGGCATGTTATGAGATTTGGTAGATCGGCAAAGCTAGCATGAAGATTTGTAGGGCCTTTCCCGATAGCTGCTAGAGTGGGGAAGTTGGCATATAGAGTAGAACTTCTCGAGAAGTTAGCAGGGGTACATGATGTTTTCCATGAGTCAAACTTGCGGAAATGCTTACACGATACACCCTACCGTGGTTGAGCCGAGTCAGTTAGAGGAGGTTGAGATAGAGCGAGGGTCACTTGTTCGCCATGCACCCACTCGTATTCTTGACCATGATATAAAGCGACTCCACAGTAAGGAGATCAGACTTGTTAATATCCAATGGGGAGACGATCCAACAGAGAGTGCATAAGAGGCTCCAATTTACATTTAATAGGCATGGATTACTTATATATAAGACTTAACTTGGTATACCCTTTAGGTAGAGATCATTGGATTGTAGGAATAGATGTAAACATGTCGATAAGACGTATTATGGATGATGGATGCTAGTGGATGTATTTGGATGTATTGTTTGGACTGTTTTCTTTTACATGTTTAGGACAGTATATCCTCTAGGTATACACACACGTTCACGTTTGGTAGCGTAATATCTCTTGATTTTTGTTATGTTAGTGGATGTTAAGCATATGGATGTTGCATATGAGTTGTATAGCTGTGCATACATATAGAATTGCAAGTATACTTATTTAGGATATTGCATACATTTGGATGCATGACATGAGCATGATAAGAGGTCGACTGGATCAGTACACTGCCTACTTTCTGCATTAGTATAGGTTCACGTGCATTCCACGTTGTCTATATATGTACATATTGCATTAGAAATTTATAAAGATGGTGATTGCCCGTGAATGATGAATGAGTAGATGGTTGTAGCTATTTGTTGATGTGTGTTTAAGTTACATTTTTTCCATCTTTTGAGATTTGAAGAACGAAATACTTTTTAAGGGGGGAAGAATGTAACACCCCAAAAATTTAATAAGAAAATTAAATTAAATAAAACAAGAACTAAACATAAATGTTTCACAGACATCCGAATTTGGCTATGGAACTTCCACCATTGTGTCTGTAGCGATTTTCTAAATGATTTTCATATATAACACTTCGAAATAGGAGTTAGTACGGAGAAGTTATGGGCACTGAACGAATTGGAAATAAAATAAGAAATTATAAATAAAATAATCCACAAATTAACACGATGACCGGTCGTCCCAAGAGGGTCGAAGGTCAACCGGTAGCGGTCGACTCAGAAGGGCAAGCGGTCGATCGTAGCCTGTTTAAAATCAAGAGTAATTATCTATAATGTGACATGTTCTATAACATCCCCCTACTTGGAGGCCGAAAACTAACAGCTACGGATGCTGCAGTCATCCACAGTTATTAATCCTCGGCGACCAAATAAGCGTTGTTAGATACACTGCTACACAGAAACACATGAATATGGAAAAAAATTAAAACTTCAGACAAAATCACATTCCATATTAAAACATTTTCAATTTATTACATAATCCCATAATCGCAAATCACGTTCAGAGAAAATATATCTATTACATGATACACCAAGAGCGACATATGATGATGCCCCCTTGGATGATCAGAGTATATACAGGCAATATGACAACTTCGCCTTTACAAACTACACACCGGAATCAAATAAAAGAGAACTCTAAATAGCTATCATGCCTCTGCACGTCTCCAGAACCTTATTCATCTAAAGAGGTACCAGAAAACCTCAACTCTCAAACTACTCAAAATCAATTGAGTACCCGAGAGTTTAAGGGAAAACATAAACTTTGAGTCAGACATAAAGCCTGGTATGAATACTAATATACCATCTCAAATCATTTAGATATCTAGTGAGACCATGCCGCTAAGCGGAACGGGTTTCCCGCTCACTAGTATCTTAAAACCTTTATAAAACCATATATTGTGCTCCTGCATTCACAGTGGTTAAAACAATTCAAAACAATATAATATGATGATATGCAAAACAAATGACTAAATTCTGGATTATCCATCCCCATTCATTTTTAACTATCTGTCTCAATTATAGATTCTAGGATTACTATTAACCTATTAGTTTTCATGGGCTAACTAATAACCGGTAAAATATTTAAGGACTCCCTGCCCAATTACATAGTTTTCATTGGGATCACTATGAGCCTATTGGTAACTCCAATATCTTTACTTTTATCCTAGTTTACATGGGTTGACTAGGAACCTGTTGGTGATTCCAATATCCTTTCATCTTACCCTAGTTTTCATGAGCTGACTAGGAACCTAGTGACATCTATCAATATCTTAATCCGGATATAGTTTTCATGGGCTAACTACAAACCTACTGGCCCCTGCCAGTATCAAATCATAGGTTTCATGGGCTTAGTACGGACCTGTCGTTTTGAAATCTTCTTTTATACATAGTTTTCATAGGCTAACTATGAACATATTGGCTCCTACGAATATCTTTTCTTATACATAGTTTTTATGGGCTTATTGAGAACCTATTGGCCCCTGCCGATATTTTTCTTTTATATTTTAGCATCCTATATTCTGGTCTTCCTGACCTCCTAGATGCAATTCTACTCATTCAGGAGTTAACTTAAATTATATTCACTACCGTGTCAACCTAGCCGGTTCTTCTGCCCTTTATCCCCAAAATGCAGTTATGGGTCCATTATAATGTGAATATATTTATATTTGAAACAAACATAATTAAAAAACAATGCCACTCCTGTGGGTTTAATGTCCTTGAAACACTTTTCATATAAAATATAGTTAATCCCTTTATCCTATAATTGTATCAAGGAATGCTTCTTCTTATAACCATTTCAAAATCCTTCAATTTTAGCCATGATTTTTTCCTTTAAAAATGAGTTTGGGTTATAAAACCTTACGACACCTTCGAAACCTTACTTTCGACTTCATAGGATGACCTCCTCCGAAAGCATTAAAATCTATCTTTAAAACATTAGGCTCCTGCCTTTCTAATACTTTAAAACCTTCCTTTTGAAACCTTTTGATTTTATTAAAGTATTAACATTTAACTTTAGAAGCATAGCTTCGAAACCAGTTGAAAGTACCCCTTTAGACACCATTGGAAGTAACCCTTTCGAAATCATTAAAAGTCCCCCTTTTGAATGCATTGGATTTATACATGAAATATTATTTGGGTCAAAGTGAATATAGGTGAAAGCATCTCTTTCGAAACCATCCTTTATCATATAAAAATATTGGGGAAAACATAATGGCGTCGGCACCATCGTTTCGAAAGCATAAAACATATGGGTAATATATTGGAAGGTTGGCTTCGAAACCCCTTTCGAAACCATTGCCTTCGAAACCCCTATCCCCTTTCGAAAGCTATTGGAAGTGGCTTATATTTATACAAACACAAAGCACCTTTCGACAGCATTGATATCTTCAATACCATCGAAAGGCTTAAAGTTACAAATGGGTTTCGACTTGGTCGAAACTACCCCTTCCGAAAGCTCCAACTTCAAAAACTAAGTAACTACTTCGGAAGCTACTTTTTTTAAAAAGGCGGCAGCTCTTCTTTGAAAACTTGTTAAAATACCTTTCGCAAGCTTTGGTTTTGAATCCTTCGAAACCACTTTGAAAACAGGCAGGCACTTTTCTTTTAAAAACAAACCAAGGTATCGACTCCTTCAGAAGCCGTGCTTTCGACTCCCTACCTTCCGCCTTCCTCCAATCCACTGCATACCAACTAAGTGATACCATGTGTATTGGTTATTGGTTTCTACTAAGAAAGTTTCGACTAGGTTGAAGGCAGAACCTCTGTGTCGAAAGGTACTTCCAAAGTAGGCGAAACCATCTTTTCTGAGTAAACCTGGTTTAATACTACTTAAAGCAAACATTTTCCTAACTAACCTGCCACGTGTCAACACCAGATTGGTTATCTTAACTTTTTCAAATTCTTACTGCTGCTAATTTCAGATGTAGACCGTAGTTAAGTTATTCGAATAAGCCCTTCCATTAAGAAAAACCAATTTTGCAAAGAAGTCCCTCTTCTAAAATAATTTAATTTGCATAGCAAATCACTTGGAAAAATCCGCAAAAATTCCAGAAATTCACTTTAATCATGTTATCTAACATATCAAAATTTCAAACTCAAATTCTTAATATATGTTTCCAAAATAAATTTATAAACCCAAATAACCATATTTTCCTTTTAAAATTCATAACAATCTTTCCATAGCTTGGAAAATTATCAAAATTGAAACCCAACTCCAAAATCATGTTCTACATAACATAAAAAATTTCCCATGGCATTTAAAAATCAACATATCTCGGTTTTACCTTAAAACCGTATATATCCATTTAAACAAACTTGCTTAAATTAAACAAATCAAATTTCAAGCATATCATCATTCAATTCATCCTAAAAACGAATTTATCCCCTAAATGTGAAACATATGATTCAAAACCAAATAGAGATGGAATTATTATTCACCTTGCTTTAGATAAGGAGATTGGATTGAGATTGATTTCCCCTACGCTTGATTCTCTAGCTTTTAGTTGATTTCCTTTTTCTTAATGGCCAGCCCTTCCTTAATCTTTTGATTTGCATTTCAAAATGACGTGAATAGTGAAATGGTAGGAACGAAAAAATATATATAAGAGTAAGGGTTATGGGCAGCAAATTCCTAATATACCCTTATGTAATTTAATTAACCCAAAAACCATTCTTAAGCTCATTTAATTAACTTATTAGGCACGGCCTTAATTAGGTTTATTCAATTCTCAACCCCCTTATCACTTAACATTTACGTTATTCTATTTAATTTATCTAATTAAATCTCCTGAATAATGTTATAAAAAATTAGAGGTGTTACAAGCTCCCCTCCTTAAAGAATTTCGTCCTCGAAATTTAGTAAAGACTAAATACTAAACATAGCAATCATCTATAATGACTCCTAATAACCATACTAGTCTACTGACTAGGAATTATCTATATAAATCTAATATAGACATACCCTCAAACCAGACCAGGATAAGTATCTTGAATCATGTCCTCTGTCTCCCAAGTACAGTCCTTCTCGTTGTCGCTCCATTGAACTTTCACCAACTTGACTGTCTTGTTCCTCAATCTTTTCTCATCCCTCGTAACAATCCGAACTGGTTGTCTAACAAAAGTCAAATTAGGCTCTACTACTAGATCTTCCAACCCTATCGGAGGAATAGTAGCCTCTGGATCATGCATATACTTGCGAAGATGAGACACATGAAATACATTATGGACACCTGCCATACTGCTCGGCAACTCTACTCTGTATGCGAGCTTTCCAATCCTCTCTATAATCTGGAATAGACCAACATATCTCGGTGCCAGTTTCCCTGACTTTCTGAACCATACCACACCCTTCATTACTGATACCTTTATGAAAACCTTATCTTCAAATAAGAACTCTAGGCCTTTACGCCTCTTATCTGCGTAACTCTTCTATCTGGATTGAGCTTACTTCATCCTTTCTCGGATTAACTCAATCTTCTGTGACGCCTCCCTAACCACATATGGACCTAATACTAATTTGCTCCAGTCTCTAACCAACATACGGGTGATTTGCATGGCCTTCCATACAAAGCTTCAAAAGGCGTCATTCCTATGCTAGTCTGATAACCATTATTATAGGAAAGCTCAACCAAATGTAGGTGATCCTCCAAAGATCCACCAAAATCCAATACACAAGCTCTCAACAAATCCTTGAGTACTTTGTTGACTCTCTTTGTTTGCCCATTCATTATGCGGTATTCATCTTGAGCTTAGTGCCTAACACATCCTGTAGACTCTTCCAGAATTTGCTAGTGAATAAAGCATCTCTATCGCTGACTATGCTACTAGGAACTCCATGAAGTCTAACTATGTTCTTCATGAACAACTTCGCCAAAACAGGTGTCGTCCTGGTCGACTTTACTGGAATGAAATGGGCACTCTTGGTCAACTTGTCCACAATAACCCATATACTCTCATTTCCTCCTCTTGACCTTGGCAACCCATCTATGAAATCCATGGATATCGAATCTCATTTCCATACTGGAATCTCCAAAGGCTGAAGTAACCCACTCGGCTTCTGATGTTCGGCTTTCACTTGTTGATAGTTTACACACTGCCTAGCCCACAAGCCAACATCCCTCTTCATGCCTTCCCAATAGAAGCTCCTCTTCATATCTTGATATATCTTAGTCCCTCTAGGATGAATCGTAAACTTGGATCGATGACATTCCCCAAGAACTTCTTTCCTCAAGTTCTCAATATTTGGAACACATAACCGTCCTTTCTTCCTCATCCATCCTCTTTGGTCAAGAAAAAAATCTTTCAAATCATCGACCTCGGTTCCAACCTCAAGCCTTCTAATCCTCTTGGCTAATAGTGGATCCTCTTTCTGCTTAGAAGCAATTCTCTCGATCAACACTGGTCACACTTCCAAACAGGACAACATGGCAATACTCTGACTAGAACTAACCGTCGATCTTAACTACACACCACAACTAGCCAAAGCTTCTAGATCCTTCTATTCTGCCAACATAGCCAACACCACATTCTGATGTCTTCTGCTAAGAGCATCCGCTACTTTATTTCCTTTCCCAGAAGTATACTCTATACCAAAATCATAAGTAGCCAAAAACTCCAGCCATCTCTGTTGTCTCATATTCAACTCCTTCTGAGAGAATAAATATCTTAAAGACTTATGATCGGTATACAACTCAAATCTCTCCCCTAGGAGATAGTGCCTCCAAATCTTCAAGGCAAAAATCATTGCAGCTAACTCTAAGTCATGAGTAAGATATCTTACTTTGTGCGGTCTAAGCTGCCTAAATGCATAGGCAATAACTTTGCCCCTCTACATCAACACTGCTCCCAATCCAGTCCCACATGCATCAGTGTATACTACCAACCCTTGGTTTCCATCTGGAACTACTAACACTAGAGCATTGGTCAACAAATGCTTTAACTTAAGGAATGCTTCCTTACATTTGTCGAACCAGACAAACTTTACCTCCTTCCTGGTAAACTTAGTCAAAGGCGCTGCTATTCGTGAGAAATCCTTGATGAATCTCTGGTAATAGCTAGCAAGTCCAAGAAAACTCGTGATCTTAGTTACCGTCTCTGGTCTCTTCCAATTATTGACAGCTTCAATCTTAACTGGTCAACTGGCAAGCCCTTTTCTGAAACCACATGACCAAGAAACTTAACCTCTTTCTTCCAAAAATGACACTTGGAAAACTTTGCCTTTAGCTAATTCTGCCTCAGCATCTCAAGTACCACTTTAAGATGATCCTCATGCTTTATTTCATCCTTAGAGTATACCAAAATGTCATATATAAACACCAACATGAATCTGTCCAAATACTCTCGGAAGACTCGGTTCATCAAATTGACAAAGAAAGCAGGTGCATTCGTCAACCCGAATGGCATCACCAACCACTCATACGAACCATACCTAGTCTAAAATGCTGTCAAAGGAATACCATCCTCTGCCACTCTTAACTGATGGAACCCCGTCTCTAAATCCAATTGGGAGAACCTTCTGGCTCCACTCAACTGATCAAACAGATTATCAATTCTTGGAAAAGGATACTTATTCTTTATCGTCCTTTCGTTTAGCTTACGATAGTCGATACACATCTTCAACGACCCATCAGGTTTCTTCACGAATACCGCAACCGCTCCCTAAGGCGAACTACTTGGTCTATTAAAATTCCTTCCTTCTAGATCCACTAGCTGCACCTTCAGTTCCTTCATCTCTGTCGGTGTCATCCTGCTAGGTGGTCTACTTACAGGTTCAGCTCCTAGCACAAGATCTATCCGAAGCTCAACAGCTCATTTCTGTGGTAGTCCTGTGACTGGCTCAAAAACATCTGCAAATTCTCTTGTTATTCGAACCTAACTTAGATCTTCTTCCACTTCCATTGCACTTAACCAAGCACAACTACTCCGGTCAGAATTCTCTACCGAGAATATAATTCGGTTATTACTTTCAGATGTCTTAGTGATATCTCCCCATCCTGGTAAAATATCCTAGCCTCATACCTTCTCAACCAATCCATACCCAAAATGATTCCGAAATCTACGAAATCATGAACATACAGACTGCATGCAAACATATGACCTAACAAAACAAGTTCTAACTAGTCACATCTCATCCCCATAGTTGCATACTATCCTATTGGATTTGCAACCCTTAAGGAAGTAACAAGGTATGTGGGTTCTAAGCATAACCTATCAACCAAATATGGGATATAAATGAATGTGATGCACCGGTATCAAAACGTATCCTAACTTGTATACTTTGAATCAAAAACGTGCCTTCCATCATAGTCTTTCCTTTATCAGCTGCAGTAGGCTTAGCTGATGATCCAACAGCAAAGACTTTTCCTTTTCTCCCCTAGCTGGCTCTGGACACTAGTTCTTATAATGCCCAATTTGGTCACAGTTGAAGCACTTCACATTTTTCCTGTCTGCAGCCTTCTTTCCCTTTCCGGACCAGCACTCATTTGCATAATGTTCCTTTTTGTCACATCTGTAGCAAACTAAATCAGCCTTTGCCTTCTTGGCAGCATCCCATTTCTGGACTTCCTTCTTCTTAAAGAATTTCCTCTTCTTTCCCTGAGGACCCTGGGATTCAACTAGCTTCTCTCTAGCGCAACCGGCCAGCATCTCTTCATGGCAAATGGCCATCTCCACCACCACATTACAAGGTTATCAGATATGAGTCATGATCATTCTAGCAAGCTCAGGCCTCAGTCCTCGAATGAACCTTTCATTCCTTCTAATGTCAGTATCGACGATAACATATCCATATCGAGACAACTCATCAAACTTAGTAGAGTTCTCGATTACTGACATCTCTCCTTGAACTAGATTCTTGAACTTTCTCATTAATGCCGACTTAGCAACTTCAAATAGAAACCTCTGCTCAAACCTCCTTCTGAAATCAACCCATGTCAATTCTTCCTCCGAAACTCTTGCAATCACACTATTCCACCAGTGAAGCGCTGGCCTTTGCAACTACGTAGAGGTCAGCATCCTCTTTTGCCCATCATCCAAGCCTAGATCATTAAAGATCCTCTCACAGTGCAATAGCCAATTCTCAACCTCAACAGCATCCTCCGTTCCAGCAAACGGCTTTCCACCTAGATTAGTGTACTCTCTGCTTAGCTTAGCATAGTTATTCCCAACTGGAGCCATAGCATTAGCTTCTTCAACATTACCAGCAACCCCGGCTTGCAAAAGATTGGCTAACAACTGATACACCATCCCCGCATCTACTGGCGGATTTCCAGCACCTACGTTGGCTTCAGATTTTGGGTTAGCATTAGCCTGTCGACCTTGGTTCCTCCTAGTATTAGATCGAGCATTTCCATTGGTTGTGGAGCTTCATCCACCTAGATTTCCTCTTCTGTTTCTTGCTTCCATATCTTCTTTCTCGTAAATCTTCATACGAACCTTAATAAGATACAGAAGAACGGTCTAAGAGAGAGGGGAACACGTACTTATACATACATATATATATATATATATATATATATCAAATACAAGTATGTTACTATAGCGCTAACCCAAACCCCGATCATATTTTCAAATTCATTGGATTATGTTTGAAAATCTCTTAGGTTTAACTTTCTTTTAAAGTTTCATAAACCTAAGCTCTGATACCAACTTGTAACATCCCCCTACTTGAAGGCCCAAAACTAACGGCTACGGATGCTGCAGTCATCCATAGTTATTAATCCTCGACGACCAAATACGGCGGTGTTAGATACATTGATACACAAAAACACATGACTATGGAAAAAATTTAAAACTTCAAACAATATCACATTCCATATCAAAACATTTTCAATTCATTACATAATCCCATAATCACAAATCATATTCATAGAAAATATATTTATTACAACATATGCCAAGAGCGAAATATGAAGATGCCCCCTTGGATGATCAGAGTATATACAGGCAATATGACAATTTTGCCTTTACAAACTACACAGCGGAATCAAATAAAAGAGAACTCTAATTAGCTATCATGCCTCATGCACGTCTCCGAAACCTTCTTCGTCTAAAGAGGTACCTGAAAACCTCAACTCTCAAACAACTCAAAATCAATTAAGTACCCAAAAGTTTAAGGGGAAAACATAAACTTCGAGTCAGACATAAAGCCTGGTATGAAAAATAATATACCATCTCAAATCATTTAGATATCTAGTGAGACCACGCCGCTTAGCGGAACGGGTTTTCCGCTCACTAGTATCTTAAAACCTTTATAAAACCATATACTGTGCTCCTGCATTCACGGTGGTTAAAACAATTCAAAAAAATATAATATGATGATATGCAAAACAAATGAATCAATTCTGGATTGCCTATCCCCATTCATTTTTGACTATCTGTCTCAATTATAGTTTCTAGGATTGCTATTAACCTATTAATTTTCATGGGCTAACTAATAACCGGTAAAATATTTAAGGACTCCCTGTCCAATTACAAAGTTTTCATTGGGATCACAATGAACCAATTAGTAACTCCAATATCTTTACTTTTATCCTAGTTTTCATGGGTTGACTAGGAAACTATAGGTGACTCCAATATCCTTTCATCTTACCCTAGTTTTCATGGGCTGACTAGGAACCTATTGACATCTATCAATATCTTAATCCGGATATAGTTTTCATGGGCTAACTACAAACCTACTGGCCCCTGCCAGTATCAAATCATAGGTTTCATGGGCTTACTACGAACCTGTTTTTTTGAAATCTTCTTTTATACATATTTTTCATAGGCTAACTATGAACCTATTGGCTCATGCCGCTATCTTTTCTTATACATAGTTTTTATGGGCTTATTGAGAACCTATTGGCCCCTGCCGATATTTTTCTTTTTTATTTTAGCATCTTATATTCTGGTCTTCCTGACCTTCTGGATGCAATTCTACTCATTCAGGAGTTAACTTAACTTATATTCACTACCGTGTCAACCTAGCTGGCCCTTCTGCCCTTTATCCCCAAAATGCGATTATGGGTCGATTATAATGTGAATATATTTATATTTGAAGAAACAAACATAATTAAAAAACAATACCACTCCTGTGGGTTTAATGTCCTTGAAACACTTTTCATATAAAACATGGTTAATCCCTTTGCCTTATAATTGTATCAAGGAAAGCTTCTTCTTATAACCATTTCAAAACTCCTTAAATTTTAGCCATGAGTTTTTCCTTTAAAAATGAGTTTGGGTAATAAAACCTTTCGACACCTTTGAAACCTTACTTTCGACTTCATAGGATGACCTCCTCCAAAAGCATTAAAATCTATCTTTAAAACACTAGGCTCCTGCCTTTCTAATACTTCAAAACCTTCCTTTCGAAACCTTTCGATTTTATTAAAGTATTGACATTTAACTTTAGAAGCATAGCTTCGAAACCAGTTGAAAGTACCCCTTTCGGCACCATTGGAAGTGACCCTTTCGAAATCATTGAAAGTCCCCCTTTCGAATGCATTGGGTTTATACTTAAAATTTTATTTGGGTCAAAGTGAATATAGGCAAAAGCATCTCTTTCGAAACCATCCTTTATCATATAAAAATATTGGGGAAAACATGATGGCGTCAGCACCATCGTTTCGAAAGCATAAAATATCTGGGTAAAATACTGGAAGATTGGCTTCGAAACCCCTTTCGAAACCATTGCCTTCGAAACCCTTAACCCCTTTCGAAAGCTATTGGAAGTGGCTTATATTTATACAAACACAAAGCACCTTTCGACAGCATTGATATCTTCAATACCATCGAAAGGCTTAAAGTTACAAAAGGGTTTCGACTTGGTCGAAACTACCCCTTCCGAAAGCTGCAACTTCAAAAACTAAGTAACTCCTTCGGAAGCTATTTTTTTTAAAAGGCGGCAGCTCTTCTTTGAAAAATTGTTTTAAATACCTTTCACAGGCATTGGTTTTGAATCCTTTGAAACCACTTTGAAAACAGGCAGGCACTTTTCTTTTAAAAACAAACCAAGGTATCAACTCCTTCAGAAGCCGTGCTTTCGACTCCCTACCTACCGCCTTTCTCCAATCCACTGCGTACCAACTAAGTGATACCATGTGTATTGGATATTGGTTTCGACTAAGAAGGTTTAGACTAGGTTGAAGGCGGGAGCTCTGTGTCGAAAGATACTTCCAAAGTAGGCAAAACCATCTTTCCTGAGTAAACCTGGTTTAATACTACTTAAAGCAATCCTTTTTCTAACTAACCTGCCATGTGTCAACACCAGATTGGTTATCTTAACTTTTTCAAATTCTTACTGCTGCTAATTTCAAATCTAGACTATGGTTAAGTTAATCAAATAAGCCCTTCCATTAAGCAAAACCAATTTTGCAAAGAAGTCCCTCTTCCAAAATAATTTAATTTGCATAGCAAATCACTTTGGAAAAATCCCCAAAAATTCCAAAAATTCACTTTAATCATGTTATCTAACATATCAAAATTTCAGACCCAAATTCCTAATATATTTTCCAAAATATATTTATAAACCCAAATAACCATATTTTCCTTTGAAAATTCATAACAATCTTTCCATAGCTTGGAAAATTATCAAAATTGAAACCTAACTCCAAAATCATGTTTTACCTAACATAAAAATTTTCCCATGGCATTTAAACATCAACATATCTTGGTTTACCTTAAAACCGAGTAGATCCATTAAACAAACTTGCTTAAATTAAACAAATCAAATTTCAAGCATATCATCATTCAATTCATCTTAAAAATGAAACTATCCCTTAAATCCGAAACATATGATTCAAAACTAAATAGAGATGGAATATTATTCATCTTTCTCTAGATAAGGAGATTGGATTGAGATTGATTTCCCCTAAGCTTGATTCTTTAGCTTTTAGTTGAGTTCCTTTTTCTTAATGACCGGCCATTCCTTAATCTTTTGATTTGCGTTTAAAAATGATGTGAATGGTGAAATGGTAGGAACGAAATATATATATATATATATATATAAGGCTAAGGGTTATGTGCGACAAATTCTTAATATACCCTTATGTAATATAATTAACCCAAAAACCATTCTTAAGCTCATTTAATTAACTTATTAGGCATGGCCTTAATTAGGTTTATTCAATCCTCAACCCCCTTATTACTTAACATTTACATTATTCTATTTAATTTATCTAATTAAATCTCTTGAATAATGTTATCAAAAAGTAGGGGTGTTACATGTTTGAACGGTGGTGAATACTTACTTCATTGCCAAGTATCAAATTAGCGTGCATGATTACTAAAAAGATTCTCTAACCTAAATCCAATGGCCTAAAAAAATTGCTAAACCCTATAAACTCAAGCCTAATCTAACCTAAAATTCACATAACCATAACGAAACTCTATAAAATTCTATTCTCTCCTCTAAACCTAAAAATTCTTCAAGAATCAAATAAAATCAATCTAGAAGAACGCAAGCAATCGAAGAAAGCAAAGCTTGCACATGGAGGGGCTATTCTAAAGCAGGGTAATTGGAAGAGCTTAGCTTGAGGTAAGTGGGAACAATTCTAATTAGATGATTATTATAGTTAGTTTAATTTACTCTACTTGAAATAAGATGTTAGTAAATTTGAAATTGAAATTGTAAAACCCTAATTTGGAACTTATATCTAGTGTAGAATTGGAATCACCATAAATTTTTAAATCTGTATTAATCTTAGTGCACCTTTCTTCCTATTTAAACTATAAACCCAAAAGTCGATAATTCCTAAATCTGCAGACCCTAAATTGAACAAATTGAAATCGAGAATAGGGACTGGTTAAATTAGTGTTAGGGTTCACTGCAAACTGAAGTCAACAAACAAGACTTACGTAACTAAAATCGAAAATTAATCGACATCAAAAATTAATGAACCCAAATTTTTTAGCCTAGAACTATTCGACCCTGACCCCTGACGGTCGACCGGTAGTGGTCGACAATTTAGGGTTAGCGGTCGACCTGTAGACATGTAAACTGCATAACCTAAACCTCAGGGCCCAAATTTAACAATAAAAATTTATATAAACGTTAATTGTTTGGGAGCCTATATAATTGCATTTGAATGTATGTTAGGAGTTGTAGGGAAGCTAGTTCCTTATGAACGGATTTGCTAGGTCATTGCGGGGTTAGGTAAATGTTTTTTACCCAATTCGTGAGCGAGTACTCGACTGAGGGCGATGTATTTTCGCAATTGATACTCTCAGGAGGTTCCGCGGTAAATGTGCATCACTGATGAGGATGCTTGATAGAGAGTGGCATGGCATAATGGGAGTTCTAGTATGCATAAATACTGAAGCGACGTGATGTAGTTTGAATGGAGGATTTCGACGTGTGCAATAAGAGGCAAACATTACGATTGAGAGGTGGATACGGATGTGGACGATGAGACATCTCGGCAAGTCGGCATTGCGGGTTCCCCCTCGATGCGTAGTGGGTTTACATGTAGTAGCAATTAGGGAGAATCTATTTCCCCATAGCCTAGAGGTGGTGATATTGGTAGGAGTAGTTCCACAATGACCTAGTGGTGGTGTTTCCATAGTTAGTAGCCAAGAGGGCAGTGTTTTACATATTGAGTAGCTCTAGGAGCAATGGCTGATCATTAGATGTGTGGTTCGATCCTTAGTTCGATCCTTAGTTCGATCCATTGTAGTAGCCCACATAAATTGTAGTAGGAATGTATTAGACAAGAATCCTTAGGTAACATGCCATAGGAATTCGCGGACACTTGTATCACACACCTATGTCATCTAGAGTAGTATTAAAGTAACTGCACATGATCATCACAAATTAAACTTCTACTCATTCACCAAACGTTTGTCTGACCCCTTCTCTTTCCTTCTTTTTCCCCACCACAGGTAGGCAGGGCAGTAGGTGATCAGCCCATTTTTTCATACTTGGAGAGTCGAGCTTATCTTTGGAGACTGCTTTTTATCGTATTTTCTCTCCATGTATTTATCTATCTTATCAGTAAAGTTTATCTCTTTTATCAGACTTGGAGCGATATTTTTTATGTACTCTTGTATTGGACCACGTATTGATTTTCTAAGACTTTGAATTGGATATTTTCTGAGATGGATTTTTTTCTACATTATATATTATTTTCCTTCCGCGGTGGGTTCTGAAAGTGTGGTATACTATAGATTATATCTACTTGTATTAGTATTTATAATATAAAATGTTATAAAACCCCTAATGATCCATGCTTCTCGGCACGGTGCGAGTCTGAAAGTTGCTCTAGGCTTTGGATCAGTGTGTCGGCAATTACGGGTTATCACAAACTAGGTTGCATATTAAATATAGCAAATCTACAATTCTCATAGGTGGTCTTGACGAGGGAAGAACGCAGAGATCGCGGCTTCTTTTAATCCTAATCTCATGTCTTAGGGACTGAATTAATTAGGTATTCTGTTAGCTAATCCAAGAATTAAAAAAATCATATTGCATTCGCTTGTTTGAAAGGATTACATCCAGGCTATCTCGGTGGTATAATAGGTTCTTAATGATGGTAGGAAGACTCACAATAGTTAGATCTACTATTTTTTCAATGCAGACTTACTACTCGAGAACTTTTATGCTTCCCAAGACTTTACGTGGCATGATTGAAAGAGATTGCTCTCGTTTCTTTTGGAGTGTTAATCCACAATCGAAGAAACCGCATCATACTACTTTTGCTAAATTGAAAAAAATCATTCAGAGAGGGAGGTCTTGACATAAAATGCCTAGTCAAGTGGAAATCGCGGCTACACCTACTCACATTAACATCTTATTCTGCAAGATGCTTAGTATCTGGTCTATTTGGGTTCATAACCACATTATCAAGAACAAACATTTTCGGATACTAGACAAGCATCCTACCGCTAGCTGGTTATGGAACTCAATATTAAAATATAGAGATAAGTGTTTACACTTGATCTTATGCTCATTCTAACCAGACTCATATTAACTTTTTAGCACTCTCTGTGGGCTGCTTTGAGCATCATTATAAGTTCTATTCTTTCTCACCAAAAAATTTCACAAATTGGGATTCCCTATGATACTAAGCTTGATCGTGTGGTCTCTTAGAGTCTTGCCTCTTTGCAACGTTCCAGCAACCCCTTCATCAACCAGTTATTGACAACATCATCTCTATTAAGCTGGCAACTAGTACAAATGTTTCTCTATTTTAGGGGCAGATAGAAACACTCTCACTCAATCAAGAGAGTTTATCAAGAGATCGTCAGTTCAAACCACATTTTTCCTTGAAACAAAAGAGTTCGAGAAAAACTGTAAAGACCCGACGACGACCTGCTCTTCTAGAGGAGTTTCAATAATGTGATTCTAACCCGAAACCGTCTTTGCCATATAGGCTTGATATATGTCTCACTATGATTGTTGTGCTCAAACTATGCTCGTTGTATAGACATGAACTAGAAACAAACATCCACATTTTCTTTCAGTGCTACTTTAACTATGAAACATGGTGTGATTTGCTGTAGTTATGTAATTTTCCTGCTCCAGTAATTTGTAACGTTTAGCTGTACTTGTATAATGAAACTAAGTATATGAATTTATGTGCTTATGTTATTCAGTCGATGGTAAGAAATCTCTTCAATAGGGTTTGGAAAGAAAGAAATTCTAGATTGTTTCAGCAAAAGAATAGGAATTGCAATGCAATCCCGCACCTTGTTATCCTGCATTCCAAACATGCCATTTTGTTACGGAAGATGCTTTTCCTTTTGAACCTGGACTGCTTCTCAAGTGGTCGAGCATTTGATATTTATGATATCTGTCTTTCTCTTGTTGTGCGTGTTAAAAACATGATTTTGATGTTTTGATGATAACAATCATATGACAATGCTACTAATGTGTTTATTGAGTAATTTTAGGTCAAGTAGCCATACGATGGATGATAAAGTTTATTTAATGAAAATTCAAGCTATATTAAAGGAAGAATATGAAGAGATAAAAAAAACTACCATGGTGAGAATCAAACCTAAATCATGCAACTTAAATAATAGACTTTGCCAACCATACCATAATGGCTATGAAATTTGGTGTGTCAATAGTAAGATATAACGGGTTGAAGGAATTAAAATGGAAAACCCTTCAAGTAGTACCAGAACCAAATTTCGAACTTGCATCTACAATGAAAAGGACTCCAACAGCCACAGTACAAAGGCTTTCAGTTACAATCAAGTATGTAGTTGCATATGATGGGTAGAGAGAATGGCAAACCAATTGGGTAAAAAAGTTCATAAGGCGGGATTCGAACACTGACCAGCAAGGAGAGATGCCACATACTTACCAACTATGCTACACAGTGTTGCCAGCGACTATTTAATATTACCGTTATGAAATGAACAATTTAAGTGCCTCATTCAAGCATCTCTTTGAAGTGGTGCAAACTTTCGATGGATGCATCATTTACAATGCAAATTTCTGAAGGGTTGGGCCTAATTATTAGCATCCAATCACTCCCATCATCCCAAAAACAATCACTCAATCCTATGCTCTTAAATTATTCTTATATTGCTTCCAAAAGCCTTAAACTCCATATCCATTCTAAAAGCAAACTTAGACCAACGCTCTTTCATGCCACAACATTTGGGTCTGGTCCTAATTCAGTTCCAAACCTCTATGCTCTCACTTTGCATCATTTTAAGGGTTATAGAAGTTTGTACTATAGTGTGACAAGTTAATGTATTGAGACACAAAATATTGCCAAAAAAATTAATACTCTACTTTTTTGTAAATGTTTGAGAAGTTGGGAAAGTGAAGTCCTATAGAGGGAGTCTTTGGGCAGTGTTGTTGTAAACATGTTCCTCCGGATGAAGTGAGGGTGTTAGTTAGTGAAATGCCAGAATTGGGATTCTAGGACTGGACTTAGGACGGAAGGTCCCAACCAGTATAAATCGACTGTCTGATCTACTATTATATTTCTGCTAATTTATATTATCTCTTATGTATTGGCCATCTTTGATCCTTGCATAGCGACTAATAAGTGGTATTAGAGCCTGGTATTCTACTGATCATAACAACATCCTAAAACAATGACCAAAAGAAGGTCCAATCGAAGCATTACAGGACATAGAGACCGCTATGCATGTTACACTACTACAAACATGAATGAAAGCTGCACCGAGTTTGAATGCACCATGACACCAGACATCGATGAGGTACTAACTACTTATAATCAATTATATGAGTTTTGTGGTGTTTCATTTAAAAAGTTTAAAAATCTTGAAAGGAGCATAGAGAAATTTAAATAAAATAAATAATATGAGCTAGAAGTTAATATGTTGAAAATTTTAAAACATATTTTAGAAAAAATGAAAATAGCTCCTTAAAAATTTCTTTAGAAAATTTTGTTTCTAAGTTAGATCATCTTGAAAAATTAAATAATTCCTTAAAAATGGAAAACTAAAATTTTCAAAGAAATTTGACGATTTGAAAAATGGTTTTGAAATTTCTTTAAACAATTCAAATTCTGAATTTTTGACTACTGAAAAAGAGAATTGTGCTTTAAAGAATGAGAATTTGAAATTAATTAAAGAAAATGATGCTTTGAAAAATAAAATTGAAATTTATGAAAATGAGAATGGTGACTATAAGGTAAAATTTAAATTAGCGGAAAATTCACTAAATTCAATAAAGGTCAAAATGATTTAAATACAATTTTATTGAATTCTAGAATTATAAATAATAAAAGTGGTTTAGGATATAATAAAACTAATAATAGAAATAGTACTGGATATGCTTTCATGTATAGTAAAAATGTTAATGCTGATAGTAGATTTCGAGTAAAATCTAAACCCACTTTTTATAGAAATTCATTATGTAAGCTATAATGTTTCTAATATTTCTAAAAGTAAAAAACTATTAAACATGAATAGAAATTATTTAAGTATTTCAGTTCTTGTTAACTAAACAGCAGAGAAAAATACATTAGTGATTATTTCGTTATGGTAATTAATAATAAAAAATTTATTTTCAAAGGTTCTACCAAACCCTCTTAGGTATGGTTACCTTTGACCTAACCCCCTGGACTATAATGTAAGAAGTGGGTAGCAAATTGTATTCTTATTTTATGTATGTATACATAAATGATCGATAGATGAGATAGATTACGAATAGCAAATGTTCTATATATCTAATAGGAAACGAGCGTTTATGGAAAATAAAAGTGCAGCAAATTAGGTATATCTAACTCATTTGGCTTTTTAAATATTTTGGGCTTAGAATTTCTATAATATCACAAATACTTTGAAAAAAATTATATACTCCTTTTATATAAGACGTTGCTTTCAAAGTTGCAGGAAATATTTAAAACATTTTCTTTTATGCTAAATGAGTATGAAAAATTATTCCAAGATAAATAAAAGTATTTTTTGAAAGCAACAAATATTTTTTAAAAAGGTATAACTATGGTTAATATTATACAAATCATTTTTATACCTAACATTAGCCAATATTATGCTCATTTTGTTAAAATATTTCAAAATTGGCTAATAATTACATTTCTTTAAAAAAAGCTTAATAGGTAGAATTTATATTAAAAAATCATATATAAGATAGTGCTAAAATATATAGTAGCACACGGTTAAAATTATTCGTTCCTTATATCAAATATTTAAAAAATAAACAAGGAAATACAAGGATTATTTATGTCAATCGTGGGTATTTCAAGGAAATTATTTTTGATTAAATTGACTAAATCAATATACGACCCATAACCTATGATGATTTCAATATTTTTGTTGATGACAAAGAGGGAGAAAATTGAGCATATTGATACGGGAGTATATAAATTTACAGAAAGCAAAAGTATTAAGAGGGAGCAACATAATATTATTTTAGAAAGTCATACAGTTGTCATCATCAAAATGGGGGAGAATGTTAAAACATAATTTTAATGTCGATGATAAAAACCATATGACAATGTTACTAATGTGTTTATTGAGTAATTTCAGATCAAGTAGCTATACGATGGATGATAAATTTTATTTAACATCAATATAAGCTATATTGAAGAAAGAATACGAAGTGATTTTAAATATTTTTGCCATGGTGAGGATCGAAGCTAAATCACGACTCAAATAACAAGCTTTTCCAACCACACCACAGTGGCTATGAAGTTTGGTGTTAACAACATGATAAAACAGGTTGAAGGAAAAAAGCCCTTCAAGTAGCATCAAAACTAGGTTTCGAACCCGGGTCTACAATGAAAAGCACGCCAGCAATCAACCACACTACAAAGGCTTTCAGTTACAATCAAGTCTGCAATTGTACATAATGGTTGGAGAGAATGGAAAACTAATTTGGTAAAAAATTGTATAAGATGGGATTCGAAACATGACCGCAAAGGAGAGATGTCGTGTACTTTCCAACTAGCTACACGGTGTATTGAATTAAAGGCCGCCAATTATTTAATATTACCGTTGCGAAATAAACAATTTAGTGCCATTCAAGCATCTTTTTAAGTGATGCAAACTTTCAATAGATTCATCTTTTCCAATACGAATTTCTGAAGAGTTACATCTATTTATTAGCTTCCAATCACTCCTATATAAGAATCCCACCATCCCAAAAATAATCACTCAATCCTATGCTCTCAAATTATTCTCATATTGCTTTCAAAAGCCCTAAACTCCATATTCATTCCAAAAGAAAACTTAGACTAAAGCTCTTTCACTCCACAACATTTGTGTCTGGTCTTAATTCACTTCCTAACCTCTGCACTCTCACTCTACAACATTTTGAGGGTTATAGAAATTTGTACTATAACATGACAAGTTAGTGTATTGAGACAGAAAATTTTGTCAAAGAAATTTATATTCTACTTTGTTGTAAAAGTTTGAGAAGTCGGCAAAGTGAAGTCATGTAGAGGGAGTCTTCAGGCAATATTGTTGTAAACCTGATCCTCCGGATGAAGTGAGGGTGTTAGTTAGTGAAAAACCAGAATTGAGATTCTAGGATTGGATGTAGGACAGGAGGTCTGAACCAGTATAAATTGACCATGTGGTCTACTATTATATTTCTGTTGCATTTACATTATCTCTTATATATTGGTCATCTTCGATCATATATATAGCTACTATCAGTACGTGTTGTTTGTCTGGGTTGTGTGCTACTATTTTTTTGCTGTTATGATTTGGGTAGCGGTGTGTGTTGTATGTTTTTTCCTTCTCTTCTGGTTTTTCTTAATAAGATAGTTAGGGGCACTCGTTAAATGCTCCAGTTTCTATGAAAAATAGTAGAAAAATAAATTGTTGAACTTTAATGCTTTGATGGCAATTCATTATAATTAATTGAATGGAAAATATTTGCTATTCTATATCACATTCCAGTTGTACAATTTACTGAGTATATTGTTTGGCAAATTTTTACCAATCAAAATGTGTCACACTAATATGTGATTGCCCTAAAAAATCAATACATAAACCAAAACACATTTCAAAAAAGAAATATAAATACTACTGTTTGCGTCAAAATTGGCACAAACACCCAATTGGATATGTAGAGTAATTAAATGATGAACTATAAATGAAAAATGAGCAATAAACAATATATAAACAATTAATAGTGGTTCGGCGTACTGTGCCTACGTCCACTTAACAATTCTTCTCGTTTTATTGCTGAAAATACAACTGATGTTCTTATGGTTCATCGCCGAACGATAAGATATTATAAGAAATTAATACAAATGCTAGAAATTCCAAAAGGATCCTCCAAATGAAGCCTCCCATTGTCTATTTATAGGTGTAGGTCGACGGGAAAGCCTCAAGCACATCCAAACTCACGTTCTCCATGATTTCCCGGCAGTTGTTGAAGAAGAAGACGTGGCCAGCTCAGCAATTTCTATGGGTTGGTACCTAACCATAGCAATGGGTCGGCACCGACCCATAAAACTTTATCATTCGGTGTTCTGGAATTTTGGAGATTGGTCGCCATACCGTTAGCTTTATGGCCTCATAGTTTTTTGAGTCATTGTTGACATGTTTCTAAGTCCAGTTTATGGATCGGGAAAAGGTTGAAGTAGCTTATCTGAATTGCTTGTGGAAAATGATAGAGCATAGTGTGTGAACGATAATTGGAGCTTAGAAATGCATTTCTAGGACTTCAGTTAGCATGTGGCAAAGAGATTGGACCATCCCCAAAAGATGTTATGGGTCGGTACCAAACCATGGACTTGCTCTGTAAGTGATGAGTAACGTTTAATCTCGGGGCTTGTTTGACCATCCTCTTGAGTCTTTCGGTTTCTCTCTTAGATTATTTGCTTCGATATTTTTCATGTGCAACTTGTTTAATCTAACCGACTTTTGCCGAGTTAAAAGGCCAAATAACATTTGCCCCCTAAAGTACACCTTGTTTAAAACGTTATGTGCTTTGAATTGGTGTAAATCAGGATCGTCGTGTCAAATCCCAATTCATGTTTTGAATAGTTTTTATCTTTACTTAGATCTGTTTCTGTGAATATCCATATCTATTCCCATTCGACATTTCAACAACGTCCAGGATTATTAAATTGGAATTTGTATCCACGACCTATCAATCTAAGTTCAATATTCTCGAATATTTCCATTTCCAAAATTTCCAAGTTAGGATTTTCCGTTGATCAAATCTTGAAATTAATCATTCTGTCTACATGAGTGTGCACACGTATATGTATTTGATTACTAGGGTTCAGAAGTATGCAAGCGTAGATGAGTGTACATATTTATATTGAATAATGCCATTTTCTTCTCTTTTCCTCTTTTTTTATTTTGGATCATTCGGTGCCGAACCATATTGTTTGGTACCGACCCATAGACTTAGGATTTAAGCGAGTCTGTGGCCGAATTTTTTTGCTTAAGCCTTATAAAACTTTGACCGAACCATATCAGTTCCTCGCTTTATTTTTCCTTTTCCTGCTAAACTCGATTGTCGCCATTAAAGAAGCTTCGCAATTTGGATAAATCTCAACTATCACTGCTCCTTTTGAACTAAACTCGACCGCCGCCGCTCGCCTTATTCCTTGCAATCGGACACTGCCTCAGCCTCAACCTTGACTGGCGTTTCCTGACGTTATCTATTGCCTATACCCGATCCATACGAGCACGATCCATTCTCCTAGTCCAAAAACTTCGAACTTACGGCTATCTTGGTGAGTGGTGAGGATCGCTGGAGATGAACGACATCGGGGAGTATGTCTGGATGCGGTAGACGAAGTTGAAGTTCTTGTGACAAGGGGGAGAGAAAGAGGGAAAATCAGAAATCGCCTATGTTGGACGGTTTGGTGCTGAACCATTCCCTTAGATTCATGATGTGCACGTAAATGTGCATATTTTTACCACCATATTTAATCTATTTAAATTAAATAAATGATCATATCGAGTATTTTAACTTGTTTAAACCAAAATTCAAATTATTCCAAATTGTCACATATTCATCTTCATCCAAGGGAAAAATGGTCATTTTTGTGCATATATTAATTTTCTAAAATTTAATTGAAAATTTCTATATTATTTTGTAGGAATTTAAATTCATATACAAATGGTTTCATGATGATATATGCATGCACAAGAGTGAAGAGAACAAATGAAGATGGAAATAATTCAAAGTGAAGATCATGGAGGACCCCACCTACCCACCTACCTTAATGTACAAATTAGAGGCTAATGCACATGCTTATGAAATTAATGGCTTCATGTACACTTAAATGATGATTAGTAGAAGCTAATGATTACTTGGCCTCTACACTTTCTCAAGGGTATTTTGGGCATTACCCAAAAATATGAATTAGGGTTTAACACATGTATAAGTACCCCTTATGTTTCATGTAACCTTCTTCTTCCTTAGTTCCTCTTAGTTTTAGTTTAGGCTCAAAATAAAAGAAAGCTCTCTTTCTCTTTTCATGGCTACTTAGCCATTTTTATTTCTTGTAATTTTTCTTTTCTTTCTTATGCAATTCAATATATGCTCTTTACATTTACATGCTCTTTCTTATGTTGTAGTGTAGATTTTTTTTCTTTTATGCAAGTAGAATAGATCTCTTTTCCATTAGCTTTCATTTTTCTTTTCCTTTTGCTTTCATGTTGTTAGCTACATTTGTTAATCAAATGACAAATATGAGAGGCTAAACCCCTTCAATTTAGGGGTAATGAAGCTCTCTAATAATGTAGCTTCAACTATTTGTTAATTAATGCTCTCTTTTTGTGCTTAATGATGATGATAGAAATGGTTTACTAGTTATTTTTGCTTTGAATTTGATAGCCTATATTATTGACACCAAATAGGCTATGCTTAAACAATCACTAACACTAATTGCCTCTTCATCAAAATATGATTATGGCAAAAGAAAGTGATTTGAAATTAAAATTTGATGGTCTATATTTCTAATCAATAGTTAATAGGCCATACTTAAAATAGATTTCATTTTCATTGTCAAGTTTCATGAAAGTTAGTAAGTGGTTTAAGGGGTGTGTTTGATGGCTTATGTTGACTAACTAATAGCATAAATATGTCATACTTATGATAGGCACATCAATCAAAGCACTAATAACCATAAAAAGAGAAATCATGATTTCATATGTGTTAAACTACATGATCTAGAGAGTGGATTTATTCTCTAAATTTTCATTTAACTCTTATATTTGCATCTCTTTTCTTTTAGTTAGTTAGTTCATTCTAATTCTCTAGCTTAACTTTCACTCGACTTTGGTTTAATTTGATTGAATAGATTTTTAAAATCATCAATTCCCTACGGATCGACCCGTATTCGCCACGTACTACAAGTGTACGCCGTGCGCTTGCGGTTATTTTTATTATAAAATTCATTCGGCTATTTTCTAGTTCATAGAACTTTAGTCGACGCGAACAAGTTTTTGGAAAAAAATTAAAAATAAACCACGAAAAATCCAAAATGATGATGAGTCTCTCCCACACTTGATTTTGATTGAGTCCCCACAGTCAACCCAAGTGGAAGGAGAAAAATAAAAATGGCCTTTATTTATATGAAAATGAACGGTATTTACATGAGATCAGAAAGTATATCGTCAAAAAGTAAATGAAACGGTCTTCCAAAGACCGATTCATTTGTCTCGTCAAGTATACGAGACACAGCTTAAGCTCTGAAAACCAAACCATAAAAGATTTCAAAGTTGAATGTTGATTTGGAAAAGCGAATGTCGTTTTATTAAAAATCGTATGAGTTGTTTTGTTTTCGATAATTTTTGGGGTAGACATAACGATTGATTGAAATTCAAGTATATTTTCACCACATTGAAATTCAAGTTTGTCATTGAAAAATTCTTCAAAATTATTGATTTCAAAATCAAAGTGGTGATTTAAATCTTCCTTGTCGGAATTTAACAACTCGTTTTCAAAAAGTCCAAAGAAATCATGTTCGTTAAATTCGTCTTCCTTTATTGGATTATCAACAACTTCATTGCGTACCACAAGTCCCAAATCCCCGTCATAACAACTTCCTCCAGTCTGCCACCACCTACTTAACACTCATATCTACACAAACAAATCACCCCCTACCATCTTGCAAGCTTCTCCACAGCAACTACATTGTCTGCACTTCATCTAAAACAACCCCATGTTGTCGAACTGTGCTACTGACAAACACAGCTCTGACCATCATTCATCATTACTCACAAAATCTCTGTTCAACAACCATTCAGCCACCAAATCCTCCTACCTCAGCCTCTCTAATCACTTCCTACACCCCAATTTTCATACCACATTGTCTACTTCAATTCAACCATTCAACAAGACAATTACCACCACAAACATTTACACTGTCAATTGCAACATCATCCTCTTCTACAACACTGTCGAACCAGACAAACTCTATTAACCACCATCACTTCACTGCAAATACCATATCGCACTGCTAGATACTTCTGCTCACCACTGCTATATCTTTAAAAGCACTGCCTACCTATCAACCACCTTACTGTTCCATTCAAACACCTTACTGCTACTCCTACCCACCCTGTACAATTGCTGCTCCTCTGCTTTTCTGATCAACAACATCCCCCGGCCACCTGAAACAAACAACTCCTCCACTAGATACCAATTCTCAACAATACAATTCCACCATCACGTACAATCCACCAGAGCACATAAATACTTCCCACTGCCTGTACATCATACATCCAAACTGCATCATCAATACTTGCTTCAAACTTCATAGTGAAACCACTACTTCATAGTGCACTGTCTATCAACTGCATATATCACTTCTTCAACCACCTTGTCACCATCCACTGCTATAACCAAAAACACACAACCAAACCATTCCTCCACATTACTGCTTTCCCCAAACTTTAACAAAACTGTGCATTGGCCACACATAATACCGCTGCTCCAGTCAACCATAACCACATCACCACTTCGCTAACACTTCAGTGCAACTACCTCCTTGCTCCGTAAACTGCTCCAGCCCCATCCATCATAAATCATCACCACTCATTGCAGCCAGCATTCCCTTATTGACCGTTGTTACACAACTTCTGACCATCCCCAGATACTGCCTCAACATCAAACCCTCTCCTACTCCACTATATACACATCACTAACTTCTCACCATCCCTTCAAACCATCCCCTTCTTCATCATACCACACTAGCATCACATAGCAGTGCCAATTCAAACATCCCCTTATCACCATCTGCCCCTTTCACAACATCGACCAGGCCATACAGCAAACAACACCATTTCAGCCACAGCCATTTACTCGAAACCAAACCATCATTTGCCTCTCCACTACACCTTCTGCAGCCACTCAATTGTTAGCAAAAGCAACAACTTCCCCAACCACGAACTAGAATTCAACCGCAAACCCAATTCGTCAATAACCTTTCCAATATCCGTAACACCCAAATCGAGTTGTAATTGTTTTGCGAATTCTTGAATTCGAATTGAGAATTTATTTTGTGAAAGTTGGTTTGGGAAATTCAAATTTGAGGTGAGATTTTTTTTTTCTTTTCCTTTGAAATTTTGAGCGAGGAATTGTGGCGTGTGTGTTTTAGATTTTTATCAACTGTATGCAATCTTAAATTATTGGGGCCGGGTTGTACTTCTTTTGGGTGTGGGTTTGAGTAATTTTTTATTTTATTTCTTTTGTTTTTTTATTTGTTTAGTTTAATTTGTTTTGAGTCCGTTTGTTTTTAGTTAAATCCCTTCTTAAAAAAAATTTACAAACATGTTCTTTGTCTTTTATTTTTGTTTTGTTTTCAATTGTTTACTTTTTATTTTATTTGTTTTGTTTTTAGTTTTTCTTTGAAATATATATATATATATAAAATAATTATTTTTTTGTACATATCTTGTTTTTATTTCAGGTTGCAGGAAATAAAAGGAAGAACTGCTTGCTAAGATAATTGCTCTGCTTGCTTGTTTAAAAAAAATTGCTATTTTTAAAATAAATTGCTAATAATTCTGCACAAACTCTAGTATTATGCTTCTATCTCTTGTTTATATTTGTTTTGCATTGTTGAGTGCTTGCATTTTAAAAAAACCAAAAAAAAATTTGAAAAACCAAAAAAAACAAAACAAAAATCAATTTCCTTTTGAAATAATAAATTTTATTTGTAAATATTTTTCCTTTATTTAAAAAAAACCCAAAAACATTCTTGAAAATGTCCGAGTTTCCCCACTCACTTGAATTTTACAATAGTTGTGAAAATCAATATAATCCATATGATTTCACTCCAAATTCGTATAGATATTTTTACACCAACTATTGTTTAAACAATTCGAATTTTGAACCACAAAATTTTCAAAATGGCGAACAACCCTCGAATCTCGAAAGTAGCATTTCATCTCTACTGAAATCTCTACACAACAAAATCAAATGATAAATGATTTGTGTAATTCTTATTTGTGTGATAACTCAAGTCAAAATTTTCAAAGCAATCAAGATTTGAATTCACTTCAAAATGCAAACGATTTCGAGTATAACCCATGCTAATTCAATTTTGAAATCCAAAATGAATTTCAAAATCAAAACGAAAATGTGATCCACTTTTCAAATAATTTTGGCAATGGGAATAATCTTAACCACGTTACGATTGAAAATCTTTGTTCTCAACAATTTCAAAGTGAAAATCCACATATTAATAACTATAAATTGGATTTTGTTGAGCAAATGAATGAAATTTACGTTGATCACACGGATTCGTTGTTTGAAACATATATGAAACAACGTGAAAAACAAAATCAAATTCCAACATGTGATGAGTTAAGTCATAATCCATCTTTTACCAAAATCGACGATTTTCAAACAACAACTTTTGAAACTGAAAATGATGATCTTAATGAAGTTGTTAAAAACACGATAATTGAGTTGGATTTCAATTCTTTTGAGGGTGTGGAACCAAATTTAAAATTCGACCTTCCTTTTCTCGATTTCAAAATTTTAAATACCACAACTTTGTATTTGACCTTGAGGTATGCAATGAAGTTGTTGATAATCCAATAAAGGAAGACGAATTTAACGAACACGGTTTCTTTGGACTTTTTGAAAACGAGTTGTTAAATTCCGACAGGAAAGATTTAAATCACCACTTTGATTTTGAAATCAATAATTTTGAAGAATTTTTCAATGACAAACTTGAATTTCAATGTGGTGAAAATAAACTTGAATTTCAATCAATCGTTTTATCTACCCCAAAAATTATCGAAAACAAAACAACTCGTACGATTTTTAATAAAACGACATTCGTTTTTCCAAATCAACATTCAACTTTGAAATCTTTTATGGTTTGGTTTTCCGAGCTTAAGCTGTGTCTCGTATACTTGACGAGAAAATGAATCGGTCTTTGGAAGACCGTTTCATTTACTTTTTGATGATATACTTTTTGACCTCATGTAAATACCATTCATTTTCATATAAATAAAGGCCATTTTTATTTTCTCCTTTCACTTGGGTTGACTGTGGGGACTCAGTCAAAATCAAGTGTGGGGGGAGACTCATCATCATTTTGGATTTTTCATGGTTTATTTTAAAAAAAAAATTCCAAAATTTTAAAAAAAACTCAAAAAATTTGTTTAAGCATTTTTGATTTATTTTTAAAGAAACACTATAGGATAAATATATGGTTTTGGTTAATTAAATTGAAATTTTTTAAATTTAATTTGTCTTAACAAAAAAAATGAAGTTTGATTACAAATAAGAATGGTTTAACTAGTATATAGGAAGATTCATACGTGATAATTATGAAATACATCCTAATTGAAAATCTTTGTTTTAAAAAGTGGTTGATTTAAAGTAAAGGATATAACTCTTTTTTTTGTCTTCTAAGTTAAATGATGCTAAGATGATTTTGCAAAACTCTCTTTAAAAAAAATCAAAAAAATCAAAAAAACAAAAAAAAAATCAAAAAATGACTTGTATATATGTATTTACATTTCTTAATAAACATATAGAGTCATGTGTCCACACTCGTGTGTTCACTCGCCATGCTTTGTACCCTTCTCATGTAAGCCCAGAAGGCAGTGCACGATTGGTATATCTGGCCTCAGTTTATCTGAGTTAGGTGTGTATATAAAAATTATTTTACTAATAACGCCTACAATCAATAAGTGTTCACACTTGTGTGTTCACTCGCCACGCTCTGTATTCCCCTCACATCAGTCTGCAAGGCAGTGCATGGGTAATATATCTGGCCTCAGTTTATCTGAGTTAGGCATATGCAAATATTGCTAATATCAACAAAATTTTCAAAAGAAAAAAAATGGAGAGAGTAAGCAATTGAAATCCAGCACTATTTTAACTTATTTGATTTGACTTGTCATTGAAAAGAAATTAAATTACCACTTTGATAAACTTTGATAATCAACTAAGGATCCATTTTATAATTACACTTTGTTATCAACCAAAACAATGAGTTAAACTATAGTCTATTTGTTATGATAACTTAATTTTTGTTGGAAATTTTGACGAGTAAATGACTTAAATTTCAAGATAATGACCAAAACCTATATTTAACTTATTTATGTCGATTTAAAAGTAAACCCTTCATTTATATATATTTTCAAAAACGTGCATTCATCTCTTTGTAAATAAATCTTACATTGTGCAAATATTTTCATCCTGCGTTTGGATTTTGTGGGTAGTATCCGCTGAAAACCCTCACAAGACAACACTCGTCCTACTGGGACACCTAGAGGTTTAATGGCTTGTTGCATACGCTCAATGCAAACGTGCTCTCTACGAAAACGGATTTATCTTAGTTTTTTTTATTCGAGGACGAATAAAAAGAAAAGTGTGGGGGTATTTGATGTGCACGTAAATGTGCATATTTTTACCACCATATTTAATCTATTTAAATTAAATAAATGATCATATCGGCTATTTTAACTTGTTTAAACCAAAATTCAAATTATTTCAAATTGTCACATATTCATCTTCATCCAAGGGCAAAATGGTCATTTTTGTGCATATATTAATTTTCTAAAATTTAATTGAAAATTTCTATATTATTTTGTAGGAATTTAAATTTATATACAAGTGGTTTCATGATGATATATGCATGCACAAGAGTGAAGAGAACAAATGAAGATGGAAATAATTCAAAGTGAAGATCATGGAGGACCCCACTTACCCACCTACCTTAATGTGCAAATTAGAGGTTAATGCAAATGCTTATGGAATTAGTGGCTTCATGTACATTTAAATGATGATTAGTAGAAGCTAATGATTACTTGGCCTCCACACTTTCTCAAGGGTATTTTGGGCATTCCCCAAAAATATGAATTAGGGTTTAACACATGACTAAGTACCCCTTATGTTTCATGTAACCTTATTCTTCCTTAGTTCCTCTTAGTTTTAGTTTAGGCTCAAAATAAAAGAAAGCTCTCTTTCTCTTTTCATGGCTACTTAGCATTTTTATTTCTTGTAATTTTTCTTTTCTTTCTTATGCAATTCAATATATGCTCTTTACATTTACATGCTCTTTCTTATGTTGTAGTGTATATTTCTTTTCTTTTATGCAAGTAGAATATATCTCTTTTCCATTAGCTTTCATTTTTCTTTTCTTTTTGCTTTCATGTTGTTAGCTACATTTATTAATCAAATGACAAATATGAGAGGGTAAAGCCCTTCAATTTAGGGGTAATGAAGCTCTCTAATAATGTAGCTTCAACTATTTGTTAATTCATGCTCTCATTTTGTGCTTAATGATGATGATAGAAATGGTTTACTAGTTGTTTTTGCTTTGAATTTGATAGCTTATATTGTTGACACCAAATAAGCTATGCTTAAACAATCACTAACACTAATTGCCTCTTCATCAAAATATGATTATGGCAAAAGAAAGTGATTTGAAATTAAAATTTGATGGTCTATATTTCTAATCAATAGTTAATAGGCCATACTTAAAATAGATTTCATTTTCATTGTCAAGTTTCATGAAAGTTAGTAAATGGTTTAAGGGGTGTGTCAAAGTTTGATGGCTTATGTTGGCTAACTAATAGCACAAATATGTCATACTTATGATAGGCACATCAATTAAAGCACTAATGATCATAAAAAGAGAAATCATGATTTCATATGTGTTGAACTACATGATCTAAAGAGTGGATTTATTCTCTAAATTGTCATTTAACTCTTATATTTGCATCTCTTTTCTTTTAGTTAGTTAGTTCATTTTCTAATTCTCTAGCTTAACTTTCACTCGACTTTGGTTTAATTTGATTGAATAGATTTTTAAAATCATCAATTTCCTGCGGATCGACCCGTATTCACCACGTACTACAAGTGTATGCCATGCGCTTGCAGTTATTTTTATTATAAAATTCGTTCGGCTATTTTCTAGTTCATAGAACTTTAGTCGACGCGAACATATCACTATGGCACAGAGGTGTTGACTTTTAATTCATCTAATGTTAATTATCATGTTGAGTTTTCTTTTATAGATATGGATGTCAGACGTTCACAACGTCTCTCTGCTATGGTTGAAGACCAACCGACGGTACACTATAATGAATCTAATAGAGAATCTAGCTCTGCGAGAGAGTCTTAAAAGCAACAAACTCCGGCACAACTAGATCTCCAACCTAACATTCCTCAAGGAGATTATCTTTCTCAGGGGATTCTGGAAGAACCTATACATGGATTGAAAGTGGAACCTGCTCCTGACACTCTTTCGGATGTGATTATATTGGAAGACCCCATTGACTCAGTTGCCTCTAAAGTTGACGAAGCGTTGCTCCGGATCCATGAGAAACATAATATTCCATGGGACGATGTGTTAGACCAAACTCGACACCAGAGGGCACATCATCCTCCCGAGGGATATACAGCATATAACAAGTATATATGCATGTTGGGGAGAGTTCCACCGTTTAACCCATTCACAAGACAGATTTTGCATCAAATGCAGTTGGCTCCTATCCAGCTCCACCCAAACAGCTATGCTTTTCTGAATTGCTTATATATCATATTTGCTCGTCATTTCAATGGGTCTTGACTTTTCAAGAGATCTGATATTTGTATAGTTTCAAGCATTACAAGGGAAGTCCTTCTCATATTTTCCTATATTTGTCCAGGATGTGCAAAGTTGTGGTTGGAACCTGGAATAAATTGAGTTATTTCGAGGAAGAGTTCTTTTTCATCCATTGTCCCGCTGGGATTGCACAATGGTGGCTATCTGGAAGCAAATGTTATTCGTAGTGCTAGGAATGCTACTTTCGATTATACTGTACGGTTGCTTCAAGCACTCCCCATAATGGAAAGAAGAGCTAAATTGTTACTTACTGACAAAAATCTCTTGGCTCACAATTGGATCCTAATCGTAGTGTCGTTCCAATTTTAATTGTCACAGACAGTGAAGAAGATGAACTGGCAGAAAGTGAAGAAGATGAGATAGCAGCTAGGAAGGGCGAAGACGAATCAACGGTGCCCTCAGTCCAAAATCCAATGGTTGAAACAGGTGATGCCTAGGAGCCTAAAGAAGAGGGTGAAATCAGAGGTGGAGATGAAGAAGCAGAAGGGTAGGATGAGGAAGGTGGCAATGATAATGATCAACAACCTCTTCAGAGAAAAAGCTTTAGGAATGCTACCTTGGCAGATATTGTATGGCAGCTTCAAGCACTCCGCATAATGGAGAGAAGAGCTAAATTGTTACTTATCCATGAAAATCTCTTATCTTACAACTTATTGGACCCTGATCATAGTGTCGGTCCAACTTTAATTGTCATAGACAGTGAAGAAGGTGAGCTGGCAAACAGTAAAGAAGATGAGCCAACAGTTGGGAATGACGAAGACAAATCATCGATGCCCCCAGTCTAAATTCCAGTGGTTGAAATAGATGATGCTCGAGAGCATAATGAAGAGGGTGAAATTAGAGGTGGAGATGAAGAAGCGGGAGGGCAAGATGAGGAAGTTGGTGACGATAACAATCAACAACCTCTTCAAAGAAAAAGCCATAAGATTAATCTTCCTAAAAAGAAAGTTGTGATCCTGTCTCCTTCAGTTACTTCCACATTTGAGACTCCCGTACATACATCTAGCGACCCTTATGCTGCCTTCGAGGCCATTCCAGATGTGATTGATTCTTTTGGGGTTGTAAATATAAGCATTGGGGAGGTTGGATCCCCAATTAGAAACCATGGTCCATTAGGGGGGACACTAGGACACTTGCATACACACACACACATAAAAACACTTCAATCTATTTGTGCAGTGCTTGGATCAGTCAAGACTAGTTCTTTCTTGTCTTATCTGTAGATTCGATGGACCGACGCAGGTTATATGATGATTTCCAGGAGCATGCATGATATCATTCGAGATACAAACCAACCTCTCGGTCCTACAAGCCTAGTCATGGATCTAAGTCCAGTGGAACTTGATCCGGGATCGTGGAAGCAAGGAGAAGGACCATATGCCATACGATTCGTCGTCTAGGCATCGCTTCAGATCTCTCCTGTCTAAGGGTACTGAGAGGCTTTATAGTCGTAAGGACAATCGTCTACGTGATGATACATCTTATATTTCTCTTGCCAAGCAGCCAACATTGTCCCATACTTCTCAGCAATCTCAGCATCATACAAAATCCACTGCATCTGATTCTTCTCGAGGCAGACATGATAAAACACCTACGGAGAAAACCAGTCGAACAACCTGACAAGTAGCCCGTTATATAAGTAGAGTGACTGATCTCTTCAAATCCTCTGGTAGCCGACTTGCAGCGTCATTTCCGCAAAATCAATTTCAAAGCTTGCAAATTTATTCCAAATATAAAGGATATTCCTGAGCGATACCAGACCGAGATGGTGGCTTATGTTAATGACGTCTATGATCAGTATTTCACTTGGAGGAGGTTAGCTGAAAGGATAGTAGAATACTCCGAGGGATTGGAAGTTGAGATTGCAGGAATGAAGCTTATTGAGGATTAGAATAATGCGACTGTCGCTCATCTTGATTAAGAAGTTGCTGAATTGAAGAAGGTGAAGGAGGAGGTTGATGAGAAAATTAAGGGATCGCAAGCAACTCTTGAGCAGGAGCTAAAAAGTCACATGATCGAGGTGCAGTCCATTCACCACAGGAATCATGATCTAGTTGAGGAAGTTAAAATGCTAAAAGCTCAGCTGGAGAAGGAAAGGAAGGAGAAAAATGAGGCTTTGTGATAGCTCATAATTACTGTAATGAAAAATTGGATGCGGAAAATGAGAGAGATGAGGCACATAAAGAAAGAGATGAAGCGCTGGATAAGTCTAAGAGAGTTGATGAAGTGGTGGCCTCTACGGAGAAATAGATCAAAGATAGCTTTGATCCACTTATCACAAAATACAATGCTAATGTTCTCAGGTTTAGAGATTTAGCAGGGCTTAGTAAGGCTTATCCTCGCACTCTAGCGATGGCATAGGAGATGTTAGTGGATGATGAAAGAAAGCTTTCAGAGGAAGGAGTGGTGGACGTGGAGAAGTTGGAGAAAGAACTTCTGAGTGAAGAAGAAATTTGAGGTGCTCAGAGCTGGTGAGCTTATTCTATATCATAAACGAGCTGCAATCACTCAGAAGGATCAAGCTGAAGGCTCCAGCACCACTCTTCATGATGCTGCCACAGGTCCTACCTCTGGGCCACCAGCTGCTTCTGATGTTCCATTGGATCCTGGGTATAATCCGGGCGCACCATACTTTCATAAGCCCATCCTGCTATCTCCTATCCAGGAAGTAACTTCATATGGTACTCATGCACGCTCAGAACCATGCTCTGGTGGAGGTATATCATTAATTTCACCACTATTTGAGAACATGTCACCGGTCGATGTCACTAATTTCTAATTTTATCTATCTGAAATTACAGGTCAATCTGCCATTTCAGATTTACCAAAGACAAGCTTCCAACCAGGTCTGCATGCAAAAATGACCGATGCAACAGTTGTATTTATTTCAGGGATGATCTCGAGCATTCCAATCAGTGGTGCCCCCAGTCCCGATGCATCGAAAATCAAAGCTTTGGAAAAAGAAGGGATCGGTGAGTTTCAAGAGATTCAGGTTGGTGAAGATGTTTTGATGATGGTATCTTCGGAATCTACTTTGAAGCCTACGATGCAGGATATTTACAACGAACAAGTTCTGGATGTATTGGATGCTACCAAAATCAAGCAAGATCCAATTGATCCACCTCCAATTCCATTGTCCGTCGCTTTGCCTACCGACTCCATCCCCATGGGTGGTAATACTCAAAGCATGCCCATTTCTTCATCACAGAGTACTCCAACAAAGGGCCAAGGATGTGGAGGATGAGGAAATAAAAGGAACTTCGAAGCAAAAGGAGGCTGGCAGTCTTCTAGTGAGGGAACATGTTACCACCAATTTTCACTTCAACCTTGTTGTAACCAAGATGAATAGAAGAGAAGGTTTTACAAGAGATGATAACATCAACAAAGCCTTTCGAAGGAGTCGAAGGGATGCTACAGCAAAAGTTAGATGTGCTATAAGCTTTCCAAGGGGTCAAAAGGGGATGAAAGTACCCTTTTGCTTCAATTGCTTCCTTTCGAAATGGATGCTTCCACATGCATGAAGGCACTTAAAAAAGGTTGAGGAACACCTTTCGAAGGCAATAAATTATAGCCATTCACATGCACGCCAAGCCTTTCGAAACTGAGGGATTCGCCTTCATTCACATTCCACAGAAGGGTGTTTTGCCAAAGCAACCCCTTCGAAAGAATAAATAAACCTTTGGAACCGGTCGAAACCATTCGCAATTGAGAAAGAAGAGCTTACTAAGGTTCGATATTGCAATCTCCTACACTAGAGGATGGGGTTCCACATCAATCAACAAGTGTGCCATCGAAAGCTACCTTTCGCTTTAAAACCTTCAGCATATCAACTCCTATGAAGCCTCAAAGATCTACATATCGACAGAGTCGAAAGCTCGTACTTTTTCTTACTTGCAACAACACAGCAACACAAAGTGGAGAAGCGCACCTACCCCTTCCGATGAATTCGAAAGCACTCAAGTCCATTTAAAAGAAATGCAGAAGGATACTCTAATATGAATGGCAATGAAAGGACTCCAAGGCCTCCTTTCGACCAAGTCGAAAGGACTTATTCGAAAGGAGCTAACCCGCACCTATAAATAAGACCCTAGGGTTCGGTTTAGGGGATCTGAATTCATTCGCTTCATTCTTGTACTTTCTTAAATTTGTAAACTCTAATTTTAAAACTAGATTAGGGACTTGATCAATTTGTATTACTTTAGCTTAATCAAAGCAAGATTTTGATATTTTTGGATATGCAGCTGGTTTAATATTCCTATTGGATTCAGTTTATGATCTGCTTATGTCAAGTTGATTGAAAGGTCACCTTTAGAGTAAGTCGAAACCCTTAGCTCAACCAATATCCTTAGATCCTTAGGTCCTAACCTCAAGTTATTGAAAGGTCGGCTTTTGAAGAAGTCAGAACCTTTCCATTTAATTCATATCCTTAGATCATTAGGACCAACTTGAAAGGGTGGTTTTGAAAGGATAACTAAGCCAGCTTAACTAGTTCGAAAGGTATAATAAAAAGAGATGCAGGTGTTTCGAATGAGTTGGAAGGTCATATAAAAAGGATTTTTGACTTAACCGGTTAAAAGGGTATAATAAAGAGAATCAGGTGTTTCGACTGTGTCAAAAGGTTGAATAAGAAGAAGTTTTAACTGTAGCAACCTATTCGAAAGGTGGTTTTAAGGGAATAATAGGGTTCTAACTATCTCAATCTGATCAAAAAGAGGTTTTGAACGAAACATCTACACTTTAAACTCTGCTTTGGGGTGTTGACAAGTTTTCTTGTTAACATTTTTAGGGCTAGAAGGAGGGCTTGAACCTCTGTCCTTGTTGAACTTCCAACTCCACTTCCCTCTAACCCAATTCTATTTCAAGCTTACCTACTTTAGACTTTACATCATCATGTTTAGCAAAACCAAAAGGTCCGAACAAGAATCCTCGGAGCCACATCCAATTGGATTCTCCTATAGAACAGTTAATGTTCCAAACTACATGAAGAACAAATGTTGAGATTGGAAGCTTTAAGAATTATAAAGAAAAAGAAAGCTAAATCTTATGATCCAGATAAATGAAGTTTAAACTCTTTTCACATTAGCCCCACACCTATCTTTGCCTTAGAAGGAACAAAAAATGATAGTGATAACTTGTTTGACCAAATGAGGAAAACAATTCAACTCTACACCAAAGGCACAATCTTTGAGGAGGGAATGATGGCTGATTACAACACCTTTGCACATAAATGGCATCAAGCAACAAGTGGGATATTGCCTTCATATGAACTTCAAAGGGTTTTGAAAAGGAAATTGGTCGCTGAGAGTGAAACTTCAAAACCAAGTAATAAAAGATATAGAAACCATCCTCGAAATACAAGCTTGAAGTTGAGACTTCCCAAGGAATGCAATCTGATCACGTCAACTGAGAATGTTTATTTGCTAATCAAGGAAGAACTGAAATATTGGCCATTACAAAAGAAAAAACCTAAATATGAAAGGAATTTGGGAGAATCATATTGCCACTATCACATGATGAATGGTCATGAGACAAATCAATGCAGGACACTTGAAGGAATGGTGATTAGCTTCTTCAAACAAGGCAAAATCGATGAATTTGTAAAGAGATCCTAGTTGAATTCAATAAAGAACCACTTTACTAAGGAAAATCTACATGGTCGGGAGTAGAATTATCCTTGCACTTGGACATTACCTTAAACGGTAAAGCCTTTGTCCACTTTGAGTTGGCTAGGTCAAAGCTCCTCCTGAAGGGAGTTTAGAGTAAGCCTTTAGCCATGCCACGCTATGGTCAGTTAAAGCATCAACAAGCCCTTGGCCACGCCATGCTATGGTCAGGTCAAGGCGCCTCCTGGAGGGAGGTTAGAGTAAACCTCTATCCGCGCCATGCTATGGTCAGGTTAAAGCATCGACAACCCTTGATCACGCCATGCTATGGCTAGGTCAAGACGCCTCCTGGAGGGAGGATGAAGTAAGCCCTTGGTCCTGCCACGCTATGGTCAGGCCAAGGCACCGAACAAGCCTTCAGTCTTGCCTATAAGGCCTGGCTGGAGCGCCTCCTGGAGGGAGGTTCGGTAAGTCCTTGGATCCTACTTGTAGATAAGCTAACCAAGCGCACCAAACAAGAACGGATGAAGACGTCTAAGCCCGAGCCTGATCCTGAGAAGCGGCATGTCAAACAACGGACTAAGACGTCCGAGCCGGAGAAGCGGGATATCAAACAATGGACTAAGATGTCCGAGCCTAAGAAGCAGCAAATCAAACGACAACAATATACAGGGCCTAAAGGGTGACACATGACAAAAGACCCAAACCCCAAGGAAGCAGCACAAGAAGGCTTAAATAAGAATCTACAGCCTCTAACTATTTATCAAGGATGAAGTTTTGAACTTCACTTATTTATACCCGAATCAGGGTTTGGGGTCTTTACTAATAATCTATGGTCTTCATCATACCCAAATCTGGGTTGGGGGCCATTACTATTAATTCCTGGACTTCACTCATTAATGCCCGAATCTGGGCTCTAGATTTCTATTATAGAGATTATTATTATGGATTTCTGGTTATCATCCACTAATACCCAAATCTAGGTTTCGGATTTTTTAACTTTTAAATTTCATTTGTTAATGCCCGAATCTAGGTTCCAAAGCAATTGATTTTGAGATTTCTATGAATTCCTAATCTTCAGTTAAGCCCGAGATCTATTTTACTAATGTCCAAATCAGGGTCACTAGACTTCTACTACAAACTTTTAAACAATGATTTTTGGACTTCTATTACACGATTATTATTGACTTTCTATTAGCTATCTCCAGAAGATGAATTTCTAAACTTCTAATCCGGGATTAAATTTCTGGTTCTCTATCATTAGATTTTCGGTATTCTATCTGTATGGTTGAAGTTGAATTCCTAGCTCTCTCTCATCATTACCAAAGATGGGTTTCAAGACATTCAACTGTATTCAATTATAGAATTACTTCTCACTTATTATCATATGTTTACATTATGATCTGTTAACCTCCGCTAATAATATGGATAAACTTCTATATAGATTTCAAGTTAACGATAAAGGATATTGTTTACTTCGTACTTTTCAGGGAAATGATATCAGTAAGGAAGATTGAATGGGCCAGCAAATACAAAAACCATAGTCTAAGTTATCAGAAAGCAGATTCAAAAACAACATTGTAAGAAAGGACTACAGACCAGGTGATATTTATCTAATTTATATAATTTATAAAATTATTTACAACTATACAGTACAAGTGTATATTTCACAAGTCTTCAACAACCTTATCTAAATTTTGAGCAATTAATGGATCAACGATGTGATGGATTGCTATACAAAGAGTTTCTTTAATAAGCTTCTTTTCCTTTTTCTTTATTTTGTCAGTGTCATCAATAGATTCGATATGAGTCTCTAAAGTGCGATTAAAAGCTTTGTTGGTTCCTTTGATGGTTTTATTTTCCTTTTCTACATCAGCAATACGCTTCTGGAGAAGATACTTTTCGTATTCAAGTTTTTGTATTCTACCTGCATACTCATTTACACGCTGTGAATACCTCACTTTTTATTATTCATCAAAATATTTCATCATCTCGAATTTGACTTTCCTGCACTGAAACACGCCACACCCCTTAATATACCCAAACGTACACATTAAAAGGTGTGGTGCGTTTTAAGTATAACTGAAACTAACAGAGACTAAGATTCACAAGAAAGAAATAGGTAAAAACAGCGGAAACTAAATAAGTATTTAATTAAAACAAAGCTTCAAAAATAAGTCAAATGCCAAATACAACATCCATATCTCAAATCCCATAATGTCTTATGAAATAAAAATTCATAGTCTCAAAATCAGAGTACGTAATATCACTCATAAATAAACCAATGCATACAAAAACAAAAGCTGAAAATAAAATAAGTACATAGAAGAAATCTCCTCCAAGAAGAACTCCAAGGTGCAACAATCTACTAGCTTCTCCCTTGATTGCCTAAGGGGGAAATAGAGGAGTGGGTCAGACTAAAAGTCCAGTGAATGATAGTAATTACCAGAGTCTTTAAGCAAGATAAAAGTAATAGACTCTACAACAGTTCTAGCATAAATAAGGATAACAAAGGAAATAGGAAAGAGGTAAACTGGAAATAAATACGATTAAATATTGCTCAAGATAGGTTAACTTTGATTGCTTGCACTTGTTCTGATTTAATTAAGCTGAATTCCTAATCCTATAATTAGGATGTAACCCTAATTCTACCCTTTTTGATCGGCCTGCTACTCCATAGACATTGTTATGGACCAGCCGCTATATAACTCCCTACACAGCAGCCAATGGTATCTATGAAAGATGCACAGAGCAACTATTGTGGATCCGGATGACATATATAGCTCCCTACATAGAAGGTAACGGTGTCTACTAAAGACACCCATACTAAGCGCTTGGAACTCATAGCTATTATTGAGCACTCGAATGGAAGTCGCACGCGTAACTACCACCATGCCCACACTACCTTTTACTCCACCTATTGGGTCTTCTTATTACCTCCAACATCCAGCATAGCGTGCCCCTCATCTCACTTCAGGCTAATGCGAGATCACCATGTGTCCATAGAAAAATAGGGGAAATGTTGTTGGTACTGGCGCTTCATCCAAACAATATCTAGTTGCGCCCCTTATCCAAATCCCCATGATTTGGACTTCTATTTGACCAATTACTACCATTCTTAGCATAAGTGTTCCCTAGGGAATGCTATTTGGTATAGGTCCTACTTTCATCTTTGCTTATTATCTTAGATAAATTATTTTAATAAGCCTTTATTATCATTTTTACTTTCTACGCTTATTAATTTATCCATGCCTTAAAATAAGCCCCATTCTGTTCTCTTTCTTATTATAACCTACGTTATAATCATGCTTATTACTTAACCCAAGGTCTAAGTGTGAAAATAAGCATCTTTCATCTTTTACTCTATTTATTTATAATTCTAAGTTATAACCATGCCAATTATCTTTAATTAGTCCAACTCTAATTATAATTAGGCGTAATTTCAGTCCAATTCCATTATTTATTGCAATCTTTATTATTTACATCTTATTTTCTTCATTCAATATTCTTACTTATAAAATTCATATTCGCGTTTAATTTATTCTAATCCATACGTGCAGAAAAGGGGGATGAAGAGAATAGGCGCTTGCAAAAAATCCAAAACGTCGAAAAAGATGTAAATAAGAAATAAATAACAGTAAATAAACTTAAATACTGTAAATAGACTATAAATCGATAAAAAGCTATGCTTAATAGTAATAAATTATAATTAACTGAAATAATACTAAAATTACTGAAAAGAATAGCTCAAAGGAAATAGACTGAAAATAATTCTAAAAACTGTAAATAACTACTAAAAAGGTTATTCTAAAAATCGTAGTAAAACTACAACTATTGGAAACCTTATTATTTTAAATTACTTAAAGAAATCTTAAAATAATTACAATCACTCACCTCCGGTCCTAAGCTTTTCCTTTGATCTTCCCGGATCCACTTGAAGTTGTAAAATAATTTATTTATAACGATTTTCTCCTTTGGAAAAATTATTCCATTTAGGGTCCTTCCTAGAAAGGTGAACCCAATTGGAGAAAACCTAGAATGAGAAAAAGTGTTAGGTCTAGGTGTTTGTTTATAGGTGTAGAAGTGGATCTCGGACCATTGGATCTGGAGATTGAATAGGATGCAACCACATCATAGGCTGAATAGGGGCTAACGGATGCAGAAACGAAGGGAACAGATCGAAATAAAGGATGCAAATGACGTGTTCGGTGGTCGGTAATTCGTTCAAATGAATCAACGTTCGTTCGCCTGCTAAAATGTAAGGCGGGTCGACCACCCCCTTACCCAGGTCGACCGGCCAGTCAACTTGAATATATAACATATATAAATACACACACACACATACACATATCTATATATTTCTCTTTTTTCTGCTTATTTTGTTTATTTTATAACTTGGTCATATTAGCTCGGTTTCTGACGTTCTATATATGGAAATTGACCAGAAAATTACCACGGACACAATGGTGCAACTTCTATGGCTTAATTTTGATAATTTCACAAAGTTATTTTATTATTTAATTAATTAAAAAAATAATTATTATGGGTTAAATTTCGGGTTGTTACATTCTTCCCTCCTTAAAGGATTTCGTCCCCGAAAACTCTAAGGATAAAATAATGTACTAAATGTTTTCATCCAATTATAGAACCAACTACTCAATCATCAACCATCCATCCATTGTCCTTAAGTTTTTCTAATGCATTTTATGATACTTATGCAATTAGTGTAGTGTAAATGTCCCTAACTAATGCAAAAGATTAGGCGGTCCACTAATTCAGTTGACCTCCTTTTTTTATGCAATCATGTCCGTGCCATGTATCCAAATGAATGCAAAAATTTCCTAATGATAATTGATAGTTCTGTATGTGTGCTACAAACATCATCCAAATGCAACAATCATGTGATAATCATCCATTTATAGCAATCATGGAAGTAAAAAAAATGCGCACACATCCATATACATATGCTCTAGTGTCCTAGTTAGGCCAATCCCTAAGGAATAATAGTGCCTAGTGTACCTATATGCGTCCATAGCACCCACTAGCAAACACTTGCAACCACTAGCATACATCATTCATAACATGTTCTATTAACATGTTTACATCAAATCCTACCATCCATAGGTTAAATCCTAAGTTCTACCCTCCCAAAGGATAATAAAGGAAAGAATCTATTCAAATCTAAAGATGGAAAAAGGAATTTTAAAACTTACCATCAAAATGATGAGGATAGGAAGTACGAATCTTCTCTTCTGCTTCCCAAGTGCGTCTGCAACATCATCTCCCCATTGCACCTTTACCAATGGAACCTCCTTATTCCTTAGTCGCTTGATATCCCTTCCACTAATCTTCATGGGGACGCCGAATAGAAGCTTCTCTTTCTACCTCCACCTCCTCTAGCTGACTAGGCTCTACAACCTCCGCTGAGTCATGTAAGCACTTTCGCAAGAGCAAAACATGGAAAACGTCTGTACTCCTGCGAGCCTCTCTGGTAGCTTTACTCGGTAAGCCATCTTCCCCACTCTCTTTGTGATAGGAAATGGTCCAACAAATCTAGGGGCTAACTTTCCATTTGATCTGAATCTTACCACCTTCCTAAGCGGGGATACTTTGATAAAAACTAAGTCTCTAACCTTAAACTCTAAGTCTCTCCTCCGCCTATCCGCATACAACTTCTATCTGTCTTGAGCCGTCTTCATCCTTCGCCGAATCAAATCCACCCTCTCAGAGGTCTCCCTAACCATATCGGGTCCAAGTAATAACTTCTCCGTAGACTCTACCCAACATGATGGGGACTTGTAAGGTCTCCCATATAAAGCCTCAAATGGTGTCATTCCTATACTTGTTTGGTAACTATTATTGTACGCTAACTCAACCAACGGAATATGCTCCTCCCAAGTTCCTCCAAAGTCCAAAATGCACATCCACAGCAAATCCTCAAGCACCCTACTTACCCTCTCCGTTTGGCCATCCGTCTGGGGGTGATAGACCGTACTCAACCTAAGTTGCATCCCTAGCACCTCCTGTAAGCTTCTCCAAAACTCACTAGTGAAAATGGGATCTCTATCACTAACAACACTAGAAGGAACTTCGTGTAGACGGACTATCTCTCGAATATACAAGGATGCCAAATATGAAGTCGTACGCTTACTCTTAACTGGGATGAAGTGAGCACTCTTGGTCAATCTATCAACAATCACCCAAATGCTAATGTTCCCTTTCCTAGAACAGGGTAAACCATCAATGAAATCCATAGAAATACTGTCCCATTTCCACTCTGGCACTTCTAAGGGCTGAATTAATCCACCAGGCTTTTGCTGCTCTACTTTTACCCTTTAGCATATGAGACACTTGGCTACGAATTCCGCCACGTACTTCTTCATACCACCCCAATAGAACATCCTCTTCATATCTCGATACATTTTGTCACCACCCGGATGAATAGTCATACGGGAATGGTGCGCCTCCTCCAAAACTGCTCTCAACAAGTCACCGGTGTGTGGAACGCAAAGCCTCCCATCTCTCCTATGCCACCCTCTGCTATCTATGGAATAGCATTGGAGATGTCTTGAAACCTCTCCTCGGCTAATCCTATCCATAATGTCCATGAGTTTCGAATCCTCCCGCTGCCTCGAGCCAATCTGATCCATAAGGGTAGGCCTTACCTCTAAGGTTGCCAACAATCTGGGAGTAATCTTCGTAGAGGGCTTAAAATCAAAAGTAGAAATAAACTCCAAGCTCCTCCACTCTACGAACAAAGGACTAAAGGTTGCCTTCTTCCTACACAATGCATCTGCAACCACATTACCCTTGCCAGGGGTATAAGCTATCTCAAAATCATATGAGGCTAAAAAACTCCATCTACCTTTGTTGCCTCATGTTCAAATCCTTCTACAAGAATAGGTACTTCAAAGACTTATGGTCAGTGAAAAGCTCAAACCTCTCTCCAAGCAAATAGTGCCTCAAGCCTTAAGTGCAAAAACTATGGCAGCCAACTCCAAATCATGGGTAGGATAGTTCTTCGCATGCATCCTCAACTGCCTACTACCATAACACACTACCCTCCCTTCTTGCATCAACATCGCTCCCAGACCCGTTCGACATACATCAGTGTATAAAGTGAAAGGCTTAGCTCCATCAGGTAAAACTAACACTGGTGCACTAGTAAGGGCTCTCTTAAGCTTCGTGAAGGAATCCTCGCAATCCACGTCCCATACGAAAGCTTCGTTCTCCTTAGTAAGGCATGTGAGTGGTGCCAAAATCCTGGCAAAGTCTCTAATGAACTTCCTATAGTAGCCTGCCAATTCTAGGAAGCTCCTAACCTCGGTAATGTTCTTGGGGGACTTCCAATCTTGCACTGCAATAACCTTGGGGGGGTCAATAGCCAAACCTTCCTTCGAGACTACGTGCTCTAAGAAACGAATTTCCTCTCTCCAAAAATGATACTTTGAAAACTTAGCTCTCAAATGATGACTACGAAGTGTGCGAAGAACTTCTTCCAAATGAACTGCATACTCTTCCATATTCTTGGAAAATACCAAGATATCATCCACGAATACCACCACAAACTTATTTAGGACATCCCTAAAGACGTGGCTCATCAAATCAATGAAATAGGATGAAGCATTGGTTAGCCCAAAAGGCATAACCAACCACTCGAAAAATCCATCCGGTGTCCTAAAGGTAGTCTTATTTATGCTGTCATCAGCGACTCTAAGCTGATGGAATCCCGTGGCTAAATCAAGTTAAGAGAAAACTGAAGAACCTACCAACTGGTTAAAAATATCATCAATCCTAGGAAGTGGATATCGGTTCTTCTTGGTGAGCTTATTCAATTCCCTATAGTCCACGCAAAGTCGGAGAGAACCATCAGCCTTAGTGGTGAAGACGACTGATGCTCCCCACTTCGATATGCTCCTTCTTATAAATCCCTTCTCCAAGAGCTCATGAATCTGCTTGCTCAATTCTTTCCTCTCCCTAGGTGCCATGTGTCTCACAGGTAACACTACTGGCTTGTCATTCTCGGTCAAATAAATCCTGAAGTCAATCTCTCTCTTAGGGGGTAGTCCCCTAACCTCCTCAAAGACATTTGCAAAATCTCTGATGACAGGAACCGAATGCAACTCTGATGAAGATGAATCGAGGGAATAGAGAAAACTCAACTTGACTGACCCTTGCGGGTCACAAGATACCTCCAGAGTCCTACCACTGCAAGTCTCAAGTCTAACGACTCTCCTCTCGCAGTCTAAGATAGCTCCATATGTGGATAGCCAATCCATCCCTAAAATCATCCCATACCCCGAGAATCCCAAAACATAGGCATTGAAATCAAACTCTACGCCTAGGATAAAGATTTTCAAACCCCTACAAACCATAGATAAGTGTGCTGATCCTCCTATAAGGTTTGAAACAATAATGGGGTCTGCTACTAATGATATGTCTAAGTGCAAACAATCTACTAGAGAGTTAGAGATGAAAGAGTGCGATGCTCCAGAATTAAATAAAGTCCGAATAGGAAAATCAGATATAGAAATCAAACCTTCAACTGTGACTTTCCTACCTCTATCTGGAATGCTACTGGAAGGTGCTGTGTCCAACGCCTGAATCTGCGCAATTGGTGCACTCGCTCCCTGGGACAACTCCTACTCATATGATCGGGCTGCCCGCAAGTATAGCACTTACCCTTCATCTTATCCTTCCAACAATCCTTGGCCACGTGTCCAACCTTCCCATAACCATGGCATTTTATTCCTTTCTTAATATGGTTCTGAGGACCATCACCTTTCTTCTTCTTCTTATTCTTTTCCCACCACTTCTTCTTTGTACCTTCTGACTTAACCTCCTCTTTAGACTCTCCTTCCTTGACCGTATCCGACATAAGCGCCATCTCGACCAAAGACTCATAAGTAGCTCCCATCGGTACATGAGTCAGCAATAATCCCTGAAGGGGTTGATTCAATCCCTTCGCAAACTTCATAGCTTTCTTGTGCGGCGTGTTCACCAAGTCCATACCAAACCGCGACAGCTCATTGAATTGATTGATGTACTCCTTGACAGACAAACTCCCTTGCTTCAAATTGATAAACTTCTCTAGCTGAACACTCTCTTCTGCCTGAGATAGAAACTTCCTATCGAATTGCTCCCGGAATCCATCCAAAGTAATATTCCTTCCCTCCAACTCGATCACCTCCCACCAATAAGATGCCTCCTCCTTCATCTGCCAAGCGGCTAGCTGAACTCGCTACTGACCATCCAATCCCAAAAGACCAAAAATCCTCTCTGTGTTCCTAAGCCATGCTCTCGCCTCCACAAAAGTCTCCTTGCCGGAAAAAGTATTCCCGCCCAAACTCGTAAAATCTTTACAAAGCTTAGAGAAATTGATGGCGGCGGGTGGGTTGATGGGATTCCCACCCGCTGATGCAGGATTGGACACAGGCCCGTGCACCTCTGGAGTCGTGGCTTGTAAGTACCTACGAAACCAGGCTAGGACTGGAATGCCCTCGGGAAGGTTCGGGGCATCAGCCATTTTACGAAAAGAAAAGGATAGTTTTGGAAAGAGTCAAAGGGAGATTGAATCGGACTTATGAGGGGTTTTTATAAAAATTCTTTTATACTTAAAATCATTTCTAAAAGTTCTTTTTTGACAAATACTTTTAAAACAAGTTATTTTGAAAAATACTTTACTTTCAAAATAAATTTTTGGAATCCTGTAACCTTAGGCTCTGATACTAAGTGAAACACCCCCACACCCTTTAATATACCCAAAAGGACACATTAAAAGGCGTGGTGAGTTGTAGGTATAACTGAAACTAATAGAGACTAAGATTCACAAGACATAAATATGTAAAAACAGCGGAAACTAAATAAGTATTTAATAAAAACAAAGCTTCATAAATAAGTCAAATGTCAAATACAACATCCATATCTCAAAACCTATCATGTCTTATGAAATAAAAGTTCATAGCCTCAAAATCAGAGTACGTAATATCCCTCATAAATAAACCAGTGCATACAAGAACAAAAGCTGAAAATAAAAGAAGTACATAGAAGAAATCTCCTCCAAGAAGAAGTCCAAGCTGCAGCAATCTACTAGCTTCTCCCTTGATTGCCTATGGGGGAAAAAAGGGGAAATAGAGGAGTGGGTCAGACTAAAAGTCTGGTGAATGATAGTAATTACCAGAGTCTTTAAGCAAGATAAAAGTAATAGACTCTACAACAGTTCTAGCATAAATAAGGATAACAAAGGAAATAGGAAAGAGGTAAACTGGAAATAAATACGATTAAATATTGCTCAAGATAGGTTAACTTTGATTGCTTGCACATGTTCTGATTTAATTAGGCTGAAATCCTAATCCTGTAATTATGATGTAACCCTAATTCAACCCTTTTTGATCGGCCTGCTACTCCATAGACCTTGTTGTGGACCAGCCGCTATATAAATCCCTACAGAGCAGCCAATGGTATCTACGAAAGATGCACAGAGCAACTACTGTCAATCCGTACGACATATATAGCTCCCTATACAGAAGGTAATGGTGTTTACTAAAGACACCCATACCAAGCGCTTGGAACTCATAGCTATTACTAAGCACCCGAATGGAAGTCGCACGCGTAACTGCCACCATGCCCATGCTACCTTTTGTTCCACCTATCGGGTCTTCTTATTACCTCCAACGTCCAGCATAGCGTGCCTCTCATCTCACTTCAGGCTAATGCGAGATCACCGTGTGTCCATAGAAAAATAGGGGAAATGCTGTTGGTACCGACCCTTCATCCAAACAATATCTAGTTGTGCTCCTTATCCAAATCCCCGTGATTTGGACTTCTATTTGACCAATTACTACCATTCTTAGCATAAGCGTGCCTTGGGGAATGTTATTAGGTACAGATCCTACTTTCATCTTTGCTTATTAACTTAGATAAATTATTTAAATAAGCCTTTATTATCATTCTTACTTTCTATGCTTATTAATTTATCCCAAGCCTTAAAATAAGCCCTATTTTGTTCTCTTTCTTATTATAACCTACGTTATAATCATGCTTATTACTAAACCCAAGGTCTAAGTATGAAAATAAGCTTCTTTCATCTTTTACTCTATTTATTTATAATTCTAAGTTATAACCATGGTAATTATCTTTAATTAGTCCAATTCTAATTATAATTAGGCGTAATTTTAGTCCAATTCCATTATTTATTGCAGTCTTTATTATTTACATCTTATTTTCTTCATTCAATATTCTTACTTATAAAATCCATATTCGCGTTTAACTTATTATAATCCATACGCAAAGAAAATGGGGATGAAGAGAATAGACGCTTGCAAAATATCCAAAACGTCGAAAAAGAGGTAAATAAGAAATAAATAACATCAAATAAGCTTAAATACAGTAAATAGACTTTAAATCGATAAAAAAACTATGCTTAACAGTAATAAATTATAATTAACTGAAATAATACTAAATTACTGAAAAGAATAGCTAAAAGGAAATAGACTGAAAATAATTCTAAAAACTGTAAATAACTACTAAAAAGGCTATTCCAAAAATCGTAGTAAAACTACAACTATTGGAAACCCTATTATTTTAAATTATTTAAAGAAATCTTAAAATAATTACAATCACTCACCTCCGGTCCTAATCTTTTCCGTTGGTCTTCCCGGATCCACTTAGAGTTGTAAAATAATTTAATTTATAACGATTTTCTCCTTTGGAAAAATTATTCCGTTTAGGGCCCTTTCTAGAAAGGTGAACCCAATTAGAGAAAACCTAGAATGAGAAAAAGTGTTAGATCTCGGGGTCTATTTATAGGTGTAGAAGTGGATCTTAGACCATTGGATCTAGAGATTGAATAGGATGCAACCATGTCATAAGCTGAATAGGGGCCATCAAATGTAGAAATGGAGGGAACAGATCGAAATAAAGGATGCAAATGACGTGTTCGGTGGTCGGTAATTCGTTCGAACGAATTAACGTTTGTTCGCCTGCTAAAATGCAAGCCGGGTCAACCGGGCGGTCGACCGCCCCCTTGCCCAGGTCGACCGGCCGGTCGACCTGACCATATATATATATATATATATATATATATATATATATATAGACACACACACACACACACACATATATATATCCCTTTTTTATGCTTATTTTGTTTATTTTATAACTTGGTCATATTAGCTCGGTTTTTGACGTTCTATAAATGGAAATTGACCAGAAAATTACCACGGACACAATGGTACAACTTGTGTGGCTTAATTCTGATAATTTCACAAAGTTATTTTATTATTTAATTAATTAACAAATTAATTATTACGGGTTAAATTTCGGGTTATTACATGCACCATTCTCCTACTACCTTCTCTTCTAAGCCAAGAGGTGGGTTAGTTGTAGTAGGAAATTTTTGAATTGCAAGAGATGTAGACCTTGTTGATTTTACAACAGATGAAGTGATGGGAGAAGCCGGTAAATTGATATTTGGGATGTTGTTCCCCATAATGAACTCTAATGATTTACATTGAGCTTGACTGTCTTTTAACTTAATCTCCAAATCGCTTATCTGCAGGAGAAGCTCAGACATCTTATGATCAAAATCGATTGAAGGATTCAATTTAATTTGGCACTTTAATAGGGAAATTGTTTCATCCTTATTCTTGATATCTTCTTTGAGATTGGCAATTTGATCATTAAGGTTTCTAACAATTGTCTTTTGAAGCAAGTATCTCCTATGCCATTCCATTGCATCCACATTGCCTTAAAAGCAAGTAGATAAAGTATCTTTAAGTGAACATCTCTTTTAAATGTCTGCAAACAATCTATCTCTGATACTAATGAAGCGAGATAACGAATCCGATGAGAGCGGCGCGATAGCAAACTGTAAGTCCTATATAAACAAGAAAATAAAGTCAAGACTCAAATAACCAATCTCTTTTGTTACAACAATAGAGATTACAATTCAAGAAGGAATAAAACATAAAGTACATTCTCATTATTCCAATCGAACACTTGTTTTATTACACTTAAAGTTGAGAAATAGTGTTTTTGATTTTGTTCAAGGAATTAGCTAAAAGAGTAACCGTTGAATCAAAAGTGGCATTAAATCCTTCCGGAGTAATAACTGGAGGATATTTGCTATAGTCCCATTCCTCGGTAGGAGGACTATCATGACCACATATTAATCTGGTATGATATGTTCGAAGAAGTTTTTCTTTTTCTTCGCCAAGAAAATCGAAACGAAGTCGGGGATGTTCCATGTAAAGTCTCTGCAAGTCTCTAAGGAAGCGGTATCTGGCTAATTTTGAAGATTTCAAAAGCGAAGCCTTTTTTGGATAATCTCTTCTTAGTCTAACATATTTGCTTAAATAATCTTTAGAAACAAGGCTTCCCGAGATACATTTATTCTATGATAACATAATAAAATACAACTAAGTATAAAAAGAAGCTAGAACAGGAAATTTACAAATCAAAATTATTACATAATTATGAATGTTCATCCGGTTCATACAAAATTGACTTTTTGAATAATTCAGAAATAAATTTATCTTTATAATATTTAAGTTTTTCGCGAGCCAACTCGTGAGGGATTGATTTGACCATGGTAAGTTTCAGCAAGCCCTCGGATGTGGATCAGATCCAAATTCATCCAAATATCTCCTTTGTAAACGCCTAAGTAGACCCCCACTAAAAAGGCCTAAGTAGACCCCCACTAAAATCACCTAAGTATGAAAAATCTACAGTCGAATGTCTATAATAGGCTTTGTATAGGAAGTCTACAAGGATGTCCCTCTCTTCAACCAACGTCCAAAAGAGTGTAATTAATTCCCAATTCTCTTCCAAAAGTTTATCATATCGAAAGCATGCCCACTTCAGTCATGGGGCAGCTTCTTGATCTTTGAAAGACACTAACACTGCCGCACTTTTGTTAAGCCTATGATACTTGTTAGATAGTGTATTGTGTTCTTTTAACTGCTTATCTAACTCCCTATGCAAGCTATTTATGTCTACTTGTTTTCTTTCAAGCATTGTTTTATAAAGTTGGATATATTTCCTCCTTATCTGAATTAAAAGATGTCAACTATTAGAAGTGCAAGCCCTTTAGACAAGGAATTTCATACCTGAGAAAAGGGAACTGAAGTTTAAGGGACCTGCTTTTTCTTCCTTTGTTCTTCAGCATTGATGTTAGCCCTCTCTTCTTCGAGGTTAGAAGGCTCGGGAAGTTCAGGTGGGCTTGTTTCGCGGTCACTAGGAGTGGGGTTGACTTTTTTTGAAGCCTCGGGAATGCCATCACCATCTTTTTCACGAGCATTGGCGTAACCACCTCTGTTGCAACCTGAACCCTGACCTCTATCTTCGTTATCATCATTATTATCATTGTCATTATTATCATTATCATCGTCATGATTGCAGCATTTTTTAGCGATGGCTTCATCTTCATCACCTTCTTCATCAGAATCAAAGTCTACATTGATAGAAGGACTTCAAAAGATAAGATTTTGGAAGCATCAATCTCTTCTCTCTCAAGGACTTTGACTCCCTACTCCATTTCTTTAACCTTATTCATGAATCTACTGACTAGAGCTGGATCGAGTGAAGGAAAGCTCAAGTCTGGGCACTTTTCAATGCTGTCGACGTAAGCAAGCATAAGGGCGTCCTCATAAGAGTTTACAATGACGTTGTTGAGGGAAGTACTCAGAAATTGTGACACCCTTTGCTTGGCTTCAGAAATAGTAGTAACAGCCAATTAAGGAATTTTTCTTTTTCTTCAGCTTCTTTCTGAGAGAGGATTGTTTGACCACCATTCGAGCCTTCTCATCTTCGGATTCTTTCAAAGCCATTTTCAAAGCCAAATTTTCATCGGCTAAGAGTTGTTTTGCTTTCCTCTCTTCAGAAATAATAGATTCTGCTTGAGCAAGAGAGGTTCCCAATCTTTCATGTTCCTTCACAGCATTATTTTTATCAGTAGAAAGGGAGATGATCCGGCTGTTTAAGGTTGGTGAAGCCTGGATGTCTCAGTAGAAGATTTTGATGCGCTTTCTTGAAAATAGAACTAGCTTTTAGAAATCTGAAAGGAAAAGTACAACATGCATCAAAATTTAGTGAGAAATAGTAATAAGAAGGTTAAATAATATGGAACGTACCAGAAGTTGTTGCTCTATTAAAGATCAACAATGACCAACTGGGTCAGGAACAGAAGAAGGTAGATGAATGGAAGTAAAAGATGAAGAATTCATGACAGATTGTACCATTTTCTCAAAATCATCAGAAAGTGCTGGTGATGTGGGTCTAGGAGGGTTTGACTCCTTAGAGGGAGTTGAAGTTTCTAAATCTTTTTGCATTTGCTGGATGACGTGAGAAGAATCAGAAACGACAATTAGAGACATGAGATCGTCCTTTGAGGGAGTTATTTTAGAATGATCAATAGGAGCTTCAAGAATAGGACTCTCTAAAGTTTTGCCCACGTCGACAGTCTTACCCTCTTTTGGTGGCGGAGAAGATCGAACTTCAAAAATCTTAGCTTTTTTAAGAGATGGGCCTAATGCAGCCATCGCACCCAATTTTCTTTTGGCAATCATTCTTGATCTAGCGATGGCTTGGGTCAGGGATAATGCCAGGACATAGAAGTTGGGAGAAATGGATCTCTTGCGATTTATTTGACTGAGGAATAGTTGTTGAAAATTCAAAAAAGTATAAGTCAATAAAGATATTTAAGAAGTAACACAACAATAAACTGCAAGTATTATGCTTAAGCTTACTAGGGTGGTCTGGGCAAATTGGAGACATAGGAGAGAAGTTCTTAGGATCACCTAAAGACAAGAAGCATTTGCTCCGAGAATTATGTTGAACAATGGGACGTTAACTAAGGACTCTTTGACCGGGGGGAGAAGAGAATGTTTTCGAAGATTTGATGGGTTCAGCAGTGTAAGCCTATTTCCAATGCTACTTGAAGCAGCAATCAACAGCTTTACAGTTCTCTTACCCTCGTCATTGAGATCTTTAGCAGTAAGACCTGATAAAGAGGCATAGATTAGTAAAAGAAAGTAGTTGAATAAAGATAAAGACTATGATCGACTTACAAGGAGAAGAAAAGACTCCATTGATGTTTGGAAAGCATTTGACGAAGAAGAATTACATCTTCCAGTCTCTAAATTTATTTACCCCCTCTGAGATTAGTTTTTTGGGGGGATTAGCTCTGAAAATCTAGTTGTTCAGATTGTTGAGTTTGACCTAGTGAACCAAATAGTTGAGAACTTCAGCATTTAATCAAGGAATGTATGATTCTAAAGCCATAAGTTCCAAAAAGAGAAGGTATGTATAGACATTGGGAGATAATTGGATAGAAGCAATGCTCACGTGGGTCAAGAACTTAAACAAGAAATCTGGGAAAGGAAGGAAGCCACCATGCCAAATATGAATGGAAGTATAAGCGAAGTATCCTTCAGGAGCATTTTGAATGGTATCGTTAACGCTAGGGGGAATGGCTTCTACCCCAGTGATGCCAAAGTCGTTCAGAATGGCATCAACCTCATCCTGAGAGGATATTAGAGAATGTTTGGAAACGGTTTCGACCTTCTTTGGACAAGATTCTACCTCTGGAGCTATGTCTTTTTCAGGTTTCTTGGAGACCTTTTTCACACCCATGATTCTGTCAGGTGAACTCATTTCAGTAAAAAGTTATAATTTGTTATATTGTTTACACCTTTCAAGGATGACGAAAACCTATTGCAATAATTCAAATATCAACCAAAATATGTAACTTCATATCCTTAAAAGAGTGTTAAAGTCAATTTGGGACATGAAATTTGTTGAGCTTCTAATAGTGTCGAAGGGTTAAATGGAATGGGGACACCTACAAATACCCTTCGACAATGTCGAAAGTCCAAGAAAAAGTTTACTAATAAGAAGAAACAACTAACCTTATATTACTAGTTTGAATATATATATATATACATCAACAACATTTCTCAAGTAAACCGAATAAACCTTTCGACAATGTCGAAGCCTACAAATTTTGTGTTACTTAAAGAATATGAATGTTGCCGAAACACTATATTCCCATAAAGTCGAAAGACTCGAATCTAAATAACTTTGATGCAAATAAAAAGTGCTTTAGAACGTTTTGACGGTGTTTATAAAAACGATAGTTATACCCCTGATAATTACAACAGGTTTTGAGCAAGTCGAAAGGAGGCTAAGGTTTCGAAAATGTACAGACAACTAAACTTGTTTTGATTTGGGAGGTTTCGATCAAGTCGAAAGGCTTGATAAGAATTCCAACTTTAACAAAATATGTTATTCTCGGTCCAATTTATGGTAAGAAGTGTAAATCTTTACTCTCAATTGTTGGATCTTGAGTTTTGATTGCTGACATGACACAATGATTCATGAATCTATGACTACTACAACAACCAGACTCAACGACTCAAAGTATGGTTCGTATAATCTATATATTTTAACTAGAGTCATGAAATATGTATATAGAGTCTAGTCTAGTTGCTTTGTTAAGATCTTTCCTCAAGAATCATCACTCTCATTCACATACTCACAAACACTTGCACTCGGTTTAAAACAATCACTTTCCAAATTCAAATGCACACAGATTTCACTGAACTACACAGTTTAGTTGACTGAACCAGTGTATATAATTTTTATAAAATACACGGACCAGTCGACTGACGGCATCTATTCAGTCGACTGAGTCTGTGCATGCTATGACACTTGTGCATGTTTTTGAATTCAGTCGACTGAATGATCAAGGCCCGTTGATTGAATCCTATAACTGTCATTTTTTATTAAAAAGACACTTCTTTTCTCAATGGTTGTCTTCCTCCCCAAGTGTAGCAACCATTACCTTTTGCAGAGAACTTTTTACCAGAGGTTGCAACTTATGATTTACTATAAATTCACTCAAGTTTCATTGATCAATGAACTTAAATTCTCTTATCTCTCTTGATCTAACGTGCATAACATTCTCGAATCTATTGCTTACATAAGTTCTTACATTCATTGCTTACAATCTCACTTCCATATCTTATAAGCAATTCTAAATCTTCCTATTATTCATACATGCATAGTTATATACATTACTCTTGAGGAAAAGATTAGAGGAAGGGTGTACATTATCGACTTATCTGTGCTATTCAAGAGCATACTCAGTCAGAAATAACTTTACTGCTTGTATTGGAAGTCCTGTTCGATTGCTTGGGCGGTAGAAGTCCTATTCGGTTGTCTAGGCGGTAGAAGTCATGTTCAGGTGTTCATGCGGTGTAATACTTGTTCCTCCGAGTTAAGTGAGGGCTGCTAATTTTAATTCCAGAAGGAGTCTGGGACTGGACGTAGAACGGGAAGTTCTAACCAGTATAAAATCCCTGGTGTCATCTTTACTTTACTGCTTTTTACTATTATATTTTATTCCGCATATATATATATATACATATATATATATATATATTATTATCTTATATTCCATATTGCACGATCCTATAGCTTAGTCACTTTCATCAATGCCTTCTAAAGTAAACTAAAATTAGGCATGAACCCAATGACAGGTTAAACCCACTTTTATATACATTAGGTTGCGAATTCATTAAAAATAAAGGTTGAGCTTTCGAAAGTGTATATTATTTGAGCATAAAATGAAACATGTTAAAACGACTTCTTTGAAAGGTATCAGAAGAGTGTCAAAACATACTCCTATTTTCGAAGGAGTCCATTTCTTATCGATTACATCAACTCCTTCAAAGGGGTTTACTCAAAGGTAAACACACAACCTCCTTTCGACCTTTTCGAAAGAGGTCGAAATATTAAAGTAAAATTGACTGCCTCAACCCCTTTCGAAGAGATTTAAAAAAAAGGGTTGAAAAGTCAAATTACATTCACAAGTGTTAATTCGTACAACTTAAACTTCTCTATGAAGCAACCGGAAAAAATTTCTTTCCCTAATTCAATTTTAAATCTAATACCTCGGATGGCCAACGATTAAATTGAATCAAGCATGAATTTATGCTTGACAATAATAAGAACCCCAAATTCAAGCTCAAAGCATAAAAAGAAGGTTGAATTAAGTGTAATAGAGTTTGAACATGCGTTCATATGCTGTAATAACAAATAATCCCCAAATCTGATAAATTTGAACTTAAAATTGATACTATAAAATTGAATGGAATAAGCATATAAATGAATCTAAGGATGATTTCATGCAAACGAAAAACTTGAATCAACTTTATGAGATTAGAATAGAAATACAAGTTCAAACCTCAAAAATTTTGAAATTGAAATCAAGCGTGGTAAATTAGTTTTAAGGATAAAACAACAAGCACATACCTTGAATTCGGACTTGTGTTGAATGAAAATAAGAATTTAAAAAGAAGTTGTAATTTTTTATTTTTGGTGTGAGCTTTCAATGGCAGGTAAATGAAAAAGAGAAGAAGAAAGCGCAATTTATAAAAGTAGAAGATAAAGAGAAAGCCGTCTGAACAAATTTAAAAGAACGGTCAAGATCTATCAAGGAATATCAAAAGGCGGGAAATTTTATGGGATTCGAAATGGTTGACCTGAAAAGTCAAGAACATCCCTTCGCAGGGGGGGCAAGTGTTACCACCAATTTTCACTTCAACCTTCTCAAAACCAAGATTAATAGAAGCGAAGAATTTACAAGAGATGATAGTATCAACAAAGCCTTTCGAAGGAGTCGAAGGGAAGCTACAACAAAAGTTAGATGTGCTATAAGCTTTCGAAGGGGTCAAAAGGGGACGAAAGCACCCTTTCACTTCAATTACTTCCTTTCGAAACGGATGTTTCCACATGCATGAAGGCGCTTTAAATAAGTTGAGGAAAACCTTTCGAAGGCAACAAATTACAGCCATTCACATGCGTGCGAAGCTTTTTGAAACCGAGGGTTTCGCCTTCATTCACATTCCATAGAAGGATGTTTTGCCAGAGCAACCCCTTCAAAAGCATAAATAAGCCTTCCAAACTGGTCGAAACCATTCGCAATTGAGAAAGAAGAGCTTACTAAGATTAAATATTGTAATCTCCTACACCAGAGGATGGGGTTCCACATCAATCAGCAAGTGTGTCATCGAAAGCTCTCTTTGGCTTTAAAACCTTCAGCGTATCAACTCCTTCGAAGCCCCAAAGATCTACCTATCATCAGAATCGAAAGCTCATACTTTTTCTTACTTGCAACAACACAGCAACACAAAGTGGAGAAGCGCACCTACTCCTTCTGATGAAGTCGAAAGCACTCAGGTCCATTTAAAAGAAATGCAAAAGGATACCCTAATATGAACGGCAACAAAGTTCTCCAAGGACGCCTTGTGACCAAATCAAAAGGAATGATTCGAAAGGAGCTAACCGCACCTATAAATAAGATCTAGGGCTTAAATTTGTAAACCCTAATTTTCAAATTAGATTGAGGACCTGATCAATTTTTATTACTTTAGCTTAATCAGAGCAAGATTATGATATTTTTGGATATGCAGCTGATTTAATATTCCTATTGGATTCTGTTTATGATATGCTTATGTCAATTTGATTGAAAGGTCACCTTTAAAGTAATTCAAAACACTTAGCTCAACTAATATCCTTAGATCCTTAGGTCCTAACCTCAAGTTATCGAAAGGTTAGCTTTTGAAGAAGTCGGAACCTTTCCATTTAATTCATATCCTTAGATCATTATGACAACCTTCGGGTCACCTCAACCTTCTCGAAAGGGTGGTTTCGAAAGGATAACTAAGCCAGCTTAACTTGTTCGAAAGGCATAATAAAAAGAGATGCAGGTGTTTTGACTGAGTCGGAAGGTCTTATAAGAAGGAGGTTTGACTTAACCAGTTTAAAAGGTATAATAAAGAGAATCAGATGTTTCGACTGTGGCGAAAGGTTGAACAAGAAGAAGTTTTAACTGTAGCAACCTATTCAAAAGGTGGTTTTAAGGGAATAATAGGGTTCTAACTATTTCATCTGATCAAAAAGAGATTTTGAAGGAAATATCTACACTTTAAACTCTGCTTTGGGGTGTTGACAAGTTTTTTTATTAATAGAACACAATAAGGAAAGAAGCACAGGAAAAAGTAATCGTCTGCCTCCTTTATGCTTTTGTTACATTGAAGTAATTAGGTACTTTTGTTCCTTTTTGCTTTCTTGCCAGTGTTGTGTGGACTTGGCATCTGCTTTTTCTTTTTGTTAATAACACTTGTAGTTATTTTAGTTGTGAAATGAAAAGACTTTTGTTTTTGGTTTAAGTCTCCTATGAATCTTTCTTAAGTGATTGATAAATGCCTTTTATATTTAATGTCATTCCAATTCATTTCTCATTGTTATTCTTAATACAAATCATCATTGGATGTCTTTCGGGACATTCATGACCATGCCAAACTCTAGGCATCGACCGAAGTTAACCACTTAAGATAGCGGTTTATATATATCTCTTTCCAGGACATTTGTATGTAAGATCTTACCTACCTCAGGGCGCAGACCTTTTGTCTTGCCTACTATAAGCAATGCATGGGTGCTCTGCCAGGATTTGGGCGCGAGCTTTGTAGGCGAACTATCTCGTTCGACCCTTGAGCTTTAAATATATATACTCCTACCCCCAACTCAAGGGTTGGAGGAATTTTTCAACATCCATTTCTGAATGCCAAATGCAATTGTACTTTGCACATCCAATCATGCACTGCAAAAGTTTGGTTGGCACCTATTCCTGGGTACCTGTATACCTACATTTTTCACATGCAAGCTTATATAAACACAACAATATTTGTAGTGTTAGATCGGGTATAAATAGATTTAATAAGATTCAAAAGTCATTTATTTTTATGAAACGTCAGAAATGATAGATTCTGTCTGATTACATGGAAATATATTTACAAATTTACAATCAACTGAAATAGCATCGTAAATGTTCACTATTCCACGCCCACGGAAGTGAGATCCCATCTATCATTGCTATCTTGAATGTGTCATCTCCAAGCTTTTGCTTAATTGCATACAGACCTTCTCATGGTAGACCCAAGTTCCAAGTGCCAGGAAAGATCCATTTAAGAATGAGATCGCAAATCTCAAAGGTCCGAATTTTGATCTTAGCGTTTTAACGTCAGGCGACTCGATTTCGGTGCGCAGCTGCTCTTAACTCAACTTCATCATGTTTTTCATCGATCATGTCTAAGGACTCTAGTAGGAGTTGCTCATTCATCTTTGGGTTAAAATGAGTCACACAATGAGAAGGTATTTTGTGTTGAACTGGAATTATGGCCTTTGATCCATATGCTAGAGTGAACGAAGAGTGACCAGTCGCTGACTTGTGGGTCGTTCGATAAGCCCATAGTGCTAATGATAATTCATCGACCCACTTTCCCTTGGCCTTCTCCAGTTGCTTTTTCAGGATGGACTTAATGATTTTATTCACTGCTTAGACCTGTCTATTTGCTTGGGGGTGCGCTACCGCGGCAAATCTTTTCTCGATACGATGCATGCGGCAGAAGTCATTGAACTCGGCGTTTTTGAATTGAGTTCCGTTGTCTGATATGGTTGTTTATGGGATTCCAAAGCGACGTATAATATTTCTAACAACAAAGGTGATTACTTTTTTTGGGGTTATCGTAGCTAACGGCTCTGCCTCGGCCCGTTTAGTGAAGTAATCAACTGCAGCTATAGCATATTTTGCACCTCCCTTGGCTATTGGCAAAACGCCAATGATATCGATTCCCCAAACTTCAAATGGCTATGTACTAACCATTTGAGTAATTTATATTGGCGAGGCTCTTGGTATTTTAGCAAACCTCTAGCACTTGTCGCACCTTCTTGTGTAATCAACTGCATCTCTGTTGACAGTCGGCCAGAAATATCGGTATAAGCAAAGAATCTTTTTCGCCAGGGTTTGTCTTCTGGCATGGTCACCACAAGCCCCTTCATGGACTTCCTTCAAGACTTACTTAGCCTCATCATTGGCAACATACCACGGCATGGGAACAAATAATCCCTTTTTGTAAAGTACTTCTTCTTGTATAATGAATCTGGCAGCTTTACGAAGGAGTTGTCATCATTCGTTCTTCCTATCCGAAAGGGTCCCTCTCTGTAGATAGTTTTTTATTGGAGTCATCCATGACCCTTTCTCAAGTTCAATTTCCAAGATCCAATCGACATCCATCCCCTCGATGCTTGGTGCTGATAATACTTCTACCGGTACAAAGACCCATGAGCTGCGCATCTCCCGAGCTGGTCAACTTAGCTATTGAATTAGCTTTCGCATTCTCCTCTTTAGGAATTTGCGTTATCATGTAGTACTCGATAACATTGAGCAACTCAAGGGCTTTTTTCGGTAAGGAGCTAGCCTTGCTCCTTTTATTTGAAACTCCTTTCATGCTTGGAATACCACCAGCTGGGAGTCATAGAAAATATGCAAGGTCCTAACCCTCGGTTCTTTGGCAATCTTGAATCCCGCAATCAAGGCCTCATATTCTGCTTCATTATTTATTGTGGGAAAATCGAGTTTCAAGGCGTAACAAATCGAATGTTCCTCGAGAGTGACTAGCATGCTCTGGCGCCAGAACATCGTTTGTTAGATGCACTATCTATCTACATTTTCTTTCTAGCATTATGTTCACTACTGTTCTCTGGGATATCATCTCACGCGGTGTACTCAGCTATAAAATCCGCCAAAGGATGACCCTAAATGGCTCTCCGAGGGTGATAAGATATGTCATATTGGCTTAATTCAATATTCCATTTCAACAGCCTTCTAGAAGTCTCAGGGCGTTGCAAGACTTGTCGCGAAGGCTGGTTGGTAAGAACTTTGATCGAATGATCCTGGAAATAAGGATGCAGTTTCCTTGAAGCACTTAACAAGAAATATGCGAGCTTTTCTAGCTTTGGCTAATTTCTTTCAACTCTCATCAATCGCTTGCTAATGTAATAGACCGGTCGTTGGACTCGGGATTCTTCTCGAACAAGTGCAGCGCTTAAAGCGTGCACCGACACTACTAAGTATATTAATAAATCCTCTTCATCCAACAATTTTGACAAAATAGGGGGTCTTTCTAAGTAATTCACCAGGACCTAGAATGCGTCTGTGCATTCCTGCGTCTAAGTGAAAGTCCTTCTTCCCTACGGACTTTTTCCTTACTTAATTACGTCGAAGAAAGGGATACACTTATTTGTGGCTTTTGAGATGAATCAGCTTAGGGCAGCAACCTTTCCATTCAGACTTTGGACCCTTTAACTGTATTCAAAGCCTCCATATCTCTTGATGCCTTTGTCTTCTCTGGATTAGCATCAATCCCATGGGAGTTCATAATGAAGCCCAAAAACTTTCCTGATGCAACACCAAATGAGCATTTCAAGGGGTTGAGTTTTATCCTGTATTTCCGAAGGACACGAACATCTCAGCCAATTCGTCAACGTGGTTCCCAGATTACCATGACTTCACAAGCATATCATCCACGTAAACCTCCATCGATCGCCTAATCTGATTTTTAAACATCATGTTTACTAGCCTTTGGTAAGTTGCTCCAACGTTCTTCAATCCAAATGGCATAACAAGATAGCAGTATAACCCCAGATCTATTATAAATCTGGCGTGTTCCTGGTCTAGTACGTGCATCAGAATTTGATTATATCCAGAATATGCATCCATGAATGATAACTGTTCGTGCTCAACAGTTGAATCCACCAACTAATCAATCCTCGGGAGCGGGAAGCTATCCTTAGGGCATGCCTTATTCAGATCAGAATAGTCGATGCATGTCCTTCACTTCCCGTTTGACCTTTTCACCAAAAATGGGTTTGATATCCATTTCGGGTATGAAGCATTGCGGATGAAGCCATTATCCTTTAGCTTCTCCACCTCCTCTTTGAGTGCAGCCGATCTCTCTGGACCCAGCTGTGGCGTTACTATTTCACAAGAACGCATTTCAGATTAACATTTAATGCATGGCTTGCTATCTCCGGCGATATTCCACACATATCAGAGTGAGTCCAGGCAAACACATCCAGGTTTTTCTGGAGAAAACCAACCAATTGTTTCATAATCCTTGTGCCAAGCTATGATCCGATCTTTAAGATCTGTGTAGGATCATCCTGACAGATTGGGATGTTGATCATTAGCTCGACTGGTGTAGCTCTTCCATCCTCTGGATCTTTTCTCGGATCCATACCCTTATGGAACAGAATATGTTGCCCAAGCTAGAGCTCAGGCGGTGGTTGTTATGCATCCAGAGCCTTGATGGAGAGAATCCTCTCTACACCTTTTTCTTTTTCTTTGCGCTTTTCCTCCTTAAGCTCAGCAACATAACATTCACGGCCAAGCCCTTGGTCGCCTCGAATAACCCCTATACCGTTTTCAGTAGGGAACTTCATTGTCAAACACCAAGGAAGGATAGCCGCTCTGAATTCAGAAAGGGCTGGACGACCCAAGAAAGCGTTATATGCGGAAAATATATCCAACATAACGAAACGCACAACTCGCACCGCTTGTCATCGCCCTCTCCAGGAACCACTGGTAGATCCACAAACCTGCTGGCTTAGTAGTCGACCCGTTAAATCCCTGGATCCGAGATTTACATGGCTTTAAGTCCTTTTCCTCTAGAAACATTGTTTCTCTTAAAGGAATTCCTCTAGAAACATTTGATTATAGGCCTTTTTAAACAAAATGTTGACCGAACTCCCACAATCAACCAAAACTTTCCTTACTACGGCAGGGCCAATCATGACCGAAATAACGAGTGGATCAATAGTTGGAGCCTCCACTCCATCTGAATCTCTATTACGGAAGACGATATCATCGGTCACACTTTTAAGCTATTTTGCGGAGCTCCATCTTCGATAGCAAAATAACTATCACTCACTACATGCTTCAGAGCACCAGCATACCGCTCCATCTCACCCCAACTTTTCCAGCTAGATGTTGTCCACCTATGATTGTATTAATAACAAGGTGTTTTTCAAGCCGCTTGGGCTCATCAACACCAGGCTCGATTTGCCTTGTTGGGGATTAGAAGGTCCCTGCCTGCCATCCTACAGGACTTGAACAAACTACTGCAACTTTTTCTTCCTGACTAACTCCTCAATCACATCACGTAAATGTCGACACTCATTGGTATTATGACCATGAGAGTCTCATAGGACCTGTAGAATTTTCTAGACTTTCTCCCTTTCTCGGTTGACTCCCTAGGAGCCAGCTTCATGTACTGCTCTTTCTCTTTAGTAGCCAAATAAATGTTCCCAATGGAATTTTTCAATAGGGTATAGTTGTTGAACTTAGGAATCCTGGGGCGATTTCTATTGTCTGGTTTACGCTTTCTAGCTCCATTATCATTCTGCTTCTGATTATCATTTTTGTTCCCAATGCTTATGTCCACATTTCCGAAACTCGCTTTGGATTGTTTAACGACGACATTGCTCTGTATCATTTCAGATGAAGGCCCAGCATCAACCCCCTTGTGTCGACTGTGCCTCTTTCAAGCACAAGAATTGATTTGCCTTTCTATAAAAGATGTCCATCATTGGTGGGGGTTTCGTTTCCAGCCATTTTCCAAAATCAGTTCCGGGATGGATTCCCCGAATTAATGCCATTAAAACAATATCTTCCTGTGCATTACTCACTTCCGTTGTTTCCGTATGAAATCTATGAAAAAAATCTTCAACGACTCCTCCTCTCGTTGAAAGAGGTTAGAAAGAGACATAACAACTTTTGGACGCGTAGTGTGCATGCAAAATTATTCTATAAATTTTCACAGACGATATGGATCTTGGCGGTAATAGAGTAAACCACATCGTCACCACCCCTTCAAGAAAAATGGAAAAACAACTGCATTTAACTGCATCACTAGCTCTGGAAGTGTCCATATGCCAACCATACTTTATCAAATGTTATCTCGGGTCAGTTTTACCATCATATGCCGGCATCGTGGCATAACAAACCTTCATGTGTACTCTTCATGCAAAATATTCTCTGTAAATTGATTCCGATGGGGAGAGGAACCCCAATCATCATTGGTCTGGTGCTGGCTTTCACTAATAAGCCTCCTGACCATCTCAGTCAAATCTGGTTCAGCTGGTTCTACTGAACAACGATAAAAATGATCCACCCCAAGTGTTTGGGTTGGCAAATACTCTTGGGTTGTTTCATAAAACCTGGGTTCCCTTGGCTCTAGGAGAACCGTTCGTTCGGCAGCTTGATAACTCCTTCGTGACGGATCTGTAGTACCCGCCTCTCCTCCAACATTCTGAGAATCTGGAACATGTCCAGAAGTCAAACCTACAGCGTCTCCCGGTAGTTGACCACCATGGCCCATAGTGGATGGTTTGGTACCGAACGACCTAGATGGTTCGATACTGATCCATATACCTTGGCTGCGGTTTCGGCCCGGCTTCTGCTTCAACTTCCCGGCTTCTTTTCTTAGAATTTTCTATTTTCCATCCATGTGTTTATGTTCCAATGATGAGGAGCTGTCTGACTCTAAATCAGAAGGAGTTTTGTCCCTTCTGTTTCTCCTGCATCTGCTGGTTAATTGATTCAATAAATCCAAACTCTGCTTCATCTGCGCATTTAATTCGTTATAGCTCTCCTAAAGGTTATCCTCCATTTGTTTCATTATGCGATTCATTTCAACTTTAGCAACCACATCAGTAGGTTCTTGAACATCCATAGCAGTTGGCTGTGCAACCTCTTCATCAACTTGAGGGTCAATCTCCTCAACATCATCTGCAGCACGTGAGGTGCTAGATCGATCCCTTCTAGTCGGCATGGTGGAAAGCACTTAGGTATATTTTCTAAAATATGAGTAGTAGGGAATTCTAAAACGAAGAAAAACGGGATCTATCACTCGGATTTAGACAATCCAAAAGTAGATGATGCATCCAAATGGGCCTGGGTTTAATTCTCAATGAAAGCACCAAAATGTTTGCGTCAAAATTGGCACAAAAACCCAAAAGAGTATGTAGAGAAATAAAATGATGAATTATAAATGAAAATTGAGCAATAAACAATAGACAAACAATTTATAGTGGTTCGACATAATGTGTCTACGTCCACTTAACAATTCTTCTCATTTTATTGTTGAAAATACAATTGATGTTCTTATAGTTCATCGCTGAACAATAAGTTGTTACAAGAAATAATACAAGTGCTAGAAAGTCCAAAAAGATCCTCCAAATGAAGCCTCCCACAATCTATTTATAGGTGTAACTTAGTGGGAAACCCTCAAGTACATCCAAACCCAAGTTCTCCATGATCTCCTGGCAGTTGTTGAAGAAGAATACGTGGCCAACTTAGCAATTTCTATTGGTCTGTACCTAAGCATAGTTATGGGTCGACACCGACCCATAAAACTTTTTCATTTGGTGTTCAAGAATTTTTGAGATTGATCACCATACCGTTGGCTTTATGGCCTCATAGTTGTTTGAGTCATTGTTGACATGTTTCTAAGTCCAGTTTATGGATCGGTGGAAGGTTGAAGTAGCTTATCAGAATTGATTGTGGAGAATGATAAAGCATAATATGCGAACGATAATTGGAGCTTGGGAATGGATTTCTAGGACTTTAGCTAGCATGTGGCAAAGAGATGGGACCATCCCCACAAGATGTTATGGGTCGGTACCGAACAATAGACTTGCTATATGAGTGACGAGTTACATTTGATCTCTAGGCTTGGTTTGATCACCCTCTTGAGTCTTCCGGTTTCTCTCTTAGATTGTTTGCTTCGATATTTTCCATGTGCAACTTGTTTAATCTGCCTGACTTTTGTCGAGTTAAAAGGCCGGATAACAACTACTAAAATTTGTATAGATGATTGATCTTGAATATTATCAAACATATTGTTTGAATAATTATCAAAATTATTACTAAATTTACAACATTCGATCACATAGATAAAATACAGTGATGTAATATTTCGTATAAAACATGAAAACAAATTATCATGAGAAAATGTATGTATCAAATATTTTCCAAGCAAAACTCTGCTTTCCAAATATCTGTCTATCAAATATTTATCAGGCAAATATTTGTTAGTCAAAAAAAGTTACATGAATGTGTTATATTTAACCAGAACAAATAGATAAACCAAAAAACCCACAATGTAAAATAGTTAATTCAATAACAAACAAAATGAAAGCACATAAAATGTCTTCAAACCAGATGAGTAAAAAGGAACATTTACTACACTTGCTTTCTTATCAAACAATATCTTTTGGTATGACCTAACTTCTTACATGAACTACAACGTTTGTATTTATTCACCTCTCTAGCTGATCTAACACATTCTAAAGAAAGAGGCCTTACCGCATTATGTCATTTCTTAGGGGAAGTACTTCAGCATCTTCGGGTAAAACATCTACGTAGTGAAAATTAACAAGTGAATGAATTAGGTGAGAATAAGATGCCCGGAAGAAAGATAATTTAAAGTAATCTTCAATATAAGAATAAATATCCAAATCAAAAGTTAGAATGCTTCTAATAGCATTAGCACAAAGAAGTCTATCAATGTGCCATATGTTACAACTGCATCGTCGAACACTTTGATTCACACAATAAGAATGAGATGACTGAACTTTGTAAACATCAATAGTGGATCTAGTAGCTTTCCATTTCATGCCCTCAAGTTATAAATCTCTTAAACGCATTTCCATAATAGGGAACAAATGACTATTCCAAGTTTTACTTAATTTGTGGAGTATACGTCTTGTTTGATGATAACAAATATATTTTTATACTTGACTATGCTTTCAAAGTGTGTTACAGTTTAAAAATCGTCAAAGCGCAATTTTGTTTTAAATTAAATTGACATCCACTACATCTCATATACTTAATCTACACATATTACATTTCAAACATATCTGCTTTTATTTGTAAAATAATATATATTTATTATTATTATTGAAACAGAAATATTGTCAAATATTGCAATTAATTTCCTTTTAATGATAATGATAAATATATGTTTTATCTAACATGTTTGTCTAGAGTTGTTTATTTGTGGAGAAGATTTCTTTCAGTGCAATAAAAGGCCGCCGTATGCATGAAGAAGGAGTAATAAATAGAGATCAAAAGAAAAGATTTATATACACAATCAGATGTTATATTTTGAAAGATACAATGGAGTTTATTTTCCATTATATTCGGATTTTATTTCAACATGTGAAACAAACTCTCACAAATCCTCATCAATATCTTCTTCGATATATTTTCCATACATACACACCTTCTCTTTGAGCCTATATAAACTTGAGTGCTCAAAAGGAAAAATCATCGGATTACGATACTACTCTTAAAGGAAAAATATTTTTATCTCTCAACATCCATTGTCCGATCAAAATCAAAATCTAAGAAATCCACGTTTATTCAATCATCAAAGAAAAGGCTTCATCAACTCCATGAGGAATGGATTCAAGTTAGATATTCATCTTCATTAGAACAATCAAATTTCCTCATTAATGACAAACAACTCTTTGCAATCTCTAAAAATTTACAAATCTAGTCTACACAATCTGCAACTACAGGGCATCCTCACTAAAGTAAACTCTCGGCATTGCATTATAACATGGCACAACATCTCATAGTGATAGTTTCAGCATCTTCTTGAAAAGCAACAACCAGGACTCGAACTAAATCTCAAATCAACTCAGGCAATTACTCAAGCAGGTCGTGAGAATTAAGCGTTTTCAAGCATCGCAAGGTGTACTCCATCATTGGAACTTTGGCATCTTCCCAAGCACTATTTTTTAGATCTCGAGTTTATCAAAAAGCAATGGAGCATGACAAGACTTATAGCGCCATTAATTGTCAATCATCTATCAGACAAGCGCAACAACCGGTCCTCAAGAAAGAAGCTCAAATTTCAAATTTAAATCATTAACTAGCAACCATCGACTTACAACGAGCTTCATGTGCGACGTGACTTTCAAGTGGCGGCGGCGGCTTTAGTTTGCTGAGGGTATTTCTTTTTTGTGAAGTCAAATACAAGTGAATTGACTTTTGTTTGAGGACGAAAATATAAAGGACTAAAGTGAAAAATGGAGGTGTGGGCATCACGTGAAGAAAAAGGGTGTCTTTTTTTAATTTGAATTTCTAGTTTGTTTATATGTTTTTGTTTTTGCTTTTTAATTAGAACTCTAGATTTTCTAGGAGACCTACGTGTTGTAGTTCAGAGATTCAGATCTCAGGGTATTGAGTTAAGGCAAGATTATTATACATATGATTAATATGTTCAAGTTAGCTGAGGGTGTGAGTTTACAGGTGTTGTAAGCGTCGAGTATATAATCCTAGTAGTAACTTTGAGGGTAGCGGTAGGCACTAACATGTTAGTGATTGAAGCTGGGTATATTTGTGTGTTATTTACTTTTCGCATTTACGTTTCCGTGTTATATATCTATCTATCTGCGAAATATTTTAAATACCATATTCACCCCCTCTAGGGTATATTGCACGATCCTAACAAGTGGTATTAGAGCAGGTTGTTTGAAAAAACCTGATATCATGTCTTACCCTAGCAGCTTTAGTTTTAACGAGAGTCAATCCAGTGTTAGTCCACCAATTTTTATCGGAATAGATTTATAAAATTGGAAATTTAAAATGAATTTTTATTTAAAATATGTTAATTTTAAACTCTGGGATATCATTAAAAATGGCTGTGATATGGTAGATAACAACAATATTTCATTTAATGCTAAAGTTAAGAATATTCTTATCCCATTTATTAATAGAGCTAAATTTAACTATAGCTCTCATTGCTTGACTGCATAGAAAATTTGAAGCACTCTCGATGCAAAATTGGAAAAATCAACAGTAGCAAAGAAATCCCCAAAACCGATAGAAGAGGAGATTTGTGTCTAACAGGATTCACAAGAGAAAATTCAGGCGATCGAGGTGAAGACAGCAGTGATGATGATTCAACAGATGATGAGATAAGTGATTTTTCATTCAAAGATTTAGTTCTTTTATTTCATAGGTTGACTAAAACTATTGATGATCTTGAATTGAAAACAACAGGATGAAAAGCAAAAAATTTAAACTTCGTTTGAAAAATGATAAATTGGAAAATATTAAGAAAACTGAAAATTTTGATTGCGAAAAAATTTGAAATACGAAAAAAAAATTGTTCGCTTTAATGAAATTTTTCAGAAGCTTAAAAAATAAATTTCAGATTTTGAAGGAGAATGAAACTGAGCTTATTTGCAAGCATAATTTGGAATTTGGAGAATTTTAAAATGCTAGACTAAATTACTTGCTTACCATCATTTACCATCATTTTAAAATGCTAGACTAAAATGCTAGACTAAATTAGAATTTGGAGAATTTTAAAATCCTTGTCAAATATTTACTTGCTTACCATCATTTACAAAATTAGTGCATAATATAATATTGCTAGACTAATTACCACAGTGACAAAATCAACATCGTTCAATTCAACAAGTGTCATATTCATCCTTCAATAACAAAAACGATTAAAAATAAATCCAACTAACCTTGAACCACTTGTTCAATAACAAATGGATCCAAAAATGAAATAATAAATCCTGATGCGATACAATTCCCGAACTGAAAATAGAAGAAAAATCAAGTCACACCAAAAACAAAAACAAAATAAAAATAAAAAATAATAATTTAATCACTTATTGTCAGATTATACAACAAAAAACGAAGAAAGAGAAAAGCTGAAATCGATAGAAATTGAATTTGAAGACACTGAAGCTGAAGTCAACAAAGCTGAAGAGAAAAGACTGAATTTGAAGAAATTGAAAAGCTGAAGAAAATGAAGATAGAGTCAACAAAGCTGAAATCGATAGAAAATAGACGAGACACTGAAGCTGAAGTCGATGAGCAAACCTAAAATCACACGAAATTTGAAAATTGATGAAATCGATAAAGCTATAATTGTGCGAGATTTGAAAATAAAAGGATTAGACAAAAGGAGTTGAAGGGAAATGGTTAATATATAAAATCAAAAAGGGAAATGAATAAAGAGGAAGGTTAGAAATGAACAAAAAATGGATGGATGTAAAGCATATAAATACGTGTACCATTTATGTCAAGGCAAAGTATATTCATACATCAAAAACCACTTAACATACATTATTGTTTTGCTAAAAAAAATTATAACTAAATTACCCTTCTTCCTAATTATAATTTTTAGTCGTTTCTTGTAAACCATTAAACTAAAATATTAAAATTAATGATATTTGATCAAATCTATACATTTTTGATGAATTTAATGAAAAATAAAATATCAACCGAGACAATTTTCACAACCAACTACTTCAACTTAAAAGCATTTAAATTTGTTTTTCTAAAATGAAGGTTGATTTTAATGAAATTAAGAATAGATAAATAAAAAGTCACAATATTAGTCTCAAAAATTAAAGTTTATTTTGTTGAATTCTAACTTAATTTAGAGCTGGGGACTTTTAATTTTGTGTAAATAAGTTTTAAATTTCAAAGATGAAAGATGATGAAGATAAAAATACAAGTAGTTTTGTAAAAAAGACGGTGTATGCAAAATAATTTTTTTTATACCAATTTGTTATATTTTTTGGTGTACATTAAAAGATGCGTATGAATAGAATTATCCTTTCTCAATCTACTGCAATGCAATAGTTGATTTTCGTTTAGTTACCATTTACAACTGTTATCCAGCATTTTGGCCCGACAATTTCTGGACCGATCGGACAGAACAGACTCAATTGTCATCAGGTTCGATTCATCAGATTAACGATCATGAAGCAGTAGCAAAACGAAAGCTGAAGGCGAACTCAATAGAACACTCAAAGTATGAAAACTCACTACACCATGAAGATGGATCAGGTACGATCCATATTCAACACTATGGATCGTATAGTATCGTATTGATTCCACTACTCAATTCAATGATGATCGATTGATATCTCAGAATCTACAAATCCATTACACGTGAAACTTTGGGAACATCAATATGTTGAAGAAAGGAGCCCCTAAAATCGATCGCATGCCTAGATAAGCAAAAATAAATGATCGGTACTGATCATTCATGATCGATCGTATCATTTCAGCCAAAACGACCCCAACTCCACGGAAAACGCGATATCTCACAAACGGTAAGTCGGTATGGCACAAAATTTGGAGAGCAAGTAGCTAATATCATGAAGAGCTCACAGAAATAATCGCACTTCATTGGAGCACCTTTGAACAACTGGTACCAATCGTTGTGAATGATGAGTTTGGACATGCGATCGTTCGTGTGGGCTCTTACGGATCTAGAGATCTGGTGAATTTTCAGCTCGATCCATGCACATCTTCCCCTATAAATACAGTGGCCATTCTCCACAAATAGGATCCTTCTTTCTGCTGTCGAGGCTCTGCCATTTTTATTCTTCATTCTTATACTAATGGATCTCTGCTGATCTAAACATTCTTGTAATCATAATCAAGCGCAAGATCGATAAAAATATGAAGTGGACATAGGCCAAGATTTCCAAACCACTATAAAATTCTATGTGTTCATTTACTTTCTCTGCTATATTTTAATTTCATTCATCATTTAATCTCTACGAGATTCTTTTGGGTATTGATGCCCATTTTTGGCGTCAACATTTTGGTGCTTTCACTAAGAAATGAATTCTCAGCTTGATTGGATCTCATCTTCTACTTGTGGATTTACATGTTCACGAGATAGATCCAGCTTTCTACCAACAAGTTTTCTATTCTACTCAGATTTGAAGAAGAGAATCTCCAAGGAAACTATCAGTCATGGCCAGAGGATTCAAGTCTACTTCTCTTGCAGAAGAAGGAAATCATGATATTGGTGATCAATTAGTCATGTGTTTGATCAATATGCATATATTTTCAAGTTCTAAAGCATCTATGAACGATCGGTCATTGGCTATGCTCTATACAAACGATCGTTCCATCATTCCCTCCATAAAACATTCCGACTGATCCATTTCAAAGAGGATGAAACAAGAAAAATTGGAGGTCATATCGATCGTTCCCACCAGACCGTTTCCACACCACCGATCATTACTATACGATCGTTCCCACCACGCAGTTTCTACATGATCGTTTCCGAACCGATTGCTTCTATACAATTGTTCCTACCAACGTGATTTGTACAATTTTTATACGATCGTTCATACGAGCGTTTCACTATCCATCGTTCCCATACTATCATTTCCATCTAATCGTTTGCAGTAGATTATTCCACCGATCGTTTTCCCAGCCGTTCATTCTACAACCGATCGTTGTCAACCTGATGGTCTTCCACCAATCATATTTCAACCGATCGTTCCCCACCGATCGTTGTCAACTAAGCTCGATTTCAACCGATCGATCCACAACACTTTACCTTCCAGAAATTGCAATAATCAATCGTTTCTCCAATAGATCATTTTTCCAACCGATCATTCTATCCACTACCAATCGTTTTTTAGCCGATCGTTTTCTGCCGATCATTGCCAACCTAATAGTGTTCCACTGATCATTTTACTAGCCAATCGTTCTTCAACCGATCGTTGTCAATCTGATCATTTTTAACTGACCATTTTTTCTAACCGATCATTTTCAACTTAAAGGCGGTGCATTCTATACACTTACTTTACGTCCTGTGACTGACCGGGGAATAGGGAATCAAGCAGCAGCTTCTGAATTGCAACCAAGGAATGGACAAGGAACTACTATTTAAACGATACTCCCAAAGGTTGGAGAACCATGGTGATATAGCCCGAAGCAGACTCTGTATGTTCCGACCCAAAGTCAAACTCAGGTAATCACCCATTTGACTCAAAGCAAACCCTATAAACTCCAACCCAAACCCAAACTCGGGTAAAACCAAGATTTTCCCCAAGCAAGCGTGTAAATGACTCCAAGCACCATTCATCACCGACCCAGCACTTCAAATTCTGCGACTCCAAGCAAACTAGGTGCTGACTCCAAGCAAATGATAATTTTTCTAAGGTCGGACCCCAAGTAAATTACCGTCGATCCATCTTCTTTTGCTCAAAACTCGAGCATACGGACACCAAATGACTTAAAACTTGATGTGCAAACTCAAGAGGCCTTCCTTACTACCTTATATGGATCACACCCCATTTGGGTGAAAGTTTGGGGATCACCACCGATCAGCGACCCCATCCTAACTGATTCGCCATTCGATCGGCATTCTCAACCATTCAAATGTTGGACAACCATGTATACATCGTTCACAAGCGTTCCAAGCAACTGTAACTTGAAAATGGACCGGACTGATAATGACTAGAGCATCTCCTTTAGTCGAAACCTATTCATTGAAGCCATTCAGCATGCAGAATATCCAAGGAGATTCAATGTACCAATCATATCGGCTTATTCGGGAAAAACCGACCCTGGACTACATCTCATGAAGTTCGAGTGGCATATGAATTCCGCCAGAGCGATAGATGTCATCGAATACAGATGTTTTCCTATATTCCTCGAAAGAATAACGATCATGCAGTTTACGTTGTTACCACCCAGGTCCATCTCCTCATCTGATCAACTGGATCAGAAGTTTGTCGAGCAATTCAGGATGCATGCGACTCACACCAAGGTGTGATGTCATTATCCAATTTATTCCAGATCCCGGGTGAGCCACTTAAAGACTTCCTGTAGAGATTCAACGTCATCGTCACTAAAGTGAGCAATCACAGCGAGCACATCATACTGATGGCATTGATAAGAGGAATCGACCCTAAGAAAGATTTTGGCGACTGGTGACTTAGAGAGCCTCCTACGACCTTGGATCATTTCTGTTACAAAGTGAATCAGAACCTAAGCAAAGAGGAGGTAGAGTAGGCTAAGAGAAAGAACGATGCAGACTCGATTTCTAAAGGAATTCAAAGTGAGGGCAGCATTGAGGCCTCAAATGAGGACTCAGATTCTAGGTGACGACCCAGAATCTCAAAATTTGACTCATACACTCCTTTAAACGATTCAATTGATAACATCTACTTGGAGACTCACGACTAAGAGCAGTACTGAAAACAAACCTTGAAAGAGTCCATCGAAACTTAGAGGAAATTTGGGAAATGTTGTAAAGATACACACGGTCATAACATCGATGATTGCAAATACTTCTGAGATGTGATTGAAAAGCTGATCCAGAAAGGAAAACTTCAACAAGATGTGTAAGCACCGTAAAATGGCGGGAAGGGAACATCCAATCAATAAAGAACTTTGATTATCAATTGGATCACCTACGGTCGACTTCCAGCTGAGAAGGGCTACGTGGAAATGGAATAGAGAGCATATAACGCTGCTTCACTTATCAATAATATTTATTTCAGTTTCAATTATGTTGTGAAGTACGACAAACTTAAACTAAACTACCTCCAAATGATGCAGGTGACCAAGTACTTAGAGTTGGACGCAAACCAACCTCCATGGACCATGATCGGACCTTTGAAGGATCATCAAGACGAGCGTGATTCAACCGCTCATCAGCTACCATCTGCCTCTGACTTGGGGCAAGGACTCAAAATGGAAAATAAGTGTGACTCGACCATCCACTTCCTACACCATGCTTCAATTCTAACAGAACATCTGTACCTTATGCAAAGCCCGACAAGGTCAGAATCTAATACAAAGTGGACACAACTGACCGTCCACTCATCAACCTCCACACTTGACTTGAAGATCGGAGAAACAGTTTGAGTGGATGCAACCCGACCATCCACTCCCCAGTTCATACTTGAAGTTCACCAAAGTACTTGTGCTTCTCCCGAAGCTCAGCAAAACCAGGATTCGATTAAAGTGGACGTGATTCAACCATCCACACATCAACTCCTGCCCTGGACACAGGGGTAGCTCAGGAGCTCAACTTAAAGCAAGCATAACTGACTGTCTACTCATCAACCACCACCCTCGATACGAGGACATGATAGCAGCTTGAGGTGGATGTGATTTGACTGTTCACCCAACAGCTATCTCCCTCGACTTACCAGGAGGAGTACAAAGCAAATTGAACGTGACCTGACTGTCTAACCTAAGCATGGACCATGGATGTGGTCTGACCATCCATCGCCTACTCTCTTCCTTGACTTGACAAGAGGAGCTACAATCACCAAGTAGACGTGAATCGACCGTCCACTTGCCAAGTTCTATCCTCCATGCTGGGGGCAGAATTCCATTCCGTAAATGAACATGATTCGACCGTTCATTTGACAACCCTTACCTCGATTTGACAAGTAGAGTATAAATCAAAAATGGGTGAGACTGACCACTCATCATATAACTCTAGTTTCCAGAGTGTGGACCGGAGTATAAACACCAAAAGATGGACGTGGTCCGACCGTCCATCGATCAACTCTAGCTCCTAAAGTGCGGACCAGAATATAAACACAACAAGATGAACGTAGTTCAACCGTCCATCGACCAACTCTAGTTCCCAGAGTGTGGACTAGAGTATAAACACACAAAAAAATGGACGCGGTTCGATCGTCCACCAACCAACTTTAGTCTTCAGAGCATGGTCAGGAGTGTAAATACCATAAAAAGTGGACGTGGTTCGACCGTCCGCTCTCCAACTCTTCCCCCTTGTTTAGGGGCAAAGACACAACTTAAAGTGGATGCGGTCTGACCATCCGCTCCCTTGCTTGGGCACGGAGTTCGCCAAAACACTCATCTCCTCCAAAGGCTCGATAGAAGCAAGATCTAAATAAAAGTGGATGCGGTACGACCGTCCATACATCAACTCCTGCCTCGGATGTAAGGGGCAATTTGATAGCCCAAGTTTAAATCGGATACAACCCAACCATTTGCTAATCGGCTCCTTCCTATGATTTAACTTGAAGAACTCCAAGTAAGAGTAAATGTGATTCGACTGACCACTCTTCGACTTCCACCCCTAAATTGGGGGTAGAAGAAATGACTAAGAAAAATGTGGTTCGACCATTTTCCAGGATAAATCTAAGTCCCCAGAGTGTGGACTGGAGTAAAACACAAATTGGGTGTGATTCGACCACCCGCCAACAAACTCTTATCCCTAGAGTGCGGATATGAGTATAAATAAATAGATGAGTGCAGTTTAACTACTCACTATTCCATAAAATCTGACCTGAACTCGATAGGAGGAGTATAAACTCACTACAGATGGAATTCGGCCATCCATGAACTAACTCCACTAACCCAAGAATAGGGCAGGAGTGCAAATTAACGAAAGCTAAATATGAAAGCTCATTATAGCTCCAGATTGGTGTTCTTTACCACTCAAGGCAATGTCCGAGGGGAGGCCTTAAAACAAAACAAATCGGAATAGCATCTGAAGTTATGAGTGACCGACTATATTATACCATCGGATCGAGGGTGGTCAATATCGATCCGCACCAACCACAAATGGATGTGACTCGAACATCCATCGAATAACTCCGGTCACCAAAGCGTGAATATAGGAATAAACCATGAATGAGTGTGACTTGACCATTCATTCTCCATCACCTTCCTTTGATCTGCCAGGAGGAGTATGAAACCAGATGAGCATGACTCGACCGCTCTTGAACTAATTCTATCCCTTCGCCTGATAGGAGAACATAAATCAAGATAGACGTAACTAACCGTCCAGCTCCGGATGAATGCGACACGACTGTTCATTCGCTAGCTCTAACCATGATTCAACTATAAGAGTAGTTCAAAACGGATGTGACTTGACCGTCCACACACCGATCCTTGCCCTTTGTTCGATAGGAGGAGCAACAGTCGCAGATTGGATGTGACTTAACCATCCACTCTTTGGTCCTTGGCTAGAGTATGGCGACATTTGCATCAAAAGTGGACGTGATTGACCATCTGAACATGCGTGTGATCTCACCGACTATCACAAGCCATGCATTGAATATCGACCCGAGGCATGTCCAAGTGAAATAAAAGCAACGCGGCATGGATCCGGAGGGATTTGCTACACTTAAAGAGGAGGTGGATGAACTCAAAAACAATGGGTTTATCCGCGACGTCCTCTACCCGAAATGGGTACCTCACCCAGTTTATGAGAAAATCTAATGGAAAGTGGCAGACATATGTCGACTACTCTGACTTGAATAGGGAATGCCCGAAAGACAGCTTTCCACTTTCGAGGATCGACCAGCTGGTAGACTCAACCGTTGGATATGAACTGCCTTCATTTATGGATGCATACTCCGGATACAAATATATCCTGATGCACGTGCCCGACCAGAAGCACACCAGCTTCATTACCGATCTAGGGTTATGTTGTTATGTTGTGATGCCATTAGAACTAAATAATGCTGAAGCTACATACCAGAGACTAGTCAACTGGATATTCAAAGATCAGTTCGGGCAACCAATGGAAGTATATGTGGCTGATATGCTAGTGAGATCACGATGGTCAAATGAACACATCGATGACTTGGCGGAGATGTTCAGTTTCTCCAAAAACACGAAATGAAACTCAATCCCTTGAAATGCTCTTTTGATGTTGAAGTTAAAGAAATTCTTGGGTTTCATCATCAATTCTCGTGGAATTGAGACTAATCTCAAGAAGATTCAGGTAATCAGAGATATTCAAGTGCCAAAGACTATCAAACAAGTATAGAGCTTAAATGGAAAGGTTGTCGCCCTAAGCTGATTCATTTCCAGAGCCTTTAATAAATGTATTCCTTTCTTCGACCTGATCAGAAGAGGGAAAAGGAACTCTGAATGGACACAGGAGTGTGAAGACGCATTCCAAGCTCTATTGAACCACTTAGAGAGGCCTCCCATCTTATCCAAGCCGTTGGATCACGAAGATTTATACATCTATTTAGTTGTGTCAGTACACGCCATAAGCGCCGCACTTTTATGCGAACAGAATCAGATCTAGAGACCGGTATATTATGTAAGCAAGCAGTTGGCAGTTGTTGAAAGAAACTACCCAAAGTCGGAGAAGCTCGCGTACTGCCTGTTGATTGCATCATGAAAGCTTCACCCTTACTTCCAGGCTCACCCTATCAACATCTACACCGACCAGCCATTACGACGGGTCCTACAGCGACCTAAGATGTTTGAAAGGTGCTCAAATGGAATATCGAGCTAAGCCAATTTGATATCACTTATCTCCCTCGAAGAGCTATCCAGAGACAGACATTGGCGGACTTCATAGCTGAATTTACTACACCAGACGACTCTTCAGAGAGTAGTGGATAACCGACCAACTGATGGAAAATGTACATGGATAGAGCATCTAATGATCGATGTTCTGGCGCTAGAGTTGTGTAAATGACTCTTGAGGAACGATCGATCTGCTATGCCATGCAACTCGACTTCCCTGCAATAAATAACGAAGCTGAGTATGAAGCCTTGGTCGCCGGGCTCAAACTTGCTAGATAACTGGGAGTGAAAACTTTACAAATCTTTTGTAATTCCGGTATAGTAGTATGCCAAGCCAAGGAAGATTATCAGGCTAGGGGGCAGCAACTTGCTCCTTATCTCGGCTAGGTCCAAGAGCTACTAGTAGACTTCGAGTATTACACCATTACACACACCCCTAGAGAACAAAATGAGAAAGCCGACTCACTGGCCAAACTGGTTAGTTCCGGAGATGCACAACAGATGAGCTTGGTTTCGGTTGAAGTACTAAACGCTCCGAGCATAAACCAGATGGAAATCGACTGGGTATTAGAAACAGAGCCTGAGAAAGAGTCGTGGATGACTCCGATTAATGATTATTTTCTATGGGGAGTCCTTCCCGAACGAAGGAATGAAAGATGACAAATCCTCCGCAAAGCTTCAAGCTACATCATCCAAGAAGGAGTCATGTATAGAAAAGGTTTCTCCATTCCCCTGCTTCACTGTATCGCCCATGAAGAAATAAAACGAGTCTTGAGAGAATTCCATGAAGGAGAACGTGGCGATCACACAAGGGAGGCAAGCCCTAACAAAGAGAATACTCCGCTATGGGTGTTACTAGCCAACTATCAAACGAGATGCAGTCGATCATGCTAGACAATGCGACGAATGCTAGATGTTTGCAAGAAATTTCGAGAGCTCCACTGATGGAAGTTATAGAAATAGTCAGTCCATGGCCGTTTGCCACTTGGGGCATAGATATTATCGATTCCTTACTGATCTCTAAAGATGGAGCGAAGTACGCCATCGTAGTAGTTGATTACTCACCAAATGGGATGAAGCAAAACTTTTAGCCACGATCATGACGAAGAAAGCAGTCAACTTCATTCTACGGAGCATCATCTATCGTTTTGGCCTTCTACAAACCATTGTAACTGATAATGGAAACCAATTCGATAGCGTTGAATTCAAAGTCTTCTGCCATCAGCATCATATTGAAAAGGGATTTGCGGTAGTTGCTCATCCTTAAGAAAACGTACAAGTTGAAGCTGTGAACAAAATCTTAAAGTCCATTCTGAAGAAACGTTTGGAAAAGGCTAGAGGCAAGTGGGTGGATGAACTCCCAACAGCATTATGGGCTTACAAAACCACCCACAAGTCCGCGACTGGTCATACTCCATTCGCCCTTCCTTACGGCTCCGAGACCGTCATCCCTGTAGAACTTGAAGTCTCTTCCCATCGAGTGACTTATTACGACCCCTATTTTATTATAATAAAAATATAAACAAGGAATTGCAATCTAATTGCAATTAAACTATAAGGAATTGGTGATGGCCCATGAGCATACAAATGCCTCTGGGAGCCAATGATAAGAACGTGTGCCTGAACGTGCACGTGTATATTCTAAAAATTCGATTTCTTGAAACCGATAGAAATTGAGTATTCGCCTGGAGTTATTAGAGAAAAGATTGTATCAGATAGCCAAAGCTTAGCCACATAGAACCAGACACAGATAGCAACTGATGGAATATAATCCTGAATTTATACTATTGAAAATCGACCAAGCCTCATGACGATCAAAGAGAGATACGACACTTTTGGAAAATAATTCAATGGAAGGATAGCGACTACTTAGAAAACTGGATGGATTTCTTTCCTACGACTCTAACTTGCTTTGATTCAAAGCACGTCATGTTTGACACAAGATGTACTTTGGGGGTAAATGTTATCCGGCCTTTTGGCCTGGCTATATCTGGACCGATCAGATAAAACAGACTCAATTGTCATCAGGATTGATTCATCAGATTAACGATCGTGAAGCCTAGAAATCAGGCATAGATGATAATATGAAGCGGTGGCAAAGCGGAAGCTGAAGGCGAACTCAATAGAACACTCGAAGTATGAAAACTCACTACACCATGAAGATAGATCAGGTACGATCCATATTCAATACTATGGATCATATCGTATCGATTCCATAACTCAATTCAACGATAATCGATCCATATATCAGAATCTACAAATCCATTACACATGAAACTTTGGGAACATCAATATATTAAAGAAAGGAGCTCCCAAAATCGATCGCATGTCTAGATCAGCAAAAATGAACGATCGGTACCTTTCATTCATTATGGATCGTATCATTTCAGCCGGAATGATCCCAACTCCACGGAAAATGCAAATCTCACAAACGGTAAGTCGGAATGACACGAAATTTAGAGAGAAAGTAGCTAACATCATGGAGAGCTCACAGAAATGATTGCACCTTCATTGGAGCAATTTTGAACGATCGGCACCGATCGTTGTGAATGATGAGTTAGACATGCGATCATTCGTGTGGGCCCTTACGGATCTAGAGATTCTTCTGGCAAATTTTCAGCTTGATCCATGCACATCTTCCCTTATAAATACAGCGGTCATTCTTCATAAACATGATCCTTCTTTCTGCTGCCGAGGTTTCGCCATTTTTATTCTTCATTCTTGTACTAATGGATCCCTACCGGTTCAAACATTCTTGTAATCATAATCAAACGCAAGATCAATAAAAATATGAAGTGGACGTAGGTCAAGATTGTCCAACCACTATAAAATTTTGTATGTTCATTTACTTTCTCTGCTATGTTTTAATTTCATTCATCGTTTAATATCTACGAGATTCTGTTGGGTGTTATGTCCATTTTTGACGTCCACAGCAACCAACAAACACTAAACGCTTTTGTTACATTTGCAGAACATTGTGAATATAAAGTTTGCAATGAAAATAAAACCATCTAAGACGGAAATCTAGGGTTTTCTTCTGCCATGGGAGAAAACAAATTTCCTCTCAAATCCCAATCTAATCCTCCTCTCTCTCGTCCCTCTCCTCAGGATAGGACACCTGAATCTCATTTCAGAAAGCCGAACAATGTCATCATGGATAACGAGGGCTTCCAATTGGTTCAGCCAAGATCACAAAGAAGATATCAGCCTAGAAATGATCAGATCCGGTCTCATGCTAATGATCAAAAGAAAAAGGAGGGCCAGATGACCAACTCCTTTCAAGAAAAGACCAAACTTATGCAAATCAAAAACCTGACAAAGTTCTCTTTGAATAAAGAACTTGGACAAAAATCCTGGGCTGACATCGTTTCAGAGCAATCAAAGGAACCAAGGGATGAAGAATGCAGTCTTGAAACCATTTCTCCTATTTAGATCAGCAACAAGAAATATGGTATGGTAAAGGAGGCAGTATGTAAAAGAGCCATGGAGTGTTGGAATAACTCTATATTGGTTTATGTGGTTAGTAGCAAACCATATTTCTTGTTCTTCAAAGAATATATTAAAAGAGTATGGAAACCGAAAGGTGAATTCGAAATCTATTCAAGAGAAAATGGGTTTTTTCTAATCAAATTTAATGATTCTCAAGGCTGCAACTTGATTATCCATAATGGCCTTTATTTCTACAATGGCAAACTCATCATCATGAGAAGATGGACTGAATCACTGAAGTTGGACAGAGATCTTCTGTCAACTATGCCGATATGGGTTAGATTACCCAGTGTAAACCTCAAGTTATGGGATAGAGAGGCGTTCGGTATTATGGCAAGTATTATCGGAAAACCCATAAAAATGGACGCAGCAACAACCATGAAAGTTTCTGCGAATGATGAACTTCCAGATGAAATCAGTCTCAATCTTTATAATGGTGAAATCATAACACAAAAAGTTGAATATGAATGGGTTCCACCAAAGTGTAGCATCTGTAAGTGTTTCGGTCACACTAGAGAGCAATGCAACCCAAAACAGATGTGGATCCCCAGAAATAGTGATAAAGACAGAGATATTACTCAAGAAAATAGATCTGAAATGATTCAAGAAATGAGTATCAGTAAAAGCACAAAAAACCAATCAAGAACCCAAAAGAACAATGATCGAATCTATCAAGAAGATGTCATTTCCGATCAAGAAAATAATATAATAGAGCTCACTGACCAAAGTGATCAGATCACGGCAATGGAAGTTCATCAGCCTAATGGACGTGAAAAGAAATCTAATGTTCCGATCCCGACTAATAGAGAGGAGGGTAAAAATAAAAAGTTCTTTAACTCTGAAAACCCCCCTATTTCAGAGTCATGTTTAATTACAGACCATTATGCTACAAAAATAGTCAACAATCTTCATCAGAGTAAAAGTCTGAACAAGGAAATTGATGTTGAGGAAGAATCTTCTTCAAAGCTTGTTGCAGATGTTGAGAGGAGTAATAACTCAACATTGCCTTGCAAGGATGATCCTCCCCCAAAGCAGGCTGCAGTGACTGACTGTAATGAGTCAGCCATGCCTCGCACAGTTTTGGTTCCTCCCACAGAGCAGGCTGCAATGACTGATTGTAATGAGTCAGCCATGCCTTGCACAGCTTCGTTTGATATTTCATTAATTAAGATTCCTGAATCTGCACAAATGGAGGAAGATAAATCTGAGAAAGTAGATAACATAGAAGAATTCGACTTATCTGAACTACATATTACCAAAACAAAAGCATCAGGTAACCTAAAAAGCAGCAAAGAGAAGAAAGCTTTCAAGCAAAAATACATTTCGATCAATCCAGAATGGGATCAAATGTCTACCAGATTGAAAGCAAAGGGTGTTGATACTAAAAGGAGAGGTAAAGGCACTATAGTGTCAGGTACAATTTAAATACTTATGTTTTTTATTAAATATATATGACTTTATTTGCTTGGAATGTCAGGGGGATGAACACCCCTGTAAAACAAACTGATATCCTTTATATGATTAATGTTTACAAACCTTCCATTTTTGCTTTAATTGAGAATTAAATGAATGAAGAGAATTTCGAAAATTTTTGCCTTAAAATTTCCAGTAATTGGAAAGCTATTCATAACAATGATTGTGGTTGTAAAGGAAGAATCATAGTTATATGGGATTCTAATATCTGGACTAATATAAGCATTAACAAAGATAGTCAATTTATAGACTGCAATTTTAAAAACATTGGAGGGTTTTCTTTACAAGTTACTAGTATATATGGCAGTAATTTTGAAAATGAAAGAAATGCTTTATGGCAAAAACTTAAATCTTTAAATTTCACATATGATTTCCCCTGGATTGTGCTAGGGGATTTTAATACAGTTTTTCATGCTAATGAAAAATTTGGTGGAATCAAAATCCCTTAAAATAAATTGGATAGAGCTAATAAATTTCTATTAGAAACTGGTCTCATTGAACCAATTATCAATGGGAACAAATTTACTTGGAAACCTGGTATAGCAAAAAATATTCATTGCAAATTAGATAGGATTTTGTATAATAAAGTTTTTTTAGAAAGATTTCCTAACTGTATTTGTTCCACTTTAGAACAAAACTTAAGTGATCACACTCCTTTATTGGTTAAGCTTTTTGTCAATGAGGATTTCAAGAGTTTTCCTCCTTTTAGATTCAAAAATAGCTAGGTATTAAAAGAAGATTATAAAACTTTAATGGAAAACAATCTTAACTTTTCTTGTGAAGGAACTAAGCAATATCAGTTTTATATGTTTTTGAAATACACTAAATATAATCTTAAAAATTGGAACAAAAATAACCATTTGAATAAAAATAAAATTATTGGATTAAGAAAAGAAGGTAAACTGTTACAACCGATCGAGCTCTGATAATAAACCTGATGATATAAGTACAATCAATAAATTTTTTCAAAATCAGAATGAACTGTCTAGTGAATTGTATAAAGAATCTGCCAATGCTAGACAAAAAGCTAAGGTTGATTGGCTTACTCTTGGTGATGACTGTACCAAATTTTTCTATGCTAAAATGAGTAATAGAAAACATTTAAATAATATAAGCTGTATTATAGATACAGAGGGTAATTTATCTAATGCATATAATAAAGTTACTTCAGAAGCTATCAATTTTTATGAGGAACTTTATTTTTCTGAATTTAATGAAAACGAATTTCCTCATATAACTTGTAAAAATATATTAAATCAGAATGCATCTGAAATCCTGCTTGCCCCTGTTAGTTTAGATGAGATTAAAGCTATTGTTTTTAATGCTGGTGATAACAAAAGTCCTGGGCCTGGTGGATTCAATGCAAAAAATTTCAAAAATAATTGGGAAAATATTAAACAGCAGGTGAAGGATGTGGTTGACGAATTTATGAATAAAGGTAAAATTCTTAAGAGTCTAAATCACACATTCATTACCCTTATCCCCAAAAATAAAAATCCCACTGATATTGGTAGATATAGACCTATTTCTTGCTGCAACTTTATTTACAAAATTATTGCTAATGTTCTTAGCAATAGAATAAAAGTATTTTTGCCTTTTCTTATTTCTGAAAATCAGAGCGCTTTTGTACCTGGTAGACTTATTTATGAAAACTCCCTTTTAGCACATGAGATGGTCAGGAAATTCAACACAAATCAGGGTGAAAATGTTTGTATTAAAATTGACCTTCAAAAAGCATATGATAAGGTAAACAGATACTTTATTCATCATATTATGAAATGCATGGGTTTTCCTATAAAGTTTTGTGATTTGGTGTTTAAATGTATTAACACTCCTACATTTTCTATTCTGATTCAAGGAAGGGCAGAAGGTTTTATTAAGAGTAACAGGGGTTTAAGACAGGGTGACCCCTTATCACCTTATCTTTTTGCTATTGTTATGGAGTATTTTTCCATTCGTATGGAAATAGAAAATATTAAAGGCAATGTTCATCCTATAAACAGAATTCAGCCATGTATTAACCATCTTATATATGCTGATGATCTTATGGTGTTTATAAAAGCTAATAAAGACAATGCAGACTCTATAAAAACAATTTTTGATAATTTAAAAACCTATGCTGGACTTCAACTTAATGTAAATAAGTGTAAAGCTTATTTTAGTAAGTCTTGTAAATACAAAAAAGAATTTCTAAATGTATTACAAATAGCAGAGGGAGTTCTTCCAATCAAATATTTAGGGCTGCCTCTTTCTACTAATCAAATTACGGATTCAGATTGCTATATTTTATTTGAAAAAATCCAAGGTAGAATGGAAACTTGGTCTTGTAAGTTACTTTCCATTGCTGGAAGACTTGAACTTATTAAGACTGTGATTTATGCTATTATACTATACTGGCTTCAAACATTTCATATACCAGCTGCAACTATTAAAAAATTGGAAAGTAGATGCGCTGACTTTTTATGGAGAGGAAAGTATCATAAAATTAGCTGGGATAATGTGTGTAGACCTAAAAATGAAGGGGGTCTGGGCATTAGAAATATTAAGGATCTATGTACTACTTGTCATTTAAAATTATTTTGGAGATTTCTTAATTCAGACTTTTTGTGGGCTAGATGGATGAGATCCAAGTATTTGAAACAAATTTTTTTTTCGACTTATGTGTACAACGGTAACCAATCAAATACTTAGAAGCAAATACTAGATTGTAGAGAAATTAGCAAGTCATTAATTGAAAGAAAATTTAAAAGTGGTAAAGAAACCAGTTTGTGGTTTGATCCATGGTTTAAAAATGAAGCCTTTATAAATAAGGTTGGGTGGAATAGTTTAGTTATATGTAGAGGAACAAATAATAAAGTATATGATATTATTGTAAATAATCAATGGCAACCACAATTACACCCAATTACTAACCCACATAAAGATGAAATATGCAATATTCAGTTTGATATTTATGCAGAGAATGACTATTGGGAATGGAAAGCAAGCAACAGAGGGAAGTTTTCTTTTAAAACAACTTGGGATTTTATAAGAAACAAATTCCCAACAGAAGAATGGTATTACTGCATATGGAATAGAGTGAACTGTCCTAAGATGGCATTTTGTACATATTTTGAAATTAGGAACAGATTGCCAACTTGGGATAGACTTAATAAATGGGGAAACAATACAAATTCACTCTGTTTCTTGTGCAATTTATGTGCTGAAAATGCTAATCACCTATTTTTTGAATGCAGTTATTCCTACTTCATCTGGAATCAAATTAAAGTCATTTTGGGTGTTGATGACAACAAGCAAATGGATCTGACAAATATTATCAAAACGATCAACAACAAATTCAGATCTAAATCTAAGGAAACTGATTTTGCTCACATTCTATTGACTACTGCAGTGTTCAACTTGTGGAAAGAGAGAAACTTGCGTGTGCACAACAAAGGCAGCAGAAGTAAAGAGCAAGTTTGGCTAATAATTAGTACGGACAACAAAATAATTCTGCAATAATCAAAGAAAATATTGAAAAATCAAACCGAATTTGCTTCCCTTGCTGATGACTGGAAATCTGAAGCTGGTAGCAAACATTTAGAAGCTTATCTGTTGCATTCGAAAAGCTTCCAGAATGACAATCACGTTCGTAAGTCGTGCTTTGTCAACCAACAAGAGCTAGTTGATGAAACCGATAAGATCTACTCCCATGAGGCTCAGAACAACCGCCTTAACCAACACCAATCAAGTAGCAGAGCCAATCTGGGTAGGCATATCAATTCGCGGGTGACAATGTTAGATCTAGGTCGCAATGACGTTAGATCTAACAATTATTTCAGAGCAGATTCTTATAAGGCCGAGAACAAACCACATCAAACTACAGCTATCATTTTCTCGAGCGTCAGAGCTAATTTGGGAAGTAACTGCGTCTCGAAGAAGACACAGTTAGATCTAGGTCGCGATGACGCTAGATCTAACAACAAACAATATGACAACAGCAACTGTAAAGCTGCGAACAAGGATGAGAGTGGAAGGGGTATGGGAGATATTTTTAACAAAGCTCTTTCATACTGGGAACGTGGCGAAACAAGTGGGACGAAGAACGAAGGTGAATCGACGAAGTTTTGATTCGATCGTCTTTGGTAGCCTTTATTGTTTTTTCTGTGAAGCTTTGTAGAATGGAGGTGTTTTGTCGGCAACTCTTAACCTAGGGTTAGGTTTGCAACGAAAGTTTGTGGCTTCGGGTATATTACCCGTTTATGTAATTGGGCTGAGCCTATTTATCTTTCTTAAAAAAAAAAAAAAACCATCTAAGACTAACGAAGTAGGAATTAAGACTTGCTTGCTTGAAATCAACGCAACCATTTTGGAATTATGTTTCATGTATTCTAGTAAAATGGAAACTTTGCTCTTGCAAAGTATACTTTTCCTTTCACTTCAAAAAGTTCAACATTCCTTTTCCTCCCAGTTAAGAGAATATATAATAAATCCCTCAAATCCATAAATTTAGGTATTTGCTGTTAACGAAGTCGGAGTTTCATTTGTTTGATCACACTTTTTTTTCCTTTGTGCTTCCTGACTCGATTCCAGGTTTGATCCATACACACGCATTCTATTTCACCATAATCTTTTTTCATTTTTCTCAACTTTTAGCCCAAATTTGATGATTTATGATGTGAATTCGATGATATTTAGTCAATGTTGCAATTTAATAATCCTTGTTTACCGTGCGCTGTAATTTGTTAATTATTTTGAATTTGATTTGTGAAGATATGGGTAATTACATGAATATGGATCCTCTATGATTTACATTTAAACTTAACAATCAGAAATATATTAGTTATAACAGAATATGGGAATGGAAAATGGAAATAGATTTGAAAATGACTGCTAATTAGTAAATAAATGTGTTGTTTGAATTAGAATAATTTATGTGACTTTTATTGTACTTACCCCATAAACACGATAGTATATATATAGCTGAACTTGATCAAATAAATAATAATAGTCAGTAACTCAAGATTTACATAGTAATTATCCACCTCTTCTTTTTTGCTTGACAGGACCCAGTACGAGACCATCTGACTCTGGGCTTATCTTCGTAACAGTTAAACATGCCTAATAACTGGTTATTCTTCTCTAACTTGGATACTGATGGTGGATATCATGACTTATTATCGTCCAAGCCTAACTTAACTCAAGGTCTTGGTGCTCATTTCCTATCACATTTTGGGTCCATCCTAGACATTTCATTTAACCATTCTAATCAATTTATCGGGTCTGGAAGTTCAGCTCTTCAAGAAAGCTTTAGTTGCCTTTCCAAAGCTGCAGGCACAATATTTATTTGGTCATCTACTAAATCAAAGAGCAATAAGTTTAGTAAATTATCAAGGAATTCACAAGGTTCATGTTATGAAAAAAAGGTGTCATCTTCTGCACAATATAAACTAGATACTGCTTTGGGGCATAAACCATCTATGGTACAATTTGGTTTTGGTTCAGATGCAGCTATATTTACCAAACTTGCATCATCAACTTTGAATTTTTTGTATAAGCAAGTTCGAAAAAATCATGCTTTTACTATTTTATCGCTGGCGGTTGCTCTTGTACCTCCATTTGACAATTTGTGAGTATGCACTTACATTTGGTTCATCACAGTCTGAATGTTTGTTATAAAATCTTTTATGTAGGTAGGACTGTTTAGTTAATGTTTTGCCTTCTGCTAGAAAACTTGAGAGTATTTATGATAATGTTGGATTTTTCAAAAGACTTTTATTTATTAGAATTTGGATGCTAGTTTAACTTCTCATAAATACAAAACTTGTGGCACGATGTTAAAAAATAATAGCCAGTAGTATGAATTAATTGCCATTGGTGCATACTCTTTTCAGCGCCGAGTGGAGCCATAGTTGAGTTCATAACGTTTACCATCAGAATGTATACACATTCTCATACAAGTACATATACATACATACATACATATATACATACATTAATACATACATATAAACTCACACATACACATACACACACACACACATATATATATATATACATACATACACACACACATTGAAATCTCAATGAACCGAACTTACGCTTGTAAATTCTAAGGGAGTATATGTATATGTATATGCATTGTTGTACACAATATAAAAATCTTTTGATTTGAATCCTGGTTCAAATTGGATCTTTTCAATTACAATTCGATTCTCAAATTGCAATATAATACTCAACTAAAATTGCAGTTGAGAAAAATCACCCAGTCCATGCTAAAATTAACAATAATAATAATATCAAGTTACTTCTTTGAATATGTAATTCAAGTTTTATTGTTTTCTAGACAAAATAAAGATAAAACGAGAACGAAATTAAGATTAAGGTGTAACTGTAGAAGCTCAAAAGTCAAAATCGATTTCCAATACACAAATTATTATTATGCGAAGAAAATCGTGTTTTTACATACTTGAATATTATTTGATAACCTGTACAGAATAAAATTCTAGCATACAAGTGTATAAAATCTCATATATATATATATATATATATATATATATATTTGTGCATATGGATCGAGACCTCCCTTATTGTAAATCCCTCTCCTATCTCCTCTCCGTCTTTTTGCACAAAATGAATTTCCATAAAAATGTTATGTTTATTAGCAATATCATCTATGCAAAATTTGAAACTCTTTTGAAACTTCTATAACCTTTAAAATGTTCAAATCGTCAGTTAAAGTAAATATTTTCGATGATTCAATTGATTTGCAATTTTGAAGGAGTTAAAAGTTTCAGAACGGTTTCAAGTTTTGCATTGATGATCTAGCAAGTGAACATAACATATCTACAAAAATCTACTTCGATTCGGAAATTATTTGCACAAAAAGACGGAGTGAGGATGGGAGGAGGATTTATAATAAGGGATCTTGATCCTTCCACACACGCACACATGTATATAGTTTTGAAGCTATTGGTGATGTATAAAGTTTCTTACTTTGATCATTAGTTGTGATGAATCTTTCTTTATACTAACACTTTGCAAAGAAAATTCTAGACAAATTAATGATTTTAAAAAGTACTATATGTTTTTACCATGGCTTGAAATTCTGGCCATTCCAATTGGGTTTTGGTGATGTCCAGGCCGGAATTCACATAGAAATGCAGTGTTGGATTTGAATGTCAAAATAAACAATAACATAAGTACTTGAGCATGAAAATTGAGCAATCTAAGTGAAGATCGAGCAATTTTAGGTGAGCAGGTCTTTTTTTCAGCCTTCGCGTTGGAAGAAGGGTCTGTGGTGGTTTCTATTAGTTGAAGACGATGGCTTTTAGGGTTAAGGAGAAGAGCAGTTGTTGGCTTTGTTAGCATTAATACGGGCCTTCATTTTTTATAAGGTGGTTTGGGCTTAATATTTGTTTTGTGCCACGGGGATCCAATTGGATTTTTTCTTTTTCAAAAGAAAATGGTTTGAGCTTTGCTGATTTAAGGGTAGAAGTTAATATATTTGAAGGATTGGACTGTTTTGTCCATTTAAATACTAATTTGTAGTGTTTATTAATATGTTTTTATAAAAAAATGTTTTGAAAAGTTTAGAAATCCCGTACCGGAAGTAAAAGAGGATTCTTTGAAATTTCCGAAACGGAATTGAAATTTCAAAAATATCTAATGATTGCAATGGAACCGTAAACTGGAATTTTGGACGTTGGTTTCTACTAATAAGTTAACAGAATTCATGGTGCGACTAGAAACATCTGGTAGAATTTTTTCTAGGTATAGTAGCAAAAGCGTTATTGGATACACAACATATTTGTACAAGTGTGCGTGCACACTTTTTTTCAATGACCAACGAACCAAGTTTTGCACTTAAGCGCTGAAGGATATATGTCTGCTCCTAACATGCATTTAGATGAATCAGCAAGTTTATGCATCATTGTCAGGATTTGAACTATGCACCTCTTATCCTTTAAATTGAGGGTAGAGGTGTGCGCGTGTGTTCACTGTAAAGAGAATCACGGGTGTATTCAAATTAAAGATAAAGAACATTTACCAGTATATCTTACCTTCTAATTGAGGGTACACGTGCGTATGTGTTCACATAAAGATAAAGAACATTTAGCAGCATAACAGTCGGCCTTAATATTAATAAACAAACCATATTTCTCTTTTAACAAATGAGTTGTTGTTGCCTTGGTACTCCGAACGGCTACTTATATCCACGTTCTTTTCCTCTTCTTTCTGGTCTATTTTGTAAACTAAATGACATATATATAAGTAATTAGAGGATCTCCAACCGTGCATTCAATATCACATTTTGTTGTATGTAACCCCAAATGGCTGTTGAACAGAGTATAGAAAATGTATTTGATTACAAATTCAGTCAAAACGGTTCCATATCTGTAATTTATTGGCCGTTTGTTGAACAAACGTCTAGACTTCAGGCGTCTATTCAACAAGTGCCTAAAATCAAGGCAATTGTTGAACAGATGCCTAATGTTTGGGTGCTTGTTCAACAAGCGTCCAAATAAAAAAAATAAATGCTGTGAAGATCAGGCGCTTGTCCAACAAGTGCCTTGAATACATTCCAAAACTGCTGGGAAAAAATATGCTTTACATTTGGTAGTGTCTCAAAATGTAATATTGAACAGGGAAATGGTTGGAGATGCTAAGAGAAGTAAAAGTATGATCATACATACATATATACACATATATATACATACATATATATAATGGGCATAGATCGGTTACACCTCATTTCTGCTACACTCGTATTCCCTCTTATTTCAACCACACATTCCGATTTAAATAATATACTTTCTTTCTCTTGCCATCTCATTATATTATTTAAATCAGAATATGTGGTTGAAATTGGGAGGAATGGAGGTGTAGCAAGAATGAGGTGTAGCCGATCCTTGCCATATATATATTTGTGGCTCTATACATTGCCTTCTCTCAGTTGTACTAGTCAAATGGTTACAACTAGAATCCCAGGGCATCCTGTTATACATCATGGCACGATATTGCTACTCTTGAGCACAATATATTATTACATGTAAGACTGAACTTAAGGTGTGGCGCAGTGGAAATGAGGCTTGGGTTCTGGTAAAAAGATCCAGGTTCGATTTCTACCATGCGCTTCCCCATCCTATATAAATTTACCCTGGGGTATGGGGGCTTGGATCAACGGACGGCTTTACTATACCCTCATTAGGAGTTTACCGGTCCGCCGGGTTCTCCTAAGTTTTCAAAAAAAAAAAGACTGAACTTAAGTTATTGGAAATTATTTCAGTTATTGGAATACCAATCCCATGGTCTTTTGTTGTAGTTTGAAAACTTAAGGTTAATTTAGCAAGTGTAATCTTCTACTATTGTAATATATAAAAGAATAAAACAACAAATTAGACATGTTTTTTATGATGTTGAACAGTCTCTAATTCTCTCAATTTTGATGAGGAGAAGATCTCCAAAAGTACTGGCTAATGCTATCCAAATGGAGTATCAAGCTGGAGAAATAAGTAATACTATTAAAGATACTTATAGAGGATGTGATAGTCTTTCTATGTCAAGGGTATTATGTGTGAGAGATGCCATCGAACCCAAAACTGGCATTATGTTTCCGACCATTTTGGATGCTTCTTTTAACGGTGAGAATTGTCAGCGTCTATCAACAGAGGTATGTTCGCTATATGAAATCTTCATTCCTTAACTTGAAACATATGTTCTGTCCACATTTTGTTGTTCATTCTTTAGTTTCACTTCCATAAATTGATATGTTGATATAAAATTTATTTTCTGAATTCATTTACTTGTATCTTATATACGTCAGTATTTAATAAATATAATTACTGTAAATACTAAATCCTGCCATGCTGGGTTAGGATCATTTGTACTGCCTATATGTTTGATTTCATTTCACCGAAATATTTTGCGAACACAGAATCTTGTAGCTATGACGTGCCTTGCATTTTTTAGGTGCTTGTTGGGACTGGTTCTAGGAGTATGAGAATATTAAAGATCAAAACTTTGAGGATTTATGCATTTGGTTTGTGTGAGTATATCTACCTTCTAATATGCATAGATCTGTATGAATCTACATGATGAGACATAATTTTTCATATTTGATATTCAATTAAACCCTCGATCCGTTATTGAAGTTCACGGAGTATGTAGGGTTAGAATGGTTGATATTTTGTGAAGCAAAAAATTTCCTGTTAACATAAATATGTTTTTTGTCTACCTATTACTGGTACTTTATTAGTGTACTATATATTCATAATTTCTTTTTCGTACGCCTCCAACCATTTTGGATAGGTGGTTCTCTCTTTTTTTTTCCAAAATGGAAAGCTTAACGAACAGGGCGACTCCATTATATTTTACGTGGTTGGTCAAAACTGGAAAATGGATTTTGGCAAAATGAAGAATGAATTGAGAGCCATGTACTGAAAATGACTGGAGATGCGCTAAAACCGTAAACCTATATGATGCTTAAAGATGCATAATATTTGTTAATGCAATTTTAACTGGCAGATGTTCAACCAGATTCAGCATGCAAAAAATTGGGTCCAAAGTATGCCAACGTCCCTGCTGATGAGTTAAAGGATCGGTCTGATTTTTATGAAGATATTCTCAGGTATAATTTATTAAATTTCTGTGGGTTTTTTTTTCTTTCCATCTGTCCCTTAGTTCTCATTCCAAGTCATGTTCGAACAGTTCAGTTCTCTTTGGAATCTATTTTACTGTTATTAATTGCAGAGATCTATATGCACTTTGTGTATTAGGGACAGTTTTTTTAGTGCCCATATGCTGGAAAAGGAAATTTATTTCATTTTTAGAGTGGTGTACAATGTAAATATTTCAGTGTTCTTGGAAATGTATGCTGGTACAGAATAAATTCAAGCCTTTAGGAGGTCTTTTATGGTTATTTTGTAACCCAAGCATTTTTTTATCCATTTTTTAAGAAAAGTAAGCGTGCATGTTTACTCCTTAAACTTCTCTGTACATGTTGTATTGAGTTTTTTTTTACTGGTAATCATGCAGGGAAGATATCAATATGACAGTCAGGTTGGTGATTAGTTGCAATGGCCTCAAAATTAATAATGTGCGAGAGTAAGTACTTATAATGGCTTTGTTATTTCCATTTAGAATGCTTATGCTAACAATATTTGTAGTACTCAAGGCTAAATTTCTGACTACAGCAATTTAAATCGCCACATGTTTTATATCTTCAGCTGTATTTGATATAGATGGATTTAGAAATTAGTAAATTATGTTCAGCAAAAATAATGATTTGTAACATTTCTGTTGGTAGTTAAATATTAGAATATAGAAAGAGATTTCCTTGGGTGAAATGAGTAGAACTGTAACTGGTACATGTTTAACCCAGCTTAATGATCATATGTCTAAACTGAAATTGTTTGTTTCACTTTACTCACTTGTAACTTAACAAGCTGTCATAGCTGATTACATAATTTATGGTGCAATGCAGTGCTTTTGAAAATTCTCTTCGCACTCGTTTGCAAAAGGTATGCATTGCTTTTCTTTTCCTATTAATTAAGTGAAACCACACTAAATTTAACTTTGTTTCGCTGAAAGATAAACCCCACGACAGATTACAGCTGCCTAAGAACATTTGGATCTTATTTTCAGCAAGAAATTCCTCTGCCTGTGGTAATCTATTGACACTTTTTTTTACTGATGGATTTCAAGTTTAGTTGCTCATGGTAAAAATGAAATTTGCAGGGAACAGCTATTAATTTTAGACAAACCATAGATGGACAGCTCATAACTGAAAGTGAGTAACTTTTCATTTTCTCTCTCTTGATTTTCCTTGTTAACTTTCTAGAAGCTGGAACATTGTGCAGTACCAATGTTTTTTTTAAGAAGTTATTAGCAAAACTCACAGTTCGACATTCTTAGTAAAAATACAGTTGAATGTTTCTTAATAAGAGACGCAGTTTAGTGTTTCTTTGAGAGAACCATGTTTGGACGTTTCTAACTTTCAAATTTGATGAGTACATGTTTCAAATCAAAGTAGACTAAGATACATCTAAAATTACATGTAAATTTTCGGGTAAACATTACCAAAATTCAAATGGGAGCAATCTTGAATTTCTTTTTTAATTTAAAGTTTAAACGATTGGGAAGATTTTTTTGGGTACGTCGAATAAATCAAAATATAATCACCATTGTTTTTTTGTTGCAAATTCTAAAGTTCTTATGCATACTTGGATAGAAAAAGATCTAATTTTGTATGTTTGAAAATTGAAAAGACTAAAGACTAACAAATATGGACTAATTTTTCATAATTAAAAATGATGCAATATTATCGAAAAGAATACTAGTATGTTTGAACTTAACTCCGCATGTTTGCATTGCAACAAAAAACACTAACATCATAAATTCTAACAAATATGAAATATTAAACATTTCACAGGGATATTATTATCTTTTGAAATATATTTTTCTTTCATAACAAGATTAAAGACTAAAAATACAGTCCAACTTTATTAAAAATTATCACAATATTAATAGAAAAAATTAATTAAAAATGTGTTTCCACCTCGTTTTCAACTTTAGACATTTTTGAAAGTCAGATTTTTCTGTCTCCATATCCATTCCTTTTCCAGCTCTGTACTTTTAAGATTAATTCCCACAGATCTTTTCCTATTGCAGTTGGTGGTAAGCTTATTGGCACAGTGCACAGCAAAGATTTATGTAGTAAGTTGATTATTTTAATCATTACGTTTGCATATAGGTTTGATGACACAATCATTAAAAATTAAATTATTTTTTTCAGCTTAACCCACTTTTCAAAAGCTATAAACAAAAATAGCCCATTTTCAGAACATATTATATGTGTGTACATACATATAAATACATATACATGTATATGCACATATATGTATGTATATATGTATATGTATATATATATGTATATATATATATATATCTATATATATATGTGTGTGTGTGTATGATTTTGACGTCGGTGTTGATTCAGTAATTTATATGGGATCTCAAGAAAATGAAGCTTTTACCTTGCCCCAACTTGAAATTGCTCCAGTGCAGTATAAATCCCATACTGGACAAAAATTTATACGGGTGACTAAATTTATTCATATATATATATAGACACACACTCACATACATGCACGCACGATTTTGGAATACATATTGGAAGAGGTCTACTTTTTTTGTTACTTTTAAAAAGTGGGCGAAACTGAAAAAATTCCTATAAATTTGATACATATTGATGCATCATGTACACAATTCTTTATGATTTTACTTGCATATGGTGAAATTTGGTAATAGCTATTAAACTCTACAAATGTTTCATGCAGGGGCCTTTTTCGACATGTACATTGGGAATGCTCCAGTGTCCTTAGAAACTAAACAAGACATAGCTCAAAATGTAGCAAATTTAGTCACCAGATGCTAAAAGATTGCTAATGCAAATGTTGCAAAGTTAGCCTATAGATGTTAGAAGATCATAATGGAATTTTTTTTATATACCTATATTTATTTGTCCTTCAAGGCAGAGTTGTTGGACGTGCCAGAGAGATGATACGTGTACAATAGAAAAATTATGATTTAGTTTACAGGTGTTTTGAGTTACAATTCTTTGTATGCTGTACTCTTGCAATTGCAACTTCAATAAAAAGAATATAAATATTTAATGCATCCCATTTGAAATCGTTTGCATTAATATTAACCTCTTTGCTTGCAGTATGCAATTCTCAAACTTTTGCGACGTTGCGAACATTTGCTTACGTTCTTTTTTGATCTGAGAATTTGGTATATAACCTAATCCTGGATTTCTCAAAATATTTTCCTTTTTTTCCCCTCTAATTCCAAAGGTACAACATACAGGGTATAGAGTTAATTCACTCGGTTTATCCATGTTCAACCGATTGATCTTGTTTTTTAAGTTTACTTAATAACGATCTGCGTTCAAATTGTATTAGTTCTAAACTTTATTGATAAAAATATATATCATATCGTTATCTCACCTTTTGTAATAGATAAGATACAAACTAGACTCACCATGTTTGTCTCATGGGCTTTAAAGCCCGAAGGACAAACGATTTATTTTTTTACCTCAAGGACGAACCTATCTGAATCAATATAAAAGCTAGCGGCGAACATAAGCAGCTAAGATGATGGCGGCTATATGCGACGACGACCTGATTGGTTGACGATGGTGGTGGTAGCGTTTAATTTTTGTGAAGTTTCAACCTAGTAATGTTAATTTTAACTACTATTTTTTGAACCGTAAAAGGAAATATAACATTATATGCATATAATTCTAATTTATTTAGTATTTTTGAACTATAAAAATGAATATAGCATTTTATATGTATAATTCCGATTTTATTTACCTCATTTGAATTGTAAAAATGCACATGTCATCATGTATGTATAATGCTAGTTTAATTTAACAATTTTTATTTGCTTTCGATTTTATTTTATTTTTTGTATTTGTCGATCTTTGTAAGTTAGGGTTCAGATGATGATGTACTAGCGGTGGTGCGATTTGAAAGTATATAGTGGCGGTTAGGGGTTTCATAACTTTGGATTTGTGGGCGGACGCTTTCTTGACAATGGAGGCAAGATGAGGGAAGGAGGGACATCGATGTAGCGGGTGCGATAGTGCGGTGGGCGATGGTGTCACGGGCGATGGTGAGGCAACATCAATTTGTGTGCGGCGACATGGAGTTGAAGACGAGATCTAAATGAGATAGAAATATGTGTCATTGGGACTAAAATTTTAAACTTGTTGCCTAGATCTAAATTTTTTGTTGGAGTTGGTCCTTTTGGCCGATCCCCTAAATAAAATATCAACATAGCCTAATCACTTTCTTTTATCTTATATATTACAAAAAAAAGTCCCCTTATTTTCTTTTCAACAAATATGCAACAAAGTGCTTATCATGTTAAAGTCGACGAGTTGCATAGCTAAGACGTTAACATCACTAATGAGGTACTTGACAAATCTTCGTTTCTATTATCGAGAAGCATATATATGGTCATGACAACATTTCTAAGGTAATTATTTCAATCTTAATTAAACATGTGTGTATATGTATGTATGTATTCGCGAATCATAATTCTATTTAACAGTATAAACAATTTGTGCCCATTCAATTTCATTATTTTTATTTATAAAATATCAATTATATAAATCTTATATATAAACCATTTATCATAAATCCAAAATTCTCAATTTTAACTTATTTTACAAAATAGTTAACTTCGTATTTCAAAAATCATATTTTGATATATTTCACGAAAATCATAATTTTTATAACATAAAAATTATAACTTTTTATTTATTTAAAATAAATTCATTTTCTTAACAATTTAAAAATTAATAAAACATATATATTCAAAATCACTTTGAAATCCTTTTAAATTTGATTACATCATTTTAATATTTTTAAAATTCAAAAATATGGCCCAATGCAGCAGTAACACTAAATAAGGTGATTCACATCACTCACGGCATCCAAACACCATATATCACATGATAACAGCATATATAACAATATCTGTAAATAAAATAAACAATTGTGAGGAATCCGGATGGGTCCCTCCAACCTGTCACTTGCTACAAATATACATATGAGAAAATATGTACAATGTCCGCTTCGAGGCAGACGCGCGTACAAAAGGTCATCCGCTCATACACGGGAACTATAGGGTCTCATCCGCTAAAATATGCGGGAATATAACCAAATGACAATTAATTTATATATATAATATATCATATATCACCCAAACAATCATCAATCATCATAAATAAATTTTATTCTCATTTATATAAAAATATAAGCGAGTCAGAAAGAGTGAGTTGTACTCACTTTGATTCTTGTCGTTGTTGCAGCGATTTATTCCGAATAAAATTAAAAAAGCGTTTAATTTTACCCAAAATGTTCACTAGCTCCAATCCAGCTCCATCACGTAGTGTTCGCGAATATGAACCCAACGCAATTTGTTTCGTCCGATTTCGACCTCGTATGAACAAGTTATGAACTTTATTATTAGGAAATCAATTCTATGGTTTCGATGATAACAACTATACAATGGAAATCGAATGTACATATATATCTATATTTACAGATAGTTGATAAAGTAACGTCACCAAAGAGACTAAAGCAACACTCAAGAGAAGAATCAAAAGACGTCAAATCAGTAGAGATTGAAGAGAAATAGGACATGCACAAGATAAAGCAACATGCACACTATCAGATGTCTGAGAGCATTATCCAGACGTCTGAGTGATTCCTCTGGTTCACAATTCAGAAGCAATCAGACGTCTGGTTACCAACGTCAGACGTCTGAAAAGTACCCATGCTTAAAACAGATATGAAGACCAGACGTCTGAGGTTACTTTCCAGACGTCTGATTCGAGACTCGACTGTGCATTTTCAAAGAGCAACTGCCACATTCGAAAAGACACATCCACTTCTCTTTATCGCAACTCTTCATCACCATCAGAAGCGACTTTACGGAGATTACAACAGATGCAACTATACAAGAAAACTCCTTATCACTATAAATAGCATCAGGAATTCAAGAGAAACAATCAACCTGACTTACTTACACTCTTATCTCTTGTACTCTGATTTATTCCTGATCTATAAGCAATCAAATACCTGTAATCAACCCTTCCATATATATAGAACTCTTCATTCAGATATTCTCAAGATAGATATATATTGGAAGCACTTTTGTACTCAATAGTCAACATCCGTGTTACAGAACACACTCTTGACAAAGAAACTCTGCTATTGTAAACCTGTTCCTCCGGGTTAAGCGAGGGTTAGTTGAAAGGAAATTCCGAAGTGGTGCTTCGAGACTGGACGTAGGACGGGAGGTCCGAACCAGTATAAAATACCGGTGTGATTATTTTCATTTACTTTGCTACTATCGTTTATAGAGTTATTTTATATAGTTAGCTGTTTATACTTGCATATAATCTATACGATCCACTCATATAGACTTTCAATTGGTATCAAAGCACGGTTCGTTTAAAAGAACAGTAACACGTTTTTTAAATCATTCTAATATGGCAAGTATTTTTCAAGAAGGACAATCCACAGCAAGACCCCACTTTTTAATGGTTCTAATTATTCATATTGGTCTACACGTATGAGAATTTTTTATGGAAGCTAATGGTTTAGAAATTTGGTCAGCCACTCAAGATAAATATGAAGTTCCAACTACTGCTATGAACACATGGACCGATGCACAAAAGACCTTAGTATCAAATAATGCTAAAGCTATGAATGTTCTGTTTTGCTCACTTGACAAAAATGAATTTCACGTGTCATGTTATGTACCACTGCATTTGATATTTGGCGTACCTTACAAATTACACATGAAGGTACAACAAAAGTCAAACAAACTAAAATTTCAATTTTGCAAAATCAATTTTCATCATTTAAAATGAAACAAAATGAAACTATAGTAGACATGTATTCTAGATTTCAAACTATTCAACATGATCTTATGGCATTAGGAGTTAAGTTTACTGATTTTGATTTAGTTTCTCGAATACTCAATTCTTTAACACCTGATTGGGAAAGAAAGGTATTAGCTATTGAAGAAGCTAATGATCTCTCCACTCTCAAAGTTGAAGAGTTGATAGGAAATTTGATGTCCTATGAAGCTAATTTGCAGGCACGTAAAGAATTATATTCGGAGACAAAGAACATAGCATTTCCATCAATAAAGAATGATGACTCAGATTTAGATGAAAATGAGATAGTATTCATTGCCAAAAAACTATAATAGATTCAAGAAATTTAGAAAGATGACCAAGTTTCAAAAAGAAGGAAAAACCAACTCAACAAATCTATCTCAAATTAAGTGCTATGAATGTGATCAATACAGACACATGAAAAAGGATTGCCCAAAACTTAACAATAATAAAAAGAAAAGCAAATTTGAAAAACTCAAAAAGAAGAAAGCTTTCAAGGTAACGTGGGATGACTCCGATTCTTCATCTTCAGAAAGTGATAGCGATAGTGACGTAGAACAAGCTAATGTGTGTTTTATGGCACAAAAAGATGAGGTATGTCCGGAACTTAGCTATGAAGAATTACTTGAACTTAGCATAGAATTAGATGATAAATTTAGACAAATTAAAAAATTGAACAAAGAATATATAGTAAAAGTAAATAGATTAGAACTTGAAGTAGGAATGTTGAAAGATGAAAAAACTATTTTAGAAGAAGAACTTGAAATATCTCAAGAAAAATTAAGAGATAATGTGATAGAAAGTGAGAACATTACTCTAGAAAAAGAAAATTTACTAAAAGAAAATGTTGATTTTAAAAAGGGTACTGAATTATTGAAAACAGAAAATAGAGAATTAAAAGAAAAATTAGATAAAATTATCAATAATGTGTCAAAATTCAACAAAGGAAAACAAGATTTGGAAAATCTTATCAAAACATCAAAACCATCAGGTAATAGAAATGGAATAGGATTTGAAAAATGCTCTAAACAAAAAGAAAATAATGCTAAAAATATTAGAAGTTTATCTAAACAAAAATTGAATACCAAAAATATGAAAATTTGGGTTCCTAAAACAAATAATAAATTGATTAGACAAAAGCATATCAATAATTACTTAGAAAATGTAGTTTATAATAAAAATTATATTTATAAAGGTACCAAACCATCTTGGGTATGGCTACCTCCCTCTAACAATTAGGACCCTAATCAAATATGTGGGTACCAATTAAAATATTTTTTATCTTGCAGGTACCCAAAATAAAAAATAAGGAGAAATGGATACTAGATAGCGGTTGCTCCAAACATATGACTGGAAATTCAAAATTTTTATCAAATATAACATACATCGATGGTGGAACGGTAACATTTGGGGACAATTCAAAGGGATTTGTCATAGGCATTGGAGAAGTCATCAACTCTAGTATATCTAACTCTCCTGTTATTACAAATGTTTTACTAGTAGAAAATTTAAAACACAACTTATTAAGCATTAGTCAATTATGTGATAAAGGTTTTCAAATAAATTTTGAAAAAGATAGATGTAACATTTTAGATAATAACAAACAACTCATTTTTGAAGGTTTTAGAAACAAAAATATTTATATATTAAACATGAATATTAATAAAGATTCAAGCTTATGCTTAACTGCCAAACATGATGATCCATGGTTATGGCATAAACGATTTTGTCATATTAATTTTAAGAATATTAATAAGTTAGCTAAATATGAGTTAGTAAGAGGGTTACCTAAAATGAGTTACAAAGTAGAAAATTTATGCGATGATTGTCAAATTAGTAAACTAAAGAAAAGCTCGTTTAAATCTAAAAATAATATCTCTACAAAACAACCATTAGAATTATTACATTTAGATTTATTTGGTCCAACACAAGTAAGATCTATTAATCATAACAAATATGTTTTAGTAATAGTCGATGATTTCTCAAGATATACATGGACTTTATTTCTAAAACATAAAAGCGATACTTTTGGTATGTTTAAAATATTTGCAAAACGGATTAAAACTCAAATGAATTTGAAAATTAAAAATATTAGAAGTGATCATGGAGGAGAATTCGAAAACGATCTTTTTTCAAATTTTTGCAATAAAAAGGGAATAACTCATAATTTTTCCTTTCCTCGTACACCCCAACAAAATGGTGTCGTAGAAAGAAAAAATCGTACATTACAAGAGTGCGCACGAACATTATTAAATAGTAGCGGATTACCAAAACACTTTTGGGCCGAAGCTATTGCTACATCCTGTTATGTATTGAATCGAGTATCTATTCGCCCAATGACTAAACAAACTTGTTTTGAAATATTTTTTGGTAAAAAACCTAAAGTATCATACTATAAAACTTTTGGCTCAAAATGTTTTATATTAAATACAAAAAACAAATTAGGAAAATTTGATCCAAAAGCCGATGAAGGTATCTTTGTTGGGTATTCAGATCGTAGCAAGGCATATAGAATTTTTAATAAAAAGAATAATACTATAGAAGAGAGTCTACATGTCTCATTTGACGAAAACCCTTTCAAACAACAGACTAATGATGAAGAAGAAATTATTCCACCAACAAACTCAACAAATTCTAGTAATAATGAAGCCAATATACAAAATAGCACTATTTTATCATCTCCTAGGATTCTTAAGAATCATCCAATAGATAATATTATTGGAGATCGTAATTCAAGAGTTACTAGAAATCAACTCAATCAAATAAGTCATATAGCATTTGTATCAAACTTTGAACCAAAGAATTATAAAGAAGCCTCAAATGATAATTTTTGGATAATAGCTATGCAAGAAGAATTACATTAATTTGAACGTAATAACGTATGGGAATTAGTACCAAGACCTGAAGATCAATCAGTAATAGGAACAAAATGGGTATTTAAAAATAAGGCGGATGAAAATGGAAATATTGTTAGAAATAAAGCATGACTAGTGGCTCAGGGCTACAATCATGTAGAAGGCATAGATTAAGATGAAACTTTTGCACCGGTAGCAAGATTAGAAGCCATTCGCACTTTACTCTCTTTTGCAACTCATAATAATTTTAAATTATTTCAAATGGATGTCAAAAGTGCCTTTTTGAATGGTTTTATCAAAGAAAATGTATACGTTGAACAACCACCACTTTTTGTTCATGAAAATTATCCCGGTCATGTTTTTAAATTGCATAAAGCACTATATGGATTAAAACAAGCACCTCGTGCATGGTACGAACGTCTTAAAAATCACCTAATAACATCTGGTTTTCATATAGGAAAAATAGATACAACTTTATTCATTAAAAGAGAAAATGACGATATTTTAGTTGTACAAATTTATGTTGATGATATCATCTTTGGTTCAACCAACGAAAAGCTATGTAATGATTTTTCAAATATTATGACAAATGAATTTGAAATGTCACACATGGGAGAATTAAATTTCTTCTTAGGATTACAAATAAAACAATTAGAAAGTGGAATTTTTATTCACCAAGAAAAATATTGTAATGATTTATTACATCGATTTAAAATGGATAAAACTTGAAGCAAACCAACACCAATGAGTACTACTATTCACTTAGAAAAAGATGACAATGGAAAAGATTTTGATGAAAAGTTATATCGAAGTATGATTGGTTCTTTACTATATTTAACAGCTAGTCGACCAGATATTATGATGAGTGTATGTATTTGTGCTCGATTTCAAGCTAAACCAAAAGAATCTCATCTAAGATCTGTTAAGCGCATTTTACGTTATTTATCTAATACTAAAGATTATGGTTTGTTTTATCCTAAAGGATCACCTTTTGAACTTGTCTCATATAGTGATGCGGATTTTGGTGGCTGTAGAATAGACCGTAAGAGTACTAGTGGAACATGTCATTTTATCGGACAATCTTTAGTTTCGTGGTTTAGTAAAAAGCAAAATTGTGTTTCTTTATCTACTTGTGAAACAAACTTTCATAAAACTCAGACGAAGTTTAGGAATTTGCTCACTTCAAGATCTTGTCTAAGCTTTGACATCTCCTTCTTAGTGATAATTTAACTCCTTCTTATCATTAATGCAAATTTTCCTTTGGCTTGAACTATTATATATTCTTTTTGATAATGTCAAAGGGGGAGAAATATATATATAATCTTATCAACAAATCCAAGCACATATTCAGGGGGAGATTTGAAATATATATATAAGTACATTGAATAGTTGTCATCATCAAAAAGGGGGAGATTGGTATTGAATAAGATTATACGATTTTAAAATATAATTTACACACTTTTTTTTTAAACCTTAGCCAATCCAGGCCGTTGCTTCTAGATGACAAGATCTCGGTCGCGCTTTTTTCTCCTTTCTTCCTCGTTCTCACGCGCGTATACAGGATCAAACCCATCATGAAATCAACCATCTCCTTGCCGCTCGTTCCTTCCTTGCCGTGAACATCATCGAACGCCGCCATTCGAAAGGCCATGCTCCACTCCACCTATGCCAGCGTTGTCGAACACCCCCGGCGCCTCCCCTCGACCAGAAAACCCCACCATAGTGGCGCCAAACGAGAGCCAATTCCCCCCTTTACGCGCCATAAAATCAGATCACCACCATTGATGTAACGACCCTGAATTTTTGATATTTGAAATGTGAATATTTAATTGAGTTTAAGTATTCGAATGATTGTTTAATTCGAAATTCAAATATCAGAATGGATTTAGCGATTAAATTATTGAATTTAATTATCGAAACTGGGTAAAAATTTGAATCTTCAGTTTTAAGCTGATTAAAAATATTTTCAAGGCTTAGAAAATCTATATTGATAATTCTGAAGGTACTGGAACTTTCAGAATCGAATTTGAAAATGATTTGTTCAGTTTTGAATTTTATCGTTTAAATCGATATTTGAAAATAGTGTTCCGGAGCACAGTCTTAGAATTCGATGAAACCAGTTCCATTGGATCCGTAATATTGAATTATTACCGGATTTCCATTTTCATAGCATTTGGAGTGATTGTTTGGCCGTACGTTAAATAAACGCGTTGGAAATTATATCGAATTCAAATTTAAAAATTTATAATGTATATTAATCAGTCAAATTTCTGTCACGTCAACTTTTTCCTATAGCAGAGATTCCTGGCTTTCTTTCACCCCAGTTAAATCACGCAAGAAAATATCTGCAGCCAGATTCTTCACGCTTCCTTTGCCTTCTTGAACACACTTCCTCGTTCATTCTTATCTACGAAAGAAAAAAAATTATAGATCTCGTTTGAAATCATTTCCCCTCTCTTCAATTAAAACGAAAACTCCCTCTCCTCAATTGAAATAAAATAACGAACGAAACCCAAATCCTTATTGTTCGAATTTTAACAATGGAGCCGACTTGAAATCAACTGCAGCTAATCGACTTCGCTTCCCAAATCACGAACACACTCGTCCTCGTCAATGTCAGGTGAGGCGCACGACATCGATGGAAGCTGGAGGCACTCGCGCTCGATCATGTGGGAAGTCGCGTGAGTTGGGTGCTAGGGCAGAGGTCGATAATAATTTGGGGTTTCTCGGCGACGTTGGTGGCATGTGGCAGCTGCTCGCGGTGGCGCGCGCGTTGAGAGGGAAGCACGAAACAGTAAGGCGGCGATGTCGATCGTTGGTAGAGGATCCGGCGTCTGAACACATCCTTGTACGGTGTTTGTCGAGCAGTTGAACCGCGTTGGGCAGTGGTTCGTTATTGATGGAACGAACTCGAGGCAGCGATCTTTGGCCGGCAACAGTGAGTTGTTCTGGCGAAGATGGCAGTGAGGTATTTCTTTGTGAATTGTTTCGTTGAATTATATATACATATATAATCACTGAGATAAGGATAAATAACAGTAAATATATATATATATATAAGCTTTTGAAATTGGATAATTTTAAAATGTTAGATTTATGAAAAATATCATATTTTTATCTGTATATATATTCCATATGTATGTAGTTTCAAAAAGAAAAAAAATATGTATATATTCATGCATGTTTAATATCTAGGTGAAACAGAATATAAAAGATTGGATTTTTTGAAAGAAAGTTATTAGTTAAAAATCAAGTCATTGGTTAATTAAACTTATCAAATAGGAAATTTTATTTGTTCGATTTATTCGAATATTAATAAACTGTATAAATGTTTATACAAGGTTAAAAATGGAGAAATGGTCAAAATGGAAATGGATTGCGAATTAAAGCAAAGGTGAGATCTTCTCACTCAGATTTAAAATTGAATTGCAGTTATTGATTGTGTTGATTGCTGTTTGGATGTGATATTAGATATAGTAGGATATATATATAGCAATATATATATATATATTGGCATATGTATATATTTTAGTTGTTGATTTCCCGCATTGTATAGCGGATGAGACCCTATTGCGCCGTTAGTAAGCGGATGATATTTTATAAATCCCATATACCGTGATATTCCACCTCGAAGTGGAATTGGTATTGTGCTAACATCTGTGGATACAGGAAAACAGGTTGGAGGGATCCAACTGGATTCCTCAAATTGTTTGAATATTATTTGATATGTGAATGATATGATTTATTGATAATCTGTGGATGATTTATTGATAATTGAAATTGCGAAGGCTAAAATTTAGCCGAATGTATTTTTGGTATCGTTGGATACCAGAAATGAATATAAATTGGATTTTGAAATTAAAGGGGAAACTTTAAGTGAATTTATTGTTAAGGATTGAATTTATTGAAAGAAGGAATTTTAAAGTATTAAAATTGATTTTTCAAAATCTTACCGAATAAATTCCAAAATATGGGAAAGATATTAATGAATGAATTTTGAATAATATTGTTAAAAAGTTGAAGAATTCATTAAAAAGGGAATTTTGAATAATTGGAAGGAATAAAGGAATTTATTTAAAAGTGATAAACTTTTAGAAAATCAATTTGAAATTGATTTGGTATTAGAAAATGAACCTTTGAGAAATCGATTTGGAAATTTATTTGGAGTTGAAAATAAATTTAGAAATCAAATTTGTAATTAATTTGGTAATGAAAAATAAATCATTGGAAAATTTATTTGAAATTGATTTAGTGTTTGAAAAATAAATCTGGAAATCGATTTACAAATGATTTGTTATTTGAAGATAAATTCAGAAATAAATTGCAATGTTTTGTTCTATTGAAATAAAACTTAGAAATAAATTTGGAATTTGATTTTGGGGTTAAAAGTGAATATTTGGGAATCCAAAATCAAAATAGAAATTATGAAATGAAAGGGAAATTTGTTTTAAAAATAAACGCTGATTTATTTTTGAGTGTGAAAGTAAATTTACGGATTTTGAACGTAAATTTGTAATAAATTGATAGGGATTTATTTAATTAGTTTAAATGGATCGTTTTGAAGTGAAAGTGTATTTTCACTATAAAGCCGAGTATATTTTCCAAAGTGGCTTTTAAAATATAAATTAAAAGTTCTAAGTGGATTTTTAAAAGAAATATTTGGAAATATATTCCGTGTAAGGAAATTGATTTGAAATTTATTTTCAAAAGTTGAAAGGTGAAAAGTAATTTGAATTTGATTTTCAAATATGAAGTGTGGGAAAGAAAAATATATATATATCTCGTGAAGATATTTTGAAATTAAATAATTTGGGAAAATTATTTGAATCTGATGATTGTTGTGAATATCGTTGATAGTTAAATCACCGAATATTAATATTGCCTTTGAGATGGCACTTGAATTTGTTTTTCAAACAAACGCTTATTATTCGGTTTAGCCGGGAAAGGACCTTTGTGTCAGATACCCTTCTCTGAGACATACGAGCTCAGAGGTTATGTAGTTGAAATTTATCAGCGATATATTCCCAATATGGTAATGTGGCATGCTGAGTGTTGCTGTGACGATGATCATTTATTGATCATTTGTGATCAAAGCACGGCTTTGTGAAAAAGCGTAACTTTGTGGACGAGACTTCGTCAGGGCCTCACAATCCGGAAATGGTCGAAACAGGAATGTTGCGGCAAGGTTATGAGGGTCGCGCCCTTTAGGGTATGTCATTTCCTTCTGGAAAGGGGTGGTATCATGGTATGGAGCCCAGATACTTACTCATGTGGACACACTTTATTTATTATGTGTGATGTTGGTTACCGAGCGCTCGGATAAAGGTCCCAAAGGACCGGGGGATGACATATTCGTGAGTTACCTAGTTACAGGGGTAACCCGGCCTTGTTTGGCAGAGAGCAGTTTGTCTCTCGGGACGTCCAGCCAGAGGCGATCCCATTCGGCAGTAGGAAAGGAAGTTCCTTAGCCTGACCATTTGTTGGAAATCCATTTCCCACTACGGAACTTGTACGGTTTTAGTTGTAGAACCTGCCATTTACTTATGGTGGTCACCACTGTTTAGATGGTAGCTATAGTAGGCATATGATACTGGTCGTATGCTGGCTAAGATTAATATTATACTTTCGAAATGTTTTCTACACTAGACATTAATAATAATAATCCAATTATTGGCGTAGTAAGCATCTTTGACTATCATAAGAAGAAATCTCCTCCAATTCTACGTTTGCATTGTGTGTGTGGCGGGAGGTCTTATGGTAGTTTCATTTTCTAAAAGCATTGCGAATCTGTTTTATTTTCTTTGTGAAAATAACTGTTTTACGATCTCACACCAGTCACCATGACTGACTCGGAGTTTATTGTTCCCTTCTAAACTCTGGACGCCCATAATTTTCCACACGGGCAGCCTAGAGTTATTTTTATCAGGATATTCTGGATATTCTGGAGCTTTGGGAATAAGATGGATGGCGAGACGTACTTCCGTACTTGTTATTTATTTCCACTGTGTATTCTGTATGAGGACAGGTTTATATAACTGTCCATTGTTGTATCGAGTTGTATATTGACTCTGATTGATGTATGTATAAACTGATATAGTCTTCTGTTTAAAGATATTGATTTATCTATTATATATTATTCCGCTGCGAAATGTGAGATTATGATATTGTTTCTGTTTTTCTGTTCTTTCCTTTTCTTCTGTCTTCTTCTACCTCTTCTTTTAACCCTAATGGTTCGGTTTTCCGGCATTCGATTGCGCGGCATTTGATACAGTGGACGTATTAATGTCGACTTTCGAGCGTCGAAAAGTCGTGATCGTTACATGTTGGTATCAGAGCATCCGGTTAAGCGACAACCCTGCTTTGTTGGGTGTTACTCATTAGGGATAGAGTCAGTAGTACTCTAGAATGAGTTGAGTGTAATAATAGATACGACTGCGTATTTGTTAGTGAATATAAAATTTGTTTTGTATTGTGTTGACTTATCAGTTGATTGTTTATAGATTCTGGTCGGTGCAGTCTGGCCAACTGTAATCAATAAGGGTTTCTAAACTCTTAAACAAGGTAATCTGACATAATATTGTTTTAAAAATAGGGTAAATGAAATAATTTTGCCCAAAACTATTTTTGTATAGAAAAGAAATGATTTTCTATGAATTATCATAGTATATGGATGCTTGGTTGTTAGGAAGTGATAATATTGAATTATTATCATTGTTATATGGAATCGAATAAGAAATAAAATGATATAACAAAAAATTGAAGATAAATTCATTTAACAAAAGAAATTTATAAATATGGATTGAAAGATGAGGAAATAAAATTCATATACGAATGAATTTGTAAATGTAATTGTAAATGAGATTTATAATTGGAAATAGAATTCCAGAGAGAATATTTGAAAATAAATTCATTAATCGAATAATAAATAAGTTGATAACTTATAAAATATTTGAAATTTGATTGGAATGAGATTCAAATTAAAAAGGAATGAAATTGTGAATGGACAAATGAAGCTACATTTGTAAATAAATGAATTGGAATTATAAATTGAAATGATATTTGATTTGAATAAAGTTGAATAAAAAAAATCCAAACTTGGGAAAATAAAATGAAATAAAGTGGATTGAGTTTAAGTAAACTGATTTGATAATTTATTAATTCACAAAATAATGAATTGGAGATTGAATTGATTAAATTAAAGTTGAGTTGTGAACTAAATTTAAAATGGTTTGAATTTGAATATAAATTCAAGTGGGTAGTAGAAATAAATTGAAAATTTCCTTGTTATTGATAAAATGAATTCACGATGAATTGAGAATGAAAATTGAAATTTAAAAAGGATAAGCGAATGTACTAATTGAATTAAATTAGTAGATGGAATAAATTTGATGAATGAAAAATAAAATAAAAAATTGAAATTGTAAATTGAATTCAGGTAAATTAATATGAAAATTAATTAATTCATGAAATAATGAATTGAAAGTTGAATTAGTTGAATTAAAATTTAGTTGTGGGCTAAATTTAAAATGCTTCGAATTTGCAGATAAAAAATTCAAGTAGGTAGAAATAAATTTCCAAATGAATGAATGGAATTTACAATTGCAAATAAATCAAATTTAAACTGAATGTTGAACTTTGTTTTGAATTTGTTGGTAAATGGAATTCAAGTTGAATATTGGAAATTTAATTTGATTTTTGATAAACAAAGTGAAGTATTGCAATGAAATTAATAAGTGAAACTAATTGAAGGGATGACAAAGTAAATATGATTTGGAAATGAATTGAATTCAATAATTATAAATGAAAGGTAAATTGAATTCGAATGGAATTGGAAATCCAGTTTAAATATAAGTAGATATTAACCGAAGTAGCAAATTGAAAATAAATATAATGTGTATATGGAAGATTTATATTGAAACTTGATAAATTGCTTATTGGAAATGATTTTGGATGTATTGCTAACGAAATCTATGTATTTGCTATTGAAATAAGTGAAGTGCTAATGAATTTCTTATATTTGTCACTTACGTGTTTAAATTGAGTAAGTGCAGGTGTTTGGGAGCCGTTTAGCTGCATTTTGATTTCGCGAAATGCTTAAAAATAACCGCTTTGCTTAAAAATGCTAAAAAGGTACGCCTATGCAATAAAAATAGGAAATATGAACTATTTTTCTGCTTTTTCGACCGAGTGGGTCAATGTATATATATTTATATCTTTTGTCAAATTGCAAAAGCTCCTCCGTACAAAGGAGACTCCGCCAAAATTTTCTAAAAATTTTAGGAGTTAGAAAAATTTTGGAATTTTTTGAAATTTTTTCACTTAACGACAAGTGATTTCAAATTGAATTTAAGATAAAGGTAAATGAAGCTCAATATTCAGAAATAGAAGATGAATCGAATTCAAGTAAAATTCGAAATGAAAATTTGAATGAATTTTTTTGAAATAAAAGTATTGAGGTTTGAAATGAATTCAAATAGAGTTGAAATTGTAAATTGAATTCAAATGAAATTGAAAATGCAAAGTATAAGGAAATGAATATACAACTTTGTTCGTAAAGTGAAAACGAACATAAAAAATACTTATATTGCACTTAAGAAATGAGTGAATGAAATTCTTAAGTAAATTGATAATGGAAATCCAATAAGTAAATTTGGATATTGTTGTTAAGTAAAATATACAGGGTATTTGGAATTGGATTTTGATTTCGAAGATGAATTTGATTTCTCAACAAAAGGTATGTATTTAAATTTCAATATGAAATTTGATGAGTTTCTGATTTTGCCACTTGGCATTTTTGTGACGCCCCACCTCTATACCCACGCCAGCCAAGGACACTACGGGGTAATGCCGTCAACTAGCACAGAGAATAAGGCTGTTGAGGAGCGACCATCTGTATAATTGCATTGTGCGAGTACCGATATGCCAGATAAAAATATAACTTTTCATCTCAAGAGGAAATCCGACATACCGATACAAACTCAAAGCTACTACACAGTGGCTATATGGACTTCGAAAACAAATATAGAAATAAACATAACACAAATCAGTCACAGACAATTCATATCACAAAGGCGAAAATAGATATGAATATAACACATGAAAGTGTACATCAGAGAAGTGGTCAAATAAGATCCACGATAATACAAAAGAATAGCATCACGTGCTATACAAAAGAATAAGTACGCAACATAGAGTCTATATCTCAAATGTGTACATCCAAAAACTACTAATCTATGTAGTTAGCCAAAAGTCAGAATAATCCAGAAGAGAAGTCAAGCAGAAGCACCTGTAACATCTCGGTCTGACCCGAGTATTTTTTATAAGAAAATAATAAACGGATCAGTCTAGCTATAAATATCAGATGATATGGTATAAAGTAAACGACATGACATGAACATGTAATAACCATAACGTCGTACTACTATAAGTACGTAAATGATAAGCAACAAGAGATTAATCAATTTCTCAAGGATCTTCTCGAAGATCCAAACCTATAAAAAGGTAATGACACACCAATTCACCAATACACAATAAAAACTGATATCATATCAATGAAAATTACAAAAGTTGGTGAAGCACTAAATCCAGAAATCAACACACGAAATCCAGAACAAATCTCAGAATTCAATACACGAAATCCAGAAATCACTAAAAGGGGGAAGTCCGAGCACACGGACGAGAAGCTATCTCATGGAAGCCATCCATTTAATTTTCCGAACACACGGATGAGAAGCTATCTCATGGAAGCTTTCCATTTAATTTTCCGAACACACGGATGGCCCGAAGGCCTTTGACACACTGACGGCCCAAAGACCATGGGGTGCGGCCCCATATATGTGAGTAGAAACATCACCCAAGCGGGGTCTAGTCTCCCTCGCGGACAAAGAGACATCGCTCAATCGCTAGTCTAAATCACAAGAATGATCGTCATGATCATAAGGAAGTGTCAATTACACTAAGCTAGTAAATATATGAATTTAGCTTCATGTCCCATAACCACTAGCTTAACTTAAATATTTACGAACAAACTGTAGATCTCCACTAGGAAATTGTCACAAGAGTTTCAATCGAACAAGTCCATAAATTAACCGACGAAGTAAACGCAAGCGTTTCATACCACTTGTTTTGCTAAGCCGTTTAATTAGATTTTCTCATACGAATGAGGTAAAGGTTTGTATATACTAATAGATTGGAAAACGGTTTTAAGAAAAGAGCTTTGATATTGAAAATAGAGTTGAAATCGTTTTGATGAAGAAGTTTTGATATTTAATACTAGTATAGAAAACCTTTATATTTTGAAGTGACAAATCATAGAAGTGATTGTAGAAACAATCAATCATAAAAATTCACATTCGAAGACGTGAATAAAATCCAAAGAAGTCGATACCGAATCCATCAAAATGGATATTCCAAAAATCCCAAAGAAATGGTCATCAAAGTTGATAATAATTGATAACAATAAGTCGGATCAACAAAAATCGATAAACCTTGGAAATTTACTCGAAAATAGGCAAACTAGGCAAATCCAGCTGTTCCAGACGTCTAAAAATTATGATAGACGGCTAAGTATGATTACAGACGTCTGAAAAGTTTTGTTTAGACGGCTCAGAGGTCTAAAATTGAAACAGAGAGTAAAAAACATTTTGAACTATATACAGACGTCTAAATTTTTGTTATAGACGTCTATATTTGATTTTAGACGTCTGAATTTTTATTTCAGACGTCTATATTTGGTGACAGACGTCTGAATTTTTCTGCTAGGCGAAAATAAACAGCCTAGCTCAAAAACGACAAATCCAAATCGAAATGCGATCGAACGAGCGAGCACTAAGGGTTTACATCAATCGGCAACCCAGCCCTATAGGCACTTAGATGCATCACCAAAAACATGTTCAAATCATCCATAAAAGGATTTTCACAAAAATTAAACCAAAACACCAAAAATTGGAATATACACAAAATCGATCCAAACCAACATCAAATGCGCATGAATAAGTGTTAGGAATTCATACCTAACAATCGAAGATAATTATAGACTAAGATGTGAGATAAAAATCTCACCTTTTCACAAAAACAATGAAGAAGGAGCTTGAAAGAAAAGGGAGAATCAACCACTCTTCAACACAACCCAAATGAGCTTGAATCCAAGCTTTAAAAGAAGAACATTCCCAAAGTTAGGTTTAGGAATTTCTGAAATTGGAAGGAGAATGAGTTGGAGAAGAAGAAGGAGATGCTTACCAATAGCTTCTTCTAGAATTTGGAGATAAAACAAGGATTTGCAAATGAAATTAGGGCTTAGGAATTTCCATTTCCCATCTCTCCCACCATTGTTGCAAAAGCTTGAATATTAGGGTTTAGAAATGAAGTAATGAAGAGTTGGAGTGGAGTTGGGTTGATAAAACCAGAATTGGGCAAATGGGCCGAACCCAAACCCAAAGCCCTATGTGAAAAAGTAGCAAAATTCTACTTACTCCAAATATATCGATGTTTATACTTAAAAAATTGCAAACGACGTTTTTAACTCAATGGTGGTGGTCTCGAGTCCTAATTCGACTGTTTGCAAAAAGTAGGTTTTCGGACTAAAATCCGACGAACGATGTTATATTTAAATAAAATATTTGAATATGAAATCGATAAATATGCGGGTTGTTACAGACTACCCTTCTTAAAGAAATTGCGTCCTCACAATACTTAAGAAGAAAATAAAGAGTAACAACCATAAAAGCATATCAACACAAAAGGAAAATTTGAATCAAGAAGTCCACCATAAAGAGCACGAAAGAGTAAATCCGAAAGTTTTCGTTCGATGAATTCTCTAAATTTCCCAAGAGAAATCCTTGGGATTTGAGAACTATAGAACTCACACAAAAAGAACATCTTTATTTCGAAGGCGCTTAACACTCGAAGAAATGATGCGAATAGGATGTTGCTCAAAAGTCAAATCTGGTGAAACTTCAATCCCTACTATAACACCAAGCTCAAGAATAAAAATCGGAAACCTTAAGGCATTTCCGTAGGAGAAAGACGTAAGAAAACGTCGTGAATAACAGAAAATTGAGCCGGTGCGACGGCGTAGTACAAAAACGGTACGCCAGATGAACCAAAGCTCAAATAATTCGGAACACCGACGTAGTTTGAAAATGGTACGTCCAATGATCCGAACTCCATAAAAGGACATCGGAGGCTAATCCATAAAAGAAATGAGACGAAGCTCAATAAAACGAAATACATCAAAACGTCCGATGAACTTGGTATTCCATACGGACATCATCAAAGAAATAACCACTTGTTGCCTACGACTAAGTGCATTGGCAACATGATTCCCCTTTCGGGAGTATAAAGAATGTCAAGACCATAAGATGTAAGGAACTCGAGCCAATATTAAGTTCCTTATGAGAAAATAAATATTCCAAAGATTTATGATCAGGGTAGAGAACAAATTTCTCACCCAAAAATAATGATGCCAAATTTTTTTAAAAGGGAAACAATAACCGCGAGCACTAGATCATGAGTGACATACCTAGTCTCGATCGGCTTTAATGATTTAGAAGCACAAGTGATAGCACGTTCTCTTTTGTAAGAGAACGACATCCAAACCAATACGATTAGCATTGGTACAAAAGATAAAGTCTTGGTTCCCATCGGGAATCACAAGAATAGAAGTATCAGAAAAGAATTCTTACAAATAATCTTCTTTCCCAGAAAACTAAAACTTTCAGAATCACATTTATCTTTATGTAATAATCTTTCTAGAAAAATTTACATTTTTACAAGTCAATATATCGTGTCAAATTGTCTCATCAAAGCGTTTAGGAGATTCCTATCGATAACGTTGATCAAGCGCATCGACCAGAATTCTTAAAGCATATAATGGGCAATACAATCACAAAATCATCTTTTATATAATAAACATGTTTCTTAAAAAAAACTTTAAGAATATTCTTTGCTTGTTTAAGAGCAAAGTCAAATTGTACTTATAAATAAATCTTATGAAAAAGATTTGCAAAATTTTAAATTTCTATTTTCATCCAAAATTAATATATACAAGAATGGAGTCATCGAGATCGTAGAATACTCGATTCATAAAATGGATGAAATAAGCTGGACAAACTGAATGACATAATAAGCCATTCATAAAAATCATAACGAGTGCGGAATGCGATAAATGGATAACTCCCGCAACTCGTAGCAAATGAAAATCGGTGGCAAGGTCAAGCTAAAAAGACCTTAACACCACTCAAAAGATTGCTTAGGTGATAATCCTAAGGCAAACTCAAAAATACTAGAAAATTCTCAAACTACATAAATGAGAAGGATAACACTTTCCTCATCATGCGGGTTTAAATAATAAGAATTGATGCCACCAAAAATTTGAAATTGGAATCACAAAGAAAAATAGAAATCTGCTTAACAGATTGAAAATTTCGAAAATGAATAGTCCACTCGAGACATAGGATATGGCTATATAAAAATTAAGTCAATCCTTACAAAAATCAATTCCGAAGCCTAAGTAAAAATCAGCTCGGAAAGCTAAATCACATAAAATAATTTCGACATCAATAAAAAGCAAATTGAGTGTTGCGGATCCACCAACCCGGATTCGCAATCCTCAAAGAAGTCATCAAGCCCAGAAATGTTTAAAGAAAAAGAATCACAAGTTCTTTTGATATAAAAATAATGAGATGAAACCCATATCAAAAAGAACTCGAATAAGATAATCACAAAATAAATGTCATTAAGGATAGAATGGATACCTTGACTAAGAGAGGAGTTGCTAGGGGCTTGCACAATATTTAGCTTTCTCATGTCCTTGTTCAAAAGTTTGGGACATGCAGATAAAAGATGACCCGGTTTCTTGCAATAGCGACAAGAATGGGGTTTGGGACACATATTCGCATAGTGTTCTTTAGAATTACAATTGTAGCATTGTTCAGGACTAGAGATAGGCGACTTTGCTACCGAAGTTTCTTTCTTGCTTAGAAGTTTGGAGCATGTAGAAATATGATGACCATAATTTTTGCTAGAACGACAAAAGAGCGGTTCCGGACACTCCTTTGCATAATGGTCCTTAGAATTACAATTGTAGCATCCTCCATGATTAGGGATTGGAGTATTTGCTATAAAAGTAGTTTGCTTCACTCTCTTATTGGGATTACGGCTTTTGAACTTAATATGCCTCTTCTTGGAAATCCCAATATCACTATCACTTCCTTTACTACCCTCTTCATGTTGAAGAGTGATATCCACAAGCTGATTGAAAGGAACATCAAGTCTCAAAGGTAAAATCTTTTCGGGGTTCTTACTCAAAGCACAGATAAACCTTTGATTCTTTACAAGATCCAAAAGTTGTTGGGCAGACATGAATGTGCCATCTAGAGACGGACTACTGGATTGACCAACGCTAGGACTGCCAGATCCAACCATTTCTTTTCTTTAAGAAAGAAAGAAAATAAGAAGAAAAAGTTATTCTTAGAATGAACATCAAACAAACTTGATTGATAAAACAAGGAATCATAAAAGAAAATAGGATAGAATGGTACGAAGACACGAATTAAATCCTAAGGCACAATTCCTAAGAAAGACTTAGGACATGATCCTTGCTAGATTATTCTACATTGTTCCGAAGTTTGGCTCTGATACCAAGCTGTGACTCCCCACCTCTATACCCACGCCAGCCAAGGACACTACGGGGTAATGCCGTCAACTATAACAAAGAATAAGGCTGTTGAGGAGCGACCATCTGTATAATTGCATTGTGCGAGTACCGATATGCCAGATAAAAATATAACTTTGCATCTCAAGAGGAAATCCGACATACCGATACAAACTCAAAGCTACTACACAGTGGCTATATGGACTTCGAAAACAAATATAGAAATAAACATAACACAAATCAGTCACAGACAATTCATATCACAAAGGCGAAAATAGATATGAATATAACACATGAAAGTGTACATCAGAGAAGTGGTCAAATAAGATCCACGATAATACAAAAGAATAGCATCACGTGCTATACAAAAGAATAAGTACGCAACATAGAGTCTATATCTCAAATGTGTACATCCAAAAACTACTAATCTATGTAGTTAGCCAAAAGTCAGAATAATCCAGAAGAGAAGTCAAGCAGAAGCACCTGTAACATCTCGGTCTGACCCGAGTATTTTTTATAAGAAAATAATAAATGGACCAGTCTAGCTATAAATATCGGATGATATGGTATAAAGTAAACGACATTACATGAACATGTAATAACCATAACGTCGTACTACTATAAGTACGTAAATGATAAGCAACAAGAGATTAATCAATTTCTCAAGGATCTTCTCGAAGATCCAAACCCATAAAAAGGTAATGACACACCAATTCACCAATACACAATAAAAACTGATATCATATCAATGAAAATTACAAAAGTTGGTGAAGCACTAAATCCAGAAATCAACACACGAAATCCAGAACAAATGTCAGAATTCAATACACGAAATCCAGAAATCACTAAAAGAGGGAAGTCCGAGCACACGGACGAGAAGCTATCTCATGGAAGCTATCCATTTAATTTTCCGAACACACGGATGAGAAGCTATCTCATGGAAGCTATCCATTTAATTTTCCAAACACACGGATGGCCCGAAGGCCTTTGACACACTGACGGCCCAAAGACCATGGGGTGCGGCCCCATATATGTGAGTAGAAACATCACCCAAGCGGGGTCTAGTCTCCCTCGCGGACAAAGAGACATCGCTCAATCGCTAGTCTAAATCACAAGAATGATCGTCATGATCAGAAGGAAGTGTCAATTACACTAAGCTAGTAAATATATGAGTTTAGCTTCATGTCCCATAACCACTAGCTTAACTTAAATATTTACGAACAAACTGTAGATCTCCACTAGGAAATTGTCACAAGAGTTTCAATCGAACAAGTCCATAAATTAACCGACGAAGTAAACGCAAGCGTTTCATACCACTTGTTTTGCTAAGCCGTTTAATTAGATTTTCTCATACGAATGAGGTAAAGGTTTGTATATACTAATAGATTGGAAAACGGTTTTAAGAAAAGAGCTTTGATATTGAAAATAGAGTTGAAATCGTTTTGATGAAGAAGTTTTGATATTTAATACTAGTATAGAAAACCTTTATATTTTGAAGTGACAAATCATAGAAGTGATTGTAGAAATAATCAATCATAAAAATTCACATTCGAAGACGTGAATAAAATCCAAAGAAATCGATATCGAATCCATCAAAATGGATATTCCAAAAATCCCAAAGAAAAGGTCATCAAAGTTGATAATAATTGATAACAATAAGTCGGATCAACAAAAATCGATAAACCTTGGAAATTTACTCGAAAATAGGCAAACTAGGCAAATCCAGCTGTTCCATACGTCTAAAAATTATGATAGACGGCTAAGTATGATTACAGACGTCTGAAAAGTTTTGTTCAGACGGCTCAGAGGTCTAAAATTGAAACAGAGAGTAAAAAACATTTTGAACTATATTCAGACGTCTAAATTTTTGTTACAGACGTCTATATTTGATTTCAGACGTCTGAATTTTTATTTCAGACGTCTATATTTGGTGACAGACGTCTGAAATTTATTTCAGACGTCTGAATTTTTTTGCTGGGCGAAAATAAACAGCCTAGCTCAAAAATGACAAATCCAAATCGAAATGCGATCGAACGAGCGAGCACTAAGGGTTTACGCCAATCGGCAACCCAGCCCTATAGGCATTTAGATGCATCACCAAAAACATGTTCAAATCATCCATAAAAGGATTTTCACAAAAATTAAACCAAAACACCAAAAATTGGAATATACACAAAATCGATCCAAACAAACATCAAATGCACATGAATAAGTGTTAGGAATTCATACCTAACAATCGAAGATAATTATAGACTAAGATGTGAGATAAAAATCTCACCTTTTCACAAAAACAATGAAGAAGGAGCTTGAAAGCAAAGGGAGAATCAACCACTCTTCAACACAACCCAAATGAGCTTGAATCCAAGCTTTAAAAGAAGAACATTACCAAAGTTAGGTTTAGGAATTTCTGAAATTGGAAGGAGAATAAGTTGGAGAAGAAGAAGGAGATGCTTACCAATAGCTTCTTTTAGAATTTGGAGATAAAACAAGGATTTGCAAATGAAATTAGGGCTTAGGAATTTCCATTTCCCATCTCTCCCACCATTGTTGCAAAAGCTTGAAAATTAGGGTTTAGAAATGAAGTAATGAAGAGTTGGAGTGGAGTTGGGTTGATAAAACCAGAATTGGGCAAATGGGCTGAACCCAAACCCAAAGCCCTATGTGAAAAAGTAGCAAAATTCTACTTACTCTAAATATATCGATGTTTATACTTAAAAAATTGCAAACGACGTTTTGAACTCAATGGAGGCGGTCTCGAGTCCTAATTCGACTGTTTGCAAAAAGTAGGTTTTCGAACTAAAATCCGACGAACGATGTTATATTTAAATAAAATATTTGAATATGAAATCGATAAATATGCGGGTTGTTACAGACTCCCCTTCTTAAAGAAATTGCGTCCTCGCAATACTTAAGAAGAAAATAAAGAGTAACAACCATAAAAGCATATCAACACAAAAGGAAAATTTGAATCAAGAAGTCCACCATAAAGAGCACGAAAGAGTAAATCCGAAAGTTTTCGTTCGATGAATTCTCTAAATTTCCCAAGAGAAATCCTTGGGATTTGAGAACTATAGAACTCACACAAAAAGAACATCTTTATTTCGAAGGCGCTCAACACTCGAAGAAATGATGCGAATAGGATGTTGCTCAAAAGTCAAATCTGGTGAAACTTCAATCCCTACTATAACACCAAGCTCAAGAATAAAAATCGGAAACCTTAAGGCATTTCCGTAGGAGAAAGACCTAAGAAAACGTCGTGAATAACAGAAAATTGAGCCGGTGCGACGGCGTAGTACAAAAACGGTACGCCAGATGAACCAAAGCTCAAATAATTCGGAACACCGACGTAGTTTGAAAATGGTACGTCCAATGATCCGAACTCCATAAAAGGACATCGAACGCTAATCCATAAAAGAAATGAGACGAAGCTCAATAAAACGAAATACATCGAAACGTCCGATGAACTTGGTATTCCATACGGACATCATCAAAGAAATAACCACTTGTTGCCTACGACTAAGTGCATTGGCAACATGATTCCCCTTTCGGGAGTATAAAGAATGTCAAGACCATAAGATGTAAGGAACTCGAGCCAATATTAAGTTCCTTATGAGAAAATAAATATTCCAAAGATTTATGATCAGGGTAGAGAACAAATTTCTCACCCAAAAATAATGATGCCAAATTTTTTTAAAAGGGAAACAATAACCGCGAGCACTAGATCATGAGTGACATACCTAGTCTCGATCGGCTTTAATGATTTAGAAGCACAAGTGATAGCACGTTCTCTTTTGTAAGAGAACGGCATCCAAACCAATACGATTAGCATTGGTACAAAAGATAAAGTCTTGGTTCCCATCGGGAATCACAAGAATAGAAGTATCAGAAAAGAATTCTTACAAATAATCTTCTTTTGCAGAAAGCTAAAACTTTCAGAATCACATTTATCTTTATGTAATAATCTTTCTAGAAAACTTTACATTTTTACAAGTCAATATATCGTGTCAAATTGTCTCATCAAAGCGTTTAGGAGATTCCTATCGATAGCGTTGATCAAGCGCATCGACCAGAATTCTTAAAGCACTTAATGGGCAATACAATCACAAAATCATCTTTTATATAATAAACATGTTTCTTAAAAAAAACTTTAAGAATATTCTTTGCTTGTTTAAGAGCAAAGTCAAATTGTACTTATAAATAAATCTTATGAAAAAGATTTGCAAAATTTTAAATTTCTATTTTCATCCAAAATTAATATATACAAGAATGGAGTCATCGAGATCGTAGAATACTCGATTCATAAAATGGATGAAATAAGCTGGACAAACTGAATGACATAATAAGTCATTCATAAAAATCATAACGAGTGCGGAATGCGATAAATGGATAACTCCCGTAACTCGTAGCAAATGAAAATCGGTGGCAAGGTCAAGCTAAAAAGACCTTAACACCACTCAAAAGATTGCTTAGGTGATAATCCTAAGGCAAACTCAAAAATACTAGAAAATTCTCAAACTACATAAAGGAGAAGGATAACACTTTCCTCATCATGCGGGTTTAAAGAATAAGAATTGATGCCACCAAAAATTTGAAATTGGAATCACAAAGAAAAATAGAAATCTGCTTAACAGATTGAAAATGTCGAAAATGAATAGTCCACTCGAGACATAGGATATGGCTATATAAAAATTAAGTCAATCCTTACAAAAATCAATTCCGAAGCCTAAGTAAAAATCAGCTCGGAAAGCTAAATCACATAAAATAATTTCGACATCAATAAAAAGCAAATTGAGTGTTGCGGATCCACCAACCCGGATTCGCAATCCTCAAAGAAGTCATCAAGCCCAGAAATGTTTAAAGAAAAAGAATCACAAGTTCTTTTGATATAAAAATAATGAGATGAAACCCATATCAAAAAGAACTCGAATAAGATAATAACAAAATAAATGTCATCAAGGATAGAATGGATACCTTGACTAAGAGAGGAGTTGCTAGGGGCTTGCACAATATTTAGCTTTCTCATGTCCTTGTTCAAAAGTTTGGGACATGCAGATAAAAGATGACCCGGTTTCTTGCAATAGCGACAAGAATGGGGTTTGGGACAAAATTCGCATAGTGTTCTTTAGAATTACAATTGTAGCATTGTTCATGACTAGAGGTAGGCGACTTTGCTACCGAACTTTCTTTCTTGCTTAGAAGTTTGGAGCATGCAGAAATATGATGACCAGAATTTTTGCAAGAACGACAAAAGAGCGGTTCCAGACACTCCTTTGCATAATGGTCCTTAGAATTACAATTGTAGCATCCTCCATGATTAGGGATTGGAGTATTTGCTACAAAAGTAGTTTGCTTCACTCTCTTATTGGGATTACGGCTTTTGAACTTAATATGCCTCTTCTTGGAAATCCCAATATCACTATCACTTCCTTTACTACCCTCTTCATGTTGAAGAGTGATATCCACAAGCTGATTGAAAGGAACTTCAAGTCTCAAAGGTAAAATCTTTTCGGGGTTCTTACTCAAATCACAGATAAACCTTTGATTCTTTACAAGATCCAAAAGTTGTTGGGCAGACATGAATGTGCCTTCCAGAGACGGACTACTGGATTGACCAACGCTAGGACTGCCAGATCCAACCATTTCTTTTCTTTAAGAAAGAAAGAAAAGAAGAAGAAAAAGTTATTCTTAGAATGAACATCAAACAAACTTGATTGATAAAACAAGGAATCATAAAAGAAAATAGGATAGAATGGTACGAAGACACGAATTAAATCCTAAGGCACAATTCCTAAGAAAGACCTAGGACATGATCCTTGCTAGATTATTCTATATTGTTCCGAAGTTTGGCTCTGATACCAAGCTCTGACGCCCCACCTCTATACCCACGCCAGCCAAGGACACTACGGGATAATGCCGTCAACTATCACAGAGAATAAGGCTGTTGAGGAGCGACCATCTGTATAATTGCATTGTGCGAGTACCGATATGCCAGATAAAAATGTAACTTTTCATCTCAAGAGGAAATCCGACATACCGATACAAACTCAAAGCTACTACACAGTGGCTATATGGACTTCGAAAACAAATATAGAAATAAACATAACACAAATCAGTCACAGATAATTCATATCACAAAGGCGGAAATAGATATGAATATAACACATGAAAGTGTACATCAGAGAAGTGGTCAAACAAGATCCACGATAATACAAAAGAATAGCATCACGTGCTATACAAAAGAATAAGTACGCAACATAGAGTCTATATCTCAAATGTGTACATCCAAAAACTACTAATCTATGTAGTTAGCCAAAAGTCAGAATAATCCAGAAGAGAAGTCAAGCAGAAGCATCTGTAACATCTCGGTCTGACCCGAGTATTTTTTATAAGAAAATATTAAACAGATCAGTTTAGCTATAAATATCGGATGATATGGTATAAAGTAAACGACATTACATGAACATGTAATAACCATAACGTCGTACTACTATAAGTACGTAAATGATAAGCAACAAGAGATTAATCAATTTCTCAAGGATCTTCTCGAAGATCCAAACCCATAAAAAGGTAATGACACACCAATTCACCAATACACAATAAAAACTGATATCATATCAATGAAAATCACAAAAGTTGGTGAAGCACTAAATCCAGAAATCAACACACGAAATCCAGAACAAATCTCAGAATCCAATACATGAAATCCAGAAATCACTAAAAGGGGGAAGTCCGAGCACACGGACGAGAAGCTATCTCATGGAAGCTATCCATTTAATTTTCCGAACACACGGATGAGAAGCTATCTCATGGAAGCTATCCATTTAATTTTCCGAACACACGGATGGCCCGAAGGCCTTTGACACACTGACGGCCCAAAGACCATGGGGTGCGGCCCCATATATGTGAGTAGAATCATCACCCAAGCGGGGTCTAGTCTCCCTTGCGGACAAAGAGACATCGCTCAATCGCTAGTCTAAATCACAAGAATGATCGTCATGATCATAAGGAAGTGTCAATTACACTAAGCTAGTAAATATATGAGTTTAGCTTCATGTCCCATAACCACTAGCTTAACTTAAATATTTACGAACAAACTGTAGATCTCCACTAGGAAATTGTCACAAGAGTTTCAATCGAACAAGTCCATAAATTAACCGACGAAGTAAACGCAAGCGTTTCATACCACTTGTTTTGCTAAGCCGTTTAATTAGATTTTCTCATACGAATGAGGTAAAGGTTTGTATATACTAATAGATTGGAAAACGGTTTTAAGAAACGAGCTTTGATATTGAAAATAGAGTTGAAATCGTTTTGATGAAAAAGTTTTGATATTTAATACTAGTATAGAAAACCTTTATATTTTGAAGTGACAAATCATAGAAGTGATTGTAGAAACAATCAATCATAAAAATTCACATTCGAAGACGTGAATAAAATCCAAAGAAATCGATACCGAATCCATCAAAATGGATATTACAAAAATCCCAAAGAAAAGGTCATCAAAGTTGATAATAATTGATAACAATAAGTCGGATCAACAAAAATCGATAAACCTTGGAAATTTACTCGAAAATAGGCAAACTAGGCAAAACCGGCTGTTTCAGACATCTAAAAATTATGACAGACGGCTAAGTATGATTACAGACGTCTGGAAAGTTTTGTTCAGACGACTCAAAGGTCTAAAATTGAAACAGAGAGTAAAAAACATTTTGAACTATATTCAGACGTCTAAAATTTTTTTACAAACGTCTATATTTTATTTCAGACGTCTGAATTTTTATTTCAGACGTCTATATTTGGTGACAGACGTCTGAAATTTATTTCAGACGTCTGAATTTTTCTGCTAGGCGAAAATAAACAGCCTAGCTCAAAAACGACAAATCCAAATCGAAATGCGATCGAACGAGCGACGAGCACTAAGGGTTTACGCCAATCGGCAACCCAGCCCTATAGGCACTTAGATGCATCGCCAAAAACATGTTCAAATCACCCATAAAAGGATTTTCACAAAAATTAAACCAAAACACCAAAAACTGGAATATACACAAAATCGATCCAAACCAACATCAAATGCACATGAATAAGTGTTAGGAATTCATACCTAACAATCGAAGATAATTATAGACTAAGATGTGAGAAAAAAATCTCACCTTTTCACAAAAACAATGAAGAAGGAGCTTGAAAGCAAAGGGAGAATCAACCACTCTTCAACACAACCCAAATGAGCTTGAATCCAAGCTTTAAAAGAAGAACATTACCAAAGTTAGGTTTAGGAATTTCTGAAATTGGAAGGAGAATGAGTTGGAGAAGAAGAAGGAGATGCTTACCAATAGCTTCTTCTAGAATTTGGAGATAAAACAAGGATTTGCAAATGAAATTAGGGCTTAGGAATTTCCATTTCCCATCTCTCCCACCATTGTTGCAAAAGCTTGAATATTAGGGTTTAGAAATGAAGTAATGAAGAGTTGGAGTGGAGTTGGGTTGATAAAACCAGAATTGGGCAAATGGGCCGAACCCAAACCCAAAGCCCTATGTGAAAAAGTAGCAAAATTCTACTTACTCCAAATATATCGATGTTTATACTTAAAAAATTGCAAACGACGTTTTGAACTCAATGGAGGTGGTCTCGAGTCCTAATTCGACTGTTTGCAAAAAGTAGGTTTTCGAACTAAAATCCGACGAACGATGTTATATTTAAATAAAATATTTGAATATGAAATCGATAAATATGCGGGTTGTTACAGACTCCCCTTCTTAAAGAAATTGCATCCTCGCAATACTTAAGAAGAAAATAAAGAGTAACAACCATAAAAGCATATCAACACAAAAGGAAAATTTGAATCAAGAAGTCCACCATAAAGAGCACGAAAGAGTAAATCCGAAAGTTTTCGTTCGATGAATTCTCTAAATTTCCCAAGAGAAATCCTTGGGATTTGAGAACTATAGAACTCACACAAAAAGAACATCTTTATTTCGAAGGCGCTCAACACTCGAAGAAATGATGCGAATAGGATGTTGCTCAAAAGTCAAATCTGGTGAAACTTCAATCCCTACTATAACACCAAGCTCAAGAATAAAAATCGGAAACCTTAAGGCATTTCCGTAGGAGAAAGACCTAAGAAAACGTCGTGAATAACAGAAAATTGAGCCGGTGCGACGGCGTAGTACAAAAACGGTACGCCAGATGAACCAAAGCTCAAATAATTCGGAACACCGACGTAGTTTGAAAATGGTACGTCCAATGATCCAAACTCCATAAAAGGACATCGAACGCTAATCCATAAAAGAAATGAGACGAAGCTCAATAAAACGAAATACATCGAAACGTCCGATGAACTTGGTATTCCATACGGACATCATCAAAGAAATAACCACTTGTTGCCTACGACTAAGTGCATTGGCAACATGATTCCCCTTCCGGGAGTATAAAGAATGTCAAGACCATAAGATGTAAGGAACTCGAGCCAATATTAAGTTCCTTATGAGAAAATAAATATTCCAAAGATTTATGATCAGGGTAGAGAACAAATTTCTCACCCAAAAATAATGATGCCAAATTTTTTTAAAAGGGAAACAATAACCGCGAGCACTAGATCATGAGTGACATACCTAGTCTCGATCGGCTTTAATGATTTAGAAGCACAAGTGATAGCACGTTCTCTTTTGTAAGAGAACGGCATCCAAACCAATACGATTAGCATTGGTACAAAAGATAAAGTCTTGGTTCCTATCGGGAATCACAAGAATAGAAGTATCAGAAAAGAATTCTTACAAATAATCTTCTTTCCCAGAAAGCTAAAACTTTCAGAATCACATTTATCTTTATGTAATAATCTTTCTAGAAAAATTTACATTTTTACAAGTCAATATATCGTGTCAAATTGTCTCATCAAAGCGTTTAGGGGATTCCTATCGATAACGTTGATCAAGCGCATCGACCAGAATTCTTAAAGCACATAATGGGCAATACAATCACAAAATCATCTTTTATATAATAAACATGTTTCTTAAAAAAAACTTTAAGAATATTCTTTGCTTGTTTAAGAGCAAAGTCAAATTGTACTTATAAATAAATCTTATGAAAAAGATTTGCAAAATTTTAAATTTCTATTTTCATCCAAAATTAATATATACAAGAATGGAGTCATCGAGATCGTTGAATACTCGATTCATAAAATGGATGAAATAAGCTGGACAAACTGAATGACATAATAAGTCATTCATAAAAATCATAACAAGTGCGGAATGCGATAAATGGATAACTCCCGCAACTCATAGCAAATGAAAATCGGTGGCAAGGTCAAGCTAAAAAGACCTTAACACCACTCAAAAGATTGCTTAGGTGATAATCCTAAGGCAAACTCAAAAATACCAGAAAATTCTCAAACTACATAAATGAGAAGGATAACACTTTCCTCATCATGCGGGTTTAAAGAATAAGAATTGATGCCACCAAAAATTTGAAATTGGAATCAGAAAGAAAAATAGAAATCTGCTTAACAGATTGAAAATGTCGAAAATGAATAGTCCACTCGAGACATAGGATATGGCTATATAAAAATTAAGTCAATCCTTACAAAAATCAATTCCGAAGCCTAAGTAAAAATCAGCTCGGAAAGCTAAATCACATAAAGTAATTTCAACATCAATAAAAAGCAAATTGAGTGTTGCGGATCCACCAACCCGGATTCGCAATCCTCAAAGAAGTCATCAAGCCCAGAAATGTTTAAAGAAAAAGAATCACAAGTTCTTTTGATATAAAAATAATGAGATGAAACCCATATCAAAAAGAAATCGAATAAGATAATCACAAAATAAATGTCATCAAGGATAGAATGGATACCTTGACTAAGAGAGGAGTAGCTAGGGGCTTGCACAATATTTAGCTTTCTCATGTCCTTGTTCAAAAGTTTGGGACATGCAGATAAAAGATGACCCGGTTTCTTGCAATAGCGACAAGAATGGGGTTTGGGACACATATTCGCATAGTGTTCTTTAGAATTACAATTGTAGCATTGTTCATGACTAGAGGTAGGCGACTTTGCTACCGAAGTTTCTTTCTTGCTTAGAAGTTTGGAGCATGCAGAAATACGATGACCAGAATTTTTGCAATAACAACAAAAGAGCGGTTCTGGACACTCCTTTGCATAATGGTCCTTAGAATTACAATTGTAGCATCCTCCATGATTAGGGATTGGAGTATTTGCTACAAAAGTAGTTTGCTTCACTCTCTTATTGGGATTACGGCTTTTGAACTTAATATGCCTCTTCTTGGAAATCCCAATATCACTATCACTTCCTTTACTACCCTCTTCATGTTGAAGAGTGATATCCACAAGCTGATTGAAAGGAACTTCAAGTCTCAAAGGTAAAATCTTTTCGGGGTTCTTACTCAAAGCACAGATAAACCTTTGATTCTTTACAAGATCCAAAAGTTGTTGGGCAGACATGAATGTGCCATCCAGAGACGGACTACTGGATTGACCAACGCTAGGACTGCCAGATCCAACCATTTCTTTTCTTTAAGAAAGAAAGAAAGAAAAGAAGAAGAAAAAGTTATTCTTAGAATGAACATCAAACAAACTTGATTGATAAAACAAGGAATCATAAAAGAAAATAGGATAGAATGGTACGAAGAAACGAATTAAATCCTAAGGCACAATTCCTAAGAAAGACTTAGGACATGATCCTTGCTAGATTATTCTACATTGTTCCGAAGTTTGGCTCTGATACCAAGCTGTGACGCCCCACCTCTATACCCACGCCAGCCAAGGACACTACGGGGTAATGCCGTCAACTAGCACAGAGAATAAGGCCGTTGAGGAGCGACCATCTGTATAATTGCTTTGTGCGAGTACCGATATGCCAGATAAAAATATAACTTTTCATCTCAAGAGGAAATCCGACATACCGATACAAACTCAAAGCTACAACACAGTGGCTATATGGACTTCGAAAACAAATATAGAAATAAACATAACACAAATCAGTCACAGACAATTCATATCACAAAGGCGGAAATAGATATGAATATAACACATGAAAGTGTACATCAGAGAAGTGGTCAAATAAGATCCACGATAATACAAAAGAATAGCATCACGTGCTATACAAAAGAATAAGTACGCAACATAGAGTCTATATCTCAAATGTGTACATCCAAAAACTACTAATCTATGTAGTTAGCCAAAAGTCAGAATAATCCAGAAGAGAAGTCAAGCAGAAGCACCTGTAACATCTCGGTCTGACCCGAGTATTTTTTATAAGAAAATAATAAACGGATCAGTCTAGCTATAAATATCAGATGATATGGTATAAAGTAAACGACATGACATGAACATGTAATAACCATAACGTCGTACTACTATAAGTACGTAAATGATAAGCAACAAGAGATTAATCAATTTCTCAAGGATCTTCTCGAAGACCCAAACCCATAAAAAGGTAATGACACACCAATTCACCAATACACAATAAAAACCGATATCATATCAATGAAAATTACAAAATTTGGTGAAGCACTAAATCCAGAAATCAACACACGAAATCCAGAACAAATCTCAGAATTCAATACACGAAATCCAGAAATCACTAAAAGGGGGAAGTCCGAGCACACGGACGAGAAGCTATCTCATGGAAGCTATCCATTTAATTTTCCGAACACACAGATGAGAAGCTATCTCATGGAAGCTATCCATTTAATTTTCCGAACACACGGATGGCCCGAAGGCCTTTGACACACTGACGGCGCAAAGACCATGGGGTGCGGCCCCATATATGTGAGTAGAAACATCACCCAAGCGGGGTCTAGTCTCCCTTGCGGACAAAGAGACATCGCTCAATCGCTAGTCTAAATCACAAGAATGATCGTCATGATCATAAGGAAGTGTCAATTACACTAAGCTAGTAAATATATGAGTTTAGCTTCATGTCCCATAACCACTAGCTTAACTTAAATATTTACGAACAAACTGTAGATCTCCACTAGGAAATTGTCACAAGAGTTTCAATCGAACAAGTCCATAATTTAACCGACGAAGTAAACGCAAGCGTTTCATACCACTTGTTTTGCTAAGCCGTTTAATTAGATTTTCTCATACGAATGAGGTAAAGGTTTGTATATACTAATAGATTGGAAAACGGTTTTAAGAAACGAGCTTTGATATTGAAAATAGAGTTGAAATCGTTTTGATGAAGAAGTTTTGATATTTAATACTAGTATAGAAAACCTTTATATTTTGAAGTGACAAATCATAGAAGTGATTGTAGAAACAATCAATCATAAAAATTCACATTCGAAGACGTGAATAAAATCCAAAGAAATCGATACCGAATCCATCAAAATGGATATTCCAAAAATCCCAAAGAAAAGGTCATGAAAGTTAATAATAATTGATAACAATAAGTCGGATTAACAAAAATCGATAAACCTTGGAAATTTACTCGAAAATAGGCAAACTAGGCAAAACCAGCTGTTCCAGACGTCTAAAAATTATGACAGACGGCTAAGTATGATTATAGACGTCTGAAAAGTTTTGTTCGGACGGCTTAGAGGTCTAAAATTGAAACAGAGAGTAAAAAACATTTTGAACTATATTCAGACGTTTAAATTTTTGTTACAGACGTCTATATTTGATTTCAGACGTCTGAATTTTTATTTCAGACGTCTATATTTGGTGGCAGACGTCTGAATTTTTCTGGTAGGCGAAAATAAACAGCCTAGCTCAAAAACGACAAATCCAAATCGAAATACGATCGAACGAGCGACGAGCACTAAGGGTTTACGCCAATCGGCAATCCAGCCCTATAGGCACTTAGATGCATCACCAAAAACATGTTCAAATCATCCATAAAAGGATTTTCTCAAAAATTAAACCAAAACGCCAAAAATTGGAATATACATAAAATCGATCCAAACCAACATCAAATGCACATGAATAAGTGTTAGGAATTCATACCTAACAATCGAAGATAATTATAGACTAAGATGTGAGATAAAAATCTCACCTTTTCACAAAAACAATGAAGAAGGAGCTTGAAAGCAAAGGGAGAATCAACCACTCTTCAACACAACCCAAATGAGCTTGAATCCAAGCTTTAAAAGAAGAACATTACCAAAGTTAGGTTTAGGAATTTCTGAAATTGGAAGGAGAATGAGTTGGAGAAGAAGAAGGAGATGCTTACCAATAGCTTCTTCTAGAATTTGGAGATAAAACAAGGATTTGCAAATGAAATTAGGGCTTAGGAATTTCCATTTCCCATCTCTCCCACCATTGTTGCAAAAGCTTGAATATTAGGGTTTAGAAATGAAGTAATGAAGAGTTAGAGTGGAGTTGGGTTGATAAAACCAGAATTGGGCAAATGGGCTGAACCCAAACCCAAAGCCCTATGTGAAAAAGTAGCAAAATTCTACTTACTCCAAATATATCGATGTTTATACTTAAAAGATTGCAAACGACGTTTTGAACTCAATGGAGGTGGTCTCGAGTCCTAATTCGACTGTTTGCAAAAAGTAGGTTTTCGGACTAAAATCCGACGAACGATGTTATATTTAAATAAAATATTTGAATATGAAATCGATAAATATGCGGGTTGTTACAATTTTGTTTTCTTTTGAGATCTGAGAGTCCGTAGGGACGTTTTGTAGTAGTACCGTATTAGCCGCGCAAAAGAGACGCAGGCGAAATTTTTCGAAAATTTAGAGTGTTAAGAAATTTTTGAGAAATTTTGGACAATTTAAAATTTGAATTCGAATTTAAAATTTGAATTCGAATTTAAATTTGAATTGTGAAGTAAAATAAAGTTGTTTGAAACTATGAAAGTGTTTGGAAAGTTTGTTGAAGTGATAACGAATCTTTAATAAAAAGATCTGTTTTGGAAATTTGATAAACTATTTGAATTTGAGAAAATAGTTACTGGGTATTGAAGCATTCTTCTTTACTTGTAATTTCGGGACGAAATTCTTTTAAGGGGGGAAGATTGTAACGACCCTGAATTTTTGACATTTGAAATGTGAATATTTAATTGAGTTTAAGTATTCGAATGATTGTTTAATTCGAAATTCAAATATCAGAATGGATTTAGCGATTAAATTATTGAATTTAATTATCGAAACTGGGTAAAATTTTGAATCTTCAGTTTTAAGCTGATTAAAAATATTTTCAAGGATTAGAAAATCTATATTGATAATTCTGAAGGTACTGGAACTTTCAGAATCGAATTTGAAAATGATTTGTTCAGTTTTGAATTTTATCGTTTAAATCGATATTTGAAAATAGTGTTCCGGAGCACAGTCTCGGAATTCGACGAAACCAGTTCCATTGGATCCGTAATATTGAATTATTACCGGATTTCCATTTTCATAGCATTTGGAGTGATTGTTTGGCCGTACATTAAGTAAACGCGTTGGAAATTATATCGAATTCAAATTTAAAAATTTATAATGTATATTAATCAGTAAAATTTCTATCACGTCAACTTTTTCCTATAGCAGAGATTCCTGGCTTTCTTTCACCTCAGTTAAATCATGCAAGAAAATATCTGCAGCCAGATTGTTCACGCTTCCTTTGCCTTCTTGAACACACTTCCTCGTTCATTCTTATCTACGAAAGAAAAAAATTTATAGATCTCGTTTGAAATCATTTCCCCTCTCTTCAATTAAAACGAAAACTCCCTCTCCTCAATTGAAATAAAATAACGAACGAAACCCAATTCCTTATTGTTCGAATTTTAACAATGTAGCCGACTCGAAATCAACTGCAGCTAATCGACTTCGCTTTTCAAATCACGAACACACTCGTCCTCGTCAATGTCAGGTGAGGCACGCGACATCGAATGAAGCTGGAGGCACTCGCGCTCGATCATGTGGGAAGTCGCGTGAGTTGGGTGCTAGGGCAGAGGTCGATAATAATTTGGGGTTTCTCGGCGACGTTGGTGGCATGTGGCAGCTGTTTGCGGTGGCGCGCGCGTTGATGGGGAAGCACAAAACAGTAAGGCGGCGATGTCGATCGTTGGTAGAGGCTCCGGCGTCTGAACATATCCTTGTATGGTGGTGGTCGAGCAGTTGAACCGCGTTGGGCAGTGGTTCGTTATCGATGGAACGAACTCGAGGCAGCGATCTTTGGCCGGCAACAGTGAGTTGTTCTGGCGATGATGGCAGTGAGGTATTTCTTTGTGAATTGTTTCGTTGAATTATATATACATATATAATCACTGAGATAAGGATAAATAACAGTAAATATATATATATATATATATAGATAAGCTTTTGAAATTGGATAATTTTAAAATGTTAGATTTATGAAAAATATCAGATTTTCATTTGTATATATATTCCATATGTATGTAGTTTCAAAAAGAAAAAAAAATATGTATATATTCATGCATGTTTAATATCTAGGTGAAACAGAATATAAAAGATTGGATTTTTTGAAAGAAAGTTATTAGTTAAAAATCAAGTCATTGGTTAATTAAACTTATCAAATAGGAAATTTTATTTGTTCGATTTATTCGAATATTAATAAACTATATAAATGTTTATACAAGGTTAAAAATGGAGAAATGGTCAAAATGGAAATGGATTGCGAATTAAAGCAAAGGTGAGATCTTCTCACTCAGATTTAAAATTGAATTGCAGTTATTGATTGTGTTGATTGCTGTTTGGATGTGATATTAGATATAGTAGGATATATCTATATATATAGCAATATATATATATTGGCATATGTATATATTGCAGTTGTTGATTTCCCGCATTGTATAGCGGATGAGACCCTATTGCGCCGTTAGTAAGCGGATGATATTTTATAAATCCCATATACCGCGATATTCCACCTCGAAGTGGAATTGGTATTGTGCTAACATCTGTGGATACAGGGAAACAGGTTGGAGGGATCCAACTGGATTTCTCAAATTGTTTGAATATTATTTCGTATGTGAATGATATGATTTATTGATAATTTGTGGATGATTTATTGATAATTGAAATTGTGAAGGCTAAAATTTAGCCGAATGTATTTTTGGTATCGTTGGATACCAGAAATGAATATAAATTGGATTTTGAAATTAAAGGGGAAACTTTAAGTGAATTTATTGTTAAGGATTGAATTTATAGAAAGAAGGAATTTTAAAGTATTAAAATTGATTTTTCGAAATCTTACCGAATAAATTCCAAAATATGGGAAAGATATTAATGAATGAATTTTGAATAATATTGTTAAAAAGTTGAAGAATTCGTTAAAAAGGGAATTTTGAATAATTGGAAGGAATAAAGGAATTTATTTAAAAGTGATGAACTTTTAGAAAATCAATTTGAAATTGATTTGGTATTGGAAAATGAACCTTTGAGAAATCGATTTGGAAATTTATTTGGAGTTGAAAATAAATTTAGAAATCAAATTTGTAATTAATTTGGTAATGAAAAATAAATCATTGGAAAATTTATTTGAAATTGATTTAGTGTTTGAAAAATAAATCTGGAAATCGATTTACAAATGATTTGTTATTTGAAGATAAATTCAGAAATAAATTGCAATGTTTTGTTCTATTGAAATAAAACTTAGAAATAAATTTGGAATTTGATTTTGGGGTTAAAAGTGAATATTTGGGAATCCAAATTCAAAGTGGAAATTATGAAATGAAAGGGAAATTTGTTTTAAAAATAAACGCTGGTTTATTTTTGAGTGTGAAAGTAAATTTACAGATTTTGAACGTAAATTTGAAATAAATCGATAGGGATTTATTTAATTAGTTTAAATGGATCATTTTGAAGTGAAAGTGTATTTTCACTATAAAGCCGAGTATATTTTCCAAAGTGGCTTTTAAAATATAAATTAAAAGTTCTAAGTGGATTTTTAAAAGAAATATTTGGAAATATATTCCATGTAAGGAAATTGATTTGAAATTTATTTTCAAAAGTTGAAAGGTGAAAAGTAATTTGAAATTGATTTTCAAATATGAAGTGTGGGAAAGTGTAACGACCCGTTATTTTGGACCATTCAAATCGACAATAATCCACACATGTCTGACTTGAATAATTCAAAATATCAGATTGTTAATTTAAAATTTTGTCAAAACTCAGAATATATAGTAAATAAATCAATCACTGAATCACAGACACAGAGTAATACAATAATACGCAGCGGAATAGATAAAATAGTAGTTCATGAAGCTACTATATAAACATCAGAGTTAGAAATAAAATACAACAGAATATCTCAAATGCAGTGAAGTCTCCAGTACAACAGATGACTTCTCTGAACAAATCAACTAGAAGAGATGAAATCTGAGGCGATAGTTGGATCTCCAAAGGAAGCTCCAAACTCCAAAGGTGAGTCTCAAATGCTGTATCACTCGGTCTGACCCGAGCGTAAAGTAAAACACAAAACACTCGAGTCAGGATTAACATTCTTATATCAATAAATCTAACTCAAGTGAAATATCAACTGAAATACAAGTAACTTAAAGGATGTTTGGGATAACCATCCTCTAAGGATCCGTGGAACTATCTACAAGGTAGAAATATACACTATAACACCGTGGTCATTTCAAATTAATTTATTCTTCAAACCCAAATATCATGTCATTTAAAAAATATCTATTTTCCTAAATAATTTATAAAGTAAAGTATTTATAATTTCCCCGAGTCTCACAAATCGATTCAAATCAACTCAAATTTCAAATTCCAATTTAATTAAATCTAAAATTTTCCATTTTAATTCAATTCAGTTTCTAAATAACAAATTCAAATTATATTGATTTCAAATATAGATTTGAATCACAAAATAAACCCTTTAAATTCCAATATATTTCAAAGCTTTAATATTCAACCATTTCAAAGTTAAATTTAACAGTTTCATGAAGCTCTTGGTCTGATTTCATTTATTATTTAATCAGGGGATATTTACTTAATAAATTCAGTATCACTTAACTAGCCTTGAATTATCCTTTTACTAAATATTTCCTTAAATTTATTTAAACAAGAAATATTTATTAGATTACTTAAATCAAACCCAAGTTATAAATCATATCTTACATCTCAATTTCAATAAGTTTCTAATCGGTTTAATTAAATAAAATTCTTTATTGAATCAATTTCAACTAAATTCAAATTATCTTCCTAACCTTAACTTATTCAAATTTTTACCAAAATCTATTTTGAAATATAGATATAAGTACTTAACCCTATTATATGTATTCAATCAATCTTAATTATATTTAATATTTTAATTATATATATATATATATATCATTATATATAATAATTTAAGAATCAACATTTATTTAACCCATATATTTCTTCCCAAATCCATAGAATTTATTTTCAAAATATTTATATATATGGACCAGCGGTGTCTGTATATAATTCTATCATATGGTTAAGTGATATAGATATTTAACATTTCAATCCCTAAATTTAAATATATACGGGTAGATATCATTTCAACCCGTAATCCCAATTTCAATTCAAATGAAAATCGCTTGGGTTTATCATTTCAACCCATAATGATTTTCTCCTATTCTAAAATCCGTTCGGGTATGTATCATTTCAACCCATAGTGAATTCTATACTAACAGGGAACTTGCAGAGTGATAACAGATAATATAAAATACAACAACAAGCATATATCATAAATAACAATATAATATAATAACAGGATATGGTGTCATATCCCATAGGTGAACAGTTACAGATAATAGCATATATAACAACTTAAATAACTACAGCAGCGTATTTCAATTGTCGTTTCAATTGAAATCAAATTTAATAAATAAAAGAACGTTAATCGTGAGTGATTGCTCATCTTTCGAGGCTAGATGGATTTGACAAAGAAATGGACTATGAATTCCAAAGCAACGCTAGATGGACACGAATCCGATGGAAAAGCTGATAGATAAGGGTTTGACGACATCAAATTAGTACTGATCGATGATGACAAATAGCGTAAGTGAACTTATATGTATATAACTATATATAACTATATATATAAAAATATAAATCATATTTTGAATCCAAACCCATATTAAATTAAGTATATATGTATTTATATTTTTCAAAATCGATGTTTTTTTTAAATTTAAAACACATAAATTAAAATCAAACATATATACAATATATAATTTGAAATAAATACTTATATAAACAAACTAATATAAATAAAGCAGGTAATACATAATATAAGCATAACAAATCATATATAAGCAACGCGAGTTAGACTTTTATACTATAACCTTAAAAATCATATATAGCAAAGACATTTATATCATAAACAAGTCACATATTATGTAATATATTTTACGTTTAAAATAACATCCACGGTACTAAATTTCAATAGCAGATATTCGAACTCAGTTTGATTATATATATATATATAAAGAAACAGTCAACACATTTTTAGCAGAATTACATATACATCCACTTATATATTTTTAGACGAACACGTTATAAAATTTTCTGGTTCATATATAGACTGGCATAGATATATTCACCTAGAATATGGACTGACCTGTAGCCTACATATAAAATATGAAAAAGTAATATAAACAGAGAACCCATAGACTCCCTATAATACCTACTATATGCAGATCATCCAAGTTTATGCATGTTTGCTCAAAAATATACTCTTTATAAATACCACAACATGTTCTGCAGTACTAAAATAATTTTATATACATATATAGTAATATAAAACTTGTATATGACTTACTTATATAATGTTATAAACTAACGTATTAAATCATAACCATAATACAACTTAATACAAATATATATAAAATAAAATAACGCATGTGTTACAAATATCATACCGTATATCCAGGGCCGGCCCTGGCCCAAGGCCACCAAGGCGGTGGCCTAGGGCCTCCAATTCTTTGGGGCCCCAAAATTTTAAAAATAGATATATATAAAATATGTTATCTTCTAGTATTTAAAAGATCAATTAGTTTGGTGGTAAAGTGTTTGCTATTACACCCGAACAACCAGAGTTCAAGTCCCACGTAATTTTTTGCAACGTTATCTTTATCTGAGGCCCTCTAAATTTTATTCTATTACACTTTAATAAAAATTGCCTTGGGCCTCCAAGTGCTCAGGGCCGGCCCTGCGTATATCATATTTAAATAAAATCAATATATATGCTATACGAAAATATACGAAACCTGACATAAAACAGACTTTAGTAAACCATACGCGTACATCAAAGATATGCAACTTATATATATAATAAACAAATCTATATAACTATATAATAATATACAAGATTTATATATTTAGTACCTTAAATGCATGCTATGCTGTGAAGGAAGGAGGCGGAGGGATGTTGCCTCGGATGGCGGAGCGGGCATGGGTGAAACGATAGTTGTGGAGGCCGAGTGAAGTGGTGGTCTCGTCAATTGGCATGGAAGGTCGGCGTGGTGTGGATTTGGGTGCTGATGCGGGGAAGAAGATGGGTCGTCGGAGGAGGATGCTCGCACACGGTTGATGTGAGCGGAGGGGATGCGTGTTGTAGGGGTGCAGGTGAAGGCGAGTGTATGGGAGCATGTGGGGAATGGTGAGTAAGGCTCGGTTTGCATGGGTGCCTGGGCTAGCTGCGTGGAGGCTGGGGTGGTATGACTAGGTGATGCAAGGGAGAGGCGGCACTGCAAAGGAAGAAGGCGGAGTCGGAGTTTTGGGGTGCGGTGCGTGAACGGTGAGGAGCAGAGGCGGGCTGAGGCATCGGTTGTGGAAGGAAGCAGCCAGCGGGTGGTGGTTCGTGGTGTTGTCGGGGTGTGGATGGGAAGACGAGGTGGCACAGTTTGGCTAGAGGGGAGTGTCAGGCGGAAGCAAAACTGGAAAGGTAATTGTCAAGGGAAAAATGGAAGAGTAGTAAATGAAAAATGGTGGACGAAAAATAATAGGCAAGCCACAGAAAGTTTTATATAAATATATTTGTTACCTGCTTTTGACAGTAACAAAAATGTGAAAGGACATAGTCAAAAATTGAACTGTTGGAATAGAAAACGCAAGGCATAAATTCAAGGAATAATAATGATGACAAAACAGCTGTTTGAATTTTTTACCGTTGGAAATTGAATGGGCAAAGGAAACAAAAAACTCAATTGGCTCCGATATGGTTATCATTTACACAGATCCTATCGTACACCGGACAATAGAATACAGAAATAAAGGTACCGCGGAGATCAGCACGACGAGGCGATCAAAACAGTACACAGATATCGGTGATGCGATCATCCGATCAAAATTCGATAATCGGTACCGAAAATGCTGCTATTTCGTACGGGAAAATCCAAATGGAGCTAGAAACGTCAGAATTTCGTTAAACGAATTTCGCAGTCTGATTCAGAATGCTCTAAATAAATTTTCTCCTGTTGACATATTTAGGTTTCGGAAAACTTTTAAATTCAACTGTTATTAACCGGTTTAAATTGAAATAAAATTTCACAGGAAAATAAACTTCAATATTATCTAGATGAAAATTTACCAGTTTCTATGTTTAAATAAACGTATTTCAAATAATAAATTTTTTATTTTCAAATTTTATTGTTTTAAAATTTCACAAAATTTCAATAAATTTTCTTATTTAAACTATTAAAATTTTCGGGTCGTTACACTCTCCCCCACTCAAAACTTTTCGTCCCCGAAAAGGAAGGAGGTAGAAGAATAGAAACAACCAAACAGAAAAGATAGATTAAAAGACAAGGATAAATAATTAATTTAACTATATAAATTTTACTTGAAATATTCATTTGAAACTTCTTTAATACCTTTCAAAACCCATTTGTAAATTTCTTGCTTCCTTTATAAATGCCATTTATGTGTTTAAATAACACCTTTATAAATATATGAAAACTATTTGAAAACCATTATTTACATTATTACTTATGTTTACAAAGAAGCTATTTGAAAACATTAAATCCATAATTCATAATTTATAAATTTTATCTTTAATATCTTTCAACATTATTAATAAATCAATAATCATTTACTTTAAATATGTTTTATTTAATTAAAACTCCTAAAATATTTATAACACTAAAATTTTCTATTAAACCATGTAGTATATAAATAAACTAGATTTAAAAAGGATATAACAAGGAAAGGAGGTGGATTCAGAAAACAGGATATAGGTGAATAAATAAAGCTGAGCAGATAAGGTAGATTCAAAGAATGGTATCGGGCACGAATAGTTAATTAGAACCATAAGAATTTCAATTTCAAATATTAATACAAAATTTCTTTGTTGGAAATACTTTTATAATAAAATACCTTTATAGTCGAAACAAATTTCCTTTCGAAAATACTTTTATAACTCGATGTCTCAACAAGTTTATCCTCGTTCCTGTAGACTCTGGCAGTGCGTTGATCAGGCGCAAAGCTAGAATTCTCCAAGTACTTAGTAGACTTGTTTCAACACCCAGTGAAAATACTGGAAAAACTTTTAAAAACAGATATGGAAAGTACAATCCAAACAAAAACAAACAAAACCTTTGTCTAACCATGGTTCGCAGATACACAATGGTTACGCCTGAATCCCCCAGGAAACAATCCATATCCGTAAGCTTTCTCAGCCCTGCGAGTTACGCCATGATGACTAGTAGAATGCAGGATACACAATGGTTACGCCTGGATCCCCCAGGAAACAATCCGTACCCCCAGGCAAGACTCAGCCAAGCATTTGCGCTACTATTCGCGACCTACACAGATTGCAGGATACACAATGGTTACGCCTGGATCCCCCAGGAAACAATCCGTACCCCTAGGCAAGACTCAGCCAGGCAGTTGCGCTATGCAGTCACGATCGTAAGACCATGGGTAACGCCATGGAATTCAAAGGACACTCGAGTATCATATCCGGAAAACCAAAAATCAGAGAGAATAATATCGATAGAATGAATCCAAGATGTGGCCACAAATCGGATATCAAGCAGAAGGCACTTTCCATATCTTTACTTCGAAAATATGTATCATATAGTACCTTTTCAAATCACTTTCAAATATCGTACTTATATAAAATCCATTATATATAAGATTAAATTTTCAAATCAAATACTTTTCCAAAATCAAAAGTATATCAAATCACACTTATATAGACTTTAATTATATAAGATTTCACTTTTCAAATTGAGTACCCTTTTTCAAATCCAGAGTTTTCGAATTAATTTCATACTCATACAAATCAATTTTATATAAGTTCGACAACTCCCAAATCAAGTATTTAGTAACACAAGGTTTTCAAATTTCAATTTGTTTCAATATCAGTTCAATTTCAAAATCATATACAATTTCACCAAATTATTTCTTCTCAAATTAAATATCTTTAGTTTCAAAGTTTCCAAAATAATAGATTTAGAAAATAAATCCAATTTCCAAATTAATATAATTTAAGTCAACCAATTCATTTCCAAAATCAAATGTTTTCAAAATCATCTTATACTTACTAAGGTCCACCTTATATAAGGATCAAAATTTTCAAAATAAATTTCGCTGTATGAAGAGCCATATGGGATTGAATATCTTTGCTTTTATGGGTTATATATCTTTGTAATTTAAATTGGAAATTTTCTTTTAGTAAGCAAAGATATTCTAACATGACAGCTTTCAATTTCAGCGTCAAAATATATAAATGATATTAGAATATAAGATGTACATACGTCATCATTTCGCAGAATCACATTTGGTCGCTCGCTCGATCACACAAGTTCGCTTTCGAACTAGTATTGTCCATTCGACTTCCCTAATGCGGACTTCGATATGGTTTCTCGACTAGAAGCCATCAGTCTCCTTGCATAGCCATATACTATGATAGAGAATTCTAGAATTTAGCTCAAAATCCATATCAAATATTCGCCATCAAGAATCGAATGAAAAATCCTAACACGAAATGGTGTAATTCACCTCGAACTTGTGTACTCAAACCTGGATCAAATTAATTATGCGGATAAAACAGCATACGTACAACTTATATATTTATTTCAACTTGTTAAATATATAGTTTCATAAAGATGTTACTAAGTTAAAATATTTAAACTAAATTTTATTCAAAATATTTTGAAGACCAAATTCTTTTCAAACATTTCAAATCTAAATTTCATATTAGAAAAATTTAAAATTGCCTTATTCATTTTCTTAACAAAACAGTTTCAACTTATTTTAAATCATATTACTACATACTTTAACATACATACCAAACTTATATACTTTATACTTTTCAAAATTTCTTAGCTTTGAAAAGTTAACCTTGATTTGGAAGTGCTCGAACCTTCAAAATAGTTGAAGAAATCATTTTCAAATTCAAGAGTTGGAAATCAACAATAAATCAGTAAATCAATTTCAAAAGATAGGTTTCAAATCCGAAACTCAAGGACTGAATACCGGCTTACTTCAAATCATTTCAAATATATATATATACATATATTTTTCGAATATCCAATCATACTTCGAACTTTGAAATCAAAATTGGTTTCATAAAATCACTCGCGTAGCGAAGCTACTCAAGTGGCCTATCCCCCAATCTGAAACTCAAAAATCAATGTCGATGATGCGTGCACTCATCACCGAAATTATTTTCCAGCGACATAAGTGAGTTCTGGACTTCTATTTTCTCAACTTCTTTTGAAATTTCTTTGTAATCATTCGAAACTTATTAAAATCATTTGAAACATTTCTTATTCGAAAAATATTTAAATCATATTATTATTATATATTTTAAAATCTTAAAACCAATTTCAAAATACCGGAGTTCAATTCTCGAATTTCAAATTTAAAATCCTTCAGTTATAAATCAAATTTCTTATATAGTTTTTTCAAAATTACAAATCCTTTTGAAACCTCAAATTCTTGTTTTTAAAAGGGTATATAATCTTTATTGAAAACATTTCACTTTTATATATAGAATATAGTCATACTTATCAAAATAATAATTTCGATATATAAAACACTTTCTAAAAATACAAACAAGCCCGATTTTTCAAAAGGTGATTCAAGAATGGATTTCAAACAAAGATAGAGATTCAAATTAGAGGAACTCTAATCAAATAAAATTCTGATTCGAAGATAAGCTCGAACGAAGACGAGATAATTAAATTTCAAAATAGAATATGGATATACTTATATAAATCGCGGATGACCCTAGGGTCAACCGTGACTTCAGGAACAAGATCGATGTAGAATTCCAAGAAAAATCACCATTCGATCGCAAGAGATAGCGGCATCTAAACCAAAGATATAGAAATCTCCGGTGAATCAATGCCAATTGTGAAGGAGTTTCACCCCTTCACAAATCATTCAAAGATTGGTGGGATCATATTCTTATATAGATCATTCGAAGTGGAGTTATGGGATACTCCAGAATCAAAGGAATATAAATAGGGAGAGACAAGAATGAATTTTGGAACCGTAGGGAATGTTCCAAAGTTCAAAGGAAATCGAGTCAAAAGGAAGAGATTAAACTCGAACGAAAGTGATTCTGTAAATAAATTTACAATATATGCTAAGTTTCGCCTAGAGCCAAAGCTCTGATACCAACTGTAACGACCCGGTATTTTGTACCATTCACATGTCGGACTTGAATAATTCAAAATATCAGATTGTTAATTTAAAATTTTGGCAAAACTCAGAATATATAGTAAATAAATCAATCACTGAATCACAGACACAGAGTAATACAATAATACGCAGCGAAATAGATAAAATAGTAGTTCATGAAGCTACTATATAAACATCAGAGTTAGAAATAAAATACAACAGAATATCTCAAATGCAGTGAAGTCTCCAGTACAACAGATGACTTCTCTGAACAAATCAACTAGAAGAGCTGAAAGATGAGGCGATAGTTGGATCTCCAAAGGAAGCTCCAAACTCCAAAGGTGAGTCTCAAATGATGTATCACTCGGTCTGACCCGAGCGTAAAGTAAAACACAAAACACTCGAGTCAGGATTAACATTCTTATATCAATAAATCTAACTCAAGTGAAATATCAACTGAAATACAAGTAACTTAAAGGATGTTTGGGATAACCATCCTCTAAGGATCCGTGGAACTATCTACAAGGTAGAAATATACACTATAACACCATGGTCATTTCAAATTAATTTATTCTTCAAACCCAAATATCATGTCATTTAAAAAATATCTATTTTCCTAAATAATTTATAAAGTAAAGTATTTATAATTTCCCCGAGTCTCACAAATCGATTCAAATCAACTCAAATTTCAAATTCCAATTTAATTAAATCTAAAATTTTCCATTTTAATTCAATTCAGTTTCTAAATAACAAATTCAAATTATATTGATTTCAAATATAGATTTGAATCACAAAATAAACCCTTTAAATTCCAATATATTTCAAAGCTTTAATATTCAACCATTTCAAAGTTAAATTTAACAGTTTCATGAAGCTCTTGGTCTGATTTCATTTATTATTTAATCAGGGGATATTTACTTAATAAATTCAGTATCACTTAACTAGCCTTGAATTATCCTTTTACTAAATATTTCCTTAAATTTATTTAAACAAGAAATATTTATTAGATTACTTAAATCAAACCCAAGTTATAAATCATATCTTACATCTCAATTTCAATAAGTTTCTAATCGGTTTAATTAAATAAAATTCTTTATTGAATCAATTTCAACTAAATTCAAATTATCTTCCTAACCTTAACTTATTCAAATTTTTACCAAAATCTATTTTGAAATATAGATATAAGTACTTAACCCTATTATATGTATTCAATCAATCTTAATTATATTTAATATTTTAATTAAATATATATATATATATCATTATATATAATAATTTAAGAATCAACATTTATTTAACCCATATATTTCTTCCCAAATCCATAGAATTTATTTTCAAAATATTTATATATATGGACCAGCGGTGTCTGTATATAATTCTATCATATGGTTAAGTGATACAGATATTTAACATTTCAATCCCTAAATTTAAATATATACGGGTAGATATCATTTCAACCCGTAATCCCAATTTCAATTCAAATGAAAATCGCTTGGGTTTATCATTTCAACCCATAATGATTTTCTCCTATTCTAAAGTCCGTTCGGGTATGTATCATTTCAACCCATAGTGAATTCTATACTAACAGGGAACTTGCAGAGTGATAACAGATAATATAAAATACAACAACAGGCATATATCATAAATAACAATATAATATAATAACAGGATATGGTGTCATATCCCATTGGTGAACAGTTACAGATAATAGCATATATAACAACTTAAATAACTACAGCAGCGTATTTCAATTGTCGTTTCAATTGAAATCAAATTTAATAAATAAAAGAACGTTAATCGTGAGTGATTGCTCACCTTTCGAGGCTAGATGGATTTGACAAAGAAATGGACTATGAATTCCAAAGCAACGCTAGATGGACACGAATCCGATGGAAAAGCTGATAGATAAGGGTTTGACGACATCAAATTAGTACTGATTGATGATGACAAATAGCGTAAGTGAACTTATATGTATATAACTATATATAACTATATATATAAAAATATAAATCATATTTTGAATCCAAACCCATATTAAATTAAGTATATATGTATTTATATTTTTCAAAATCGATGTTTTTTTTAAATTTAAAACACATAAATTAAAATCAAACATATATACAATATATAATTTGAAATAAATACTTATATAAACAAACTAATATAAATAAAGCAGGTAATACATAATATAAGCATAACAAATCATATATAAGCAACGCGAGTTAGACTTTTATACTATAACCTTAAAAATCATATATAGCAAAGACATTTATATCATAAACAAGTCACATATTATGTAATATATTTTACGTTTAAAATAACATCCACGGTACTAAATTTCAATAGCAGATATTCGAACTCAGTTTGATTATATATATATATATAAAGAAACAGTCAACACATTTTTAGCAGAATTACATATACATCCACTTATATATTTTTAGACGAACACGTTATAAAATTTTCTGGTTCATATATAGACTGGCATAGATATATTCACCTAGAATATGGACTGACCTGTAGCCTACATATAAAATATGAAAAAGTAATATAAACAGAGAACCCATAGACTCCCTATAATACCTACTATATGCAGATCATCCAAGTTTATGCATGTTTGCTCAAAAATATACTCTTTATAAATACCACAACATGTTCTGCAGTACTAAAATAATTTTATATACATATATAGTAATATAAAACTTGTATATGACTTACTTATATAATGTTATAAACTAACGTATTAAATCATAACCATAATACAACTTAATACAAATATATATAAAATAAAATAACGCATGTGTTACAAATATCATACCGTATATCCAGGGCCGGCCCTGGCCCAAGGCCACCAAGGCGGTGGCCTAGGGCCTCCAATTCTTTGGGGCCCCAAAATTTTAAAAATAGATATATATAAAATATGTTATCTTCTAGTATTTAAAAGATCAATTAGCTTGGTGGTAAAGTGTTTGCTATTACACCCGAACAACCAGAGTTCAAGTCCCACGTAATTTTTTGCAACGTTATCTTTATCTGAGGCCCTCTAAATTTTATTCTATTACACTTTAATAAAAATTGCCTTGGGCCTCCAAGTGCTCAGGGCCGGCCCTGCGTATATCATATTTAAATAAAATCAATATATATGCTATACGAAAATATACGAAACCTGACATAAAACAGACTTTAGTAAACCATACGCATACAACAAAGATATGCAACTTATATATATAATAAACAAATCTATATAACTATATAATAATATACACGAATTATATATTTAGTACCTTAAATGCATGCTATGCTGTGAAGGAAGGAGGCGGAGGGATGTTGCCTCGGATGGCGGAGCGGGCATGGGTGAAACGATAGTTGTGGAGGCCGAGTGAAGTGGTGGTCTCGTCAATTGGCATGGAAGGTCGGCGTGGTGTGGATGTGGGTGCTGATGCAGGGAAGAAGATGGGTCGTCGGAGGAGGATGCTCGCACACGGTTGATGTGAGCGGAGGGGATGCGTGTTGTAGTGGTGCAGGTGAAGGCGAGTGTATGGGAGCATGCAGGGAATGGTGAGTAAGGCTGGGTTTGCATGGGTGCCTGGGCTAGCTGCGTGGAGGCTGGGGTGGTATGACGTGGTGATGCAAGGGAGAGGCGGCACTGCAAAGGAAGAAGGCGGAGTCGGAGTTTTGGGGTGCGGTGCGTGAACGGTGAGGAGCAGAGGCGGGCTGAGGCTTCGGTTGTGGAAGGAAGCGGCCAGCGGGTGGTGGTTCGTGGTGTTGTCGGGGTGTGGATGGGAAGATGAGGTGGCACGGTTTGGCTAGAGGGGAGTGTCAGGCAGAAGCAAAACTGGAAAGGTAATTGTCAAGGGAAAAATGGAAGAGTAGTAAATGAAAAATGGTGGACGAAAAATAATAGGCAGGCCACAGAAAGTTTTATATAAATATATTTGTTACCTGCTTTTGACAGTAACAAAAATGTGAAAGGACATGGTCAAAAATTGAACTGTTGGAATAGAAAACGCAAGGCATAAATTCAAGGAATAATAATGATGACAAAACAGCTGTTTGAATTTTTACCGTTGGAAATTGAATGGGCAAAGGAAACAAAAAACTCAATTGGCTGCGATATGGTTATCATTTACACAGATCCTATCGTACACCGGACAACAGAATACAGAAATAAAGGTACCGTGGAGATCAGCACGACGAGGCGATCAAAACAGTACACAGATATCGGTGATGCGATCATCCGATCAAAATTCGATAATCGGTACCGAAAATGCTACTATTTCGTATGGGAAAATCCAAACGGAGCTAGAAACGTCAGAATTTCGCGAAACGAATTTCGCAGTCTGATTCAGAATGCTCTAAATAAATTTTCTCCTATTGACATATTTAGGTTTCGGAAAACTTTTAAATTCAACTGTTATTAACCGGTTTAAATTGAAATAAAATTTCACAGGAAAATAAACTTCAATATTATCCAGATGAAAATTTACCAGTTTCTATGTTTAAATAAACGTATTTCAAATAATAAATTTTTTATTTTCAAATTTTATTGTTTTAAAATTTCACAAAATTTCAATAAATTTTCTTATTTAAACTATTAAAATTTTCGGGTCGTTACAGAAAGAAAAATATATATATCTCATGAAGATATTTTGAAATTAAATAATTTGGGAAAATTATTTGAATCTGATGATTGTTGTGAATATCGTTGATAGTTAAATCACCGAATATTAATATTGCCTTTGAGATGGCACTTGAATTTGTTTTTCAAACAAACGCTTATTATTCGGTTTAGTCGGGAAAGGACCTTTGTGTCAGATACCCTTCTCTGAGACATACGAGCTCAGAGGTTATGTAGTTGAAATTTATCAGCGATATATTCCCAATATGGTAATGTGGCATGCTGAGTGTTGCTGTGACGATGATCATTTATTGATCATTTGTGATCAAAGCACGGCTTTGTGAAAAAGCGTAGCTTTGTGGACGAGACTTTGTCAGGGCCTCACAATCCGGAAATGGTCGAAACAGGAATGTTGCGGCAAGGTTATGAGGGTCGCGCCCTTTAGGGTATGTCATTTCCTTCTGGAAAGGGGTGGTATCATGGTATGGAGCCCAGATACTTACTCATATGGACACACTTTATTTATTATGTGTGATGTTGGTTACCGAGCGCTCGGATAAAGGTCCCAAAGGACCGGGGGATGACATATTCGTGAGTTACCTAGTTACAGGGGTAACCCGGCCTTGTTTGGCAGAGAGCGGTTTGTCTCTCGGGACGTCCAGCCAGAGGCGATCCCATTCGGCAGTAGGAAAGGAAGTTCTTTAGCCTGACCATTTGTTGGAAATCCATTTCCCACTACGGAACTTGTACGGTTTTAGTTGTAGAACCTGCCATTTACTTATGGTGGTCACCACTGTTTAGATGGTAGCTATAGTAGGCATATGATACTGGTCGTATGCTGGCTAAGATTAATATTATACTTTCGAAATGTTTTCTACACTAGACATTAATAATAATAATCCAATGATTGGCGTAGTAAGCATCTTTGACTATCATAAGAAGAAATCTCCTCCAATTCTGCGTTTGCATTGTGTGTGTGGCGGGAGGTCTTATGGTAGTTTCATTTTCCAAAAGCATTGCGAATCTGTTTTATTTTCTTTGTGAAAATAACTGTTTTACGATCTCACACCAGTCACCATGACTGACTCGGAGTTTATTGTTCCCTTCTAAACTCTGGATGCCCATAATTTTCCACACGGGCAGCCTAGAGTTATTTTTATCAGGATATTCTGGATATTATGGAGCTTTGGGGATAAGCTGGATGGCGAGACGTACTTCCGTACTTGTTATTTATTTCCGCTGTGTATTCTGTATGAGGACAGGTTTATATAACTGTCCATTGTTGTATTGAGTTGTATATTGACTCTGATTGATGTATGTATAAACTGATATAGTCTTCTGTTTAAAGATATTGATTTATCTATTATATATTATTCCGTTGCGAAATGTGAGATTCTGATATTGTTTCTGTTTTTCTGTTCTTTCTTTTTCTTCTGTCTTCTTCTACCTCTTCTTTTAACCCTAATGGTTCGGTTTTCCGGCATTCGATTGCGCGGCATTTGATACAGTGGACGTATTAATGTCGACTTTTGAGCGTCGAAAAGTCGTGATCGTTACAGTTGATCTCATAGAGCTCGGCTAGCTCTACATTTTTCTAGTTGGAGTCGAGACGTGAAAGTATAAGGATTAGGACAAATCGAGGGGAGAAGATTTGTTGTTTCTGGCCGTTCGAAATTATAGTGGCGGCTAGCCCTAGGGGATTAGGGTTTTGGCAATTTAGAGAATAGTTGGGTCCTTTTATAGCAAATAAAAAACACTATTCACCCGAAATAATTCCGAACAACAATCGAAGCGTGCCGCTAGGCGTTTATAATGTTTTACGACTATTCCGAACATAATGGAATATATATCGGAGCCAATTCCATCATATTTGGAAGATAGGTCTTCGAATCGAATTATTTTAATTAGAAATTTACTTAAATAAATTTCTACGCGTTTCAGCTTCCCACGATCAAACCGTAAGTCCGATCGACATGAAATTTGAAATCCTACAATAATATAACATTACGGATCTAATGAAACTGGTTTCGTCGAAATCCAAGATAGTGTCAAAAATGACTATTTTTACACGTTAATTAAATCGATAAATTTCCAATTTCCATAAATTTACTTTTAAATCAATTTTAAAAGTTTGCCAACATCATTCTAATTCAAATAGAATTTAGTTCAACTTTATAAATCATTTTCATTCATATTAAATTCAAAATCAAATTATTTCTATAATTTCAAATATTAAATTAACAATTTAATTATCCAAATAAATTATTATATTTGAAATATAAGTTATTCAACTTATAAAATTAACTTGTGAATATTTAAAATCGGTTAAATATCCGAATTTTGAATAACTGAAATTCTGTGTCGTTACATTCTTCCCTACTTAAAAGAATTTCGTCCTCGAAATTACCAAGTAAGAAAAAGCCACAAAATCCATTAATTTTTCAAAAACAAATTGTTCAAATTAGATTACCAACATTATTTAAACCTTTTAGCTTTTTCCGAAATCCAATAGTTAAACTTCTTATAAAAACTTTTCTAAGTTTTCAAATCCATACTTTTTTTACTAATACCATTTCATAAATCAACTAACATCATTTCAAATTATAACTTGAATCAAAATTTTAGTTATCAAAAAAATTTCCAAAATTCTCAAAAAATTTCTAACGCCTTAAATTTTCAAAAAAATTCGCCATAGCCTCCTTTGCGCGGTTCGATCCAAAATAAATCACAATATATATAATATCACAAATATACATCGCATCTTCGAGGATGAGGCATCCCGTAGGAAAAAATATAAAAGTACGATATGCAATCCGAGATATGTACCTTATATATATTAGCGAGCATATACGGCTAATATAGAGCGAAAGCGAGCTCCAAATGCGAAGCATACGCCATCCGCACCTACTAAACACTCAACTACAAATAAGTACATGTATATATGGAAAGTAATATCAATATACAACATATACCAATACAACAACTATATATGCCAATATAACAAATGCAATCAAAAGCAACAAATTCAATCATCAAACAACTATCATCCCACTAATATCCAACAAACCAATATCTATCCAATAAATCCATAACCAAATCAATATACCTTCATCTCTCATTAATATTCATTGAATTGGTTTTCAATATAATCACATTTGATTCATTCACATTGGATTTTACTAACATTCATTTATTCATATTCAATTTGTTTACATTCGCTAATTTCTATTCAAGTCATTTCACTTCCAAATCAAATTCAATTCTATTTTGATTCACTTACTTCTAATTTGAATTCAATTATTTAGCTTTCCAATTTTATTAATTCAATTTCATATGAATTTCTATATAACCAACTAACATATATCTAACAACCAATGTATAACCAACATAACCAAATTTATTTAATTTACACTCAAACATTCATATTTACTTCGTTTACATTCAATTTGGTTTAACACATTTAATTCTGATTGGTTGATATTCAATTTAGATTGAATTCTAGTATTCACTATATTCACATTTTTATACAACACTTCCAATATTATTATTATTAATTCACAACTTCTTAACTTGAGTTTTATTTAATTCTTAACAACATTTCTAATCCATGTTTATTCACTAATTCACTTTTACAATTAAAGTTGAATTTCATTATATAACTCAAATTCATGTTCATTTAATTACTTCATTTCATTAATTCACTTTATTAATTCATTTTGATATCAAAATCAATTTCATTCAACATTACTTAAGTTATGTTTCATTTCATTCTCACTACATTTACTTTCACTATACAACTTAAGTTCAATTCTAATTTTAATTCAAATTCTATTTTATTTAACTCATTTCATTAGCTCCTTTCTTTTTTTCTTTACTTGAGTTAAATTTCATTTCCAAAGATCATTTCCTTTTAACTTAACTTAGATTTCATTTCTAAATTCATTTTATTTAACTTTTACTTAAGTCAAATTTCATATCGCTTGTTCAAATTTAGATTTTGTTTTGCTTAACAAAATTGTTTAACCATTTTAATATTTGGTTTGACTTACATTTTCTCACTTTATAAGTTATACAACTTATTTATTATTTATAATTCCATGAACATTTACTTAAGTTTATCCACATTCTATATTTACAATTCAGAGTGATACAATCATTTTATAACTTATCTATTCCAGTTCAAATCCAATTAAATTTATTTAACCTTCCTTTAGTTAAATTTCAAATCATATATTTTATTTTACTAACTCAAATTTATTTAACTTTACTAAAGTTTTTATAATTTTACATTATAAGTCTAAATTCATTTCCCTTACATTTATTAATTTCAACTTCGATTTTAAATTCAAATTTGTTGATCACAATAAAACTTCAATTTTCAATTTACTAATGGTAATCCATCACACAGAAACTCGAAAATGATACTGATGATGCTGTAGTCATCACCCTTATTATTTTCTAGCAACAATAGTGAATTCGGTGCTATATATTCTTTTGAAAATCCCTTTTTATATTTATAAATCACATTTATAAAATCTTACTTATATAATTTCACTATTTTACTTCACTTTTATAAGATTCATTCCAAATTTACTTATCTTACTTAGATTTATAACAATATAATCTCTTTAAACTTTAAAAAACAACTGTCAAAATCAATGGGATTCAAATTCTCAAATTCTTAATTTAAATCCATTTTTATTTACAACTCATATTTATAAATATACTCCTGTTGTTTCATTTCTTATATATAAGATTATTTCACAATTGTAAATCATATTAATTATAATTCCATACTTTATAATTCATTTGCTTATATAATTTATTCTTTTACAATTGTTATTTTTATTTAGATTATTCAACTAGTTTTTTATTAACTTATATATATTTACATTTTCAAATAACCAAACAATCCATTTATACACACTATAATAATTCTTGAAAAATTATTCCTTTATATATAAAATATAATCGAGGTAAAATTATTTCATTTACCCAATTTAAAAATAATACTATGTCGACTTGCCTCGTTTAAGTGTTTAGAAATCCCTATCGATAACATGGCATCCCACAAACCGACCAGAATTCATAAACAACTCAACGGATAAGTAAACACAATATAAAATATTTTTATATCACTAACAAATACGCGCTTATATATATAATACACTCAGACTCAATCTAGGGTACTACTGACCCTATCTATACTGAGTACACATCAAAGCTGAGGAATATACTAAACCTAAGCTCTAATACCACGTGTGATGACCCGCAAATCCGTACCCTTTGAATCGACAATAAACCACACATGTTCGACCTAAAAAGCACAGACTGACAGAAAGTCATGAGAAAGAAAAGAAGAGAGAAGAAGAGAAGAGAAGAAAGAGAGGAGAGAGAACCAAACAGAACAATACAGAATCTCACATCGCAGCGGAATTACATATAATATCATATCAATGATCTTTACAAAATAAAAGCTGTAATATCGTATACATCAATCAGAGTTCAACAATCAATCACTAATCATCAGCCTGGACAGTTATAATAACATGTCCTTACAATTTCCGATAATTTAAATAACAAAGCAGCGGAAAATAAACATATACGGGAATACGATCTGAAGACTTCCAGCTCTCCTGCTGAAGCTTCAAAGCACCAACTCTAAACCTGAAAATATACTCGGTCTGACCCGAGCATTGAAAGGGAAGAACGCCCGGATCAGTCTGGTAAACCAGCGTGAGAAACACACTCAACTGAATTTATTAAATTACCAAAACTTTTCTTTTCAAAACAGAAGTATCTCGTAAGACATGCCCACACATAAACACGGACATGTTTTTACCTTACGATAACAAAACCTTTCATATCAAATTCTCTTATATTATAATAATGTCTATTGCACAAATAATATTAATCATAGTCGAAATTGTTACATTGATTAAATTCCAGCATATAGCCCAAAGTGGGTAATACAATCAAAATGGCAGGCATGTAGTGGAGTTTGGATTTCCATACAAATGACCAGGTGAAGGGACTACCTTTCGGCAGTACATCTCTAGAGGAATGTACCAAGGACCATCACAAAGGATCCTCTACCAACACAAGACCGACCTACCTTTATAACTAAGTAGTACCGAATATATCATCTCGCGGTCGTTACCGACCTTTCCAAAGGCCCTCTAGCATACAAACCACATTAATTTACATCCCGAACATCATAGCGGGAAGAAATATATCTAGAAGAGGATGATCATATCCTAGTTGGGAATGACCCACTTAGCCTTGCCGCATCTAACCCTGTTTCGTTTTCGATTGATGAGGCCTGAGGTAACGATTACCTTTCACATATCACATATCACACCACTTTGAATGCCACATTGCCATTTCCGTTGAGTACTAATTGCCTTCCACAAAAATACAACCCTTGAGCTCGTATGTCTCAAGGAGGGTGTTAAGCTAAGAGAAGTTGCCTTCTCCACCACCACTGATGTACGTTTGTAAAAACCAATGTACGTAATCTTAGAAATGCAATGTCAGGCACTCGTCCATACAAGTTGTCCAGGAACAGGACAAACCGAAGGTACTTTCCTACCACATCCTGTCGGGAAATCCCTAGGATTAGTAGCGACAGACCTTGCAATGGATATTTCATAACGAAGAGACTACTGCTACTGGATGTACACTGGGATTTTAACCCCAAACGATCAACAAGCATTCCTTCACTATGAAAATCCTAAATATCAATATCATCAATAACCAGCACAATCGAACGCATATACGTTGGTCCGAAGTGGTTTTCAAATAAATCCGATCCCGGTCTCTTCGCACCAACAACGCAAAAGCGTTTCTCAACCTCACACAGAAACTAAGTCTCATAGACTTATCGCATCTCCAACTTTCAACTTGCTATCCTTCGGCCAAGAAGGAAGCTCGATAGATTGGAGTAATACTCCGCACTACACGAATCAACATTCTCAAACAAACGATAATCAAGCCCACACAGTCAGTCATGTACTAAGCGTATGACTAATTAGTTTCTACATCAAGTTGAGAAACTAAAATGGCCAAATTTATAAACTTAGAACTAAAGCAGCCACTAGGCCTGATTTATTAAATCATTCATTAATTAAATAACTTTTCCAAATCTAATACTTCCAATTATCTTTAAAAGGTTATATTCTCAAAACCATTTCAATATTACAATATTTGGAAAACATTTCCATATACTTATTTTAATAATAAGTGAGTTCACATTTTACCTTATTTTCAAACCATTCAAACTCCATTTTAAAATATCACTTCCCAAAACATTTATTTTAATAAAAGGATTATTCACTGTCCAAAATCGTGAATATAATTCTCTTACCAAATTCATTACTTCTACACATTTAATTTAAAGGATTATTCACTGTCCAAAATCGTGAATAAATTCCTTTAATAAACTTTCTTATTTAACTTATCAAATTAAATTGATTTCACATTTATAAAACAATGTTTGTTGGGTGTATCTCGACCGGTGTAACATCATCACCGAACCAAACCCCCGAGGCCATGTCTCACCAACTCTACGCCGAACCAATACTGCCGAATCAAGGACCATCTCCTCCTACCACTGGACCAAAGTACTACTGGACCAAACCTCTTCCATGCTTGCCGAATCAACACTACTTCCCTACTATCCAACCACCTACCACCAGACCAAAGTACTACCAGACCAAACCTCTTCCATGCTTGCCGAATCAACACTACTTCCCTACTATCCAACCACCTACCACCGGACCAAAGTACTACTGGACCAAACCTCTTCCATGCTTGCCGAATCAACACTACTTCCCTACTATCCAACCACCTACCACTGGACCAAAGTACTACCGGATCAAAGCTCTTCCATGCTTGCCAAATCAACACTACTTCCCTACTATCCAACCACCTACCACCGGACCAAAGTACTACCGGACCAAGACCTCGTCTCCAACCATCTACTACCGAACCAAGGCATTGCCGAACCAAAGTTGCCAGGCCAGATTGCATCAGCCCAGACCCGCCAGCAGCTATACCCATTCAAGACCCCTACCCCCAGCCTCACTCTATAAATAGAGGGGCAGGGGTACAACAATGGAGGACAATTTTGAGAGCTCAAGCACGGAGAGAACTTTCAAACAACTTTCTTTTACTTGTATCAAAGCTTTGTACTTGTAATCTAAACAAGAGAAGAGAAATAACATATGAAGTGGATGTAGGCACATCCTGGCTGAACCACTATAAATCTGCGTGTCTTTTTACAGTTTAGCCCCTGCTTTTTATATATTCGCATAAATCACCCAAATCGCTAAGAACCACATAAGATCTACTAAATCATACGACTTTGAGGTGTTTTTCCATTTTTTGTGCAAACATTTTTGGTGCTTTCACTGAGAACTAGAAGCTCGAAGCTTCAGCTTCATCCACCTAACATTTTTCCTAACAGCATCATTCGCCACTTGGAAAACATGCCTCCCAAACAGAGAAAAGATGTTAACAAAGGAAAAAATATCGCATCCAGCAGTCTTCCAGATCCAACTACCACGAATCAAGTAAATCGTCCTCCTCAAGTAGCAGTAACAAATGAAGGACAGGCTAATCCGACCACTCCTGCCACAGAACAGCCCGCAGCAATTACTAGGGCAGATTTGGACAGGGTTGTGGTTGAAGTAACTAACCGCTTCACGTCCCAGCAGGAAGCCTTGGTGGTGGACCATCTCATGTCACGCTTAAGGGATGCCGAAGAGTCCAATCGCAACACTGAATCATGGGGCGAGTCCCAGTCTGGAGGATCTCAGAGACAACAAAGATCTTCCTTCTTCGAAGGAGCTAACGGCAGAAGTAGCCATGGTAGGAGCCGAGATCGAGCACAGCCCGAAGTTAGGCCTGAGGAAACATTTGGTACCGAACCCAACGGGGGAGGTACCGGCGGTACCGGGCGAAGGTCAACTGTAGCTGAGCCTGTCATACTGCCTAACCACGGAAACGCCAGTGAACGGGGGCGAGCTAGAGTCCAGCCCGAAGTTGGACCCGAGGAAGTGCTTAGATCAGAACCCAGCAGAGGAAGATCAAGGTAAGGGCCAACTGTAGCTGACCCTAGCATGCTCCCAGAAGATCAAAGGCAGCCATTAGAAAATATGAGGAATGATAGACGATACCATCCCTACAGGTCATCTGGACGGAATCAATCCCACAGAACAGAACCGAACTCATTTCTATCTGCTCCAAATTCTGATGAAAGGATGGCACGCTTATTCAGAGAGTGCATCCAACGGGAGCAAAGAGATCGAGGGATAGGCGCTAGGGTAGCCAGCCCTTTCGCCCGCAATATCGAAATTGCTATCACTCCCCGAGAATGGAAGATGCCAACAATGGAACCTTACAAAGGAACCTCCGACCCCGTTGTACACTTACAGAGGTACACACAACATATGCTCATGAGTGGAGCGACAGAGGGAGTACTGTGCAAATGCTTTCCGCTCTTCTTAGCAGATCTCGCTACCTCCTGGTTCTGTCATCTACCCCAGGGATCGATCAGCTCGTGGGAAATGTTGAAAGAAAAGTTTATCAGTCAGTTCCGCATCCATGTGGAACAACCTAAGGACGCTTATTCCTTATCCAGTGTCAAACAAAAACCTGGAGAGAAACTGCAACAATACCTAACCCGATTCAATGTCGCAGCAGCCGCGATCCAAGATGCCGATGAGAAGCTTATCCTAATGGCCCTCTGTAGTGGTGTGCATCTAGACACTAAATTTGCTAGAAGGTTGATGAAAGAAAAACCAGCTACTTTACCCGATTTCTTCCATGAAGCCGGAAAATATATGAGGCTTGAGGATGCTGCCGTTGAGGGGCAGTCAGGATAGCAAAATAAGGCAACTCACAGCAACGCCCCTGCTGTAGCAAGGGACGTTCGAAGAAATGATTCCAGAAACAATGCTGGGGGCAAGAAGGGAGAAAAGCGCCTATATCGGCCTGGACCGAGATTCGACACTTACACTCCTTTGAACGAGATCGTCGAAAATATCTTCCTTGCCACCCAAGGCGAAGTTAGATACAAACTCCCACTATACAAGAAGGAATCAGATAACGCGCAGAAGTCTGGAAAGTTCTGCAGCTTCCACGAATCTCACGGGCATGATACCAATGAATGCCATCATCTCCGGGATCTGATTGAGGAACACATCAGAAGGAAGAAACTGGAATGCTATGTAAAAAGTTAGGACAGGACTCCAGCTCCTGCCAATGAAAACCCAAGGCTACCCTCACCGAAGACCGGTAGAGGAAACCGCAACGCTAGCGGCTCTAGTCAAGAGAAGATAGTGGTCCATACCATCTCAGGAGGACCGCACATCGCATACAAGAGTTGGAAAGAGATGGAAAGATATGGAAAGTCGCTTAGAGACAGTAAAGACTGTATCAATTCGGTTATAGAAGAACGCCACCCGAAACGGAAAGAAAGTGATGACATCACATTCGGTAAGCGTGACCTAGAAGGAAGGCAGTACCCTCACATGGATCCCATGGTTATCTCTGCCCGGCTCGGTCCCGCTGAAGTTTACCGAATCTTAGTAGACACTGGAAGCTCAGTGAACATCCTGTTCAAACATGCATTCGACAAAATGAAATTATCAATGAAGGATGTATCTCCCTGCGATAAACCACTACACGGTTTCACTGGAGATGCGAAGATGCCCCTCGGGCAACTAGACCTCTTTGTTGAGATTGGAAGCCATCCCCGCTCCGTTGTACGAAAACAGACGTTTGTGCTAATAGAAAACCATTCGGCCTATAACGCTTTCTTAGGAAGGCCAGCCTTGTCTGACTTCCAAATTGTCCTAGCCCCATGGTGCCTAAAAATGAAATTTCCAACGGACAATGGAGTAGGAGAAGTAGAAGGAGACCAGGACGTTGCTCGAGACTGCTATGTGACTGAACTTCGCAACAACCACAGGAAGGATAAAGGGAAGGGTGTAGAGGTTGCCCTCTGCACGAAAAGTCTAGAAGCATAGAAACTAAAGAAAGCCCCTCCTCTTCGATATACCAACGACCCTTTCAATGAATTAGACCCTAGGGACAAAGGGGAGGAGGCCACCACCGAGCCTGCAGAGGCTATGGAGTTTGTATCTGTAGACAAGCACGACTCAAGTTGACTATTGAAAATTGGGTCCCAACTAAAAGCGGAGTTGAAGGAACAACTCATCGATTTTCTCCGCCACAACTTGGATGTATTCGCATGGTCACACGCTGACATGACCGGAATCTCCCCCGACATAGCATGCCACGTATTAAACATTGATCCTACCAAGGCGCCCGTAAAACAAAAAAAGAGAAGTATGGGTGTAGAGCGGTCAGCAGCCCTCGATGAAGAAGTAAAGAATCTGCTCGCCAATGACTTCATACGAGAAGCCATCTACCCGGAATGGATCGCTAACCCAGTACTGGTAAAGAAGGCTAATGGGAAGTGGCGAACATGCATTGACTTTTCCAACCTAAATGACGCCTGCCCAAAGGATTGCTTCCCACTTCCCCGAATCGACCAGCTTGTAGACAGCACAGTCGGGCACGAGCTCTTATCTTTTATGGATGCATACCCAGGGTATAACCAAATTCCTATGCATGCTCCCAACCAAGACCACACTAGTTTCATCACCGACCGGGGTTTATACTGCTATAAGGTAATACCCTTCGGACTTAAAAATGCAGGAGCCACCTACCAGCGCCACGTCAACAAGATGTTTGCGGGGCTAATAGGGCAAACTATGGAAGTATACGTGGATGACATGCTGGTAAAGTCAAGGAAAGCCGACGATCACGTAAGCCACCTAGGCGAGATGTTTCAAGTACTTCGACAGTATGGAATGAGGTTGAATCCTCTAAAATGCTCCTTCGGAGTGTCATTAGGAAAGTTCTTAGGATTCATCGTCCATGCCAAAGGGATTGAAGCAAACCCTGAACAAGTCCGAGTGCTAAGGGATATCAAGATACCTTCCACTCGGAAGGAAATGCAAAGCCTGAATGGAAAAGTGGCCGCCCTAAGCCGATTCATCTCCAAAGCAACGGACAAGTGTGTCCCCTTTTTCGAAGCTCTAAAGAAAGACAAAGGAAAGTTCGAATGGACCGACGAATGCCTGACCGCTTTCCTTAACTTAATCGAACACCTCCAGAAACCACCGGTACTCTCGACTCCAAGCGAAGGCGAAGAATTATACATGTACCTTGCTGTGTCATCTCACGCCCTAAGCGCTGCCTTGGTAAGGGAAGACAACCGCACGCAGCGGCCAGTTTACTTCGTCAGTAAGAGGTTTACGGGGGCAGAAGTCAGATATCCTAAACTTGAGAAGCTAGCATACTGTTTACTAATCACATCCCGGAAACTGCGTCACTACTTCCAGTCCCATTCAATCAAAGTTCTGACCGATCAGCCACTGAGGCAGGTACTCCACCGTCCCGACACTTCTGGGCGTCTACTTAAATGGTGCATCGAACTAAGTCAGTATGATATCACCTATCACCCTCGCACCGCCATCAAGGGACAAGCCATGGATGATTTCATTGCAGAATTCACTACCAACGAAGATAAGGAGCAATTGGAAATAGCAGAAGACATCAAGTGGAATCTCTTTGTGGATGGTGCATCGAACGAACAAGGCTCGGGGGCAGGTGTGGTAATAATCACTCCCAGGGGAAACAAACTACACTATGCTATAAGGTTGGAGTTCGCTGCCACCAACAACGATGCAGAATATGAAGCAGTGATAGCCGAACTAGAACTTGCCGTAGAAATCGGAGCCAATTCTTTGTGTCTTCACAGCGATTCTCAACTTGTTGTTAATCAAATACTAGGAGAATTCCAAGCTCGAGAAGAACGACTCATAGCATATTTAAAGAAGACCAAGTTACTTCTCAGCCGATTGGACCACTACTTAGTCAAACACATTCCTCGGGAAGAGAACCAAGAGGCCGACGAATTGGCAAAGCAAGCAAGTGTGAGAGACAGCGCCATCTTCGGGGCAGTAACCATCTCAAAGCAACTGACCCCAAGTTTTGAGCAAGTGAATCTGATAGCTACAACCAAAGAGGCAAATTGGATGACTCCCATCCGAGACTACTTACAAAACGGCACACTACCCAACGGGCGTAACGAAGTCAAGAAAATCTTGAGAAAAGCTTCCCGCTACACAATACAAGAAGACATCCTCTATCGATGCGGATTCTCTAACCCGTTATTAAGGTGTGTCGCTGGGAGGGAAGCCAGGGAAATCTTATCCAACATTCATCAAGGAAGCTGCGGAGATCACACCGGAGGACAAACATTAGCAAAAAAGACACTCCGATATGGATACTTCTGGCCCACCTTAAGCAAGGACGCCTTGGATTTCGTCAAAAAATGTGACAGATGCCAGAAGTTTGCTAAGATTCCGCGGCTGCCAACGACTGAGATTACTCAAATGACTAGCCCTTGGCCCTTTGCAGTATGGGGAATTGACTTAATCGGCGAACTACCAATGGGCCGAGGCGGGGCCAAATACGCTATAGTGGCAGTCGACTACTTCACCAAATGGGTGGAAGCGGAACCTCTGAATAAAGTATCTTCAGCAAAAGTTATTAACTTCTTGATCAAAAATGTTCTGTGCAGGTACGGAGTCCCACTCAAAATCATATCAGACAATGGACTTCAGTTTGACAGCGAGGAATTCGCCAACTGGTGCCAAGAGCACGGAATTCACAAAAGCTTCTCATCCGTAGCGTATCCCCAGGCAAACGGACAAGTCGAAGCCGTTAACAGAATTCTAAAAACTCTAATAAAAAAGAAGCTCGAAAAGTCAAAGGGCGCTTGGGTGGATGAACTTCCTACGGCACTATGGGCCTATGCACATCTTTCAGAACATCAACGGGGCACACTCCTTTCTCTTTGGCATACAGATCGGAGGCTATGCTCCTAGTTGAAACCATTGTGCCTTCCCACCGTATGATCCACTATAACCCAGAAGAGAATGAAGAACTCCTTCACATGTCTTTGGATCTAGTTGAGGAGAGAAGAAATGATGCAGTCCTTAAAGCAGCAGCCTACAAACAAAAAGTGGCGGCACAATACAACTCCAAAGTCAAGCATCGTACCTTACAAGAAGGGGATCTTGTCCTCAAGCGAATCTTCCCTCGCCCCGGAGCGCTAGACCCAATCTGGGATGGACCATATGTAATTCATAAAGATCTCCACAACGGAGCCTATATTTTGTCAACAGTGGACGGAGAGGTGTTCCAGAGGGCATGGAACATCCAACACCTCCGTCGATACTTTTCTTAACTTGTATTGCCCATATGAAGTGAATTAACAAAGAGAATCAGTGGACGTAGGCATTTTCATGCCGAACCACTTTAAAAAACCTTGTCACTTTTTTAACTTGTTCCTTTATATCTTGGCTGCTTGTTAATTTTATCCTTTTCTGTTGAACAAAATCCTATGCATACAGCATTTCAATTCAAAGCACTCCACAGCGCAACTTCGCCTGGACAAGAACTGACAGGTACTATGCGAATCTATGCCCTCGCCAATGAGACACTTTTGCTCCAGCACCCCTCTGCTGCGGGTTAACTCATTGATCGCGACGGCCCTTAAAGCCAACTGTAATGAACCGATTATAAGCCACCGAGAAGGCCGACTATAGCCAAGGCAGCTCATTACGGCGTTCGGCTCGCCGGCAACCGTGAACCGACTATAAGCCCCAACATAAGGTGTGGCCAGCAAGGGGCAGTTCACGGTTGACGATCGGCACCCACGCTAGCCGGCCACGGTAAATCGAATAATACCCACGATTACGGGCCATAATGGCTCGGGTAGTTACTGTGCGCGATCTCGGCTCCGATGTGCCTTAAGTATGGCTGAGGTAAAAAAGAATTAACTCCCCGCGGAGGCGTAAGATGGGTGACAAATGTCTCCAAGACCCACAGCTAGGGAAAGTTACTGCAAAACCCGTTTGCCACGAACTTAAGCACATCGACGGCCTTCCGTGATTGGAAGTTTTTACTATTTCCTATATTTTCATTCTATTTTTAAAACTTTCCTCTTATCCTCTATAACGATCCCTAAAGCACAGGTCACAGAATAGGAGGCATTCGCAAATGAGACCGGATGGCCGGGCACTCGACCACATTTTCATACTCAGTCACGCTAAAGCCGCCGTCTACAACTAAAGCAGGAGGGACGGTATTTTATTTTTGTGTGCCTAAAAGCATAGCTATAGTTTATTCGCACATCACATTAGTATTACAAGATATGAAATTATACTTTAAGCTGGAACTTAGCATCAAATACCACTGAATCACAAGTACACGCATAGCTATATTTCTTATTCAGCATGTTAAGACTACAAAAAACATCCATATATAACGAAATTATCATAAGTTAAGAGTTACATGCCGAAAATCAAATCTCTTATTACAAGTAGCACCATTATAACTTGAAAGCCATGTTACTGTTTCAAAACCAACATGTGTAACAGTATCGAGTCAACCAAAAGAAACATCCAGGTCGAATCAGGGAGCTGGCTGCGTTGGATCTTTACCCTTGTCTTGTTGGTGTTGACCGCCTGATCAGGCAAGAAGAGAAATCATTAGTGATAAGCAACAGAGTTAACGAAAGAAGAACTAATGAAGAAGAGGTTACCAGCAACGTCCCCTTGATCGTCTTGGTCGTCATCCCCTACTTCCACACCTGCCTCTTCAACCGCAAACAACCGCATCCCCTCCTTCACCGCTATCTTCTCCTCCTTGGTGAACTGATCGGTAACCGCATCCATCCTAAAGGCCGCTCCACCCTCCTTATCCGCCTCAGCCTTGGCCTCCTCTAAAGCCCTGAGGTAAATCCTAGCCATAACCCGGGGGTAGTCGTCCATCCAAGATAAGTTGCCCTGTTTCCAAATGCGAACGTACATATCCTGCAGCATATCATCCATCATCCCCTCATTTTCCTCAAACTCCCGCATACGATCCTCAGAAACCGATAGCCTTGCAATGGCAGCATCCCTTTCCAGTCGGTATCGCGAGCAGTCAGCCTGAAGGGACCTCCTCATCGCCTCCATCTCCTCCTTTAGCCTGACCTGAGCAAGCTCTGCGGCTTCAAGCTTCCCCGACAGCTCCTCTACCTGCTCAAGATCCGCCCTCCGAACCTCGTCCACTGTCGAGATGGCCATATTTATCTGCTCCTTGCAGGCAGCCTCCATCTTCCGCAATTCCGCCTTACTAGCCTCCTCCATAGTCTTCCTCAACCGCCCGGAGGCAGCCTCATGCTGAGAAATCTGAATGGCCTGATCAGCAAGCTGTTTGGCCTGGTCCGAAACCATCAATCGTAGTCGGATGTTGGCACTCCCAATCTCCTCTCCAGCCTTAACTAGCCGGGCATGATGCCCCATCAGCTTTCTAGTCTCCTCCGCCACCCGATCAATATTAGCCTTGGCCTCGTCCCCCATGGTAACTATCCGAGTGGTAAGTAAATCGAGATCTAAGGACTTAGCCTCATCAAGCACCCGTACCATGGGATTGCGGGGAAGAAGGTGCTCACCGGTAACCTCGTCGAAGGTAATATCATGGGAACATGGATCCAGATCAGGATGACCCGCAAATGGATTACGAGCCAAGCCAGGACGATTAATCTGAGTAATGGTAGGATTTTCAGACGGGTGCGGAGAGAGTGCGAACTCAGTATCCTCCTCCGTGATATCGTGAAGAGGCTGAATTGGGGGCTGAGGACCAAGTGAAGGTTCGGATAAGGGATGACTACTCTTTCTCTTTTGAATACCCTCTTCAATAACCCCGAGAAGAGGACGGTAGCCGACTACATCCTCGGAATGGTGGGTCGAAGGATTCAGCTTGGCGGAAGCTTTGGAGAGCTTGTATTGTTCGAGCCTATGCCGAAGCTCTGAGGCCTTGGCCGTTTTACCTGCTCCTGATATGAAGAACAAGTGTCACAAGCTTACATTGATCCATGATTCAGGAAATGCGTTAAATTAAAAGTAAAAAAAAAGGGGAAACACATCTGTTATACAAACCCTAGGGAGGAGTAGGATACTGCAATAAGTCCTGGATTTCATTCCAGGACGGGAGCGGATCGTAAAATATTCCTAAATCCTTATCATGAATGGAGCCTGCAGAAGTCAAAAGTTCACCTTGAGTCGTCGGAGCCACCTTAGCTGGAATAGTCTGGGAAGACACGCTTTCACCGGTCTCGGCCTTGTCAACTTTCCTGGATTTCTCTACAGAAGCCGATTCTCCATCCAGCCCCTCGAAAGCTTGGCGGAATGCATCATCCGTCCACTCCTGAATCTCGCCTGCTTGCCCAGGAAGCAAGGCCCCGATGCCATCGCCACCATCACCACTTTCCCAGTCATCTCCACCCTCACCTCTCTCCTCCTCCACATCTTCCTCCCCCTGAGTAATTGGACAAGTGCTGGGGGAAGGACCATCCGACTTCTTAAGTTTCTTACCTCCGACAACGGAAAGGTTTCGTGAAAGGTTTCCTCTTACCACTCTCTACTGTGACACCTCCCTTAGCTTGAGCAGCCGCCCTCTCCTCCGCCGTTTCCCTCTGCTTGACTACTGACTGCTGTGGAAGGATCAAATTATACTCCAGAAGGGTCGCATTTCTGATCAGGTAAGCAGCTGATCTATCTCTCCTGGGGATAGCTTCTATCTCGGCCGCCATCTGAACCAGGCGATCAGTCTCCACAACCGCAAAGCCACCTGTCGCTAGCAAAAAATGAAAACGTATGAGAAGAAGCATCGCAACCAGAATAGAAGTTATAAATAAAGCGTCGACTTACATCCAGAAGTGAAACGCCGAATAGAAACAGAGTCGTCCCTGACGAAGAACCACTCCTTCTTGAACATGCTGTACTTAGAATACAGATCCAAGACCGGCTTAAAGGTTACAGCTGACTCCAAGCTGATGTATGGGGACCCCTTCTTATAGCCCCTCAGATTATATAAGTACCGGATCTCCCGGTTGGAAGGAGCACGCCCATACTTCCTCTGAAAGATGACGAAGAGGCTCACCAGTATAGTATAGGAATTGGGTTGAAGCTGGAATGGGGCCACCTTTAGATATGTAAGAAAGCTGACTACCCAAGCATTAAGAGATGGGATGGCACCGCACATGCAGTGGTATCTGCTGTAGGCAAAGTACCCTTCAGGAGGGTCGTATGGCATAACTTCTCTCCCTGGCAACAGTATGCGCGCTCTATCGATTCCGAAAGAACGGGAGATGACATCAAGCTGCTCCTCCTTGAGGGAGCTGGGAAAGCAATCGGGCGGGGAGTTCAGAAGCTCCTGAGGGCCGTACCCGTCCACCAGTGATCTCGGGGCAGTTCCATGACGTTCTGGTCCTGGCTGAGCAGGGGGCACTGCGGAAGATTCTCCTTCGCCCTGGGACTTCTTTTTATCCGATCGAGTTTCTGCTTTGCAAGACATTATCTGCAACATCGGAAAAACATGTTGTTAAAACAGAGGATATAAACAAGCAAGTACATGTAGTCCGGAATTTCGCTCGTGATATGAAAAATGAAAAAATCAAGTGTATAAAGTTCATTCGGCACCCAGAGTACAAGAATATGATTTCATTCGGTACTCGGAGTCCCCAGGTCCATTCGGTGAAAACTCATTCGGCAAAAAGGGAGAGGACCAATACCTGATTCGGTGAAAAGGAACACTTTGGTTCGGCAAAGCACTTTGGTTCGGTTGAACACGTTGGCGACACTCCTGATTCGGCAAGAAATCAATGCTCGGCTGTCTTGTTTGGTAAGAAGTATCGAAAGCCCTAGCCTCCTACTTATAGCCGAAGGCGAACAACCGGACCGACTGGTTCGGCATACAGGACTGGATAAGGATGACCAACCTCAAACAAAGCACGCCATGTGCATGCCCATACCCCGCTTTGGGGGGCAAGTGTTGGGTGTATCTCGACCGGTGTAACGTCATCACCGAAACAAACCCCCGAGGCCATGTCTCACCAACTCTACGCCGAACCAACACTGCCGAATCAAGGACCATCTCCTCCTACCACTGGACCAAAGTACTACCGGACCAAACCTCTTCCATGCTTGCCGAATCAACACTACTTCCCTACTATCCAACCACCTACCACCGGACCAAAGTACTACCGGACCAAACCTCTTCCATGCTTGCCGAATCAACACTACTTCCCTACTATCCAACCACCTACCACCGGACCAAAGTACTACCGGACCAAACCTCTTCCATGCTTGCCGAATCAACACTACTTCCCTACTATCCAACCACCTACCACCGGACCAAAGTACTACCGGACCAAACCTCTTCCATGCTTGCCGAATCAACACTACTTCCCTACTATCCAACCACCTACCACCGGACCAAAGTACTACCGGACCAAGACCTCGTCTCCAACCATCTACTACCGAACCAAGGCACTGCCGAACCAAAGTTGCCAGGCCAGATTGCATCAGCCCAGGCCCGCCAGCAGCTATACCCATTCAAGACCCCTACCCCCAGCCTCACTCTATAAATAGAGGGGCAGGGGTACAACAATGGAGGACAATTTTGAGAGCTCAAGCACGGAGAGAACTTTCAAACAACTTTCTTTTACTTGTATCAAAGCTTTGTACTTGTAATCTAAACAAGAGAAGAGAAATAACATATGAAGTGGATGTAGGCACATTCTGGCTGAACCACAATAAATCTGCGTGTCTTTTTACAGTTTAGCCCCTGCTTTTTATATATTCGCATAAATCACCCAAATCGCTAAGAACCACATAAGATCTACTAAATCATACGACTTTGAGGTGTTTGTCCATTTTTTGTGCAAACAATGTTTATAGATTCCATTTTTTTAAAACTTCCATATACAAAATTCCTTTACTAACAAATTTCATTTATATCTCATTTATATGCCAAAATCCAATTATAAGTTTATTTACTAATAAATCTCTTATTACAAATTCATTCCTTTTATAACTTCATAAATTTATAAATCTTATTTACTTATAAGATTCAATTATAACTTCATTTTAAACACCTACAAAACTCCTTTATAATTCCATTATTTTTATTTATAAAATATCAATTTTATAAATCTTATATATAAACCATTTATCATAAATCCAAAATTTTCAATTTTAACTTATTTTACAAAATAGTTAACTTCGTATTTCAAAAATCATATTTTGATATATTTCATGAAAATCATAATTTTTATAACCTAAAAATTATAACTTTTTATTTATTTAAAATAAATTCATTTTCTTAATAATTCAAAAATTAATAAAACATATATTTTCAAAATCACTTTGAAATCCTTTTAAATTTGAAATCATCATTTTAATATTTTTAAAATTCCAAAATATGGCCCAATGCTGCAACAACACTAAATAAGGTGATTCATATCAATCACGACATCCAAACACCATATATCACATGATAACAACATATATAACAATATTTGTAAATAAAATCAACAATTGTGAGGAATCCTGTTGGATCCTTTCAACCTGTCACCTGCAACAAATATACATATGAGAAAATATGTACAATGTCCGCTTTGAGGAAAACGCGTGTACAAAGGGTCATCCGCTCATACACGGGAACGTATAGGTTCTCATCCGCTAAAATATGCGGGAATATATCCAAATACCAATTAATACATATACTTATATATATATATATATATATATATATATATCACCCAAACGATCATCAATCATCATAAATAAATTTTATTCTCACTTATATAAAAATATAAGCGAGTCAAAAAGGGTGAGTTGTACTCACTTTGATTCCAGTTGTTGTTGCAGCGATTTATTCTGAATAAAATTAAAAGAGCGTTTAATTTTACCCAAAATTTTCACTAGCTCCAATCAACTCCAATCCAGCTCCATTGCACAGTGTTCATGAATACGAACCACAATGCAATTTGTTTCGTCCGATTTCCACCTTGTATGAACAAGTTATGAAATTTATAAGATTATACGATTTTAAAATATAATTTACACACTTTATTTTAAACCTGTCAATCCAGGCCGTTGCTTGCAGAAGATAAGATCTCGACCGTGCTTTTTTCTCTCCTTTCTTCCTCATTCTCACGCGCATATACAGGATCGAACCCATCACGAAATCGACCATCTCCTTGCCGCTCGTTCCTTCCTCGTCGTGAATATCATCGAACGCCGCCATTCGAAAGACCATGTTCCACTCTACCCACGCCAGTGTTGTCGAACCCCACCCCCCGGGGCCTCCCCTCGACCAGAAAACCCCACCACAGCGGCGCCAAACGGGTGCCAATTCCCCCCTCTGCGCATCATAAAATCAAATCACCACCGTTGATCTTGTAGAGCTCGACTAGCTCTACATTTTTCTAGTTGGAGTCGAGACGTGAAAGTTGATGGATTAGGAGAAATCGAGGGTAGAAGATTGGATGATTCTAGCCGTTTGAAATTATAGTGGCGGCTAGTCCTAGGGGATTAGGGTTTTGGCAATTTAGAGAATAGTTGGGTCCTTTTATAGCAAATTTCAAAACACTATTCACCCGAAATAATTCAGAACTCCAATCGAAGCATGCCACCAGGCGTTCATAATGTTTTACCCCTATTCCAAACACAATGGAATATATATCGGGAGCCAATTCCATCATATTTTGAAGATAGGTTTTCGAATCGAATTATTTTAATTAAAAATTTACTTAAATAAATTTCTACGCGTTTCAGCTTCCCACGATCAAACCGTAAGTTCGATCGACACGAAATTTGAAATCCTACAATAATATAACATTACGGATCCAATGAAATTAGTTTCATCGAAATCCGAGACAGTGCTAAAAATGTCTATTTTTACACGTTAATTAAATCGATAAGTTTCCAATTTCCATAAATTTACTTTTAAATCAATTTTAAAAGTTTACCAACATCATTCTAATTCAAATAGAATTTAATTCAACTTTATAAATCATTTTCATTCACATTAAATTCAAAATCAAATTATTTATGTAATTTCAAATATTAAATTTACAATTTAATTATCCAAATAAATTATTATATTTGAAATATAAGTTATTCAACTTATAAAATTAACTTGTGAATAGTTAAAATCAATTAAATATTCGAATTTTGAATGACTGAAATTCTGGATCGTTACAAACCAAGGGGTGAATTGTATCTTAGAGGATGTCTTATGAGCTTGTATTCTTGACTTTAGAGGCTCGTGAGTCAATCATTTGCATCTTATTGAGTTCACATATAACAATAGTTATCGGTCTTGCATTCATATGAAACCATTTGAAGCGTTATGTGGCCGACCATACAATGCTCCTCCAAGTTGATGGGAAACATGCGAGAAGCTAATATTTGGGCTAGATCTGATCGAAGAAACTTCAGAGAAGATCAAAATCGATAATGAATGAAAGCTGCTCAAGATAAATATAAAAGCTGCACTGATAAGAGATGGGGAGATTTGTAGTTCTCTGTTGGAGATATGTTGCTTGTCAAGATATCTTCGTTAAAGAATGTTGTTCGATTTGGTACTGAGGGGAAGCATGCAGCAAGATATATAGTCCTTTTTTGATACTGAGAGGATTATGACCATATCTTATAGGGTTAATTTACCTCAGAAGACGACGGGTATGCACAATATGTGTTCCATGTTTCTCATTTGTGGAAGTTTTTTCATCGCTCTGGCGTAGTAGCAACACCAGGTTAACTGGATGGTATTTGGATTTAACTAGAACCTGCGAGACCTCGTATGCCTATTTGTATTGTTGGATATGATACGAAGTAGATTAGGAGGAAGATGATGAAGTTGGTGAAGGTTCAATGGAGTGAAAGAGAGAGCCATTGCACTTGGGAGACCGAGAAGAGTGAGGACTTTTTATTTGGAGCACTTTACTTAGTAAGACTTTATGTTTATCCCATTTACTTTCACTTTTGATATCAGGTAGAATAGTTTACACCCTTGCATGATAAGGTAGGCATGTAGGCATAAGATATATTTACTTTCTTGAATGTTTGATGGGTGTTATGTTTGCTTATGGTTGTTAGGCATGTGGGGGTAGCTATATAGTTTGACCTTACCTTGTTCAATTAGATATCTGGGTCAAAATTCCTAAAAGGGTAATGTAACAACCCGTATTTTACGTATCAAAGGAACATAAAATATTATTTTAAAATTCAAATCGGGTTGTATGAAGTTATAACTTTTGGTAAGTTAAGTAGCGGCATTTACACCCATAGAAATTTTATTGGAAGGTTTTAATGTAAAATTTTATAAGATCTATAAGTTTTGATAGTAGTCGACTTAGGATTTGAAACCACTTAGAAATATAAGATATGATGGTTTCCCTTTCATAGAGTAGTTATAATTAATTTTTGGCATTACCATTTAGGAGATGTGTTTAGTTGAAGTTAGATAATTTATAGATAGATTAGCAGGTTATCAGACTATGCCTAGAATTAGGCCCATTAGTTGATTTCAAAATTTGTGTCTAACTAACCTAATCGGATAGCCCCTAGTCATTTCCACACTTTCCAAAAACTATTCTAACTTCCACTGATCATCTCCTTAGCCTAAAAGCAACCCAAATCCTTACTTTATTTAGCGAAATCATGCAATTAAGAAGGGATTAGCAAGAAGTTTATAAATCACTGTTTGGGTGCCTTGGAATCATGTTGGTTGCGTTTATCTTGGATCTACCTCGATTTTTGTGCATTTGAACCCTTTGTTGAGTGATTTATGTCTCTCACTATACTATGATGGTTAATATAGTATTAAACCATGTTTTTGAAATTATTTAAATTTAAAATCATGATTTTGATCAAATCTAATCTCACATATGTTTTGAAAATGAATTAAAATGACTTAAAATGGATTTAGATCTAAATGTTTCATATGTGTTCTTATGGATACAACATTCTATGTTTTAACTTGATTATGATGGTATGATGATTGTATTGTGCTGATTATGTAGATATGATGCATGTTTGGTAGTTTTAATGTGTTTCACTGCTTGGATTAGGATATGGTGTATCAATATGCATTTTGGAGACTCGGTAATTTTAAAGTGTTTGGAGTTGAATTGACGCAAATCAATTTCTCAAAGAGCTAATGCATTTGGAAAAGAGAGGCAATCAACTCAGGAAATGCAAAAATTTGGCTAGGTGTATCGTTCATCACCGAATGATCTTGATCGTTTGGCACCGACTGATCAAAGTTGGTTATTTTCAAGTGCGAATGATGGTGTAGGTTGGTGATGGCCTAAGGATGCTGCATGATCAATCAGATATGGAATGGAAGTGATGGATTTATGGCGAAAAGAATATGGGACGGCGGTATTGAAGTCATGGGTGTGTACTTCGGGGTTTTGAAGTGGAGACTTCAGCTTGGTAAGGAGGGACTTCGAGATGTAGCTTGGGAACTGCAACTTAAAGATAATGGTTCGGTGTCAAACCATATGGTTCGACCCCGATAGATGGTGCATTAGGGGGTTGAACTAGAGGACTTTAGAGTGGTAGGTTCGTAGTAGCATAGTGGACATATAGTATCGATCGCATGAAGTTCCAGTGAGTGGATGTGGAGTTATAGAGTTTGAACGATCAATGGGGTGTTTTGAGGTAGACTCGGGAACTTCTAGAGTTTACTTCACAATAGACATGTAGAAATGGAAGGATTTCTTTGGGATAAACATTGGGAAGTTCTAAGGACTTTGGTGCTACATTCCAAACTTCGACAAGATGACAACTTCATTTGAGTAAAACATTTCAAGTGAGAGGTGTGTAGTACTTAGTGATGATCAATGGAGGCACGGTTAAGGATGTGAAGTGATGGAGTAGAATGTAGTGTGTTCTTCTATCAAGTCTTGTGCTACAAGGATTGTTGATAACTCCGGATGTGATATGCGTTATGTGGGGGCAAGGGCATGTAAGGATGCTCACCTTTGTACCTTAGATCTTAGTGCTGGTCTGGCCTACCTAAGTGAGGGCAGTACCTTAGTGATGGTATGTGATCGAGCACCAAATCCAATTACAATATGGTTTGTCGCCGACTTTCGTGATGGTCATGCAAGTTATCATGTATCCGAAGGCATCATAGTGGTGATGCGAGACCTTAAGTATGGTCCTTATGATTGCCATGTGTGCTGTAGAGGTGTAAATCGATCTAACCAAACTGGTTAGATGTGTGTTCAGTTTTTGTCCTAAATGAAATCGGACCGGACACGGATTAGATGAGATTTATGCTCATATAAATTTTGTTGTCTTAATTCATGTCCTAAATAAAATCGAATGGACACGGACGTACATTTTTTAGCCACAAACTCGAACGGACATGGACAGACATTGCTATTTACACCACATTTTATATTTTTTAATAGAGTTTCTATCAATTATATTATTATTTTCAGTATGTACTGAAGTATAGCCATTTTCTAAATCTTTACTCAATCAACCAACCAAATAGTAGTCATAAATATTTTGAAGAACATAATGGATATTACTGAATTATAAAAAATTCAGAAAAATTCGAACGAACACAGATCGAATAATATTTTTTCTCGTACAAATTTTATAGTCCTAATTCATGTCCTAAACGAAAATCGAATGCATTCAGATGGACTGACACCCACATTGCACTTAGTGTTGTACACCCATATGATGATAGTAAAGCATATATTGTGTTATGTGCTAACTTGTTGGATATAGGGACATGGCAAGTATGACTTCTCATACCCAGTGTTCCACTTCTACTATGTTGGCTTTTACAGTACTTAAAATTATTGATCGTGCACACCAGACTGTTATTGACTTAAGGTTTTATGCTTTGCTTCTAATTAACTTGGATACTCTTAAATGAGTAGACTAAATAGTCGGTCTGATATTAGCGCATGGAGATGTTCAAAGGACAAGCAGGAGGCTGGCACTTTTCTAAACTTATACTTTAGAGGTAATCCCTCAAAACTCGATACATTAATGGGAGCAATCGACTTTGAAATTTATGACCCAGTTCTTTGCATCTAGAGACACCCAAACTGGGGTGAGTTTATTAACTGACATCCAATTAGGGAAAGGAGATTCCTTTAAGGATTTTTATAGAAAATTTATTGATATTAAAACTAAAATAAAAGGCATGCCCGAAGAGTCAATGTTAATAGCTATCACATTCGGGGTTATGGAAAAATACCCCATTTCGAAGTGATTTGATAAGACAAGTGTGCATATTGATAAACGAGTTCATTTACCATGCTTAGGGGAAATCCAAATTTAAGAATCAAAATGGGATATTGGAAAGAGCCAAGAATGGATAGACGACAGCCAGGAATTCATCCCAATAAAGAAACCAAGACTAGAGTTCCAAACTATGGAGAATCTCTCATTACCTTATTCATATTTCTCGATCTATGTACTAACCCAAGATAGGATACGGTATCCAACGGCAAAAAAGGTAGACTGACCAGAACCCAATCGAAGGGGCATATATTGTTCTCAACATGGACAAAATGGACATCATAAAGAATAATGCATATTCTTTAAGGCTTTTATCAATAGGCTCGTGAGAGCAGGAAAACTTGATGAGTTTTTAAAGAAGTGGGAGTGTGTAGGGGACCATGCCCTTGATTGAACCCAAAAATGTGCCACAATCATCACATGTATTTGGATCATTGCTTGCACCATTAAATTTTGTTACTATAAACTTAGGAGGCCCACACGTGGCCGGATCCAACAACAGTAGATGGAAAAGTCATATCAAAGTGGCCCAATGGGAGAAATAGTGTTTGAAATAGGTAGATCTGAGAAGATGAAGAAGCTTGAGCCAAGGATCATCATTGAGGATCTTGATAGGCAGCGTGTCTGCCACCCTCATAATAATCCCCTCGTGATTCCTACTCAGATTGGTCTCTCGAAAGTTTCCTAAATTATGATCAATACAGGAGCAGCTATAAACATTATTTTTAAGCGTGCATTCGATAAGATGGGCTCACCATAAAGCATACTTAAACTGAGCCAGACACCTACCTATGGTTTCAATGATGAAGGGGTCATTCCTCTTAGGGGATGCACTCTTATAGTAAAGTTGGCTCCAATTCAAGCTTTAGGAAATTCAAAATTATGTTTATTATAATGAATGTACCCACAGTGTATAATGCCTTCTTTAGAAGGCTGGCCCTGGATGCCATTGATGGATAAGTTTCAACCAATCATTCATTGCTGAAATTCACTACCCAGAATGGTGAGGGATGTGTAAGGGGAGACTAGTGGGTCTTAAGGAAACCATACCATGCGAGCTTGAACATGACCAATAAAGGAAAAAGTTTGGCGTATGAGAATGATACTGAACCAAAAAAATTCTAGTACTTTTAGAAATAAAGAAAGAACCAAAAGAAGAAAGTAACTCTGTTTGTAGACCCACATCGAAAAGCAGTCCTCGTTGAAAATAAAACTGAAAGATCTATAAATTATACTAACTTTGGAGTTATGAGAATAACTAAAAATTCATAAGAATTGCACCAATTTATGAAAGTACAACTATAGGAAAGATAGTTCGAATGTCATGCTACCAAAAGCAATTTGAAAAGATATAGCCGGGCCAAAGTAGTAAATCTTTTGGTCAAAAGAGAAAGAGTGCTTACATAATGCAAGAGATTTCAAAAGATGGAAACATTGAACTTGAGTTAGATATAAGAGTCAAAACTGAAAAGGCTACAGCCATCGAAACCCTTAAAAGAAATTTGCATTGATCCAAACTAAAACTAATTAGATTAGAACTTACTTTCACCTATCAATCTAAGAGAAACTGATAAAATTCCTTCAAAATATTTTTGATGTGTTTGCATGGTCACATGATGACATGGTGGGAGTAGACCATTTGGTCATATGCCATTGCTTAATCATTGATCCTAAGAATCCTCGGTAAGACAAAGTGAATTCCTCTTGATAAGGTTCGGTGTTCCATGTTACAGAAAGAAGTTGAAAAGTTGATAAGAAATAATTTCATAAGGGATGTTCAACACACGAAATGGATTTCCAATCCAGTATTGGCAAAGAATTCGAATGATAAATGGAGAACTTGTATAGAGTTCTCTAATTTAAATAAAGCTTGCCCAAAGTATTTATTTTCCTTTACCAAGAATAGATCAGTTAGTTAATGCCACTAGCGGGTATCAATTATTTTCATTTATGGATGCATATTCTGACTATAACCAAATCCTAGTGCTTAAAACCAGTAGAAGAACACACCAGCTTTGTTACCAATATCGGTTTAATTTCTTGTAAAGTAATGCCCTTCGGGCTCAAGAACGCCAAGGCAACTTACCAAAGACTGGTCAACCGAATGTTTACAATGAAAATAGGTTGAAACATAGAAGTGTATGTTGGTGATATGTCAGTTAAATCCAAACTATCTGAAATCCATGTTCAGACTTTGCCAAGATGTTTGAGGTCCTTCAGAAATACAACATGATATCGAACCTCCAAAAGAGTTCCTTCAAAATCCAGGCTAGGAAATTCTTAGGCTTCATGGTAAGCGGATGAGGGATAAAAGTCGATCTAGAACAAAAAAAAGCAATTACTAATACAAAAGCGCCAATAAATGGAAAGGAATTGCTGAGTTTGAATGGGAAGCTCGCAATAGCTAATATCTAATAGGTTCATAAACCAATCAACCAAAAAATGCATTCTGCTCTTCTATCTACTTAAGAAATATACTACTTTGAATGGATTATCAAATGGCAAGAAGTTTTTGAACATTTGCAGAAATACCTATGTAAGCCTCCAATTCTATCAAATCCAATAGATGGAGAAAACCTTTTCATTTACTTAGCTACCTCTGAACAAGCAATAAGCTCAGTATTGGTATGAGAGGATGATGGGGTTCAATGTCTCATTATTTGAAGTGACCCACTTCTTTCTGATTGTTATTTTTCAGTGATTTACTGTTGAGATTTTTTTTTTACCAAGTGATCACTTCTTTAATTTCATTTTCCCCAAGATCCAAATTCTTACCAATATAAAAATATTAGTATATAAGTCAATTCAAGTCATTTATATATATGAAGATATATAAATGTTTCCTTGCTTATCAGAGTATTAAAAATTAACAAGGAAAAATTCAATCACACAATATTTCTCATTTTTCGGAGAATTGGTGTCACATAGCCATTTCTATTTTTACATTCCCCTTTTTGATCTCAAGCTTGATTAATATTAATTTCGAATATTGTCACTTATAATTTTCTTACTTACTTCTCAAATTAATTGGTTTCTTGGTTTACAAGCCATACTTTTTAAATTCCGGAATTCTTTTGTGGTTTGGTACTTATCATATGAATACTGAGGTGATAAACTAGGTTGAAATCTAAGCAGAGAAAAACAACACATGTGATCAAGGTTTAGACACAACAAGCACAAACCAATCATGACAGACAAAATGCATATTTCCTGGTTAACTGAGCAAATAGTCATCACATGAGTGATGGTGTTGTGGTCTACTTTATAAATCACACAACTTCTTATATCTGGAGCTAGAAAAGTGTTGAATCTGGTGTCTTACCACTTAGTATCAGTTTTGAAGCTATAGTATCAGATTTTCCCAACCTAGTGCTAGATCAGTAGTTATAGTATCAGAAATTTCCTACCTAGTATCAGTTTTATAGTATCAGATTTCTCCTACTTAGTATCAGTTTTATAGTATCAGATTTCTCCTACTTAGTATCAGTTTTATAGTATCAGATCTCTCCTACTTAGTATCAGTTTTATTTCATAACTGAAGTGCCTCAAGACTGTCTAGAAAAATATGTTCACATATCAGATTAAATGGCATCTTCTCCTTCAGCATTATCTACTAAAACTATTTCAGAACTTGTTACTTAAGTCCACAGCTCACAAACACATATAACATTTAAGTTTCTTTTTCTTCTTACATACTGTTTTCCAGATACCAAAGCAAAAGACACTCATGAAAATACTTAGAACATATTAGAGTTTGCCTAACTTAATTATTACAAAGACACTGCTACTTCTCTTAAACACTTTAAACTCCTCAAGATCTCCAAATATCCATGCAAGCAAGCAAGCAAGCAATTCATGCATCATTCCCTGCAGCAAAACTTTGAACTGCCCCAATAAAATGAGACACCCCAAGTATTGCAAAGGCAACAAATAGGGTCAGAAATAAATTCTGGTGTGAGTGAAATCAAGTATGCAAAATATCTCGTAAATTCTTAAGGCTGTACAGAGAACTTTTCTATAAAATGCAATTCAAATCCCAATTTAAAATCTGAGAATGTGTATATTTAGGTTTATCTATAAACATACACCCAAGCATTCATCCATTCACTTCATTCAGTTGTACAATGTACAAAACTCCTATGGATTAACTCCTTAAATTCCATAGCATCATTTCTCTTTCTCATCTTTTCATTTTGTTTGGTCTGAACTCTTGCCATTGAACACCATGTGTGCATTGCAAAGGGGCTCAGTTCTGTTAACCCTTTACACAGAGGCCTACAGGACTTAAACAAGTCATGCACATACCCATCAACCACCTGCTGATGAGTAGATCAAGGCACTACTCCTAAATTATTTTATAATTTAGAGACCATGCTTATTTATTTCTTTCTGGGGAATTTTTCTTTTGGTTCCAGAGATGCTCGTATTCTTTCCTTCCTTATATAGGTCAAGAATTCTTAAAATCACCCAAAGATCATATCCAGACATACAAAGCATTCATGTAAAATTGCACACCTTATTTCAAAGTCATTTTTTGCTTTAATCACATTTTTCCAAAACCTGCTTATATTTTTATTTCTAGAAATTTTCCATTGCTTATACAAATATGAAGAAGTCATATGCAAAACTATATTTATTCTTTTACTGTGAACATAGGGAATGGTTTTTGAGAAAAACCCATAAAAACTTATTGGTTTATGATCTGAACAAATCAGCACATATTTGTAATATTGCATTGTTCATATCATTTTTAATATAGACTAGACATAAGCATGAATCTCAATATTCACACTGCCTACTTCTTTTCTTTCATTGATACCCTATTCCACAGTAAAACATTTGATTCATTTTTCATATCAAAACTAGCATATATAAAATCTATTTCTGTGATTAGTGTATTTGTTTGATTATCTATATTTTAAAACAAAAACTGAAACCATCACAACAAGTCAAAACAGATTAAAACCTCATCCAAAAACTCAACCAGAATACCATCCATGATCAACATATTTTCATCCAGAAAATAAAATCAAATAGGAAAAACATAATGTAATGTTTATATAAAATAACTTGGCTGCCCTTAACATGGGTCTTAATGCCTTACAGATCATAAGTGATTAATCACTCACTTTCCTCCTCTCTTCCCCGAGAATGTCTAAGCTTGAAAACAGGGTGAGCTCTCCTTTCTATTTTTTTAGTGTGTTTCTGTTTTCCCTCAGAGAAAACCTCTGCTTCCCTCTTGATTTAAATCATTTTGCTAGGGTTTTACTAAAGGAAAAACCCATTTTATCCTCACATTACTCAGAGAATTATGTGTGTATTGTTATGGCTAAATGTGCCATTTTCTCTTGATTTCTATTTCTAGTAAAAGCAGTTGCTTCTCTGCTTTTCTGTGCACATGCTATTTGCATGATCCATCTACACATCATCTTTGTATGACTCAGATACATTGTATACCTTGTTAGGCCTGAATGGTTCTCTTATATTATTTCAAACCATTTATTTCCTGATTTATTTTTAAGAAGGTATTTATGCACAATAGTACTAAACTGGTTTTCATGCAATTTAGTTATCAAAAGGACTTTATCATTTTATACTTCTTTGGCTACTCACATCTAATACATATATATTTTTATATGTGTATATATATATACAGGAGATATCTGTATATAAAATCTCACTCATATTTGATCATTTTCTTCCCATTTTATTGAATAATCTCTATCCTCTTATTTATTCATTTCACTTACTCCTAATATTATTATTGTCAGACTATATTTTCTTTTCTTAAATATTCTCATTTTAAAATTATTTTTATCTCAATAATTTGGGTCTTCACATACTCTCCTCCTAAAAGGAATTGTGTCCCACAATTATTCTCTCATACATTTCCATCCAAATGTATACAAAGCATAGTTTCAATTGAATGAAATTTTAGAAACTCATTCATTCCAAATCAATCAATCAAACATAAATAAATAATTTTAAGGTCTCATCATAATTTTAAACATACCTTTAAGTAGAAAACAGATTAGGATATTTATCCTTTATCCTCTCTTCAGCCTCCCAAGTGCAATCATTCCCATCCAAACTCCATTGGATTTTAACTAGTCTAATTATTTTATTTCTCAGTTTCTTTTCTTCTCTAGCCACAATGCCCACTGGTTCCTTTTTATAAACCAGATTTTCTTGAATTTCAACATGTGTAGGAGATTCAAGAATGGACTCTTTATCATGCACCCATTTTCTCAATTGGGATACATGAAATACATCATGTATTTTGCTCAATTCCTCTGGTAACTTCAACCTATAAGCTAAAGTCCCTATTCTTTGAACAATTTCATATGGTCCTACATACCTTGGTGACAGTTTCCCTGCTTTTCCAAATCTCAATATTTTCCTCATTGGTGAAACTTTGAGAAACACATAGTCTCCCACCTCAAATTCTACTGGCCTTCTCTTTTTATCTGCATAAGCTTTCTGTCTCTCTTGAGCTACTCTCATTCTTTGCCTCACTAATTCAATTCTTGCAGAAGTTTCTTTTACATGGCCTGGTCCAAGCAACACCCTTTCACCAGCCTCCATCCAACATGCAGGAGATAAACAAGGCTTCCCATACAAAGCCTCAAATGGAGCCATTCCTATAGTGGATTGGTAGCTATTATTATAAGCAAACTCAGCTAAATAAATATGATCCTCCCAGTTGCCTCCAAAATCAAGTATGCATGCTCTCAGCAAATCCTCTAAAACTTTATTAACAATCTCAGTTTGCCCATCTGTTTGTGGGTGGTAGGCTGTGCTTAGGCTTAGTTCTGTCCCCATAGCTTCTTGAAAGCTACTCCAAAACCTTGAAGTAAACAAAGTATCTCTATCACTAATGATAGTCTTGGGGATGCCATGCAACCTCACTATTTCCTTCACAAATAATTGAGCTAGCTTGTGAGCATTTCTGTTTGAACTTATTGGGATAAAGTGTGCTGTTTTTGTGAGTCTATCAACCACTACCCAAATACTATCATTTCCCTTCCTTGTTCTTGGCAAACCATCCACAAAATCCATTGATATACTCTCCCATTTCCAAGTAGGCACTTCCAAAGGTTGCAATAGGCCCGAGGGCCTTTGATAGTCTGCCTTTACTTGTTGGCATGTCAAGCAATTTGCCACATATTTTGCTACTGCTCCTTTCATTCCTGGCCAGCAATAATTTCTCTTGAGATCATGGTACATTTTTGTACCACCTGGATGGATAGTATACTTTGTATTGTGATGCTCATCCATAACTTCTTGCTTTAGTTCCCCTACATTTGGTATGCAGAGTTTCCCCTTTTTCCTTAAGTATCCTTTACCATCTACCTCATAGTTTTCCACTGTCATGCCTAGGGATATCATGTCCTTTTTCTCCTTCAAATTTATATCTTGACTTTGCATTTGTCCTATTTTATCAACCAGTGTTGATTTTAAGGATAAGAGGCTTAATTTACCATATTCAATCATCTTACTGTGTGTCTTATCTGATACACTAGCTTCTTCTTTCACTTCCACCTCACTAAGAATTATCAAATCCTTGAATTCTGCCATCATTAAGCTTGCCAATTTAGCTTGATGTCTACTTAATGCATCTGCTACTTTATTAGCTTTTCCAGGGGTATACAATATATCAAGATCATAGGCAGCTAGAAATTCTACCCACCTATGTTGCCTCATGTTCAAGTCTTTTTGGGAGAACAAATATTTAAGTGACTTATGATCAGTAAACAATTCAAACTTAGCACCCAATAAATAATGTCTCCATAGTTTCAATGCATACACCACAGCAGCTAGTTCTAAGTCATGTGTAGCATACCTAGTTTCATTTGGCTTGAGTTGCCTTGATGCATAAGCTATGACTCTACCATGTTGCATAAGCACTGCCCCCAATCCAGATCCACTAGCATCTGTGTAAACTACTAATTCTTCATTACCCTCTGGCACTTGTAAAACTGGAGCTTCTACCAGTGCCTTCTTTAGTGATATGAAAGCTTGTTCACACTTCTCTGTCCACACATATGGTTGCTCCTTTTTAGTTAACTTGGTCAATGGGATAGCTATCCTTGCAAAATCTTTTATAAATCTCTTATAATAGCCTACCATTCCCAAAAATGACCTCACCTCAGTTACTGATTTGGGTCTACTCCAAGATTGCACTGCCATCACCTTATTTGGGTCTACACTAACCCCTTGTTGTGATACAATGTGCCCCAAAAATTTTACTTCCTTCTGCCAAAATGTACATTTAGAGAATTTGGCTTTTAAATCATGTGCCCTCAGTCTAGACAAAACCAGATGCAAGTGCTTTGCATGATCTTCTTCTGATTTTGAATATACTAATATGTCATCAATAAAGACAACCACAAATTTGTCTAGAAAATCTCTAAATGTTCTATTCATTAAATCTACAAAATATGATGGTGCATTTGTCAATCCAAAAGGCATCACCAAAAATTCATATAATCCATACCTTGTGTTAAAGGCAGTATACTTAATACTCTCTTCCTCCACCTTCATCTGATGAAACCCAGAGGCTAAATCTAGCCTTGAAAAGACCCTTGCTCCATTTAATTGATCGAATAGATCATCAATTCTAGGAAGTGGATATTTGTTCTTAATGGTGACTTTGTTTAATTCCCTATAATCAATGCACATTCTCAAAGTACCATCCTGCTTCTTCACAAATACAATTGGAGAACCCCAGTTTGAACTACTAGGCCTTATGAAGCCTTTCTGCTCCAGTTCTTCCAACTGATGTTTCAATTCCACAAGTTCTTTAGGACCCATTCTAGTTGGCTTCTTGATGATTGGGCTAGCTCCTGGGATTAGCCTTATTTGAAATTCTACTTGCCTATTTTCTAGAACACCTATGACTTCACCAAAGACATCTGGGTATTCATTTATAATTTTTATGTCCTCCAGTGTTAATTCTTTCTCAGTCATGCTACATATGTGGTTACAGTAATTGATTTTAGCAATTTCACTCATAACTATAATATTTTTACCATTTTCTGTTTTCAGAGAAATAGTAAGATTTTCTAAGTTTAAAATTGCTTTGTATTTTCTTAGCCAATCTACTCCTAGAATAATTCCTATTCCAGGATATTTTAGCATAAACAAATCAGAACTAAACATATTTCCACCTATGTTTAACTCTACTCCCAAACATTTAATCCCTAGCATGCAAGAATTACCTAGTGGGCTCTGAATAAACAAGGGATTATCAACTAAATAGCATGTGAGAGTTAATTTATTCACTATGTCTTGGGATATTAGTGAATGTGTTGCTCCAGTGTCATATATAACTGAGATGGGGTGATCTCTAATTAGAAGTATACCTTCCAATTGTCCAGAATTTCCCACTGCAGTTGCTTTTGCTTTGCCCTCAAGTGCTCCTACATTTGCTCCCTTTTTGAACTCTGGGCAGTTTCTTTTAATATGGCCTTCCTTCCCACAATTATAGCAGCTAAACAATGCCTTCTTGGCTGCTTGACACCTATTACTCATGTGTCCTTCTTTGCCACAATTAAAACAAGTAACCTTCTTCTTAGCTTCCCCAGTGGCTGCTCCCTCCATTTTCTTATCCATATTCTTTTTGTCATAGGGATGTGCTCTATTTTTCCCCTTCTTTTGATTGGTAGCCCTCATGCTCCTAAATTTTTCCCTTGCATTGTCATGTTGTTCAAAGGAAAGAGCAAGGTCTATGACCTGGTCAAATGTTTTATCCTTGTATGGTAACATTGCTCTACTCAGACCTGCATTTAATCCTTGGATAAATCTTGAATTCTTTGATTCTTCATCTCCTATGAGCATAGTTCCATACTTGGACAAACTCTCAAATTTTTGAGTGTATTCAGTCACACTCATTGGTCCTTGCCTCAGCCTTATGAATTCTTCAAGCAATGTTGCCTTAGCTGTTGCTGGAACAAACCTTGCTTCAAGCATTTCCTTGAATTGATCCCATGTTATCTCATTTTCTGGCCTTCCTGTGATGATCACCTCCCACCAATCTAAGGCTGTTCCTTTGAGTCTCCTTGAAGCTATCTGCCTCTTTCTTTGGTCATTAATTTGCATATCTGCAAATATCCTTTCCAAAGTTCTCAACCATGTCTGCACTCCCATAACTCCCTCAGTGCCTTCAAAATCCTTGCCTCCCAAATTTGAAAATGTCTTCAATAACTTAGCTAATTCCTCATGAGGATTCTCTTCCCTCTGCACTGCTCCTTCTCTAAATGCCCTCACCAAATCTTGCAAGTTAACCATTGGTGTTGTATTGGAGGGTCCTGCTCCATGACTTGGTGGTCTTCCTACCATGATTCACTATTCAATTGCATAGCTAGTCAGTCATATTTCTAATTTAATTATTTTGCTGAAATTTATTTCTACTGTGGATGTTTATTTCTATCATTACTATATTTTTTTTTCGAATTTTATCCTTACAAGAAAATTGGATAATATATTTATGCTATGTTTTAATAACATAGCTCTGATACCAACTGAAGTGACCCACTTCTTTCTAATTGTTATTTTTCAGTGATTTACTGTTGAGATTTTTTTTTTACCAAGTGATCACTTCTTTAATTTCATTTTCCCCAAGATCCAAATTCTTACCAATATAAAAATATTAGTATATAAGTCAATTCAAGTCATTTATATATATGAAGATATATAAATGTTTCCTTGCTTATCAGAGTATTAAAAATTAACAAGGAAAAATTCAATCACACAATATTTCTCATTTTTCGGAGAATTGGTGTCACATAGCCATTTCTATTTTTACATTCCCCTTTTTGATCTCAAGCTTGATTAATATTAATTTCGAATATTGTCACTTATAATTTTCTTGCTTACTTCTCAAATTAATTGGTTTCTTGGTTTACAAGCCATACTTTTTAAATTCCGGAATTCTTTTGTGGTTTGGTACTTATCATATGAATACTGAGGTGATAAACTAGGTTGAAATCTAAGCAGAGAAAAACAACACATGTGATCAAGGTTTAGACACAACAAGCACAAACCAATCATGACAGACAAAATGCATATTTCCTGGTTAACTGAGCAAATAGTCATCACATGAGTGATGGTGTTGTGGTCTACTTTATAAATCACACAACTTCTTATATCTGGAGCTAGAAAAGTGTTGAATCTGGTGTCTTACCACTTAGTATCAGTTTTGAAGCTATAGTATCAGATTTTCCCAACCTAGTGCTAGATCAGTAGTTATAGTATCAGAAATTTCCTACCTAGTATCAGTTTTATAGTATCAGATTTCTCCTACTTAGTATCAGTTTTATAGTATCAGATTTCTCCTACTTAGTATCAGTTTTATAGTATCAGATCTCTCCTACTTAGTATCAGTTTTATTTCATAACTGAAGTGCCTCAAGACTGTCTAGAAAAATATGTTCACATATCAGATTAAATGGCATCTTCTCCTTCAGCATTATCTACTAAAACTATTTCAGAACTTGTTACTTAAGTCCACAGCTCACAAACACATATAACATTTAAGTTTCTTTTTCTTCTTACATACTGTTTTCCAGATACCAAAGCAAAAGACACTCATGAAAATACTTAGAACATATTAGAGTTTGCCTAACTTAATTATTACAAAGACACTGCTACTTCTCTTAAACACTTTAAACTCCTCAAGATCTCCAAATATCCATGCAAGCAAGCAAGCAAGCAATTCATGCATCATTCCCTGCAGCAAAACTTTGAACTGCCCCAATAAAATGAGACACCCCAAGTATTGCAAAGGCAACAAATAGGGTCAGAAATAAATTCTGGTGTGAGTGAAATCAAGTATGCAAAATATCTCGTAAATTCTTAAGGCTGTACAGAGAACTTTTCTATAAAATGCAATTCAAATCCCAATTTAAAATCTGAGAATGTGTATATTTAGGTTTATCTATAAACATACACCCAAGCATTCATCCATTCACTTCATTCAGTTGTACAATGTACAAAACTCCTATGGATTAACTCCTTAAATTCCATAGCATCATTTCTCTTTCTCATCTTTTCATTTTGTTTGGTCTGAACTCTTGCCATTGAACACCATGTGTGCATTGCAAAGGGGCTCAGTTCTGTTAACCCTTTACACAGAGGCCTACAGGACTTAAACAAGTCATGCACATACCCATCAACCACCTGCTGATGAGTAGATCAAGGCACTACTCCTAAATTATTTTATAATTTAGAGACCATGCTTATTTATTTCTTTCTGGGGAATTTTTCTTTTGGTTCCAGAGATGCTCGTATTCTTTCCTTCCTTATATAGGTCAAGAATTCTTAAAATCACCCAAAGATCATATCCAGACATACAAAGCATTCATGTAAAATTGCACACCTTATTTCAAAGTCATTTTTTGCTTTAATCACATTTTTCCAAAACCTGCTTATATTTTTATTTCTAGAAATTTTCCATTGCTTATACAAATATGAAGAAGTCATATGCAAAACTATATTTATTCTTTTACTGTGAACATAGGGAATGGTTTTTGAGAAAAACCCATAAAAACTTATTGGTTTATGATCTGAACAAATCAGCACATATTTGTAATATTGCATTGTTCATATCATTTTTAATATAGACTAGACATAAGCATGAATCTCAATATTCACACTGCCTACTTCTTTTCTTTCATTGATACCCTATTCCACAGTAAAACATTTGATTCATTTTTCATATCAAAACTAGCATATATAAAATCTATTTCTGTGATTAGTGTATTTGTTTGATTATCTATATTTTAAAACAAAAACTGAAACCATCACAACAAGTCAAAACAGATTAAAACCTCATCCAAAAACTCAACCAGAATACCATCCATGATCAACATATTTTCATCCAGAAAATAAAATCAAATAGGAAAAACATAATGTAATGTTTATATAAAATAACTTGGCTGCCCTTAACATGGGTCTTAATGCCTTACAGATCATAAGTGATTAATCACTCACTTTCCTCCTCTCTTCCCCGAGAATGTCTAAGCTTGAAAACAGGGTGAGCTCTCCTTTCTATTTTTTTAGTGTGTTTCTGTTTTCCCTCAGAGAAAACCTCTGCTTCCCTCTTGATTTAAATCATTTTGCTAGGGTTTTACTAAAGGAAAAACCCATTTTATCCTCACATTACTCAGAGAATTATGTGTGTATTGTTATGGCTAAATGTGCCATTTTCTCTTGATTTCTATTTCTAGTAAAAGCAGTTGCTTCTCTGCTTTTCTGTGCACATGCTATTTGCATGATCCATCTACACATCATCTTTGTATGACTCAGATACATTGTATACCTTGTTAGGCCTGAATGGTTCTCTTATATTATTTCAAACCATTTATTTCCTGATTTATTTTTAAGAAGGTATTTATGCACAATAGTACTAAACTGGTTTTCATGCAATTTAGTTATCAAAAGGACTTTATCATTTTATACTTCTTTGGCTACTCACATCTAATACATATATATTTTTATATGTGTATATATATATACAGGAGATATCTGTATATAAAATCTCACTCATATTTGATCATTTTCTTCCCATTTTATTGAATAATCTCTATCCTCTTATTTATTCATTTCACTTACTCCTAATATTATTATTGTCAGACTATATTTTCTTTTCTTAAATATTCTCATTTTAAAATTATTTTTATCTCAATAATTTGGGTCTTCACATACTCTCCTCCTAAAAGGAATTGTGTCCCACAATTATTCTCTCATACATTTCCATCCAAATGTATACAAAGCATAGTTTCAATTGAATGAAATTTTAGAAACTCATTCATTCCAAATCAATCAATCAAACATAAATAAATAATTTTAAGGTCTCATCATAATTTTAAACATACCTTTAAGTAGAAAACAGATTAGGATATTTATCCTTTATCCTCTCTTCAGCCTCCCAAGTGCAATCATTCCCATCCAAACTCCATTGGATTTTAACTAGTCTAATTATTTTATTTCTCAGTTTCTTTTCTTCTCTAGCCACAATGCCCACTGGTTCCTTTTTATAAACCAGATTTTCTTGAATTTCAACATGTGTAGGAGATTCAAGAATGGACTCTTTATCATGCACCCATTTTCTCAATTGGGATACATGAAATACATCATGTATTTTGCTCAATTCCTCTGGTAACTTCAACCTATAAGCTAAAGTCCCTATTCTTTGAACAATTTCATATGGTCCTACATACCTTGGTGACAGTTTCCCTGCTTTTCCAAATCTCAATATTTTCCTCATTGGTGAAACTTTGAGAAACACATAGTCTCCCACCTCAAATTCTACTGGCCTTCTCTTTTTATCTGCATAAGCTTTCTGTCTCTCTTGAGCTACTCTCATTCTTTGCCTCACTAATTCAATTCTTGCAGAAGTTTCTTTTACATGGCCTGGTCCAAGCAACACCCTTTCACCAGCCTCCATCCAACATGCAGGAGATAAACAAGGCTTCCCATACAAAGCCTCAAATGGAGCCATTCCTATAGTGGATTGGTAGCTATTATTATAAGCAAACTCAGCTAAATAAATATGATCCTCCCAGTTGCCTCCAAAATCAAGTATGCATGCTCTCAGCAAATCCTCTAAAACTTTATTAACAATCTCAGTTTGCCCATCTGTTTGTGGGTGGTAGGCTGTGCTTAGGCTTAGTTCTGTCCCCATAGCTTCTTGAAAGCTACTCCAAAACCTTGAAGTAAACAAAGTATCTCTATCACTAATGATAGTCTTGGGGATGCCATGCAACCTCACTATTTCCTTCACAAATACTAGCTGATTTTATTTTTCAATGTACAGGTTTCGATGTTATGGCCTCAAGTGATGACAAAGCCAAACAACTTTCATGGAAACTCTAAGATAATGGAGCCACCAATGACCAGGAAGATGGAGCAAGAGATGGGTTAGTCCTTCAGAAAACCATCAAATTTATTGCGCTATCAAACCTGCCTTCTCGACCATAAACAACATGGAAGAGTATGAGTCTTTAAAAATTGGTTAAAGCTAACTCTTTCCATCAATGTTTAGGAAATCAGAGTATACAATGACTCCTAGCTAATTGTCAACCAAGTTCTTAGAAACTATCAAACCCAAGAGCCAAGACCTAAGAGCCAAGACCCAGGACCCTCTCTATGCAAAATTAGTAAAGAAACCGCTCAATGCTTTCAAAAGCTACAACATCGAGAGCATCCCTAGATATAGAAATGCAAGAACCCATGCCTTAGCCAAATATGCAAGCTCTTAGGATGTATAAGAATACAAATTCATTCCACTTAATATTCTTGAAAACTCTTGCATACAAGTTCTAAAGAAAGTCTTGGTCATAATTCAAGCTCATGCATCACAAACCGAGACCCCACAGCTGGCAGTGGCTGAAGAAAGCTGGATGACTCCATTTATCCGATGCTTAAATGATAATACTTTGCCTTTGGATTTTGCCAAAGTTAGGCATATAAAGCATAAAGCTCTTAATTTTTACTATTACAAATGGAGTAATCTACAGACGGGGCTATGCAACCCCATATTCTCGATGTGTAACTGCTGATGAAGGCAAAAGATTACTGAAGAAGCGCATGATGACATATGTGGAAATCATTGCGGAGGCCATAAGCTAGCTAAAAGATACTTAGAAAAGGCTTCCATTGGCCTACATTAAACCAAGATGCATTAAAGCATGCAAAGCTATGTGATAAGTGTAAATTCTATGCTAAATTTATGAGAGCTCCACCCAGCGAACCAATTCTAATGATGAGCCCATGGCCATTCGACATTTGGCACATTGACCTTATAGGCCCTCTTTTGACTACAATAGGAGGGACAAGATTTGCACCAGTAGGCATTGATTACTTTACCAAATGGGTTAAAGACAAAACCCTAGAAATCATAATGACAGAATATGTCATTAAATTTTTCCATGGAAAACATAGTGAAGAGATTCGGTCTTCCATAAAAGATCATAACAGATAATGACACACAATTCATAAGCCAAGAACATACTGAATACAGCCAAGATCATGGCATAATCAATAGTTTCTCTTCAGTGGCTCATCCATAGGCCAATGGCAGTGTAGAAGCAGCCAATAAAACAACCAAAGCTTGCCTAAAGAAGCACCTAAATAAAGAAAAAGGCTGGGTTGAAGAACTACCATTTTTATTATGGGCTTATAGAACAGGCTCCAAAAATTTAATGGGGCATACCCCATTTTCATTAGTATACATCTACGAAGTCATGCTCCCATAGAACTTGAAATGGTTTCTCACCAAAGGCTATGCTACAATGCCCAACAAAACGTAGAACTCCAAGCTGAGTTATAAGATTTCTTTCCTGAATTCTAAGACAAGGCTTCCCTTGATAGAGTTAGAGGTATGTCCTATGGGTAACTACATACTTTGTTACATATATCTAGCCTGATAACCAATCTTGTTCAAAATAAAAAGTGTTTTCTTTCTTTTATATACTTGATCTAATGTGTTATATTGATTATTTATATAATCAAAAGCATATTTAATATAGAAAATCCATAAGTGACATGTTTTGTGATAGTAGTTAAAATGTGTTGTAATCATGGATGATTTATCATAATAAAATAAGCATATCATTTTAAATATTCCCAATCAAGATACATCGAGATTGGATATCGATACATCCATTGAGACTAAAGTATGTAACGCTCTCCAAACATTGGGTGGTATGTTACTCATAGCTATTGAGGGCACCAAGGGGTTACGTATTGATAGTTATTGGATAATTATAGAATGACTCACTTGAAAATTTTCTATTGGTTAATATAACTAAGGTCAAATAGAAAATACCAACGCAATAATTTTACACAATTCCCTCGACATGAGAATAGCATTGAGCTTTAATGTGAAAAATCTACTTTGATTATAATTAAATCATAGCACGACGTCCATCGAAAGACTATAGCTGGGTTGAGTGAAAATATTGGAAGTGAAACACTAATCAAGAGAGAATTCGGCTCCTCGGTTATATGGGGTTAGTATTACGGGGTCAAGTTAACTCAACTCAAAGTCTCTGGCAAAAGTAGTACGGTTAATAATAGTTGTTACTATTGAACCATGTATTTCGTGTTTGCACTTATAAACTTGAGTGTAAGCAATATTGGAATTTAGACCAAAACCAAATTCCATAAGTCCTAATGTGATATAGTTTTGACGTAGATAATTAGTATAAATAATCATCACTACTAGTTACCGCTTATGTTAATTTAAATTGGATTTTACCGAAAAGATGTGTAAGCGATAGATTCAACCAAAATGTCCGACTACCAGCTAAGGTGACATCTGAATGTTTATATTCGAATTGTTAGATTAAGTCGCTGACTTAATTTAAACCCTTGAGTCGCACAACTATAATGATGAATACTCTGAATAAACTATGCGATTTTTTTAATTTATAATCATTGTAAACTAATTAATATTTATGAAATATTAATTATTAAATTTTATTTAAGTTTTTAATACCATTTGTATTTGATGAAATGCGTATATATAAAAATTTATGCATACGCATATCGGTAGAACATTTAAATTAGATTTAAATAGAATGAATACTTAATAGGTTCGGACATTTTCTTAGGCCCGTTTGCACCATGCTATGGCCGACCAAAGGAAGAGGAGTGGGAGGTTTCAAATTGGATTTGAAAACGCAAGAATTAATAAAAGGAAGAAGAAAAACTCCCTAGCATTGATTATCCCCTATATTGCTTTCCTATAAAAAAAATTCATTCATTCAGTCAAAAGGCGACTCTCTCTTTGCAATCAAGGAATGGTTGAAATTTTAATGGCCACTAGGGTAAAATTTTCAAAATCAAAAATAAAAAGGTAGTTTTGACTCCCGAACTTTGCAAAATCCAGAGGTTGATTTTTGGATCCAGGAGCTTTTAATTCATCGTTCAAAGTGAGATTTATAGGAAACATCCTGAGATGATTATCTAATTTATTTATTTATATGTTTTATCATTCATGTGTTTGAATTTGAATGATTAATTATGTGTTTAATTGATTATTTTTAATCATGAGATTCAAAACCCCTTTTTCTCAATTAAAAACATGTCTATTATATTGATTCAACTCAGATCTACATATGTTCTTTATTCCGTATTGGTATATGTTCGTTTATGTTAATATTATTAGATCCATCACCCGTTTTGTTCTTTTGTTCATATTGTATGTTTAGTTTAGATTCGAATCCTATTACCATGAATTTATATGTGCCTTGGTTGTCTAATTCTTTTATGTTTTAGAAATTATTGCTTGAACGATATTTTGTATCGACAATTGTTTTGGTTAATTGATTTGAATTTTATGTTTCAAGTTTGGGAATTGAATACACATGTTACAAGTTATTTTGAAATAATTTTGGTCATTATTTACCAAAGAATAAAAGTTACTTAATTCTAAGATTTACATATGGACTTTTTTGTTAAATCTTAAAACTTTTATTTTAGTTAACAGTTAGATCTAGATTGTTACTTTGATTGAATGTATATATATTTTAAACTACAAATTAACTTAATACACATGTTACACTTTGTTTTGAATTTAAAACATTGATTCAATTATTGTACACATATATGTGAATATATATGTATGTATGTATGTATATGCATTTATGAATATACATGCATGTATATGCTCTTTGAAATGACCTGTATCTTACGTATCAAAGGATCGTAAAATATTTTTATTTTATTTTTATGAGGTCGTATGATTCTATATTTTTGGGATATGACTCTTAAGGAAATTTTACACACTTATGTTTTTTCTTGAATTTCTATGTAACAATTTTGACCTTGAAAATATTCTTTGGGCTATAACTTTTCGTAGATGTCGAATTAGGATCTCAAAATAGTTCCATTGCTTCAGAAGATGGTTTCTCATTCTGTAGAGTGGTCATAATAGAAAAACAAACTTACGGTGAGAAAGTTACGCCTGTTTTGAGTTTTTAAAGCCGTTGGCCAGGATAGTGTATAATTAATTATGCCCATTAGTGAGCTCATTAATATAATTAGAGAATACTATAAATATGGGGATGAAGAGTCAAATTGAAAATTTTCCCTCTCATTCTAAATCAGGTTTAAACCCTAGTTAACCCTAGTTCCACCCTAATTTCATCCAAATCACCTAAATTGCTCTCTAAATCAAACTAGATTGCGGATTAGAGATTGGATCTTCAATTAGAAGCTAGTGATCATCAAATTGCTTGATTTGGATTGCTTTTCTTCGCTGTTTGGATTAGATCTACATACCAATTGGTTGAATTTTGTAATTGGTGAGTGATTTATGCATCCTAACTATACTACACATGTTTATATGGTAGAATTATAGGGTTCAACACGTTTTACATTGATTTTGGCCATAAAAACCTTTTCTAACTTTAATGACATGTTAATCCATGCATATGATATAGATTGATTAGAAACCAGTTTGATTTATGTTCATATGTTCATGCTATATGTAGATCTATGTTATAATTGCCTTGTTTATCTTATTTTGAGGATTGCAAGTTTGATTAGATGAAATTGGTTGTTATTTTATGTTTGGATGATATGATTTGATTTCGTTTTCTAGTGTTGTGATTGCATAGAAAGTTAGGTCTGATAATTGAGCAAATTAGGGGCAAAGTTGGTCAGAATTGGATGAAACTTAGCGGATAGGCTCTGGAGCATAGCAAGAGGCTATAGGATAACTCGCACCTCGATCGAATGTAAAGTGATAAGTCGGTACCGAGTTAAGAAGATAGGTTGGACCAAAGTTATGGTGGTAACTTATGAGTGATGGTAGACTTGATGGCTTGGAAGGCTATGGCTAATAGAGGTTGTCTATGGTAAGGTTTTGGAAGATTGGTTGAGTGCTTGAATTTATGACTGGTTATCAAGTTAAGTTGGCGATGAGTTATGGCTATAACTCGACATCGAGTTGTGAGGAAGGAGGCTTTGACTCGGTCATTGACATGGATGGATAGAGCTTGGCTAGATAAGGTATTCCATAGCAAGATGTAGGGTATTTGGCTAAGGATTGGATGTTATACCGAGTTATTTTTAGAACATAGAAGTGGAGCTTTGGATTGGGAGTCGAGTTATCAAAGGTGGATGAGTCAGGGTCCAAGGCACTGGAAGGGGAGTACTAGAGACATGGAAGAAGAATGAGCCATTAGTTGGCTAAGTGTATAACTCGGCATCGAGTTATACCTATAACTCGATGTCGAGTTATCATGATCCATGATATAGGGTTGAAACTTCTAGGGATTGTTGTTGAGGTTATATAGCTCGTGTTGGAGGTGTTGGCTTGTTCGTATAAGGTTGGATGATGATACAATATCATGATGAAAAGCTATGGTCTTCGAATGTTGGCTCATGTTGGGATTTGGTTCCGAAAATGGCAGCTCGTAAAGGAGGGAACCGTATGATCAGGGAATGTGGAAGGGTTCCTCATGAATAATGGAAACTAGATTGGGCAAGAAGGGCTCGGTATCCAAATGGAGCAAAGTTGGGCTCAAATGTATGTGCTAACGAGCTATTGATGCTCGGAGAGTTTTCGGTTGTACTCGAAGTAGGGGTATGGTGAGTGGGGACGAACATAGGTCAATTGAGGGACCTATATACCTTGACCTGTGGCTCTGGGTCTAGTGTCCAGCTTTGGGCTGCGAGACATATATCCAATTTTGGGCTACGGGATACGAGAGTACAACAGAGAACAGGGATTTCCATTAGTCCCTGGCTTAGGGGTCATATGAGTTATCATATATTCATAGCACAATGAGTGATAGCTAGGATTGTTAATGGATGTTATGGATACTTTGGTTGCTTTCTTAGTAGGCTATCACTCATAGGTATCAGGGGAAGTAGGTATTGGAGATAGAAATACTTGGAAGACTAATATCCTTTATTTGGTTTGTGGTATATCTTTATGATATTGTAGAGTAGCATATTATGGTGTTATATGCTAACTCTTTCGTTGCAAGGACATGTCAGGTATGGTTCGTGTACTCTTGTTCCTTATCATATTTACCTGTATAGTATTTTGAGACTCATTTACCACTCACACCAACCTGTTGTCTGACCTAAGGTTTTATACTTTTCTTCTTATTATCTTGGGTACTCTTAAATGAGTAGACTAGATAACAAGTCTAGGTGGTGCAGTAGCTATTCAGAGGATGAGCTAGATGGAGCTATCTCGTATTATATACATATATAAAGTTTATGCTTATTCCGCTATGCAACACTAAGGAGCCTTAGCAGTGACTACTTATACTTGTATTTGAGACAGTTATTGAGTTTGTTTCCATTATATAAACTCTATGACATTTGATGTATAACTATGTGGATCTGTATTTTGATGATTTGTTCACATAATTATTACTATTTCTACTGTTATATCTGTGATATTATATTTTATCCATTCATTGTGAGATATGACAGGTCATATAATGCATTTGTCCATTCTAAACGATGATGATCGTCCTTTGTCGGCCGGGCACGGATGCAGTGCACTATTTGTATACTAGTTGCCGGTGGTATTGGGCGGTCATCATATTTGGTATCAGAGCTTTGGTTACACGATTAACCGGAGTTGATACCATGATCCAACAGAGATAGGGAGGGTGTTATCGCCTTAGACTGGATTGATAGTGTATATACATACATGAGAGAGTGCGTACTTATTATAAATTTGGTTTCAAAATTACGTAGTAATACATTATATAGTGTAAGTCGCATGCACATGAGCACTATATACACAGTTTTCTTTATGAGAGACTGATCATTCTTGATAAAGATAAGAATGAGCCAGCATACAAGGAATACTGTGAGATCTATTTTAGGATTTAAAGAAGGAGCAGGATCAGGAGCTGCTACGATAGATTTTTAAGCTATTTTCAATGTTATGATGGTGATGGTGATGAGGAATGCTCCTGGTATGGCTGTCGGTGAAGGTGCTCCCATGCAAGCGCCTAAGGTTGATTTCGCTAAGTTGAGAAAAGACTACTCTACTTTGAGAGCAAAGCCATTTGTGGAACGGAATCAGCAATAAAAGTGCAAGATTAGATTGATACATGTGAACACATCTTCAGTGATATGGAAGTGGATGATGCTATGAAGTGAAAGTTAGCTTCTAGACAACTTTAAAACTGGGCCATGAATTTCTATGCCTGATGATCAGTTCAGTTGGGAATGGTTTAAGGCAAGGTTTGAAGAAGGATTGGTTGGAACCAGTGAAGGATAAGTAGGTTGTGATGTCGTATGCTTTGGACATAGTCTCGACTTCATCGAGTGCTCACTTGGCGAAGGAGAAGGGAAAGGGAGTCGTTATTCAAGTGACCTGATAGACAGATTGGGATTAAGACCTAAGATAGTAGACCGACCCCTAATCGTGACAAACTCTGTTGGAGGCTCTACTAGTCTTTGCATGGTTTGTCGTGGCATAGTGTTATCGAGCCATGGATGCTCTTTTTTTTGTGAATGCTTCGTTTTTAATTTCATTGGGTTCGGGATTTTCTTTGGAATGGACTAGCTTAGAAAGTATGTGGCAACTAAGGATTGCGAGAAGCTATTGGTGACAATCGGGGATGTGGATGGACAGACGGTAGTGATTGGCTGCCTACCAAAGGATAGGGTGATGGTTAGCTTTCTATATTCGCTTGAGGGTCCATATGAGCGATTGTCATCCGTGCCGATCGCTAGAGATTATCTAGATATCTCTGAGGACGTAACCAGATTGCCATCGCATAAAGAGATCGAGTTTTGGATCGACTTATTAAGGAAGCCAGACCAATAGTTCTGCCTTTGAGGCGTATGGCACCCCGAGAGCAAAAGGAATTGGAGGTGCAAGTGAATAACCTATTAAGAAAAGGGTTCATTCGAAGGACCATTCTGAGTGGGGTGCACCTATAGTATTTGCAATAAAGGAAGATGGATCTTTAAGGTTATGTGTGGATTATCATGAGTTGAATAAAGTGATGAAGAAGAACAGGTATACACTCCCATGCATTGGTGCCTTGTTCGATCAACTACATGGTGCGAAGGTGTTCTCTCAAATGGATTTGGTTAAGGCATTTCACCAGCTTGGAGTAGCGAAGGAGAGTGTTCCTATTATTGTGTTTCGCATGCCGTCGGGCTTTTATGAGTGGTTGGTGATGCCATTCGGGTTAACCAATGCTCCGACATACTTTGTGGATCTCATGAATCGCGTTTTCAGAGACCAGTGGAATATGTTCATGCTTGTGTTTGTGGATGAGATTCTGATCTACTCCATAACTGAAGAGGGGCACAAGATAGACTTGGGGATTGTACTAGAGATATCGAGGAAGCACAAGTTGAGAGCAAAGTTCTCTAAGTGTCACTTTTGGAGAGAAGAAGTGAGAATTTTGGGTCGTGTCGTTTCGAGATAGGGTATAGCAGTGGATCCTACGAAGGAGGCAGCGGTCCAAGGTTAGAATCGGCCCAAGAATGCTACGGATGTGAGAAGTATCCTAGGATTGGTAGGATACTATAGACGCTTCATAAAGGACTTCTTGAAGGTAGCGGCACTGTTGACCAATTTGATGAAGAAGAATCAGACTTTTGTATGGGATGCGAAGTGTGAACAAGCATTTGTGAGTCTGAAAGAGAGTTTTATGAGTGCACCAGTGTTTACCATTCCAGGTGAAAATGAAGAGTTGATAGTACACCGATGCTTGTGGTATTGGATTGGATGTGGTGTTGATGAAGAAAGGGAAAGTTGTTGCCTATGCTAGTCGACAGCTGAAACCGCACTAAAGAGACTATTCGACTTATAATTTTGAATTTGCGGCAATTGTTTTTGTTTTGAAGATGTGGAGGCATTATTTGCTAGGTGAAAGGTTTCAGCTATTTATGGACCACAAATCCTTGGAATACCTTTCCTCTCAGAAGGATCTTAACTTTCGACAGCAACGGTGGTTGGAATTCTTGGCCTCTTATGATTTCGGTATTTCCTACACTCCAGGAAAGGGAATGCAGTCGTCGATGCATTAAGTAGAAGACATGCTGGGTTAGGAGCAATGTTCTTGGAATGGAAGCAGATGGAATATATTACTGGATTTGATTTTAGGCCCCACTGCGAGCTAGAACTTGAAATGTGTGCAAGCTTATCGATTAGACCTACTCTGATTAAAAGGATCGGTACTAGTAAGTAGCGAGATGCTAGGCAAGCGGAGATCATAACGAAGATAGAGGAAGGAGTAGAAACTGAGGACATGAAGCAATTCGAGCTCGACCAAGAAGGTTGGCTCCGTAAAGATGGGAGGTTGTTTGTTCCTGATGTTGATGGATTGCAAGATGAAGTGCTAAGAAAGTTTCATCATTCCAAATTGACTATTCATCCTGGTGATAACAAGATGTACCGAGATATGAAGCAAACCTACTATTGGGAAGGTATAAAGAGGGATGTAGGGACATTCATCTCGAAGTGTATAAACTATCAGTTGGTGGCGGCAGAGCAGAAGAAACCTAGTGGTTTGTTGCCACCGTTAAAGATTCCTAAGTGGAAATGAGAGCAAGTATCGATGGATTTGTAGATGGACTGCTGAGGACTCGAGAAGGATATGATGGCATTTAGGTCAAGGTAGATCGGTTGACCAAGAGTGCGAGGTTTATACCCGTCCATTCAAGTAGAATAACATTCAAGCTGGCAGAGTTGTATGTAACATGGATAATACGATTCCACAGTGTGTCGAAGAGCATTGTGAGCGACCATGACCCGTTGTTCACTAGTGGGTTTTTGAAGAGTTTACGAGAAGCGTTAGGACAGAGATGCAACTTAGTACAGCTTATCTTCCTCAAACGGATGGACAAACCAAAAGAGTAAATCATATATTGGAAGATCTCTTGCGAGCATGTATTATAAACTTTGGTGGATCATGGGATGATCATTTGCATTTGGTGGAGTTTGCATACAACAACAATTATCAGTTGAGTATTGCTATGGCTCTGTATGAAGCATTGTATGGTCGACCATGTAATGCTCCTTCATGTTGGTGGGAAGCGGGTGAGAAACTGATACTTGGATCACATATGATGAGAGAGACTTCAGAGAAGATTAAGGTCATTCGACAATGAATTCAAAGCCGCTTAGAATTAACAGAAAAGCTATGCGGATAAGAGACGAAGAAATTTAGAGTTTTCTGTCGGTGAAAAGTTTAGGAGAAAGATGGTGAAACTAGTTAAGGTACAATGGAGTAGAAGTGATGACGATTGTTCATAAAAGACGGAGGAGAGCATAAGGACTAGGTGTTCGGAGCTCTTTGAATGGTAAAACTGCCATTTATCATATCTACTTTCACCACTATATATTATGATTGATAGGTTAACATTCCGCATGCTAGGGTAGGTACACATACACCATTGGTTGCATGGCTGCATGTTTGATATGATTGATGGTTGCTTAGATTGCTAAGCATGCGGGATAGCTATGGTTGCTTATACTTGGGCTTGTTTGGGGATTTCGGGGACGAAATTCCCAAGGGGGAGGGGGAGAATGTAATGACCCATATTTTACGTATCGGAGGATTGTAAAATATTTTATTTTATTCATTTGGGGTTGTATGATTCTATAATTTTGAGATATGACTCTTAAGGACATTTTACACACCTATGGTTTTTGTCGAATTTCCACGTGACCATTTTAACCCTGAAAATATTGTTTGGGCTATAACTTTTGATAGGTGTCGAATTAGGGTCTCAAACTAGTTACATTGCATTAGGATCATGGTTTCTCATTCCGTAGAGTGGTCATAAAGAAAAATGGACTTACGGTTAGAAAGTTATGTCTGTTTAAGGTTTTAAGCTGTTGGCAAGATTAGTGTGTAATTAATCAAGCCCATTAGTGAGCCCATTAGTATAATTGGAGAACACTATAAATAGAGGGTTGAAGACTCAAAATAAAACTTTTCCCTCTCATTCTAAATCAGGTCTAAACCCTAATTAGCCCTAGATTCATCCTAATTTCATTCATAATTATCCAACTTGCTCTCCAAATCAAACTAGATTGTGGATTAGAGATTGGATCCTTAATTAGAAGCAAGGGATTATCAAATGTCTTGATTTGGAGTGTTTTTCTTCGCTGTCTGGATTAGATCTACATACAAATTGGTTGAATTTGGTAAATGGTGCGTGGTTTATGCCTTCTTACTATACTACACATGTTTATATGGTAGAATTATAGGATTCAACATATTGATTTTGGCCATAAATTTCCTTTTCTAACTTTATTGACATGTTAATCCATGCATATGATATAGATTAATTAGAAATCACCTTGATTGATGTTCATATATTCATGTTATATATAGATCTATGTTAGAAATTACCTTGTTTATTTTATTTTGATGGATTGCAAGTTTGGTTGGATGAAATTGCTTGTTATTCTATGTTTGGATGATATGATTTGATGTTGTTTGCTCATATTGTGATTGCATAGAAAGTTAGGTCGGAGAAATGAGCAAATCGAAGGAAAAGTTGGTCAAAATTAGATGAAACTTGGTGCATAGGCTCTAAAGCATGGTAGGAGGCTATTGGATACCTCGCACCTCGATTGGATGTAAAGTGATAAGTTGGTACCGAGTTAAGGAGATAGGTCGGACCCGAGTTATGGTGGTAGCTTGTATGTGATGGTTAACTTGATGGCTTGAAAGGCTATGGCTAATAGAGGTTGTATGTGGCAAGGTTCTGGAAGATTGGGTAAGTGCTTGAGTTTATGATGAGTTATGAAGTTAGGTTGGCAACAAATTATGCTTATATTTCGGCATCGAGTTATGGGGAAGGAGGCTATGACTCGATGGTTGACATGGATGGATAGAGCTTGGCTAGATGAGGTATTCCATAGCAAGATGCAAGGTATTTGGCTAAGGATTAGGTGTTATACCGAGTTATCTCTAGAACTTAGAGTGAAGCTTTTGATTGGGGGCCGAGTTATCAAAGGTGGATGAGTCGGGGTCCAGGGCACTGGAAGGGGAGTACTAGAGACATGGAAGATGAATTAGCCATTAGTTGGCTATTTGTATAACTAAGCACCAAGTTATACCTATAGCTCGGTACCGATTATCGTGGTGCGGGATATGGGGTTGGAACTTCTCTTGACTATTGTTGAGGTTCTGTAGGTCCTGCTGGAGATGTTGGCACGTTCATATCAAGTTAGATGATGATATTACAGCATGATGAAAAGCTATGGTCTTCGAATGTTGGCTCGTGCTGAGAGTAGGTTCCAAAGATGGCCGCCAGTAAAGGAGGGAGCCGTATGATCAAAGAATGTGGAAAGTTTCCTCATAAATAATGGAAACTGGATTGAGCAAAAAAGGCTCGCTATCCAAATGGAGCAAAGGTAAGCTCGGATATATGTGCTGAGGAATCGTTGATGCTCGAAGAGTTTTCAGTTGTACTCAAAGCAGGGTATTGTAAGTGGGGACGCCTATGGGTCAATTGAGGAACATGTATACCCTGGACATGTGGCTTTGGGTCTAATGACCAGCTATAGGCTATGAGACACATATCCAGCTTTAAGCTGTGAGATACAAGAGTACAACAGAGAATCGGGATTTCCATTAGTCGTTGGCTTGGGGATCATATGTGTTATCATATATTCATAACATAAGGAGTGATAGTTAGGATTGTTGATGGATGTTATGGACGCTTTGGTTGTTTTCTTGGTAGGCTATCACTCATAGGTATCAGGGGAAATAGGTATTGGAGATAGGAATGTCTGGGAGACTGATATCATTTATTTGGTTTGTGGTATATCTTTATGATATTGTAGAGTAGCAAATTATAGTATTATTTGCTAACTCTTTGGTTGCAGGGACATGTTAGGTATGGTTCGTGTACTCTTGTTCCTTACCATATTTACATGTATAGTATTTTTAAACTCATTTACCGCTCACACCAGACTGTTGTCTGACCCAAGGTTTTATGCATTGCTTCTTATTATCTTAGGTACTATTAAATGAGTAGACTAGATAACAGGTCTAGGAGACGCAGTAGCTATTCGGAGGATGAGCTGGATGGAGTTATCTCGTGTAATATACATATATGGAGTCTATGCTTATTCCATTGTACAGCACTGGGGAGCCTTGATAGTGACTGCTTATATTTGTATTTTGAGATGGTTATTGAGTTTGTTTCCATTATTTAAACTCTATGACATTTGATGTATAACTATGTGGATCTGTACTCTGATGATTTGTTCACATGGTTATTACTGTCTCTTCTGTTACATATGTGATAGTATATTTTGTCCACGCGCTATGAGATATGATAGGTTATATGCTGCATTTGTTCATTCTAAACCCTGATGATCATCCTATATTAACCGGGCACGGATGAAGTGCACTATTTATATGCTATTGGTGTCGGTGGTATAAGGCGGTCGTCGTACTCTTAATTCAAATTTTAAAAATGGACTTTTATAAAAATTACAAGTTTGATTTTAAACTACCCATTAACTAAAACTAGTTTGATATTGTTTGCTTTATTTTAAAAGACGTCAAACAACCAAAATCAACTTTAATGTAAAAAAGAATGTGTGTGTATTATATTCGTGTTTATATATGTATGATATATGTTGTTTTGTTTACAAAAAAGAATTTATGGATAACAAAGGCATATATAAAGGGAATCATTAGTTGTGCATCCTTCTTATATGTTGCACTTGGACAATATACATTGAGTATATTTGGATATACTCACATTTCATGTTATGTTGATCACAAATGACGTTTAATGAATCATTGATATAATCAACGAGAGAAATGAAAGGTTTCTCTCTCCAATTAAAGCTATTTCTTTCCTTAATTGATTTCATAGTTTTTAGATAACGAAACGAAAGGTTTCCTTCTCAAATTAACTTTAATGAGTAACTGTTACATGCATGGGTGTATTTGATACACTCATACATTTAAACTTTATATTAAATTTGAAATCTTTTAAACTCATTAAATAAAATAAAGGATTTTATTTATAACACTTTTTAGATTGGATCTAAAATCTATTTAGACTTTATAGGCCCAAAGATCCAAATAGAAATTTTTTTGAAGTCTACCTATTTCACTCGCTTCGGATTGGTCGGGTTCCAAAATGGTACCAAAGCCAAATTGTCTATGTAGTCTAAATTAGTCATTTTAGGGCTAATCGATTAAGCTTACCAATTTGGTAGGGCTAACCACTTAAGCTTACCAATTTCGTAGGGCTAACCAATTATGCTTACCAATTTAGTAGGGCGTCTAGAAAAGTAGTGTCTAGGCTTGGGTGTTGGTAATCAAATGCCCTCCCTGGCTATTGGCCAGGCCCGAAAAGTGAAGTGAGCCCAAAAGTTACCCCTAATAGAAAAGGGCTGTAACATTCCCCCTTCTGACCGTCTCCAGTCGGTAATTAAACCAACTAAAAACGTTTAAAAAGACGAATTGTTATTTAGTTTATAAGGTTTAAACAGAATCAGCCACAGAAACACAGAATAATAACACTGAATTAAAACAAATGAGAATTTATTTCATTTCTATAAATCTTTTTATATACATCAGAGTTTATACAATTTTAATACTGATACAGCGGAATATCTTAAAATACAATTTTCTTCTGAAACTAAAAATGGTTCTTTACTCTCTCTCTCTAACTTCGCTGCTCGAAAATCTTCAAGCTGTAGAAATACTCGGTCTGACCCGAGTATTATATTCAAAAGAAAATAATACACAGGTCAGTCTAATTCAAACCAGTTTATTAGTGCATAGAGGCAATAATAATTTAAATAGACGACAGTCACAATAATTCCCGTCTATCCGACTCTTTAAACAAAGAAATCAGATAACGAAAATTTTAACACTTAACAGTGTTAAACAATAAATCAGCAGATTTAAATCATCAATAGAGATAAATAACAATTTATCAAATCGACTAAATCAATTTAAAACAATTGGAATTGTCACTTTAAAATCATCAAAAACTCGATTGGCTGCCGTACACGCACGCGTGTACGGCCTCGCCAATAGGGTATAAAAATCAATGCATCACGAGCAAAGAAATATCAATTCAAAAATGTCGAGTTTGGGTGGCTGCAGCGCACGCACGCGTGCACTGCCTCGCCACTACCGTACGTCGAAACTGCAAAGGTCAAACCCAAAATTAGGTTCAACACAAGTGTAAGAAAAACAAATGCAGGCAGACATGGACAATTAACACTTCAGACTACATAATAACACCAGCAAGTAGACTAGTATGGCAACATAGCAAGCTCCTGAATGCACTGTGCATCCACAACCAAGTGATATACAATATAACTGACAGTACAAGTTAATAATATGAGCTTGCTACGAATCATATCAGTAGGCATGCATAACAATGAATCTAAAAATGCAACAAGCCCCAACAACCAAGAAATGCACATGTCCAGTTTCAAGTGACTCCAGTTCAACAAATTCAGAGATTAGGCACAAGATACACGAAAGTATCAACATGGATGCAGACTCAAGTCAGTCTGTAAGTAATTCAAAGTTACAATAACCAATGTGCAAATTATATATTCTGATCGAGTGCAACAGGTCGAAATGATGCAGACCAAAAGGCATGGAACTGGAGATTGCAACCTGAATAGAAATGCACATGAATGTGATGGCAACAGTTCAAGGCAACGGTGACAACCCAAATGCAAAATAGGTCGTACATATATATTGACAAATTGCATAAGCAAGTTCAAGGGTGCTAATGCATATAAACATGAAGAGATGCAACCTGACAGTAAACAGGTCCACAAGTAGATGCAAGTTAACTGGGATATGAATAACTACAGCATGCAGTGGCAACAAAGTATCAGCATATCAATGTCTAGGCCATAGTCAACAACAAACTGGCATTAATGCATACTGGAATAGATGCATCAAGGTGACAAAGTCAAAGTGAACAATGAAATGCAAGTGACAACAAGACTCAATTGTACTCGAGTTCAAATGCAACAGCGTGCAAACGCACTCAGGTCAAAGCCGGGTTCAAGTGTAAAACAAAGTAAATGCAACAAGAACCAGTAGTGCCCCAAGATAGTAGTGCAAATCTAACTGGAAGCATGCAATTTCACATACCAGATACATCAACAAGTCATGCGATGCACCAAAAGAGACGACTTGTACAAGTGAAATTGCGAGCTACCACCCAAGACAGTGTAAAATGGAAATGAACATGTATAAGTGACCTAGTACAACTTCACTAGCAAATGCAGACTAGTGAACAACTAAATAAAACTGGGCAGTGTAAGTGTCAGACTCAAAAACAAAGGCGGTAGTACAGCTCAAATGCAACTATATCATACATGATACAGCGTCAATGTGAATGCAAGCAAATACATGTGTACAGGTCAGTGAAAACCCAGATCAATGCAAGAATGCTGAAACCAGACAAGATAGGTATGAAGGAAATGCACATGAATAACACATCTCTGGGGATGCAGCAGAAAAATTAATACCGCAGCCTCTAAATCAATGTAGCAGTGTGAATGTTACCATGATAAAGGCAATATCACAGACAACAGAAAGTCTCGACATACTTGTGAGAAACAACCTCAACCAAAAAGGAATCAGATTACAAACTGCAGTTGAAACAACAACTAAAATGTATGGCCTGTCAATGCAATATTGAGCAAAGAATTTAAAGTAGCAAGCCCAAATCAAAGATCAAAACCGTGGCTACAATTGAGAAAGTTCACATTTTGACTAAAGCAAATTGCCCAAAATCGCGAATTTAAACAATTTAATACGAACGAAAAATCATATGAAACTAAATTCTACACTAGAGGCTAAATTAGATGTGAGTGGGGAAGAAACCACTCACCTTCGATTGGAACGGTCGCAAGCGAAGGGGAAGACGAAGTCCTAAGGAGCAACTGCGAACGAGCGCAAGGCCGGAGCTCAGATTTTGCAGGGGGTCGAGATCGCCGAAGCCCTAATTCGCGTTAGTCGCCATTTTTCGTTCCTTCGTTTTTTTTCTTTCTGATCGAATAATGAATGAGAAGAGAGGGGCGACGTGGGTTTAACAGAGAAGGGGGAAAAAGAACGTGGATCGTGGGTTGCGTATGGCTTCAGACGTGATATCTGGTACTAGGGGTATGTTTATAAGGTATGGTATTTTTTTTTCTTTTATTTTTTTTTTCTTTTCTCCATTTTGTTTTTATAAGTAAAAAGGTATGTTATTTTTTTTTATTTTGTCTTGTTTAATTTTGTTGTTAAAATCTAAACTAATTCGTTTAACGTGTAAATTATATTTTTTATTAGGTTGTTTGAATTTTAATATGTGTATTTGTTTATTTCTTTCGTATTAATAAAATCTATTTCCTTTTAAACATCATTATTTATTTTACATTGATTTACATATATGTCAAATTCTAAATGTGGAGTTTTTTTATTTTATTTAAACTTGTTGTTAAATTTTTACTAGGTGTATTTATTCATTTTGTACAAATAAAATTTAATAAGAGAATCCCAATCGATTTACAGTTTAAATAAAATTTAACAACCATTTTACATTGCCAATTGACGAAGACCTTATCGTTATAAAAATTCCAACAATAAACAGCAAATATCTGTCAACTTTAATCGTTTATCGATGATTATAATTTTGGGCAAAACCCCGGTTGTTACAGAAATTCAATTTGAATCCTATTAAATTTTCTACGCGTTTATACGTCGTGTATTCACAAAAAAATTCCGATTAATACGAAATTGGAAATCCAGTAATAATTCAATATTACGGACCCAATGAAGCTGGTTTCGCCAAATTCCGAGACTGTGCCTCGGAAGACTATTCTTATTTTCAATTTAAACGATATAATTTCGAAACTGAATAAATCGCTTTCAAATTCAATTCTGAAGTTTCTATTATCTTCAGTATTATCAATATGAATTTTCCAAGCTTTTAAATTATTTTTAACCGGCTCAAAATCGAAGATTCAAATTTTATTCAACTTTCAATAGATTAAATTCAAAATTAAATCGCCAATTCATTCTGATAATTTGAAATTCAAGTCAAATCATCGTTCAAATATTTAAAATTAATTAAATATTTTCAATTTAAATTGTTCAAAATTCAGGGTCGTTACAAACTCCCCTCCTTAAAAACTTTTCGTCCACGAAAAGGAAAGGTGGTTACAGTTTCATCGATATTTATACTCTAGTCAATTTTTACTAAACTTAAAACTTATTACAAATAAATGAATATAGGATTCATTTCATTTGTTTAATCTCATTAGTTTTGTTTAACTTCTCTTTTGTTCATTGATTTCTACAATCATTGATTTCTAAAATCAAAACGCAAAAGTCTTTTATCAACATTTTTAATTTACAAAACTCAAATTCAAACTTAAAATTCTTCACACTAGAGATTTATATAATATATATCTTCCAAAGCTGTGGACTTTCAAAACATTACAAAGATCCTCTTCCTTAGTTCATTAGGTAGGAATTTTGTAATTTTAATTTCAAACTATTGATTTGCCATTTACAGTCTGAAAATACTTGCTAACTCGAAATTTAACAAGTCCATCTTCGTTCTCACAGACATTAGACATACGCTGGCCAGGCGCAGGTCTAAAAATCTCCAAGTACTAAACATACTTGCTTCAATTCCCAGTGAAAATACTTTAAAAAATTCTTTTAAAAATGGATATGGAAAGCACGTTCCCCCATGGATTACAGTTCCACCCGGCGGTTACGCTACTATCCCAGTAGAGTCGCTTGTGGCTGTAGATTTCTCATCTCTTAAATTTCGCCATGGTTGTCGCCATAGATTGCAGTACACACGGCGGTTACGCTACTATCCCAGTAGAATCGCTCGTGTCTGTAGGCATCACGCCCCTCAAATTTCGCCTGGCATTAGATTGCAGTTTACCCGGCGGTTGCGCCACTATCCCAGTGGAATCGCTTGTAACTATGGGCATCTCGCCCCTCAAATTACGCTAACATACATCATAATCAACATGATCCCGTCCCGAGGGATTCTAGTCCAAATGGACATTCCAACTTATGGAAAATTCTATGTAGCTACGAATTTCAAATGGACACTCTTCACGAGTTCCAATACCTTCTCCAATAATAAATGGAAGGTACTTTTCCATATCCTCAGTTTAGAAAACATAATACTATACATATATAGTACTTCATTTCACATTTCGTACATATCATATCCATGTAAACATACATAAGATTTCCATAACAATGTCTTTCTAAACTAACGGTTTCAAATTTACCGCATTCATATATATAAGTTCTAAAAACTTACATATCCATATTCATAACAAAATAGAGGATTTCAAAATTTTCCTCTAAGTCGATTTGGAAATTTAAGGTTATCTCAAACCTAATTCATATTCATAATTCCATTTATTATCGACTTTCACATTCAATTTGGATTTCACGCTTACATCGTCAATTCTCAACACAGAATTGATGTCTATCGATATATAACCTCTGAGCTCGTACGTCTCAGAGAAGGGTGTTAAGCTAAGAGAATAAATTCTCCGCCACCAACAGATATATATTTAATAGAGATCAATTGCTATGTCATCAATTCACAATGTTAGACATACAATCCAAATCATCATCTGAAATTCAAAGCTCAACTTATATTGTCTTTGATGTCGAAGTTAAACTCAATTTTAACTCAACAATTCAATCTTTTTGAAAAATTTCAAATTGAACTAATTGTTCAAATTTCTCATTTAACTTTTCAACTTTGACTTCAAAAAATGAATTTCAAATCATTTATTCCTTACGGAATATATTCACAACATTTCATTTTGGGAAAAAACGTTTCCATACTTATTTAAAAATAAGTAATTCACAAATCCATTTATTTTCAACATTTGAAAATATTCGATATACTTTAATCAAAATTAAGTATATATTTCATCTTTAAGGAAATCATTCTCTTTCACATTTTCATTTGAGTTAAAACGAATGTTACGTAAAACATCGTTACGACAACTCAAAATCACTAGTATAGGGATTCGAAATTTAGATAGATGTATAAATCCCAATACTATACAAAACATTTCCTTTTGGAAATCATTTACTATAACAACAGTGTTATAGTCCACCATTTCCTTATATTCGAAAACGTCTATTTCAACAATGAATGTTGAAATCTATGGTTTTGATATTCAATGCCTTTGAAAACATCTTTTTAAAACAATTACTTCGTTTTAAAATATCACTTTCCCAAACATGTCCATTTTATTCAATAATATATTCACGGTCCAAAATTGTGAATATACATCTTTTAACAAACTATACATAATTTTACTTATCAAAATAAGTCAGTTTCGAATTTATAAACAACGTTTATAAATTCTATTCCTATTTATAAAGACTTCAATTTATAAAAATTTACTTCATTAATCATTCCTTTATAACTCAGTTTTATATCAGAATTTTAATTTACAAGTGAATTACTTATAAATTCTTTTATTTCGCAACTTTGATTCATTTTTATAACTTCACAATCTTAATTCTGTAATTTCCATTCACTTATGAAATCCATTAAATATTTCACTTTTAACACTTATACAATTCCAATATTTTATTAACACTTTTCAAATCTTCAATTTAAGCCGTTTATAATAATTCAAAATTTCCAATTTAAACTATTATATAAATTTATCAGTTTTCCATTTCCAAGATAATCAACTAGTTCTTTAGTAAACCATTCATCGACTTGATTTTCAATCTAACCGCATTTGATTCATTCACATTGGATTTTACTAACATTCATTCATATCCAATTAGTTCACATTCACTAATTTATATTCAAGTTAGTTTGCTTCAATTCAAATCAAATTTGATTCTCTTTAGATTTACTTATCTTTCAATTTGAATTCAATTTACATAGCTTTCAATTACCATTAATTCAATTTCATTAACACTTAATGAACTTCCATATGATCAACTAGCAACCCATGCACATTTAACCAAATTTATTCACTTTGCTTACATTCAATTTGGTTTAACACATTTAATTTCAATTGGTTCATATTCTAATTCACTTTTACAATTAAAGTTGAATTTCCTTTATATAACTCAAATTCATATTCATTCTTCACTTTATTAATTCATTTTGATATCAAATTCAATTTGATTCAACATTACTTAAGCTATGTTTCATTTTATCTTCACTTGCATTTATTTTCACCATAAAACTTAAGTTCGTCTCAAATTTATTTGAAATTCTATTTTATTTAACTTTACTAAAGTCAAATTCATATCACATTTCAAAATTCAGATTTTGTTTCACTTAACAAAACTGTTCAAACATTTAACAACTGGTTTACTTCATACAGTTAAAGCACAAGTAAATTTTCTCCCCAAAACACAATTTCATTCAGATATTTCTTCCAAATCTTACCATAAACATTCACGTACAAACTATACATAGCTTAAAGTTTTCATAATACATACTTAGAAGTTTTTAGATTACAAAAGATAGTATTACAAAATATATTGATCGCTTCAAATATATTGACTGGTTTAAGATTCAGACTCATAGAGGACTATCGTCTTCCCGTCTGGTAGTACTCATCTGTTCCGAACTTTCATCTTCGGTTTGCACTATTTCAGGTTGGATTAAAGGAGGATTGACGCATTCAAAGTCAACGTGCCCCCAGCTCCTACAGTTCCCGCAAAAATACGTGACGTTCCCATCCTTATCTATCAGTTTTACACTTTTCGCTCTAGCAGGACGGGCTATAGCTTGCTTTCCACACTGCCTTTCGGTGCAGTTTCTGGCTATATGTCCATTCTGGCGACAATGATAGCAGACTGTCAATCTATCGACAGGTAAATCTAGTGCACTCTTCTTCCTTTTCACTTTAGGGCAATGACTAAGAAAATGTCCTTTTTCTTGACATTTAAAACATACTATCTCAGGACGAGCGAAACGGTCATTCACATTCCTTTTCTTTCTCTTCTCTCGACACGTAACGGCGAAATGTCCTTTTTTATGACATTGATAACAAGTAACATCATCATAGGGACCAGGTCCTTGCCTTTCATTGAATTTCCTTTCGATTTCCGCACGTGTCAATTGTGCTTCTCTACGGGCAATTGCTCTTTGTTCACGACGTGCTGCTTTTTGTGCTTCGGTTTTCGCCATTTTAATTAACAAGATGTTTCGAAGTTTCCTATTAAAATTGACAATTCCATTAGAAAAGGTTGGATTATTCAATCATTTTCCTAAGACAAATTTGTAAATTTATATTATCCTGATATATATGATTATCATTCATATTAGGTAATCACTTACCCTTTTAGTTTAATTTTCCATCACACTAATTTATCTAATCAATTTCAATTTATTTAACTTCCTTTAGTTAAATTTCAAATCCATATATTTATTAATACTAATTCAATTCGATTTAACTTTTCTTAAGTTAAAAATCTTTATTTTCAAAAACAATTTTATACTTCTTTGGATTTGAAAAACGTTTCCTTTTTAAAGTGTTTCTAGTAACTATTCATATTAAACATCATAAACTAAGCTTTGTGTAAACCAAAGCTCTGATACCACTCTGTAACATTTCCCCTTCTGACCGTCTCCAGTCGGTAATTAAACCAACTAAAAACGTTTAAAAAGACGAATTGTTATTTAGTTTATAAGGTTTAAACAGAATCAGCCACAGAAACACAGAATAATAACACTGAATTAAAACAAATGAGAATTTATTTCATTTCTATAAATCTTTTTATATACATCAGAGTTTATACAATTTTAATACTGATACAGCGGAATATCTTAAAATACAATTTTCTTCTGAAACTAAAAATGGTTCTTTACTCTCTCTCTAACTTCGCTGCTCGAAAATCTTCAAGCTGTAGAAATACTCGGTCTGACCCGAGTATTATATTCAAAAGAAAATAATACACAGGTCAGTCTAATTCAAACCAGTTTATTAGTGCATAGAGGCAATAATAATTTAAATAGACGACAGTCACAATAATTCCCGTCTATCCGACTCTTTAAACAAAGAAATCGGATAACGAAAATTTTAACACTTAACAGTGTTAAACAATAAATCAGCAGATTTAAATCATCAACAGAGATAAATAACAATTTATCAAATCGACTAAATCAATTTAAAACAATTGGAATTGTCACTTTAAAATCATCAAAAACTCGATTGGCTGCCGTACACGCACGCGTGTACGGCCTCGCCAATAGGGTATAAAAATCAATGCATCACGAGCAAAGAAATATCAATTCAAAAATGTCGAGTTTGGGTGGCTGCAGTGTACGCACGCGTGCACTGCCTCGCCACTACCGTACGTCGAAACTGCAAAGGTCAAACCCAAAATTAGGTTCAACACAAGTGTAAGAAAAACAAATGCAGGCAGACATGGACAATTAACACTTCAGACTACATAATAACACCAGCAAGTAGACTAGTATGGCAACATAGCAAGCTCCTGAATGCACTGTGCATCCACAACCAAGTGATATACAATATAACTGACAGTACAAGTTAATAATATGAGCTTGCTACGAATCATATCAGTAGGCATGCATAACAATGAATCTAAAAATGCAACAAGCCCCAACAACCAAGAAATGCACATGTCCAGTTTCAAGTGACTCCAGTTCAACAAATTCAGAGATTAGGCACAAGATACACGAAAGTATCAACATGGATGCAGACTCAAGTCAGTCTGTAAGTAATTCAAAGTTACAATAACCAATGTGCAAATTATATATTCTGATCGAGTGCAACAGGTCGAAATGATGCAGACCAAAAGGCATGGAACTGGAGATTGCAACCTGAATAGAAATGCACATGAATGTGATGGCAACAGTTCAAGGCAATGGTGACAACCCAAATGCAAAATAGGTCGTACATATATATTGACAAATTGCATAAGCAAGTTCAAGGGTGCTAATGCATATAAACATGAAGAGATGCAACCTGACAGTAAACAGGTCCACAAGTAGATGCAAGTTAACTGGGATATGAATAACTACAGCATGCAGTGGCAACAAAGTATCAGCATATCAATGTCTAGGCCATAGTCAACAACAAACTGGCATTAATGCATACTGGAATAGATGCATCAAGGTGACAAAGTCAAAGTGAACAATGAAATGCAAGTGACAACAAGACTCAATTGTACTCGAGTTCAAATGCAACAGCGTGCAAACGCACTCAGGTCAAAGCCGGGTTCAAGTGTAAAACAAAGTAAATGCAACAAGAACCAGTAGTGTCCCAAGATAGTAGTGCAAATCTAACTGGAAGCATGCAATTTCACATACCAGATACATCAACAAGTCATGCGATGCACCAAAAGAGACGACTTGTACAAGTGAAATTGCGAGCTACCACCCAAGACAGTGTAAAATGGAAATGAACATGTATAAGTGACCTAGTACAACTTCACTAGCAAATGCAGACTAGTGAACAACTAAATAAAACTGGGCAGTGTAAGTGTCAGACTCAAAAACAAAGGCGGTAGTACAGCTCAAATGCAACTATATCATACATGATACAGCGTCAATGTGAATGCAAGCAAATACATGTGTACAGGTCAGTGAAAACCCAGATCAATGCAAGAATGCTGAAACCAGACAAGATAGGTATGAAGGAAATGCACATGAATAACACATCTCTGGGGATGCAGCAGAAAAATTAATACCGCAGCCTCTAAATCAATGTAGCAGTGTGAATGTTACCATGATAAAGGCAATATCACAGACAACAGAAAGTCTCGACATACTTGTGAGAAACAACCTCAACCAAAAAGGAATCAGATTACAAACTGCAGTTGAAACAACAACTAAAATGTATGGCCTGTCAATGCAATATTGAGCAAAGAATTTAAAGTAGCAAGCCCAAATCAAAGATCAAAACCGTGGCTACAATTGAGAAAGTTCACATTTTGACTAAAGCAAATTGCCCAAAATCGCGAATTTAAACAATTTAATACGAACGAAAAATCATATGAAACTAAATTCTACACTAGAGGCTAAATTAGATGTGAGTGGGGAAGAAACCACTCACCTTCGATTGGAACGGTCGCAAGCGAAGGGGAAGACGAAGTCCTAAGGAGCAACTGCGAACGAGCGCAAGGCCGGAGCTCAAATTTTGCAGGGGGTCGAGATCGCCGAAGCCCTAATTCGCGTTAGTCGCCATTTTTCGTTCCTTCGTTTTTTTTTCTTTCTGATCGAATAATGAATGAGAAGAGAGGGGCGACGTGGGTTTAACAGAGAAGGGGGAAAAAGAACGTGGATCGTGGGTTGCGTATGGCTTCAGACGTGATATCTGGTACTAGGGGTATGTTTATAAGGTATGGTATTTTTTTTTCTTTTATTATTTTTTTCTTTTCTCCATTTTGTTTTTATAAGTAAAAAGGTATGTTATTATTTTTTTATTTTGTCTTGTTTAATTTTGTTGTTAAAATCTAAACTAATTCGTTTAACGTGTAAATTATATTTTTTATTAGGTTGTTTGAATTTTAATATGTGTATTTGTTTATTTCTTTCGTATTAATAAAATCTATTTCCTTTTAAACATCATTATTTATTTTACATTGATTTACATATATGTCAAATTCTAAATGTGGAGTTTTTTTATTTTATTTAAACTTGTTGTTAAATTTTTACTAGGTGTATTTATTCATTTTGTACAAATAAAATTTAATAAGAGAATCCCAATCGATTTACAGTTTAAATAAAATTTAACAACCATTTTACATTGCCAATTGACGAAGACCTTATCGTTATAAAAATTCCAACAATAAACAGCAAATATCTGTCAACTTTAATCGTTTATCGATGATTATAATTTTGGGCAAAACCCCGGTTGTTACAGAAATTCAATTTGAATCCTATTAAATTTTCTACGCGTTTATACGTCGTGTATTCACAAAACAATTCCGATTAATACGAAATTGGAAATCCAGTAATAATTCAATATTACGGACCCAATGAAGCTGGTTTCGCCAAATTCCGAGACTATGCCTCGGAAGACTATTCTTATTTTCAATTTAAACGATATAATTTCGAAACTGAATAAATCGCTTTCAAATTCAATTCTGAAGTTTCTATTATCTTCAGTATTATCAATATGAATTTTCCAAGCTTTTAAATTATTTTTAACCGGCTCAAAATCGAAGATTCAAATTTTATTCAACTTTCAATAGATTAAATTCAAAATTAAATCGCCAATTCATTTTGATAATTTGAAATTCAAGTCAAATCATCGTTCAAATATTTAAAATTAATTAAATATTTTCAATTTAAATTGTTCAAAATTCAGGGTCGTTACAAGGGCCGACTTGAATTGGGTCTTGGGCTAATTTCAAAATTGTTTTGAAATTTAAAAATGAAATTTTGAATTTAAAAGTTAAATTTAAAACAAGAAATACATTATAAACGTGATTATGTGATTCAATACTTGTTTTGAAATTAAAATAAGATTTCAAATTTAATAGTTAAATTTAAAATAAGAATTACATTATAAATGTTATAATATGATTTTCAAAGTTGGCTTTGAAAACATTGTATATTATAGATATTATAATACGATTTTCAGAAAAGCTTTGAAATTTTTTTAAAATTTTAAATTTACTAATAAGATTAATAAATTAATTAAATAGTAGTTAATCAAAGTATATAAATGTAATATACATGTGTGTGTGTGTTATATTATCTTAAATTATTTAAGAGATGTAAGTATATATGTATACACATAAGAAATTTTCAAAATTAATCTTTAATTACATTATCTAATTAAATAAGTTAATTAATATATAATAAAATACATACATACATATACATACATACATATATATATATATGTATGTGTGTGTGATATATGTTTATAACCATAAATATGTTTGTTGTATATATATGTATAATCATAAATGTTATAGTACACATATTCAATTAAAATTTAATTGAATAATATATAATTAATTAAAATGTTAATTAATTAAATAAGATTTAATTAATGTAATGTACATAAGACAATTATATAAGTTAATTAAATTATAAATGTTATATAATAATAAAACTTACATAAATGAGTGTATAAAACAAAAGTGGAATGGTAAGAAACCCAAAATAGACTTAAGGAATAACTACAAACATGTAGTACGTATACCATGATTTCTGATATGTCCGACACTTGAATCACGAGGGTATTTCATAAGAAATACATTACTCCATAAGTTGATATCACTTAATTAAATACATTAAAGATTATAAATCTTTAATATAAGTGTTGTCTCTATCATTTATATATTAATAAATTACTCACATACTTTCTAGTTGTTGAGCAAACTCAAGCTAGGAATGTTATGTGTCATATTATTAACATATAGAATAGACAAGGTAAGATAGTTATATGTATTCGTTGAACAAGCTCAAGGTACAAATATTATACTTAGGCCGTCGTGAAATTATAGGTATGAGTGAATAGTCTCTTTCAATCTGTTAAGCAAACTCAAAGTCAAAATGAGATTAGGACAAGGAACCATAGGTTGGAAGTTGTATATGATACACACTATAAAGAATTATCCATCGTTTGTGGAGCTATAACTTGTTCGGCAAACTCAAGGCCAGAATACCAAGATAGATAAGTCCTAACATCTATTAATGAAGTCGAAAGACTTCTATGTTTCCGCCTGAGGGTTTGGAGAAATATAAAAGACTAGTAGTAGCCTTACTAGAAAAATGAAATGGTAACATTTAACCTTTCTAATATTTTAGGAACATTTGTTGTATAAAATTATAATAACTAACATTGATAAATTTGCACGATTAATATAATTGATAAAATGTTTATAAATTAAGATATATAAATGAATTGAATTGATGATTGATAAATAGAAATGTAAAATATACTTGCTCGTAAATATTATATGCATGTTATTGTTTTAAGATCTATGCAAGTGACAAATTTTACAGCTGCTAAATACACTCATAATTGGTCAATTACAAGTTTATTTGCCCAAGATTGTGTATTGTCCTTTATGAGTTTTGAACTCTAAAGATAATACTTGAATATGGCCGCTTGATCCATATTCGTTCATATACAAATGTTATATGGTGAACTGTTGCAATTCGTAAGATATGAAACTTCGATAAAATTAGTTCAGTCAAAATAAGCAAGTAAACCATAATGTGAGTTCATGTATCCAATATGATTGATTACAATGATAATCTTGTATTAAATGTAACATTAGACCAAGAGCTACAAGATTGATCTAAAAATTCGACCACTGAAAATTCATTTCAGTTTACGTAAAATGTAACTTATTCCTTATCCTTAAATGTTAAGGATGATGGAATGCTTTTTCATAAAGAATTCATTATGATCATGTAGTAAGGGCTTCCTTTTGAATGGTTCCAACATTTAAAAAGGAAAACAAATGTACAAGGGTAGATGCAACTTAAGGAACATTTAGGATAAAGAGGATGAATGGTTACTTCTACTTCATAAGGGAACATTGGAAATGAGAGTTGTAAAATAATAATAGATTCTTAGTAAGAAATATGAAATGTGATATCTATTCCAAATGTATTTTCACATAGAAAATTGTTTTCTATGAAATTTATTTCTTTGACTTTAAGATACTTGATCTAAAAATACTCTGCTGTAAACCAGTTATGGTAAATAAATAGCCTATATTAAGTGGTTGAATGGAGCTTCGTATTTCATACGCTATTATAGTAATGACAACCATAGTGAGAGCATGCTATATTACTTATTGGTCGCATCAAGTTGCAAAAAATGTTTTTAAAAATGTATACCGAACATTATTCATAAAATAATAATTATTTTTCAACATTGACTGAAAACTAGACAAGTTTTATTTCAATATGTATTCATTATAAAATAAAACTATAATAGTGGTATTTGTGATGCATTAGAAAATACAGAAGTACCCAAATTTATTTGCAATTATATTAGAATTATGGACCAAGCCACAACCTTGAGAAATAATTTATGATTATATGACTATGAATCATATGGTACTAGTAAATTATATCTCAAATAATTAAGGGCAAATCACCCATTCAGTTGGAGTATTATAAGAGTTGATGAACTTTATGGATTGATACATATAGATGTATGAACAATTCCACTTACTTTGTTGTATTCACCAACGAATTACTTTGTTGGATTGATAAAATGATTTGATTTGATCGAATAGCTGAGTATATTGGAAAGAGTTCCAAACGTATCTGAGTATGAATAAAGATTCAATCTCAAAAGTCACTCCTTCCTATGATACATAATGATGTATCGATAAGGAGTTATCAAACTTTATCGAACGAATTGTTGTCTCAAGCTGGTCGTTTTGTTTTGATCAATTCTGTTATTTTTTCTTACTCCACTTATTGGTGTAGGACCTTCTTGTTGTCTAAGAGGCTGATACTTATGATAAGGAAAGCTGCCAGGAATCTTTTATGGACAGGTAATATTCATTCCAAAAAATTAAAACCAATAGCCTTCTACAAGGTTGAGAGTAAAAAGAAGCATGTGGGACTAGGTATTATTGACCTGAGAATTTGGAATAGAGCAGCCTTCAGTATTCATTTTGACAATCTTCTTAACAAGAAAACAACATTTGGGTGGATTGGATAGTGAAGCACAACATAGAAAACAGAGATTTTTGGATAATGGATGCCCCTCAAAATTCAAGTTGGATTTGGAAGGCTATCCTGAACTTAAGAGCTACATTTATTCAACATCTTAAGGTTATAACTGTTTCTGGTGGTAGGGCTAATTTCTGGACTGATCCATGGGCTAACAAGGGATCATCCTTAAAAACATTCTATTTTACAATGAAAAAATGCAAACTGGTGTATTCCCTATGATGCAAAGGCTAATGAGTTCATACTTGATGGAACTATATCCTTCCTATATTCCAGTAATAATGCAATAAGAAGCCTATGGAACGAGCTACAGCAGCAACAATATCTGACTTCACAAAAAGAAATGGTTGTCTGGTCTAGGAAAGAAGTGGACCACTCTACTACAGTTGTGTACAATTGTATTTCTGGACAATCTGATCTAAGGTGCTTTGTTTGGAACAAAAGAATATGTAACACTTACTGCAAAGAAGGTGACAATTTTCTCCTTTGGAAAATAATGAGAAATGCATTAAACACAAAGGCAAAACTGTTGAGGCATGGTCTGCAAGTTTCTGGTCAGTGGGTGTTCTGTAATGATGAGCTTGAGACCAACCTCCATCTGTTTTTCAATTGCAATACGCTATTCCCTCTATGGAAGAGATTGATGCACAAATTGGGAAGATCCAACACCCGTAGAGATAACATGTTTGAATGGGATATGATCTATAAGGCAACAAGATGGAAGAATGTAAAAACTTTATTGATGCTTCTAGTGTTGAAAAAGTATATAAGAGCAATATGGGCTCAAAGAAATGCTAGGCTCTTCGGTGACAATGTTAAGAATGAAACGCAACTTTGGTTTGACATGAAACAAGCTATTAAAACTAGAATTCAACTCAACTCCTTTAGTTTTAGTGCTTGTATTATAAGTCAATGGTGCTAGCATCTTTGCTTGTTCTCTCCCTTATTTGTTTTCTCCTTTGTGTTTGTTTTTCCTTGTTTCTTGGTGGTTCATTGCATGTAATGAGCAATTCTCTTATTTTTATTGTGTTTGCAATAAACTGGTAGGGGCCTAATTCACCGCGCTTAGTTTTGCTAAAAAACTTTGTTGAACGAAGTACGATTAATTATGAATGAAAATGAGTTAACCTCTTTCTGTAAGTTCATGTACTTAGGGGTAGTACACAAATTTAAAATTAATTTAATCTAAAGAATGGTCTACAAAATCATATAAGATAAGGATTTATAAGAAACTCTAACATATCCTAGGCCAAGGAGTTAGTAGGTTATGCAACTTGAAAGACTCCACATAATAATTGTACATGAGTGATCCTGTATGAATCACCCTAAAAGAAGTTTGGGAACGATTGTCATTGGATGACTAATTTATATTTTGAACATAAGTTTTGTAAACTAAAATCAAATCACTTTAATATAAGACAACTCATAGAATGTTTATGAATATTTATTCTGTAGCACTAAGAAACAAGTGTTATTTCAAGAAATACCAACTTCGTAGTGTAGGAATTTATTTTAGAATTTATTGGTAGTAAAATGGATTTGGATACCATCCAAGGATAAAACTGATTACGAGGAACGAAATAAAGTTAACCAAACCTATATAAACACTATGCATTAGAATGTCTAATAAATATTCTTGCACATTGAAGAGAAACTATGAGTTTTTATCAATGTCGAGAATAAAGAATCCTTAGTGGGTAATTAAACCATTAAGAGTATTGACTCTGCCATATGGTATGATGCACAAATTCGAAGGGATTCCAAGTACATTATAAAAATGTGATTTAATAGTTGTACGGAAGGAATATGATTCATTGGCCACAAATGTGACTTTTAGAGAAAGACTAATGCAGTTGGAATATAGTGAGCAACATTAATAACATTATAATTTTCAGATGTTGAAATTAACATAACAGATTCGTCATTCAATGTGCTCAAGATGATTCAGATCTTACTAATAAAATTATCGTTTGGTGTAACTTTATGTTTAGATACATTTGTGTTGAAATACAAAATTCTAAATAATGATTTGAAATAGACTGTTTGTACATAACAACCAAAGTGTCTAGAAGTCAGTGGGAAAGATATTGAGCTTGTGGTTTTCAGGATATGATCCAAGAATGTTACGAAAGTATCATTCTATAAGCATCAAAATTGAATAAGTATTTCGATAGAAATGCCAAATAATTTGATTTTCAGTTAAAATATAGAGGAAGCATGTTTCTACAAGAAAGAACATTAAAGGGTACATAGATATTTCTAAAATTATAAGTAAACAACATACTGCTAATTGTTAACAATGTACTTATATTAAAATCAATAATAGTGTGGTTATTTAATACTCGATCTTGGATTTGTAAATTATATCTTTTATAATAAGTATAAAGGATGTTGGTAATGTCCCAAACCATATACCAAGGCACCATATTAAAATGTCTAACGTGGAACATATAAGATGAGTTCCTTATGTATTGACAATATGAATCATCATACATGTTGTACTATCCACAATATCGTATCTTGCTTATGTATTTGATGAATGAAGCAAATGTCAAATCCAAATTAAGATCACTAAATGATATTTTAGAGTGTTTTCAAGTATTTAAAAAATACTAGAGAATCGATTACAAAAACAATGAATTCCTTATAAAGGAGTATTCAAAAACTTCATAAGTGCTATCGAATATAATATATCAATATTAATTCATGTTCAAACTTTAATTAAGAAGTTTTTAATTGGAATTGTTTCAAACAATAAGTAGTGGTAATTCAACCAAAGTCTACTATAACATAAGAAGTATAAATGAATGCACAAATTTATAACTAAGCAAAGGGTTATTCAAAATGTTGAGAATCCCATGACATTTTTATATGATAATTATGTCGGGATATAGTTAGGAAAAGAACCTAGAGCTCACCAGAAGTCAAGCAACATATTCCGAATAGTTCCACATGATAAAGATAGTTTATTAACATTGGAGAGAGTTGATTGACATAGTAGATAATTGAAACAACATAGCATACTCATTTATCGAGGGACTAGCCCGATTGTTTTTGAGAAAACTGATCGATGAATTTAGAATAAGGTTCCATATCGACCCTAAGTGCAATTGGGAGATTGATAGAATTAGAGATATGCCCTAAGGGAAATTATGTAATTTGTCACATATATCTAACTCGATAACCAACCTTGTTCAAAATAAAAGTATATTTAATATAGAAAATCCATAAATGGTATGTTTTATGATAGTAGTTACAATGCATTGTAATCATCAGTGATTTATCACAATAAGATAAACATACCATTTCAAATATTCCTAGTTAAGATATATCGAGACTGGATATCGATACATCCGTTGAGACTAGCACGTAACGCTCTCCAAATGTTAGGTAGTGTATTACTCATGGTTGCTAGGGCACTAAGACGTTACGTACTGATAGTTATTGAATAACTATGGAATGTCTCACTCGATATTTTTCTGTTGTTGAATATAACTAAGGCCAAACAGAAAATATCGATGCGATAAATTTACATAATTCCCTTGACTTGAGAATATATGTCGAGCTTCAATGTGAAAACTCCGCTTTGATTATAGTTAAATCATAGCACGATGACCATCGAACGATTATAGTTGGGTCGAGTGGAAGCATTGAAAGTGAAACACTATTCAAGAGAGAATTCATTTCCTCGGTTATATGGAGTTAGTATCACAGGTCAATTTAAGTCAACTCAAAGTCAAAGTCTCTGGTAAGAGTGGCGCAGTTAACAATAATTGTTATTATTGAACCAAAGATTTTATATTTGCACTTACAAAGTTGAATGTGGAAAATGTTGGAATTTTACCAAAACCAAATTTCACAAGTCCTAATGTCATGTAGTTTTGACGAGAAAACTGGTGCAAATAAGCATCACTACCATGTAGCGATTATGTTAAGTAAAATTGGATTTTACTGAAAAGATGTATATACCAAAATATCATGTCACTAACTAAGGTGATGTGTGAACATTAATATTCGAACTATTTGGTATGAATCGCTTAATCGATTTATACCTTTGAGTTGCACACCGTAATGACGAATACTTTGAATAAACAACGCAATTTAATTAATTTATAATCATTGTAAATTAATTAAATTACTTAATATTCATGAAATATTAATTATTAAAAAATTTCGAGTTTGGAATACCATTAGTATTTGATGAAACGCGTATATATAAAAAGTTTTGCATACGCATATTTATATATGATATCGGTAGAAAATTATAATTAAAATGGAATGAATACTTAATGGGTTTGGAAATTTTTTAAGGCCCATTGGCGCCATGCTATGATCTGCCAAAGAAAGAGTGCTAGTCCCTGAACCAGTGACCGCTAGCTATCGAATAGAACTTAATTTGATTTGACTTGAGCTTGAATTAATGAAGGATGGAGAAGGTAGGGTTCAGCCAGAAATATAGAGGGTTTTTTGGCTAAAAATTTCTCTAACAATTGTGTGCGGAGATGTTTATATAGAGGAGAGTTTAGAGACAAATTAGGATCTAGATCCTCCTTTATCTGTTACCCATTCTCTTTTATCTTAGCCATCCAAATCAAAGCCCTCTAACCCACACATAGCCGCCTCTTTCTTGCTTCATTATGATCGAATATTGTAGCACTCTATATGGGCTTCAAACGCATTTAAAGCCCGAACAAATATTTTGCATTTAAATCCAACTTAAATGCGTATCGATATCGTGTATCAATCAATATATTTATAACTATTATAAATATATTCAATAATATTTTTAACCAAATCAAAATAATTTTTATAATTAATAGTTCATAAATATCAATTAATTTATAACAATTATAAATTAATTAAATCGTTTGGTTAAAGGAGTATTCATCGTTTCGGTTGTGTGACCCGCTAGGTATAAATTTGGTCAGCCATTAATATCGAACTATTTAAATATTAATGTTTACACATCACTTGCAGGTGGTATGACTTTTTTTGCCAAATTTATATCTTACTTGGTTTTGGTGAAATATAATTTCACTTTGTTAAACACTACTCGGCTTTGACTTTTATTTACACCAATTCTCTTCATCAAAACTACATCACTTTAGACTTATGGAATTTGGTAATGGCCAAAATTCCAACATCGTCCATATTCAACTCTATAGTCCAACAAAGTCCTTGGTTCAATAATAACAATTATTATTAATCGAACTACTCTGGCTAGATATTTTCACTTTGGGTTGACTTGAGTTGACCGTGATACCAACCTCATATAACTGAGGAGACGAATCCTCTCTTGAATTGTGTTCACTTCCAATACTTCCACTCGACCCAACTATAGTAACTCGATGGACATCGTGCCATGATTTAACTATAATCAAAGTAGAGTTTTCATATTGACGATCTACGGTATTCTCAAGTCGAGAGAACTATGTAAATCGGTCATATCGATATTTTCTATTTAACCTTAGTTATTTCAACCAACAAAAAACTATCAAGCGAGTCATTACATAATTATTCAATAACTATCGATATGTATCCTCTTGGCGCATCAAGTAGTCATGAGTAATATACTGTCCAACATTTGGCGAGCATTAAGTATTCTAGTCTCAATGGATACATCGATATCCAGTCTTGATGCATCTTAATTAGGAACATTTAAAATGATGTTTTTATTATAATATGTTGCAATACTCATGATTACAACTGTAACGACCCGTAAATTTTAATGATTTTTAATAACGTAATTAACTAAAATTTTGTGAAATTTTAAATAATTGAATTTGGAAATATAAATTTGATATTTGGAATACGTCTAATTAAACATAGCAATTGGTAAATTTTCATCTGATAATATGAAAGTTATTTTTTTGTGTAATTCTATTTCAATTTAAATCAGTTAATATTTGATGATAATAAAATGTTTTCCAAACTTGAATATTATAGAAAATTTGTGAACCATCTTCTGAGTGAGACGTCATATTTCGTTTCTCCAAATTTGGACCTCTCTAGCCCCGTTTATCTTATTTTCGGCAAATTAGCAGCATTTTAGTACCGATATCGATTTTTGATCGGAGGATCGTACCACTGATATCTGTATGCGGTTTTGGTCTTTTTTGTCATGCTGATCTATACGGTATATTCAATTCTGTATTTTGAAATTCGGCACACAGCAGAATCCGTGAAAACGGCAACCATATCGGTACCATTTCCATGCCTCTTTGTTTTCCATTGTTGTAAACGTATTGGTGCTCTTCCTGGCTCTTCGTTAATCATGTGCATTGCTGTTAAAGAAATAAATTAATATAACTTTTAATATTCCAAAAATTTAATGTGGACTATCAATATTCCATCTTTTCAAAAATTTGTTTGCATTCTTTCATTTTCCTACCTACATGCGTTCATCCATTAGCTTGCACCTCTTCATTTTTCCTACCTGCTCCTGTTCATTTTCCTTCTCCCCTCACAAGAGTATTGCTCCACATTTTTTTCCTTTCTTCGGCCTCAGCCTCACCGCACTCATCACCATGCCGACCAGCAGACCCGTCCAACGCCCCTCATACCTGACCCCGCCTCGGCCTCCCCTGCCTCACCATCATCCAAGCTTCACCTCCGCCATCAACCGATTAGCCTAGATCTGACCCAGCCTTCGCCTGACAAAAGTCACATCCACGTGCTGCCCTTGCGTCCATCACGTCAATATCCCGCATGGTCATCATCTTCTCTTCTCAGCTCTTTTCCCCTCTCGTTTTCAAAACCCAAGATGTAAGTTATATATATATATAATATATTTTGTCAGTTTTATACATATGGTCTATACATGTTACAAAATCTGTAGTTTGTATATCAGTTTAATTATATATGGTAGTAGCATATATAGATGTTATATTTATATTTCGTATGTTGTTAGTAAGTATATTTTCGCCCAAGAAAAAAAATTATATTTAAAAAAAACTGTTGTTATGCGTGAGTTATGTATATATAAATTATTACTGTTACATACTTTCATAAATAAGTTAATATTATGTTAGTTATATAAGCGAACAGCTGTTAGTTTATATAAATATTCATAAAGGTATACCTATTGCTTTATACATTGTTTTCAAATATAAAATTGTTTAAGTGGGTTTTGTTGTATATATTACATATATAGATCTTTAAATATAATATATATATATATATAAAGATAGAATTTTAGATATAGGTTGGCTTAAATATATATATGGCTGCTCATATATAAAAGTTGTTTGTACACATTAATTATATATAGTGCATGTTGTTTATAAAGTTTTATAAGTTGCATGTGGTTATTTTCGTATAAGTATATATTTGTGTATATATATATTAGTTTATATATACAGAGTTGGTTTTGAATATACATATATATATAATCTGTAGTTTATATTGGATAGGCTCTATTGTTATGGATAAATGTATATATATATATTTAATTTAAAATGTGGTTGAATTTAGAATATGTTTTATATGTGTATTTAAACTAACATGTAAATCTATGAATAGTGTTGCTAATATCTTTAAAATAGAATTATATATTATAATATAAAGGAGTAGTCTATTTTATTATGGAGAGTATTATAATGCTGTCTCATGTTCTAGTACAATCTGCAAAATTTTGTAATCTAATTTATATGTATATAATAAGTTGGTTTTGCTCGGCAATATCTTAGCTGTACTCGCCTCTTTAAAGATATATTGCATTATATATATTTGTGTATGGTTATCAGTGTTGTTTTAAGTCATATATTTGCTATATATATATATATGAAAAAATAAATATAATATGCCTGTGTTTTTATAAGTGATTATATATCACGTATGTGTGTATATATATAGATTTTGATTTCAATATATATGTTTAAAATTTAAGATTGATTTAAAAATGTATATGTATTTTAAAATTGAATATTTGGTTTAAGGAAAATTTTATACATCTCATTTAAATTTTATCAAACAAATTTTGATTTGTTCTCATCGATTTCTGTTATCAGCTCTATTTGTCGAATTCGTGCCAATCTTGCTTTGATTTGGAATTCGTAGCTTGTTCTGTTGTCAAACTCCTCTAGCCTCGAAAGGTGAGCAATCACTCACGATTAACGTTCTTATATTTATTAAATTTGATTTCAATTGGAACGACAATTGAAATATGCTGATGTTAGTTATTTACATTGTTATATATGCTATTATCAGTATTTGTTCACCTGTGACATCTGACACCATTATCTGTTATTTACATTGATGATATAAGCCTATTATATTATTATCATATCTGTTTCACTCTGCAAGTTCTCTGTTAGTATAGAATTCACTATGGGTTGAAATGATACATACCCGAACGATCTTGTAGAATAGGAGAAAATCGTTATGGGTTGAAATGATAAACCCAAGCGATTTTCATTGAATTGAATTTGGGATTGCGGGTTGAAAAGATATATACTCGTATATATTTAAATTTCGAATTGAAATGATAAATATCCGTATCACTTGACCATAGATAGAAAATTATATACAGACATCGTTGGTCTATATATATAAATATTTTGAAAATGATTTCTATGGTTTTGAAAAGAAATATGTTTTAATAAATATTGATTTTAAAGATTTATTAAAGTTGATATATATAATATGTTTAAGTATTTATTATATATATATATATATTTCAAATATAGAGTTTAAAATGATTCGGGTTGGAAAGATAAATTTGAAATTGATTTGAAATTATATTTATTTAAGAATTTTACGTAAATAGGTTTGATTTTAAATTTATTAAATTTGAAATTTTAAAGATATGTTTTATAACTTGAATTTGATTAAAAGTGACTTAAATGAATATTTCAAATTTATATAAATTTAATTGGGATATTTTGTTTATTTAAATTTGTAAATTGAAGCTGTATTTAAATATTATTGAAATGATTAAGTAAATATTTCAAAACTAATAATAGTAAAGCGAATTTGATATATATATAAAATTATCGAATTTAGTTTTGAAATGTTGAATATATTGACTTTGAAATATATTGAAATTTGAATGGATTATTTTATGGTTCAAATATGTATTTGAAAATCGATAATTTGAAATGGTTTATTGAGAAGCTGAATCGAGTTGAAATTGATGATTTAAGATTTGATTAAATTTTAATTTTGGAATTCGAGTTGATTTGAATCGATTTGTGAAATTTGAGGAAGCTATTTTATATAAAGTATTTTTAAACTATATCTAAAACTATTTATATTTTACTTTATAAATTATTTTAGTTTAAACTATTTTAATATAAATCATTTTCAATATAAATTATTTTATTACAAACTATTTTAACTTATAACTATTTTATATAAACTATTTTTATTTTATAAACTATTTTACTATATATACTAATTTTAATATCTAAACTGTTTAAGAGGAAAGTGTTATGGATTCCAAAATGTTATGATTTCAAAGCATTATGAATTTCAAGGTTTTGATTCCCAAAGTGTTTTGATTTTAAAAGACTTATGGTTTCGAAAGCGTTATAACTTTGGAAAGTGATATGATTTTTGGAAATGGATATATTTGAAGTGAAAATGATATCGTTTTGATATGGTTTTAAAATGGAAATGATATTTTGGTTTTGAAGTATAAACTATTTTGAAATGACCGCGGTGTTATAATAATGTAACAACCCGTTAATTTAACCGGTTTTAATAGCGTTAATAATTGAAATTTTGTGAAACTTTAAACGATAAAATTTTGAGATATAAGTTTGATATTTTGGAATGCGTCTAGTTAAACATAGCAACTGGTAAATTTTCGTCCGAAAATATGAAAGTTTATTTCGTACGTAAATTTACTCCAATTTAATCAGTTAAAAAGCGATGAAAATAAAATGTTTTCGAAAACTGAATATTTTTACATAGAAAATTCTAAATCATCTTCTGAGCAAGACGTCATTTTTCGTTTTTCCAAATTCGGACTTCTTTAGCTCCGTCGGTCTTATTCTTCTGCGTTTTTGTTGCATTTTCCGCTGGTAGAAAATTCGAATTTTTAATTCAATCGTACCACTGATATCTGTATATCATTGTGATCGTCTCGTCGTGCTGATCTTTACGATATATTCGATCCTGCGTTTTGACGTCTGACATGCGACGGAAACGGTGAAACGGTCAGCCAGCTCGGTAATCGTCGTCTGAGTCCATTTGTTTCCTATGACCGTTCAAAACTTCCCACCGTATAAAATGAATAGCCACCCCTCTGTGAATATTTTGGAAAGGGGAAATGCATGGCTTTTATTATCGCAACTTTCAATAAAGTTTATTTTGTGCCTTTTCACTATGTATCGGTCTTTGCACAAAAAATGGACAAACACCTCAAAGTCGTATGATTTAGTAGATCTTATATTATCCTTAGTGATTTGAGTGATTTATGCAAATATATGAAAATCAGGGGCTAAACTGTAAAAAGACATGCAGGTTTATAGTGGTTCAGCCAGAATGTGCCTACGTCCACTTTATATGTTATTTCTCTTCTCTTGTTTAGATTACAAGTACAAAGCTTTGATACAAGTAAACGAAAGTTGTTTGAAAGTTCTCTCCATGCTTGAGCTCTCAAACTTGTCCCCCATTGTTGTACCCCCGCCCCTTTATTTATAGAGTGAGGCTGGGGGTAAGAGTCTTGGAGGTATAGAGCAGCTGGCGGGCCTGGGCTGACGTAATCTGGCCTGGTGGATCTGGTCCGGTTTTCTTTGGTTCGGTGGTAGGAGATGAGTGGTCCGGTGAAGCTTGGTTCGGTGGTAGGAGATGAGTGGTCCGGTGAAGCTTGGCTCGGTGGTAGGAGATGAGTGGTTCGGCGAGGCTTGGAGGCTGGTTGGTTCGGCAGAGGTTGGAGAAGATTTGGTTCGGCGAAGCTTGGAGGCTGGTTGGTTCGGTAGAGGTTGGAGAAGAGTTGGTTCAGCGAAGCTTGGAGGCTGGTTGGTTCGGCAGAGGTTGGAGATGAGTTGGTTCGGCGAAGCTTGGAGGCTGGTTGGTTCGGCAGAGGTGATTTGATTTGTCTAGCTTTGGACCGGTGTTGAGAATTCACCCAACATTTGCCCCCCAAAGTGGGGTATATGCTGGCATATGGCCTACTTTGTTTCCTTCCATTCGATCGCTGAGTGCTGATCCAACTGGTCCGGCATCCCATATTTGCCTATAAGTAGGGACTGTATACTTTCGTTATTCCCTTCCAATCCAAGACAACCGAACCAGACATTCATACCGAATCGAATCAGGTAATATAGCTTTCTCTCGCCGAATGGCCCTTTTAGACAACCGAACGAATCCGGGTATTTCGAGTGCCGAATGAACTGTCGTTCTTGGATTATCGGATGAGTTCGTGGATCCTGAGTACCGAACGAGCATTTTCATTTGGATCACCGAATGAACCCTATACGGGGAATGCCGAATGAACCTCGAGACTCCGAATACCGAATGAAATTTTACATTCACTTTACCGAATGACAATGGGAGTTTAATGAACCCTATACGGGGAATGCCGAATGAACCTCGAGACTCCGAATACCGAATGAAATTTCACATTCACTTTACCGAATGACAATGGGAGTTTGAGCATTTTGATTTTATGAGTGAAATTTCATATTATACACTTACTTGTTTACATCCTCTGTTCTAACAATATGTTTTTCCGGTGTTGTAGATAATGTCTCGCAAAGCAGAAACTCGATCAGACAAAAATAAATCCACGGGCGAAGGAGGGTCCTCCGCCGTGCCCCCAGCTCAGCTGAATCCAGAACGACGTGGGCCCACTCCGAGATCGTTAGTGGACGGGTACGGTCCTCAGGAGCTTCTCAACTTGCCTCTTGATTGCTTCCCTAGCTCACTCAAGGGCGAGCAACTTGATGTTATATCTCGCTCTTTCGGGATCAATCGAGTGTGCATGTTATTGCCGGTTGCGGGAGCGATGCCGTATGATCCTCCTGAAGGATATTTTGCCTACAGCAGATACCATTGTATGTGTGGTGTCATCCCGCCTCTCAACGCCTGGGTAGTCAGCTTTCTTACATATCTAAAGGTGGCTCCATTCCAGATTCAGCCCAACTCTTATGCCATTCTGGTGAGTCTCTTCGTCATCTTCCAGAGGAGATATGGGCGTCCTCCTTCCAACCGGGAGATCCGGTATTTGTATAACTTGAGAGGCTACAAGAAGGGGTCTCCCTACATCAGCTTGGAATCGGCCGTAACCTTTAAGCCGGTCCTGGATTTATACTCCAAGTATAGTATGTTCAAGAAGGAATGGTTCTTCACCAGGGATGACTCTATTTCCATTCGTCGCTTCACCTCCGGCTGTAAGTGTGAAGCTTTATTTATAATTTCCGTTATAACTGCAGTGCTTTATCTTACGTGTTTTTATTTCTTGCTAGCGACAGGTGGTTTTGCGGTTGTGGAGAATGATCGCCTGGTTCAGACGGCAGCAGAGATAGAAGCTATTACTGGGAGAGATAGGTCGGCTGCCTACCTGATCAGGAACGCCACACTCTTGGAGTACGACTTGATCCTTCCACAGCAGTCCGTGGTCAAGTAGAGGGACACGGCTGAAGAGAAGGCTGCCCAAGCTAAAGAAGGGGCCGCGTCGAAGAGCAGTAAAAGGAGGCCCTTTTCGAAACATCCGGTTGCTGGGGGGAAGAAGCTCAAAAGGTCTGACGGTCCCTCTCCCAGCACACACCCGGATGTTCAGGAGGAGGAGAAAGGTGAGGACGAAAGTGACGGTGATCGTCATGATGATGATGGTGGCGATGGACAAGGTGGGGATGGCCCCAGGGCTTTGTCTTCCGGGCAAGTAGGCGAAATGCAAGAGTGGACGGATGACGCTTTCCGCCAAGCCTTCGAAGGTTTGGAGGGGACGGAGAAGTCTAAGAAACCCGATAACGTTGGGACCGGCGTCGATCTATCTTCCGGGAGCGCCTCTACTGAAACAACTTCGGCGGTTCAAGGTGAATTTCACTTTACTCTTTTAATTCTTGAGTGATGGCCCAATACATGTTGTTAACACTTGGTTTTCATATCAGGAGCAGGTAAAATGGCCAAGACCTCAGATCTTCGGCACAGGCTTGAACAATACAAGCTCTCCAAAGCTTCCGCCAAGCCGAAGCCTCCGGCCCACCGTTCCAGGGATGTAGTCGGCTACCGTCCTCTTCTCGGGGTTATTGAAGAGGGTATTCAAAAGAGAAAGAGGAGTCGCTCCTTATCCGAACCTTCCCTTGGTCCTCAGCCCCCAATTCAGCCTCTTCATGATATCACGGAGGAGGACACTAAGTTCACACCCTCTCCGCACCTGTCTGAAAATCCTACCGTTACTCAGATTGATCGTCCTGGCTTGGCTCGTAATCCATTTGCGGGTCATCCTGATCTGGATCCAAGTTCTCATGATATTTCCTTCGATGAGGTTACCGGTGAGCACCTTCTTCCTCGCAATCCTATGGTAAAGGTGCTAGATGAGGCCAAGTCCCTGGACCTCGATTTGCTTACTACTCGGATTGTCATTATGGGGGACGAAGCTAAGGCAAACATCGACCGGGTTGCCGAGGAAACTAGGAAGTTGATGGGGCATCATGCCCGACTGGTCAAGGCCGGGGAGGAAATTGGGAGTGCCAACATAAGATTGCGGTTAGTGGTTTCCGATCAGGCCAAGCAACTCGCTGATCAGGCCATCCAGATCTCTCAACACGAGGCCGCCTCTGGACGTCTAAAGAAAACTATGGAAGAGGCCAGCCGGGCCGAACTGCGGAAAATGGAGGCTACTTGCAAGGAACGGATCGATATGGCCATTGCCACGGTGGAAGAGGTTCGGAAAGCGGATCTTGAGCAGATAGAGGAGTTATCTGGGAAGCTTGAGGCTGCAGAGCTTGCTCAAGCCAAGTTGAGGGAGAAGATGGAGGCGATGCGTAAATCCCTTCAGGCTGACTGCTTGAGATTCCAATTGGAGAGAGATGCTGCCGTCGTAAGGTTGTCGGATTCAGAGGCCCGGGCGAGGGAGTTTGAAGAGAACGAGGGGCTGATGGAGGGGATGCTCCAGGATATGTACTTCCGTACTTGGAGGCAGGGTAACTTATCCTGGATGGATGATTACCCTCGGGTTATGGCTAGGATCTATCTTAGGGCTCTAGAGGAGGCCCAGGCTGAGGCAGATAAGGAGGGTGGCATGGCCTTTAGGATGGATACTGTTACCACCCAGTTTACCAAGGAGGAGAAGGTGGCGGTGAAGGAGGGCATGCGGTTGCTTGCTGCTGAGGAGACAGGTGTGCAAGCGGAGGATGATGATCAAGTTGATCAAGGAGCAGATGCTGGTAAGTCTTCCTTTCTAGTCTTTCCGTTAACTTGGTTGCTTATCACTGACGAATTCTTTTTCTAACGGAACAGGTGGGCAAAAGGACAAGGACAAAACTCCGACGCAGCCGGCTCCTTGATTAGGCCTGAAAAATTCTTTTTGTGGACTTGACATGGTTGTATATGTTAGTCTTAAACTAGTAAAGTAACTCTTAGGTGGTAATTTTTGCTACTTGTAATAAATAGCTCTATTCTTGACGTGTAATTCTTTAACATAAGCTGATTTTGTTGTCTTTTGAATGTTTTTTGCTATTTTCACATGTCGTATGAGAAATATAGCTATGCATATTCTTGTAATCAAATCGTGTTTGATGTCAGGTTTTTGTTTAAAACATAATTTCATGACTTGTAATGTTAGCGTGAGGTGTGAATAAATTATAGTCACGTGTTTACATATGAAAGAAGGAAATACCGCCCTTTATATCTTGCTTGTAGATGGTAGCTTTGAATATTCTGTGTGACCGAGTAAGGGATGCGGTCCGGTATCTTGTCGTGAGCGTCTACTTCCATTAGTGAATGTCTCCTGCTCTGAGTCCTGTACTTCAGGGATTGTTACAGAGGATAGGAGAAAAGTTGCTTAAGTAAAATTGAAATATGTGAAAAGGTAAAACTTCCAATCACGGAAGGCCTTCGATGTGCTTAAGTTCATGGCAAACGGGCTTTGTAGTCACTTTCCCTAGCTGTGGGACTTGGAGATATTTGTCACCCATTTTACGCCTCCGCGGGGAGTTAATTCTTTTTTACCACAGCCGCACTTAAGACACATCGGAGCCGAGATCGCGCACAGTAACTACCGGGGCCATTATGGCCCGTAATCGTGGGTATTATTCGATTTATTGTGGCCGGCTAGCGTGGGTGCCGATCGTCAACCGTGAACTGCCCCTGGCTGGCCACACCTTATGTTAGGGCTTATAGTCGGTTCACAGTTGCCGGCGAGCCGAACGCCGTAATGAGCTGCCTCGGCTATAGTCGGCCTTCTCGGTGGCTTATAATCGGCTCATTACAGTTGGCTTTAAGGGCCGTCGCGAGCAATGAGTTAACCCGCAGCAGAGGGATGATGGAGCGAAAGTGTCTCATTGGCGAGGGCATAGATTCGCATAGTACCTGTTAGGTCTTGTCCAGGTGAAGTTGCGCTATGGAGTGCTTTGGGTGGAAACGCTATACGCATAGGATTTTGTCCAACAGAAAAGGATAAAGTTAAAAAGCAGCCAAGATATAAAGGAACAAGTTAAAAAAGAGACAAGGTTTTTTAAAGTGGTTCGGCACGAAAAGGCCTACGTCCACTGATTCTCTTTGTTAATTCACTTCATATGGGCAGTACAAGTTAAGAAAAGTATCGACGGAGGTGTTGGATGTTCCATGTCCTCTGGAACACCTCTCTGTCCACTGTTGACAAAATATAAGCTCCATTGTGGAGATCTTTATGAATTACATATGGTCCATCCCAGATTGGGTCTAGTGCTCCGGGGCGAGGGAAGATTCGCTTGAGGACAAGATCTCCTTCTTGTAAGGTACGATGCTTGACTTTGGAGTTGTATTGTGCTGCCACTTTTTGCTTGTGGGCTGCTGCTTTAAGGATTGCATCATTTCTTCTCTCCTCAACTAGATCCAAAGACATGTGAAGGAGTTCTTCGTTCTCTTCTGGGTTATAGTGGATCCTACGGTGGGAAGGAACAATAGTTTCAACTGGGAGCATAGCCTCCGATCCGTATGCCAAAGAGAAAGGAGTGTGCCCCGTTGATGTTCTGAAGGATGTGCGATAGGCCCACAGTGCCGTGGGGAGTTCATCCACCCAAGCGCCTTTTGACTTTTCGAGTTTCTTTTTGATTAGGGTTTTCAGAATTTTGTTGACGGCTTCGACTTGTCCGTTTGCTTGGGGATACGCCACGGAGGAGAAGCTTTTGTGAATTCCGTGCTCTCGGCTCCAGTTGGCGAATTCCTCGCTGTCAAACTGAAGCCCATTGTCTGATATGATTTTGAGTGGGACTCCGTACCTGCACAGAACATTTTTGATCAAGAAGTTAATAACTTTTGTTGAAGATACTTTATTCAGAGGTTCCGCTTCCACCCATTTGGTGAAATAGTCGACTGCCACTATAGCATATTTGGCCCCGCCTCGGCCCATTGGTAGCTCGTCGATTAAGTCAATTCCCCATATTGCGAAGGGCCAAGGGCTGGTCATTTGAGTAATCTCAGTTGTAGGTAGCCGCGGAATCTTAGCAAACTTCTGGCATCTGTCGCACTTTTTGACGAATTCTAAGGCGTCCTTGCTTAAGGTGGGCCAGAAATATCCATATCGGAGTATCTTTTTCGCTAATGATTGCCCTCCGGTGTGATCTCCACAGCTTCCCTGATGAATGTTGAATAAGATTTCCTTGGCTTCCCTCCCAGCGACACACCTTAATAACGGGTTAGAGAATCCGCGCCGATAGAGGATGTCTTCTTGTATTGTGTAGCGGGATGCTTTCCTCAAGATTTTCTTGACTTCGTTAAGCCCGTTGGGTAGCGTGCCGCTTTGTAGGTAGTTTCGGATGGGAGTTATCCAAGTTGCTTCTTCGGTTGCAGCTATCAGATTCACTTGCTCAAAAGTTGGGGCCAGTTGCTTTGAGATGGTTACTGCTCCGAAGATGGCGATGTCTCCCACACTTGCTTGCTTTGCCAATTCGTCGGCCTCTTGGTTCTCTTTCCGAGGGATGTGTTTGACTAGGTAGTGGTCCAATCGGCTGAGAAGTAACTTGGTCTTCTTTAAATATGCTATGAGTCGTTCTTCTCGAACTTGGAATTCTCCTAGTATTTGATTAACAATAAGTTGAGAATCGCTATGAAGACACAAAGAATTGGCTCCGATTTCTATGAAAGTTCTAATCCAGCTATCACTGCTTCATATTCTGCATCATTGTTGGTGGTAGCGAACTCCAACCTTATAGCATAGTGCAGCTTATTTCCCCTGGGAGTGATTATTACCACACCTGCCCCCGAGCCTTGTTCGTTTGATGCACCATCCACAAAGAGGTTCCACTTGATATCTTCTGTTATTTCCAATTGCTCCTTATCTTCGTTGGTAGTGGATTCTACAATGAAATCAGCCATGGCTTGTCCCTTGATGGCGGTGCGAGGGTGATAGGTGATATCATACTGACTTAGTTCAATGCACCATTTAAGTAGTCGCCCAGAAGTGTCGGGACGATGGAGTACCTGCCTCAGTGGTTGATCAGTCAGAACTTTGATGGAATGGGACTGGAAGTAGTGACGCAGTTTCCGTGATGTGATTAGTAAACAGTATGCTAGCTTCTCAAGTTTAGGATATCTGACTTCTGCCCCCGTAAACCTCTTACTAACGAAGTAAACTGGTCGCTGTGTGCGGTTGTCTTCCCTTACCAAGGCAGCGCTTAAGGCGTGAGATGACACAGCAAGGTATAGGTATAGGTATAATTCTTCGCCTTCGCTTGGAGTCGAGAGTACCGGTGGTTTCTGGAGGTGTTCGATTAAGTTAGGGAAAGCGGTCAAGCATTCGTCGGTCCATTCGAACTTTCCTTTGTCTTTCTTTAGAGCTTTGAAAAAGGGGACACACTTGTCCGTTGCTTTGGAGATGAATCGGCTTAGGGCGGCCACTTTTCCATTCAGGCTTTGCATTTCCTTTCGATTGGAAGGTATCTTGATATCCCTTAGCGCTCGGACTTGTTCAGGGTTTGCTTCAATCCCTCTGGCATGGACGATGAATCCTAAGAACTTTCCCGATGACACTCCGAAGGAGCATTTTAGAGGATTCAACTTCATTCCATACTGGCGAAGTACTTGAAACATCTTGCCTAGGTGGCTTACGTGATCGTCGGCTTTCCTTGACTTTACCAGCATGTCATCCACGTATACTTCCATAGTTTTCCCTATTAGCCCTGCAAACATCTTGTTGACGAGGCGCTGGTAGGTGGCCCCTACATTTTTAAGTCCGAAAGGCATTACCTTATAGCATTATAAACCTCGGTCGGTGATGAAACTAGTGTGGTCTTGGTCGGGAGCATGCATAGGAATTTGGTTATACCCTGAGTATGCGTCCATAAAAGATAAGAGCTCGTGCCCGGCTGTGCTGTCTACAAGTTGGTCAATTCGGGGAAGTGGGAAGCAATCCTTTGGGTAGGCGTCGTTTAGGTTGGAGAAGTCAATGCATGTTCGCCACTTCCCATTAGCCTTCTTCACCAGTACCGGGTTAGCGATCCATTCCGGGTAGATGGCTTCTCGTATGAAGTCATTGGCGAGTTGATTCTTTACTTCTTCATCGAGGGCTGCCGATCGCTCTGCCCCCATACTTCTCTTTCTTTGTTTTACGGGCGCCTTGGCAGGATCAATGTTTAGTACGTGGCATGCTACGTCGGGGGAGATTCCGGTCATATCAGCGTGTGACCATGCGAATACATCCAAGTTGCGGCGAAGAAAGTCAATGAGTTGCTCCTTCAACTCTGCTTTTAGTTGGGACCCAATTTTCAATAGTCTACTTGAGTCATGCTTGTCTACAGATACAAACTCCATAGCCTCTGCAGGCTCGGCGGTGGCCTCCTCCTCTTTGTCCCTAGGGTCTAATTCATTGAAAGGGTCGCTGGTATATCGAAGAGGAGGGGCTTTCTTTAGTTGCTACGCTTCTAGACTTTACGTACAGAGGGCAACCTCTATACCCTTCCCTTTATCCTTCCTGTGGTTGTTGCGAAGTTCAGTCGCATAGCAGTCTCGAGCAACGTTATGGTCTCCTTCTACTTCCCCTATTCCATTGTCCGTTGGAAATTTCATCTTTAGGCACCATGGGGCTAGGACAATTTGGAAGTCAGACAAGGCTAGCCTTCCTAAGAAGGCGTTGTAGGCCGAATGGTTTTCTATTAGCACAAACGTCTGTTTCCGTACAATGGAGCGGGGATGGCTTCCAATCTCAACAAAGAGGTCCAGTTGCCCGAGGGGCATCTTTGCATCCCTAGTGAAACCGTGTAGTGGTTTATCGTAGGGAGATACATCCTTCATTGATAGCTTCAATTTGTCGAATGCATGTTTTAACAGGATGTTTACTGAGCTTCCAGTGTCTATTAGGATTCGGTAAACTTCGGCGGGGCCGAGTCGGGCAGAGATAACCATGGGATCCATGTGAGGGTATTGCCTTCCTTCTAGGTCACGCTTACCGAATGTGATGTCATCACTTTCTTTCCGCTTCGGGTGGCGCTCTTTCCAGCTTTATTGTCTCTAAGCGAATTTCCATATCTTTCCATCTCTTTCCAGCTTCTGTCTGCGATGTGCGGTCCTCCCGAGATGGTATGGACCACTATCTTCTCTTGACTAGAGCCGCTAGTGTTGCGGTTTCCTCTGCCGATCTCCGGTGAGGGTAGCCTTGGGTTCTCATTGGCAGGAGATGGAGTCATGTCCTAACCTTTTACATAGCGTTCCAGTTTCTTCCTTCTGATGTGTTCCTCAATCAAGTCCCGGAGATGATGGCATTCATTGGTATCATTCCCATGAGATTCGTGGAAGCGGCAGAACTTTCCAGACTTCTGCGCATTATCTGATTCCTTCTTGTATGGTGGGCGTTTGTATCTAACTTCGCCTTGGGTGGCAAGGAAGATATTTTCGACGGTCTCGTTCAAAGGAGTGTAAGTGTCGAATCTCGGTCCTGGCCGATATAGGCGCTTTTCTCCCTTCTTGCCCCCAGCATTGTCTCTGGAATCATTTCTTCGAACGTCCCTTGCCACAGCAGGGGCGTTGCTGTGAGTTGCCTTATTTTGATGTCCTGACTGCCCCTCAATGGCAGCATCCTCAAGCCTCATATATTTCCCGGCTACATGGAAGAAATCAGGTAAAGTAGCTGGTTTTTCTTTTGTCAACCTTCTAGCAAATTTAGTGTCCGGATGCACACCACTACAGTGGGCCATTAGGATAAGCTTCTCATCGGCATCTTGGACTGCGGCTGTTGCGGCATTGAATCGGGTTAGGTATTGCTGCAGTTTCTCTCCAGGTTTCTGTTTGACGTTGGATAAGGAATAAGCGTCCTTAGGTTGTTCCACATGAATGCGGAACTGACTGATAAACTTTTCTTTCAACTTTTCCCACGAGCTGATGGATTCCTGGGGTAGATGACAGAACCAGGAGGTAGCGAGATCTGCTAAGAAGAGCGGAAAGCATTTGCACAGTACTCCCTCTGTCGCTCCACTCATGAGCATATGTTGTGTGTACCTCTGTAAGTGTACAACGGGGTCGGAGGTTCCTTTATAAGGTTCCATTGTTGGCATCTTCCATTCTCGGGGGGTGATAGCAATTTCGATATTGCGAGCGAAAGGGCTGGTTACCCTAGCGCCTATCCCTCGATCTCTTTGCTCCCGTTGGACGCACTCTCTGAATAAGCGTGCCATCCTTTCATCAGAATTTGGAGCAGATAGAAATGAGTTTGGTTCTGTTCTGTGGGATTGATTCCGTCCAGATGACCTGTAGGGATGGTATCGTCTATCATTCCTCATATTTTCCAGTGGCTGCCTTTGATCTTCTGGGAGCATGCTAGGGTCAGCTACAGTTGGCATTTGCCTTGATCTTCCCCTACTGGGTTCTGATCGAAGCACTTCCTCGGGTCCAACTTCGGGCTGGACTCTAGCTCGGCCCCGTTCACTGGTGTTTCCGTGGTTAGGCAGTATGACAGGCTCAGCTACAGTTGACCTTCGTCCGGTACCTCCCCCGTTGGGTTTGGTACCAAACGTTTCCTCATGCCTAACTTCGGGCTGTGCTCGATCTTGGCTCCTACCATGGCTACTTCTGCCGTTAGCTCCTTCGAAGAAGGAAGACCCTTGTTGTCTCTGAGATCCTCCAGACTGGGACTCGCCCCATGATTCAGTGTTGCGGTTGGACTCTTCAGCATCCCTTAAGCGTGACATGAGATGGTCCACCAAGGCTTCCTGCTGGGACGTGAAGTGGTTAGTTACTTCAACCACAACCCTGTCTAAATCTGCCCTAGTAATTGATGCGGGCTGTTCTGTGGCAGGAGTGGTCGGATTAGCCTGTCCTTCATTTGGTACTGCTGTTGGAGGAGGACGATTTACTTGATTCGTGGAAGCTGGATCTGGAAGACTGCTGGATGCGATGTTTTTTCCTTTGTTAACATCTTTTCTCTGTTTGGGAGGCATGTTTTCCAAGTGGCGAACGATGCTGTTTAGGAAAAATGTTAAGTGGATGAAGCTGAAGCTTCGAGCTTCTAGCCGCCTTCTCAGTGAAAGCACCAAAAATGTTTGCACAAAAAATGGACAAACACCTCAAAGTCGTATGATTTAGTAGATCTTATATTATCCTTAGTGATTTGAGCGATTTATGCAAATATATGAAAATCAGGGGCTAAACTGTAAAAAGACACGTAGGTTTATAGTGGTTCAGCCAGAATGTGCCTACGTCCACTTTATATGTTATTTCTCTTCTCTTGTTTAGATTACAAGTACAAAGCTTTGATACAAGTAAAAGAAAGTTGTTTGAAAGTTCTCTCCGTGGTTGAGCTCTCAAACTTGTCCCCCATTGTTGTACCCCTGCCCCTTTATTTATAGAGTGAGGCTGGGGGTAGGGGTCTTGGAGGTATAGAGCAGCTAGCGGGCCTAGGCTGACGTAATCTGGCCTGATGGATCTGGTCCGGTTTTCTTTGGTTCGGTGGTAGGAGATGAGTGGTCCGGTGAAGCTTGGTTCGGTGGTAGGAGATGAGTGGTCCGGTGAAGCTTGGCTCGGTCGTAGGAGATGAGTGGTCCAGTGAAGCTTGGAGGCTGGTTGGTTCGGCAGAGGTTGGAGAAGAGTTGGTTCGGCGAAGCTTGGAGGCTGGTTGGTTCGGCAGAGGTTGGAGAAGAGTTGGTTCGACGAAGCTTGGAGGCTAGTTGGTTCGGCAGAGGTTGGAGATGAGTTGGTTCGGCGAAGCTTGGAGGCTGGTTGATTCGGCAGAGGTGATTTGGTTTGTCTAGCTTTGGACTAGTGTTGAGAATTCACCCAACAATCGGTTCATTTTAATTTTTATGGCATGCGTTGCTTCTCTTTTGCTCACTGTTCATTTTACCCTCTTTCTCCTTCTTTTATTTTAGTTACAGAGAATTTGGACTGTAACTTTCCCTTCCCTTTTACAACACAACTCTCCCCTCCTTCCTCTTCCCTTACTTCACCGTGCTACCATATACCACCACGCAAGCAAGCTTAGCCATCTCACCACCTTCCCTTCGGCCACCACGACCAACACTCCACCCTTCGACCCGCCAAATCATCAACATGTGTGTTGCCTCCATCTCCGGCCTCCTCCTCTTGTTCCCAGTCGCGGCCTTCGCCACTGGAGCTGCCGAGAGCAACACCTCCACCAACGCAGCGGGCCGACACCTCAAACCCTCTGCACGCCGTAGATCCACGCAACTGAGCCCACCTTCCCAGATTCGACCACCCTCTCCCTCGGCCAGCAATCATCGTGGGTTGACTCATCGTCTTATCTTCGTGCCTAGAATCTTCACCTCTCCGCCAATCTTGCTTCGATCTGTAAGTGGTAGCTTGTTATACAATATAGTATATATTTAGTAATATAGTATGTTGTATGATAAGATTTGTTTGCAGTAGTTTTCTCATCGCAGGAAATTCCATCCTTGCAGTTTTACATTAGGTTAGCTATATATGTTGTTAGAGCTGCATGTTGTTCATAGTTATACATGTAATTCTTATATTAAGGTATGGCATGTATCAGTGTTTGGATTTTATAGTACGCTATGTGTATATGTTTTACAGAATGTAATATTTTATATTGTTGTATACTAAGTTATGCACGTATATATGTTTAAAATATATATAAATATATTGTTTTAAGAATAGTAGACAACATATAGATGATTATATAAGTTTGCATTGCAGTATGGATTTGTTTGTGTAATAAATTAAGTTTGTTTATAAAGTTGTTACTTTATATATATATAAGTTGTTGCTCCCAGGTTCTTTGTTCTCTGTATTTTTCAATACTGGTTTAAATAGTATACTCATAAGCTATTTCGGTCTGCATGCATTTAGTTTAATCTATACACATTTGTTTTGTTATGATCGGCATATATTTGAGTTTTAAAGTTTGGTGTCAGTATATATTAATCTATATACATGCATTGCGTGGTGATGTACATATTAGAGTATATATTTTGCATGAAATTTGGGTTGGTTATATGAGTTATATGATATATGTTAGTATATATTAGTAACTACTCTATATATTTTATTAACACATATTTCTAAATTTTATAATATAAAGTAAGAATGAGTTTGCATATTGTTTGTTGGGTCTGTTGTACCTGATACGTCAGTTATATATATAATGCATTACCTTTGTATTGCGGTGTACATGTATATGAAGTTATATGTTGGCATGTGTATATAGGTTGTAATAATATTTATAAAAGAAAATTGTATGTGTTTTAATTTATATATTATATAATGATTTTGAAAATACGTTGGTTTGAATATATGTATATAGAAATTTTATTTATACACGTATCAAAATTGATTTTGAAACAAATATGCATATTTTATGTATATATCGAGTTATTTCTGATTTGTTCTCGTCAATTTCTATATATCAGCTTTGTTCGTCGAATTCGTGCCGATTTTGCTTTGCATGGATGCGAAATTCAATTTCATTATCTGTATAAGTGTGCGTATCTGTATCACCTTCTGTAATCTCTCTAGCCTCGAAAGGTGAGTAATCACTCACGATTAATGTTCTTTTATTTATTAAATTTGATTTCAATTGAAACGACAATTGAAATATGCTGCTGTTAGTTATCTACACTGTTATATATATGTTTAACCTGTATCAGTTCACCTGTGACATATGACACCATTGTCTGTTATTTATACAATGATAATCCAGTTTGGTTGTTAAATGATTGATTGTTTGTTGTTGACATTGGACGTTAAATTGTAAATGTTGTAAGTGATAAATAATTTGAAATTGACGTAGGATAGTTAGATTTGATATATGTGATAAATTTGATTTGATGACATTTGCATAATATGACATCTTTAAATGTTTAAATAAATTGACACGTAGAAATATGGTTAATCACACCTTGAACCATTTAAATGTATGTTGTATAGATTGATGTAGTATGAAATTTAATAATAAATATCAAGTGAAGAACCGTATAAATATTAGTGTAATAATCTTTAATCTACATGAAATGATAGTGTAGATTCTAGAAATGATAGTGTAGATTCTAGAAATAATTATATTAATTTACACAAATAACAATGTGAATTAATACGATTATTTCGGGATTATTTGAATTAATTATTGGATTGTTATTGATTTTTGTTATTGCTTGTTTATTTACTTTGACATCATCCTAGTTATCACACTACAAGTTCCCTTTGCTATGCTTTGATTTTTGAATTGAAATGGAATCGGGTTGAAATGATAAATACCCAAAATAAAAACTTTGACTTAGGATAGAGAATTAAATAAAACCCGATTGGTCAATAATTTGATTTAAAAAAATAAAATAAAGATTTTATTTGAATAAATGATAAGTTTCTGAAATGAAGTTGGAACTTGAAATTTTAATGAAGGAAAATGTTAATATTTAATAATCTAAATCAAAATAGTAACATAGTAGTTGATGAAAGAACGTTGTTTTGAATTTAATTAATAATTGAGTGTTGAAATTGTAAATAATTAAGTTTTGAAATTATTTAATAATTAAATAAGATTGAATTATTTAATAATTAAATAAAATTGAATGCTTTAATAAGTGAAATTGAACTTCTTGAATAAGTGAAATTAAGTTTCTTTATTAATTGAGTTTTGAAATTTGTAACTAAGTAAATGAATAAGTGGAATTGAATTTCTTTAACAAGAAATAAAATGGGATTTATTGAATCAATGTAAGACTTGTAGTTAAAGAACTTGATTTGATGAATTTAATTTAATTTGAAGTTTTGATATAATGAAGTTGAACTTAAGTAATTGATTAAATGAATTGGAAATTAAATAGAAATTGTTTGAATGACAAATTTATTTAACGAATGTTGAATGAAATCGATCAATGAATTTAAATTGATTTGAATGTTAAATTAAATTAATTTAAATGATTTTGGAATGAAACTTATATACGAATTTAAATGGATACTTGAATTGTCTTAAATCAAATATTTAATTTGAATTATAAGATTTTGAAATGGTAATTTGGAAGTTTTGAAAGTAAATTATGGGAATTGTTTTAGAAGGACAAATGAAATGTTGGTTTACAAATTCTAATTGAAATTGTAATTGATTTGGTTTCTGAAATATATAAACGACCAATCGGTGTATTAATTACGAAAGTTATTAAAGAGACTGTAATCGGTTAGGGACATACTCACTGTCTAAACCGAAAACCACTTTAATAACTATACGCGGAGTATGATCCAGAATGAAGTGGTTGGAATGATGTACATGATGACTGAAGAAAGATAACGATAATGGATAGCCTTAACACTTGTTTCAAATTGGAAATGACTAAAACAGGAGCCTTGCCGAGCCAAATGGGGTTAGCTACCTCGAGCGAACACACTTTTTCGTAAACTACTCATTACTTGTTATCAATTGGTGCACCCTCGAAATTTTGGGAGTGTTGTTTCGCGGTGTTGAGATCGCTGCGGCGATGCGTTCTCTTCAGTCCGGATCAGGCAAACGGTAGTTTCACTACCTTGGGTATTGCCTCATGTGCTTTGTCATACTTGTATCCCTATATACACGACCACTACGATTTGTTTTGTGTTATACCTGTGGAGTACTCCCTGATATCCCACTAGTTTACGGTGGAGTTTACAGTGCTGTATAGACTATAACGCTTATATAAAATGTGTTAAGGGGGATAATGATAACGCCTTAACACTATTTTGATATTTTATATTACTGATAGGCATTATCTACTTATCATACACTACTACATAGTATATAGTTTAACGGATCCTTAAAGGATGGTTATTCCAAACATCCTTTGAGTTACTTGTATTTCAGTTGCTATTTCACTTGAGTTGGATTTATTGATATAAGAATGTTAATCCTGACTCGAGTGTTTTGTGTTTGGTTTACGCTTGGGTCTGACTGAGTGTACCAGTATTCGAGACTCACCTTTGGAGTTGGAGCTGCGCTTGAAGATCCAGCTATCTATCCAGCTTTCAGATATCTAGTTGATTCCAGTGATTGTATTCTGATTCTTGTATTTGACTATTGTATTCGAGACATCTGTTGTACTTTATTTAACTCTGATATGTATATAGTAGCTTCATGAATTACTATCTTTTATTTCTGCTGCATTTATTACTCCGTGTCTGTGATCTATGTTCTATTTATTTACTGTATATGCTCAGTTTTGCCAAATTTAAATTAACAATTCGGTATTTTGAATTATTCAAGTCCGACATGTGCGGATGCGAATGGTCCAAAATATCGGTTCGTTACAGTTGGTATCAGAGCTTTGGTAGCTCTAGGCAAAACTTAGCATATAGGGTAAATGTATTTACAGAATCACTCTCATTCGAGTTTCAATCTCTTCCTTTTGACTCGATTCCTTTGAATTTTGGAACGTTCCCTATGGTTCCAAATTTCATTCGCGTCCCTCATTATTCGTCTTCTTTCAATTCTGAAGCATCCCATAAATCCACTTTGAATGATCTTTATAATGGATGGGCGGTCTCGCCATTCTTCGAAATTTTGTAAATGGATGAAACTCCTTTACAATTGGCATCGATTCACCGAAGATTTCTATATCCTCGGTTTAGATGCTACTATCTCTTGTATGCCCTGATTATATATTTGGTGATCGAATGTCGATTTACCTCAGAATTCTGCATCAGTCTTATTCGTGAAGTCATGGTCAATCCGGTTAAGGTTGCCCGTAAATTAAATAAGCTTACCCATCTCCCGATTCTGTTATTGAATCATCTTATCTTTTCTTTCGAATTTGTCTTCGAATCAGAATTCTCTTTGATTTGAGTCCATCAAATTTGGATCACTATCCTTGCTTTGAAATCCATTCTTGTATCGTCAAACGAGGAAGTGTATTTGTGAATTAACATTAAAAATGTTATATATATTGTGTTGTTTGAGTTGTTGATGTTGATTTGGGTTTTCGATCGATTCGTTTGATCAACTCCATCGATAGGATTTCCAAAACACTTGAACAGAGAAAACTGACACAATAGTATTTTCGAATTTGGTAAATAAAATAGTTTTGTATGATTATATTTTATATAAGTATAAATTTTTCTGAAATTAAATTGATAATGAATTTGTTGTCAGAAATAATAAATGAATTTATAAAACTTGGATATAATTTGATTTAAATCTGAAATGAATTTAAATCAAGAAATTGAGAACTTAACTTCCGAAAATTTCAAACCTTGGTTTTAAAGGTTTTAAAATGTATTATGTAAAGTATTTTCAAATAAAAATCATTTCATAGAAATTTTAGATGTTTAATAAAGTGCTCTTCTCTTTGTCGCTGGAAAATAATTTCGGTGATGACGGCCGCATCATCGACACTCATTTTCGAGTTTCGAAGTGGAGAGACCATCAGTAGCTTGATACACTTTTGTCTTGAAATGAATTCGATTTGAATTTTTTTTAGTATGACTCGATTTAAAATATATATATATATATATTAGTATTTGTTTTAGATTTGACTTGGATATATTGTATGTATAATTATCTTTAAATTGTTTGAAGCTAATCGGAAATTTAATTCTTAAAATTTGGGTAAAAGATGATTTCAATTATAAATGAAACCAAAATTTGAATTAATATTTAAACTTGAGAGAATAGAATTAGAAATTTACTTGTATGGTACTCCATTGCATTCAAAATAACTTACCTAAATTGCTCAAAAATTAACTATGTAATTGGATAATATACAATATAAAATGTCTTTATAAATAAAATTTGAGTGTTTATAATAAATATTATACACTTAGATTTTAATTATAAAAAAATGCTAATAAAGATGATAGATTAATAAGTTAATTGAATGAGATGAATATAATAAATTTTGTTCTGAAAGAATTAACAAATCAATTTATGGAAATACCTTAAATTTAAACCAATGATTGAATATAAATTAATTTAAATTGAAATTTATATGGTTTAAATTAATTTATATGGTTTAAATATATGTAATAAGATATATTAAGTGGAATAAACTTAATAATAATTTGGAATAAAATAATTAAATTTGTTGAATAAAATATGAGTATAATAAATGATTATACAAATTGATGATTTAGAAATTGTTAATTGAGGATGACTAGATAATAAGATAATAAATTTAGAAATAGATAGATTGATTTAACTTAAGTGAACTCAAAGGAATTTAACCAAATTGTTGAATATTAATTAATTTAAATTGAAATTTATATGGTTTTGTAACGCCCCACTCTGAGACCCACTGTAACAAAGAGTATTACGGGAGTAATACTGTCTGTTAAAGCGGAGAATAGAGTATAGTGGAAGCGACCATTTGTAATCAAGCTATAACTATCTACTGAATACGTCGAAAGGATGGTATCTATATATATTTTTCAAGTAGTTCGACATATTCGGTAAATACTTATAACGAAATTACAAATGGCTAAAGATCTATCAGGACAAAGCATAATAATAAATGATAAAACATCACAGAACAGAATCACATAACAGATATAAAATCCCAGAACAATACATCGTCAATACAGATCCAAATACTATAAGTGGGTACAAAGCCACTGCCCACGCATGTGGGTCAAAAATATGTACATATCAAAGTCTGAATAATAACAGAGTAGCGGAATAGTGGACAAATAAAAGCGCTATCTATCAGCATAGCAGATAATGTCCAAGCGGAAGCATAGAAGCTAAGTCCAGAGACCTAACCTGAAACAACTCGGTCTGACCCGAGCGAAAACACTCGGGTCAGGCTAGCTAAACAATCAGTAATAACTGAGATATATAATAATGCGGTACATAAATAAAACAGTACTTATCCAAAGAGAAGTATATTATGAACCACATGAATATAATGACGATCCCTAATCATCAATAAACAATAAAAATCTCCAAAGAGAAATCAACACCAAAGTGTAGAATAAATAAAATCGCCTCATATCATCGGCGTAGCCAAAGCTATAAAAAGATGCCCATAGGCAATAATCCCAAGAGTGACCAGAGTCTGTAATCAATGCCCAAGCAAAGATCGATGCTCCAAAGAGCATTGGGGATATACTAAAAAGTCAATGAAATTCAACACTGAAAAGCAGTGTTTAGAGACACTGTGAATCCACAAGGCAATCGCACTTACATCGTATGATTCCATAGAACCAACACCGAATGGCGGTACTCGAATGGATATAAAAATCATCAAATAATACCAATATTGCACGTGCACCGACCAGAGTCGTTGTTGCCAAGTACTGTAGAGTTGTGATCGATCACTCGCACAGATGCGGAATGCGCGAGACGGCAAGATCCTTCCCAGAAGGATAAAGGCCTAGAGGCGCATGCCGAAAAATAAACTGCTCCATAGAGCAGGTGTCCAGAGACGGTTGCCCAGAGGCATGGTGACCCAGAGGTCCAGTACTGGCCGCCCAGAGGCTAATGTGTCACCAACTTCTTGGAGAGGAACCCGTAAAGTGTTAACAATGAGTCCCATACCCCACGTTTGCACTAAACGGTTTACTAACCAATAGCAAGCTCACACTCCAAACAATAAAAAGTCCACATCGTATCATCGGTAAACTAGACCCAAAGGTCAAAACGATCAATCGAATAGGTTGGGGATTAACCGGAAAGGAAATACACACGGTTCCATAGGCCGGAGATTTCCTAACCGTTTAAGCACCTTTCCACTTCGCTCGACGTGCTAAAAAGTGAGTGTGAGATTTTTATTATAGAAAATAATGGTGCGAAACGGATTTATAATTGATTTTGAAATCACTTTAAAACGGCTTTTGAAAACTCTCCTATTATGGAGTAATTAATTTAATAATTAAAAATAATATTATATAATAATTTCTAAAGCCATTTAGGAGTGAAAAATCTTCTGAAAATGATTCATAAAACCCGTGTACGAAATCTAGAGACAAATCTCAAAGAAATCAATAAAACCAGAAAATCACTAAAAATATTCTAAGTGTTTGTAAATATTCAAAAACAGCTGCGAACCCAAGTTCGGAAATTTATTTGGACCAGCAAATGGTGTCCAAATGTCATGAAAATTTGCAGACATGTAGTCCAACATCCCTACTTTAAGATGCTAAAAGAATTTCTGGATTTCGAGTTGAGACGAAGTGGCAGCGACATCTCAAAGTTGGACCCAGGAAAAGATTCATACTGTTTACCAACAGCGACCAGAGTTCAACTTCAACACGAAATTCGAAGTACCAAACGAACTCCGATGTTGCCTAAACTTTCCGAAGATGGAGTTCGAAACTCCACCTTTCCAACGAGACCAAAAACGTCGAATTCCGACTTTGGATGCGATCGTGGCGGCATCGCAAAGTGGGGATAAAAACCTGGAAACAGGCAAACCCAGCCCGTCTGGGCTGAGAAAATGGGAGCAGGCCCCCAGCCCGCCTGGGCTGGGGAGGTGGGAGCAGGCCCCCAGCCGGCCTGGGCTGGGATGTGGTGGGAAGCCCCCAGCCCGCCTGGGCTGGGGAGGTAAGGGGAGCCTCCAGCCCGCCTGGGCTGGGGTCCATCCAGGCCCCAGCCCGCCTGGGCTGGGGAGGGGGGGGTTCGGCCCAGCCCACTTGGGCTGGGCTGGGGGTTTTGCAGCAGCCTGGGTGCAGCCCAGGCCTGCCCTGGTGCACCCAGATCGCTGTTTCAGCCTGTTTTCAGGCTGAAACATTCCAGCCAACTAATTTTGATGATTTTTTAGTGTTTTTTTTCAGTTTTTGGAATCAATTTTTCACCAATATTATAACTAGCAATAATTACTAATAAATAGTAATTACCTCAAAGAAGCAATGGATCAAATAGTTAGTGTGCACAATATCAAGCAAGTCAATTCCTCAATCCCAAAGCATAAAATCATGAAACTTCAAGGACCCAAAATCAAAAACAAAACAAAGATTACACAAGATGGAAGAGATAAAATAAGGATTAAGAAAGATTAGAGAATAGGAGAGATTGCATTACCTTTCAAAGATTAAACTAGTTTAATTATGAAGAGAAGGAGATGGATCTTCTAAAGGGAGGCCATTAATTATGTTTAGATCTAGGTTTAGGAATTTATGAAGAGGAGGGTTAGGGTTTATGGGAGGGGTTTGAGATATTATATAGGAGTGGGTTGGTTAATGGGTCATGGTAAGAGGTTTTAAAACCCATTAGGACTTAGTTTATTTTCCTAAGGTTATCATGTGAACAAAATCCTAAGTGGCATCCTAATTTTAATTAAAACCATATAATTGTCTAATTAGCCAATTAAACCCATTATCACATTAAAAATTCCCCTTTTAAATATTAAATTCCAAAAATATTAATTTCCCCATTTTAAACCCAAAATACTTTAATTTGCAAGCCAATTGCAAATTTAAATTCCCAAAAATTTGTTTAGCTTCCTTTTTAACTTAAGATCATAATTTTTAATTTATCATTCGGTAATTGCAATCTCAGGGTTGTTACAGGTTTAAATTAATTGTTTTACTTGTATTCCAATCTATTTTCTTTCTGGTTGTTTCTGTTCTCCTACCTCCTTCCTTTTTGGGGACGAAAAGTTTTGGGTGGGGGAGAGTGTAACAACCCGTAAATTTAACCGGTTTTAATAGCGTTATTAATTGAAATTTTGTGAAACTTTAAACGATAAAATTTTGAGATATAAGTTTGATATTTTGGAATGCGTCTAGTTAAACATAGCAACTGGTAAATTTTCGTCCGAAAATATGAAAGTTTATTTCGTACGTAAATTTACTCCAATTTAATTAGTTAAAAAGCGATGAAAATAAAATATTTTCGAAAACTGAATATTTTTACATAGAAAAATTCTAAATCATCTTCTGAGCAAGACGTCATTTTTCATTTTTCCAAATTCGGACTTCTTTAGCTCCGTCGATCTTATTCTTCTGCGTTTTTGTTGCATTTTCCGCTGGTAGAAAATTCGAATTTTTATAATTCAATCGTACCACTGATATCTGTATATCATTGTGATCGTCTCATCGTGCTGATCTTTACGATATATTCGATCCTACGTTTTGACGTCCGACATGCGACAGAAACGGTGAAACGGTCAGCCAGCTCGGTAATCGTCGTCCGAGTCCATTTGTTTCCTATGACCGTTCAAAACTTCCCACCGTATAAAATGAATAGCCACCCCTCTGTGAATATTTTGGAAAGGGGAAATGCATGGCTTTTATTATCCCAACTTTCAATAAAGTTTATTTTGTGCCTTTTCACTATGTATCGGTTCATTTTAATTTTTATGGCATGCGTTGCTTCTCTTTTGCTCACTGTTCATTTTACCCTCTTTCTCCTTCTTTTATTTTAGTTACAGAGAATTTGGTCTGTAACTTTCCCTTCCCTTTTACAACACAACTCTCCCCTCCTTCCTCTTCCCTTACTTCACCGTGCTACCATATACCACCACGCAAGCAAGCTTAGCCATCTCACCACCTTCCCTTCGGCCACCACAACCAACACTCCACCCTTCGACCCGCCACATCATCAGCATGTGCGTTGCCTCCATCTCCGGCTTCCTCCTCTTGTTCCCAGTCGCGGCCTTCGCCACTGGAGCTGCCGAGAGCACCACCTCCACCAACGCAGCGGGCCGACACCTCAAACCCTCTGCACGCCGTAGATCCACGCAACTGAGCCCACCTTCCCAGATTCGACCACCCTCTCCCTCGGCCAGCAATCATCGTGGGTTGACTCATCGTCTTATCTTCGTGCCTCGAATCTTCACCTCTCCGCCAATCTTGCTTCGATTTGTAAGTGGTAGCTTGTTATACAATATAGTATATATTTAGTAATATAGTATGTTGTATGATAAGATTTGTTTGTAGTAGTTTTCTCATCGCAGGAAATTCCATCCTTGCAGTTTTACATTAGGTTAGCTATATATATTGTTAGAGCTGCATGTTGTTCATAGTTATACATGTAATTCTTATATTAAGGTATGGCATGTACCCGTGTTTGGATTTTATAGTAAGTTATGTGTATATGTTTTACAGAATGTAATATTTTATATTGTTGTATACTAAGTTATGCACGTATATATGTTTAATATATATATATATATATTGTTTTAAGAATAGTAGACAACATATAGATGATTATATAAGTTTGCATTGCAGTATGGATTTGTTTGTGTAATAAATTAAGTTTGTTTATAAAGTTGTTACTTTATATATATATAAGTTGTTGCTCCCATGTTCTTTGTTCTCTGTATTTTTCAATACTGGTTTAAATAGTATACTCATAAGCTATTTCGGTCTGCATGCATTTAGTTTAATCTATACACATTTGTTTTGTTATGGTCGGTATATATTTGAGTTTTAAAGTTTGGTGTCAGTATATATTAATCTATATACATGCATTGTGTGCTGATGTACATATTAGAGTATATATACTGCATGAAAGTTGGGTTGGTTATATGAGTTATATGATATATGTTAGTATATATTAGTAACTACTCTATATATTTTATTAACACATATTTCTAAATTTTATAATATAAAGTAAGAATGAGTTTGCATATTGTTTGTTGGGTCTATTGTACCTGATACGTGAGTTATATATATAATGCATTACCTTTGTATTGCGGTGTACATGTATATAAAGTTATATGTTGGCATGTGTATATAGGTTGTAATAATATTTATAAAAAAAATTGTATGTGTTTTAATCTATATATTATATAATGATTTTGAAAATACGTTGGTTTGAATATATGTATATAGAAATTTTATTTATACACGTATCAAAATTTATTTTGAAACAAATATGCATATTTTCTGTATATATCGAGTTAATTCTGATTTGTTCTCGTCAATTTCTATATATCAGCTTTGTTCGTCGAATTCGTGCCGATTTTGCTTTGCTTGGATGCGAAATTCAATTTCAGTATCCGTATCAATATGCGTATCTGTATCACCTTCTGTAATCTCTCTAGCCTCGAAAGGTGAGTAATCACTCACGATTAATGTTCTTTTATTTATTAAATTTGATTTCAATTGAAACGACAATTGAAATATGCTGCTGTTAGTTATCTACACAGTTATATATATGTTTTACCTGTATCAGTTCACCTGTGACATATGACACCATTGTCTGTTATTTATACAATGATAATCTAGTTTGGTTGTTAAATGATTGATTTTTTGTTGTTGACATTGGACGTTAAATTGTAAATGTTGTAAGTGATAAATAATTTGAAATTGATGTAGGATAGTTAGATTTGATATATGTGATAAATTTGATTTGATGACATTTGCATAATACGGCCTCTTTAAATGTTTAAATAAATTGACATGTAGAAATATGGTTAATCACACCTTGAACCATTTAAATGTATGTTGTATAGATTGATGTAGTATGAAATTTAATAATGAATATCAAGTGAAGAACCGTATAAATATTAGTGTAATAATCTTTAATCTACATGAAATGATAGTGTAGATTCTAGAAGTAATTATATTAATTTACACAAATAACAATGTGAATTAATACGAATATTTCGGGATTATTTGAATATTGGATTATTATTGATTTTTGTTATTGCTTGTTTATTTACTTTGACATCATCCCAGTTATCACACTGCAAGTTCCCTTTGCTATGCTTTGATTTTTGAATTGAAATGGAATCCGGTTGAAATGATAAATACCCAAAATAAAAACTTTGACTTAGGATAGAGAATTAAATAAAACCCGATTGGTCAATAATTTGATTTTAAAAAATAAAATAAAGATTTTATTTGAATAAATGATAAGTTTCTGAAATGAAGTTGGAACTTGAAATTTTAATGAAGGAAAATGTTAATATTTAATAATCTGAATCAAAATAGTAACATAGTAGTTGATGAAAGAACGTTGTTTTGAATTTAATTAATAATTGAGTGTTGAAATTGTAAATAATTAAGTTTTGAAATTATTTAATAATTAAATAAGATTGAATTATTTAATAATTAAATAAAATTGAATGCTTTAATAAGTGAAATTGAACTTCTTGAATAAGTGAAACTAAGTTTCTTTATTAATTGAGTTTTGAAATTTGTAACTAAGTAAATGAATAAGTGGAATTGAATTTCTTTAACAAGAAATAAAATGGGATTTATTGAATCAATGTAAGACTTGTAGTTAAAGAACTTGAATTGACGAATTTAATTTAATTCAATTTGAAGTTTTTATATAATGAAGTTGAACTTAAGTAATTGATTAAATGAATTGGAAATTAAATAGAAATTGTTTGAATGACAAATTTATTTAACGAATGTTAAATGAAATCGATCAATGAATTTAAATTGATTTGAATGTTAAATTAAATTAATTTAAATGATTTTCGAATGAAACTTATATACGAATTTAAATGGATACTTGAATTGTCTTAAATCAAATATTTAATTTGAATTATAAGATTTTGAAATGGTAATTTGGAAGTTTTGAAAGTAAATTATGGGAATTGTTTTAGAAGGACAAATGAAATGTTGGTTTACAAATTCTAATTGAAATTGTAATTGATTTGGTTTTTGAAATATATAAACGACCAATCGGTGTAATAATTAAGAAAGTTATTAAAGAGACCGGAATCGGTTAGGGACATACTCACTGTCTAAACCGAAAACCACTTTAATAACTATACACGAAGTATGATCCAGAATGAAGTGGTTGGAATGATGTACGTGATGACTGAAGAAAGAGAACGATAATGGATAGCCTTGACAGTTGTGTCAAATTGGAAATGACTAAAACAGGAGCCGTGTCGGGCCAAATGGGGTTAGCTACCTCGAGCGAACACACTTCTTCGTAAACTACTCATTACTTGTTATCGATTGGTGCACCCTCGAAATTTTGGGAGTGTTGTTTCGTGGTGTTGCGATCGCTGTGGCGATGCGTTCTCACCAGTCCGGATTAGGCAAACGGTAGTTTCACTACCTTTGGTATTGCCTCATGTGCCTTGTCATACTTGTATCCCTATATACACGACCACTACGATTTGTTTTGTGTTATACCTATGAAGTACTCCCACTAGTTTACGGTGGAGTTTACAGTGCTGTATAGACTATAACGCTTATATCAAAATGTGTTAAGGGGGATAATGGTACTGCCTTACCACTATTTTGATATTTTATATTACTGATAGGCATTATCTACTTATCGTACACTACTACATAGTAGATAGTTTAACGGATCCTTAAAGGATGGTTATTCCGAACATCCTTTGAGTTACTTGTATTTCAGTTGCTATTTCACTTGAGTTGGATTTATTGATATAAGAATGTTAATCCTGACTCGAGTGTTTTGTGTTTTGCTTTACGCTCGGGTCAGACTGAGTGTACCAGTATTCGACACTCACCTTTGGAGTTGGAGCTTCGCTTGGAGATCCAGCTATCTATCCAGCTTTCAGATATCCAGTTGATTCCAGTGATTGTATTCTGATTCTTGTATTTGACTATTGTATTCGAGACATCTGTTGTACTTTATTTAACTCTGATATGTATATAGTAGCTTCATGAACTACTATCTTTTATTTCCGCTGCATTTATTACTCTGTGTCTGTGATCTGTGTTCTATTTATTTACTGTATATGCTCAGTTTTGCCAAATTTAAATTAACAATTCGGTATTTTGAATTATTCAAGTCCGACATGTGCGGATGCGAATGGTCCAAAATATCGGGTCGTTAAAAATAACGTTTAGTTGTTAAAGAGACCGGGATCAGATATGGGCATACTCTCTATCGATACCGAAAACCACTTTAACAACTGTGTACGCGGTGGAGATTCCAGAATGAAGTAGGATGGTAGCGACGATCTTATATGAGGTATATACGTGGACTTGACTCCCATGAGTTCACATAAGGTGGCTAAAACAAGAGCAATTGATGGGCTAATGAGGTAGCTCCTCTGATCGGACACACTCCATCGTATGCCATTCTATTACTTTGTGATTGATTTGGTGCGCACCCTTGATTCGGGAGTGTGGCTCGAGGTGGGTGATTGTTGTGGCTTTGCGTTTCCACCGGTCCGGAAGTGTAATTGTTATATCTACTCTGGCATTGCCTAGTTGTGCCGTGTCACCTACCCTAGCGTGCTTTACTACGAGTTTGAATTGTGTCGTACCTATGGAGTATCCTCTAGTAGCTCCAGTTTACAGGGTATTACGGTACTGTATAGACTATTGGCACTATAAAATGTGTTAAGGAGGATATGGGTAATGCCTTGACGCTATTTTTAAATAGTTTATTTTACTTTAGACATTATTATAATAGCGTATATTACTACATAGTAGATAGTTTAACGGATCCTTAAAGGATAGTTATCCCAAACAACCTTTAAGTTACTGTATTTCAGTTGATATTTCACTTGAGTTGGATTTATTGATATAAGAATGTTAATCCTGACTCGATGTTTTGTGTTTTGCTTCACGCTCGGGTCAGACTGAGTGGCTCAATGTTCGAGACTCACCTTTGGAGTTGGAGCTTCGCTTGGAGATCCAGCTATCTATCCAGCTTTCAGTTATTCAGTTGATTCCAGTGGTGTATTCTGATCTTGTATTTGACTATTGTATTGAGACATCTATGTATTCGAGACTTCTGTTGTATCTTGTTTAACTCTGTTATATATATATAGTAGCTTCATGAACTACTATTCTTTTGTTTCCGCTGCTTATTTTTATATTAGTCTGTGTATGTGATTCTATAATTATTTATTTACTGTATATGCTGAGTTTTGCCAAATTTAAATTAACAATCTTATATTTTGAGCAATTCAAATCCGACATGTATGGATGCGAATGGTTGAAAATTTTAGGATGTTACAACAACTATTTGTAATTACCATCAAAGCCTCACCATTTGTGGATTTTTCTACTAAATATGTTTTAATTAAATATTTAATTATTTATAACACATTATAACAAATATATATATAATAGAAAGAAAAAACACCTTTATTACAAACGAGAATTGATTACAGAGTAAATTAATTTACAATAAATTCCCCTAAGACATACCACTAACTTTATCAATCTCCCACTTGCACTTGGAGCCAGTTATAGAATCTCAATCTCATTCCTTCAATCAACTTCTTAAGAGCCGATCGTGCTAGACCCTTAGTGAATGGATTTGCTATGTTATCCTTGGTATCTACCCTTTGTACCACGACCTCTTTCTTCTCAATGAATTCTTTAATAAGGTGGAACTTCCAAAGAATATGTCTTGACTTCTTATGTACTCTGGGCTCCTTTGCAATATGCATCACCGCATTGTTATCACATAACAATGCCATAGATTCTTAGTATCGAGAATCACTCCGAGCTCACTCAAAACTTGTGCATCCAGATTGCCTCTTTAGTTGCTTTATTGAGGGCGATGTATTCAGCCTCCATTGTGGAATCAACTATTGTTTGTTGTTAGAACTTTCCCAACTAACGGCTCTACCGTTGAGCGTAAAGACATAACCAAACACCGATTGCTATTGTCTATATCATTTTGAAAGCTTGAATATGTATACCCCTTCATAAGGATGGCTCTATTCCCAAATATAAGAAACAAGTCCCGAGTATTTCTTAAATACTTCAGTATACATTTTACGGCCATCCAATGTTTTTCTCCAGGATTAGAATGGTATCGGCTTACGCTTCCTAATGCGTATGACACATCCAGTCTAGTACATAACATAACATACATCATGTATCCTATGGATGAAGCATAAGGAATCCTCTTCGTACGTTCTTTCTCCTCACCGGTATGAGAAGCGTCTTTCTTAGAAAGGTGATTCTAGACCGTGTTGGAATGTTTCCATGCTTGGAATTCTCTATACTTAACCTTTTTAGTATGGTATATATGTATATGGATTAGGACAATCCCAATAGCCTGTTAAATCTATCTCTATAAATATTTATACCAAGTATATATGTTGCTTCTCCCAAATCCTTCATGGAGAATAACTTATAAACCTAAGCTTTCACTGATTGCAATAAACGAAGTGCCATTTCCAATCAATAATATGTCATTGACATACAGTACTAACAATACAATAGTGTTGCCCTGTGCCTTTCTACATACGCACGCTTCCTTTGTGTTATAATAAAAGCTAAACTGTTTGATTACTTTATCAAAACACTTGTTCCAACTTCTTGAAGCTTGTTTAAGTCCATAAATGGATTTTAACAACTTGTAAGCCTTGTCCTCACTCCCATTGACCATAAAATCCTTGGGCTGTGACATATAGATCACTACACCAAAACAGTCATTTGGCAACACTTTTTTTTTCATTTGGCGACGCTTATATGGGTTGCATTTTAGTCTCGCTAATAAGTGTCGCTATCCAATATAAGTGTTACTGAAAATAAAAATTTACACTTTTATATACGGCGACACTTATTTTCGTTGTAAGCCTTGGTTTAATTGGAGTTAATTGAAATATACTAGGGCAAAATTGTAATTGAATAACATTTCACGCTTAACCCTAGCCACGCTTATTCCTGGTCGCATTTTCCCCAAATCGTTTCCCTCTCTGACGTTCATTCTCCAATTCGCATGCTCCACCTTTGGCGATGGCAGGCTCCACTTTTGGCGACGGCAGGCTCCACTCTTGCCAATCTTAATTTGTTAGATTGTGGTATTCTTATGGAGGACGAGTTTGTGTGGTCAACTCATGGTTTCCTTCAACTGGAGCACCTACATATTGGGAAGATGCAAACTATGCTAGATTGGAAAATTGTAGATGGAGCGTTGCCCAGAATAAAAGAATTGATAATTAAATCATCAAGATGGCTTAAGATGCTCCCCGATGGATTACAGAACTTGAAATCTCTTCAAATGTTGGAGATGATAGATTTGGGAGAAGATCTTCAAAGAAGGCTCATCACGACTGTGGAAGACGGACATAAAATTCCACAAACAACAATTGCTACTCTTGACGGTAGTCCACTAGACCAACGGAAAAGGTTAGTTAATTGCTTCTAGTATTTATATTGCTATCGTGTAGCTTTATCAGCATTGATTAATCAACTTGCACATGTTTATAAAGGTCATATTACATAGAGCGTCCCTTTGGGATGGGTATCAGTGATGACGAGCGGATTATTATCCCAAGCGTAGACTTGTCAGGTTTGTGGCTGATCCATTATCATTTGTAGTGAGCAATTTTCAGTTTCGTCCGACCATATCGAAATTTTAATGCAAAGGACATGTTGTAAGACACTGCCACTTATTCCTACCTAGATTTTCTCTTCTCCTTGTCTACTAGCAAAATTATATAATCATCAAATATGTCATGTCCCAGGGGAAGAACATATAACATACAAGAGGCAAGGAACAAGGTTAACAGTCATCAAGTCAATGAAAGAGGCACCACTGAGTGAAAGCAAATGAAGGTGACAATCGACGTCGTTGAAGAACTCAATCGCTTTGATAGACCTGGAGTCGATTTGGTAATAGTTTTAGTTGTCAGACGGAGCACTTTAGGAATTTTGAAATCGGCCATGAAATTCTTGATCGGAAAACTTGGCTCCAACGATCGTTTGTCCATTGTCATACTTTTTAACAATGAACCAGTGCAGCTGTGTCCAATGCGACAGATCATAGAAAGCACTCTAGGCATTGTTGAAACGTTGGACAATAATTTAACTTCCAACCATGATAGGAACATAGTTGCTGGTATTCAAATGGGCATAGAAGTGATCATTCTCCTCTGCTTCACCACAGGCCGTCTTGCTGCAATTATGCTTATGTCGGATGGTTTCCTAGAAAACTATGATTATACTCCTAATCAATTTCAGTTTGGTAATATTCCTGTCCACGCATTCAATGAGATCATTGAAATGGTAAATACCTTTGTAAGATTGATTGACATAAAATTTCTTGCGGCTTTAACACCATCCACTCTCCTACTCATTCAATAAAACAGGGGCTGAAGAAAATATCCGGTTTAAGCGTGGGAGGAACATGCTCCCGAATTTCATATTCATACAACTTAGACAAAGCATTTGCCAAGTGTTTATCTCGGTTTCTCGTTGTAGCTAGTTCACACCCCAAGATGATAGTGAAGGAAGTTTGCTCGATAATCCAGATTGTTACTGCAGATTACTGTACACAGGCCATGGACTATAAGCTCGGGTCTGTAACCGTTAAATTTCGTTATATCTATGAAAACGAGGTGCGTAAAGTCATAGTCGAGCTCTGTCTCCCTACTGTTGAAACTCCTCGTACTAAAAAAATTCTTCAAATCACTATGAGGTACAAGTGTTACGAAGTTAACCCAGCATTTCTCCATGCAAAACTATGTGTCGTCTAGGTCATTATAGTTTGATTAATTTATGTTTGATACGTATTATATATATGCAGAACTGAAGCTGGAGCAAACTATTTACTCTTTTCTGTTGAAATTGACCGCATGAGCTAGGTGATCCATGCGTGAAAGGTGATCAGTCGGATAACGTAGACAAATGGTAATACGCTTTGTCTTAATTTCTATATTTTAGTCTTTTTTTGTGCATGCACATTGTCTCTTAGTCTTGCATCGAAGTTCAACGTATTAAACTAGAATTATTAGGCCTGGCCGAGACAAAATTCAATGAAGTGAGTATCCACCATATGGACTGAGATCTACTGCTCTACAAGAGGATCAGAGTTGGATATTGTGTAGCGCATACCACATCTAAAAATTAAAGTGACACATTGCACTAATGTACCAAGTGGTGGTGCCTAACTTGACTAAGGATATGCCTGCGTCAGATCTGGCCCGATCCATTGAGATCGCTGTTGATCTTTGTTTGACTATTCTTTGAAACAGTCAAACCAAAGCTCATAGTGGATAGGCTAGGATTTTGTTAATCTGAGTGAACCCAAGTCTGATTTTGTTAAACTCAGTTGCACTTATAAGAAGTATAAGTCATATTCATTTTTACAGAATTTGCAACTTATTTGCAAATTTTATAGAAATGCAAGTCAAAATCAAAAAAGTCGTATGTAATCTCAAGTCATATTTTTACACATTCAATCGTGTTATGTTGTATGCACACTGCTGGCACATGTTACATATACATTAACATGTACAAATGGTCAGCATCGTGCACTTGTTTTCCTTTCTCACCAATGTAGTCCTGAATCTTACTTGCATGATAAACAGAGGTGCAGCCATTTTAGCTGGTGCTCTGTTTACATAACTATATCAATGAAATTTCAATACATTTGATTTGATTTGATTTGCTCGTAGGCAAGACATTTGAGACGAGGGACCCACGAACAGGAGATGTGATAGCAAACATTACAGAAGGCGATAAACCGGATGTTGACTTGGCAGTTGAAGCTGCAAGAGAAGCATTTGACCATGGCATATGGCCTCGCATGTCTGACTTTGTATGATATTTTGTACCCTTTTCTCTTCCATTTTTACAAACAATTATACACCAACTTATAAAGCATTTGAGCAATATGAGTTTAATAATAATAAATACTGGTTATAATGACAGGAAAGGGGAAAGCTAATGAACAAATTTGCGGACCTAGTAGAAGAGCACACAGAAGAATTGGCCATGCTTGATAGTCTAGATGGAGGAAAACTGTTAACAGTGGGAAAAACTATAGACATACCTGTGGCAGCAAATATGCTGAGATATTATGCTGGTGAGAACAGATCAATTGGAAGGCTAGTTCCACTAATGGAAGCACAGATTATAGATGTACGCAGTGGAAAAGCTCTACCCCCTAACAAATATGGAGAATTACGGGTTCGTGGTCCGATGGTAATGCAAGGTAGGCACCTAACAGTTGCAAACAAGATGTGAAGTTTTAGGGATCTTATACTTGGTAATGTACCTTGTCGCCGACTAGCTAATCATAGAAATGATGACTTTTTTGTTCTTTTCTCAATCATCTCCATGATAAGTGTTGGAGAAAATGGAACTTCCAGCTATACCCTTAATAAGTTTCAAAATAGAAGAAATGCTCGCTAGGAAAAAAACTTATAAATTGCTTCCCTATTTAAAAATCGCATAAGTCATTGAAAATCAACAAGCAATACCACTAATTTTTTTTAATTAGTTTTTTTGCAAATATTTGCAAAAAATGTTTATTAGTTGCTAATATTTGCAAAAAAACAGTAAATAATTGCAAAAGGTGTCTGCAGTTTTTACTGTAGATATTTTATAAATATCTACAATATAGATTGCAAATTTTCAGAAAAGTTCGAATTTTTTTTTGGATGTTTACCTAAATGAAATAATGGTTTTGGTATACATTTAAGTTGTAAAAAACTTTTTTTTAACCAACATAACTATAGGGGGATAATTTAAGAAGTTTTGGGAAAGGGGTGCCTCCTAATTCAAAAAAAAAAGAAACAAATGCAGTGAAAACTAATTGTTTTTGTGCTCAACAAATGAAGGTACCTAAACAACTCCAAGGCAACATCAGATTCCATAGATGATGAAGGGTGGCTACGCACAGGTGATCTCTGCTATATTGATAGTTTATGTCGTTGATAGAATAAAGGAACTCATCAAATACAAAGCTTATCAGGTATGCTTACTGACTGACCTGATAATTATCATGCATATCCTCACATACTAAGGTTTACATTCATTGAAAATATTTTACAGGTAGCTCCAACTGAGTTGGAAGAGATATTAGCATCCCATCCGGATATTCAAGATGTTGCAGGAATATCGTAAGACATAGATAGCTCAATAATGTATAAACAAATGGAAAATACATATTTAATTATTTGATTGTTAAACTAACACAAATGTAGGTACCCGGATGAGGAGGCAGGAGAGATACCGATGGCTTGCGTGGTGAGAAAGGCTGCAAGTAAAATTAGGGAAGAAGATATCATTTCTTTCATGGAGAAAAAGTTACAGATATGGTTCGTAGATACATTTACATGTATCACTGATTTCACAATCTCACACAGTTCAAGTATCTAAAGTGAAAGATATTATTATATGATCAACAAATGTCTAACCTTTAGATGATTTGAAAGAGAATGTCGTATTTCTTAGGATATGCATGCAGAAACTCATTCTACTTCGCGTATGGCATCGTGGAAACATGTGCTAGCATGTACCCGTGATCATTGATTACTCGACATGCACGCACGCATGCACGCAACACACACGCACACGCATGCGCACACACACGCAATACCAATAGAATTTATCACTGTTGTCCCGATTCTAATTTGTGCTAAATAAGCTTATATTCATATGCACATGTGGAAAAAATGTAATTAAAACTGAATTTCATACCTATAATAGAGCATTATTCTTGCAGTAAAAAAAAGACAAATTATGCACTAAACAATAAAATAAAATTGGCATAAAAACATAATCTAAACATCACCCTTGATGCTTTTTTCTTTGCAAAATAACTAATTGATGTTGCAAAATCAAGTTTCTCTACCAACCGCTTGAAGATTGGTAGTCCATTCAAATTTTCTTATGACATGAATGATCTAAGACAAAACTTAATCAACCAATTTCAAAAAAATTCTCCTGGCAGATGCAGCTGTAAGTCAAAAAATGCTAGTCATTGTCAAAAGAAAATAATCCACTTTTTTTAAAGAAAATTTCAATACTTCAATTGCCTTTTAATCAAGGCTCAAAATTTGGTTTTCGTTTCTGTTTCATCATTTGAGATTTTGATCACTTTCAAAAAAAAACTTTTACTTAATTTAGATTTCGATACTTTTTTCTAGAGAAATATCGAGAAGGTATGTCTGAAATTTGCCTACGTGTTTGGCATCAATATTGGATGCTATTTATTTAGCACTGTAAAAGTTGGTGGTATACAGTTTAAGCCAATTTTCTAAACATATTACAGATTCGTACTCATTTTAACAATTAATTACAAAAATATATCAATTTCTGCAGAAACCAAGTGCGTCTGTTTGGCTTGAAAAAAAGTTTTGTGATTTGCGTTTTTAATATGTATTTCAAATGACATGTATGAGATTAAAGAGTTGTAAAATCTTAGTCATTACAACAAAGGGGAGAAATGTGAGGAAGAAATACAAAAGGCATTTTCAAATTTATACGTTGAAACCATTTTACAAATTGACCGTTTTCGATCCACTCTCATTTTCCATGCATTTTGACATATTGAAAACACAATTCATTTTCAAACCAACGGAGCCTGAGTTTTTTGTATTAGAGCTGTTAGTTTTTAAACGCCTGCAATTGTTTTTTTACGAAAAATAAAATGAAATATTGCTGTTTGAAACAATTTCCATACAAAATATCATTATTGGAAAGTAGGTAGAAACTAACATGTTTTTGTAATCAGTTTTCAAAAGGATATAAATGTGTAATCAGTTTTAAAATGGATAAAAAAAATCTGCTATGTAATGGTGAAACGACTTAACAATTCTAACCGTAATGAGGTTGAGATAATGTAGGACATAGAGAGGGAGAGAAGAAGAGCAGCAAATCCAGAATCAATGGAGGAAGATGAAGTGGATGAAGTTGCAGAAATAAAAGCTGCTCACTTTGAGGAATCAATGAAATATGCACGGAGAAGTGTCATCGACGCCGACATAAGGAAATATCAAGCCTTGGCACAAACATTGCAGCAATCGAGAGGATTTGGAAGTGAATTCCGCTTCTCGGAGAGGTCAGAACCTGCTGTTGCTGCTGCCTCGGACCCATTTGTCTCATCTGCTGCAGCTGTAGATGATGATGATTTATACAATTGAAGTTGGGTGTCATGTAGTTTTTTTGTATAATAGTTCTTATTACAAATATGCCATTATATTCAGAATGGGCAAGGAAGAAATAGCTATTATATCAGATAAACTGGGCTTTGGCAAACAAGTAATGACCACCTTGAGCTTTGATTGTGTAGTCTTCCTTACTGTGCTTCAAGATGGTTTCGACATGCTCACACTTGAACTTTAAAAATTGTAAGTGCATGTTAAAATTGTTCAAATTTCATTTATCTCCTGTTTATTATGTTCGATCAAAAGTGTCCAGTGGTGAGAAAAAACATTACAAATTCCATTGTGTGTTTAGTTTAAATTTGAACTAAACAAATGAAAATTAGGAACAATTTAAAAAGGAATATTGTTCCTAACTTTCTAAGTAGTCTGTCAATAAAAAAACTGAGCCTGGGCGCTGTTTCGAAACTGAGCCGGGGCGCAGTTTGAGCCCAGTTACATTATTAATTATCAATTTAATTTAACATTCAATTTAATTTTTATAAAGGAACTGCAAATTCAATTTAACGTGATATTAAATGCAGGCACTTCTAGAGGAAGCGGAAAAAAAGAGGAAGTTGGATGATAGTTCTAAGGGTGGAGTCGAAGATCTTGAAGATGACCCAATTGCGGAAGTTTTTGGTTCTGACATGAAGAAAAATTATTGTCGAGCAATTACTTCTACTTCTTCTATAAAACAAGTGAAGATGGCTCGAGCTGTAAAAGATGTAACTAAAAAGAAGCAAGCCATGGATTTGTCTATTTGAAAATTGGAGATAGAAAGGCAAGTAGCTAATCAAGTTAATAATGCCATCAATTCAATTACTTCAACTTTTATGAAATTTATGCCTAGTTTGCAAGAAAAATATGTTGCAAGTCCTACGACTCCACAAACGGAAGGTGCTTCTAATTTAGGAGATTCTCATACAAACAATAATGTAGTTATTACTCCAACCGTGTCAAATAATGATATTCGGTCATCTACAATAGGAAAAAAATATGTAATGATATTGTCACAAGATTTAGAGAAGGAAGTAGCTAAAGGTTATGTTGGAACACAAACTATTTGTCATTTTAGGAAGGTGATACCGAATGTAGAGAAAGTAATTTGGGTGGTTGATGTTCTTGAACCGGATGCACCAATTTATGATGGTCCTCAAAATGGAATGTACAAGTTATGTGATTTTTCAGATGGAGGTTTCGTTATACGGCCGGAGTTTCGTATTCGGTATTTGTAGAATTTCACTATGAAATTTACGTTGTCTTTTGTATTCCAATTTGACATTGTTATGAAGTAGTTGATTATGTATTGAATTAACCAACTTAATTATGTATTGTACTTGTTATGAAGTAGTTGACATTGTTATGAAGTAGTTGACTATGAAATTTATGTTGTTATTTGATCATGAATATTGTAAATTTTGGGTTCCTATTGAATGTAGTATAATAATGCATATCATGTTAGTTATTAATTGTTTATTAATGTTAAAATAATTGACTATATTGAGAATGAAAATATTTCAGCGTTATAAGCGTTGGCAATTAAAATTTACCAACACTTATAAGCGTCAGCATAGAAAATTAAACAATGTTGGATGGTTAATTTGCCAACGTTTATAAGCGTTGCTAAATAATATACACCAACGTTTATAAGCGTTGGCGAATACAACCTTCCAACGCTTATTAGCGTTGGGAAACTAAACTCCCCAACGCTTATAAGCGTTGGCAATAAATTGCGACGCCCCTACAGCGACGCTAATAAGCGTTGCTGAAACTGTTTGCGACAGTTATACTCGTTGGGAATCACCTGTTTTGGTGTAGTGGATGGTTTCTTCTAAATCACCATTTAAAAATGCCATCTTTACATCCATTTTCCATATTTCATAATCATAAAATGCAGCAATAGCTAGTATAATCAGATGGACTTAAGCATGGCTATGGGAAAAAATGTCTCGTCATAATCAACACCTTGAATTTGACAAAATCCTTTCACAACTAGCCTGCTTTTGTAAGTCTCTACTTCTCCATTTGCATTTAGTTTTTTCTTAAAAATTCATTTGTAGTCAATGGGTTTTATTCATTTGGGTACGTCTGACAAAGTTCAAACTTTGTTTTCATACATAGAATTCGTTTTAGATTTTATCGCTCCATGCTAGAGTGTAAAGTCTTTACTCTATAGTGCTTGTTGGAAAGATAGAGGAGTGTCGTTATCTAAGACACGGTCCTCCTTCTCACCATCCATGAGAAAACCGTAGTATTTCTTTGGTGCACAGATTCCCTTCTAGACTTTCTAATTAATAGGTCGCGTATTTTCGTATACGGGTGAACTTGGTTCTCCCATTAGTTCGACCTCAGTGTTAGTTTCTTGGATCTCATCTAAGTCTACAACCTTGCTATTAATTTCCTCTGTGGGAAATTCCTTTTCTAAAAAGATAGCGTGTCAAGAAACAACAACCTTTTATTCCTCGGTATTGTAAAATATATAGCCCATTGAATTTTTGGGATGTCCTATAAATTTACATGGTACCCATCTTGCCTCTAGTTTATTCGGACCAATGTTCTTTTCGTATGCAGGACAACCACACAGTTTCAAATACTTGAGTTGAGGTTTCTCACCATGCCACATCTCATAAGGCATTTTAGGCATATATTTAGTGAGCAAGTTCAACATATGTGTTGTGGTTGCTAGCCCATATCCCCAATAGGATAGAGGTAACTCACCCTTACTCATCATGGAATGAACCATATCTAATAGGGTTTGGTTCCTTCGTTCCAACACACCTCTTTGTTATAGAGTATAGAGTGGAGTAATCTGAGAGATAATCCCATTATCTTTTAAGTACTGTTGGAATTCATGTCCAACATATTTACTTCATCGATCTAATTGAATAATTTAAATCTTACGGCCCATTTGATTTTCTGCCACTGTAACAACCCGCATATTTTACGATTGTATATTTAAATATTCTATTTAAATATAGCGTCGTTAGTCGGATTAAAGTTCGAAAAGCTACTTTTTGCAAACAGTCGAATTGGGACTCGAGACCACTTCCATTGAGTCCAAAATGGCGTTTGCGACTTTTTTGAGTATAAGCTTCGATATGTTTGGAGTAAGTTGAATTTTGCTATTTTCTAAGTGGGCTTTTGGGTTTGGGTTTCACCCAACTCATTCTATTACCCTAACTCAGCCCCCTCCTCTCCATTCACTCTTATTTTTCCTAACACTCTCAAGGTCAACTGGTAATGGGGGAAAAAGATTGGAAATAGAAATTCAAAACCCTAGTTTCCTTTTGCAAGCTTCAATTCTTGCTCCAAAATCAAGGCCAAGCTTTGGTAAGTATCTCCTTCTTCTTCTCCAACTCATTCTCTCTTTGATTTCAGAAATTTCCTAAACCTAACATAGGAAATGTTCTTCTTTTGAGCTTAGATTCAAGCTTCTTGATTTGAAGCGGTTGATTGGTTGATCTTCCTTTGCTCATTCATTGTTTTTGGATTTAAAGGTGAGATTTTTATCTCACATCTATGTCTATACTATCTTTGATTGTTAGGTATGAATTCCTAACACCTTTACATGTTCATTTGATTTTGATTTGGATTAATTTGGTGAATATTCCAATTTTTGGTTTTAAAGTCCAATTTTGGGGAAAATCCTTTTACGGATGTTTGAACATGTTTTCGGTGAAGCATCGAAGAGCCTATAGGGCTGGGTTGCCGATTGGCGTAAACCCTTAGCGCCCGTTGCTCATCCGATCGCCGTTTGTTGGATTTTTGCCCCACAAGGGGGCTAGACTGAATGTGCTTCAGAAGCAGGTTCAGTCGACTGAACCAGTGGTTCAGTCGACTGAACCAGAAGTCGAAAAATGCTTAGAAGCAAGTTCAGTCGACTGAACCAGTGGTTCAGTCGACTGAACCAGACCCAGGAAATTGCCTGGGTCTGTATCAGTCGACTGACCATCTGGGTCAGTCGACTGACTCTGGGGATAAAAAATATGTATCCCTGTGTCAGTCGACTGACCACCTGATTCAGTCGATTGACCTGCTTGCTTCAACCCCATTTGATTATTTTGCTTGAGATTCCAATGTTAATCGATTCGTGATTATCCGATTTGTTGTTATCATTTATTATCAGTTTTGATGACTTCTATTTTTGGGATTTTTGGGTATATCCATTTTGATGGATTCGGCATCGATTTCTATGGATTTGATTCACGTCTTCGTATGTGAATTTTTGATAATTGATTGTTTCTACAATCATTTCTATGACTTGTCACTTCTAAATACAAAGGTTTCTATACTAGTAGTAAATATCCAAACTCTTTCACAAAGACGATTTTAACTCTATTTTTAATACAAAGCTCGTTTATAAAACCGTTTTCTAATCTATTAGTATATACAAACCTTTACCTCATTCTTTTGAGAAAATCCCATCAAACGGCTTAGCAAAACAAGTGGTATGAAACGCTTGTGTTTACTTCATCGGTTAATTTATGGACTTGTTCGATTGAAACTCTTGTGACAATTTTTGAGTGGAAATTTACAATCTGTTCGTAAATATTTTAGTTAAGCTAGTGGTTATGGGACATGAAGCTAAACTCTTATATTAACTAGCTTACTGTAATCGACACTTCTTGATGATCAATGATGATCATTTTATGGTTTAGACTAGCAATGTGCAATGTCTCTTTGTCCACGTAGGGGACTGTACCTCGATCTATTGAGCTTCGTCTCATTTCTTTTATGGACTAGCGACCCATGTCCGTATTATTGGATTTCGGTTCATTAGGCGTAACGTTGTACTACGTCGTTGTTCCGGCTTACTGAGTTCTGGTCCCTTGGGCGTACCGTTATTGTACTACGCCGTTGCACCAGCTCAATGGTTAGCGACCATGGAATAGAGTTCCGTTTGTGATACACGTGTTGGGAGTTTTCATGCTTCCGTTTGTAATAGGCCTCCCCCTTTTGATTTTTGGAATTTATGTTTCTCCAACTTTTGCGTTTGGCATTTATATGTTTGTCAATATTTGTAGTTTGGTGAATAAAATAAAGAATGTGACATTCTTTTGATGTTATGAGATTTTTGAGATAATTGTATGACTTTTCTTTGTTGTTAAATGTATACTCGACACAGTATGGCATTTCTTTGTTATCATATGTTTTTGGTCACATCTCATATCCTATCTCATTTTATCTGATAATTATAGCTAGACTGATCCATTTATTATTTTCTTCTTAAATAATACTCGGGTCAGACCAAGATATTTCAGGTGATCCTGCTTGACTTCTTATCAGGGTCCTCCTGACTTTTGGCTACTACTTTAGATTAGTAGTTTTTGTTATTATACATTTGAGCTATAGACTCCTTGATGTATAATTATTCTTTTGTCTAACACATGTATCTATTATTTTGTGATATTGTGGATCTTATATGACCACTACTCTGATGTACACTTTTATGTGTTATATTCATATCTGTTTCCGCCTTTGAGATATGAACATTTGTGACTGATTTATGTTATGCTTATTTCTATATTTGTTTCTGAAGTCCACTTAGCCACTGTGTGGTAGCTTTGAGTATGTATTTGATATGTCGGATTTCCTCTTGAAACGAAATGTAAGTTATATTTTCTGACATATCGGTACTCGCACAAAGCAATTACACTGATGGTCGCTCCTCAACAGCCTTATTCTTCGCGCTAGTCGATGGCATTACCCAGTAGTGTCCTTGGCTAACGTGAGTATAGAGGTGTGGCAACACAACTACATTTTTATATTCCATAAATTTCTCATAGACATTAGATTTGTACTTCATAAGATACACATACCCTAGTCTCGAGAAATCATCGGTGAAGGTAACAAAGTAATAACTATTATCTTTGGTGATTATAGGCATAGGTCCACATACATCACTATGTGCTAAGCCTAAGAGCTCATCAACTCTTTTATTGCTCCCACTGAAGGGATGCTTGGTCATTTTACCTTTGAGACACGACTCACATGTAACAAATGATTTAGAATCAATTGACGGGAGAAAACCTTTGGTTTTCAGTTTGTGTAGTCGTTTCTTACTAATATGACCAAACCTACAATGCCAAAGATAACTACCATTTATATTGTTAGATGTATTATCCACAGAATACACATGGTTAGAATTTGTAACATCCCGAAAATTTTCGACTTTCGAAAATTCAACATCGATACTCACTTTATCGACTGCTGAGCCATCGAATGCCGGAAACCCGAAAAGTTATGGTTTTAAGAAAGAAGAAAAAGGTAGAAGAAGAAGATAGAAGAAAAAGAAAGAAGAACAACAATAGAACAACATCAGAACAGAAAACAATATCAGAATCTCACATATCGCAGCGGAACAATATACAGTAGATAATTACTAGTCTTTTTAAAACAAAGAACTATATCAGTTTTATATATACATCAATCAGAGTCAATATACAACTCAATACAATACATCACATCAATGGACAGTTATCTAAACTTGTCCTTATACAGAATACACAGCGGAATAAATACTATCAGATACAAATACTACGTCTCGTCATCCAGCCTATCTCCAAGCTCCAGAATATCCAGAATATCCTGATAATATAACTCTAGGCTGCCCGTGTGGAAAATTTGTGGGCACCCAGAGTTTAGAAGGGAACAATAAACTCCGAGTCAGTCATGGTGACTGGTGTGAGATCGTAAAACAGTTATTCTTTAAAAATAAACAACAGGAAAATTTTAAAGTCAATTCGAAATGCTTTTGGAAAATGAAACTACCATAAGACCTCCCACCACACACACAATGCAAACGCAGAATTGGAGGAGATTTCTTCTTATGATAGTCAAAGATGCTTACTACGCAAAATCAAATCATTTTGATATTATTATTAGTGCATAGTGTAGAAAACATTTCGAAAGTATAATATTAATCTTAGCCAGCATAGGCATTCCGCACTTATGCCTACTATAGCTACTATGTTCAATAGCAGGTTACCGCCACATTCCATAGCAGGTAATACAACTAAAACCGTACACATCACGTATTGTTTCTTTGGATTTCCAACAAATGGTCAGGCTAAGGAACTTCCTTTTCCACGATGGGTACGTCCCTGGAATAGACGACCCGAGAACCTAACCGGATCTCTGCCAACACAAGGCCGGGTTACCTCTGCAAAAATAGGTAACTACTGACACGCGTATGCCATCCCCCGATCGTCACCGATCTTCCCGAGGATCCCCGATTCGCAACAAACCACATAGAAAAAAATAATGCAGTAACCACATAGGTTAAGTATCTGGGCTCCATACCATGATACCACCTTTATCCAGAAGGAATGACATACACTAAGGGGCGCTACTCCCTAGAACCTTGCTGCATTCTTCCTGTTTCGACCATTTCCGGGGTGTGAGGCTCGACGAAGTCTCGTCCACAAAGCTACGCTTTCTCAAAAAGCCCTGCTTCGGGTCAAACAAAATGATCAACCTATGATCACAAAGATATAAGATCAAACAAATGATCATATCACAAATGATCAAACACTGATCATTTCACAGCAACACTCAGTATGCCACGTTACCAAATTGGGATATATCGCTGATAAATTTCAACTACATAACCTCTGAGCTCGTACGTCTCAGAGAAGGGTGTTAAGCTAAGAGAATAAATTCTCCGCCACCAACAGAAATGTATTTGAAAGAAATCAGCTTTATATCTCAAATTGTAACGTCAGACACACAATCCATACAAGTCTGTTCCGGGATCGAACAGAACCGAAGGCACTTCTCACGAAGCCCTTGCATATCCGGATAAATTTCTAATCACGTCCGGACTTCCCGTCACTAAGGGTGATAAAACCTCTAAATCGGAGATCAGCCGATGTAGAGTAACTCGACGGTAATCCTTCCGTTTTCAAAAATATCCGGTCTTCAACACCGGTCTTCAAATGCAATTCATAACGACGTATCACATATTCGGAATGGGTTATACGACCCCATGGTCCTTTTTCGGTTAACCCGAATAGTGAGCTTTTATTCAAAAATAAGTGTGGCATTCAAATTCATCCAATTCACAACAAATACCTATCTAAAGGTAATTATTGATAGTCGGTTATTTAACTATCAATAAAGATGCGCAACATCATCAGATTCCAAATAATTTTCCAAATTATTTCATCTTCCAAAATATCTTTTACTAGATATAAAATTTCCACACTTAACCATTTGAAAAACAATTTCAAATCAATTTCCACATTTCAATTTATCTTTAAAAGATAAAATCTCAAAACAGTTCATTTCATATTGGAAAAGCAATTCCATACTTATTTAATAATAAGTATTTCACAAATCATTTATTTTCAACATTTGAAAATATTCGATATACTTAAATCAAAACTTAAGTATATATTTCATTCTTTAAGGAAATCAATAAATTTAACAACATCTATTTGAGTCAAAACGAATGTTACGTAAAACATCGTTACGACGACTCAAAATCACTAGTATAGGGATTCGAAATTTAGATAGATATATAAATCCCAATACTACATCAAAAACATTTCCTTTCGGAAATCATTTACTATAACAACAGTGTTATAGTCCACCATTTCCTTATTTCTCGAAAACGTCTATTTCAACAATAAATGTTGAAATCTATGATTTCGATAGTTCACACGTTTTAAAACATCTTTTAAAACAATTAACTTCATTTCATAATATCGCTTTTCCAAAACTATCCATTTTACTTAACAATATATTCACTGTCCAAAATCGTGAATATACTTCAATAATTACATTTCAATCTTTTCTACACGTTTTATTCCAAGAATTATCCACTATCCAGAATCGTGGATAAAATTCCCTTAATAACTTCTATATTACATTCATCAAATTTGATTGATTTCGAATTCATAAAACAACGTTTATAAATTCACCTTTATATTTTCTAACAACTTCGATTTATAAAATTCTCCCCTTATTAACTTCTAAAATTACTTATCAAAATAAGTGATTCCAGATTTATAAACAACGTTTATAAATCACATTTATACTTCATAACAATTTCAACTTATGAAATCATTTCATTTAGCAATTTCTATTTATATCCCAATTAAGTGCAAAAATCTAATTTATAAGTAAATTACTTATAAATCGTTTATTCTACAACATCTATTCACTTTATAACTTCACGTTATAAATCTATTAATTTCATTCACTTATGAAATCCTTTTATACTTCTTTTCAACACTTATAAAAATTCGTTTTATAAGTCCAATATTTTTATTTATAAAATATCCATTTTATAAATCTTCCTATACAAATCGTTTATAGTTATTCAAAAATCCCAGCTTAAACCATTTTATAAATAAATCGACTTTTATTTCAAAAACGACACTTCGGTTATATTTCACTAAAAATTATAACTTTTATAACTTTAAAATTTTACGCTTATAAATCAATTCAAAAATCCCATAAAACGTATATTTTCAAAAAAATCACTTTAAAAACCTTTTTAAAGTGAAAGTCGTTATTTTTACATTTCAAAACTGAATCCGATGATGCAACAACACCAATCAGTCCATCACAACAGTCAAACATCATATATCATCATATGATAACAGAATATATCAAAATATCTGTAAATAATAAATACGGTGAGGAATCCAGTCGGATCCCTCCAACCTGTTTCCCTGCATCCACAGACGTCAGCACAATACCAATTCCGCTCCAGTACGAAATTATCGCGGTATATAGGTTTTTATAAATCCGCTTACTAACGGCGCAATAGGGTCTCATCCGCTATACGAGGCGGGAAATCATCAATCCAATATATACATATGCCAATATGTATATATCGCTATATATAGATATATATCCTACTATATCTAATATCACATCCAAACAGTCAATCATCAATCAATAACTGTAAATAATTCCACATTCAATTTAGTGAGAAGATCTCACCGAGATTTTAATTCCGATTTCAGCGTTTATTTCGAATAAAATTAAACACGCGTTTAATTTTACCCGAAATTCCAACTAGCTCCAAATGACTCCAAATCAGTTGCATAGCGAAGAGCTCGTCGAAACGGTTCCAACGCAAAAAATCTCGTCCGAAACGGACCTCGTATGAAGAAGTTATGATTTTTCAAAGTTTAAACAATTTAATATAAACAATTTCAGCTTTTAAATTTTTTTTTTCTAACCCTAGCTCAATCTCAGCCGTTGATTTCTTGATCATCAAATCTGGCCGTTCCAAACTTTCTTCCCCAGGCCGTGAAAAATCACGTTCAACACACGTACATGAACCCATCATTTGCCAAGCTTTGACCGTCCAAGACCCCTCCTCCGGTCGCCTGAAACCCATCATACCACCACCATTCGAACGCCATCGCCCAGAGCTACCTTCAGCTGCGATAAGGTGGAGCTCGGCCACCTCCTTGGCCTGCAAAACGAGAGTGAACAGCACCACTTCAAAGTGAAATTCCCATCAATCCGTTGCTCCATTCCCAATCTCCACCGTTGGATAGCAAGATCTCTTCATCCTCTACACTTTTGCTTTAGAACTCGAAGGCTAATTCTTTGCGGATTGAGAGATCAGAGGGGAAGAAGATGGAAAATTTCTGGCCTTTGAAATGAAGGTGGCGGCTGCTGGTTTAGAGAATTAGGGTTTTAGTTTTCTTTTGCAAATGAAAACATGTAGGTGCTTTTATAGAAAATTGCCCAATTTACTATTCATCGAATTTTTCCGAACTCCGATTCGAGCGTGCCGGCTGACGTTTCTAGGGTTTAACCCGCGTTCCGAACGCAATGGAACATGTTTCGGGAGCTAATTCGGACATCTGTGCGAGATACGGGGAAAAACGATCAATTTAAATTAAACCGATTTAAATCGATTTCGAGGCGTTTTGGCTTGCCCCGGACAAACGGCACATCCAAAAATTACGAAATTTGAAATCTTACAATAATATCACATTACGGATCCGATGAAACTGGTTTCGTCGAAATCCGAGACTTTCTGAAAAATGACTATTTTAACTCGACGATTTAAAATTAAAACGATATCGATGCGTTTCGAGCTGCCACGGTCAAACGATAACTCCGATTGATACGAAAATTGAAATCCGATAATAACTAACTATTACGGATCCAATGGAACTGGTTTCGTTCAATTCTGAGACTGTTCGAAAATTGGCTATTTTTACAGTCGATAATTAAATATTAAAATATTCGATTTTCACAATTTAACTCCAAATTCAATTTTAAAAGTTCTATAACCTTTCTATAACTCCAGTATGATTAAATAAAATTTTCCAAATCATTTTCAATCATATTCAATCCAGATTTCAATTAATTCTGGAATTTCACTATTAAATTATTGATTTAATTATCCAATTAAACTCAATATTCGAATTTTAAATTATCCGACTTATTAATTCTACTTATTAATATTTAAAATCAATTAAATATTCGAATTTTAATTATAAAAAATTCTGGGTCGTTACAGACTTCCCCCCTTAAAAGAATTTCGTCCTCGAAATTACAAGTTAGGAAGAAGATACAAAATCCGTTAACTTTCCAAAACAAACCGTTCAAATTAGATTTTCAAATCTGTTAAGTGTTTAACTTTTCCAAAATTCATAGTTAACTTCTCACAAAATCTTTACTAAGTTTTCAAACCATAACTTAGTTTTCAAAATTTTCGAATTTCTCAAAAATATTCTAACGCCTTAAATTTTCAGAAAATTTCGCCAGCGTCTCCTTTGCGCAGCGGAAGCGTGGTGGGCCCATAACCCACAGGTCCCAGGATCGAAACCTGGCTCTGATACCAAATGTAACATCCCGAAAATTTTCGACTTTCGAAAATTCAACATCGATACTCACTTTATCGACTACTGAGCCATCGAATGCCGGAAACCCGAAAAGTTATGGTTTTAAGAAAGAAGAAAAAGGTAGAAGAAGAAGATAGAAGAAAAAGAAAGAAGAACAACAATAGAACAACATCAGAACAGAAAACAATATCAGAATCTCACATATCGCAGCGGAACAATATACAGTAGATAATTACTAGTCTTTTTAAAACAAAGAACTATATCAGTTTTATATATACATCAATCAGAGTCAATATACAACTCAATACAATACATCACATCAATGGATAGTTATCTAAACTTGTCCTTATACAGAATACACAGCGGAATAAATACTATCAGATACAAATACTACGTCTCGTCATCCAGCCTATCTCCAAGCTCCAGAATATCCAGAATATCCTGATAATATAACTCTAGGCTGCCCGTGTGGAAAATTTGTGGGCACCCAGAGTTTAGAAGGGAACAATAAACTCCGAGTCAGTCATGGTGACTGGTGTGAGATCGTAAAACAGTTATTCTTTAAAAATAAACAACAGGAAAATTTTAAAGTCAATTCGAAATGCTTTTGGAAAATGAAACTACCATAAGACCTCCCACCACACACACAATGCAAACGCAGAATTGGAGGAGATTTCTTCTTATGATAGTCAAAGATGCTTACTACGCAAAATCAAATCATTTTGATATTATTATTAGTGCATAGTGTAGAAAACATTTCGAAAGTATAATATTAATCTTAGCCAGCATAGGCATTCCGCACTTATGCCTACTATAGCTACTATGTTCAATAGCAGGTTACCGCCACATTCCATAGCAGGTAATACAACTAAAACCGTACACATCACGTATTGTTTCTTTGGATTTCCAACAAATGGTCAGGCTAAGGAACTTCCTTTTCCACGATGGGTACGTCCCTGGAATAGACGACCCGAGAACCTAACCGGATCTCTGCCAACACAAGGCCGGGTTACCTCTGCAAAAATAGGTAACTACTGACACGCGTATGCCATCCCCCGATCGTCACCGATCTTCCCGAGGATCCCCGATTCGCAACAAACCACATAGAAAAAAATAATGCAGTAACCACATAGGTTAAGTATCTGGGCTCCATACCATGATACCACCTTTATCCAGAAGGAATGACATACACTAAGGGGCGCTACTCCCTAGAACCTTGCTGCATTCTTCCTGTTTCGACCATTTCCGGGGTGTGAGGCTCGACGAAGTCTCGTCCACAAAGCTACGCTTTCTCAAAAAGCCCTGCTTCGGGTCAAACAAAATGATCAACCTATGATCACAAAGATATAAGATCAAACAAATGATCATATCACAAATGATCAAACACTGATCATTTCACAGCAACACTCAGTATGCCACGTTACCAAATTGGGATATATCGCTGATAAATTTCAACTACATAACCTCTGAGCTCGTACGTCTCAGAGAAGGGTGTTAAGCTAAGAGAATAAATTCTCCGCCACCAACAGAAATGTATTTGAAAGAAATCAGCTTTATATCTCAAATTGTAACGTCAGACACACAATCCATACAAGTCTGTTTCGGGATCGAACAGAACCGAAGGCACTTCTCACGAAGCCCTTGCATATCCGGATAAATTTCTAATCACGTCCGGACTTCCCGTCACTAAGGGTGATAAAACCTCTAAATCGGAGATCAGCCGATGTAGAGTAACTCGACGGTAATCCTTCCGTTTTCAAAAATATCCGGTCTTCAACACCGGTCTTCAAATGCAATTCATAACGACGTATCACATATTCGGAATGGGTTATACGACCCCATGGTCCTTTCCCGGTTAACCCGAATAGTGAGCTTTTATTCAAAAATAAGTGTGGCATTCAAATTCATCCAATTCACAACAAATACCTATCTAAAGGTAATTATTGATAGTCGGTTATTTAACTATCAATAAAGATGCGCAACATCATCAGATTCCAAATAATTTTCCAAATTATTTCATCTTCCAAAATATCTTTTACTAGATATAAAATTTCCACACTTAACCATTTGAAAAACAATTTTAAATCAATTTCCACATTTCAATTTATCTTTAAAAGATAAAATCTCAAAACAGTTCATTTCATATTGGAAAAGCAATTCCATACTTATTTAATAATAAGTATTTCACAAATCATTTATTTTCAACATTTGAAAATATTCGATATACTTAAATCAAAACTTAAGTATATATTTCATTCTTTAAGGAAATCAATAAATTTAACAACATCTATTTGAGTCAAAACGAATGTTACGTAAAACATCGTTACGACGACTCAAAATCACTAGTATAGGGATTCGAAATTTAGATAGATATATAAATCCCAATACTACATCAAAAACATTTCCTTTCGGAAATCATTTACTATAACAACAGTGTTATAGTCCACCATTTCCTTATTTCTCGAAAACGTCTATTTCAACAATAAATGTTGAAATCTATGATTTCGATAGTTCACACGTTTTAAAACATCTTTTAAAACAATTAACTTCATTTCATAATATCGCTTTTCCAAAACTATCCATTTTACTTAACAATATATTCACTGTCCAAAATCGTGAATATACTTCAATAATTACATTTCAATCTTTTCTACACGTTTTATTCCAAGAATTATCCACTATCCAGAATCGTGGATAAAATTCCCTTAATAACTTCTATATTACATTCATCAAATTTGATTGATTTCGAATTCATAAAACAACGTTTATAAATTCACCTTTATATTTTCTAACAACTTCGATTTATAAAATTCTCCTCTTATTAACTTCTAAAATTACTTATCAAAATAAGTGATTCCAGATTTATAAACAACGTTTATAAATCACATTTATACTTCATAACAATTTCAACTTATGAAATCATTTCATTTAGCAATTTCTATTTATATCCCAATTAAGTGCAAAAATCTAATTTATAAGTAAATTACTTATAAATCGTTTATTCTACAACATCTATTCACTTTATAACTTCACGTTATAAATCTATTAATTTCATTCACTTATGAAATCCTTTTATACTTCTTTTCAACACTTATAAAAATTCGTTTTATAAGTCCAATATTTTTATTTATAAAATATCCATTTTATAAATCTTCCTATACAAATCGTTTATAGTTATTCAAAAATCCCAGCTTAAATCATTTTATAAATAAATCGACTTTTATTTCAAAAACGACACTTCGGTTATATTTCACTAAAAATTATAACTTTTATAACTTTAAAATTTTACGCTTATAAATCAATTCAAAAATCCCATAAAACGTATATTTTCAAAAAAATCACTTTAAAAACCTTTTTAAAGTGAAAGTCGTTATTTTTACATTTCAAAACTGAATCCGATGATGCAACAACACCAATCAGTCCATCACAACAGTCAAACATCATATATCATCATATGATAACAGAATATATCAAAATATCTGTAAATAATAAATACGGTGAGGAATCCAGTCGGATCCCTCCAACCTGTTTCCCTGCATCCACAGACGTCAGCACAATACCAATTCCGCTCCAGTACGAAATTATCGCGGTATATAGGTTTTTATAAATCCGCTTACTAACGGCGCAATAGGGTCTCATCCGCTATACGTGTAACGACCCGGGTTTTTCATACACGAAAAACCGGACCATTTGTGCTAAAGAAGAAGAGGTAGAAGAAGAAGAAACAGAAAATCAACAACAGAATCTCACATCGCAGCGGAATAAAATATAATATATATCAACAGATCTTTACACAAATCAAAACTATATCTGTTTATACAATACATCATCAGAATACATCATCAGAGTACATCAACATCCATAACATACAACTGAATACACAGCGGAAAAAAAATAATAGCAAGTACGAGAGTACGTATCGTCATCCTGCTCGTCTCCTGAGCTCCACAGCATCATATCCTGAACCTGTTTATCTCGGTCTGACCCGAGCATCATATAAAACAATACCCGAGTCAGTCTGGAAAACCAGCGTGAGAAAATCACACTCAATTGATTATTAAAGTTTCAAAAATCCTTTTTGAAAATAAAAGCATCTCATAAGACCACGCCACAAATAAACATGTCGGGTTTTTACCTTACGATAGCTAAAACACTTTTTATCAAAATCCTCTGATATTATAATAGTGTCTATTCACAAATACTTATTAAAATAGCTGAAATTGTTACATGATTAAATTCCAGCATACTAGCCACAACGTGGGTAATACAAACAAAACTCGTACAAGTCACGTAGGGAGAATGGATTTCCAACGAATGACTAGGCACTGGGGTACCACCTGTCACAGTACGTGGCCTAGATCACAGTACCGAGGAGTACGCCCGCTCCCCTGCAACACAAGACCGGAATCATCCCTTACTGGATAATTCCAAATAAGATCACCCCACGGTTGGGATCAGCAACCGCACCACTAAGCCGAAATAAAAAGGGACATCTAGACAGGGATGACCTTACTCTCAAGTGGGTGCTACCCACGAAGCCTTGCTGCATAACCCCTGATTTTCAGTCATTCCCGGTTGATGAGGCTCGAGGCTAAACGATACCTTTATAGCACATATCCCTTAGAATGCCCATCGTCCACCTGACGATGTCACGAAAGCATTCGTCCATACAAGTCCGTCCCGGGTCCGAACGGAACCGAAGGCACTACCCCTACTACATCCATTTTGGAAATATCCTCAGGATTAGTAGCGACTAGCCCTTGCACTTCACTGCTCCATCTTCGACTCCGAACACGTTACACGAAACGTACAAACCGGATCGAAGTGGTATTCGAGTCTCCAGACCTAGAATCCCGGTATACGGAAACTCGATCCCGGTCTCTTCGAAACGATCAACGCATTTGGCCAATATTGATAGTCGGTTATTTAACTATCAATTAACATCCACAAGCAACCATCACACAATAAATAATTTCCCACATTATTTATTTGCCCAAATATCTTTCCAAGATATATTTCCAAATTTTCAAAGCTCATTTGAAAACAGTTTCCGCTTACGGAATACATTTCCCAAATATTTATCTTCTCTGAATCACCAAGTACAAAATACTTTTAAATTTTAAAATAATTTAAAAACACTTTATTTAAATATACTTTATAATATTGAAATTTAAAATTACTTTAATACTTAACTAAAATATATACTTAAGGAATATTTAAAATGAAACCACTTTATAAATATAACTAACTTTCTCTTTTTAAAACATAACAGATCACTTTTATATAATTACTACAATAATAGATTTTAGAAAATACTTACTTTGGGAATTTACCTTTAGAAATAATCAATTTCCTAAAACATGCATTTTTAAAACATACTTAAAACCTTTAACTTATATTTAAAACTACCTGGAAAAACGTACTTGGCTATCCAGAGAAATACACTTCTCATTCCCATCCTTTAAAAATAAATCAACATTTATTTCTAAACCAATTCATATTCTTTTATAAATTCCCACCTTGAATTTATATTTCCAAATATCCCCTGATATTTTATTTTACTTTATAAACCCAGTTTGTAAATTCCAAAGTCTCTCTTCTCTTTTAAATTCCAATTTTAAACAACCAAATCAATTTCCCATTGATTTTCCCATTTACTTTACTTTGAAATAAATTTCTTATTTACTTCATTTATTTCAAATTACATTTACTCTCAGATTTGATTTCTTAATTTTAAGTTAAGACCCTTTTAACTGAAAATACCAATTAAAAACTTCCAAAATTCCTTCTTTATCCCTTTATTAAATTTAATCCTTACGTTCAAAAATGATTTCTTTATTCTTTCCAATAATATCGCTTTAGTTTAAAATTCATTACCCTCATATTAATTCAAAATCCCCTTTAACCATATTTGTTCGAATTTAGAAATTACTTTATTTCTTTTACAATTCATTATTTAAGTTATTCAAATTCACTAGAATTATTTAGCTTAAAAATTTATTCTTTTATTTCTTTCAAAATTTCTATTCTAGAGATTTTGATAACTCGGCATTATCCAAATCGGTCCAACCAAACCATAACATCCAATTATCCATATATTTCATCACAGGATATCAAAAATCATATCACAAAATATTTAAACAAAATTAAATATTTTGAGGAATCCAGTTGGATCCCTCCAACCTGTTTCCCTGCATCCACAGATGTTAGCACAATACCAATTCCACTTCAAGGTGGAATATCGCGGTATATGGGTTTTTATATAAAATCATCCGCTATTATGCGGCGCATAGGGTCTCATCCGCTATACAAATGCGGGAATATCAACAATTCCAATATACACATATGCCAATATGTGTATATTACTATATACTACTATATATATAGCACCTCAATCAATGCAATCATCCAATTAATTATTTAAATTTAACCATTTAAATTTAAATTTAACTGAGTGAGATTAACTCACCTTTGCTATTAATTGCAATCCACTTCAACTTTGACTTTGGTTTCATCAAAATTTTGACCTTGTAAAAACATCATTACACATCTTTATTAATCACTGAGGTAAATTAAATTTTGTTTTAAATTTCAAGTTGACTGACTTACCCATCTTATACAACCTTTCAGTTTAAACAAGGTAAAACAGTATTTAGATTTTATTTAGAAATTTCCCCCCTATACAAACTATCTCAAATATAAATCTCCTAAAATTATTTCCTAACCTATATGCACATTATTGAAACTAAACTAGAAGAAAAAAAAAAAAACAACATCTATATGTTCATTAACTTGTTATATATTTTTTTCTTTCATCTGTATAAAAAAAAACATTTATTTATGCAATATATACCTTACTGCCTCCAATTCAACGCGCACATAAACAACATCATCTCGGTCTCGATCTCGACTCCGACCCTGCCGACGTCGCCCCCTACTCGCAAACCCTTCCTGACACCTCGTCGAATGTTGACACGCTCGCCACTGACCACAAATCCAATCGCACGCATGATGCCACCATCCCTGTCGAACACACAAGCCTCGCCGAACCACAGCTGCCTCGTTTGAGCATCGATTGGTCGATGAAGTCGCGATCGAGATGAGGGGATCCTCGTCTTCAGACTGGTAAGCGAAAGGAAGAAGGCATCGCTAACAACTTGGTCGCCATTTATTTGAACGAGATGGGGTATTCGAGTTTCGTGGATAAGCTTTAGGGCTGATTCAAATACGAATAGAAAAGGGGAACGACAATAATTTGATTTCGAATTAATTGAAAAGGTGAAGGGGAAATTTGTTCGGAGGAAAAAAGAATTGATCTGCTGGGTTTTGTATATTTCTGTTTCGTTCCACCATAAATCTTCGTTTGAATATAAATTTTTCTTTTCTTTTCTTTCTGAATGACGAGATATTGATAAGAGCGGAAGGGAAGAAAAAGGTACGAAGGAGACACAAGGGTAGCGGGCTGTACGTATGGTCGGGTGATAGGAAAGAAATTATATTTTATTTAAATTCAATTGGTCCCAGTATAAATTTCTACGCGTTTATATATCGTACGCTCACACAACAACTCCAAGTGCTACGAAAATTGAAATCCGATAAAAATAAAATATTACGGATCCAATGGAACTGGTTTCGTCAAATTCCGAGACTGTGCCTCGGAAGGCTATTTTTAAATTCAATTTAAACGATACAATTTAAAAACTAAACAAAATACTTTTAAATTCAATTTTAAAAGTTTTATCACCTTCAATATTAACAATATAAATTTTCTGAACCTTTAGACTATTTTTAACAGGCTCAAAACTCAGGATTCTCTACTTTACTCTTTTTCTGATTGTTTAATTCAATAATTAATCGTCCAATAAATACTGTATATTTGAAATTTATATTAAACTTACTCTTTTGAATATTTAAAACAAATTAAATATTCCAATTTCAAGTGCTTAAAATTCTGGGTCGTCACAATACGAGGCGGGAAATCATCAATCCAATATATACATATGCCAATATGTATATATCGCTATATATAGATATATATCCTACTATATCTAATATCACATCCAAACAGTCAATCATCAATCAATAACTGTAAATAATTCCACATTCAATTTAGTGAGAAGATCTCACCGAGATTTTAATTCCGATTTCAGCGTTTATTTCGAATAAAATTAAACACGCGTTTAATTTTACCCGAAATTCCAACTAGCTCCAAATGACTCCAAATCAGTTGCATAGCGAAGAGCTCGTCGAAACGGTTCCAACGCAAAAAATCTCGTCCGAAACGGACCTCGTATGAAGAAGTTATGATTTTTCAAAGTTTAAACAATTTAATATAAACAATTTCAGCTTTTAAATTTTTTTTTTCTAACCCTAGCTCAATCTCAGCCGTTGATTTATTGATCATCAAATCTGGCCGTTCCAAACTTTCTTCCCCAGGCCGTGAAAAATCACGTTCAACACACGTACATGAACCCATCATTTGCCAAGCTTTGACCGTCCAAGACCCCTCCTCCGGTCGCCTGAAACCCATCATACCACCACCATTCGAACGCCATCGCCCAGAGCTACCTTCAGCTGCGATAAGGTGGAGCTCGGCCACCTCCTTGGCCTGCAAAACGAGAGTGAACAGCACCACTTCAAAGTGAAATTCCCATCAATCCGTTGCTCCATTCCCAATCTCCACCGTTGGATAGCAAGATCTCTTCATCCTCTACACTTTTGCTTTAGAACTCGAAGGCTAATTCTTTGCGGATTGAGAGATCAGAGGGGAAGAAGATGGAAAATTTCTGGCCTTTGAAATGAAGGTGGCGGCTGCTGGTTTAGAGAATTAGGGTTTTAGTTTTCTTTTGCAAATGAAAACATGTAGGTGCTTTTATAGAAAATTGCCCAATTTACTATTCATCGAATTTTTCCGAACTCCGATTCGAGCGTGCCGGCTGACGTTTCTAGGGTTTAACCCGCGTTCCGAACGCAATGGAACGTGTTTCGGGAGCTAATTCGGACATCTGTGCGAGATACGGGGAAAAACGATCAATTTAAATTAAACCGATTTAAATCGATTTCGAGGCGTTTTGGCTTGCCCCGGACAAACGGCACATCCAAAAATTACGAAATTTGAAATCTTACAATAATATCACATTACGGATCCGATGAAACTGGTTTCGTCGAAATCCGAGACTTTCTGAAAAATGACTATTTTAACTCGACGATTTAAAATTAAAACGATATCGATGCGTTTCGAGCTGCCACGGTCAAACGATAACTCCGATTGATACGAAAATTGAAATCCGATAATAACTAACTATTACGGATCCAATGGAACTGGTTTCGTTCAATTCTGAGACTGTTCGAAAATTGGCTATTTTTACAGTCGATAATTAAATATTAAAATATTCGATTTTCACAATTTAACTCCAAATTCAATTTTAAAAGTTCTATAACCTTTCTATAACTCCAGTATGATTAAATAAAATTTTCCAAATCATTTTCAATCATATTCAATCCAGATTTCAATTAATTCTGGAATTTCACTATTAAATTATTGATTTAATTATCCAATTAAACTCAATATTCGAATTTTAAATTATCCGACTTATTAATTCTACTTATTAATATTTAAAATCAATTAAATATTCGAATTTTAATTATAAAAAATTCTGGGTCGTTACAGAATTGATCATATAAATGCCATTTTCAAGAATATCATCACAAACTTTATTTCCATTCAAACTAATGTTCATAACATTATTTGCATAATGAAATATACAACCAAATCTAAGAATGAAATAATCCCAAAAATAAATTCTTTTACAAAATATCACTTATTTAATATCAAAACTACTCAACTAAGAAAACATAAATGATAGTCTCTTACTGCCATTGCATTTATGATAGATCGATCAGCAACTTAGAGCCTCATCTCTCATTTTGTCATGCGGTGCCAATTCCTAAGCCCCTGTAATGAATTACAAATATGAGTTTCAGATCCGGTATCTAAGACCCAAGACATTTTATTGATTACAAAACAATTTTGAATCATAAATGTACCTCATGGAGCCATGGAACCATTCTGCTTCTTTTCTCTAACAATCTTTAAGAAATCAGGACAATTCCTTTTCCAGTGACCATTCTTGTGGTAGTGGTGACATTCACCCTTGTCATTGGTCTTCCTACTTTTTTTTGTTTTTCTTACTTTCGCTTTTCTACACCTTTGAACTCTTCGAAGATGATGCACTACCCTTAACAGCAAGTACAACCCCTTAATCCTTAGATGTAGACTCAGCCAACCTCAACATATTGAGGAGCTCCACGAGATTCATATTTAATTGGTTCATATTATAATTCAGTATAAACGATTCATATTGAGGAGTAAGAGAACCAAGGATCAGATCATCTTCCAATTCATTGCTTATCTGTACGTCCAACTGTGAAAGCCTATCAATATAGCCATTTATCATCAACACGTAATCGTCCACTTTCTTTCCTTTGATCATTTTGGTATCGAACAACTTCTTCATAAGCTCATACCTTGAGGAGCGTGATTGTTCACCAAACAGGGCCATGAGACTATCAAATATCTCATGGACGGACATATTTTCGTGCTGCCTCTACAATGAATTGTCTAACATAGACAGCACGAAAAATTGGACGATCTCTAGGTCTAACACCCATTTTTCATAAGTAAGTCTTAGTTCAGGGTCTGCATCATCAACGGGTTATTCTTTGGGTTGCATGTAATAGCTAACCATATGTGCTCATAAGTTGACGTTATTTTAATTGCTCTTAGCCAGTCGATATGGATTAGTCCAATAAGCTTGTCATTTTCAGAAAATAGATTTGGAATTGTCTTTTTCTACAAGTTTAAGTGGTATATTATTAGGACAAATCATAATAGATGTTCTTATAATATTAGTAAGGTTAAACTTTATGTTTCATTTTACTAATAAGCTCCTACTAGTCTTTTATGTTTGCCAAATCCTAAGCCGAAACATTGAAGTCTTTCAACTTCATTAGTAGGTGTTAGGACTCATCCATTTTGGTGTTTTTACCCTGAGTTTTCTCTACAAGTCATAGCTCCACAAACGGTGGATAACTTATTATCGGTTGTATCATATACAACTCATTTCCTAATTTCACTTCGACCTTAAGTTTGCTTAACAAATTGAAACGTAATTATTCACTCGTACCTACCATATTGCGACGGCCTAAGTATAGTATATGTATATTGATTTTGCTCAACAAATACATATAATGATCTTACCTCGTCTATTCAATATATTAATAATACTACACATAACATCCCTAGCTTGAGTTTGCTCAACGACTAAGGAGTATGCAAGTAATTTATTAATATGTATATGATAGATGATAACATTATATTAAGATTCATAATCTTCAACATATTATATTGAGTAATATCGAATTATGAAATAATGTGATTCTTATGAATTACCCTTATGATTCAAGTGTTGAACATATTGGAAATCATGGTATATGTGTATTTACGTATGTATATATTCCTTAAGACTATTTAGGGTTTCTTAATATTCCACTTTTAATTTATACATTCATATTATATAAGTTTTATTATATATAACTTTTATACTTCATATTACTTATATAATAGTCTTATGTCTAATGTTATATAAATTAAATATTATTTAATTAATTTTATTATTAAAATTTTAATTATATATATATATAACATTTATATTGAATATTTATTATACACTATAACCTTACAGTGTAACATATATATCATATACATGTGTATATTATTTAATTAATTAACCTTTTAATTAATTTATTTAATTAAACAATTTTAATTAAATTGTATTAATTTTAAAATTCACTTCTTATACGTAAATGTATATTTATGTTATTTTAAATATATTAAAACAACCTAATACATATCATAATATATAATACATGTATGCATTTATTAATTAATTAACTTATTTTATTATTTATTTTATTAATCTTATTAATTAATTTTTAAAATTTTCAAAAATAATTTATATTATTTTGAAAAATCTCATATTTTTAATTTTTATACAATTTTGAAAATTAGCCCAAGGCCCGATTCAAATTGGGTCTTTTCTATTAGGGACAACCTTTGAGCTCACATATCTGTTCGGGTCAGACTGGTATCCAGGGAACGTTGAGTACTCGATTACCCAAACGCAATCCTTAACACTATCTTTCTAGACACCCTACTATTCGACTCTTAGTTTAATAGTTAACCCTAACATGACTAATTTAGATCGCATAGGCTATTAAGCTTTGATACTATTGCTAGAACTAAGCCAGTCCGCAGTGGAAGTAATGGGTGAATTTCAAGAAGGTATATCATTTTGTATCTTTATTGAGCCCATGAACTCTAATTTATTGAGAACATTTCTAAATTTCTTTTAAATAAAATCTTTATGAAGTCTAATTTACTTAGAACATATATGTGTGTGTACATGTGTAATATATCAATCCATACAAGGTATGACATGTTTGTGTATAGATGTTGGGATTCACACCACAGCGGGTACATTAGCTCATCCAATGTACAAGTATATTGTCCAAATATATGTTAATATACTTATATATATAAATAATGTTACAAATACATACATACATATATATTATATTTTTTTAAATAATTTTAAATATATATATAAACATAAGTATGAATTAACATTATATATATATATATAACAGGATGAATATATTTATATCATTTATAAATTATATTAAATTAAAAATATATTTTTAACAAAGCTGAAAACAGTATATGTATAAATATAAAAATATTAAACATATATATAGTATATATATTAAATACTTATATATATATAATAATATATATATGTTACTACTTATTAAATGCACAAAATATATATAATAATTATGTATTTACCTGGTCATGCGCATCACCCAAATAATATTTTTTTTATTTGAAAATTTAAAATATATTTTATTGAAAATATCCACACATATTTCTAAAATATTCTCAAGTTATTTTGAATTTTAAATTCCCTATAAAATTCTAAATGATATTTTTGTATTTTTTTATATGATTTTATAATTTAAAATAATTTTAAAATCTATTTTTAATTCTCGGTTTATATTTAATTATTTTTAAATTAGGAGAAAATGTTTTTTCTATAAGAAGTATGTTATGTGTTAATCTAATTTTATAAAATATAAAACATAATTTATAATATATATTGATGGTAATTGATCTAAATATTATTTTAATAATAATATATAAATATATCTTTTTCGAAAAAAATATATCTATTAAACTTTATAAAAAAAATTATATGACCATTTTTTATAAAGTATAATGTAGTATTTAAATTTTAACTATATACGTACATTTAAATATTATATATTAGATTATTAAAATAAAAAATTGGTTTTTTTATTATGAGCCATGATGCATATAGGTGTATACATGACTAAAAAGTTTTTTAATTATAAAAGCATATGTATACATACTTAAATGTAATTTAAACGTTTACCGATATCGTATATTGATCAATATATTTATAACTATTATAAAAATATTCGATTATATTTGTTTATCAAATCAAAATAAATTTTATAATTAATATTTCATAAATGTTAATTAATTTAATTAATTTATAACAGTTGCAAATTAATTAAATTGTTTGGTCAAAGGAGTATTCATCGTTTCAGTTTTGTGACCCGTTAGGTGTAAATTTGGTCAGCGATTAATATCGAACTATTCGAATATTAATTTTCACACCTCACTTAGTGGATGGTGACACATTTTGGTCAAGTATATCGCTTACTTGGTTTCAGTAAAATCAAATTTCACTTTGTTAAGCGTTAGCTGGTTGTGACTTTTATTTACACCAATTCTTTTCATCAAAACTATATTGCTTTGGACTTATGGAATTTGGTAACAGTCAAAATTCCAATATCGTCCATATTCAACTCTATAGTCCAAATAAAGTCCTTGGTTCAATAATAACAATTATTATTGATCGAACTACTATGACTAGAGATTTTGACTTTAGATTGACTTGAGTTTACAATGATACTAACCCCATATAACTGAGGAGGCGATCCCCACTTGAATAGTGTTTCACTTTCGGTACTTCCACTCAATCCAACATCTGTCACTCGATGGATGTCATGCCATGATTTGACTATAATCAAAGTGGAGTTTTAATATTGAAGATCTACAATATTCTCAAGTTGCGAGAACTGTGTAAATCAGTTAAATCGATGGTTTCTGTTTGACATTAGTTAACTATGCATCTTACACGCCTTCGAAAGCTTATCTGTCCAACCTACTAAACCTGAAAAACCTTAACTCTCAATCTACTCAAATCAAATTTTGAGCACCCGAGAGTTTAAGGGGAAAACATAAAATTCGAGTCAAGCATAAAGCCTGTTGTGAATAATACTATTACATCTCAATTTACTGATATTAAGTGAGACCACGCCGCTTAACGAAATGGGTTTCCCCTCACTAATATTATTTTAAAATCATATCTTTAGCAAATCAAAATCCTGCAATCAAACTGATTATAACAACAATAACAAATACATATATGCATAAAAATCAGGAAATCAATGGACCATCTGTCCACCTATAGTTTTACCTGGCTAACTATTAACCATTGGCTGACTCGGGCCTACCAGACATAATCAAGAATCCAAATTATGTTAGACACAATACTAGACTGACTGCCCTTCCCTTTCTTTTTTCTAGGGTCAACCGAACCAAATGATTTTACGGGCTCACCAATAACCTATTTGTACTCTGTATATTCCCTTATGTGTGTAACCTCATTTTAGTCCCACATGTGACAAGCCCTACACAGTGGAATTTTGGATTTATTTTAGAAAGGGGCAAATAGATAAAGTATAGGGAGCGACCCTACACTAGTGCCAACTGGTCTCCAAATATCCAAGTCATAAACTTAGAGTTAACTACCCTATTCATGTTTCATTTCCTGTCTTAGGGTTAACTACCCTGTTAAAATTTCATTTCCTTGTAAATATTCTTTACAAATGATTTACCCCTGAAATCATATCTTTATAAAACAAGGAAATCATATACTTTGTTTTACTCAAAATACTTATGCCATGATATATACTTTACACAAAACAATGTTGAGGAAACCTTATCAATGGGATTATATGTCCCTTCAAAGTAAGTTAAAACCCTTTTTAACATAAAATATTTTAGGTCATGAAGCCAAGGTAAAACCTTCAAAACTATTGTTTAAAAACTTTAAACGGCGCCTTTCGAAATCATTGAGAACAATCCTTTCAAAAGCTTTACTAAAACCTTAGACATCCTCTTTTAAAACCATTTAAACTTGTCTTTCAAAAGCATTGGAGACCCTCCATTCAAATACTCAAAATAAACCTTTCGAAAACATTAGGGATCACCCCTTCGAAACACATATTATATACTTTTCGAAAGCATTGGGTTCAAGTAAAGAATCGTGGAAACATTGCTTCAACCCTTTAATAATTATTCCTTTCGAAACCATTGGGTTTAACTTTTAATATAACTAAGGGTCATAAAGAACTAGGGCGAAAGCATTACTTTCGAAAGAATTTATCCTAAGTAAAAGAAAGAGGATAGTTTTGAAACCAACCCTTTCGAAACCATTGCCTTCGAAACCATTTAAAAGCAGCTATGTGACCCTTTCGAAAACATTAAGCAAGCGGCTTCAAAGAAAAAGCCAAAAGCACCCTTTCGAATGAATTGATTCGAAAGGTATGAATGCATTGATTCGAAAGTCATTTGGATGTCATTCAGTTGGTTTTCCAATCTAAACTTATCATAAAACCTATATGAAACACCCTAAATCATCAACAAGCATATATCCTTTTAAACAAACATAACATGACATATTATTTGCAAAATTAATTTGGGTCAGACCTTGAAACTGAAATTATCAACAAAAGTGAGATGTAAATCAAATTATTCACCTTATCTTGGTGTTAAGAAGGTTGAGATTTGTCCTTTGATTAATCTCTTCCAGCTTTCTACTTGTTTCCTAGCTTATCTTCCTTTTGATTTCTCTTAATGGTGGCCAGCCAAGCTTATAAGTGTTTGGTTTTGTTTGTAAATGTTGAAATGAGTAAGAAATGAAGGTAAGAAGGGTTTAGGGTATAAGAATGAAGACTATTCCTATTTTGCCCTTATCATATTCCTCCTACTTACTTCTTTTTAATCTTTTTTGTGTATACTTTAATTAAGGCACGACCCTACTTATTGGTTAACAAATCTTAATCCCTTAACCATCTATATTATTTCAATTAATTTAGTGAAAATTAGGCCCACGTCCTTGTAATTAAACTTAGTCCGCGTAAACTCCTCTCGTTTGAAAACTTATATTTCCGATCCCTGTTTTTATTTCTGCCTCAATTTATTCCATAAATACCCCTGTTTACATGTCGCGCTAATTTTTTATGGTGGTTGTGATTTCGATTTCAAGTTTTAAATTCTGATTCAGTTCGATCATTGTTTTAAGATATTATTTCGGAATCATGGCTTTACCTTCTTCCAGGTAAAATATTGTTTGGATTTGTAATCGATTTTGTTTGTTTTTAAATGATATTGCGATATTCGTTTATAATTTTGTTATTTCTGTTTCGTTAGTTTTTTTTTGTTTAAAGTAAATGAAAATTACAAGTATTCTATTGTTTATTTTATCTGAAAAATTAATGCGTATGTATAGGGTACTGTTCGTTGATTTATTTTTTTAGCTTTGATTAAGTTCTGATTTGTCTGGAATTATTGTAGGTATTTTACAGTCTTGTCCGCAAATAATTTGAATATGTATGGTGAAAATGGTACAAATTACTAATTGTTGCTGATTTATCTGCAACTTTTTACAATTATTGCATACATATCAGCAAGTAATGTTCGTATTTCACTTATTTGTTTAAGCTCAGACTTCTGCTTATTTATCTGCTTTTTTTTATAAACATTGCTTACATATCAGCAAATGATATTGCTTAAGTATTAAAATATTATTTTATGTGCTGATTTGTCTGCAATTTTTTATAATTATTGCTTACATATCAGCATATAATATATATATCCTGCGTTTTTGTATTTATTTTTTTATAATTGTAATTATGTTTTTTTAAAATTAAAGTGTTCCTGGTGATGCTGGAGTGCTTGTGCTGTTGAAGTTTGGATATGATAGCTTTTCGTTACGCCTTCAATTTGATAGTTCGGTTGTTATGTTGAGAAGTGCTATTTCTGGTAAATGGACAGAATTGAGTTCAATGTCATTTGAATTGTACTATGTTAGAGATGGATTGAGAAGGAATATTGAAACTAATTTTGATCTTCAATCTATTTTGTTGTTGGCTGCTCATAACCGTGAGGATTACTTTGTTATTTTTGTTGATGTTGTTCCTTCTAGTTTTTCAGCTACCAATATTAGATCAGATGCTGTTACATGTAGCAGTGATTCCTCATTTGTTAGTACCGGTGATTCTAATATTCAATTCAGGCAGTTATTAAGAAATGATTCCAATCAATCTGTTTTTACGGGTGTTGGTCAACAATTTCCAGGTGGTGTTACTGAATTTAGGCTCAATTTGATGATATATAGTATTAAGACAGGGTATAAGCTTGATTTGGTTAAGAATGATAAGGAAAGAGTTACGGCTGTTTGTTCTCGAACAAAATGTACTTTCAGAATTCATGCTTCTGTTAAGTTTAATCTTCCGGGCTATTTTGTTATAAAGAGATTTCATCCTGAACATACCTGTGGTGCTGGAATTCATGATATTAATGATCCTCCTGTTTCAAGTAAATTGATTAAGTTGTTGGTTTATGATCATATTCAAGCTAATCCGTTAATGAAGACAAAGGACATTATTAACCTATTTCAAACTGAGTATAATATCATTTTGAAGTATTATTTTGCTTATAGTGGGAAGAGATTGGCTTTAGAAGATTTACATGGAAGTGATATGATGTCTTATCACCATTTGAAGTCTTTTTGTGATGCTGTAATTGAAAGTAATCCTGGTAGTAAAGTAGTTTTGGAGTGTAATCATGATACTCGTCAATTTGAGAGGGTTTTCATTGGTTTTGAAGCTTGTGCACATGGTTTTCAATTTTGTCGGCCTTTAATATTTTTTGATGCTACTTTTATGAAGGGTAGAGCTCAAGGTTGTTTGATGGCTGCTACTGGTAAAAATGGCAATGAAGGTATGTTGTACATTAATTTATAATTGCATCAATATCTGCAATAATTATTATATGTTTCTGCAACATCAATATTTATTAAGAAGAAATAAAATATTTTACTTACATAAATCATTGCGGAAATCGAAGCAATTTTACATAAAAAATTGCTGAAAAGTATGCAATTTTTTTGAATTAAGGAAAATTGTTGTGCAGTAATATTTGGTAATAGTTGCAGTTTTGTCAGCATTTTTTCAATATAAGTGAATAGTATTAAGCAATTTGTTCAATTATTTATATATTTGTGATTGTTTTATCAGGTTTTTTTCCTATAGCAGTTGCAATTGTGTCTGGTGAAGATGAAAATAATTGGATTTGGTATTGTGAACAGCTTAAAGATTTTTTGAAAGATGATTGTAGAAAGTTTGTTTTCATTTCTGACCGTCATCCTGGTATTCTTGTTGCTATTCCCAAAGTGTTTCCAGATTCAGTTCATGGTTCCTGTTTTTATCATTTAAACAATAATTTAAAAGTTGCTTTAAAGTCTGAATTTTCCAAATCAAAAAAGAAATGGTTGATAGATTTGTTTGGACGTGTTGCATATGCTTCTAATTTGGATGATTTCAATTTAGCATTGAAGAATTTTAAAGATGCTGGTGGTTCTACTGTGGCAAACTTTTTGAATGGAATTCCCTTTGAGAAATTTACTAATGTTTTTTTCCCTGCTTGTCGTTATGGTGAAATGTCATCAAATTGTTCAGAGAGTTTCAATAAATGGATTTTGGAAGAAAGACATTTACCAATCACTGCATGCTTGGATAGCATTAGAGTTAAGTTGATGAAGTTAATTTCTGATCGTCGAGAACTTGCTAATAGTTGGAATAGTGTTGTTTGTCCGGTGAACGAAAATCGGTTGAAAAGTCTTCATTTGGAAGGAGCTTCATGGTTTGTTATAAAATCTAGTGATCATGTGTTTGAAGTTCATTCTCCTGTTCATCAATCTGTTGATTTAAATAATCGGACTTGTTCTTGTAATTTGTGGCAAATTTATGGTTTTCCTTGTGCTCATGCTGTTAGATGTATTTTGAGCTGTGGAAAGTTAAATGTTTATGATTACATTGAAGATTATTTCAAAGTTGTTTATTTTCGATCGGCATATTCTCATCCAATCAATCCTATTATAAACTTTGTGAAAGAAGATGTTTTGATTGAAGATGTGGTTGTAGCACCTCCTAAAGGTAGAAGAATGCCTGGTCGACCATCTGCATTTAAGAGGATAAAATCTGCCGGTGAAATTTCAAAGACTATTAGATGCAGCATATGCAAGAAGTTGGGTCATAATAAAAGGACTTGTTCAGTGAAACACATGTAGTCTCTCTTTAATATAGGAAAGCTAAAATGTATGGAGTTGAGTTTATGTTTTTCTTATTCATTTTAATGGTATTTTCTCTATCCTTAGGTTGGATGTTTACTGTCTGTAATGTATTAAACATGGTTCGCTTTCGAGTAATCATTGTTGCAGTATTTTCTGCAATTATTACTGTTAATTGCACATATTTCTGCAGTTTTTCTGAATAATTGTTTTCTTTTTATACCCCTTTTGTGAATAATGCTTTTTATATGAAGATGATATTTGTATAATTGTTTGGATCGAAATAAATAAGAGTATCCATAAGTATGTGCAATTTTTGTTTATAAATATGGAGGTATCGGCAATTATCTATTTGTTATGCTGACATTTCTGAAATTATCTGGTTCAAGAAATTCGAATATCTACAAATTTGTGGACATATCTGTAGATATATGGTTTTATTGCTGAAATTTCTGCAACTATTTGTTGAAAGAATTTCCAATAGCTAAATATTTTTAGAGATATCTACAGATATGTGCTTCATTTGCTGACATTTGTGAAATTATTATGAGTAAGAATTTGGAAAAAATAAATTATTACAGAGATATCTGCTGATATATGTTTTTATTGCTGATTTTTCTGCAATTTTTAAGAGCAAGTATTTAATTACCTACACATTTGTCAAGATAACTGCAGATATGTGCTTTTAATGCTGAATACAATTGTTAGAAATTTATATATAAATTTTTTTGTAATATACTCTAATATTGTGGTAACACAGTAATATTGTCTTTCAACTACATAAGTTTAGCAAATATGTACATACATTTCAGTATTCTTACATAAAACATTACAGTTTGATACATCAATTATTTTGATTTGCTTCAGAAAGTAAAAACTTTTGTGTCAAGCTTTCTTCTAAGCTCCAACTATAAGGTTTGCAAGAAAGAATTTGATGTGCTATTTCAGCTCTTTGTAAATCCATAGCTTCATATGAGAATTCAGGGTCTTCATTGTTGATTTCTTTGTCTTCACTTCTTTGTTTCATAATGTTCATTACAAACATGCCACAATCAACTCTGCAATGATTGACAAATATTATATAATTATTAGAAGAAATGTTCTATAATATGGAAATATTTGTACATTTTTGTTGTTGTGTACTTACGTATCAGAACGTTGTTGGGGGCTGTTAGCAAAAGTGATTTGCTTTGATGGTTCATGCTCTGCTTTTTCCAATTTCTTTAGTAAGGCAGTGACATAAACTCTCTGTACAAAAAAACAAAGATTTTGTTAAATAGTTTATTTTTCTCTGATTTATTCATTTTTTAATTTACATACCATCTTTCTTGCCGCTTTCTGATGATCTGCTTCGTGCTGTGGTTTTATGGAATCGTAGTGAATCCATATTCTACCTTGTTTATTAAACTCCAACAGTGTAAAATGTGATTTTTGGTGGATAGGGAAGAACATTTTATTGCAGTTTGCAAAATTTTTAGCAACTACATTATCGATTAGGGCTTGTGTTACATTCTTTGAATTGCTCAGTAGAAATGTCTGTAGGATAATATATTAGACAATTGAATTGATGAACATTTAAACAAATTCTGCAGTAGAAGATTATAAAACTTACAGTAGCGTAAACTTTGAAGTACAAGTTTTCTGGATGAACTTTACGCAATTCATGTGAATACCAGTCAATGATCTACAAATATTATTATAAGGAAATAGTGATAGTATATTTGTTTACAGAATAATATAATATGATTAGCAGAAAAAATAATAAGTTCTTGAAATTTTGCATAAAAACAACAGGTTTGATTAAATGTTGCTGAAAAATCTGGAGATAAATGATATTGTTTTGGATAAATGGAATTTTACTGACAAAACAATAAGTTTAAAGAAGTATTGCTGATAAATATGCAGATAAATGGAGTTATTGCAGATAAATGGGTTTTTGCAGATAAAACAGCAAGTCTAATTAAATGTTGCAGATAAATTTGTAAATAAATGTACTTTTGAGTAAAATTGTACCTGGCCATCAAGAAATCTTCCTATAATTAGTTCACCAAGTGCTGTTCCAGTTATAATTATGTCATCGTCTCCATTTAAGTATGCACTTTTGCTATGATATAATGATCAATATTAGTAAATGTTTGTATTTTTTAAATATTTGCTGATATCTAACCAGGAAATTTAAATAATTACTTTTAGTTAAGCAATTATTGGTATACTTGGCTACTAAAAGAATTATACAGTTTTACCTGAGGTCAGAGTTATTAAAGAAGTCCTCAAGCAGCTTGATTTTTTCTTCAGATAGATTTCGTACATTTGACCTCCTTCTGACATTTATTTTTGTACTGGTAGATAATTCTTTTGATCTAGGTTCAGATTCATATTCTTCAATTATTATTGGTAGGGTTTGTACTTGCTGTTTTTCCTTTTTTGCTTTCTTTTCAGTTTGAAAATTCACTTCTTCAGCTAATTTAACCCTTTTTTTTGGATTTTCAATTTCCAATGTTTTTTCTTTGATTTCTTCAGTTTTTGTTTCTGCTGAAGTAGATATTTTTTCGGTTTGTTTGCCTTGTAACTGTGTATATTTTTGAATGCTTTCACCTGAAATTAATTTGAATGATGGTTAATATTTCATTATTGGTTTTTGAAATACAATTATTGGTTGTTGGTTAATAAAAATTTTGTGAATAATTGTGAAAAAGTGAAGAATATGCTACACTCTACAGCAGTTGTTGCATTAATATCAGCAATTATTCTTCATATTATTAATATATAATAGGAAGAATATTTGCGGATATATCAACAAATATGTTAAATTTTTACAGTCTGGTTGAAAAACTATAGTTATTCAAAGCATTACCAGATGAAGGATCTTGTTCAATTGCTTTATCTTCCTCAACTATTTTTGTTTCTTCACCATCTTCTCGGTCTTTCTGTTTTGCTTCAAAATTTATTTTTTCCCCATTATCAACATCTTTTTCTTTTTGTTCTTCTTTTTCTTCATCTATCTCCATTAGCTGAGATTCATCTTCAACAGTTTTGTCTTCAGTTTGAATATCAATTAAATTTTCATTTTCTTCTGTCCTTTGAGCTGAAATATATGTTTGCAATTCAACTCTTTAATATTTTTGACATAGTTATAGATTTTGTGTTATGTTACAATGTGTTATGTAAAAAATGAAGAATGTGCTACAGTTTTTAATACTTATTGCAATGATATCTGCATTTATTCTTTAAAAATGCTTTTTTCATTTAGTAAGAATACTTGCAGATATATCATCAAATATTTTAAATTTTTACATTCTTGTTGGAAAACAAAATATTACTGAAAGTATTACCAGATGACGTATTCTCTTCTGTTTCATTATCCTCACTTTCTTTGTTTTCTTCACTTTCACTTTCATCTGAGGAATTTAGTTTGCTACCAGATCTTTCTATTAGTTGTAGCTCTATATTATCAGATTCTGTGGATGATGATGTTTCCACATTTTGTCTCAATTGCTTTTTTAGCAGCGTATTTTCAGCTTGAAGTTTCCTGTTGTCCAATTCAAGTTTTCTTATTATTTCTTTATATTTTTCTTCTCTTTTCTTGTAGAATGCTTCATATTCTTCATCTTTTTCAACTGCATCTTTCAACAATTTTAGTTCCTCTCCTTGAAAATCCTGGAATAAATAATTCAATCAAAATTGAAGCTTAAGAATATTTGTATGTAATTATGTAAGAACTATGAATAATTGGAAAAATGAATATAATTTTAATTATGATTGGTATGTATGTCCATAAATATTTTTAATAATGGCAGAAAAATCTGCAGGTATTATACAAAATAGTAGATATATCTTTAATTATTGTAAATAATTGTATAACTATGTTCTGTTTTGTTGTTTTAAGTGCAGATAAATATGCAATTGTTTATAAAAATTGCAGATAAGTCATCATATGTAGTGAATAATTGCAGCCAAAAAAAGCTCAACTGCTGCTAATAAATGCAGATATATCTGCAACCATTGTTAAATGTTGCAGATAAGTTTGCAAACAAATAAAGTACTGGCTATTTTTTTACTAAAGCTTAATAATTCTATAAATTAAATTGCAGTTATACTTACTGAGTTGTACTCTATGGTCAATAACATTATTGGCTTGAGTTTTGATATATCCCATTTGCCAGCCAAGGGATACGAGTTGTTGTATTCGAATTTAGCAGATTTCAAAATTTGTGTTTTCTCACAGATCCACCACTGCAAAAAAGACAATTAGTATTAGAATAAATTATTAATTAATAGGATATTTATCTAATTAATTAAAAATTTAATACCAGTAATAATGTAACGCATGCATTTATTTTCCTTGGGGTGTCAATATATTTTTCAATTTGATTTATCAAATGCTTGTGAATCGTTTTTGGCCATGATATCTGCTGCATTTTATCTTCACAAACACAATATGGAATCATATTCCATGATATACTTGAGTTTGGATTTGATATTAAAAATGTTGCAACCAAATGCAACTGCAAAAGCTTTGCAGTATCTGCTTGTTCTTCTTTTGATGATCCTTTTATTGTTGCAAATAATTCCCTTTCTATGTTTTTTTTGTTGACACTTGTTTCTCCTTTAAAGTGCCTGCTGATGAATGATGTAAACTCAGCATTGCTTTTACCCTCTTTTTTCATATGGCCAGAAGTTTTGATTTGCTGACCCTCTGTAGGAATTGATAGCAATTGGCTTATATCATCCTCTGTAAATGTTAGTAGCATATCTCCAAATTGGAAACAGTTCAAATTCTTTCTGTATGCTTTGATGATTATGTCTATTGTCGTTGAGTTTTTTGTGTTTTCTTTTGCAGGTATAATTCCAATATAGATCATATGAATGAACTTGTAGAAAGGTAGATTTTGGAGATATTTTGTATGTGATATTGTCAGCAATTTTTTATTCTTAATCTTGCGAAGAACATCGATGAAAGACCTCAAATTATTTCTGTAATTATCTTCTGTTGATTTGATTTTCCCTTCATTTATTGTTTTTCTTTTTTCCGGTAGAATATTTGATCCTGGTTGTTGTTCAACAGGAACAATAGATGTTTCCAACATAACTTTTTTTCCTTCTTTTATATCTTCTTTTGTGTTCTTCTGTAAATGTAAATTAAATATTATGAAATAACTATGCACAATCTAATAATATGATAGGTAATGTTAAATACTTGCAGTTATATGTAACTGAATTAAGGCTCAATTTGATGATATATAGTATTAAGATATTTCTGCAACTATACCGAATAGTTGCATAAATTTCAGCAACTATTGCACATAGTTGCAGAAATGTTTGCAACTATGTGCAATAGTTGCAGATATTTCTGCAACTATACAGAATAGTTGCATAAATTTCAGCATCTATTGCACATAGTTGCAGACATTTCTGCAACTATTGCATAAAGTTGCAGAAATGCAACTATATTCAATAGTTGCAGAAATGTTTGCAACTATGTGCAATAGTTGCAGATATTACTGCAACTATTAGCAATAGTTGCAGAAATATCTGCGACTAATGCACATAGTTGCAGATATATCTGCAACTATACGCAATAGTTGCAGATATATCTGCAACTATAAGCAATAGTTGCAGACATTTCTGCAACTATTTGCAAATAGTTGCAGATATTACTGCAACTATTAGAAATAGTTGCAGAAATATCTGCGACTAATGCACATAGTTGCAGATATATCTGCAACTATACGCAATAGTTGCAGATATATCTGCAACTATACGCAATAGTTGCAGATATATCTGCAATTATTTGCAAATTTTGTAAAATTTCAAAAAAATGAAGAATGTGCTACATGCATGGATAACTCGATTTATATGTGCAATAGTTGCAGATATTTCTGCAACTATACAGAATAGTTGCATAAATTTAAGCATCTATTGCACATAGTTGCAGAAATATCTGCGACTAATGCACATAGTTGTAGATATATCTGCAACTATACGCAATAGTTGCAGATATATCTGCAATTATTTGCAAATTTTGTAAAATTTCAAAAAAATCAAAAACGTTTAAAATTTGCTGAATTATCTGCGAATATTTGAAATAATTGCACCTTTAATACAAATATGAATCTGCTTAAAATTTGAAGAGAGGAAATAGTTTTTTGAACAATATTTTTCAAAAATTGCAGTAATTACAGAATGTTTTTTAGTATATCATCTGCATTCTCAATCTTCTTTGTATTACCGTAAAAAAGCTCGATTACATGCATGGCTAACTCGAAAATCTCTAAAATCCTTGCAAAAACCCTAAGATCTATTGATTTAAAACAGTGGAATATAAATCGACTACTTATGAAATTGAGATACATCACCTTCGATCTTCCCATTTTGCCTCGTGTGAGATTTTCGACTTGATTTTGGTTGTTCAGTTGTTCGATTTTATATAGTTTTCGGATTTTGTTGAAGAAACTGTGATTTCAATTGTATCAAAGGTTACGATAAAAAAAGCGTGGGTTCAGGGTTTTACGATGATTTTTTAGGGTAGTTTGGGAAAAAAAAGGCGGTCTTTAAAAATAGGGATGAAATTTTTATGTTTTGTATCTAAGGGATGTTTGGTGAATTATGAAAGTTATTAAGGATGTATGGCAAACGTTCCCTAAAATATAACTACCGATCAACACAATTATTTTCTATGATTATTACATTTTCAAATAATTTTCTCTTTAACAATTCTATCAAATAGCTTTACAGATGTGATCTACTAGGCAATGCGAAACTAACGTCGAAATCCGTAGGTTAAACGGATTTAAAATAAACACATTATTTAATTTTAAAGTTTAAAACAGAATTAAAATAAAACACTTAATTTATTAAACTCATACAACCCACTCGGGCCCGACCCCAGCCCAAACCCCCTTCCAAGATCAACTCCTTTTCCCCAATATACTCTACTTCCAGATCCAAACATAAAATCCCTCCTTCACTCAAATTCAAATCCAACTCCTGGAACCCCATATACACATGCATGCTGGTGCACGTGCACAATTCACCAACGCCATCGACCGCCTCATTGCCACCACCATCCAACCTTGCTCGTCGCGGCCATCCCATCGACCAGCTTACCACTCCATGACTTAAACTAGATCGGATTTCGACCCTCGAAGCCCACCAAACTTGCATGTTCCAGTACCTCAATCACACAATGCCGCTGCATTCTCCCCGCCATCGCCATCCCTACGTCCCTTTCCAGGCACAGCCGCCGCCACTGTACGAACACCATGACGACCCCGCACCTTCGACGCCCCCTCTCCCTGTCCGATGCTATGCATTGCTACCAACAACCACAAACGTACATGTAAAAATACAATGCCTGGAACCCTAAAGCTAGCTCAACCGAGCTCCACACCTCATTGAAGACCCTGCAACCTTCACCAATGACTTCCCCAAGTCCCAAGGCTGCTCACACACTCCTCCTTTACCATCCTCGACCATCTACTTGGCGGAAAACTCCATTTCACCCAAATCAGATCAACTTTTCCCCAAGGCTAAATCCGAAGCCTAAAAATTTCCTGAACACCATCAAAAATCCTGAATCGACGAGATAAGCATGATAGTATAGCTCGTTCATCGAATTATGATTATTAAAAACATCACTTTTTAGCTTGCTTACTGTATAAATCCATTTTCTGCCGCCACAATCGAACGGACGTTTTCAAAAATTAATATGGACCTAAATTCACTTCTTTGTAGTTGATGGCTCGAGCTAATATCGGGTAGTTTAAAAGATATTGATTTTTAAAACATGATAAGGTGTATGTTTTGAGTTTGCAACTAAGAACAGAGAAGAAGATTTGAACCTGTAAGTGTTGTTTGCATAAACATACAGTGTATTCTCTTTATAACTTAGTAAGTATACCCTTTAACAATCTCCTAACATGCATAATCTATTTTCAACAAACTATAAAATCAAGTTGTTCTACCTTTAATCTACTAATGATTCAAGATTTCACAACACTTACTTTTCAAAATTTAAAACAAGGTTAGTGAATCTCACCTTCCTCTACTTTGGAATGCAAAGATCAAATCTTCCCTTTAAACAAAGCAAGCTTATCCTATTTTCTCCAAATTCCCAAACTTTTTAAAACTTAAAAGAAAAGATTATATACATTTATAAAAGATAGGAAAAAGAAAGAAAAGGAAATTTAATATGTATATGAATTGAAAAATGAAGCGCAAATGGAAATAACCTCATTTTTATAAATGGATGAGATTGGGAAAGGTCATAATTACCCTTACTTCACTTGTCAACTAAGCCATCATTATCAAACTTAAATCCAAATGTCAACAATATAAAAATACAATGGTCCATAAGAGAATCCATGTACCATTCTCCATATCAATACATAAGCCATCAAATCCTTATTTCAAAATCCAAATTTAAGCATATTTTATTATTTATATTTTCCACTTTTTATTTTTAAAAATATCTAATATGATATACTTAAGAAAACATGGTGGGTAATAAGATGATCATGTACCTTAGTTCATTTTTACACTTTTCATGTCACATCTTTCCATATTTTAAATTTAAACATATTTTATAACTTAAACTTATTATTATATTATTCAAAGTAAAAGTGTTTTTAACATTCAAAAGATTTTTTTTGCAAATTTCAAAATATTACAACTAAGAATAACTTGGCGTTCGATAGAAATATGAAAATCCAAAAATTTTGTTTCGGTCACATTTCCAGTTTTTCATCGAATTACCTTTTTATGTAAACATAATTCAATAATGAATTTTATATAATTAAATATAAATTAAAAAAGGATTATTTAATTATTTAAATCATTAATTGAATATTTAAAATAAATTAAATATTCACAAATTAAGGCGATAAAATTCCAGATCGTTACATTATAGTGGTTCGGCTAATCGTTACCTACGTCCACTTGAGATTTTATTGATAATAACGTTGTTTTACAACTATTGTTCTTATCATTTGGTACTACTCGGTATCCAATTACAAAAAATAAGTACAAAGTTGTTTGAGAGCTGATAGATCCCCAAAATGAAGCCCCCAAGCCCTATTTATAGCTGTAGGTCATTAGGAAAGACTCTAGCACATCCTCCTCCACATTCTCTATGGTCTCTTGATAGTTGCTCAAGAGAAGACGTGGCCAGCTCAGCAATGTGGATCGATCGGTACCGATCCATGTATGGATCAGTATCGATCCATAAAACTTGGTTATGGATCATTTTGGTTGCCTTGAGATGGATCACTATATCGATAGCTTGATGTTTCTCCACTTGTGTGCATTGCTTTGGGCCTGTTTCTAAGTCAATCTGATGGATTAATAGAGGAGTTTGACTTGTTAATTTCTGGTACTTGAAGCATTCAATAGCATACATTATATGAACGATCTATAGAGTTATAAATGGGCTTTTGGCATCAGTGTAAGGATCATGAGAAAAATGGTGTGATTTGGATGCGTTTCTATTGATCGGTACCGATCCATGGATGGATCGTCATCGATCCATCCAGTTGTCGAATTAGGGCTTGGAACTTTCATGCTGGCCTTGACTTTGTCCTATGATCTTGATGGTACTTTTTTTCAGGACTTTATGACTATCTCTCAAGGCCTTCTAACTTGATAGCTTTCAAATTCCGTTCGTCAAATCAGTCTAGATATTGGCTAGTCAAAAGGATGGATAACAATGACCGAGTTCTCGCGTAGTCTAGTACATTGATGGATGTGAGTCACGATGGCCGTCGAGTTAACTAAACTGTATGAGCGTGTTGGAAGAAAATGTGTGCCGTGTTCATTAATCACGTGTATAGTCTCCTGGAGCAAGTGTGTCTGTCAATCTCCCATCTAGTTCTGGTGTGATATAGACATATATTTATACTTCTATTTAAAATGATGAGCTGTGATTATACCTGAGACTATGTCCAATGTATGATCAATCCCTGTATCCTTTTCAGGCATGTGTCGCAAAGTACCTTTTTCATTGGTGTGCGTCGCAAACTACTATTCCTTAGTCTTTGTTGCCAACTACCTTTCTCAAGCATGTGTCGCTAACTAAATTTCCATAGGCGTGTGTCGCTAGTTATGTCTTTCTTTGGCGTGTGTCTCCATTACTATGGTTTTTCTTATAATGATTATTTATATTAATACTGAGGATATCTTATTGCTTGAGATTGAGGGTTAAAGTTGGGGCATTATTATGTGTTGCCCCGACTAAACTTGATGACATCTCATTATTGAAGATTTCTAAATTTAGTTAATGATTTCCGAATATGGACGATTCACCCATTTGACGTTGTTTCGTGATTTCTGGTTTGGTGAGACATCTTTTCTGCATGATTTTGTAGTATCCTATGTTATGTGATATTTTGGGAGCTGTTTAAGACATCATCATTATGTATTATGCATACATTATTATATATATATTGACATTATGATTATTTTTTTGAGTTATTCTATTGGTGTGGTCATATTATTATTATATCTAGTTTATATCGAGTTCCATATGTTTATTAACCATTTGATTTTGACATAGTCTTACCCGTGTGTTATTTACATAATACTTTGGTCAGTCCTAGGCTTTTTAGTATAGGGACATAGAGACCAGCTTGTGCTATTTGGGCTTAGAGGAGACTAGTATATTACATTGTTGTATACCATTTGAGTATTGAATAATTTCATGTATGTATAACCTTGAGACGTAAATTGGACATACCTTGTATATTTTGTATTATATACTATCGCTGTGATTCTGACTTTGTGTTCTCTATTATTTACTATGTGTTGTTCTATCTTGGAAACGCACGTGCTTATTGCTTTGTGTCGATATTGTGTACGTATAGTGAGTTTATTATTCGATTTTTGAAATATGTACCCGTGTAAGCCCGAGGGAATATTCATGTTTATGCCCCATATAGCCTCATTCTCCATATTATCTAACAGTATTACCTAGTAATACTCTTGGATAGTATGGGTATAGAGGCGAGGTGTTATAATTTGGTATCAGAGCAAGGTTCAGAACAATACATTGTATATAAGAGACAAATGTCAAGACCTTAGATGAGACTTAGAGTCCCTTTTCCTTGAGTGTGTTAGGTAGTTCCTTACAATGAAAGGATAGTAGTTATATATATGATGATTACTGGGGTAACCATCTGGAGATGTATTTGTTATTTTCTATGTACAATATTTTTACTTTTAATTTTTCAAAAATACCTAGAAGTTTGGTTTAGTAGGCTAATCAATAGTGTCAGTGTTTGTGTTGAATATTAAACCTTGGGTGACTTAATATTGCATTGTTGTGTTATGATTTGATTTTGATCAAAGTGCGTAGCGGAAATTGATAAATAAAATTTTCCATTGAGTGCATTAATAGTTGTTTCTTATGTTTTTTTATTATTGATAATTGTTTGTATTGAATTTAATTTTTATTATTGTTTGGTTGAATATCCATATGTATTTATTATTAAAGTTGTGGAGTGAATTAACTTTTTGATCTCAAGAATAAATAGGTATGGTGTTTGTTTGGTATTATAAATGTTTATTGGAATGGTTATTGTTTTAATATGTATTTAAAGGGTGTTTGAAAAATGTTTTGATGTTACTAAATATTTATCGGAAATAAAGACTTTTGACACACACACACACAGATATATATATAGTTTATTATCAAATGTTTTTAGAAACCAAGCAAATGTTTTAATTAGAAATGTCTTGAAAAATATATTTAAAGCATGGCATTAGATTAAGTTTTAAAATGAATTAATAACGGTTCTATAGAAGCAAATATATTAAAGAATTTGTACATATAAAGTTTATAGGAATTTTTGAAATAAATTGGTGTTAAATTTGTTCGTTAAGTGATTTAAGAATTATGGTTGATGCATCTAGCCAACGTTATCGATAGGAGTTCCTATACACTGGAACAAGGCATTTGAACACATCATTTTGAAAAGTTTAAATATTTCGCTATGATTTTAATATTTTGAAAGGTTTAAAAAGTTTTGTAAATATTTTTTTAATTCGAAAAGACTTAAATTTTGAACTATTTATTAGATGATTTGTTTTGGTTAGAAGTATGGTTGGTACTTTTGAAGTATTAAGAATCACAGATATGTTTAAGTTATATTTGGTACACACACACACACACACACATATATATATATATATATATATATTTAAAGAACTTTGATAAAAAGATGCAACTGTATATAATTTAAAGGTTTAACGTTTTGAAATAAAAATGGGTTTGTTTATAAATGAATTGTATGGTATTCTTAGTTAATTACGTGTGATTTAAATAAGTTTTTATAAATTAGGAAATGTGAACATAATCATGTATAGTAAGAAAGAAAAGTAATTGATATATACGTGTTTGCAATAAATTATAATTATTTAATGTTTAGATCAAAATTATAGAGTTTTAAATGCTTTAATTTATATGAAGATGAGATATTTTATTTAGCTTAAGTATTTTGATTTGTGTTAATATGAGATGTTTTAGAAATACATGATATTTTAAAGTATTATTATGGTTAAGAAAGGATATAAAATGTTTTGGTTAAGGAAAATACTATTTTAAAATGATGTTTTGATAATATATGTGATATTGAAATATGTAAGAAATTTTGAGGTTTTATTAATAGTTGCATTGAAATAATGATTTGGCAAATGTCATTAACACTGTTTGAAAATAAAATAATGAAAAATATTATGAGCTATATTTTGCAAATTTAAATAATTTTAAATACTCTGATTTGGTATTTTGTGATATTATAATTAATAAATACCTAAAGGTATAGTTTGTATGGAAAAAAAATTCTTATGATAAAATGTTCTGGAAATATTTATTTATGAATTGTTTTGAATAAGAAATATGATTTTAGACTTGAAATGTAAGATTTTGAATCTCCTTTATAATATATGTATATATGAAAAGTTTTGATAGAATGTTTAATATTTAGAATATTTTAGAAGTATTTAAATCAAGATCGTGAAATGTAAATTTGGAAAAAAACCTTTTGAGAAAAACTTGGTTTTAATTAAAGTATTTTGAAGTTTAGTCAATTGGAAACCAAATTTGGTTAAAATTTATGTTGTCTATAGAATGAGAGTTTGGGGAAATAAAATTAGAAATGAATTTGTTAAAGTAAAATATTTTGAAATTGTAAAAAGCAATTTACAAATTTTGGTTAATACATATATTTGAAGTAAATGAAATTCATATACTACTATAAATTATCATTCTTTGAAAAGTGATTCTTGAATTAAGAATTTAAATATTTTAAAGATAGAATTGATTTTTTTGATGAGCCACCGATGTAAGGTCTAATAATTGATTTTTCAATTCTCTATTTGATACTTGATGAGTCGATGCAACTCACTAAACATGATAACTCAAGGTAGTAAAGATGGAGTACTGTGATTTTTTTTGATGTTTGTTTATCCCATATTTAAATGTGAATTATAGGTGAAGTGATTAGGCTAGGAGTTATTAGCTTTGTTATAGGTTTTTCCCTAAGGGAAATTGCGAGGAAGTAATTTTCTTAAGAGGGGAAGTCTGTAACAACCTGGTTTTAAATAATAATTAATTAGAGTTAATAATGGAGGTTTAAATAGTTAAAATGGATATTAGGGATAAAAAATGAATAATTTTAATTTATTTTAGACTATTTGAACTTTATAATGAAGTAATTAAGGATGAAGTTAAATAGTTTTGAGAATAATTATTTGTTTAAAAGATTGTGTAATAAATTGATTTGAAAATTATTTAGTAAATGGGCTTAAAATGTAAATATTGGATATTTTAAATTTAACTGAATTAAATATGGAATAAATTCTAGAAATTTATATAATGTTGGGAAATAATTAAGTGTTCAAAATAATAATAATAATAATACATTTTTATTTGGAATTTACAAATAGAATAGTATAAGAGAAATGAAATAATAAAAGAATAAAGTGTGTGTCTATATATATATATATATATATATCATAATCTAAACCCAAGCCCATATAGTCAAGCCCAAATCCATTTTCCAAACATTTCTGATTCGAGACTTTTCCTTCCTTCAGGAAATTGTAGTGTATGCATGCATATCTTATAGGGCATTTTTCTCAAGTCATGATACTTCCTTCCCTAGTAATTTTCTTCTTTTAAATTCCATAATAAACCAAATAAGTTATTAAAAAATCACCGTATTTGAGTATATGTACCTCGACATCATTGCATACTTATGGCAAAAAAAATCATGGGTTTGATCAAGGAGTGAAACGCTGAAACGTACCCAAAGACGAACAATGTAAAGGAGGCTCTTCAAGTGAGTGTTTACGCTCACAAATCTAATATATAATCATATAATTTCTATTGTATATGCTTGTGCTGAAATGATATATGGGTGTAAAACATAGTAAGCTTCAAATTATGGTTGAACAAGGTGTTAAAAGTGGTCAGAGTTGATCGGATGAGCTAAATCAAGCTTTAGGAAACGTGACACCGGTAGGTCTATCGGTCAATCGGTGGCCTACCAAGTTAAAATAATAATAATAATAATAATAATACAAATAAAGTAAATAAAAATAAATAAAAATAAATAAAAATAAAATAAAAATAAATAAATGTCTTGTGCATCGATTTGGAGGAGTTAGGAGGAGGTGGTTGGAGGTCGAAATCAATCGAATGATCAACTAGAATGTGTGACGGGGGTGGGTTAAGCAGTTGACTCCCTAAAATCCAGCCGACTGACCGATACATGTTGACCGGTGGTGCTACCACCTGCACAAAAGCTTATGTGGCACAGTGGTAAAGACTCGTGCCCTTCAGCCAACCCATTCGGGTTTGAGTCCCACGTTATCTTATTTTTGTAAAGTGTGTATTTTCATAATAAATAAATTATATTTGCATTGAAAATAAATGTGAAAAATTAAATAAAGTGAATATATAATTTTATAAAAAAAATTATTTAAAATTTGGTGTTATATATATAAGTTATTAATTTATTAAAAGGAAATCAATATTTGATTTTAAATAATTATTTAAAGGTTTATATAAATTTAGGAAAATAAGAACGAACGTTCTAAGTAACATTTTGAACATTTCAAAGTATATATTTTAAATTAATTATGTTTAATTAATAATTATAAAAGGAATATTCATATATTATTTATATATTTAAATATGTGAAACTTGATTCAATAATTTAAAGTTTATTTAAATATCCAATTGAATTCCCATATTGGTTTAATATGTTTGGAAGTGTTGATGATTCATTATCTATAATTTATATATGTAAATTTATGAAGTAACATTTTATTCTAAATTTGTTAATGTGTTTTATTATATTTAGAAGTTAAATAATTTATTGAAAGAGAATTTTTTTTAAGGATTATTTAAACGTTATTAAATATATGTATATATAACTTCTAGAAACATGAAGTGACTTTTAAATAATATCTAAAGTATTTTAAAATACTATAAATATTAATAAGGATGTTACTTAAATATATGATTAAAGTGATTTTTATTCTGTTTTCCTGATTTTACATTTTACGATAATTTTGGATAATATGAGTGATTCACCATTGATACGACTTGGTTGGTGATTTTGACATGATATGATGATGACATTCTTCATAAGATTATGTAGCATTAAATTTTGTGTGATGAGGAATCTAAATAAATAGAGTTATAATACCGTCAGGTATGAGACTTTCGGTAATATTTCTCCAGTTATTCTTTAGACTCACTATATAGAATACTAAGGGAGCAAGTGTGATGTGTGAGCACTGAATAAACGGACTAGTAACATGCGGTGGTATGGGATGTTGTTATGGTACTTATTGGATTATACTTTGCTCATGGATGAAAATCACATGGGGATATGTCGTGTGTGTGGCTAGCTACAGTGAGCAATATTTACTCATATAGCCCTGTGTCGACAATATACAAAGTCATGTATCGGCATATGTATTAGGCTGTGTATCAGCATATGTATAGAGCCATGTGTATGTAGCTGTGTGTCGACTATTATATATATGTGTACACACACAGATATATATATATATATGTTTGAACCAAAAATGGCACAAACACCCAAAAGATTGTGTAGAGAATAAAAAAGGAAGAAAATAAATGAAAATTGAGCAAGGAAAGAACACATCATTTATAGTGGTTCGGCTAATCTTGGCCTATGTCCACTTAGTGAATTTATTGCTTAGATCACTGGATTACAAGTAGGAGTTCTTACCGATCGGTATAAATCTGTGGGTGATTACAAGAAATTAGAGTAAGAAAAAGCAAGAGCCAAAAGTTCCTTAAAAATGAGCCATGCCCCTCTATTTATAGAGGTATGAAGCCTAAAATCTTGCCCCCATGATCTCCACCTCATTTTCCATGCCATAGAATTCTTCTTCAAGAAAATAGGTGGACACCTCAGCAATAATCATGTATCGGTACCGATCCATGGGCTTGGATCACTACCGATCCATAAATTCTTTATTTGGATAGTTTTGATCTCCTTATCTTGGCTCGATTGGTGGTTAGCTTCATGATTCCATCCTCGTATGTACCATTATTTTCTTGTTTCTGAGTCCAAACAATGGATAGGTAGAGAAGCTGAGTTGCTAATTCAAGTGCTTGTGGAAACCGATAGAGAATTGCATGGGATCGAAAAAACAACACTTGAAATAGGCTTCTAATATCGAGTAAAGTGGGTAGTAGGAGGATGGGCAAGTTTGGGTAAAGGAAGTTGGATCGGTACCGATCCATTTGGGCCTTTCTTCTTGTGTTGGCCTGGTATTCATCTCGTGGCTCTGTGTGTACTTGTTTCTTGAGCTCTTTGGCTATCTCTCCAGGCTTCCTGCCTTGATAGTTTCCAAGTTCGTTTCATCCAGTCTGTCTGAATATTACCTGGTCAAAAGATGGAATAACAATATATATATATATTTATAGCATTTGTCTATCACTATCCAACTCCTTTTATGGTGCGGTAGTGAACCAAATTGGCTAGTATCCGTCCTAGCGGCATGTTCACGCCGGTCGTGCCATGGATCTGTGATACATTTTCTTATTTAGCCGAGGCTATTTGTCTACCTATTACTGTGTGTCAGTATAAGCATTAGCCCTTATTTGTCATTTAGGCCGGCAGTCTGTTACCATTTAAGGGCACGTATAGGGTCATGACCAAGTCCTTGTGTAGTCGAGTGCATTGATGGATATGAGTCACAATGGCTGTCGAGGTAACTAAACTGTAGGAGCGTGTTGGAAGAACATGTGTGTCGTGTTCGCCAATCACGTGTGTAGTCTCCTGGAGCAAGTGTGTCTGTCAGTCTCCCATCTGGTTCTAGTGTGTGTGATATAGAGATATACTTATACTTCTATTTGAAATGACGAGCTGTGATTATACCTGAGACTATGTCAAGTGTATGATCAATCCCCGTATCCTTTTCAGGCATGTGTCGCCAATTACCTTTTTCATTGGCGTGTGTCACCAAATACTATTCCTTAGCCTCTGTTGCCAACTACCTTTCTCATGTGTATCGCCAACTATATTTCCATAGGCATGTGTCGCCAATTATATCTTTCTTTGGCGTGTGTCACCGTTACTATATTTTTTCTTATGGATGATTATTTATATTAATATTGATGATATTTTATTACTTGAGATTGAGGGTTAAATCTGGGGCATTATTATGTTTTGGCCCAACTAAACTTGATGACATCCCATTATTGAAGGTTTCTAAATTTAGATGATGATTTTTGGATATGGATGATTCACCCATTTGACGTTGTTTCGTGATTTCTAGTTTGATGAGTTTTTATGCGGGCGATGACACCTTTTATGCATGATTTTGTAGTATTCCTATGTTATGTGATATTTTGGGAGTTGTTTAAGACATAAACATCATTATATACTATGCATACATTATTACTGATATATATACATATAGACATTATGATTATTGTTTTGGATTATTCTGTTGGTGTGGTCATATTATTAATATATCCAGTTTATACTGAGCTCTATATGTTTATTAACCTTTTAATTTAGACATAGTTTGACCTATGTGTTATTTACGTAATACTCGGGTCAGTCCGAGACTTTTCAGGTATAGAGACATATAGACCAGCTTATGTTATTTGGGCTTAGAGGAGACTAGTATATTATATTGTTGTGTATCATCTGAGTATTGTATAATTTCATGTATGTATAACCTTAAGTTGCATACTGTACATACCTTGTATGTTTTGTATTATATATTATCGCCGCGGTTCTAACTCTGTGTTCTCTATTATTTACAGTATATTGTGTATTGTTCGATCTTGGAAACGCACGGGTTTATTGTTTTGTGTCGATACTGTATACATATAGGTGAGTTTATTGTTCGATTTTTAAAACACGTACCACTGTTAGACCAAGGGAATATTCACGTATGTACCCCATATGGTCTCATTCTCTGTATTATCTAACAATATTACCTATTAATACTCTTGGATGGTATGGGTATAGAGGTGGGGTGTTTGTAACATCCCCTACTTTGAGGCCCGAAGCTAAGCCCTACAGATGCAGCAGTCATCTATAATATTAACTTCCGGTGACAAAATATGGTAATGTTAATAGTATCTGTAATATTAGAAGCACATGAAAATGAAACAAAATCAACATAGGTTTCAAAACAACTTTTCTGATTACATTTCAAATCAATATTTCATATTCAATTACATAAGCCCAAAATGATTTCTAGGTTTTTTTCAAATATAATTATTTCAAATTACGCCAAGAGCGACATATGAAGATGCCCCCTCGGATGATCAGAGTACTAGATAGATAGACATATCAGTCATAAATACATCACAGTGGAAATAATACTAAATAACTCCTACAAAGCTAGGTTTTGCCTCCTGCATGTCTTCAGAAGCTTATTCGTCCAACCTACTAAACCTGAAAAGTCCTTAACTCTCAATCTATTCAAATTTAATTTTGAGCACCCGAGAGTTTAAGGGGAAAACATAAACTTTGAGTCATACATAAAGCCTGGTGTGAATAATTCTTTTACATCTCGGTTTACTGATATTAAGTGAGACCACGCCGCTTAGCGAAATGGGTTTCCTCTCACTAATATCCTTTTAAAAGCATATCTTTTGCAAATCAAAATCCTACAATCAAACTGATTATAACACCAATAGAAAATATGTGCATAATAATCAGGTAATCAATGGACTATCTATCCACACTATAGTTTTATCTGACTAGCTATTAACCATTGGTTGACTCGGACCTACCAGACATAATCAATAATCTAACTTCTATTAGACATAATACTAGGTAACCTACCCTTAACTACCTTCTTCTAGGGTCAACTGATCCAAATAGTTTTGCAGGCTCACCAATAACCTATCTTTACTCTGTATATTCCCTTCTGTGTGTAAAATCATTTTAGTCCCATCTGTGACAAAGCCCTACACATTGGAATTTTGGACTTATATTAGCTAGGGGCTATTAGCTAAAGTATAGGGCGCGACCCCATACCAGTCCCATCTGGTCTTCTAATAACTGAGTCATAAACTTAGGGTTAACTACCCTATTCAAAATATCATTTCCTTGAAAACAATCTTTATAAAAGATTTGCCTTGAAATCTTATCTTTATAAAATAAGGAAACCATGCTCTTTGCTTTACTCAAAACACTTATGCCATGATATATGCTTTACTCAAAACAATGTTGATGAAATCTAATCAATGGGATTATCTACACCTTCAAAATAAGTTAAAGCCTCTTTTTAGCTTAGAAAACTTTAGGCTATAAGGCTGAAACAATACCTTCGAAACCTTTGTTTAAAACCTTAAACAATCCCTTTAGAATTCATTGAAATTACCCCTTTCGAAATAAGTTAACTACTTTAATTTTGAAAACATTAGGTCGAAAGGCCAAAACATACCTTTCGAATGTATTGGAAACAGACCTTTTGAAATCATTACTTATAACCTTAGACATCCTCTTTCGAAACCCTTGGAAATATTCCTTTCGAAACACTCAAAGTATACCTTTCAAAAGCATTGTAGACCTTTCCTTCAAAACACTTAAAACATACCTTTCGAAAGCGTTGGGTTCAAGTAAGAGTTTGTGGAAACATAGCTTCGAAACCATTTAAAAGTATCCCTTTCGAAACCATTGGGTTTAACATTCAATATAACTATAGGGTCAAGAGAACAGTGGCAAAAGTAATACTTTCAAAAGCATTGATCTTAATTAAAAGAATTGGGGAAGAGGATAGTTTCGAAATCATCCTTTCGAAACCATTGATAAAAGCGGCTAAGAGGACCCTTTCGAAAGCATTGGGAAGGTGGCTTCAAAATTTAAAAGGACGAAAGCTTCCCTTTCAAATACTATAAAGAAAAGAATTCTTTAACTGATACAAAAGACATGAATTCGGCGGCTAGGGTGTCAAATAAGTTCAAAAGCGGCAACTCCTTCGAAAGCTTCCTTTTAAAAACAAAGATAAGTTAATGGTTCGAAAGACAATAAAAGCAACCCCTTCGCAAGCATGCCTTCGACACGGTCCCCACCGCCTTTCTCTAATGCATTATGTACCAATTGTTTGATACCATGTGCATTAGTTTCAAGTTGGTGCGAAAGGCCTTCTAGGCATGTTGACGAAGGCAAGCAATGGACGTGGCGAAGTTGTAATTTGAAACAAAACTGGTTTTATGCCTTTCAAAGTAATTCATTTTCACCTAACTTGCCTAATTTTTCAAAATATGATTGGTTGCCAATTCTTTATCAAAATCTTTTCTAAAAAGCCTGTCGAATTCAATAATTAATAATTGAAATCATTTTAACAAATAAGCTATTACCTTCAACAAAACATTTAAAACATTTAAGTCCTCCAACATAAATAATTTAATAACCATATTAAAGCTCTTAGAAAAAAATCCCCACAAATCATTATAATTCAATTTAAATATGATTTCTAACATATATAAATTTTAGACCCAAAAACAATGTTTAATTGCCTTAAATAATTTAAATCCAATATTAACTATTTTCTCTCGTAGAAAATCCATAATAAATCCACAATCACTTAGAAAATTATGAAACTTGGAACCCACTTCTAAAATAATGTTCTTGACCGTATATTAAAAACGCAAATCATATGGACATCATTTAATAGGTTTTCCAATCTAAACTTATCATAAAATCTATATGAAACAATATAAATCATCAAAAAGCATATATATATCCATTTAAACAAACACAACATGGCATGTAACTTGCAAATTTAATTCGGATCTACCTTGAAACCAAAGTCAATATCAAAAGTGAGATGTAAGTTAATTATTCACCTTAGCTTTGTCTTAAAAAAATTGAGATTCACCCTTAGATTGATTTGCTTAAGCTTTCTACTTGAATCCTAGCTTTTCTTCTCCTTGAATCCCCTTAATAGTGGCTGGCCGAGCTCAATAAGGATTTAGTTTTGTTTGTGAATGTTAAAATGAATAAGGAATGAAGAATAGAAGGGTTTACGGGTATAAGAACAAAGGCTATTCCTATTTTACCCTTACCATATTTCTTCTACTTACTTGTTTTGGATTCTCTTTTGCTAATACATTCATTATGGCACGGCTCCTTCTAAATTAACAAATCTCAATCTCTTAGCCATCTATATTATTTTATTTATCTAATTAAATGTTCTAAATAATGTTAGTCAAAATTAAGGTCATTACAGACTCCCCTCCTTATAGAATTTCATCCTCGAAATTACGATAAGGTACTCACAACAATCAAGCATAAAGGTAAACCATATCATGAAACAAGTCAGGATAAGTATCTCTAATCCTGCTCTCGGTTTCCCAAGTACAATCTCTCTCGTCGTCACTCCACTGGACTTTGACTAATCTGATTGTCATGTTCCTTAGTCCCTTCTCATCTCTTGCAACTATACGGACTAGTTTTATAACTATAGTCATATCCGGTTCCACTACTAGATCATCTAACATAGTCAGTGTAGTAGTAGTCTCTAGATCTCGAATACACTTCCTTAGATGAGAAATATGAAAAACATTATGGATTCCTGCCAAACCATTTGGTAACTATACTCTCGCGAGTTTTCCGATCCTTTCTATAATAGGAAATGGCCAACGAATCTTGGTGCCAAGTTTCCTGATTTTCCAAATCTGATTACACCTTTCATCGGTGACACCTTGATGAAAACATAATCTCCAACTAAGAACTCTAAGTCTTTCCATCTTTTATCATCATCACTCTTCTGCCTAGACTGAGCTTCCTTCATCGTAGCTCGAATTAACTTAATCTTCTCTGTAGCTTCTCTAACCAAATTTGGACCAAGAACTAACCTATCCCCGGTCTCTAACCAACAAACGGGAGATTTGCATGGTCTTCCATACAAGGCTTCAAATGGTGCCATCCCAATACTAGTCTGATAATTGTTGTTATACGAAAAATTGACTAAGTGTAGATGGTCTTACCATGATCCTCCAAAATCTAGCACACAAGCTCTTAACAAATCCTCTAAGACTTTGTTAACTCTCTCTGTTTGCCCATCTGTCTGCGGATGGTAAGCGGTACTCATCTTGAGCTTGGTACCTAAAGTCTCATGTAGACTCTTTTAGAACTCATTTGTAAATAAGGAATCTCTATCACTTACTATACTACTAGGAATTACATGCAGTCTAACTATATTCCTCATGAATAGCTTAGCTAAATCTGGTGCTGTCCTGGTCGACTTAATGGGTATGAAGTGTGCACTCTTAGTCAATCTGTCCACTATAACTCATATACTCTCATTACCTCTATTTGACCTTGGAAACTCATCTATGAAATCCATTGAGATAGAATCCCATTTGCAGACTGGAGCATCTAAATGCTGAAGTAACCCACTCGGTTTCTGATGTTCGGCTTTTACCTGTTGACAGTTTAAACACTGCCTCACCCTTAAGCCTACATCTCTCTTCATACCTTCGTAGAAAAAACTACTTTTCATATCCCAATGCATCTTAGTTTCTCCCGGATGAACAGTGAAATTTGAACGATGGCATTCTCAAAGAACTTCCTTCCTAATGTTTCCCTCGTTCGGAACACATAGTCTTCCTTTCTTCCTCAACCATCCATTCTGGTTAAGACTGAAATCTTTCAAGTCATCGCTCTTTGTTCCATTCCTTAACTTTCTGATCCATTCGGCTAATAATGGATCCTCCCCTTGTTTAGAAGCAATCCTCTCGATCATCACCGGTCGAACTTCTAAACATGACAACATAGCAATTTCTTAACTAGAACTACTCTTTGATCTCCGTCGTACTCCGCATGTAGTCAATGCGTCTAAATCTTTCCACTCAGTTTTACTGCATTATGATATTTTCTGCTAAGTGCGTCTGCAACCTTATTCCCTTTTCCTGTTGTGTACTAAATACCAAAGTCATAAGCGGCTAAAAATTCTAACCACCTCTACTGTCTCATATTCAAATCCTTTAGAGAGAATAAATATCTCAGTGACTTATGATTTGTATACAACTCGAATCTTTCTCCCAAAAGGTAATGTCTCCAAACCTTTAACGTGAAAATTACTGCAGCTAATTCCAAATCATGAGTTGGATATCTAACTTCATGCGGTCTGAGCTGTCAAGAAGCATAAGCAATCACTTTACCTCTTTGCATTAGCATAGCTCCTAACACTATTCCACATGCATTCGTGTACACCACCAAGTCTTGATTCCCCTCTGGAATAACTAACACAGGTGCATTAGTTAATAAATGTTTCAGTTTCTGGAATGCCCTCCTCACACTTATCAGTCGAAACAAACTTCACATCTTTTCGAGTTAGCTTAGTCATCAGTGCAGCTATTCGTGAGAAATCCCTAATGAATCTTCGATGATAACCAGCTAATCGAAGAAAACTCCTTATCTCAGTCACTGTCTCAGGTCTCTTCCAACTATTCACTACCTCAATCTTAGCCGGATCTACTGACAACCATTTCTCTGAGACTACATGACCAGGAAACTTTACTTCCTTCTTCTAGAAATGACACTTTGAAATTTTCAATTTCAGTTGATGTTGCCTTAGCGTCTCAAGCACCACTCTAAAATGCACTTCATTCTCTCTTTCATCCTCAGAGTTTATCAAAATGTCATCTATGAATACTAACATGAATCTGTCTAGATGCTCCAGGAAGATTCTGTTCATCAAGTCCATGGAGAATGTTGGCGTATTAGTTAGTTCGAACAACATCACCAACCAATCGTACGATCCATATCTGGTCCTAAACGCCATCAAAGGAATACCATCCTCTGCTACTCTAAGCTGATGGAACCCTGTTACCAAATCCAACTGGGAAAATACTTTGGCTCCACTCAAATGATCGAACAATCATCAATCCTAGGTAAAGGATATCGGTTCTTATATCGTTTTCTCATTCAGCTTATGATAATCGATACACAACCTCAAAGATCCATCCAGTTTCTTTACAAACACTATGGTTGCTCCCTAAGGTGAACTGCTTGGTCTGATAAAATTCTTACCTTCTAAATCCACTAACTGCACCTTTAACTCCTTCACCTCGGTAGATGTCATTCTACTTGGCGGTCTACTCACCAGTTCAGCCCCTGGTACTAAATCTATCCAAAACTCAATGGCTCGTTTCGGCGGTGTCCTATCACGGGCTCAAAGACATCTGCGAATTCTCTAACGATGAAAACTCGAAATGTTTTGACCATATATAAAAAATGCAAATCATATGGATGTCATTTAATAGGTTTTCCAATCCAAACTTATCATAAAATCTGTATGAAAAAATATAAATCGTCAACAAGCATATACATCCATTTAAACAAACACAACATGGCATGTAACTTGCAAAATTAATTCGGATCTAACTTAAAACCGAACTCAATATCAAAAGTGAGATGTAAGTTAATTATTGACCTTAACTTTGTGTTAAGAAGGTTGAGATTTGTCCTTAGATTGATTTGCTTAAGCTTTCTACTTGAATCCTAGCTTTTCTTCTCCTTGAATCCCCTTAATGGTAACCGGCTGAGCTCAATAGGGTTTTAGCTTTGTTTGCAAATGTTAAAATTAATAAGGAATGAAGAATAGAAGGGTTTAGGGTATAATAACAAAGGCTATTCTTATTTTACCCTTAACATATTCCTCCTACTTACTTATTTTGGATTCTCTTTTGGCAATACATTCATTATGACACGGCTCCTTCTAAATTAACAAATCTTAATCTCTTAACTATCTATATTATTTTATTTTATTTATCAAATTAAATGTTCTAAATAATGTTAGTCAAAATTAGGACCATTACAGTGTGGCACAGAAGACGCACGGAGTTGGAATTCACAGTGGGTGACATGGTCTTTACGATGGTCTTGTCATTTAGACACGTTATGATATTTGCTAATTTGGGAAAGTTAGCACCAGGTCTGTAAGGCTATTTTCGATCACGGAGTGAATAGGGAAGTTAACTTATAGAGTGGAGCTTACTAAAAAACTGGCAGGATTTTTCTTACTCATATTGATGTTGATTCATTTTCGCATGTTTCCAGCACTTAAAACATGATTCATATCATTCCATCATATTAATTCATCACAACATCTTAGTTTTTTTCTATGTTTTTACTAAATATCAATATTGTTTCCTAACTTCAAACACAATATTTATTATGTGATATTACTCTAAAATTCGAGTTTAATTGCTATTAATATCTAAATAATATAAGTTATAGTGTTGATATCATTATGTGCATACATATAGCCCATTAAAGTGTCATATGTCTTAATAACTTGGTTTGTATCATAAAAACACAGTCTTTTGCATTCATGTTGATTCTATGTGTCGATAACCCATTTTATATCTTAGTTTACTTAATTATTCATTAATATTCATTAAAATGGTTGTTAATTGAGACGACCCGCCATTTTGATTAATTTAAGTCGACAATAAACCACACATGTCTAACTCAAACAGTTCAAAAGACAAATTATCAATGGGGTTATGATTTAAAGAACAAGATACAAAAGAACAAAACACACAGAATCTCACAGCGGAATGACAAAATATGATATTTACACAAACAGTTCATGAAGCTGTTTTACAATATACATTTGATTTCATTCTTACAACATAATCGGTGTTATACATTTAACAAACATACCAAAATAATGCAGCGGAATAATACTAGTAAATACGATCATCCAAACTCTGTCTTCATCTTCAAGAACAACGTCTTCGAATCACTAAAATACTCAGGCCGACCCGAGCGCAAAGAAAAACAATACACTTGAGTCAGAACTAAAAATTCTTATGTAAATTAACTTAGTATCATGTAAAATATGGGTGCAGATAACTTAAGAGATGTTACGGGAATTTCCATCTACTAAGGATTCATTAAACTATCAATATGCAGTAAGATACGATATATATGTAATGTCTATCAGTAAAGTAAATATTTTTCTTAGCGTTAAGGCTTTATATTAATCCCTCTTAACACATTTTAAGCATTGTTCTACAGTTTGCCTTGTAACACAACTAGTAACGTAGGTAGCAAGGGAGGTGCCATGATAGAACAACACTAAAATAATCGTAGTGGTCTCGTATAAGGATAATCATATGACAAGGCACGTGAGGCAATGCCCAAGGTAGGATTCTACCAGTTTACCCATCCCGGCTGGTCGTAACCCCTAACGGCCGACCGCGTCCATCCCTCCAAAATCAAAGGTGCACCAATCGAGTCCAAAATCAAGATAGTAATCGAGGAAAGGATGTCCGCTAAAGGTAGCTAACTCCTTGACCAGTTCATAGGGCATCTGTTTTAGTCATTTCAAATTGACACAAGTATAGGGGCCATCCATTATCGTTCTCTTACTTAATTTCAGTAAACGTTTGCTAACAACCACTTTATTCTGGATGGTTATTAAAGTGGTTTCGGTATTGATAGAGAGTATGCCAATATCCGACCTCGGTCTTATTAATAACCAATCGTTCATTTTACACACCGTTTGGTCATTTTAAATTTCAAGAAAAACTATCGTATTTTCATATCAAAATATCATTACTTAAATTATACTAATTAAATTTTAAAACAGTTTCGATTTTAAAATAGTTTTGAATTTAAAATAAAATAGCTTTGAATTTAAAATAGTTTGAATTTAAAATAATTCCAAATTTAAAATAAATTAGTTTTGAATTTAAAATAGTTTTGAACTTAAAAAAATAGTCTTCAATTTAAAATAAATTAGTTTTGAAATTAAAATAAATAAGTTTTGAATTAGAATAAAATAGTTTTTTTTCTTTTAGAAGCAAGGTTTACGAAAGTAATGGCGACCTCTCAAGAATCTCGTTTTCAATTCTCTTCATCTTTTGGGAATTCATCTAATCTTTATTGAAGCTCTTATGTTTTCAACTCTCATCGTCCTCCAGTTTCGTACGCTCAAGTTGTAAAAAATCAGTTTTCATCTAAAAGATCGACTGTCAGGTATTCAGATTTGAAATGGATCGATTCTAGGAAGGGTAAAAACTTTTGTTACAGATGTGGTGATCTAAACCATTTCGCAAAACATTGTCGTGATCCGATCAGATGTTTTTCTTGTGGTTTTTTTGGGCACAAGAGCAAAGACTGTGGGACGAAATTGGTATCCTCTGAATCTAGCGCTTATCCGATCAACCATGGATTCCAGTTTGTATTGAAGTTCTTATTACTGAAAGGAATTTTGATCGACTATCTCGGTTTCAAGAAAAATGAAGGTATAAAATATCTTGAGGAGTTATTCTATCATTTTGATTTCGTCAATGAACCGAATATAGGAAAAGGATACTATGAAAGATTTGGCAATCCCGAAGACTACTTTGGTAAATCGGATGATAGAGTAATTAAGAGATAGGAACAAGGGGATTCTACTCCAGTATTGGTGAATCATGGTTTTCAATTTGCCTTGAAATATCTTATGTTGAGGGGTATTTGATCGACAATCTGTGGTTCAAGAAAGATTTAGGAATTAGTTATCTGGATGATTTATTTTATCATTTTGATCTTATTAATGAACCGAATATTGGAAAGAGTTTAATCGAAAATCCAGTAGAATTCATTGATAAATCAGATTTCTCAATTATAAAGCCTGCATCATCTGAGATTGTGGAGTCACTAATCCCTAACTTTCTTGCTGCTGATGAAGTTTACCATGGTTTTGATCCTATTCTCTTGGATCCAGCTGTCTCTCTCTGTAACGGTGAGTGTTGTTTAAAATCATCTTTGGCTGTTGAAATAGCGAAAGAAATTTTCACTCCTATTTGTATCAAAAAGCACAAAACCAAATGGCACGTTCAGGAGAATTTTGAGATAAATATCTCTAATGCATTTGATTGTCTTGCTGATTTAAACGACAATCTAGATGGAGTTGGTGGTCAGTTTGATATCTCGCAACACTTAGCTAATCGCTCGATTGTTTTGAAGGAATGTATATTAAGATCTGATATCAGAGAAGGGATAAGCTCATTTGATAGCAGTTTTTTGTGCACCGTTAGGTTTGATTGGTCAGACATTCTTCAAGTGATGGATTTTGAACTAGTTGAGCAGGAACCAGTGGTGATTGATTTTAAAAGTTCTGAGGATCCAATTCTTAATGGACCAAAATCTTTTGTTGTGAACTCGAAGTTAGTGTGAAGAATCACTTTGACAATATGATAGATCTTTCAAATGCTAGTGTGCTTCATCCAACAGATGTTGATATTATTCCAGATTTCTTTGTTAATGACTCATTAATTGATAATGCAGCAGTTTTGAGAGATAGTGATATCAGTATGGGTTTGTGCGTTTCTAAACCACTTTTTGATATCAATTCGAATTGTTTAAATATTGTGGATTGGATTATGGGATCTGAAGTAGTTGATGTTTTGGATGAAGTAGAGTCTTTTGTTGATTTAGATAATTTGCTGGAGGTTTTGTCTGAATCTATGACAGAGGGTTTAGCTGATGTGCACATATGCACAAGTAATACACGAAATAACAGCAGCGAATCTTTGGAGGATTTAGGAATAGTTAATCATAGGAAGGTGGATGCTACTTCGGGAATCTCTTCAGGAGATGGTGTTTTTTCGTTGTACCCTTATGTTGAGACAGGGTCTTGTTCAGTCAAGGGCTCGATTTCAAATTGGCTGGTGAGTGGTAGTAGATCAATTCCTAGCTATTCTTCATCGAAGAAAAGAAGGTGCAGGAAATCAGTAGCTTCTAGTGGGACGGTTCGTCGAAGTCCTAGGATACGCAATTGCCATCCGCAGTCTTTTGGTGAGTTACCTGGATTGAGTGCCACGTGTGGCGCTATGAATCCAGGCTCAGGTATGAGTTCTTTTATGGGTAGTACATACTCCACCTACGCTTTAGGCAGCTTATCATCTACCGAGTTTAGTCAGTTTGCTTGTGATACTTCATTTATTTTTTCTGATATTGAGGTTGATAGAGAGTATATTAGGCATAAGGAATTAGAGAGGGCTAGTACAGTTAGCTTATAAGGATCATTAGTTGGAACATTAGAGGTTTGAATGATTTGAATAAGTGCGATAAGGTTAGAGCGTTCTTTAAAGACTATTCTATTGACATTGCTTTACTTCAGGAGACAAAAATTGACTGTCCAGACATTCGTTTTTTTAGAAGATTAGGCGGTTATCACTTTAGAAAATGGGTTTTTCTACCTTCTGTGGGTTCTTCAGGGGGTGTAATGATAGGGTGGCGGGATAATTGTTTTACGATGCTTCAATGTATTACTAAACAGCATTCTCTTCATGTTATTTTTATTAATCTTTCTGATAACATGTTTTTAAATATTTCTAATGTTTATGGGCCTAACTCAAAAATTGATAGGAGAATTTTATGGAATGAGTGCCTAGAATTTAGATCATTAGCTCCGGGTTCTTGGATTTTGGGGGGTGATTTTAATGTTACGTGTTTCATAGGTGAGTGTTCTCCCATGGAAGGGGATTATTCTACAATGGAGGAGTTCGATCATTTTATTATTAATTCTAATTTGATTGAAATTCCCCTTTCAAATAGGGAGTTTACTTGGAGTAACGCTAGAGAGTCTCCTTCCATGGCTCTTCTTGATAGATTTTTTGTTAGTGATGATATAGAAGATAAATTTCCAATCTGTAGAGTCACTGGTTTACCGTATACGTACTCCGATCATTGTCCAATTATCCTTACTTGCGAGCATCATAGAGTTATTATTAACAATTTTAAATTTGAAAAGATGTGGCTTTTGGAATCTAACTTTGTAAATCTAGTTAAAGGTAAATGGATTTCTTTGAGTTTTCATAATATCAGAAATAAGGAAAATTCTGCAAAAGCTTTTGTTTCTAAACTTAGGGAGCTTAGGATTTTTCTTAAAAACTGGAACAAAAATGTTTTTGGCAATCTAAAAATTAAAAAAGACAATATTCTTAATGAAATGCTTAAAATTAATAAGATAGAAGAATCTAGATCTCTAAATATAGGTGAACGTAATGTTCTTGCTAATTTAAAAGATGAATTAAATTCTATTTTAGAAAAGGAGGAGGTTATGTGGAAACAACGATCCAGAATTCAATGGATTAACGAAGGTGATAATAATACCAATTTTTTTCATAATATAGCTAATGGTAGAAAATGTAGTAATACAATTAACTCTATATTTGTTAATAATATAGAGTCAGTTGATCAAAGAGATCTTAATAAGGCTTTTACAGACTATTATAAGGATATTTTTGGTTCTAAAATCAAACATAGAATCAATGTTAGATGGATAGATTTGTATCCATCTGATTCTATTGTTGATTTATCAGAGTTAGATAATCCTTTTACTGAGGAGGAAATTAGAAAAGCAATTAATGATATGCCAAGTGATCAATCCCCGGGACCTGATGGGTTTCCAATTTTATTTTATAATACTTTTTGGGACGTATTAAAATTTGACTTAGTTAATATGTTTAATGATTTTCATAATGGTAATTTGCAATTAGGGAGATTTAATTTCGCAAATGTTATTTTGTTACACAAAAAAGTAGGAGCTAAAAACTTAAAAGATTTTAGACCTATTTCTTTGATTAACTGTTTAGTTAAAATCATTTCTAAGGTACTAGCTAATAGACTAAGTACAAGAATGAATGATTTAATTGATTGTTCACAATCGGCTTTTATTAAAGGGAGAAATATCACTGATGGTGTGGCAGTTGTCCAAGAATATATTAATTACTGTTGTAAGAATAACATAACTTGTGCGATTTTAAAACTTGATTTTGCTAAAGCTTTTGATTCAGTGGATTGGGATTTTCTTGTAGATATTTTTCATGCTAGAGGTTTTGGGCAAAGATGGATTAGTTGGATTAAGAATTTTCTTAGAACTAGAAACTCTAGTGTTATGGTTAACGGTATATTAGGTAATAGAATTCAATCTAAGAGAGGCTTAAGGCAAGGGGATCCATTATCGCCTTTATTATTTAACTTAGTTGCTGATGTTTTTGGTAAAATTATTAAAAGAGCGGTGGATAATGGATCTCTAGGATGTGTAGGAAATGACATATCGCGTAATGGTATGTCGGTTCTTCAATTTGCTAACGATACTATTCTTTTTTTCTTCCCACCTTCCTAAGCACATTATAACCCTCAAGTTTATCCTTTATAGTTTTGAAACTTTTATCTGGCTTAAAAATAAACTTCGACAAAAGTTCTGTTTTAGTTTTAAATGATTTTGAAAAAGTTGAAAATTTAGATGCTAATACTCTAAATTGCAAAATTATGAACTTTCCTTTTGACTACCTTGGTTTTGTGATTAGACCTACCAAACTCAAACATGATGATTGGATTATTATTATAGATAAAATTAAAAGTAAGATTTCTAACTGGAATGGGAGATTTTTATCTAGAGCAGGTAGACTAGTTTTAATAAATTCGGTTTTATCAACCCTTCCGATTTATTTGATGTCCATGCATTTGTTTTCGGATTGGGTTATTGATTAAATTGATAAAATTAGAAGAGATTTCTTATGGAGTGGGGAAAATTCTAATAATAATATAAAATGTCTAGTAAATTGGGAAACCGTTTGTAAGGCCAAAAAGGAAGGTGGTTTAGGAGATATAAATTTACGTAATATGAATTTGTCTCTTTTAGGTAAATGGCTTTGGAAATTTCAAGATATAAATGATAATGCTAATTGGAAAGAGATCATTTCTAAATATTACTATAATGGTAATAGCAATTTTTATCAAATTACTCACTCATACACCCAAAATTTATCTAATTTTTGGATTTTTTTTTTAAAATGTCATGAAATTTTTAACTTAGGAATTAATAAGATAGTACATTCAGGTAATCGTACTTCTTTTTGGCACGACCGTTGGATTTCGATCTTGCCTCTAAAGGTAGAATTTAAGGAGCTGTATGAAATTTGTAACTTTAAGTATGCTTTAATTAATGAAGTTTATTCTCCCGAAAATGATCCTCCTTGGAATTTCAGTTTTAACAGAATCTTAGTTGATTCAACCCTTAGGAAACTTTCTTTGCTTTATGCTAGATTAAATCTTTATAATATTGATAACGATAATGATTTTATTAGTTGGGAATGGGATAAGAGTAAGAAATATACTTCAAATTCTTTCTACAGATTTATTAATTTTTCGGGTACTATAAACATTTCTTTTAAATATTTGTGGAAATCTAATCCTCCTCCTAAGTCCAAAATTCACATGTGGTTAATACTTCATGGAAAACTTAATACAATAGAATTTTTAATAAGAAAAAACATTCAAAATGATAATAAATGTTATTTTTGCAATCTGCATCTAGAGGACATTAATCATTTATATTATGATTGTTTAGATTCTAATTACATCCTAATTAATACTCTTAAAATTTTTAACTTTAATATAATATCTAAAATTTCGGATTGTGAATCCTACTGGATTAATTTTAGATTCAAATTCAAAAAGAATATTAGATTTTTACTTGACACTTTATTCATCATTATTAGTTGGTTTATTTGGTTTGAAAGAAATCAAAGAATTTTTAATAATAATAACAGTCACTTAAACAAATTGATTTTTTTAATTTCTTCATTTTGCTTTAATTGGATTTCTAACCCCAAATATAAATTAGCTAAAATTATCCATTTAAAACGATACATTAACAAAGTTAATCATAATATTAATTTATTTAAACACAACAATAATTTTTTTAATATTAATAATAGTATTATTAATTCTTTCTCAAATTTATATGATGATTTCAATTTTAATCATAACTTACTTATGATTAAAGGTACATAAATTAGATCTGATTTAATTTTGTACTAGTCTCTGTTTTGGTTTTAGTTTACAGGTAATTCATTTCTTTTGTTATTATCCAGATAGTCTTATTTAGGTTTTTATTTCCTTATAAATACATATATATGTATATTTACTATATAAATATACATATATATATATATATATATACCATTCTAATTTTTTCCTTAGTCATGTTTTAGATATAGGTTTGGGAGACATGATATCAGGTTCATTTTGCAGGTTCACTTGTCTTCAGATAGATGGATATCAGATTGCAGAGAGGTCATCAGAGCAGAGTTTCTTCATCCAGGACTTCTAGCAGTTATCTCCTCAGATATAGGATACTGTTATCTTCATTATGGAGTACTTTTTTCAGGAGGATCTATTATTCAGTTTTGGCACTTCTTTCTCTTGATCAGAGCTTTCAGAGCGGTCTCTCTTTTCAGCAGATCCACTTCAGAGCAGATGCTTTTTCACCCCTTCTGATTCAGATGTTTGGAGCTTCCTCATTAGTTTTGTGTCGTCATCCAGTAGTTTTGTTTTTCTTTAGTTTTTTAGGTACTTCTAACACCTCAATATCGGGCGGTGGCCATGCCGGAGCTCGATATTGGGGTGCGATGGGTGGTGGCCTTGCCGGAACTCATCTTAGGTGTACCTGAGATTTGATATATGTATTTTGTTTTTGTTACCTACCAGGCATGTTGGCATCACCTTATGTATGTGATATTTACATTCTCATGTGTGCTCTCCCTTATTCGTAGAGGATCACACATTTTTCTCAAAATAAAATCAAGTTCAAATTTCAAATTTCAACAATTTCAAATTTCACATTTCAATTTAAGACAGGTTCAAATTTCAAATTTCAATTTAAAACAATTTCAATATTTAATTTAAATCAATTTATGACTTAAAACGATTTCAAATCTTAAATTCAAATTCCAATTTAAAACAGACTTTAATTTGAGACGATTTTAAATCTTAAATTCAGATAAATTTAAACCTTTAAAATTATTCAACTTCGATAAATTCAAACTAAATTTCAATTTCAAGCTTTGAGATTTAAAATTAGTATGTTCAAATTAAATTTTCAAATTCCACTTTAAGATTTAAAATTAATTAATTCAAATCAAATTCTTTAAACCAATTTCATTTAAACAAATTAAAATTTGAAATTTCAAAACCATTTCATTTAACCAAATTCGGTGTTCAGTATTTAATTTTCTACCCTAGAGCCAAGTGATCGTTTTATTTTAAATTTCAATTACATAGGTATATATCATTTCAAACTATATTTAAATGTCATAGGTATATATCATTTCAACCTATTTCTTAGTTCAGGTATTCAATGCTCAAATGATCCATATGACAATTTATACAATTATAATAATATACAAGGTGTTAACAGGAATGTATCACAATCAATAATATCATCTATACAAACACAATATCATCCATTAGCAACTATAGGCATACACATGCAATTAACATCCAAAACGACCGATTAGACATATATCACAACAATATTAATTATCACATATCGGGGTGTTCACTAGCAAGGGTATTCAATTTCAATGTCAATTTAAATTTCCAAACAGCAAATCAATAAAATTTATCACATTATGACTTGGTTTAACTTGCAATAGAAATTTTAGTATTTCGTGAGTTTTAACACTCACCTTTGATTTAGCACATAAAAATCCAAACAAAAGCACTTCTCTCAACTGTCTCTAAAATCATCCAAATCAGTGCCATATCGTTTGGAATTTCACCATGAGTCGAACGGAGGAAACCGCGCGTAAATCGGAGTTTGTATGCAAAAGTTATTGTGATTAGAACATATCAGCCCGCACGCGAGAACTCACCCAAACCCGAACTTTTACCATAGGCCGCAACCTCCACACTCTACCATTTGTCGATCGGACCCCACCATTGTCACTGCATCGCCGCCTTCCACCTTCACCGCCACTGCCAGCCGACCTGCCGCTGCCCTCCACCTTCACCGCCAGTGCCAGCCGACCCGCCGCCGCCTAGGACCTACGCCATACCCATGAAATCGAATGGTTCTTGGCCAATTCTGGCGAATCTCGATGCTTTTAACTCGATCCAATCGTACCGATGTACTCACCTTGGCCTCCTCTACCATGTAGCACCTTCCGATCGTCTCCAGGTAGAAGTTTCCCGGTTGATCGAGAAACCCTAGTTTCGATGGCCGAGAATAAATTGCCAAATTCTGGTCAACAGGAGCCTCGAACGCAAAAACGAATTCCAAACACTTCCTCACCTTGTCGAGAACTTTTGAACGATATATAATTCGATAGGGTTTGAAAATTTTGATTTTTCAATTAATTTGTAATTATCAAATAAGAATTAGGAATAATCTCAACATAGAAGATTCAGATCTAAAAGAGATGGAATAGAATTCGCTAGTGGTTGCTAGGGTTTCACCATTACAATATATTTATAGGAAAGACGAAAATCTATTGGGCAAAAGTGGTCACAAAGGCCTGAAAACCCGTTATCGCCCCTGAATGAAAATATGTCATCCTATATATTGAAATATACGTTTTTGATATTTCTAGACCCAATGGAACTATCAAAACCCCAAAAATACAATTCTACTCAAAATTCTCTTTTTCCATCAAATTATTAGTTTAAATAACTATATAAAAATTTATAATTAACATGACAAATTTTCGGGTCACTACACTGACTATCATAAACGGCTGAAAAATATTATTTCATAATTAAATTTTCTTTTCATAAAATTTTACTTAATTTTAAAATGAAAACGTTCATTTATTTTTCTCAAAACATTCCTTTATTTTGATTAAAAATGTTCTTTATATTAACCCAAACTTTCCCTTGTATTCTAATTAAAACATTTGTTTCTTTTATTACACCTATTAATTGCAATTAACGTCTTCTTTCCTTTTTATTTGAATAATTCCAATAAACATAGTTGCAATTAATTTCAATATTAAATTCCAAAACAGATGAAATTAAAACCACTGTTTTCTTCTTTATAGTAATACAGACATGCTTATAACATTATTGCATACAACAAGGGTTATACATTACTTACTAGATAAATGTTTTTCTTATTTGAAATTATACTTATCAAGATACATTCTAAATAAATAAACTTATGTTTTCTCCTTTTATAAAACATTAATTCTATTCTTTATTAAAGTTAACTTTTATTAATCCAATTCCTGTTATTAATTATTCATAGATCAATATCATTAAATTATAATCTAATATGTGTTACCATCTTTTATCTTATTGAAATTTGTCGTCTAAGAATTTTATTTAAGATCATAACTTATATTTTGATGAAAGTTACATTAATAAATCATAAAAAAAATATCCCTAACAATTTTATCCAAAATTTTATTAAATTTAATATTTTTAAATGGTTAAAATTATGGGTAGTTACAATATCATCCACTCAAAACTTTTCATCCTCGAAATGGAATAAAGTAAAGGGTCCAGCATTTTTTTATACGATTTACCAAAATAATCAACTTATACAACATTTAAACTTCTTACTTAGGTTTCCCACTCAAACCCTTAAGCTGTTATAACCAATTTACTAAAATGAGTAATTAAACTTTTAAAATCTCATAAGTTACGGAAAATTTCGGTTGCACCTCCCTTGTGCGGCTCGGTCCGAAAAAACTACCACTAGTTACAATGGCCCAAATCAACCAAAAGAAAACAAAAGCCCAAAAGTGGACCATCCACAATAACATAAATATGTACCTATTAGTCAAGCAAGCAAACTATACCCACGAAACCAAAAACATCAAACTAGCCTTTGCTTTCATGAAACTATAACTCAGTTACAAATGATATACAACCAAACAACTTGCATTTTACAATGTCTAAAACATATCAATTTTATTAAAACACATACAATGTACATATGTCATTCTTACACAATATCAAATCCCATCACTCGCTCGATCACACAAATTTCACTTCCGAACTAGTATCGCTCATTCGACTTCCCTGGTATGGACTCTGATAAGGTTCCTTGATTAAAAACATCCGTTCTCCTTGCATAGCCATATACTATGGTAGAAAACTTCAGAATAAAATCAAAAATCTATATCTAGTGTACGTCGTCAAGAATAGAGTGAAAAATCCTAACCCGGACCGATCTAATTCACCTCGAAATCGTGTACTCGGATCTGGATCAAATCAGTAATGCGAATAAAATGATCTATGCACAACTTACATATTCATTCCAATTAGTTTCATTATTATACCAATTATTTATTAATTCACATTCATTATAAATCCTATTTATTTACACAAATATCTCTTATTAATATTTATTTACATAAATTATTTCTCATTTAATATTAAAATCACAAATGAATCATTTCTTATAACATTACTTACATTTCTCTACATTTCGAATCACAATTATTTTCACATGTAGTGTTTTCTCATTTAATACTAAATTTATCTGTGAATCATTTCATAAAATATTTTCTCAAGTTTATATACATTTTATAAAGGCTTATCTTGTTTTCTAAAACATTAAACAAGTTTATAATTATCTCAGAAAGCCACAACCTTAATTATATAACATTTCTTGCTACTTCCTTTTATTTATAAATAATTTACAAAGATGTGGCTTTATTTATAAATCATTTCACATTTACTTTAATATTTGTTTATCTAAATAATATTCTCTTTTATTACCCAAATTATTTATAACTCATTTCATAAATTTTTAACTAAGTCTATAAACATTTCTATAAAAAAATTACTTCATTTATAAATATTTCTTGAAACACAATTTCACTTTAAAACATTCCAAGACTTAAGTTTATACTTGTATAGTACTCTATTACATCCTAAGAGTATATACAAACAATCTTATTCATTTGCTTAACATAGATATTAACAAATTTAAAATCTGTTTTGACTTATTTAAGATTCCGAAGAAGGTCCAAGGTAATTTGGATCTAATTATCGAGTCAGCCTTCTAGACTTCTTCATCTGTTGGGTCAGATTAGTAGCCAGGAAGAGTCGGATTCGGGTATCCAAACTCATAAATAGAGTCTACTTTTCTTAGACAACCCTAAGGTAAAGACGTGTATTAGTTGGCCCAACAACATCGAATGTTCTACTTAACAAAGATGTTTAACAAATTTTTAAACTTGTCTTACTTATTGTCCTTTCAAATTAAGGTTATAAAAATTCAACTTTTAAAATCTTGCAAATTTACTTAGTTTCAATTTCTATATTAATTTTGAAGTTTCCGACTGTCCAAAATTGCTGAAAATTCCATTTATTTCAATAATTGAAAACTACTAATCAACAGATCAAACAAGATGCACAACCAACTACCCAAATGCATATGATACATGCGTCCATAATATATCTTAACCAAAAACTTAAGACCCAAATACAGGGATTCATTTCAAATCATTTCAAAATAATATATACTTATAATCCTTGTATATCAAATCATACTTTCAAAATTTAAATCAAAATCTGTTTTACCCAAACAATTTTGTAGCATAGCTACTATAGTAGGATTCCCCAGTTTGAAACTCAAAAATAAACGCCATAATGCTGCAGTCATCATCAGATTTATTTTCTAATGATAGAAGTGAGTTTAGTACTTTCTATCTCATGCCTTTTGGACTTAACCAAAATCATTTCCAAAACGGTATCAAATACTTCGTAAACATTACTATGTACTATAATGTCGATTTCATACCTCAATTTTCCAATTGTTTACTTTTAAATAATACTACTATTATTTTTCAAAATCTTAGAAAACCAATTTCTAAAACACCGGTATTTAAGTTCTCAAATTTTCAGTTTAAATCCTTTTTATTTATAGACTATACTCATAAACCATATTTATATAAGTCGCTTTCTTATGTACAACTATTACACTAGTGTTAATCTTAAGAATACCTTATCTTTCTTTAAGATTATACTAAACAACTTTTAAAAAAAACTGAATTCTAACCTAACATTATCACCGAACGCCTTATCATCAAATCGTGGAACTTAATTCACTAGGTGTTCATTTTAATGTTCCCTTAAATTACAATTTGCCCTTCCCATGATGTATAAAGGTAAATTACTTATAAACTGGTTAAACACAATTTAAAAATCAACAAACAGTAGTTTATGCTCATAAACCGGTTGAACACAACTACTCAAACAATAAATGATAATAATTGAATATTATCATTTCCAAAAAAACAAACACATCATAAATAATTATACTAATAATTTTTTTATATATATAAATATAATCCTAGGTAAAATTATTTCATTTACCTAATTTCGAAAACAATACTATGTCGGTTTGCCATATTTAACTATTTAGAAATCCCTATCGATACCATGACGTCTCATGTACCGACCAGAATTTATAAATCACCCACAAAACAAATTAACACAATATTAAACATTTTTATAACACTAACAAATATGCACTCTTGTGTATATATACATTCAAACTCATTCTAGGGTATTACTAACCCTATCTCCAATGAGTTTACCCCAACAGGCTTAGGTGTTTGCTCAACCTAAGCTCCGATACCAACTAAGACGACCCGCCTTTTTGAACGATCTAAATCGATAATAAACTACATATGTCTAACTCAAACAGTCCAAAAGATAGATTATCAATGGGGTTTTGATCTAAAGAAACAAGATACAGAAGAATAAAATACACAAAATCTCACAACGGAATGATAAAATATAATAATTACATAATTAGTTCATGAAGTTGCTTTACAATATACATTTGATTTCATTTTTACAACATAATCAGAGTTATACATTTAACAGACATACCAAAATAATGCAGCTGAATAATACTAGTAAATACAATCATCCAAACTCCAACTTCATTTTTAAGAACAACGTCTTCGAAACACTGTAATACTTAGGTTGACCCAAGCGTAAAGGAAAATAGTACGCTTGAGTCAGATTTAAAAATTCTTATGTAAGTTAACTCAATATCATGTGAAATATGGGTGCAAATAACTTAAGAGATGTTACCAGATTTTCCATCTCCTAAGGATCCATTAAACTATCTATATGTAGTAAGATACGTTATATATATAGTGTCTATCAGTAAAGTAAATATTTTTCTTAGCGTTAAGACTTTACATTAATCCCCCTTAACACGTTTTTAAGCATTGTTCTATAGTTTGCCTTATAACACTACCAGTAACGTCGGCAGCCGGGGAGGCGCCGAGATAGAACAACACCAAAACAAAATCATAATGGTCTCGTATAAGGATAATCGTATGACAAGGCACGTGAGGCAATGCCCAAGGTAGGATTCTATTGGTTTACCCGTCCGGTTGGTCGTAACCCCTAACGGCATACCGCGTCATCCTTCCAAAATCAAAGGTGCGCCAATTGAGTCCAAATCAAGATAGTAATATGAGGGAAGGATGCCGCTAAAGGTAGCTAGCCCTTTGGTCGGTTCATAGGGCTCCTGTTTTAGTCATTTCAAATAGACACAAGTGTCAGGGCCATCCATTGTTGTTCTCTTACTTCATTCCAGTAATTTTTCGCTAATCCAACCACTTCATTTTGGAACATCCTCCGCGTATACGGTTATTAAAGAGGTTCCGGTATTGACAGAGAGTATGCCAACATCCGGCCTCGGTTTCTTTAATAACCAATCATTCATTTTATAGACCATTTGGTCATTTTAAATTTCAAGAAAACCTGTCCTATTTTCATATCAAAATATCATTACTTAAATTATACAAATTAAATTTTAAAACAGTTCTAATTTAAAATAGTTTTGAATTTAAAATAGTCTGAATTTAAAATAAAATAGTTTTGAATTTAAAATAAATTAGTTTTTGAATTTAAAATAGTTTTGAATTTAAAATAAAATAGTTTTGAATTTAAAATAAATTAGTTTTGAATTTAAAATAAAATATATTTTTTCTTTTCAAACAAATTTAAACCCAAGTTCAAATTTCAAATTTCAACAATTTCAAATTTCATATTTCAATTTAAGACAAGTTCAAATTTCAAATTCAATTTAAAACAATTTCAAATTTCAAATTTCAATTTAAATAAACTTTAATTTAAAACTATTTCAAATCTTAAATTCAAATTCCAATTTAAAACAGACTTCAATTTGAGATTATTTTAAATCTTAAATTCAAATTTCAAAATTTAAACCTTTAAAATCATTCAACTTCGATAAATTCAAACTGAATTTTAATTTCAAACTTTAAGATTTAAAATCAATAGATTCAAATTAAATTTCAAATTCAACTTTAAGATTTAAAATTAATTAATTCAAATCAAATTCTTTAAAATAATTTCATTTAAACAAATTCAAATTTGAAATTTTAAAACCATTTCATTTACCCAATTCGGTGTTTATTATTTAATTTTCTACCATAGGGACAAGTGATTATTTTATTTTAAATTTCAATTACATGGGTATATTTTATTTCAATCCATATTTAAATGCCATAAGTATATATCATTTCAACATATTTCTTAGTTCAGGTATTCAATGCTCAAATGATCCATATGACCATTTATATAATTATAATAATATACAGAGTGTTAACAGGAATATACCACAATCAATAATATCATCCACATAAACAACATATCATCCATTTGCAACTATAGGCATACACATGCAATCAACATCCAAATCGACCAATTAAACATATATCACAACAATATTAATTATGACATATCGGGGTGTTCACTAGCAAGGGTATTCAATTCAATGTCAATTTAAATTTCCAAACAGCAAATCGATAAAATTTATCACATCATGACTTGGTTTAACTTGCAATAGAAATTTTAGTATTTCGTGAGTTTTAACACTCACCTTTGATTTTAGCACATAAATATTCAAACAAAAGCACTCCTCTTAATAGTCTCCAAACTCATCCAAACCACTGCCATATCGTTCGGAATTCCGCCACGAGTAAAACGAGGAAACCGCGCATAAATCGAAGTACCTATGCAGAAGGTATTGTGATTAGAACATATCAGAGTTTAGTTTGCAAAAAGTTAAATTATAGGGACCTAAGAGAAAAAATACCCTTCTACTTAACGCTTCAGCCCGCACACGAGAACCCACCCATACCCGAAATTTGACCATCGACCGCCACCTCCTACTCCACCGTTTGTCGATCGGACCCTACCATCGTCACCGCGCCACCGCCCTCCACCTTCACCACCAGTGCCACCCGACCCGCTGCTGCCTAGGACCCATGCCACAACCATTAAATCAAACGGCTCTTGGCCAATTCTGGTGAATCTCGATGTTGTTGACTCGTTCCAACCGTACTGATGTATTCCCCTTGGCCTCTCCACCACACAACACCCTCCGATAGCCTCCCGGTTGAAGTTTCACCGTTGATCGAGAAACCCTAATTTCGATGGCCAAGAATAAATTGCCAAATTCTAATCAACATGAGCCTCGGATGCAAAAACGAATTCTAGACGCTTCCTAGTCTTGTCGAGAGCTTTCCAACGGTATATAATTCGATAGGGTTTGGAGAAATTGATTTTTCAATTAGTTTGTAATTAGTAAATAAGAATTAGGAATAAACTCCATTACCATAGACAATTAAGATCTAAAAGAGATGGAATTGAATTAGCTGGTGGCTACTAGGGTGTGATGCCCCACCTCTATACTCACACTAGCCAAGGACACTACGAGGTAATGCCGTCGACTAGCACGAAGAATAAGGCTGTTGAGGAGCGACCATCTGTGTAATTGCTTTGTGCGAGTACTAATATGCCAGATGATATAAGTTACATTTAATTTCAAGAGGAAATCCGACATATCCAATACAAACACAAAGCTACCACACAGTGGTTAGGTGGACTTCGGAAACAAATATAGAAATAAACATAACACAAATCAGTCACAGATATTCATATCACAAAGGCGGAAACAGATATGAATATATCACATAAAAGTGTACATCAAAGTAATGGTCATATAAGATCCATTACGTCACAAAAGAATAGACCTAAGTGCCAGACAAAAGATATGTATATATCAAGGAGTCTCTATCTCGAATGTATAAAAGAAAAAACTACTAAGCTAAGTAGTTAGCCAAAAGTAAATAATAGTCCCGGATGAGGAGTCAAGCAGAAGCACCTGTAACATCTCGGTCTGACCCGAGTATTATTTAATAAGAAAATAATAAACGGATCAGTCTAGCTATAAATATAAGATAAAATGAGATAGGGTAAGAGATATAACAAATACGTATGATAACCATAATGCCATACTGTGACAAGTATACATTTAATAACAACAAAGTCATACAATATCTCAAGGATCTCAAAGCATCAAAAGAATGTCATATTCTTTATTTTATTCACCAAATCCCAAATATTGACAAACATACCATTGCCAATCACAAAAAGAGGTGAAACAAAAATTCTAGAAATCATCAACCAGAAATCCAGAAATAAAAAAAAGGGAGGCCTATCACAAACGGGAGCATGAAAACTCACCAACATGTGTATCACAAATGGAACGCTATTCCATGGTCGCTAACCATAACTTCGGAGCAACGACGCAGTACAATAACGGTACGTCCGATGAACCAAAAAGTCGGGACATCGATGTAGTACAATAACGGTACATCCGATGAATCAAACACCATAAAAGAACATGGGTCGCTAGCCCATAAAAGAAATGAGATGAAGCTCAATAAAACGAGGTACAGTTCCCCACGTGGACAAAGAGACATCGCACATTGCTAGTCTAAATCACAAAATGATCATCATCGATCAATAAAAAGTGTCAATTACACTAAGCTAGTAAATAAATGAGTTTAGCTTCATGTCCCATAACCACTGGCTTAACTTAAATATTTACGAACAGATTGTAGATTTCCACACGAAAATTGTCACAAGAGTTCAACCGAACAAGTCCAAGAATTAACCGACGAAGTAGATAATCCATAAACATTTTTAGTTAAACCTCCAGAGTTTAAACCATTACTTAGACACCCAAAAATGTTTTAAACCAATTTCAAAGTCTTCAATAATCACTTAAGTATTTCAAAAATCATTTGAAGTCAATTATATCCAAAATTATTTGGTAAATTCAATTATCTCTTTGAATTTCAAAACCAAACCCAATTTTGCAAACAATTCCAATTTAAAACAATTTGGTAGCAATTTCTCTCTTGGAAACTCGAAAATGCATCTCGATGATGCTGCAGTCATCACCGAAATTATTTTCCAGCGACCTAAGAGAGTTCAATGCTTTTTCTCTAAAAAAACCCTTCCAATATTTTAAATCCCAAATCTCACTAGATTTCAAATCCAATTCCAAATATTTCTCAAATACCATCACCATTCATTCTCCGAAGCTTTTGATAACCATTTTCAAACCCAAAGGAATTTAAACTTTTTCCAAAAATTCCAAATCTCAAATCCATCCAATTCATATTCAAACATTACTCTGGAATTTTCATCTTAATTTATTTTCAAATATTTCTCTGGAATTCTATTTCAAATTATAAATCACATTTACAATTTTCGTTTACAAATCCCATTTGTATATGAATTTGTATCTTAGCTTTTAGTTATGATTTCAATTTCTTGTTCAATTTTCTCACAATAGTGATAATAATTTAATATTATCACTTCCTAACAACAAAGCAACCATATATATATAATAATTACTAAAAATTATTTCTTTCATATACAAAAATAATTTAGGTAAAATTATTTCATTTACCCAATTTTAAAACAATACTGTGTCGGTTTATCTTGTTCAAGAGTTTAGAAACCCCTATCGATGACATGGCGTCCCACATATCGATCAGAATCCATATACACTCAACCGATAAGTCAACACAATATAAAAACAACTTTTATATTCACTAACAAATACGCGCTCATATCTATTATTACACTCAAACTCATTCTAGAGTACTACGGACTCTATTTCTAATGAGTAATTCCCACCAGAGCAAAGGTTATCGCTAGCCTTCAGCTCTGATACCAAATGAAACGACCTGCAAACCCGTACCCCTTGAATCGACACTATTCTCCAACATATTGACTCAAAGTGAATGGAAATACGAACCATTAGGGTTAAAAGAAGAAGGAGGTAGAAGAAAGAAAACAACACAATAGAATCTTACATCGCAGCGGGATAAAATATAATAGATAATAACTGATCTTTATAGAAAAGAAACTATAATTTGTTTATACATACATCATCAGGATACAACATCAGAGTACAATACAATCAACATCACAATTCAGGACAGTTATAATAACTTGTCCCACATACAGAATACACAACATACACACCACAGCGGAATATACATCATATACGAGGGATACGTCTCGCTATCCAACTCGTCTCCTGAGCTCCACAGCATCTTATCCTGTATACTATAATACTCGGTCTGACCCGAGCATTATAATAAAATAACACCCGAGTCAGTCTGGAAAACCAGTGTGAGAAAACACACTCAATTGGATTATTAAAGTTTTCCAAACCCTTTGAAATCAAAAGCATCTCGTAAGACCACGCCACAAATAAACATGTCAGGTTTTTACCTTACGATAGCCAAAACACTTTTATCAAATCCGTATGATATTATAATAGTGTCTATATACAAATACTTATTCAAATAGCTGAAATTGTTACATGATTAAATTCCAGCATACTAGCCACAAAGTGGGTTATACAAACAAAATTCGTAAAAGGCGCATAGGAAAAATGGATTTCCAACTAATGACTAGGCGCTGGGGTACCACCTGTCACAGTACGTGGCCTAGATCAACGTACCGAGGATCACTCCCAATCCCCTGCAACACAAGACCGGGACTACCCCTTACTGGATAATCCCGAGTAAGATCACCCCGCGGTTGGGATCAGCAACCGCCCACTAAGCCGAAATAAAAAGGAACATCTAGACAGGGATGACCTCACCCTAATGGGTGCGACCCACTTAGCCTTGCTGCATAACCTCTGATTTTCAGTCATTCCCGGTTGATGAGGCTCGAGGCTAAGCGTACCTTTTTAGAACATATCACTTAGAATGCTCATTGTCCTCCTAACGATGTTCTGAGAGCATTCATCCATACAAGTCCGTTCCGGGTTCGAATGGAACAAAAGGCACTACTCCGACTACATCCATACTCCAAACTCGTTTTCCCCACGAAAACGTACAATCCGGATCGAAGTGGTTTTTGGGAAATAAATCCCTATCCCGGTCTCTTCGAAACGATCAGCGCATTGGCCAATATTGATAGTCGGTTATTTAACTATCAAATAACATTCACAAACAACCATCAGACCATTAAATAATTTCTCTCAAATTATTTATTAACCTCAAAATATCTTCGCAAGATATATTTCCACTTTTCAACCCTTTGAAAACAGTTTCAAACCATCTTTCTCTCATGGAATAAATTTCCCAATATTTTCTATTTCCACTGAAATCACCAAGTACAAATACTTAGACTTTAAAATCATTTAAAACACTTAATTATAGAATATACTTTTGAACATTTAGATTTAAAACTACTTTAATACTTTATTTTAAGAAAATATACACTTTAAGAATATTTAAAATAAAGCTACTTTATAAAATATAAAACTAATTTTTTATCTTTTTCAAACATAATACCAATTAACCTTTAATTAATTACTACTAAAATAAATTTGAAAAATACTTACTTTAACATTTAAACATTTAAAAATAATAGATTTTCCAAAACATACTTTTAAAACAACTTTGAAACTTTAACTTATACTTAATAATTTGCTTTGAAAACGTACTTGGCTATCCAGGGAAATATACTTCTCTTTCACATCTTTAAAAATAAATCACTATTTATTTTTAATCAAATTTACTCGTTCCTTTTATAAATTCCCACCTTGAATTTATCCTTCCAAATATCCACTGATATATTACTTCACTTTTATAAACCCAGTTTATAAATTTCATAGTCTCAACTTCCTTTTAAAATCCCAATTTCAAACACTTAATCAATTTTCAAATTGATTTCCAAAATTTACTCCATTTTAAAATAAATTCTTTACTTATCCAATTTTATTTCAAAACTTATAAAATTCAGGTTTAACTTCCTTGTGATGATTTAAAATCTTACTTTAACTGATAATACAAATTTCCACATTTATTCCAAGATTTTCTTTTATTTCTTTCTAAACCATTTTAATTCTGAAAAATAAATCTTTCATTCCTTAAAAAAATATCACTTAAGTTTTGAAAATTTATTATTTTCCCCCTTTTATTCAAAATCTCCTTTCCATACCCAGAATTTATTTATTAGAATTTAAATATCACTTTTATCCTTTCCCAATTCATTCTTTAATTTATTTAAATACTCTATAGTTATATTACTTAAAAATTCTCTCTTATATTTTCTTTTCAAAAATCCAGTTCTATATATTTTGATAACTCAATATACCGAAATATATTCAATCCCACCATAGCATCCAATATTCCAATTATCAATATAATTCATCACAGAATATCAAATAATCATAACATAGAATTATTAGAACAATCAAAATAATTTTGAGGAATCCAGTTGGATCGCTCCAACCTGTTTCCCTGCATCCACAGATGTTAGCACAATACCAATTCCACTTCGAGGTGGAGTATCGTGGTATATGGGTTTTTATAATATCATCCGCTATTATGTGGCGCATAGGGTCTCATCCGCTATATAATGCGGGAAATCAATCACTCCAATATATACTATATACTACTATATATAATATCACATCCAGGCTGATAATAAATTATCAATTCAAGCAATCAATCAATAATTTAAATTTAACAATTTTAAATTCACTAGTAAATCCAATTTGAGTGAGATTAACTCACCTTTGATTTTGTTTGCAATCCACTTCCTTCTCGACTTGTTTCCTCGATTTTAAGATCTTGTATAAACGTTATATGATTTTATTAATATTTGAACTAATCGAATAGTCAATTACTATTTAATAGATTAATTAACTAATAATTTAATTTAAACTGATAATTTCCCCTTTAAAAATCTTTTAGTAACTAAAATAATTAAATAGGTTAACTACCCAAAATTTTTTTTTAATAAACTGGTAAGTTTAAAATGTGTATATGTATATTTATTTTTATATTATACCCTTCTTTAACTGTACACATCTATATATATATAAATCTGAAAATAACTTGTTTTATATCTTATCTTAGATTAAAATCTTATCTAACTATATATATATATATATATATTTAATTTTCAATCTATATATATATATATATTCTCAGTAGGTAACACAAATAGCAACCTACTTACTGTAATATTGTATGATGTATGAGGTATAACAAATTAAATTCCAAGCTTTAATTTAAGTTAAATTAAAGATGTTTAAAATCAAATTACCTAACTCGACAGGCAAACCACATCGTCGAGCCTCTGCCCGATATCCAAAATCGCACCTCCTACTAGAACATCCCGTCGCGAACTCACCACAGAGCCGGTCAAGAAATCGACTTATCCTTCTGACACACCTCGGCAAAGCTAGCTTCCAGATCTGTACGAAGCACCCAGGCGACGACCCACAACCCCACTCAAACTATCACAGCACATCACGACCATCCCAGTCGAGCTCGAATCCGATGTCCCTTGTCAGCCCAAATCAATCGCCAACCACACGAACTCGAATCTGAGAAACACTTCATCTGCCGAATCGAATTCGATGCCCCGAACTCGATCGAGTTCCTCCACTTCCACTCCACACCCAAGCTGCTACGCGCAATGACCCAAAACCTTCCCCTGATGACGCGATGGGTAATCAAACGACGGACCCCTTTGGAACGAGGTACCTAACCTCGTTCGATTTCAATGAATTTTTATTTGAAAAAAATATTTCTGTTCCGCCATTTTTTTAGAGGATTCCGCTCGTTTTTTTTTCGATTTTACCAACTCTCGAGTATTTTAAAAAGAATGGAGGGAACAAGACGAGACACTGGCGTGTGAAATTCTTTGCGTGTTTTCAGGGTTAAAGTGAAACGAGATGGTGTTTTGTGTGCTGATGTGAGTATATATGTCAATCAACTAATATATATATATTTATTTAAATTTTAAATCGTTTCGATAAATGCAACTCAAAATCTTGACCTCCTATCGAGGCGTGCTGCTAGTCGTTCATAATGTTATACCCCTATTTCGAACGCAATGGAAAAGGTTTCGAGTCCTAATTCGATCGTATGGAGAAGATAACTTTTTGGATCCAATTATTATATTGAAATTTTCGATATAGATTTAAGTGCGTTTACCTATCGTACGCTCACACAACAACTCCAATCACTACGAAAATTGAAATCCGCAATAATACAATATTACGGATCCAATGGAACTGATTTCGTCAAAATCCGAGACTGTGCCCTGGAAGGCTATTTTTTTAAATATCAATTTAAACGATAAAATTTGAAAACTGAACGAATCACTTTTAAATTCAATTTTAAAAGTTCTATTATCTTCAGTATTATCAATACAAATTTTACAAGCCTTCAAATTATTTTTAACAAGCTTAAAACTGAAGTTTCAATATTTTTACCCATTTCCAATAATTCAATTTAATAATTTAATTGCCAAATAAATGGTGATATTTGAAATTCAAGTTAAACTAACTTTTAAATATATAAAATCAATTAAATATTCCAATTTCAAATATCTAAAAATTCCGGGTCGTCACAGTTAGTGGGCTGAAACCCAAACCCAAATCCCTAAGTGAAAATGTCAAAATTATTTAAAATCAATTAAATATTCCAATTTCAAATATCTAAAAATTCCGGGTCGTCACAGTTAGTGGGCCGAAACCCAAACCCAAAGCCCTAAGTGAAAATGTCAAAATTCTACTCAACTCCAAACATATCGATGTTTATACTCAAAAAGGTCGCAAACGCCATTTTGGACTCAATGGAAGTGGTCTCGAGTCCCAATTTGACTGTTTACAAAAAGTGACATTTTGGACCTAATTCGACTAACGATGCTATATTTAAATAAAACACTTAAATATACAATCGTAAAATATGAGGGTTGTTACAGACTCCCCTCTTTAAAGAAATTTCATCCTCGCAATCTTAAGAAATAAAAGTAACAACCATAAAAGCATATCTACACAGAAAAAGAAGAAATTTGAAATAAGAAGTTCACCTTAAGGAGCACGAGAGAGCAAGTCCGGATGTGTTCGCTCGATGAATTCTCTGGATTCCCAAGAGCAATCCTTAGGATTTGAGGACCATTGAACTTTCACAAGAGGAACATCTTTATTTAGAAGGCATTTAACCTCCGAAGCAATGATACGAATAGGATGTTGCTCATAAGTCAATTTAGGCGAAACTTCAATTTCTTCAATAATACCGGGCTCAAGAATAGTGTCGGAATCTCGAAGGCATTTCCGTAGTTGAGAGACGTGGAATACGTCATGAATAGTAGAAAATTGAGCCGGTAATAAAAGGCGATACGCCACGGAACCAATGCGTTTGGTGATGGGAAATGGACCAATATATCGAGGTGCCAATTTTCCCGATCGACTGAAATGCACAACACCCTTCATAGTTGAAACACGAATAAACATAAAATCTCCCACATAAAATTCTAATTTCCTTCTTCGATTATAGACATAGGATTTTTGTCTACTTTGAGCTTCTTTCATCCTATGATGAATAAGGTCAATCTTTTCTGTGGCATCCCGAATAAAATCTGGACCTAAAACCAGCTTCTCACCGGCTTCAAGCCAACATGAAGGAGATCGGCATGGCCTTCCGTATAATGCCTCGAAAGGTGCCATACCAACAAGAGAAATATGATCTTCCCAACTTCCACCAAAATCAAGAACACATGCACGAAGAAGATCTTCAAGAGTTTGATTCACACGCTCGGTTTGTCTATCAGACTGAGGATGATAAGCGGTGCTAAAATTAAGCTTCGTTCCCAAAGCTTTTTGAAGACCTTTCCAAAATCCACTAGTAAACAATGGATCACGATCACTAACAATAGAAGTAGGAACTCCATGCAATTTAACAATTTCCTTGACAAAGAGTTTAGCCAAAATAGGTACGGTCCGATTGGACCGAATGGGAAGAAAATGGGCGGACTTGGTAAGTCTATCAACTATCACCCATAGGCTATCATGACCCGAACGAGAACGAGGAAGACTGTCAATAAAGTCCATGGAAATTTGATCCCACTTCCATATTGGAATTTCCAAAGGTTGCAATAACCCACCGGGCCTTTGATGCTCGGCCTTAACAAGTTGGCAAGTCATGCAACGCTTGACAAAGTTAGCAATGTCAGATTTCATTCCATCCCAATAATAAAGTCGCTTCATGTCCGCGTATATTTTACTACTATCGGGATGAATGGTAAATTTAGAACGATGATAATCTTCTAATATATCTTTACGAAGATCAATAATATTTGGCACAATAAGTCTACCAAATTTTCGAATACTGCCACGAGCATCAATATCAAAGTCTTTCATGTCTTCAATATCAATTTTATCCCTACAACTTTGGCTAAGAAGAGCCAATTCGGGATCATGCTTTTGAGCTTCAAGAATGCAGTCTAAAAGAGAAGGATGAGCCTCAAGGCTACACAAAACAAGAGATGAACATGAATTGGATTCACGATCTCGAATCTCACAAGTGGATAAAGTCGCGAGATCATTCCATTCGGATATCATCATGGAAACAACCGCTTGTTGCTTTCGGCTAACGGCATCGGCAACACGATTTCCCATTCCGGGAGTATAAAGAATATCAAGATCATAAGATGCAAGGAACTCGAGCCAACGTTGTTGACGCAAATTGAGTTCCTTTTGAGAAAATAAATACTTCAAAGATTTATGATCGGTGTAGAGAACAAACTTCTCTCCCAAAAGATAATGACGCCAAATTCTAAGGGTGAAAACAATATCCGCGAGCTCTAAATCATGAGTGGCATATCTAGTCTCGGCAGGATTTAATTGCCTAGAAGCATAAGCAATAACACGTTCCTATTGCATGAGAACGGCACCCAAACCAACACGACTAGCATCGGTATAAATAATAAAATCTTGGTTCCCTTCGGGAATCACAAGAATAGGAGCATCGAAAAGGAGTTCTTTTAGTTTTTGAAAAGCGGCTTCACATTTGTCTGACCAAATGTATTTAACTCCCTTCTTTGTCAAACTAGTAAGGGGTACGAAAATTTTAGAAAAGTCTTTTATGAACCGATGGTAATAGCCCGCCAATCCTAAAAAGCTACGAATCTCCATCACACTCTCCGGTCTCTTCCAATTTTGAATCGCTTGAATCTTTGAAGGATCCACGGAAATTCCAGATTCAGAAATAATATGCCTCAAAAATTTCACACGAGATTGCCAAAAGTGGCATTTAGAAAATTTTGCTTTCAATTGGTTGCTCCTAAGAGTTTCCAACACAATCCGAAGATGATTTTCATGCTCTTCCTCGGTTTTAGAATAAATAAGAATATCATCGATAAAGATGAGAACAAATCGGTCGAGGAAGTCTTTGAAAACTCGATTCATAAGGTCAACGAAATAAGCTGGAGCATTCGTTAAACCAAATGCCATAACGAGTACGGAACGATGTCAAAGGAATACTATCCTCTGCAATACACAGTTGATGAAAACCGGTTGCTAAGTCTAGGTGTGAAAAGACTTTAGCACCACTAAGTTGATCGAATAAATCATCAATCCGAGGTAAGGGATATTTATTCTTGATGGTGAGATCATTAAGCTTGCGGTAGTCAACGCAAAGCCTAAGTGTACCATCCGATTTCTTCACAGAAATAGCCGAAGCTCCCTATGGAGAGGAACTAGAACGAGCAAACTGTTTTGCTTCCAATTCGGATAATTGTTTACGCATCTCCTCATTTTCCTTATTGGACATACGATAAGGAGGACGAGTAATAGGTAGAGCTCCTGGGTTTAGATTAATTCTGAACTCAATTGCTCGCTTAGGTGGTAATCCTAAAACGGGCTCAAATATGTCGGGAAATTCACAAACAATGTGAATGAGGGAAATGACATCTTCCTCATCATCATTATCGTCATCATGAGGATTTAGAGAATACAAGGATGCTTCCGAATTAGAAACTGAACCTTTAAGAACAAGAGAAATCTGCTTAACAGATTGAGGATGTCGAAGGTATATAGTCCGCTCAGGACATAGGATATGGGCTTCATAACGGTTAAGCCAATCCATTCCCAAAATCATTCTGAAACCTAAGTAACGCATAACATGCAAATCGGCACGGAAAGAGAAATCACATAAAATAATCTCGACATCTTTACACAGTAAACTGAGTGTTGCGAATCCACCAACCAGATTCGTAATCCTCAATGAAGTCATCAAGCCAATAACATTCAAAGACAAAGCATCAACAAGTTCTTTTGATATAAAAGAGTGAGATGCACCTGTATAAAAAAGAACTCGAATAGGAAGATCACGAAATATAATAACGCCATCAAGGATAGAATGAGAAATACCTTGACCATGAGAAATGTTAGTAGGGGCCTGTAAAACATTTAGCTTTCCCTCTTTCTTGTTAGGAAGTTTGGGGCATGAAGATAAAAGATGACCCGAACATTTGCAATAACGACAAAAAAGAGGTTTTGGGCACAATTGTAGCATTGCCCACGACTAGAGGTAGAAGTCTTTGCTATTGAAGTTGCTTGCTTCCCCTTTTTGTTGGGATAAGGCTCCTCTTCTTATTGATGTTTTGTTTGATTTCAACATCACTTTCTTTATCGGCCTCTTCGAGTCGAAGAGCGATATCAACAAGCTGATCAAAAGAAACTTCTAATTTCAGAAGTAATGGCTTCTTGAGGTTCTTATTTAACCCATAGACAAATCTCTGATTTTTCTTCAATGGGGTATTAATATACTTGACCCCATATTTAGATAGAGATTCGAAAGATGCGACGTAATCCGTCACAGAATATTCACCTTGAACAAGGTCAATGAAGCGTCGGGCTAAAGATACTTTTTCAGCTTCCGGCACAAATTTTAACTCAAATATTTCCCAGAATTGCTCCCAAGTAAGATCCACTTCAATAATTTCAGAGATCAGAAACTCATACCAATCTAATGCCCTTTCTTGGAGCATGCTAGAAGCCACTTGGACTCGATGTAGATCAATAAGATTCATGCGGGAAAAGATGCGATCGCGTGTTCTAAGCCAAGCTTGAACTTCTATTACGCTCTCGGAACCCTTGAAAGGCTTTCCACCCAAGTTGGTGTAATCACTGCACAAGCGTGCAAACCCAGATTTAGGATGAGTAGGCTCTGGAATGGGTCCGATAGCTTGAGCATTTTTCACAAGATCTAGAAGTTGCTGAGCAGACATAAATACTCCGTCCTGAGTAGTAGCACTGGATTGACCGGCACTGGGACGGCCAGGTCTAACCATTTCTCTTCTTTAAGAAAGAAAGAAAGAAGAGAAAAAAGGTTATTCTCAAAATGAATATCAAACAAATTTGATTGATAAAACAAGGCATCATAAAGAATATAGGATAGAACACGGTACGAAGACTCGAATTAAATCCTATGGCACGAATCCTAAGAAAGGCTTAGGACAATGATCCTTGCTAGATTATTCTATATTGTTCCGAAGTTTGGCTCTGATACCAAGCTGTGACGCCCCACCTCTATACTCACAGTCACACTAGCCAAGGACACTACGGGGTAATGCCGTCGACTAGCACGAAGAATAAGGCTGTTGAGGAGCGACCATCTGTGTAATTGCTTTGTGCGAGTACCGATATGCCAGATGATATAAGTTACATTTAATTTCAAGAGGAAATCCGACATATCCAATACAAACACAAAGCTACCACACAGTGGCTACGTGGACTTCGGAAACAAATATAGAAATAAACATAACACAAATTAATCATAGATATTCATATCACAAAGGCGGAAACAGATATGAATATATCACATAAAAGTGTACATCAAAGTAATGGTCATATAAGATCCATTACGTCACAAAAGAATAGACCTAAGTGCCAGACAAAAGAATATGTATACATCAAGGAGTCTCTATCTTGAATGTATAAACGCAAAAACTACTAAGCTAAGTAGTTAGCCAAAAGTCAAATAATAGTCCCAGATGAGGAGTCATGCAGAAGCACCTGTAACATCTCGGTCTGACGCGAGTATTATTTAATAAGAAAATAATAAATGGATCAGTCTAGCTATAAATATCAGATAAAATGAGATAGGGTAAGTGATATAACAAATACGTATGATAACCATAATGCCATACTGTGACAAGTATACATTTAATAACAACAAAGTCATATAATATCTCAATGATCTCAAAGCACCAAAAGAATGTCATATTCTTTATTTTATTCACCAAATCCCAAATATTGACAAACATACCATTGCCAATCACAAAAAGAGGTGAAACACAAATTCTAGAAATCATCAACCAGAAATCCAGAAATAAAAAAAAGGAGAGGCCTATCACAAACGGGAGCATGAAAACTCACCAACACGTGTATCACAAATGGAACGCTATTCCATAGTCGCTAACCATAACTTCGGAGCAACAACGCAGTACAATAACGGTACGTCCGATGAACCAAAAAGCCGGGACATCGATGTAGTACAATAACGGTACATCCGATGAACCAAACACCATAAAAGAACATGGGTCGCTAGCCCATAAAAGAAATGAGACGAAGCTCAATAAAACGAGGTACAGTTTCCCACGTGGACAAAGAGACATCGCACATTGCTAGTCTAAATCACAAAATGATCATCATCGATCAATAAAAAGTGTCAATTACACTAAGCTAGTAAATAAATGAGTTTAGCTTCATGTCCCATAACCACTGGCTTAACTTAAATATTTACGAACAGATTATAGATTTCCACTCGAAAATTGTCACAAGAGTTCAATCGAACAAGTCCAAGAATTAACCGACGAAGTAAACGCAAGCGTTTCATACCACTTGTTTTGCTAAGTCGTTTAATTAGATTTCTCATACGAATGAGGTAAAGGTTTGTATATACTAATAGATTGGAAAACGGTTTTAAAAATGAGCTTTGTATTTAAAAGTAAATCGTTTTGGTGAAAGAGTTTGAGTATTTACTACTAGTATAGAAACCTTTATATTTTAAAGTGACAAATCACATAAATGATTGTAGAAACAATCAATCGCCAAAATCCACATTCGACGACGTGAATTAAAACCATAAAAATCGATACCGAGTCCATCAAAATGGATATTCCCAAAAATCCCGAAAAAGAAGTCATCAAAGACGATAAATGATAGCAACAATTCGGATCATCAAAAATCGATTAAAAACCGGAAATCCCACACAAAACTTCCTAAAATAGGCAAACTGCTCTTCGCCTAGATTCAGTCGACTAGACTGAATAGGTCAGTCGACTGATCCACGCCCAGAAATTCTCGGGTTCCAGGTTCAGTCGACTGAACTATATGGTCAGTCGACTGACACTGGAACAGAAAGTTTTATGTTCCCAGGTTCAGTCGACTGACCAATACGTTCAGTCGACTGAACTGTCTTTTGCAGCATTTTTAGCCTAGCCCCATGAAGGGCAAAAATCCACACCGGAGTGATCAGACGGGCAACGGAGACTAGGGATTTATGCCAAGCGACAACCCAGCCATATATGCTCTTCGATACACCCCAACAACATGATCAAAACATCAAAGATAGGATTTTTAAAGTTTTGACTTCAAAACACCAAAAATTGGAATATTTATCAAACCAATTCAATTCAAAGGCAAATGGACAAGGAATAGATGTTAGGAATTGCTACCTAACAACTATCAAAGATATAGACATAGATGTGAGTTCAAAAACTCACTTTTTAACCCAAAAACACAAACGAGAAGCTCTAAAGCAAAGGAAAGGCCAATTCCTCTTCAACCTCAACTCAAGGAGCTCCAATCTAAGCTAATAAGAAAATATTTCCTAAGTTAGGGTTTAGGAATTTCTGAAATTGAAGAGAGATTGAGATGGAGAAGACGAAGAGGATGCTTACCTAAGCTTCTCTTTGATTTTGGAGCTAGAGCTTGAATTTGCGAAGGAAACTAGGGCTTAGGATTTTAGTTTCCAATCTCTTCCCTCATTTTTACTAAAGCTTGAAGTGTTAGGAAAATAATAGAATGAATGAAGAGGAGAGGGGGTGGAGTTAGGATATAAGATGAGTTGGGTTAGTGGGCTGAAACCCAAACCCAAAGCCCTAAGTGAAAATGTCAAAATTCTACTTAACTCCAAACATATCAATGTTTATACTCAAAAAGGTCGCAAATGTCATTTTAGACTCAATGGAAGTAGTCTCGAGTCCTAATTCGACTGTTTGCAAAAAGTGACATTTCAGACCTAAATCCGACTAACGATGCTATATTTAAATAAAACACTTAAATATACAATCGTAAAATATGCGGGTTGTTACATAGGGTTTCACCATAACAATATATTTATAGGCAAAGGAAAATCTATTGGGCCAAAGCGGTCACAAAGGCCTAAAAACTCGTTTTCGTCTCCGAACGAAAATATGTCATCCTATATACCGAAATATACGTTTTTGATATTTCTAAACCCAATGGAACTATCAAAACCTTAAAAACACAATTCTACTCAAATTTTCCTTTTGCCATCCAATTTCTAATTTAAATAACTATTTAAAAATTTATAATTAACGTGAGAAATTTTCGGGTCATTACACTGATTGTTATAACTAGCTGAAAAATATTGTTTCAGAATTAGTTTTTCTTTTTATAAAATTTTACTTCATTTTAAAATGAAAACGTTCATTTTATTTTTCTCAAAATATTCCTTTATTTTTATTAAATTGTTCTTTATATTAATCCAAACTTTCCCTTTTATTTTAATTAAAACATTTGTTTCTTTTATTACACCCATTAATTGCAATTAACGTCTTCTTTCATTTTTATTTGAAAGATTCTAATAAATTTAGTTGCAACTAATTTCAATATTAGATTCCAAAACAAACGAAAATAAAACAACTACTTTCTTCTTTATAGTAATACAGACATACTACAGCATTATTGCATACAACAAGGGTTATACATTACTTATTAAATAAATGTTTTTCTTATTTGGAATTATACTTATCAAGATACATTCTAAATAAATAAACATATGTTTTCTCCTTTTATAAAACATTCATTCTATTCTTTATTAAAATTAACTTTTATTATTCTAGTTCCTTTTATTGATTATTTACAGACCAATATCATTAAATTATAATCTAATATGTGTTATCATCTTTTATCTTATTGAAATTTATCATTTAAGAATTTTATTTAAGATCATAACTTATATTTTGATAAAATTTACATTAATAAATCATAAATAAAATTATTCCTAACAATTTTATCCAAAAATTTTATTAAATTTAATTTTTTTAAATGGTTAAAATTACGGGTCATTACATTAATCATTGTTAAATTCGAAATTAGCCTTTAAGCTTAAATTATAAACAATCCCATACAAGTATAAACGCATTGTATGATAAATAAACTAATTCCACTCAAAATATATCTAATAAGGCTTCCAATTATGATGTGAATTAGCAATATTCTCCGCTAGCATGATGTAGACTAATCCAGAATCTACTCGAGTTGACTTGAAACTTTTATCAGTATGTAGAACTCACCGTGCCCTTCATTTTGGTATATCACTTATGTAATTTGGTGTTGAAATGAGCGTTGAATGAAGAAATTAGTTTTGTTTAGAAAGAAGGTTTTGAGGAGGAAGAAGGAACTTAAAAATTGAGGAAAAGGGTACATACTTATGTATTTAAAGAAAAATTATGAAATGACACTTCCTAAATGGGCTTTGAACCCGATAGGGGCCCATTAAGAACTCGTTCTGTGAGTCATCCAATCACCATAGCTTCGATTTTGAGATTCTTATAGCCAAAATCGATCAAAAAAGGTCTACACAATGATGCAATTTTTGTTACCCGATTCTATCATCTAAAAAATTGTAATTTTACGTTTTTAAAATCAATTATCGAAGTTTACAGGGTATTACAATAATCAAATGTTTTGAAACTTGTCAAAGACCACTAGTTCAAGTAGTAAGATCTTTAGATCGTTATTCTGGAGGTCTTGTGTTGATCCCCCGAGGCAACAAAATGAGTGCTTTACTTAAATTAAATATCACTCTTGTTATACAAAATGTTTCGAAACTTTAATATGATGTTTATATTGATAAATCTGAGATGGGTTTTTAGTTTGATAATTTTTTTATTAGTAAGTTAATTTTTATGAGTTTTCTAATTGAAAAATATGGTATTTTAGGGAGTAGATAAATACTAAAAAATACGAAAGATTAACATTTTGATTTGATATTTTTTAGGGTAATTTTTACATGTTTAAGATTTACTTGGAATTTGGTAGTTTTCCCATCAATTTTGTAATCATTATGAATTGAATGGTATAAGAGTTGATTACCATAATTAACTAATTAATTGAGAAAATCACTTAGAGAGGAGAGGTAATGACAAGATTCTCCATATTTGGATTGGCATTACCGATTCACTTTTGTAAAGAGCTAATAAGAATAGACCTGTGTTGAATTGAGTCAAAAAATACTTTGTTAGGTAATAAATTAGTTGAACGCTTAATTATAGAAAACCCATCACTGCAATCATCGCTAGTTTTGGCAGCTACTTACTTATAAATATCTTCGATTGTTGTGGTAGCTGCTTTATCACTAGTTCTAATAGCTAGTAATCGATATCTACCATTACTAATTCTAATAGCAACTAACAGATAGCTACCGTCGCTAGTGCTGATAGCTATTCACCGATAACTTCAAATAAGGAGAATCCCATAGCTTTATGTTAAGTCACTGATAACTGGATAAACCAACTTCCAATAGCTTACATAGAGTGTTACCCGGTGGCTTTTAGTAGCGTTGTAACCAATAGCTTCTTGCGATAGCTTTAAGAGCTTGGTCACCGATATGTTATAAAAGCCATTCCCGATATCTTTGTAATATGTGTGGATAGCTTTGGGAACCTACACCTGATAGCTTTGATATGTTGTGATAGCTTTTGACAACACTATGTGTTAGCTTAGTGAAGCAGTTAATGGTAACTTTTATAATGAAATAAAATGGCTAAGTGTTGAATAAATATGCGGTGACTTTAAGAACTGAATGTGATAGTTATTAAAGGTATGGTAATATGAGATAGCCAAATATAAGCTAACAAATTGAATGCGAATAAGAATTAAAGTTACTTCATTTAGCATGATCAAAATAAAAGAAATTAATCTTGTGTGATTGTGTGTGACCATTAATTGGTCCTGCGTATTTTCCTTATTATAATGTGTGTGTATGTAAGTAATAGATGATGCATGCACGTATACGGATGCATGCGTGTGTGTGTCTACGGTTTGTGTTTTCTGGGCTTAAACTTAGATACTTGGTAAGTATTGTGGTGATTAGTATACTTGGTGACTATTGTCGCAATTTATGAGAAGTTAAAATATAAAATATGATAGAGTTTCTCATATTTTATCGACTATGAAAAAAATTCTGATAATATGTAGAAAAAAAATGCTTATCTTTATTAATAATCGGGATAGAAGCGCAATCTTTTGGTCCGATCGTGAACTTCCCAAAATACCATTTACTCATATATAATTTAATTATTTTCTACTATTCAACGTACAAGTATCTAAAAATAATTGGTAAAATCCTAATCAAATGCAGATGTTATTCATATTATTTTTAGCATATTATTTATAGGCTTGAATGGAACTATTCGAACTAAGTTAAAATATGAATATTTCAATGAATATATTTCTAGGCTTGCATGTTTATTGAAATAAAAGTAGACCAAATACTACTATTGCATCAGATAATAAAAGAGTCTTCCAGATAATTCAACACATGTTTAATAATAGTTGTAATATTGTTGATGTCACGCTTTTTTGGTGTCGGCGTGATCAACCAAAAATGTCTTTCTACAAATATTAACAAATCTTAATATCCCTTAAAAATAACATATAACAATTGAATTTCTTTACAAATTCAAAATGTCCTTCTACACTTAAAAATAGGATCTAACAAATAAACATCATTTGTAAATTCGTTTTTTATTAATTAATAATATAAATAAAATTCAAACTAATAAAAAATTAAATGTTGCAATTTAGAAATAAAAAATTAAATTAACTACACATCATTTCAACGTAAAAACACGGCCAAATATTTTTGTAAATCATTTTCTCTCGAATGTGTTAATCATATATAAATTGTAGAATAACAATTCACACGCAAAGCACATGTCATCATCATGTGCGAAGCCCGTGCCGTAACACTCGTATTAATATATGTGTTAATGTTGTTGTCGATTTGGCACTGCCAATTTGTTTATATATGTTATATTGTGATGGTTTGTGATGGAGGAAAACAAAAGTAGGTAAATGCTTGAAAAACTTTCTACCTATGATCATAGGTAAAAAAAATTCTATAAAAAAATTAAAATCATATCCAACATGTAGGCAAAGGGTTAATAAGTACTAAGTTCCACAGAACGCATATGAAAATAAGAGCATAGGAGAATCGGCAAATCTTTCTTGATGTTTTGTTGAAGTTGTTTATTAGTAGTTGGTGCGTGGGCAAATCTCTTTCTAAAGCAACATTAATGTTGTTATTATTTCCCCAGACCAACACCAATTGCAACTAGATCAACCAACGGTTCAAAACTACTATCATTTTTCAATTTCAAATTTTACATTTGGATGTTTAGTCAAATACCCTTCTATAACGTTCAAAATACATTTCCATCTCTTTTTAAAAATGGGTTTCACGAAACACCGCTGTAATTATTTTCAATGAAATTCTGCAGCTTTAGTGCAAATAATTGCAATTAAAACTGCAAATGACAAATATTTGTAGAAAAACTGCAATTTATGTAAAACAAATATTTGCACTACAAAGTGCAAATTTTTGCTATTTTTGATGCAAATATTTGTTATATTTATTGTAAATATTTGCAGTTTTAAATACAATATTTATATAAACCGCAAATATTCGTTGAAAATAATTAAATGGATGTTTCCAAAAACTTGTTTTTGATAAAGTTTTTTGTGTATAAAATTTGGAAATACGAGACTATGCTAATTTCCGCTTTTACATTTACAGATATATCTTTCAATTGAAATAAAATTTAGATTTAGCAGTTAAATTTGAAATTTATATTAAACTTTTTTACCTGTAGCATATAAGCAAAATATCAATCGGCTTTTGCAGTTATATCACCAAATACAATGAACCAAAGGAAAAGGAAAAGGAAAAGCTTTGTTGCAAGTTTATCTTATTCTTTGTGTTACTTTTTAACTTATAAGTTATAAGTACGTCAATGCTGGAAAAGATCATTTGCTTGGTCTACAATACAACAACCTGAAGACATGAATTCCCCAACAGAATCAGTAGGTGCAGTTTATATTTCAGTAATTGTTTTTTCAAGTTACATGAGCATTTTACATATATAATAAAATATGTAATAAGAAAGTACTTTACTAACTAGACGTCACTTAAATGGCAAATTAGCTATTCAAATTCCAAGTCAAACATTTTCTTCAACTAATATTTGTTATTCTGTTGTAACGTCTGTTCCTACAAAACGACATGAAATTGCAATCATTTATTGTTCACGAGTTTTTCAAAAACTGACAAATTTTCAATTTCCTTAGTTTGACTTAAATATGCTTTCCTTTCTCAAATGATCTAGTGTTTATACGAACTTAGTACATAATTGGATTAGAACTAAATAAGCAACGTATAAAAGCAACCATTTCTCCTTGCCTTTCATTTTAAAACCTGAAACCTGCTAAATTATCGCAAGCATTGAGAGGTCTCAAAGCAAAACGTCGCCTGCATGTCAAACCTAATAAGTCAATGCATTTCACTTTTCACCCAAAAAAAAGCAAAATCACATAATTTACTACATATTCAAATTTCTATAGCATTTCTCCCATTTCAAAAATAGTTGAAAAGTCATCATTCAAAACTTTGCTTCTTCTCCATTGACGATATATAAACATACATGAAGGAGGCATCAAACAATGTGGTAGCTACCATCTTGGTGGCTATCTTGATGTTCTGCAATGGATCACATATGGCCATAGGGACGTCGTACAATTACAAAGACGCCCTTACCAAGTCATTGATGTTTCTAGAAGCCCAGCGGTCAGGGAAGCTTCCGAGGAATAATAGGATTTCTTGGAGAGGTGACTCGGCCCTTGAGGATGGAAAGCTTAACCATGTCCGTGTGTGTATATATATATTTCTTTCATGATCATCCTTTAGTTATATATTTTTCATCATGATCTTTTCATGATAATAGATTGTATGCAGGTGGATTTAGTAGGAGGATACTATGATGCAGGAGACAATGTTAAGTATGGACTGCCCATGGCTTTTACAGTCACGACACTTGCATGGGCTGCTCTCCATTTTAAGGAAGAACTGCAGCATGCTGGCGAATTGCAAAATGTGCATGCTGCTATTCGATGGGGTACTGATTATTTTCTCAAATGTGCCATCAAGAAAAATCAGCTTTACGTTCAGGTATAAGGTGCTCGAAGTTTGTAGTAATATTTCAAACAAAGTTTGCTACTTTGGACATTGAAAAACAGTATATGGCGTTGGTGATAGAAATTTGAATTTGAACTTGAACGGGGACGATTATAAGATGTTGGAAGCTTGTTATGAAATTTCAAACAAAATCTCTGATAACCACCAGTTTTGGTATAAATATGTGGTTGCTATTAAAGCACTAAAGATCATCAGAAAAATGTTTAACGGAAGAAGTCTGTGCGGTTTGAACTTTGAACTTTGAAGGGAATAAAACATTCTCAAAAAGCAGTAATTTAACGTTGTCTCCAATCGATAATCAAACTCTTTGTTAACATAAAATGTAAAATGTGCTTATGAAATTTCATCCCAACTATATTAATATGAGCGATAATGACAATAAACCACAGCTACCATGCCTTACATGTCCTTATTAATCACATTTGTACAAATATGGGAGAAGAAATAGTACTCTGATACCATATTAAAAGATCATTTTCGAACATAATGAGAGAGAAAAAAGTGTCTTTTTATTAGTTAATATGATACATACTTCTAACAATCCAATGTGAGGTTATAATTAACAATTCTTATGGTATTTTCTTTATGTATATGGGAATGAAGGTGGGAGATCCAGTAGCTGATCATGAGTGCTGGGTAAGGCCAGAGAACATGGCAACACCGCGAACAGTTTATATGATAAATAAAAATACACCTGGGACAGAAATTGCAGCTGAAACCTCCGCTGCCATGGCTGCCTCTTCCATTGTTTTTCGCAAGACTGATTATGTCTATTCTCGTCGCCTTCTTAACAAAGCCAAACTGGTTAGATTTAATCATACATACATACTTGTATATGCATGTATATTTCCTGCAACTAATGCTATTTTTCTGCCTTTGTTAACAATGTTTGCTTATGAACAGCTTTTCGAGTTCGCTAGGCAACACAAAGGAACCTACGATGGAGAGTGTCCATTTTATTGCTCTTTCTCAGGCTACAATGTAAATCTCTCTCTCAATCTACACGTTCTCTGGCCTTACCCCGTTATGATATACATTATATGTTAAAAAAAATGATTGTTTAATTATGCAGGATGAGTTATTATGGGCTGCTTCATGGTTATACACAGCAACACTAAAGATAACATATCAGAAATATATATCATATGAAGCCATAAGTTCCAGTGTTGCCGAGTTCAGTTGGGACCTCAAATACGCCGGTGCCCAAATCCTTCTTACCGATGTAAGATTCAAGAAGTTCATTCACAGATATGTGAATCATGAAGTATATTTTTCTTTTCTTTTTCCATGTTTCATTATATATATAATTCTGCATTTGTTGCAGAAAAATCTAACAGCTCAAGGTGGCCTTCAGAATTTCAAGTCTCAGGCAGATAACTATGTCTGTCAGATACTTCCAGACACTCCATATAAAACGATCACATTAACTCCAGGTAAAATCATTCAGAAACATATATACAATATATATGACTGCCGTATTAGGATTAATCATCATACTGTATATATAACCATTGTAGGTGGAATGATTCATCTAAGAGATGGCGCAAACACACAATATGTAACTGGAAGTGCTTTCTTGTTCATGATTTATAGTGATGTCCTTACCAAAACTCGTCAAACTGTAACCTGTGGGACTCAGCAGATTACACCAGCTAGACTCGTGCAGTTCGCTAAACAACAGGTTATTACCTACTTTGTTTTAAAATTACCCAGATAAACCAAAAACTGTCTATAAACTACTACGAAAATATGCATCAACTCGTAACATTATGCTTTGGCCAGATGAGCTATCTTTTTAGGGTTGTAACTATATATATATATATATATATATATATATATATATATATATATATATATATATATATATATATATATATATATATATATGCAAGCGCGCGTATGCGTGTGCATGCATGCATGTAGTTATCTTATCCCTTTGGATGTCTTTTGAAAAACTCTAATATGTATTTTACTTAATATTGTTTCAGTGATCGTTTATCAGAACGTTTAGGGATAGTGTCTTATTTACTTAATGTTTCAAAAAAATGGTGCCTTATTGCTTTTTTTTTCCCCTTTTTTTCCCAAAAAAAGATTGACTATATACTAGGAAGCAACCCAAGAGGAAGTTCATACATGGTAGGGTTCGGGAAAAATTCACCGACACAAGCCCACCATAGAGGCGCATCGGTGCCCATATTGCCAATGGGCACAAAGGTAAACTGTGGCATGAGTTTTGTGGACTGGTGCAACAAACAGGGGCCCAACTTGCATGAACTGACCGGAGCTATTGTTGGTGGGCCTGACCGGAACGATGGGTTTGAAGATAAGAGGACTAGTTCAGTGTACACTGAACCTTGCACTTACATCAATTCTCTTGCTGTTGGTCCTCTTGCTAGGCTTGCTGTTAGTCATTGATTATGAACCATTTTTGTGTATATGTGTCTTATTTGTATGCTAGTACATTTGATACTGTTGATAGCCAATTTTGTTGTGGATTCACTGAGTTGATTTTGGGTATATAGTTACTTTATGGGATTTTTAGCTGAGTCATAAGACTGGTAAATAGATGAATGCATAGTTTTCATGATCGTGCCGTGCCTCGAATCATTATGACTGAAGGTTTAAGGTTTTGATAGTTCAACCGGTCAAACCGTCAAAATCATGATTTCACTTTTCAAATTTTTTGCACATTTAACTACAAACTATATGCAAAAATGTTGAAATAATAATGTTATGTATACAAGCTGTCGATGGTCTTTAAGGTCTGCAACCGAAGTTGTGTGTTGTTGCAGTGCACAACTATAGCTATGTATACAGTAGAGTAGCGCACAACGATAGAAGTTTAATAACGACAAATTTGACGAATCTTGTAGTGGTATTAGAGAAGTTTGCAGTAATGAAGAACGAAGTGGTGGAGTTTATGGTTTAGATTTCAAACGATTATGATTTTTGAAATATGCGTTTACTTGTTTTCTTCAAAGCAATGCAAAAGAAGAAAATGAGAGAGAATTATACGATGAGAAAGTAGGAGAAAAACAAAAGAACCAAGGTTCAACCAGGTAAAATTGACGGTTGGACCGCTGGTTTGAAGGTCCGATCAGGGTTCATAGATGACTATGGTCTAATTGAGTTTCGCACCGTGGTGATCCAAGGTTTAGGGTTATTCGAGGTCAGACCGAGGCAGGGTGGGATCGTGAAAACAATAGATGGATGTTTGAATTGGGATACATTTTGGAGAAAATACTCGATTTAGAAAGATTTACTTGGTTTAAAAATTTAAGAAAACTGTTAAAATAGGGACAGAGGAACAGTGTCCGTTCAAAAAATGGGTTGAAAAGCGCACCTCAGAATAGTATCAAAATTAAAGAGACTAATCCTATTCAGACCCAACTTTCCTTCTTTTCCACCGTGTCGTTTTATCAATTTTCAAAATTACCCAAAATCCTCAAACCACAGTTGATCACGTTTAAAATAAACAATCACGTACATAAGCTCCAATGAAATGAGATTTATATAATAACCTAGTTTGGTCTGAGCGTATAACAACCTAATTCAGATCGAGCGAAGTTTGTATAATAACCTATTTTCGATCGAGCATGGTTAGTAAACAAATTACGTCATATCTGAACGTGATTTAAGAAAAATAAAGTCATTCTCAAAATGAATTTGGAGATAAAAAAAAGTGGGATATGACGATTAACAGGATGTGAAAGAAGAGAATGAAGTGGCAACACAACCAGCCAATTAAAAATTACCGCTAAAATTCGATTATAATGCTTCATACTATGTACCACCCCTAATTTTTGATAACATTATTCAGGAGATTTAATTAGATAAATTCAATAGAATAATGTAAATAAGTAGAGTGATAAGGGGACTGAGATATGAAAACAAGTTAAAGCCGTGCTTGATTAACTAACTAAATGGGCTTAAAAATGGTTTCTAGGCTAATTAGTTTACACAAGGGTATATTCGGTATTAGCTGCACCTTAATTCCATAACCTTTATATATATCCAGGGTTTGTCATCCATTCACGTTTATTTCTCATTTTCACAAGAACGTAAAACACAAACATAAAAGAGGAGCCGACCATTGTTAAAGAAGAGAAAATTCAAATCAAGCTAAGGAATTAAAGAAGGGGAATAAATCTCAATCTCAATCCAATCTCCTTATCCTAATCAAGGTGAATAATAATTTATACCGTCTCTATTTTATTTTATGATCATATATTTCCGGATTTAAGATTAAATTCATTTTTATAATGATTTGGATGATTATATGCTTGAATTATAATTTGTTTGATTTAAACAAGATTGTTTGAATAGGGGTTTATGCAGTTTTAGGGTAAAACCGATTGAAATTGATGTTTGAATGCTAGAGAAAAATTTTATGTTATGTAAAACATGATTTTGGAGTTGGGTTTTAACTTTGATCATTTTTCAAGCTATAGAAAGATTATTATTAATTTTCAAAGGAAAATATGGTTAATTAGGTTTAGAAATTTATTTCTGAAATTTTATTGAGAATTTGGGTCAAAATTTTTGATATGTTAGACAACATGATGAAAGTGAATTTCTGTAATTTTTGGAGAATTTTCCTAAGTGATTTGCTATGGAAATTAAATTATTTTAGAAGAATGACTTATTTGCAATATTAGTTTTGTTTAATGGAAGGGCATATTTCTTAAATTAATCTTGATTTAGATCTGGAATTAAGCGGCAGTTATTTTTGTAAAGAATTTGAAAAGTTGAGGCAACCAATCACATGCTTACACGTAGGCAGGTTAGTTAGAAAGTGTTTGCTTTAGTTGGTATTAAATCAGGTTTACCCACAAGTGGGTTCCGCCTCTATTAGAAGTACTTTCGACTCATAGCTTCCGCTTCGACTTAGTCAAAACCAACCCAGACCGAAACCAATACACAAGTGTTAAGCGCATGCCTTTGTTTTATTAAAGCATTCCAAGAAGTCGAAACATATTCTTTCGAAAGGGGTTTTCTAATAGCTTTCGAAGGGGTTTCCATTTTATGTATTAAAAGTATAGGCTTTCAAATGGGTTCCTTTATTTATAAAATGATGCTTTTGAAAGTAGTGGTTCCGACTAAGTCGAAACCCAGCCGCTGCTCTTTGCTTTTCGAGTATTGAAGTCATCAATGCTTTAGAAGGGCTGTCTTTGTTTTAAACTTATGCTAAGCCACTTCCTAGATGCTTTTGAAAGGGTCCAAGGGTTTAGAAGGCAATGGCTTCGAAAGGGGGTTTCGATGCTATCCTTCAGTGTTGTGCTTAAATGATTTGAAGCTTTTGAAAGGGTGGTGCCGACGCCATCAAGTTTTCACAAATACTTTTATATGTTAAGAATGGATTCGAAAGAGGTACTTTCGTTTATATTCACTTTGACCCAAATGATATTTTTAAATATAAACCCGATGGTTTCGAAAGAGATACTTCAAAAGATTTCGAAAGGGATACTTTCAATGGTTTTGAAGTTATGCTTCTAAGAGTTAATAAGTAATACTTTATTGCATTCGAAAGGTTTCGAAAAGGAGGTTTTAAAGTGTTTCGAAAGGCAGGGGCCTAATGTTTTGAAAAGAGATTTATATGCTTTCGAAGGAGGTTATCCAGTGAGTTCGAAAGCAAAGTTTTGAAGGTTTCGAAAGCCTTAGGTAGTGTTTGGTTTAAAAATAAATTTTGTGTTTTCGGTTTTCAATATATATGTCAAATATGAGAAGGGTGGAGGGACGACGGAGGGGATGAAAGAAAGATGGATGGGAGGACGAAGGGGATAGAGGGACGATGGAAGAATGGATTGTTTCGCGTGCTTGTGTTATTTTCCAAAACACAGAAAATAAAAAAAATCTGTTTTCTATTTTGTATGTTAACTTCATTTTCTAAATTGGTCGTTTTTGGTAATATACATGTGTCATATGCATTTTTGTATGGACGAAAATCCAAAACTAAAAACAACAAACCAAACACTACCTTAGTTTTCAGAACAAATAACCCAATCTCATTTTAAAGGAAAACCATGGCATAAATAAATAAAGTATTTTGAAATGGAGTTTTTGAAGAAGTTTTCTTTGATTAATATGTTAAAGGGATTAACCAAGTTATTATGTTTGCTTCTTCATATATGTATATATTCACATTGTAATGGACCCATAACTGTATTTTGGGAAAGGGCAGAATAATCAACTTGGTTGACCCGGTAGTGAATATAAATTAAGTTAACTCCAGAATGAGTAGAATCCAGGAGGTCAGGAAGACCAGAATATATGATGCTAAAATATTAAAGAAAGATATTGGCAGGGGCCAATAGGTTCATAATAAGCCCATGAAAACTATATATAAATGAAGATGTTAGGAAGACAGGTTCATAGTTAGCCCATGAAAACTATGATTTGATACTTGCAGGGGCCAATAGGTTTGTAGTTAGTCCATAAAAACTATATTCGGATTAAGATATTGACAAAAGTCAATAGGTTCCTAGTCAACCCATGAAAGCTAGGGTAATGGAAAAGATATTGGAGTTACCAATAGGTTCAGGGAGAACCCATGAAACAGTAAAGATATTGGCAGAGGCCAATAGGTTCTTAGTAATCCCATGAAAACTGTGAAACTAGACAGGGAGTCCATAAATATTTAACCGGTTATTAGTTAGCCCATGAAAATTATTAGGTTAAAAGTAACCCTAGAATCTATAACTGAGACAATAGTCGAAATGAATGGTGATGGGTAATCCAAAATTGATTTACTTGTTTTGGATATCACCATATCATATTGTTTTGAATTGCTTTAACCATTGTGGATGCAAGAGCACAATATATGATTTTATAAAGATTTTAGGATACTGGTGAGGGGAAACCCGTTCCGCTACGCGGCTTGGTCTCACTAGATTTCTAAATGGTTTGAGATGGTAGATTATTATTCAAACTAGGCTTTATGTTTGACTTGAAGTTTTTGTTTTCCCTCAGGTGCTCAATTGATTTTGAGTAGTTTGAGGGTTAAGGTTTTCAAGTTCTCTTTTTAGACGAATAAAGTTTCCGGAGACGTGTAGGAGGCAAGCTAATTAATAAGAGTTCTTTTTATTCCGCTCTGTTTTGGTTGTAAAGGCAAATTTTTTATTGCCTTATTATGTACTCTGATCAACCAAGGGGACATCTTCATATATCGCTCTTGGCGTATGTTGTAATAAATATATTTTCTCTGAACGTAGTTAACGATTGTGGGATTATGTAATGAATTTGAAATGTTTTGGAAATGGAATGTGGAACTTGTTTGATGTTTAAATTTCTTTTCCATATTCATGTGTTTCTATGTATCAATGTATCTAATACTACCGTATTTGGTTGCCGATGATTAATAACTATGGATGACCGCAGCATCCGTAGCAATTAGTTTTGGGCCTCCAAGTAGGGTGTTACACACTACTACAATATCTTACTGGGAAACCACCAAACTTATTATCTATCTAAACTAGGCAATCTCTTTCATACGTTTGGCATTGTCTCAAAACACCAAACATCTAGACTAGGCAAAGCTTAAGCAACTATAATGTTCTTCAAGTTATCATGTCCTGACGAAGTCCACCATATTATCATATCAATGCATAAAAATGTCTTTTTTGCTTGACTCCCTGTAAATTATAACGTTCAATTATATATCAACATGTGTTTGCATTTGGATCTGTTGTTTTGTAAAAAAATTGTGAGCAACGCGTAAAAAGCCCAATTTTTAATAACACTTGTAAAGAATAAACACTTAATAAAGAAATCTAAACTCATATGCAAAATAGAGTCAAGGTAGACAGTTGTTGAGATGTTTGTGTGAAACTTGTAAAATATTAAGGGATAGAGTTTTGAACTTAGCTTGGTAATTCATCCTTGTATGGCGGGGTGGATATAGACAAGCATGTTGTCTGCTCGTGTGTATGCCCCTCCAAGTTGTGACGACCGCCCATGATCCCTGCACCGAATCTAGAGAAAGTGCGCTGTAAAGTGTGCCAGGCGACCATGGACGATTGTCAAGGTAAATTAAAACAACAGAATTTATCGTATTACTCACAACGCATGGACAAAATACAATAGAACATATGTATAGTGAAGCTTTACAGAACAAAATGCCATCATATAAAAACTCCATAATAGTCGAATACAAACATCCAAATAGTCAATACATCAAGCCTCACTACATATCACTCAAAGATTATACAAACAGCGGCACATCCAGTACATATAAGAAGATAATATGCAACCCTCTAGCTCGTCTTCGATATCAGCATCGTGAGAAGAGAACAGCACCTGTCACCTGCTACCTAGTCTGCCCGTCCCAAAATGGACGAATAGCCCAAGGCAATAAGAATTAAAACATAAAGCCTTGAGTCAGACAACAGTCTTAGTGAGCAGTAAATTAACTAACAACATACCAAAAGAGCAAAAAGGAAAAAGGAATAGGAATACAATCCTCCCACTCCAACCTCTTTCTACAGTGATAGCCCCCAGACACACACTAAGCAGAAGCAAACATAACAGAGCATACAATGTAAAGAAAAGAAATTATCACTCGAGTCAAGGGCGATGTTTTCCAAGCACAAACCCCCAAGGCCTAAACCAAGATCAGATAAGCACCCAGAAAACACTGCTCTTGAGACCGAATGACGATACAACCAAACATCCATGACTCTGGCTATCACTGTTATCATTGCTTCGATATCACCGTTAATTGAATGACCGGCACATTCTTTCAGCCGTCCGTCAAGGGCTAATGGAACCCCGGTTCTAGACATAACTCCCGCACGTCGTCGCAGCCCGTGCCTAGGACTATCGAATCTGCCCAGAGTACTCGACCATCAACAGTTGGCCGTTGGGACTATCAAATCTGCCCAAATGTACTCTTGCTTAGAGCATGCTAGAACCTTCAACAATGATGCTATCCAAGCCTCCTAGTCATCCTCCTTGACGACTATTTCCATACTAGCTCAAGCGCCTCTCAAGCATCCATTACCCTTAACTCGAATCATATCACCGAGTTACCAACGTGCTTGGAATGATCCCGTCTGGATTAGACCAAGACTTTCTCATATCATACTTCGCGTCATCACATCCTCGCAAAGTCTCATCTCAACATCATCATCGTCGAATCTATGCATAAGAGCTTCATCATCCCGCTACATATGCCACGAGCAGCTTTCCCAATTCAAGAGCCTTTCCCTTAGCTTTTGAATTGTCTTCGGTCTAAATCAAATCATCAATCATCTAATTCATAGCAATCAATCAAGTCAAACATTAATCCAAGCAATCAAACATTCAAATATGATCTATGTAGACAATTATCACAATAATGGCAATTTCGTAATTAAAGAGTTGAAAGTCTAACAAGCATGAAATCATGAGAAATATCGCTACAATCTTGATGAATGAACTTGCATAGGTTAACACTTAGTAAAATGGTTGTCAAATCATTATGAACAATGGATCTACATGGATCTACACTTAGGATGAAGAAAATGCATGAAAATCACTATTTTAACACCAAATCGAGCCAACAATCCGATCTACTCCTTTGGATCCGTGTGAGAGATAATCACCACTCACCAAATCACCTAAACAACCCTAAATCAACAAGCTTCAGATCTGGACAGCGAAGGATCAAGCTTGATCTATCACGAATCCGCTTCAAACGATGAAATCTATCTTCAATGGATGAAGATCTTCAACTTTAGCTCTTGAATCTTCAATCTTGATCTTCGATTTGGATGAAAGGAAGCGCTAGATTAGAGTGGAGAAAAGAAGTGAGGAAGTGTAGAAGTCGAGCTCTCAAAATGGCAGCACTTCGTCGCTTCGAAATCCGGATCCCAAAAAGTGAGAAAAACCCCTCCTATTTATAGCTGAAAATTTACTAAGTCGTAACTCGGCTATCTCCTAAGTCGTCTCCGACTTACGACCTAAGACCCCTCCGACCTAAAGACTTACCCAAACCTTACGATTTAACGACTTACCAAAACTCATCAGCTAACCCCTAAGTCGGTTACGACTTAACTGGGTATACGACTTATGACCTAACTACAAGGCCACACCCAGCGACTTAACAGAAATACCTACCTACGACTTAGCACCCCATACGACCTACGACTTAAGGAAATTTCAAGCGCGCGACCTAACTTACACGCGACTTAACAAGTAGGCTACGACTTAACAAATAACTGGGGCTACGACTCAACTACTAAGTCGTCTACGACTTAAAACAGATCAACTCTTAAGTCGCTCGCAACTTAACAACTGCTAAGTCGCTCACGACCTATCACTCAGGCAGAAACCCAGCGACCTAACACCTTAAGTTTTCACGCGACCTAAAACATGTTACGACTTACGACTTAACTCGTACGACTTAACTCCCATAGGTCGTCTAACGACTTAACTACTAAGTCGTTAACTAGCTTATCTCTTAGGTCGGTCAATCCCATAAGTCGCTCACTCTACTAGGTCGCCTACCCTATAAGTCGGTCAACCTCTTAAGTCGTCTAACCGACCTAACTATGCTAACCCGGTAACCGCTAGGTCGCTAACTCTACTAAGTCGGTCAGTTCTTAGGTCGCTAACTCGCCCTGCCGACCTAACACTTAACTCACCAATTCCCAGAGACACTCCTATCCCCTAAGTCGTATACGACTTACACTAAGTCGTTCACGACTTAGGACTTAGCAAATCCTGTCTAAAATCTGAAATGGCTCAAAAATGCTAAAATTCCAGATTTTGACAAACTTTTCGATCCGTAAAAATACGGGTCGTTACATTCTCTCCCCCTTAGGAATTTCACCCCCGAAATTCCAAACAAACAAAGCAATCAAAGACTATTCTGCATGCCTACCATCCATAGCAATCAGCCAACCATGCATCCAATTCTAGCTTAGCATGCAGAATTCTAAAACTTAGAACAAGTTACAATGTTGTTAGATGATACGACACCTTAGGGCCATACCTTGAAGAGTTCGGGATGAGCTGCTTTCATCCTCTCTTCCACCTCCCACGTACAGTCGTTATCATCGTCACTCCATTGTATCTTGAGCAACTTAACTACCTTCCTCCTAAGCTGTTTCGTGTCAGTTTCCACAACACGAAGCGGCTTACGAGGTCTTCTATCAACTGGATCAACTTCGAAATCTTCACAGCTATCAGCAAAAACCACCGTATTCGAGTCGTGCACGTACTTCCGTAGATACGATACGTGAAAAACATTGTGCACACCCGACATCTTTTCCGGTAATTCCAATCTATAAGCGAGCTTTCCAATTCGCTCGATAATCGGAAATGTTCCAACAAATCTCGGAGTCAATTTCCCTTTCTTCCCGAATCGGATAACATTCTTCAGTGGAGAAATCTTCACAAAAACCATATCTCCTACGTCGAATTCCAAATCTTTTCGACGCTTATCGGCATAACTCTTCTGACGGTCTTGTGCTGCCTTCATTCGTTGCCGAATGATCTCTATGCACTCCGTAGTCTGTCGAATCATCTCTGGCCCAAGCATCAGCTTTTCTCCAGTCTCTATCCAGCATGTCGGAGAGTTACACGGTCTTCCATACAATGCCTCATACGTTGCCATACCAATGCTTGACTGGTAACTGTTGTTATATGAAAACTCCACTAAATGAAGGTGATCTTCCCATGATCCTCCGAAATCCAAAACACAAGCTCTAAGAAGATCTTCCAAAACTCGGTTGACTCTCTCGGTCTGACCATCTGTTTGAGGGTGATAAGCTGTACTCAAACACAACTCGGTTCCCAAAACTTCCTGGAAGCTCTTCCAAAATCCACTAGTGAATAATGGGTCTCGATCGCTCACTATACTCTTCGAAATACCATGGAATCGAACTATCCACTTAACATACAACTCAGCCAACTTTGATGCAGTCCTAGTCGATCGAACAGGAATGAATCTCGCACTCTTGGTCAGACGATCCACAATGACCCAAATCCCTTCATTTCCCGTCCTGGTTCTAGGTAGCCCATCAATAAAATCCATCGATACTTGCTCCCACTTCCATGTAGGAACTTCTAATGGCTGAAGCAATCCACTTGGCTTCTTCTATTCGGCTTTTACCAACTGGCAGTTCATACATTTGGAAATAAAATTTCCAACATCCTTCTTCATGCCTTCCCAGTAGTAGGTTCTCTTCATATCCCGATACATCTTATTTCCACCCGGATGAATTGTCAACTTCGAGCGATGACTTTCCTTCAGAACTTCACTCCTCAATTCATCTATATCGGGAACAACTAGTCGTCCTTGCTTCCGAAGCCAACCCTCTCGATCGACCTCGAATCCTTTATCCCTTTCTGGTTCTAATCCAGATTCCAAATCACGGATAATCTTGACAAGCTTATCGTCTCGCTTTTGGCTCTCGCCAATCCTTTCCACAAGAGAAGGTCTTATCGATAAGTTTGCCAACATCTCAGGTTCCAATTCGCATCTAGGCCTGAAGTCAAATCCAGCTAAATACTCGAGATTCTTCCATTCTGAAAACATGGCTCCCAATCCTGCATGTCTTCGACTTAACGCATCTGCTACTGCGTTGCCTTTTCTCGGAGTATAAGCTATACCAAAATCATATGATGCTAAAAACTCTAACCAACGTTGCTGCCGAAGATTCAAATCCTTTTGGGAGAAAAGATACTTCAACGACTTATGATCTGTAAACAACTCAAATCGAACTCCCAATAGATAATGTCTCCACATCTTCAGAGCAAAAACAATTGCCGCTAACTCCAAATCATGAGTCGGGTAATTCCTTTCATGCGGCTTCAGTTGTCGACTGGCATACGCAACAACTTTATCTCTCTGCATCAGCACTGCTCCAAGTCCAGTACCACATGCGTCGGTGTAAACCACCATCTCATCATTCCCACTAGGAATAGTCAGAACAGGAGCACTCGTCAATCGCTCTTTCAGGATTCCAAAAGCTTGCTCACACTTATCATCCCACCTGAACACTAGGTTCTTCTTTGTCAATCCTGTTAACGATGCAGCTATCTTGGAGAAGTCTTTGATAAACCGTCGATAATATCCTGCTAATCCAAGAAAACTTCTCACATCAGATGCATTCTTAGGTCTAACCCAATCCTGGATTGCTGCCACCTTAGCGGGATCAACCGCTATTCCACTTCCAGAAATCACATGGCCTAAGAACCTCACTTCACTCTTCCAGAAGTGACACTTCGAAAACTTAGCCTTCAGCTGATGTTTCCGCAAGATCTCCAAAACAATACACAAGTGTGTCTTATGCTCTTCCTCAGTTCTGGAATAAATCAGAATATCGTCCACGAACACAAGTACGAACTTGTTCAACTGATCTCTGAACACTCTATTCATAAGATCCATAAAATATGCTGGCGCGTTAGTCAACCCAAACGGCATTACCAGCCACTCAAAGAAACCCGATGGTGTCCGAAAAGCAGTCTTCGGCACACTATCCTTAGCCACTCTCAACTGGTGAAATCCCGTTGCCAAATCCATCTGAGAAAACACCTTAGCTTCGTAAAGCTGATCAAACAAGTCATCTATTCTCGGCAATGGATACTTGTTCTTCTTAGTCACCTTATTCAGCTCCCGATAATCGACGCACAATCTCAACGACCCATCTGCCTTGGTTGCAAACACAACTGGTGCACCCCACTCGGACACACTACGCCGAATGAATCCTTTCTGCAAAAGATCATCAACCTGCACCCTCAACTCTTGCTATTCCTTAGGCGCCATTCTCCTAAGAGGCATCACAACAGGTCTGGCTCCTTCAACTAGATCTATACGAAACTCGATCTCTCTATGCGGCGGCAACCCTTTGACTTCATCAAAGACATCCTCGAATCCATTCGCGATTGGCACTGATGACAGTCCATCCCGTGGAACAACCAGCGAATACATGAAGCTCATGAAGACGCCTTCTTCATGCTTACATCGTATCACAACCTTTCGCCCCTCCACATTTTCGACTGTCACTTCCAACCTCTCGCAATCAACCTTTGCCGCATACTTCCTAAGCCAGTCCATACCCAAAATAATTCCGAACCCCGCAAAGTTCAGAACAAAGCAATCACAAACAAAAGAGCAACCATGACTCGACACAATCAGACCACGGCATAACATACACAAACAAGACGAACCCCCAACTGGATTAGTCACAACCAATGGCCTATCAACAATATCCGGTTCCAAACCTAACCGGCCTACAAGTTCACTACAAACAAACGAATGCGATGCCCCAGTATCAAACAGAACTCTAACTGAAACACCACATAGGAAAAGAGTACCTTGAACCACCACACTCTTTCCCTTCTCTTCAGCTGTAGGAGCCTTCGAAGACGACGGAACAGCTCCCAAAGCATAAGCTTGCACAATCTGCTTGTCCCTCCTCGGTTCTGGACAATTCTTCCTGAAATGCCCCGGCTTGTCACAGTTGTGACACTTCATCGGTGCCTTCGGATTCTTACAATCCTTCGAGAAATGGCCCTTCTGCTGACAATTGTAGCAAGTCACTTCACCTTTCGGCTTCTTCTGGCCATCCTTACCCTTTTGCTGCTGCTGCTTCCTCTTCTTGTTTCCACCCTGCTGTGGTTTAGACTCTTCCCTGGTCACAGCAACAACAGATCCTTCCTTAGGAAACAGACTCTCATGCCTGAGAGCTTTCTCCACAAGCTTCTCAAATGAATCATCCAGATGATCCACCAACTGCCTCCCAAGATAACTGTCCAAGCCCGTCACAAACTTCTCATTCTTCTGGTATGCAGACTCAATATATGACCGGGCATACTTGGACAAAGCTTCAAACTCAGAAACATACTCAAGGACTGATCTTCCACCTTGCTTGAGCTCCACAAACTTCTTGAACAGAACAGACTTCTGTGCTGTAGAAATGAACTTAGCTTCAAATCTAGCTTGGAATTGCTCCCAAGTAATCTCTTCCTCCGCAGTATTGATGGTAATAGAGTTCCACCAATCAGAGGCTCTCCCTTGAAGCTGCCTTGATGCCAACTTCCTCTTAGTTGCATCATCAATTCCCAAATCACCAAAGATCCTTCTACAAGCATCTATCCATCTCTGGACTTTGATAGTTGATTCTGTTCCCAAGAAAACCTTCCCTCCAAGAGCAGTATAGTCCTTGCACAACTTAGCAAAATCCACTGGTTTCGGAGTTTGGACTTGAACTCCAACATCTACTGCTGCCCCCGGAACTGGTATCCTCCTCATGATCGAAGTCATCATAGCTTCGAACATAGCTGCATAATCAGCAGCCCCTTCAGTAGCACGGCCTTCCCTAGCAGCGGGTCTCCCTCTTCAACTCATTCTCAATATCTATAAAAAGGAATGATCAGAACATCTAGAGAAACAACTGCATAAAGGACTCAAACTCTACTAAGCTACTATATTATATATAGTAATCATCCATCAAAATACAATTACGTCTCTCATACGTAGTTACGTCAGCGAGCGTTGGGTAAAATCGATTAACCAAAGCTCTGATACCAAATGTGACGACCGCCCATGATCCCTGCACCGAATCTAGAGAAAGTGCGCTGTAAAGTGTGCCAGGCGACCATGGACGATTGTAAAGGTAAATTAAAACAACAGAATTTATCGTATTACTCACAGCGCATGGACAAAATACAATAGAACATATGTATAGTGAAGCTTTACAGAACAAAATGCCATCATATAAAAACTCCATAATAGTCGAATACAAACATCCAAATAGTCAATACATCAAGCCTCACTACATATCACTCAGAGATTATACAAACAGCGGCACATCCAGTACATATAAGAAGATTATATGCAACCCTCTAGCTCGTCTTCGATATCAGCATCGTGAGAAGAGAACAGCACCTTTCACCTGCTACCTAGTCTGCCCGTCCCAAAATGGACGAACAGCCCAAGACAATAAGAATTAAAACATAAAGCCTTGAGTCAGACAACAGTCTTAGTGAGCAGTAAATTAACTAACAACATACCAAAAGAGCAAAAAGGAAAAAGGAATAGGAATACAATCCTCCCACTCCAACCTCTTTCTACAGTGATAGCCCCCAGACACACACTAGGCAGAAGCAAACATAACAGAGCATACAATGTAAAGAAAAGAAATTATCACTCGAGTCAAGGGCGATGTTTTCCAAGCACAAACCCTCAAGGCCTAAACCAAGATCAGATAAGCACCCAGAAAACACTGCTCTTGAGACCGAATGACGATACAACCAAACATCCATGACTCTGGCTATCACTGTTATCATTGCTTTGATATCACCGTTAATTGAATGACCGGCACATTCTTTCAGCCGTCCGTCAAGGGCTAATGGAACCCGGTTCTAGACATAACTCCCGCACGTCGTCGCAGCCCGTGCCTAGGACTATCGAATCTGCCCAGAGTACTCGACCATCAACAGTTGGCCGTTGGGACTATCGAATCTGCCCAAACGTACTCTTTCTTAGAGCATGCTAGAACCTTCAACAACGATGCTATCCAAGCCTCCTAGTCATCCTCCTTGACGACTATTTCCATACTAGCTCAAGCGCCTCTCAAGCATCCATTACCCTTAACTCGAATCATATCACCGAGTTACCAACGTGCTTGGAATGATCCCGTCTGGATTAGACCAAGACTTTCTCATATCATACTTCGCTTCATCACATCCTCGCAAAGTCTCATCTCAACATCATCATCGTCGAATCTATGCATAAGAGCTTCATCATCCCGCTACATATGCCACGAGCAGCTTTCCCAATTCAAGAGTCTTTCCCTTAGCTTTTGAATTGTCTTCGGTCTAAATCAAATCATCAATCATCTAATTCATAGCAATCAATCAAGTCAAACATTAATCCAAGCAATCAAACATTCAAATATGATCTATGTAGACAATTATCACAATAATGGCAATTTCGTAATTAAAGAGTTGAAAGTCTAACAAGCATGAAATCATGAGAAATATCGCTACAATCTTGATGAATGAACTTGCATAGGTTAACACTTAGTAAAATGGTTGTCAAATCATTATGAACAATGGATCTACATGGATCTACACTTAGGATGAAGAAAATGCATGAAAATCACTATTTTAACACCAAATCGAGCCAACAATCCGATCTACTCCTTTGGATCCGTGTGAGAGATAATCACCACTCACCAAATCACCTAAACAACCCTAAATCAACAAGCTTCAGATCTGGACAGCGAAGGATCAAGCTTGATCTATCACGAATCCGCTTCAAACGATGAAATCTATCTTCAATGGATGAAGATCTTCAACTTTAGCTCTTGAATCTTCAATCTTGATCTTCGATTTGGATGAAAGGAAGCGCTAGATTAGAGTGGAGAAAAGAAGTGAGGAAGTGTAGAAGTCGAGCTCTCAAAATGGCAGCACTTCGTCGCTTCGAAATCCGGATCCCAAAAAGTGAGAAAAACCCCTCCTATTTATAGCTGAAAATTTACTTAGTCGTAACTCGGCTATCTCCTAAGCCATCTCCGACTTACGACCTAAGACCCCTCCGACCTAAAGACTTACCCAAACCTTACGACTTAACGACTTACCAAAACTCATCAGCTAACCCTAAAGTCGGTTACGACTTAACTGGGTATACGACTTATGACCTAACTACAAGGCCACACCCAGCGACTTAACAGAAATACCTACCTACGACTTAGCACCCCATACGACCTACGACTTAAGGAAATTTCAAGCGCGCAACCTAACTTACACGCGACTTAACAAGTAGGCTACGACTTAACAAATAACTGGGGCTACGACTCAACTACTAAGTCGTCTACGACTTAAAACATATCAACTCTTAAGTCGCTCGCGACTTAACAACTGCTAAGTCGCTCACGACCTATCACTCAGGCAGAAACCCAGCGACCTAACACCTTAAGTTTTCACGCGACCTAAAACATGTTACGACTTACGACTTAACTCGTACGACTTAACTCCCATAGGTCATCTAACGACTTAACTACTAAGTCGTTAACTAGCTTATCTCTTAGGTCGGTCAATCCCATAAGTCGCTCACTCTACTAGGTCGCCTACCCTATAAGTCGGTCAACCTCTTAAGTCGTCTAACCGACCTAACTATGCTAACCCGGTAACCGCTAGGTCACTAACTCTACTAAGTCGGTCAGTTCTTAGGTCGCTAACTCGCCCTGCCGACCTAACACTTAACTCACCAATTCCCAGAGACACTCCTATCCCCTAAGTCGTATACGACTTACGACTTACACTAAGTCGTTCACGACTTAGGACTTAGCAAATCCTGTCTAAAATCTGAAATGGCTCAAAAATGCTAAAATTCCAGATTTTGACAAACTTTTCGATCCGTAAAAATACGGGTCGTTACACAAGTGGTCGCGGAACATATTTTCCGAACACATATTCATGTTTGCATAAGTACTGTGATGATCATTCTACACATCTGATACCCAATATATCTGTATAGTACGACATAATGGTACATGGTCGATGTAGAGAGATAGTTAAAGGGTAAAATAACTAAAACAATCACGAACATATCATATAACTCATAGCATAAGAATACAATATAATAATAAACACAAATATAAACATACAAGAAATATATATATATAACCATATGAACCATTACAGAATAGAGTACGTGTTCAATACGGCTATACAAAACAATAATAGGGTTTATACAATTAATTAGACATGTAAATGGATGCTTTCGGATGCGGATATTGTCATATCTCCATCCGCGTCCAAAATTATTTTCGGATATCGGGTATCCACATCCGCAAATACCGACTGATATCCAATAATTATTATATTCTCTAACAAACGACAAATCCAAAAATATAAATAGAAAATTTTGGTTTGGCGTAAGTTTTTTCCAGTCATGTTGATTATAAAAGTGTGAGAATAAACAAATAAAACGATTATAAGTAGTTTTGAGCAATTAATATACATTAAACTCATATAATACAAACTATTAGCATAATAAAAAAATAAACATATGTCTATCGTTGTACTAAATTACGTAAAATATTAACTATAATCTCTTTTTCTCTTATTTCCTCTATCCTATATGATGCGGACAATTGTTGAAGGCAGGTAGAGAAGACATGGATAAGGTCTTTGAAATAGAATGGGACTTAATTTCTTATGAATCCATCATAATTGTTTTGTGCTTGAAGAAATACCTGAGTCTAATTTGGAAGGAGAGAAATGTTTTGAAAACAAAAAAAGAAGTAAAGAAGTTCTTTGGCATGTTATGAAAAATGAGGTTGCATGTGCCATGCAAAGGAACCCTGCTAGTTATCCTGATATTCTTGTATCTGCATGGAGGTAGTCTGCTTTCTGTGTGGTTTGTGTTTCCCTCTGTGTGTTTCTGTTGTAATTTTCTAGTTTGAGACGTTGTGTTCATAACTATAAGCTTGTTTTGGGTTATTTTATTTTATTGTTTTTGTTGCAATAAAATCTAGAAGGGGTATAGTCAACCTTGCTAGTTTTGCTAAAATCAAAAATCGAACATATAATTTTTAGACGCGGATACTTTTGTATCTGTATCCATTTATCCAAATATCAGATATTTATCCACTTTTCGAATACGAATGCAAATGGATTTTGGATATTTGGGTATCCATTGACAAGTCTACAATTAATAAACTCAAATATCTATCTCTAAAATAAATGTAGCACTGATAAAGGTAAACGGTGTTGCATAGCGGAATAAGCACATGAAACTCTGAAAATAACATACACACACAAGCATCAATCTCTTGCTCGTTCTTTGAATAGCTCCAGCGCTAATATAAGATTTGTTATAAAATATACTCATTTAACAGTACTCAAGATAATAAGAAGCAAAGCATAAAACCTCGAGTCACAACAGTCTGGAGTGAGTGATAAATAATCTCAAGGTACTATAAAAGACGATATAGTACAAGGAACAATAGGTGTGAGAGATCATATCTGCCCTGACCCTGAATCCAACAAGTTAACACATAACTCAAATACATGTTAAACTATCATCATATGACGTATTATCAACCAGATTACAAAGTAGGTTGTTAGGATGTAGTAACACATACATAACAAGGCATCCATCTCAATCATGCATCAACCAATGCAAACTCGGCAATCATAACACTCATAGAAATCAAGGCAATCAAAGCAACCATCACAACCTTGGTTGCCACTGGATAACTCATACGATCAACTTGAGTGGTCTACGACTACTCAAAGTCGTAGGTATTAATGATCAATACTCATGCCCTACTCAGTTGGCTAGGGAAATGGACCACTCAAATGTCCAACTCATGGATAGGACCCATGGATGCACTTAGACCACTATGCACTATGTGAGAACCTAAAACTAGTGTACATATTAATAGTAGAACCACCTATCTACTTTAAGTGTTCATTCGGCACTTGCTCGCTCAGTAACTCCTCTCATGCTATGGTCACTTGCCTTATGAAGTACTCAATCAAATGTCTCACATTATCATTCTATCAAAGTTCAGGACATCGCTAGACATCCCTCCAAAGTCATAGAGTCCCCTCTTCAAAGTTCCAAAGTAATCACGTCGAAACATTACATCATCGCTTCACCGTCAAAACCGCTTGTCGTAGAGCCATTGATAGAGTTAGGGGTATTCCTTAGGGGCAATTCTGTATTTCATTGTAAATTAATTGAATTTATAAGCAGGCAACGCTTAATAAAGTGAAATTGGATTTGACCGAAACTAAGTAAGCGATAAATTTGACCGAAATGGTTGGGGAAGAAGAAATGTTAGGGAGGAGGGTTTGTTTAAATGGCAATTACTTTAAATGGATTTATAATTAAGGGATTAATTAATTATATTTAAAATTGTTAACTTATAAATTCAAGAACTCTCTCATACATGGTCTAATAGAGACGTGGAGCATTGCGCTCGTAATGACGGAAGCTTCGCGATGGAACTAGTTTTGGTGAATTTGGAGCATGTTGAAATTTGGGCTAAAATCGGACGTTGTTCGATTTTAGTTCAAACCAGAACGCTTCGACGCCAACATGAATTTTTGGTGAGTTTAACTCACTATTTTGTTTAACCAGTAATGTTTTATAGTAGATAAAAATTGTTGGTTGTTTGCTTGGATGCTTTATGGGTTGATTGTTTGATTTCGACGAATTATCGCTTTTAAAGCGGTTAATATATGAAATCAATTGCAGGGACTTAACTTATGAACAGGAATTTGTAGAGGGATCCAACAGGATTCCTCACCATTATTGTATTAATTTCAATAATATTCCTATTATATGAATTATGAAATATCAATCCTGATGTTTGGCCCTATGAGATATGATATTGTTATATGTTGAACTTAACCTTTGTAGTGATAAAATCAATATCAACATTTGGTTAAGCGATGTGGTGGTTGTTGGCTTCGATTCAGTATTTTGAAATACTATTAATTTCCAGTTTTGGTTTGAAAAGGGTTTTTGATTCGGAAAATGATTTTAAATCTAACCTTTGGGTTTTCTGGAACATTTTAATTTAAGCAATTTTTGAACTTCTCTATTTTACCCAAACCTTTTTATTTGTCTTTTCTAAATCATTTAGAAAGGTTTTAAAGTTGTTTAACCATTATTTTATAATGATTTTAAGTGGTTAAACTATTGTTTAATAGTATTTTAAATTCGTTTATTTATATTTAATATCGTTTTAAAAAATATTCATCAATATTTTATATTGTGGAAAGTTGTTTATTAAATAATTAATATTGTTTGAAGTTTATTATTATTTATTAACAATGTTTTGGGAAGTTATAATAGTTATTTATTAATAACATTTCGGAGTTTATAATTATTTATAATGTTTTAGAAGTTAATTATTATTTATTATAATAATGTTTGAAGATTAATTATTATTTTTTATTAAAAATGTTTGGAATTATTAACTAATATATTTGTAATATTTTGGTGTTAATATTTATTATTATACAGTGATGTTTTGAAGTAAATAATTGTTGTTTGTTTAGACTTTTTTGAAGTTATTAATCATTATATTAATAATGCTTTGGAGTTGATAAATTATTTTATTAATGATCTTGGAAAGGTGATTTATTATTTGTTTAGGATGTTTAAAGTAAATTAATTTATCTAGTTAATTGTTTTTATTAATAGTAAATTTATTTATAAAGGGAATCTCACTTAATAAAACGGATTTATTTAAGAATTATAAATGAAAATGGGGTTTGAGTTTACAAGAATGATTAAAAAGGCTTTATAAAGAATTTTTATAAAGGACTTTTATAAAGGGGTTTTGGTAATAATTTTTATGAAGGATCTTTATAAAAGAATAAAGTTTTATAAATGGGTTTATAGATTTATAAATGAAGTTTTATAAATAATTTTATGGATTTATAAAAGAGCTTATAAATAGTTTTAGAAATTTATAAAAAGAGTTTTATCAATGGTTTTAGAAGTGATAAAAAGAGTTTTATAAATTGTTTTGGAGGTCTATAAAAGGAGTTCTATAAATGATTTTAGAGCTGTATAAATACATTTTCTAAGTATTTTTTTTATGAATATACTTATATGTTGAGATAAGTATATGGATATTTATCCAAGTATTGAAAGGAGTATAAAGAGTTTGTGAATATATCTTTGTCAAAGTATTTTAATACAAGTATTTACAAAGCGATTTTAATTCATGAAAGGATTTATTAAGAGGTTAGTGGCTACTTATGTGCTTAACCAATATTGGGTTCCCTGTGGAAATAAATCCCCAATTTGATTGATGTTTGTTTGTTTATTTGATAGTTAAACAACCGACTATCAAACTTGGCCTGTTTAAATTACCGTTATCGGTTCGAAGGGACCGGGAATAGATCTATTATCCGAAAACCACTTCGAACCGGCATAAGCATTTGAATTAGAATCTCTTGAAGATGATTGAAGATGAAGCTTTTGAAGTGCAAGAGCTACTTGCTACTAATCCTGAGGGTGATTCTAAAATGGATGTAGTGAAGGTAGTGTCTTTGATTTCGTTCAGACCTAGAACGAACTTCTATGGATGAATGCCGGCATTGCATTTCTGGCTGGAGGGCAGTGTTAGCATTCCAAGATGGTTTGCTATGTATAAAAGGGAATCGTAGCCTCAAGCCTCACAACCCAGAAATGGCTAAAACATGGTAGATGCAGCAGGGCTATGTTGGTCACTCCCATTAGGGTGTGCCATCACCTTTTTAGATCATCATATTATGGATTTGGTTGTGCATGAGGGCTCTCGATTAATGTTGGAAAGTAACTGCGTTGATGACATATTAGGTACTACCCAAGTTCAAGGGTAGGTCGGTTTTGTGTTCGCAGGGATGGACCAATTTCAGGGTCTGACCCCAGATACATTTTATCTAGAAGTGCACTATATGGAAGGTAGTCCCTTATCTTGCCATTGTTGGAATCCATTCTCCAATAAGCGCCGTGCGGACTTGATTGTAAACCTATTATGCTGGAATTTAATAGTGTAACAATTTCAACTATGATTAATATGTATTTGTATCCCAGACATTATTTTAATATCGTTGGATTTTCTATAGAAGCGTTTTGGTCATCGTAAGGTAAAACCCGTCTGTGTTTATGTGTAGCATGATCTTATGAGATACCTTTATTTTCAAAAGATTTTTTATAACATTAAAATTCAATTGAGGTGTGTTTCTCATGTTGGTTTACCAGACTGGTTTGGGTGTTATTTTCTTATAATGCTCGGGTCAAACCGAGCATACTTATAGATTCAGTTTGGATACTTGGAGCTTCAGAAAACGAGATGGATGCCTCTAAGTCATATTCACGTATATTTTATTTCCACTGCATTAGTTGTTTTATTTAATAGCATTTGTAAGGACATGTCATATAACTATTCAGGTTGTTGGATAATTGGTTGACTCTAATTGAATATGTGTAACAAATTTTAAATTTTCTTTTATAAAGATCTGTTGTATATTATATATTACCCGTCACGATGTGAGATTCTATTCTGCCTCTTCTTCTTTTTCCCTAACAACCCGTCTTTCTGTCACTTGGAAGCTCGGCAAGTGAATACCGTGGATGTATTAGTGTCAACTTTTTGAAGGTTGTAAAGGCGGGTCGTTACATATATGTATTTTCCAAAACAATTATCTTATTTAAAAATAATATTTTTCTCATTAAAACTTTATCTTCTTTCTAAATATTATTTATAAGTTTTGTAAAACATTTATAAAATATTAAAACTCAAAGCACCGTGTCTAACTGTCTCGTCGGAGTGTTTATGAATCCCAATCGATAAATTTGATCAGGCGCATCGATCAGAATTCTTAAAGAAATCAACGGAGAATTTAACACAAAACAAATTTTCAAATATTATTTATCAGTATATATCTTCATATAATTAAAATCTATTAATAGGAAATTAAGAACACATCCATTCATCATGCAATCAAATATAAATAAACATCTAACTACTGAGCTCAGCATAAACAGTCAATCGGCTTCCACTGCGCAACTCTGATCACTAGCGGGTCAGGACACTACTACACAACACTTAATTTTAAAATCAATTTATAAAATTAATTTATAAAGTAACTCAAAATTTTCACAAATACATTCCAATGATTATTCTCAATAATCATTTATACCTCTATTTGAAATAGGATATAAATCCTACCCGACACACCCAAGGGATGGGACTCTTAGACAGTCTAGGCTACGATTCGTGTTTCATATATTCTTTATTGTTCTGAACCTTTTCTATGATACCAACTGTAATGCCCCACCCCGAGACCCACACTAACAAAAGGTGTTATTGGATAATACTGTCTGTTAATGCAGAGAATAGGGCTGGTTAGGAGCGACCATCTATAAAATTGCTTTGGACGAGTATCGAATACGTCGAATAATGTGACTATAATTTTCTTTACTTTTATAACAAGTGGTAATTCGACATATCTGATCCAAGCAAAAAACAATAATATAATGGTTTAATAAAATTCAGAATAATACACAATATAACATATAACACAGAGCCAAGCATCACAATGGAAATAATATACATCAATATCTACACAAAAGTACGAGTCTATAAAAGAAAATACTAGAATCACATTTATATACATATACACCAAAAAACCACTAACATGCCTCAAATATACTTATCTATAAAAGTCTACATAAGAATAAACATACACACACACAAGACTCAAATAGTACATCATGAATAATACAACATCAAAATAGACTTCTTAAACTAGCTCAATCCAATGTCGTTGAGTCCCTGTACCTGTCAAGTCTCGGTCTAACCCGAGCATTAAAATAACACCCGGTCAGACTATCTCCAATTATCATAAAAGGTGAGATATTGATAATAATAAACTTACATAAGTGTCAAGGATAATATTCCAAGATGTACTTCAATAACATAATCATACTTCATTTAATGATTCAAGATTTATAGTTAGGTCTTATGCTTATTTACAACATTCATCAAAGTCAAAGTAACCACAACAATAAGAGCGTAGATAATCACATCCAAATATGCAAGCAATGGACATGCACTTCGCAAGTCAATACAAGAGGTTGCACTTCGCATATTATAACTCGCTTGAAAATGAATATCACAAGATGGGCCTGAAAACCCATTAATTCGCTTAAACGGATCACCCAAGAATGAGTCTGTGTAATGACCGAGATTTTCGACACTCGAAAATCGACATTAATACGTCCACTATATTACTTGCCGAGAAATCGAATGCCGGAAAACCCGATTGTTAGGGGAAAGAAAAATAAAGATAGAAGAAAAAGAAACAACAACACAGAATATCACGATCGCAGCGGAGCAATATATAATAGATAATAACATAGCTTTATACTGAAAGAACTATAACTGTTATTATACATACCATCATTAGAGTACAACAATCAACAATCAATCTGGACAATTATAATAACTTGTCCTCACAAGTGCTGAATATACAGCCTACACACAGCGGAATATAATCAAGTATGGAAATGCGTCTCTGTCATCCAACTCGTCTCCTGAGCCCCATAGCATCCCAACCCGAATCTGTAATACTCGGTCTGACCCGAGTATTATAATAAAATAACACCCGAGTCAGTCCGGAAAAACAGCCTGAGAAAACACACCCAATTTGAATTATTAATGTTATCAAATCCTTTGAAAACAAAGGTATCTCGTAAGACCACGTCACACATAAACATGATGGGTTTTTACCTTACGATAACCAAAACATCTTATATCAACATCTTCAAATATTATAATAGTGTCTATAGAAAGTAAATTAGAAAATAGCTGAAATGCTTGCATCTCACATTTCAGCATAGTTGCTATACAATCAAAACCGTACAGGCTCGTTGTGGATATTGGATTCCATAATATGACCAGGTAAGGAACTACCTCCGATGAGTACATCTCAAGATCAGGTTACCCGGGTCTGACAAGAACATCTTGTACCCTACCACACAGGATCGGCCTAGCACTTGACTACTAGTACCGAATATGTTACCACCCGGGTGTTCCCACCCTAATCGAGCGCTCTCTTTCCCATGCACAACCATTTCCATAATTATCATATATCCGAGGATATCTAAAAAGGTGATAACATACCCTACTTGGGTGCGACCTACTTAGCCCTGCTGCATGCCAAGTTTTAGTTATTTCTCGGTTGATGAGGCTTGAGGTTACGTTTTACCTTTTTGAATAGAAAATTCCGCTTGGAATGCTAACACAGCATTCCAGGAAACAATGCAATGATAGCATTCGTCCATACAAGTTATTCTAGGTCTGAACAAACCGAATTTCCTTCAAGATCACCATCTCCATTATCTTCGAAATATCACAATTCATAACACACAAATCAGATCGAAGTGGTTTTCGAATAATTAAACCCGATCCTGGTCTCTTCGAAATGATCAACGAATTTGGCCAGATTTGATAGTCGGTTATTTACTATCAAATTACATACATAAGTAGCCACTAGGCCCAGATTATAAATCTTTCAACATCTATTTAAAAATATCTTTACAATGATGTATATATTTAATCCCTTCTAGTATTTCAATATTTGAAAATGATTTCAAATTCTTATATCCATAACAGGATTTTTTTTAACCCAAATCAACACTTAGGAATATTTCCAAATCTAACTTATAATTCATTACATAGAAAATATTTCTATATAAATCATTTCGTAGTTAGAATATTTCCAAAACCATTTAATTCCAATACTTGTGAATATTCTGTCTTATTTCACAAATCTCCAGAATTTTATTAATTCCCTTTTAAAAATTTCCAAAAATTATCGATTTACTCATTTACAATCCAACTAATGATTTATAACTCCTTTAATGAATTCAGATTCATTTTTGAAGTTCCAAGTCTAACTATTTTGTAAAATTTCCTTAAACTCCCAGAATTCCTATTATAACATTTCATTTATACAACCACATCCGTCCAATAAAATCCGATTCACAATCTCGAGAGTATTTATCAATAAATTCCAGTTACTTACTTTAAAATTATATATATATATATTTATATAATAATAATTTCAAAAATATGGGTAAATAATTATTTAAAATATCAAAGCACTTTTTAAAATAAACAATAATAACTAATTCTAATTCATTTATAAAATTGTTAATTGATTTACAAATTTTTTTTATAAAACTTAAAATTCATTTCAATAAATTTTAAATATTTAAATAACTAAATTTCTGAAATATTCTAATCCGATTAATAGTTTTAAAACTTTATAGTTTAATAATTTAAAATCCTCTTTTTAAAACAAACCTTAACTTCTTGTGAAAACCATTTTTAAAATTCAACATTTCCAATTTATTACTTATAACTCTCTCTTAATTTATCACAAATCGATTCACATTTCCAATTCCATAACTATTCCCAAATTCCAATATAGAATCCATTATTTCTCTCTAAACCGATTTCCTGATCTCATTATATATTCTCGCTGTGAATTTCATATTCCCAATTACCAAATGAAAATCGCTTCATTTTATTTATAAACATCGTTTATAAAGTTCAAAATCTCATTTCCAGTTTACAATGGTTTCATATCATTTAAATTCATTTATAAATCAATTTCTAATTGAAATTCTATTCATAAATCTATTTCTCAAATAATCCAAACTATATTCTGAAACCAATCAAATCTTGATTTCTACCTCCAGTTTGTAATTTAAAAATCTTATTTAAAAATCCAGTATAACCAATTTTATATTTATTTCCAAATTCCCTTTATTCTCCAAATCTAATTAAAACTCGATTTTTAAAACCTTTTTTGTACATTTAAACAAATATAACTTAAATTTATTGTTTAAAAACCTTTTGTATACATTATTTTAAAATCTCTAGTTATATTATTTCACAAAATATTTAAGTACAAATTTAAATATCAAATTATTTATTTTATCCAAAATAATACATCTTTAAATAACCCCAAAACTTAATATAAAATATTTCACTTCCAAAATTCCCTTTTAATTTCTTTTCGAATTCAAAAATGATTCTTATGGTATTTTAAAATACCAAAATCTAGGCCAGTGCAACTATAGCATTCAATAAAACAAACCATATAATAATCTATTACAGTTTATTCAAACACATCAAATATCACTATATATAAAATTAAAATCAACAAATTTTGAGGAATCCAGTTGGATCCCTCCAACCTATTTCCCTGCAAACACAGATGTTATATAATATAAAATATCAATCCTGCTTCAAGGCGGGATATCGCGGTACTATAGGGTCATCCGCTATTATGCGGGGTGCATAAGGTCTCATCCGCTCCAATCGGCAGGTAATATATCCAACTACTAATATATATACTAATATATATATATAATATAACATTCAACTGATAATAATATATCAATTAACCAATCATTCAATAATTAATTTAAATTATTATAAATTAAACTCGTCAACCAAATTGAGTGAGATTTACTCACCTTGATTTTTAATTGGCCAAAAGTTTCGTTTTTGGATTAAAATTGAACTGGCATTAAATTTTAACCCAAAATTCAGACAAGCTCCAAATCCATCCAAACTAGCTCCATTGCAAAGCTCTCGTCATCACGATCGCAATGCAAAATTTTTTGTCCTAAACGGACCTCATATGAGTGAGTTATTCACTTTTTTAGTTAATTGATTTGAATAAAATAAAATTAAACATCAATATTTTTATCCCATTTCAAAATCACCTCAAAACTTTCGGCTTGGCCCACACTAACTGCTTCTTCCCCAAATGCTTGATCAAAGACTGTAGCTCATCTCGTTCGCGGCCGCTTCGTGTCAGTGACACGCAACTCTATTCGATCGTCCGACGATCTGACTTCACCATCGAATCCCCCTCGCCTCGCTCGACTCGACCATACCCATCTTGACACTTCTGGAGCCTTCATGTAAATCGCGATAAAACACTACTCCTCCTCGACCGGGAAGCGATGCGACACCCCCATGATCGCACACCGCCAGAATCCACCCCTTAGTGCGCCTCGACCTGACGAACTCGAATACGCCATCTAAATCCTACATCAATCACAAAATCAAAATCAATCTTCAAACTTAGCTCGAAGACCCCTTCGCTTGACCACTGTCGCATTCAATAACAAGGCCGCACCCTCCCAGATTCATTCCAATTGAAGATAATTCCACTAGCAACTCAGTGAAACTAAATTCGCATTTTATATTTTTAGTTTTTTTTTATTTCATACGTTCACTGTTTAAATAAGAAGGAGAGGGATGCAAATCAGTCATAGGGTGGCTCGAGCAGGAAGGGTAGGGTGGCTGTAGGTCGGCTTGAAAAGAATTATAGGGTCAAATCGAATAAAATATACTATTTAAATTTTCAAAATATCTAGCTGTAATTACGGACTCCAAACGAGGCATTCCGCCAGGCGTTTCTAATGTTATACCCCTATTCCGAACGCAATGGAACAAGTTTCCGGTCTTAATTCGGTCGTATAGAGAAGACAGCCTTTTGAACCCAATTATTATATTAAATTTTCGATATTAAATTCAACACGTTTTTATCCCGTACGACCAAACGATAATTCCAAACGCTACGAAATTTAAAATCCGATAATAATACATTATTACAGATCCAATGGAACTAGTTTCATCGAAATCCGAGACTGTGCCCCGGAAGGCTATTTTTATATGTTAATTAAACGAGTTATCTTTAAAATCGAGTAAATCACTTTTAAATTCAATCTAAAAGTTCTATTACCTTCATTCTTATGAATATAAATTTAATAAGCCTTTAAACTATTTTTTTCCAAATAAAAATCCAAGATTTAAATTATTTTAACGATTTAAATTATTTAATTCAACAATTAAATTATCAATAAATCATTATATTTGAAATTCAACCTATTAAATCTATAAAATTAACTTTTCAATATTTAAAATCAATTATTTCAAATAACCAAAATTCTAGGTTGTTACATTCCTCCCCCCTTAAAAGAATTTCATCCCTGAAAATTGCCAAGGTAAGAAGAATGGCCCCAAACCCATTAACTTTCCCAAAACAAATTAGTTGGAACAACTTCCCAAAATCAATTTGTTGAAACCACATTATCACTTTTACTAATTTCCACATTCATCCATAGATTCCAAATAATATTATTTACTCAATCATTTCAAGTTATAATCCAAAATCAAATTTTAGTTATTAAAAATTTTCTTCAAAATTTCTAACTCTTTCAATTTTCGAAAAATTTCGCCAGCGTCACCTTTGCGAGGCTCGGTCCAAACAACTACAAATCGCCACTACGGGCCCAAATCAACAAAAGAAAACAAAAGCCAAGTGGCTCAACCATGAAACCATCAAATCAAACAACAATTTAAACATGTACCTTTTTGTCTGGCAACCCAGTTTTAATTATGAAATCAAAGGCAGCAATTTAGCCCTTGCTTTTAAATACCTTTATCTTATTCCTCAATGATCTCTAATCATATTATCCAAAATCATATTAATTTGCATTTTATATCTCCAATATTTTCTTTACTTAAGCCCGTACGATGTACATAAATCATCTGTACGCAATATCAAATCTGATCGCTCACTCAATCACACAATTCCACTTCCGAACTAGTATCGTTCACACGACGACTCTAGTGCTGACTCAGATCTGGTTTCTTGATCAAAAACCGTCATTCTCCTTACATAGTCATAACTATGATAGAGAATCCCAGAATCAATCAAAAATCCATATCCAGAGTTCGCCGTCGAGTATCGAGTGAAAAATTCCAACTCGGATCGATATAAATTATCTCAAAATTCTATGCTCGAATCTAGATCAAACCGTTATGCGAATAAATAATATACGTACAACTTACGTATTTATTCCCATTGATTCCTTAGCTATACCAAATTTCTTTTATTCACATTCATTATATTCACTTTCAATTTTCACTTTCAGTTATTCACATTTATTTGATCTGCATTCAATTATCCACATTGCTTATCCGCATTTAATTATTCACAGTTATCATTCACATTTATAATTCACATTTGCCTATTTACTTAGTATATCCCTTTAATACCAATTTCACCTAAGAATTTCACCATCAAATTTTCTTAAGTCTATTATAAACTTTTTATACAAGCTGCTTATGGTTATTACCACTTCACAATTTAATTTTATATCTATTTCTATTCAAATCCAATTCCAATTCCATTTAACTCAATTTATCTCCCAATTTCAATATTTAAATTTTATCAACCATATCCCAAACCATATTCAATTAATTAATTAATTCAATTAGTTCATCACATAAATTTATTTCAAATCTCAATAAACTCCATTTCCAACTATTACTTCATCCAGCCTAACTTACGCTAAATTTTTAGAATTCACTTTATTTAACTTAATTTAAGTTTAATTTCATTCCATAATACAAATTTCAATATTTCAACCATATTCCAAAATCAAATTTAACTCACTAATTTATCCAATTAGTCAATTCCTTAACTTATTTTCAAAATTTATTTAGCCCAACTCAAGCTAATTTCTTCTCAAAATTCATTTTATACTTAACTTAAGTTAAGTTTAAATCCATAGTTCAATTCCAAATTTACCTTCCTAACTTTCACATGCAACAAATTTTAAAGCTTCGATTTACTTACAAATTCCAAAAATTTATAAGTTATCAACTTATTTTTCTCAGATTCTCATAAAACATTTTAAATGAAAATTCCAGAGTTTTAAACACCTTGTTCGAAAGTATTCCAAATCGTTTTTGAAATCATATGCACAATCCCTTGGTATATCAAATTATTCTTTTGAATTTCAAAACCAAAACTAGGTTTCCAAAACAAAACTTCAACTGGTAGCAATTCCTCCCTTGGAAACTCAAAAATGAACGTCGATGATGTTGCAGTCATCACTGAAATTATTTTCCAACGACCGAAGTGAGTTCAGTACATATATTTCCTTTAAAACCCCTTAAAAATATTTCAAAAATATTTTCCCATTAATATCTCTGTTATCTCCTAAAAACCTTTTGAAAATAAATTTCAAAACCAACAGAATTTAAATTTCCAAATTTCCAACCTTTAAATCCTTTTAATTTATAAATCATAATTCCATCTTGTTATATAAAAATCACTTTTAACTGTTAATCTTGTTTGCATTACAAGAATATCAACACTTTATTCAATAACAACAACAATCAACAAATGATAATAGTTTAATATTATCATTTCCTAATAACCAAGCACACCATATACAACTATAATAATTTCTAAAAATTATTCCTTTACATGTAAAAATAATTAGTGTAAAATTATTCTGTTTACCCAATTTCAAAACAATACCATGTCGAGTTGCTCTGTTTAAGTGTTTAGAGATCCCTATCAATAACGTTAATTACTCGTATTGATCAGAATCCATAAGCCATTCACAAATCAACCAACACAATATAAAATAATTTTTATATCACTAACAAATACGCGCTGATATATATATATAGACACACACACACACACACACTCAAACTCATTCTAGGGTACTACTGTCCCTATCTCTAACGAGTTACCCCACCAAAGCCAAGGTTCTCCCTTAACCTTCAACTCTGATACCAAATGTAACGACCAGGATTTTCGACACTTGAAAATCGACACCAATACGTCCACTATATTACATGCCGAGAAATCGAATGCTGGAAGACCCAATTGCTAGGGGAAAGAAAAAGAAAGATAGAAGAAAATAGAAACAACAACATAGAATCTCACAATCGTAGCGGAACAATATATAATAGATAATAACATAGCTTTATACAAAAAGAACTATAACTATTATTATACATACCATCATTAGAGTACAACAATCAATAATCAATCTGGACAGTTATAATAAATTGTCCTCACAAGTGCTGAATATATAGCTTACACACAATGGAATATAATCAAGTATGGAAATACGTCGCTGTCATCCAACTCGTCTCTAGAGCCCCATAACATCCCAACCTGAATCTGTAATACTCGGTCTGACCCAAGCATTATAATAAAATAACACCCGAATCAGTCTGGAAAACCAGCATGAGAAAACACACCTAATTTGAATTATTAATGTTATCAAATCCTTTGAAAACAAAGGTATCTCGTAAGACCATATCACACATAAACACGACAAGTTTTTACCTTACGATAACCAAAACATTTTATATCAAAATCTTCAGATATTATAATAGTGTCTATAGAAAGTAAATTAGAAAATAGCTGAAATGCTTGCATCTCACGTTTCAACATAGTTGGTATACAATCAAAACCGTACAGGCTCATTGTGGATATTGGATTCCATAATATGACCAGGTAAGGAACTACCTTCGATGAGTACATCTCTAGGTCAATGCACCCGGGTCTGACAAGAACATCCTGTACCCTGCCACACAGGATCGGCCTAGCACTTGACTACTAGTATCGAATATGTTACCACCCCAGGTGTTCCCACCCTAATCGAGCGCTCTCTTTCCCATGCACAACCATTTCCATAATTATCATATATCCGAGGATATCTAGAAAGGTGATAACATACTCTACTTGGGTGCGACCCACTTAGCCTGGCTGCATGCCCTGTTTTATTCATTTCTCGGTTGATGAGGCTAGAGACTATGTTTTACCTTTTTGAATAGCAAATTCCGCTTGGAATGCTAACAAAGCTTTCCAGGCAACAATGCAATGATAGCATTCGTCCACACAACTTGTTCTGGGTCTGAACAAACCGAATCTCCTTCAAGGTCACCTTCTCTATTATCTTTGAGATATCACAATTTGTAATGCACAAATTGGATCGAAGTGGTTTTCGGATAATTAACCCAATCCCGGTCTCTTTGAAATGATCAACGAATTTGGCCAGATTTGATAGTCGGTTATTTGCTATCAAATTACACACATAAGCAGTCACTACGCCTAGACTATAAATCTTTCAACCTCTATTTAAAAATACCTTTACAAAGATGTATATATTTAATCCCTTATAGTATTTCAATATTTGAAAAAGATTTCAAATTCTTATATCCATAAAAGGATTTTTTTTATACCCATATCAACACTAAGGAATATTTCCAAATCCAACTTATAATTCATTACTTAGAAAATATTTCTATATAAATCATTTCGTAGTTAGAATATTTCCAAAACCATTTAATTCTAATACTTATGAATATTATGTCTTATTTCATAAATCTCCAGAATTTTATTAACTCCCTTTCAAAAATTTCAAAAAATGATTGATTATACTCATTTATAATCCAACTAATGATTTATAACTCCTTTAATGAATTCAGATTCATTTTCGAAGTTCCGAGTCTAACTACTTAGGAAAATTTCCTTAAACTCCCAGAATTCCTATTATAACATTTCACTTATACAACCACATCCGTCCAATAAAATCCGGTTCCTAATCTCGAGTGTATTTATCAATAAATTCCAATTACTTACTTTTAAATTCTATATATATTTATGTAATAATAATATCAAAAATATGGTTAAATAATTATTTAAAATATCAAAGCACTTTTTAAAATAAACATCAATAACTAATTCCAATTCATTTATAAAATTGTTAATCGATTTACAAAATTTGTTTATAAAACTTAGAATTCATTTCAATAAATTTTAAATATTTAAATAACTAAATTTCTAAAATATTTTAATCCAATTAATAGTTTTAAAACTATATAGTTTAATAATTAAAAATCATCTTTTTAAGACAAACCTTAACTTCTTGTGAAAACCATTTTTCAAATTAAACATTTCCAATTTATTACTTATAAATCTCTCTCGATATATCACTAATCGATTCACATTTCCAACTCCATAACTATTCCCAAATTCCAATATAGAATCCACTATTTCTCTCTAAACCGATTTCCAGCTCTCATTATAAATTCTCACCGTGAATTTTATATTCCCAATTTACCAAATGAAAATCCCTTCATTTTATTTATAAACATCGTTTATAAACTTCAAAATCTCATTTCCAGTGTACAACGGTTTCATATCATTTAAATTCATTTATAAATCAGTTTCTAATTGAAATTCTATCCATAAATCTATTTCTCAAATAATCCAAACTATTTTCCAAAACCAATAAAATCTCGACTTCTACATCCAATTCGTAATTTAAAAATCTTATTTAAAAATCCAGTATAACCAATTTTATATTTATTTCAAAATTCCCTTTATTCTCCCAATCTATTTAAAACTCGATTTTTAAAACCTTTTTTTATACATTTAAACAAATATCACTTAAATTTATTGTTTAAAAACCTTTTATATACATTACTTTAAAATCTCTAGTTCAATTATTTCACAAAATATTTAAGTACAAATTTAAAAATCAAATTATTTATTTTATCTAAAATAATACCTCTTTAAATAATCCCAAAACTCAATATAAAATATTTCACTTCCAAAAATCCCTTTTAATTTCTTTTCGAATTCAAGGATAATACTTATGGTATTTTAAAATACCAAAATCTAGCCCAGTGCTACTATAGCATTCAATAAAACATAACATATTATAATCTATCACAGATTATTCAAACACATCAAATATCACTATATATAAAATTAAAATCAACAAATTTTGAGCATCCAATTGGATCCCTCAACCTATTTCCCTGCAACCACAAATGTTATATAATATAAAATATCAATCCCGCTTCGAGACGACATATCACGGTAATATAGGGTCATCTGCTATTATGCGGGGCGCATAGGGTCTCATCCGCTCCAATCGGCGGGTAATATATCCAACTACTAATATATATATATATATATATGATATAACATTCAACTGATAATAATATATCAATTCAACCAATCATTCAATAATTAATTTAAATTATTATAAATTAAACTAGTCAACCAAATTGAGTGAGATTTACTCACCTTGATTTTTAATTCGCCAAAAGTTTCGTTTTTGGATTAAAATTGAACTGGCATTAAATTTTAACCTAAAATTCAGACAAGCTCCAAATCCATCCAAACTATCTCCATTGCAAAGCTCTCGTCATCACGATAGCAAAGCAAAAAGTTTCATCCTAAACGGACCTCATATGAGAGAGTTATTCAATTTTTTTATTTAATCGATTTGAATAAAATAAAATTAAACATCAATATTTTTATCCCATTTCAAAATTACCTCAAAAATTTTGGCCCGGCCCAAACTAACTGCTTCTTCACCAAATGCTTGATCAAGCCTGTAGCTCATCTCGGGCACGGCCGCTTCGTGTCAGTGACACGTAACCCTATTTGATCGTTTGGCGATCTGACTTCACCATCGAATCCCCATCGCCTTGCTCGACTCGACCATACCCATCTCGAAACTTTTGGAGCCTTCATGTAAAACGCGAATAAACACCGCTCCTCCTTGACCTGGAAGCGATGAGACACCCCCCCATGATCGCACACCAGCACAATCCACCCCTAAGTGCGCCTCGACCCGACGAACTCGAATACGCTATCCAAATCCCACATCGACCACAAAATCAAAATCAATCTTCAACCCTAGCTCAAAACCCCTTCGCTTGACCACTGTCGCATTCAATAACAAGTGCCGCACCCTCTCAGATTCATTCCAATTGAAGATAATTCCATTAGCAACTTAGTGAAACTCAATTCGCATTTTATATTTTTAGTTTTGATTTGTTTTGATTTTTTTTCATTTCATCGGTTCCTTATTTAAATAAGAAGGAGAGGGATGCAAATCAGTCATAGTGTGGCTCAAGCAGGAAGGGTAGGGTGGCTGTAGGTCGACTTGAAAGGAATTATAGGGTCAGATCGAATAAAATATACATTTAAATTTTCAAAATATCTGGCTGTAATTATGGACTCCAAACGAGGCATGCCGCCAGGCGTTTCTAATGTTATACCCCTATTTCAAACGCAATGGAACAAGTTTCAAGTCTCAATTCGATCGTATAGAGAAGATAGTCTATTGAACCCAATTATTATATTAAATTTTCGATATTAAATTCAACGCATTTTTATCCATACGACCAAACGATAACTCTAAATGCTACGAAATTTGAAATTCGATAATAATACATTATTACGGATCTAATGGAACTGGTTTCGTCGAAATCCGAGACTGTACCCCAAAAGGATATTTTTATATGTTAATTAAACGAGTTATCTTTCAAATCAAGTAAATCACTTTTAAATTCATTCTAAAAGTTCTATTACCTTCATTCTTATGAATATAAATTCAATAAGCCTTTAAACTATTTTTTTCCAAATAAAAATCCAAGATTTAAATTATTTTAACAATTTCAATTATTTAATTCTACAATTAAATTATCAATAAATCATTATATTTGAAATTCAACCTATTTAATCTATAAAGTTAACTTTTCAATATTTAAAATCAATTAAATATTCCGATTTCAAATAACCAAAATTCTAGGTCGTGCTAGTCTAAAACCCATCAAATAAGTGTTATCCATTTTCAATTAATAATTATAAGAGTATCGACTAATGTCCCATAACCACTTGATGACACTCGAATATTTACTAAAAACTAGTGAATTCAACTCGTGCAAATAAATGGCCATTCGGACAAGTCCTAGAATTAAACAAGTTCTAAAATTAACCAATGAAATAAACGCAAGTGTTTCATACCACTTGTTTTATTAGACCGTTTAATTCAATTTCTCATTCAAGTGAGATAGTGTTTTTTGTAATAAAAATAGTTTTATTTTGAAATCTAATTTAAAAATATTAATTCTAAAAGATTTATAATACTATACAGTAGAAACTACGATTTTATTCATGTCTATACTTATAGAAAACTTACTTCGAAATCACTTTGAAATTTGAAGTATTATAAATATATATTCTCCAAAATCCTTCTTATCCAAACTATTTAGATTTTTCATATATATAATAGAAATCAATTTATTGTCAAAGAGAATTTCCTTTATAATTAACTTCACAAAAAAGTGCAATTAAATCGTGTATTCGACAATAATTATAGAGCAAGACTTCAATGCCAACAAGATTATCAAAAATTAGATTCAAGCATCAGGAAATACGCAAATAGTTCATCACAAATCAACTTCAAATCGATGCTAAAATCATCGCAAACATCAAGTTAAACAAATAATTAATATCTATAAGTCAAACGGACAAACAAATGATCAAACAGGCTCGACTGGAGGATCAAACGGCATGACCTGAGGCTCAACCTAGGTCCTGACTGGTGCACCAATCGCGTGGACCAACGGACCGGTTCAAACGCTTGGGTTGAACTCCAAGTGATGCCGATGGCCCTCCGATGATCCATTTGTGCTTATTTCTCTGGTGTTGTCTCTTGTAACCTCCGGAGCACTGATTTGTCTAACATCAATGTTTGCGCCAAAATTGGTCACAAACCCCAAGTGTTGTGAAAGCACCAGTGTATGAATACAGATCAACAAATATTCACACACAAATCTCAGATCTATGCAAGCAACAGACAGCAATCCAGAAATAATGAACAGTGACACACGATTTATAGTGGTTCGGCTATCTCCGGCCTACGTCCACTTCAAGGTTTTTATGATTTTATTGCTCGATGTTTGAAGATTACAATTTCTTATTGCGTAGTACAACTGACTTTATGATTATAATATGAATCTAAGGCAGCAATGGTGATCTGGAGTAAATCTGACAGAGTCTGGACGCTCTTTTGTTCTCAAAATTGTCCGACCCTTTTTTTGAATGACCAGGGGGTCTATTTATAGATGTAGGAGGCTGATATTTTGCCTAAATCGAAGGGACACCTGTTCTGGCACGTGAGGGGGCCCACATGCCTGCTTTCTGGAAATCCGGGCCCACTTTGGGATTGATTCGAAGCTATGTTCGAATCGATCAAGAAATTGTCCAATCGAGCTGAAATTTGGTGTGAACATTCTCCAACATGTGCTCAAGCTACTGTGAAAGTTTCATAGCATTTGGACTCGTAGATCTCGAGTTATGATCGATTCAAGGTCGCTTTTCTGGTTGTAGTGCTCTGTTTGAATCGATTACATTCGAATCGATTGCTTCGAATCGATCCAAGCATGCGCTTCTGTGATGACGTGGAGCGTAATTTTCGTATCGGCCGCCTCTCTCGCCTAGTTGATCGAGTCGCTCCGAAGATTTCGCCACTTTTACTTGATGAGTTCGCAAGCTTCGGTCACTCCATGGATTCGAACAATCATCTTGTTTGTATCGATCGCGTTCTGTCTGGATCGACCGATACGAAGTGATCATTCAGGACGGATTCGAAGTAAGACACCTTGTTGAATACGAATACTGGTGGATTCGAACTACTCTCTTTGGTTGATAAACACAAAGCGTTGCATGACGATGGATACGAAGCATGGTGTCTTGATGGATACGAAATGTAGTCACCTGATGGATTCGAAGAGCGGTTGTCTGATGGACTCGAAGCAAGAAAGGCTTCGATGGATTCGAACTCAAGGCTGGGTCTGATGGACTCGAACAAAGGCTTGGCTTATGGATTCGAACCTAGAGCTATTTCCTCCAACTTGCATCGATGATATCTTGAGCGTACAAACTCGGATTGACTCGAAAATTAGAATGTTGCTTTTTCTGGCCTTGCTTGACATGTCTTATCAATTGTAGCCCGATCCGGACTCGGACAAAATTCATCGATATCCATGGTAAACCTGCGATGTACAATCGATGTTCATGACTAGTAATCATTGATTTTCAGTTATTCTTTGGGTATCTCGGCTTTGCCAAAAGGTGGGATAACACTTTGCCCCCCAAAACATGCCTTTTGGTAAAAGGTGTGTTTTGATCAGTCTCAAATTGAATGCAGTGAGTTCATGTTTTACTCAGAGCTTATAGCATCTTCAAACAAGTCCATGGTTGTTCGAAGCCGAATCATTATCAATTTCTTCCAGTGGAAGTTAAGAATGAAATTCTATAGTCTCTCCGTACTGTCGACGATCACTCCGGACCCTTGTCAAGCCCATTCCAGACTTAGTGATCGAATAGAAAGATCCTATTGCACTCCGGCGTTGCTTTCTACTCCTTGCACTCTGGCCCCAGTTAGGGCGTAAAGCGATGTCTTGGTCGTACTGGACCGATCGTAGCCTCTCCGGGCTCCTGCCGGATCCCATCCTATCACTTTTCGATGAAGGGGAAACAGCGTTAAGTGAGTCAATCCTGTCGCTCTCCGGCGAAGCGACTCACTTCTTGCACTCCGGTTCAGTGTATCTGAACATTAAGCGATGTCATGGCCTAAATCGTGGGCCGATCATAGCCTCTCCGGGCTCTTATCGAATCCCGATCCAATCACTCTCCGGTGAATAGGAAACGATGCTTAAGTGAGTCGATCTTGTCGCTCTCCGGCGAAGCAACTCACTTCTTGCACTTCGGACCCCGCCTCTCCGGGTAAGGTCATAAAGCGATCATGTTTATATTGATATTTAATGTTCATCCTTTAACTCTCCGGTTAAAAGGTTTATTTTAATAAGTGTTTCTTTATTAAATTTGAATCTTTGATGTTCAATCTCAAACACCAGGAAAAACAAGACAATGCCTCTCCGGGCGGAGCGGTCTATTACCATCTTAGAGCATGCCTAGGGATCTCTCTGGTTCCCGTACATGAGTAAGTGGAATAGCCGTTTTATTTTGGAAATCAAATCTAATGAAATTATTTAACCGAAGTCCAAATCCTTAACTTGGCCCTTGCCATCTTAATCAGTGGATGACGAGTCTTGATCCTGATCCAGGATCGTTTCTGTTAGGTGGAGGCGGTAGTTGTTCAGGCCTTAGTGCCGCTGCCCGTTCTTTGACATATTGTGGCAATCTACCACTCCTGGCATGTTCTTCCACCTCATCCTTTAGGTGGCGGCATTCGTCGGTTGTGTTCCCATCTAACTCATGAAATAGGCAATATTTTCCGGTTCTACGTTCCCGCTCTGTGGGATCTCTCCTGGGTGGTTTTCGATAGGGGAGTTGCCCCCGAGTTTCGGTGTAAATTCGTTCCAGTCCCGCCGCCAAGTCTGTGTAATGCCTGAATCTGGGCTCTCGGAATTTCTTCCATTTATCAGGACCATCATGTGTGTCATCCTGCTTTCTCTTTCCTTTGTCCATCGTGGGCTGTTCCCTGGCGGTTCCTTCGCCTTGTACAGCGTTTATTACCTGCCTCTCGGCTCGTGATTCTTCTAATCGAATGAATCGCTCAACTTCATGGTAAAACTCTCCAAGATCTTGCGGTGGGTCTCTCGTTAAAGAGTCTTTGAATTTGGTGCCTTCTCCAACTCCTGCCACTGCCGCCATCAGAATCATCGATGGGTCCGGGCGATCTACAGAAGCCACCGTTGCATTAAATCGTAACAGAAAATCTTTTATGGACTCTCCGGTCCTTTGTTTTATTGATGCCAAAGTCATCACGCTCTTGGGTCGCGTTACGTGAACCCTAAACTGTCTCCTGAAGCAATCCACAAGCTCGCCCCATGTCTTGATTGATCCAGTCTCTAGCTGTCTATACCAAAGCGCAGCCAAATCTGATAAGAATAAAGGGAAGCATCGTGCCATTACTTCCTCGGATGCTCCCAGTACTTCCATGTGTCTGATATATCTGGTGATATGCATGGTCGGGTCTGACTTTCCATCATAAGGATCGAGCATTGGTAGCTTGAACTTTGGAGGGTTCCTTGCATTCCTGATATTCAGAGCGAACGGACTTCGACTAACCTCTTCCAATCCTCCACCTGACAATCCCCCTCTCATGATCCGTCGCACTAGGCCAATCATTCTTTCATCCCCATCCAAGGGTTGCCCCCTTGTAATGTCTCTATCTTGCCCTTCGAGTCTTGTAGGGAATTCTGGTACGTACTCTTCGGGTGGCTCGTTAGCATTTGTGTTGGCCCTAGCCTGTTGAGCTCCGTCCATTGGCCTTCTAGTATCGGATCCTGAGGGTCTGCCCCCAAGTCCTTGTTGACTGCCTTCTGGTTTTGCATTCTGTCCTCCATTGGGTTTCGCAACCCTATCTCCTTGTTCCACATTCACAGCCGCTGTAGCTGGTCCTGGGTTTTGTATTCCTGCAGCTCTCATCTGTTCAAAGAAATTCTGCAGCATCTCTTGTTGGCTTTTCATCATTCTTTCCTTCATTAGGTTATTCATAGCCTCCATCTCATCTCTAGTAATGTAGATCGAAGCTTGTCCTTCTCCAGCGCCAGAGGATGCCTCTTGACTTCCTCCCTGTTGGCTCCTCTCAGCTCTTTGCCTTATTTGTCGAGTCATTGTAGAGTCAATCTGAATCCTTCAAACTTTCAAACCTAAACTTTGAATTTGGTGTAGCGGGTGCTAGTTCTTCTCAGTGAAAGCACCAAAGTGTTTGCGCCAAAATTGGTCGCAAACCCCAAGTGTTGTGAAAGCACCAGTGTATGAATACAGATCAACAAATATTCACACACAAATCTCAGATCTATGCAAGCAACAGACAATAATCCAGAAATAATGAACAATGACACACGATTTATAGTGGTTCGGCTATCTCCGGCCTACGTCCACTTCAAGGTTTTTATGATTTTATTGCTCGATGTTTGAAGATTACAATTTCTTATTGTGTAGTACAACAGACTTTATGATTATAATCTGAATCTAAGGCAGCAATGGTGATCTGGAGTAAATCTGACAGAGTCTGGGCGCTCTTTTGTTCTCAAAATTGTCCGACCCGTTTTCTGAATGACCATGGCTCTATTTATAGATGTAGGAGGCTGATATTTTGCCTAAATCGAAGGGAGACCTGTTCTGGCATGTGAGGGGGCCCACATGCCTGCTTTCTGGAAATCCGGGCCCACTTTGGGATCGATTCGAAGCTATGTTCGAATCGATCAAGAAATTGTCCAATCGAGCTGAAATTTGGTGTGAACATTCTCCAACATGTGCTCAAGCTACTGTGAAAGTTTCATAGCATTTGGACTCATAGATCTCGAGTTATGATCGATTCAAGGTCGCTTTTTTGGTTGTAGTGCTCTGTTCGAATCGATTACGTTCAAATCGATTGCTTCGAATCGATCCAAGCATGCGCTTCTGTGATGACGTGGAGCATCATTTTCGTATCAGCCGCCTCTCTCGCCTAGTTGATTAAGTCGCTCCGAAGATTTCGCCACTTTTACTTGATGAGTTCGCAGGCTTCAGTCACTCCATGGATTCGAACAATCATCTTGTTTGTATCGATCGCGTTCTGTCTGGATCGACCGATACGAAGTGATCATACAGGACGGATTCGAAGTAAGACACCTTGTTGAATACGAATACTGGTGGATTCGAACTACTCTCTTTGGCTGATAAACACAAAGCGTTGCGTGATGATGGATACGAAGCATGGTGTCTTGATGGATACGAAATGTAGTCACCTGATGGATTCGAAGAGCGGTTGTCTGATGGACTCGAAGCAAGAAAGGCTTCGATGGATTCGAACTCAAGGCTGGGTCTGATGGACTCGAACAAAGGCTTGGCTTATGGATTCGAACCTAGAGCTATTTCCTCCAACTTGCATCGATGATATCTTGAGCGTACGAACTCGGATTGACTCGAAAATTGGAATGTTGCTTTTTCTGGCCTTGCTTGACATGTCTTATCAATTGTAGCCCGATCCGGACTCGGACAAAATTCATCGATATCCATGGTAAACCTGCGATGTACAATCGATGTTCATGACTAGTAATCATTGATTTTCAGTTAATCTTTGGGTATCTCGGCTTTGCCAAAAGGTGGGATAACAATCAAAGTCTATAAACAACTGCAATTGAATGCAGTTCATGATTATGTGAAGTGGTTTCAGCCAACATAAAATATGGCAACAAGAAATACAATTATCACAACCAAACTTGAGATCAATACAACAATAATTCATTTAATCAACACAACGACAACTTGAATTCAAATAGAGACATAGTTGTGAGTGATTAACTCACCTTTCTCCTTTAATATGCATGCTATAACCCATTCTTACCAAAGAAGGATAACAAAGATTACAACTTATAAAATTGAATTCAATAAGGCTAGGAGATGAAATAAGGTTCTATTAACATACCTTGAATTTTCTCTGAATATTCAGGATTTTCTTTCTATTTAAAAATGAAGATTTTTGCTTGCAAGTAGAAAACCCTAGTTATTTTTATTTCTTTCTTTTGGTTGTGAACGTACAACACTTGGATAATGAGAAGAATGAGAAGGTAATACCACATTTTACTTAAGTTCTTAAATGGGCTAAGTTTTATTATTAGACCCAATAAGAAACTATTGTATTTCTTTTAGTCCTTATACTCTCTTCTAGTTAATTTAACTAATAACGACTTCACAAATAATTTGGCTAGGTGTTCTACAATAATATAAAAATACATCATAAGTAAATAGCTTGTTAAACTGTTTTTAACAAATTTAACACCATTTAGATTTATTTTTATTCCAAATGAATTTCACAATATTTAAAATACACTAATCTCTTCATTAACAAATTTAAAACAAGTAATTTGTATTAATAAATTTCATATATGTTTTCCCATAAATACACATTATAAAATTCTCATTTCAGTTATTATTATATTAAAACACTTAAATTCTAATTTCTCCAACTTCAATAAATGAGAAATCAAATTTTTTTATTTAATTTTTAGTTTAAATCTTTATTTAATTTATTTTAAACAACACTGAAAAATCAGGGTTGTTACACCATTACTCACATACAATGCGATACACCCCAACATTAGGGACTTATAAATGAGATCACTTTGCTTAATTGTTAAAATAACTCTAGACACTCAATAGTCAACTAGATTTATTTAGTCAATATTATGCTTTAAGTTAAATTATTCTTAATTATCTAAAATTAATGTATATTTCCTATAACTTCAACCCTTTTTAATGATAAATGGGGAGAAAAGTAAAACATATAAATAGGGGGAGTACATATATAAAGAGAGAGTTACCATCAAAGGGGAGTATATATTTCTATTATTTATAGAAGTTTTGTAGTGAAATTATAAACGTTTCAATAATGCTTTCAAAAGTGAGCTGGTAAAATTTGACCCTTGCTTCTATTTTGTCTCCTGACGTGTTATACTATCCCTCTGTCCTTTCTTCGAACCAAATCGTACTCCATTCAAACCCCATTACCTTATAGAAATTCCAATCCTTTGACAACACTCATCACCACACATCTATTTTCTCTTCAGGCTTTTCTCCCTATACCCCATTTGGCCATTAGCGGTCATGATGTCGTCTGACCCTCCGTCTCACCCTCCTAACGACTTGCCCTCTCTCACTTCGACAAAACTCCTTCCATCTCACCAAATCCACTCGAATTACCAACATCTAACTAAATCTACAACTTGAAAAAGCAAATCTAGCGTCTTAATCAATGTCGCCAAGGTCCGCAAACAGAGAACTTTTATCAAGGGCAAACTGATTTTTTTACTTAAGATCAACTTTATTGATAAATTAAACCATGTCAACATACTATAATTGGTCACTTCCTAAGGGCCCAACCCTCGATTGATAGCATATGCAAAGCTTTTGCAAGTTCACACTCATATCTCAAGCAAAGATTGGAGTCATCAACAAAAACACATGTTGATACGACTTTTTAGTGAAGGAGACCTTCGGTTTTGGCTTCAACGGAACCTTACAATACTCAATGCTCAACTCAAGGTATTCAAGTGGCAAACTGAGTGTTATCCTATCCTTTATAGTCTATTATACCCGGTTTTGCTCTTATTATCCTACTTATTGCAACTGACCTAGCTTGGCCCAGTTTTGTATAAAGTTTGTTCTCAAAATCTCTCCACCAATTCGTATGTTTGTTGGTAAGAAAAGTAATTGATTATTGACAATACGCTAAATATGAAATTTTACCTTTGTTTTGTGTTAAATGTCGTAAACTAGGTATAAACAAATTGCTTCTATGTGAAAACCACGGTGAACCACAATTTTGGTACACAAATATAAGCCTCACGGTACACAAATTGACTGGGCTTTGCCTTTATCTCGACCGCATAACTTAGGCTAAATAACCCCTCATACAAACATCTCTAACTTCCCTATAATCTTTATAGTCCAAGAACCTTTCAACTTTGAAACTGAGTAACTTTACATCCCATATATAGCCTTGTTGGCCTCTTCTCCATTATATGTTGCTCGGCCTACATTAACCTTTCCTATCTAGAAATACGAGTCTAACTCCAGTTAAAGCGTCAGCCCATAATACTCTGTTGGCTATACAGATTTGTACTTCAGCTGGAAATCCATCGGATGTCTCTATTTTAGCATTTTGGCCTTTAATTACTATTTAAGAACTAATTATAGAGCGAAATTTTGGTCAATAATCGGTTCCAAAAACTAAAGGCAACTTGGATTTTAAAGACTATAGTATGGTTTCTATCCAGTCTCAAACCATGAATTTGAAATTTGCGTATTCCTGTAAAATACATACACTATGTGTAACGACCCGATATTTTCAACCATTCGCATCCATTATAAATGTATAGGTAGACACTCATGCCGGAATTGAATTGCTCAAAATACCGCGTTGTAAATAAAATTTGGCAAATCTCAGAATATACAGTAAATAAATATAATCACAGATCACAGAGACAGAGTAAAATAATGCAGCGGAAGTAAAAGAAATAGTAGTTCATGAAGCTACTATATAAATATAACAAGGTTACATAAGATACAACAGAAGAGATAGAGTACAACAGAAGTCTAAATACAATAACCAAGTACAAGCTGAGTAGAACAACAGAACTGAAATAGATAGGACAAGACAAGCAGATAATCTCCAACGATTCAAATCTCCAGAAAGTGGAATCCGAATCTGTGAATAACTCAGGCTGACCCGAGCATAAAGCAAAACACAAAACACTCGAGTCAGGACAATATATACTTATATAATGTAAACCAACTCAAGCGAACTGTAATAAGGGTACAAGTAACTTAGAAGATGCTTGGGATCGTCCATCCTCTAAGGATCCGTTAAAATATCTACTATGTAGTAATATTCGCTATTATAATAATGTCTAAATAAGTATAGTACAATCATATAGAAAATAGCGTTAAGGGGATGGAGAACCTTAACGCGGTCGGATCTTAAAATCATAATCGTAGTAAAGCTCGATATGGTAGGTGACACGGCACAACTAGGCAATGCCAGGGTAGATATACCAATTACGCACACGGACTGATGGATACGCATAGCAGCCACTACCGTTCCACCTCGAACAGCACTCCCAAATCGGAGGATGGTCATCTAATCAATCACAAGTAAGAGTATAATATCGAAGAAATGTGTCCGAGAAGAGGTGCTACCTCACTGGTCCGAGATCGCTCCTGTTTTAGCCACCTTATGCCAACTCATGGGAGTTGGGTCCATGTAACATACCTTAAGAACGTCGCCACCATCCTACTTCATTCTGGAATCTCCACCGCGTACACAGTTGCCAAAGTGGTTTTCGGTAAGACAGAGAGTATGTCCATATCCGATCCCGGTCTCTTTAACAACCCAACGTTATTATAACCCGTGGTTATAAGTTTAAAAACAGTTTATACTTCAAAATAGAATATCATTTCAAATCCAAATCTTTATCAAAATAAAGATTAAATCAATTCCAAACCATTTCCATATTTTTAAAATATCATATCATTTCAAACTTCATTTCAAATCATTTTAATAAAATAAAATATCCTATCAGTTCAAATCCAAATATTCAACTTTAAATACCTTTTATATTCAAAGATATCGTTCATTTACTATCATTTCAAATCACCTTTAAATAGTTTATATTCCAATCAAAATAGTTCATTTAAACCTTTTAAAAATGTAATTATTATATTTTCAAATCAAGTATTCAATTTCCAAAGTTTCAAACCATTCTGAGTTTGTTTACTAAGTCAAAAACCCTAATTATTAAAATTGCAGCATTTCACAGCATTTAAAAACAACTGCTATAAGTTATATTTGAAAACATTTTTAATTCAGCAAAGACAGCACTTAAAACTGCTGTTAAAACTCAGTTTTAGTTGAATTATAGTTCAAAACAGAAAAGACAGCATTTCAGAAGTGCTGCGGTAGTTCAGATTTCAAAACAAGGGTTAAATTTGGTTTCAGCAAAGACTGCAGACCATTATAGCATTTACAGAGAATGCTATAATAGACCTGAGTTCAATATTAGTCCATAAGTTCAATTACAGCAACTACAGCATTTCCGAAATGCTGTAATAGCTCTTTTTACACAAATTTAGTTCAAAACAGAATCTATAGCATTTCTGAATGCTATTAGAAGTTCATTTCAGGTGTTAGTGTATTTCCAGCTATTAAATAACTTTACTTTAAAGCACATAAACATTTTAAAAATCATATTTTAACATTTAAAATGTTCATTTACATATCGTTTAACATATATCTTTTCATAATAAATTTCTTATAATAAAATCCAATTTTCAACAATTTACTTAATAAATTTAAGTGTAAAAGTTTTCAATTCTTCACATTTCAACAAATAAACTTAACACTTCAAATTTAAATTACCATTTCACAAATTTAACTAAATTTCCAATTTTATTTAATTAACTTAACCCTTTAATTAAAACCAAATTTCACATTTCCTAGTCAAGTTATATTTTAAAAGATCACTTTTAAACATTCACTTATTTAACCACTTAAATTCATAGAAAAATCAATAATACTTTAATAAATCACTTAAATTCAAATTTAATCAAATTATCATATTTACCATTCCCAAATAAAATTTAATATCCATTTTATTTATAACTTAAATATCATTTTTAACCAAAATTCCAAATTTCCAACTTAAGTTATATTTCAAAAATCCAGTTAAACCATTCATTAATTACCTTTTTAACACATGGAAAAAAAATCATAATTTCTTTATTTTAAAACATTTCAAAATCTATTTAAATCAAATTTCATAAATTTATAATTTTTTAAAATACTTAAAAATATCCAAAACACTTTATAAAATAACCATGGGCCTGTATATAATTTTCTAACCTAGGTCAAGTGATACGGATATGTATCATTTCAATCCGCAGTTAAAAAAAAAAGAAAAATCCGGGTTTTATCATTTCAAACCCGCAATCCCAAGTTAAAATAAATTAAATAAAAATCGTTCAGGCTATCATTTCAGCCCATAACAATTTTTCCCTATTTTTAAAGTCCGTTCGGGTATGTATCATTTCAACCCATAGTGATTCTAGTCTACAGGGAACTTGCAATGGTGATAACTGATATAAATAACAGAATAACATTAAATAACAGTAACATATGATATAATAGGTGTATAAACATCATATGATCATAATATAGTCAAGTATAACATGATAATATATTTCTACAGATTCATAGGGTGTAAATTTACTAGTTATATAGGTACATATTGTCTAGTGAGAATAACTCACCTTTTCAAGCTGAAGACCATAACGACACACAAAACGATTCCAGAAGGCACGATTTGAATTGAATGAATGGAGAGCCTTGATAATGATCTTGTATACAACAAATAAACAAGACCATATAAACATATGCATACAATACAAAATACATTGAAACAATTTGAATTTTGAATTAACAAAGAACATCACCTAGCTTTCCTCAAACTTTGCTTGACCATGACAACATGGTTTGCTACATGATCAATTTGGGCTTGATCACACCACACTAGGTTCGGCCTAGGTGTCAACATGGCTCGGCCAAGACCTAAATGCAAGGCTAAGGGCATGAAAGTGGAAGGCAAAGGCAAAATAAGAGAAAGGTCAAAGGCAAGGCAAGATAGGAAGGGTTTGGATGCACCACTTGGCTCGGCTTGGTCACATATGGCTTGGATCATGCTTGTACAGGTCTGGACATGTCTGGAGCAGCAGCTAATGGTGGTGGAGTGGATGGTGGTGGCGGCTAAGGGGTGGCCAAGGTGATAGATGAAGGTGGTGGTGAAGCATATGTGGTCTAGGCATTGTTTGGAAGGGTTTTTGTGCAATTTTGTGGTGCTAACTTAAATGGATGGGCACGGCTTGTCATGGTCAGTGGAGGAGGAGGAGGTGCTGCTGTAGATGGTGGTGGGGCTGAAGGTGGAGAGGATGGTGGAGATGAAGGTGGTAGAGGCCAAGCAAAGCTAGAAGAGGAGGAAGGCAAAATCAATGGAAATTGTGAAGTAAAGAAGAGATAAAGGATGAAGATAAGAGGAGAATGGAAGCCATATTTTTTTAGGGTTAGGAAGCTTTAAAAATTCGTGAATAATAGGAGGAAGACGGCTGAAAAAAAAAGAATGAGGAATAGTTAGGGTTAATTGGTGAAAGGTTAGGTTAAAAGTAAAAAGGTGGACTATAAAAGCCCATAGGAAGATAGAAAGTTTAAGGCCGTTCAAATTTCTTTATTTTAATTTTTATAACTTTATATTTCTGGAAAAAGATAATAATCCCATGTAAAATTTCGAAATTTAAGCAAAATATAATAATTTATATAAACATTTATCAATAATATAAAGTTAAATTAAGAAAATAGCTAAAATAGTGAACTAGTCTAGAAATTTGAAATTGAATAGAATAAATTTTTAGAAAAATTCATATGAGCTTGTAATATATTTTTAAACATAAATAATAACATAAAATAAAAATATATTTACAAAATAAATATTTAAAATTTAATTTACATATAATTTTTAATGAAGAAAATAACAGAAAATAGGAAAACAGCCTTTAAAAATGAAAAATAAATACAGTAATTTTTGGAAAAATTCTATTATCATTTTAAAAATATAAAAAGACAAAAATATACATAAAAAACATATTAACACATATTAAAACAAAATATAAGAAAGAAAATATGATTTATAAAATTTAAAATAGGCAAAATTGCACAAATAAACAAATTATACTAAAAATTGAAATGTACATAACTTTTACATTTTAACTCCGTTTTCAACGAAACGAAAAGTAGTGTTCAAGTTATTACATCTATTTTTATAATAAAAGATAAAATTCATAAATTTCAAACTTTGAAATTTTTAAGTTAAAAGTCGAAGTTTGACTATTTGACCAAAATTCACATTTCTGGAAATATTAAATTTAGTCATATTTGGAATTCAAATCCACATACAAAATCAAAGTTTTTATATTTACAATAACAAAATTTATTCTTTTCATAAATAAAGCTTTTGAATCTGGAAAAATCAATTTAAAAATATTTGTAAAATACAGGGTTGTTACACTCTCCCCCACTCAAAACTTTTCGTCCCCAAAAAGGAACGAGGTACGGGAAAGCACAGAAAAAGATAGAATGAAATAGAATTAAGACAAGATGATAAGAAGATTGGAATTACACCTGATAACTATTGTTATAGGTAAGTTTAACAAGATGGAGGTGATCAAATCAAGAATATAAGCACGAAAAAGATCCTCTAGAGTCTGAATCTCCCTTTTCACTTGACCGACGGTCTATGAATGGAAAAACAGTGTTCAGATCCAGATGAGTAACAAAGATTATCAAAGATTACAGAAAAATTTCTAAATAGACTGGTATAAGCAATAGCCTTCGCATTCTGTAACAAGATAAGAGAAATAAGGACAACCAAAAGATAGTTTGGAAAAAAAACAAAACAAGATAATAAATTTAAAACCATAATGCTTTGAAATCATAACAATTTAGGGATGTTTATCATTTGGAAATCACACTACTAAAATCATAACACTTTAGACAAGTTATTCTTTTTAAAAAAAAACATAATACTTAGAAAATCATAACACCCTAAAAAAAAAATCTTCATTTAAACCATTTTAATTCAAGGTCAAATAATATTTATTTTAAAGTTGTAACATTCCTAAGTTCATTTAATTATAAAAATTTCCAAAACATTGTCTTTTCAAAATAGCAGCACTTATAAAATGCTACAGTAGATATATTAGTAATTCAAATCAGTTCAATTTCAGAAATATTCATTTGGATATCATTTAACTTATGACTTATTAAAACAAACTTTTATGAATGGAATATCCAAATTAAACTATACTTCATTTATTAAGTCAAAAGTTCACTATTTTACTTAGCTCTTAATTTAACACATAACCTAACTATTTATTTAAAATACCCATTTCATAAATAGATATTCCTTTAATAAGTTACACTTAAAATTCCATTTGAAAACCAAATCCTCAATTATCAAATTTTAGTGATGTTAAAATACATTTTAACTATTTAAATCATAATTATTCATTTTTTAAGACATATCTATTTCATAAATAAAATATTTATATAGCAAATATAACAATCAAATTTCTTTACACATTTATTCATTTAGACATCAATTAAACTATGAATTCAAGTTAAATAACTTTATTACAAAATGTCCAATTCCAATGTATTTTATTTTATCTATTCAAAGATACATTATTTATTATACAACATATTCATTTCAGGAAATAACCATTATTAAAATTCCTAGGTTAGACTTAAGGTTCCATATTAAATCAAATTTGATTATTAAGTTATTTAAATAAAATCTCTTTAAATTCCTTTTTCACTATTTACCTCTGTTAATCTTTTATAACTAAAATTTAAGTGTATAACATTTATTATAACCACTCAAATTTTATTTATAAAATACTTTCTATATTGTATATTATCCAATTTCATATTCAACTTCTGTGTAATTTTGGTAAGTTATATTGGAATGAAATTGTGTGTTATACAAGTAAAACTTTCCAATTCAATTATCTCAAGTTTGAATCATTTATTCAAATTTTTGATTTTCTTCTTATAACTGAAATTATTCTTTAAAATAAAATTTAAGAATTAAACTTCCGATTCCTTTCAAACTATTTAGAGATAAGTAATTATACATACATAATATGTCAAATCAAATTTTAAATCATGTATCTATATATATTATAATCCAGTCATATTTTAGAAATTCAAATCAATTAGATTTTCCAAAACAAAGCTGTAGCAAGACTACAGAACGGTTTCTTCACTTCGAAACTCGAAAATGAACGTCGATGATGCTGTAGTCATCACCGAAATTATTTTCCAGCGACAAAGAGAAGAGCACTTAATTTTTAAACTTTAAAATCCTTTAGAGATAAATTTTTATTCAAAATACTTTAAATAATATCCTTTTAAAAATTTTAAACACAAGGTTTGAAACCATCGGAAATTAAATTCTTTAAATTTCTTGTTTTAAATTTATTTCATTTCCTAAATAAATTTATAAACAACTATTTATAAATTCATTTGTAGAACAATAAATGATAAATCAAGTATTATCATTTCAAATTATCAATTCAAATCAATTTATTAAGTTCCATAAAATTATATATCCAAATTTATTTCACTAACCAAATTTAAAATAATACTGTGTCAGTTTGTTCTGTCAAAGTGTTTTAGAAATCCTATCGATAGCGTTGATCAGACGAATCGATCGGAAATCCAAATCAACATCAACAACCCAAACAACACAACATATAAAACAAAACATAGATTTACAAGTACAATTCAAAATGTTTGGAGATATTTTGGAAACAAAACAAGGTGATTAATTATCAACATATGAAGATGGATAAGCTTAGATAAATCGCGGGCAAACTTAACCGGGTCAACCGTGACTTTATGAATAAGATCAAATGTGTATTTTTTTTTCTGGGGTAAATCTACATCTGATCTCAAAAGATAGAGTTTGGAGTAATAAAAGATATTAGCATCTAAACCAAGGATAGATATAAATCTCTGGTGAATCGATGCTAATTTGTAAAGGAGTTTCCCCCTTTACCAGAAAATTAGAATATTGGCGAGACAGCCAATTCACTATAAAGATCATTCGAAGTGGAGTTATGTGATACTCCAAAATCAAAAGAAGATGAATAGTGAGGGACAAGAATGAATTTTGGAACCGCAGGGAACGTTCCAAAAATTCAAAGGAAATTCGAATCAAGCGGAAAAGATTCAAACTCGAACGAAAGTGATTCTGTAAATAAATCTACTCCATATGCTGAGTTTTGCCTCAAAGCCAAAGCTCTGATACCAACTGTAACGACCCGATATTTTCAACCATTCGCATCCATTATAAATGTATAGGTAGACACTCATGCCGGAATTGATTTGCTCAAAATACCGCGTTGTAAATAAAATTTGGCAAATCTCAGAATATACAGTAAATAAATATAATCACAGATCACAGAGACAGAGTAAAATAATGCAGCGGAATTAAAAGAAATAGTAGTTCATGAAGCTACTATATAAATATAACAAGGTTACATAAGATACAACAGAAGAGATAAAGTACAACATAAGTCTAAATACAATAACCAAGTACAAGCTGAGTAGAACAACAGAACTGAAATAGATAGGACAAGACAAGCAGATAATCTCCAGCGATTCAAATCTCCAGAAAGTGGAATCCGAATCTGTGAATAACTCAGGCTGACCCAAGTGTAAAGCAAAACACAAAACACTCGAGTCAGGACAATATATACTTATATAATGTAAACCAACTCAAGCGAACTGTAACAAGGGTACAAGTAACTTAGAAGATGCTTGGGACCGCCCATCCTCTAAGGATCCGTTAAAATATCTACTATATAGTAATATTCGCTATTATAATAGTGTCTAAATAAGTAAAGTACAATCATATAGAAAATAGCGTTAAGGGGATGGAGAACCTTAACGCGGTCGGATCTTAAAATCATAATCGTAGTAAAGCTCGATATGGTAGGTGACACGGCACAACTAGGAAATGCCAGGGTAGATATACCAATTACGCACACGGCCTGATGGATACGCATAGTAGCCACTAGCGTTCCACCTCGAACAGCACTCCCAAATCGGAGGATGGTCATCTAATCAATCACAAGTAAGAGTATAATATCGAAGAAATGTGTCCGAGAAGAGGTGCTACCTCACTGGTCCGAGATCGCTCCTGTTTTAGCCACCTTATGCCAACTCACGGGAGTTGGGTCCACGTAACATACCTTAAGAACGTCGCCACCATCCTACTTCATTCTAGAATCTCCACCGCGTACACAGTTGCCAAAGTGGTTTTCGATAAGACAGAGAGTATTTCCATATCCGATCCCGGTCTCTTTATCAACCCAACGTTATTATAACCCGTGGTTATAAGTTTAAAAACAGTTTATACTTCAAAATAGAATATCATTTCAAATCCAAATCTTTATCAAAATAAAGATTAAATCAATTCCAAACCATTTCCATATTTTTAAAATATCATATCATTTCAAACTTCATTTCAAATCATTTTAATAAAATAAAATATCCTATCAGTTCAAATCCAAATATTCAACTTTAAATACCTTTTAAATTCAAAGATATCGTTCATTTACTATCATTTCAAATCACCTTTAAATAGTTTATATTCCAATCAAAATAGTTCATTTAAACCTTTTAAAAGTGTAATTATTATATTTTCAAATCAAGTATTCAATTTCCAAAGTTTCAAACCATTCTGAGTTTGTTTACTAAGTCAAAAACCCTAATTATTAAAATTTCAGCATTTCACAGCATTTAAAAACAACTGCTATAAGTTATATTTGAAAACATTTTTAATTCAGCAAAGACAGCACTTAAAACTGCTGTTAAAACTCAGTTTTAGTTGAATTATAGTTCAAAACAGAAAAGACAGCATTTCAGAAGTGCTGCGGTAGTTCAGATTTCAAAACAAGGGTTAAATTTGGTTTCAGCAAAGACTGCACACCATTATAGCATTTCCAGAGAATGCTATAATAGACCTGAGTTCAATATTAGTCTATAAGTTCAATTACAGCAACTACAGCATTTCAGAAATGCTGTAATAGCTCTTTTTACACAAATTTAGTTCAAAACAGAATCTATAGCATTTCTGAATGCTATTAAAAGTTCATTTCAGGTGTTAGTGTATTTCCAGCAATTAAATAACTTTACTTTAAAACACATAAACATTTTAAAAATCATATTTTAACATTTAAAATGTTCATTTACATATCGTTTAACATATATCTTTTCATAATAAATTTCTTATAATAAAATCCAATTTTCAACAATTTACTTAATAAATTTAAGTGTAAAAGTTTTCAATTCTTCACATTTCAACAAATAAACTTAACACTTCAAATTTAAATTACCATTTCACAAATTTAACTAAATTTCCAATTTTATTTAATTAACTTAACCCTTTAATTAAAACCAAATTTCACATTTCCTAGTCAAGTTATATTTTAAAAGATCACTTTTAAACATTCACTTATTTAACCACTTAAATTCATAGAAAAATCAATAATACTTTAATAAATCACTTAAATTCAAATTTAATCAAATTATCATATTTACCATTCCCAAATAAAATTTAATATCCATTTTATTTATAACTTAAATATCATTTTTAACCAAAATTCCAAATTTCCAACTTAAGTTATATTTCAAAAATCCAGTTAAACCATTCATTAATTACCTTTTTAACACATGGAAAAAAAATCATAATTTCTTTATTTTAAAACATTTCAAAATCTATTTAAATCAAATTTCATAAATTTATAATTTTTTAAAATACTTAAAAATATCCAAAACACTTTATAAAATAACCACGGGCCTGTATATAATTTTCTAACCTAGGTCAAGTGATACGGATATGTATCATTTCAATCCGCAGTTAAAAAAAAAGAAAAATCCGGGTTTTATCATTTCAAACCCGCAATCCCAAGTTAAAATAAATTAAATAAAAATCGTTCAGGCTATCATTTCAGCCCATAACAATTTTTCCCTATTCTAAAGTCCGTTCGGGTATGTATCATTTCAACCCATAGTGATTCTAGTCTACAGGGAACTTGCAATGGTGATAACTGATATAAATAACAGAATAACATTAAATAACAGTAACATATGATATAATAGGTGTATAAACATCATATGATCATAATATAGTCAAGTATAACATGATAATATATTTCTACAGATTCATAGGGTGTCAATTTACTAGTTATATAGGTACATATTGTCTAGTGAGAATAACTCACCTTTTCAAGCTGAAGACCATAACGACACACAAAACGATTCCAGAAGGCACGATTTGAATTGAATGAATGGAGAGCCTTGATAATGATCTTGTATACAACAAATACACAAGACCATATAAACATATGCATACAATACAAAATACATTGAAACAATTTGAATTTTGAATTAACAAAGAACATCACCTAGCTTTCCTCAAACTTTGCTTGACCATGACAACATGGTTTGCTACATGATCAATTTGGGCTTGATCACACCACACTAGGTTCGGCCTAGGTGTCAACATGGCTCGGCCAAGACCTAAATGCAAGGCTAAGGGCATGAAAGTGGAAGGCAAAGGCAAAATAAGAGAAAGGTCAAAGGCAAGGCAAGATAGGAAGGGTTTGGATGCACCACTTGGCTCGGCTTGGTCACATATGGCTTGGATCATGCTTGTACAGGTCTGGACATGTCTGGAGCAGCAGCTAATGGTGGTGGAGTGGCTGGTGGTGGCGGCTAAGGGGTGGCCAAGGTGATAGATGAAGGTGGTGGTGAAGCATATGTGGTCTAGGCATTGTTTGGAAGGGTTTTTGTGCAATTTTGTGGTGCTAACTTAAATGGATGGGCACGGCTTGTCATGGTCAGTGGAGGAGGAGGAGGTGCTGCTGTAGATGGTGGTGGGGCTGAAGGTGGAGAGGATGGTGGAGATGAAGGTGGTAGAGGCCAAGCAAAGCTAGAAGAGGAGGAAGGCAAAATCAATGGAAATTGTGAAGTAAAGAAGAGATAAGAGGAGAATGGAAGCCATATTTTTTTTAGGGTTAGGAAGCTTTGAAAATTCGTGAATAATAGGAGGAAGACGGCTGAAAAAAAAGAATGAGGAATAGTTAGGGTTAATTGGTGAAAGGTTAGGTTAAAAGTAAAAAGGTGGACTATAAAAGCCCATAGGAAGATAGAAAGTTTAAGGCCTTTCAAATTTCTTTATTTTAATTTTTATAACTTTATATTTCTGGAAAAAGATAATAATCCCAGGTAAAATTTCGAAATTTGAGCAAAATATAATAATTTATATAAACATTTATCAATAATATAAAGTTAAATTAAGAAAATAGCTAAAATAGTGAACTAGTCTAGAAATTTGAAATTGAATAGAATAAATTTTTAGAAAAATTCATATGAGCTTGTAATATATTTTTAAACATAAATAATAACATAAAATAAAAATATATTCACAAAATAAATATTTAAAATTTAATTTACATATAATTTTTAATGAAGAAAATAACAGAAAATAGGAAAACAGCCTTTAAAAATGAAAAATAAATACAGTAATTTTTGGAAAAATTATATTATCATTTTAAAAATATAAAAAGACAAAAATATACATAAAAAACATATTAACACATATTAAAACAAAATATAAGAAAGAAAATGTAACGACCCCTTATTTTAATTTATTTAAATTAATAATTTATTGAATTTTTGAATTAAAAATTGTACAATTTATTATAAATGGAAGCGAGTTTCCCCGAATCTAAATAAATTTGTAATAAATCATTTAAATTTATAAATATTGTAATTATTGTATATTTGTGTGAATATATATATACGATATAAAAGTGATAAAATAAACAAAGTATGTAGATTTAAAATAAAATATAAAACAAGGCCAACATAATAAGTGCAGCCACCATTTTGAAGCAAAAGAAGTAAGACAAGATTTTATACATATAATCATATATGAGTATACTCACCCAAATCATATTGTACATAACAAATCTCAGCCGAAATGCAAAGCTAAAAACAAAGTATAAAATGAAAGTATAACCAGGCAAGTATAAGGAAAATATAGGATAAGTATAAAATAAAAACATCAAGGACAATGCCATTTAATGCTTGCTAAGACAATATCTCCTCTAGTACATTAGTATACAATCTCGGCCACCAAAATATAGAACTATCTCTGATAAATTGTACAAACTTGTACACTGTTTGCATAAGAAAATTATACCCTGTAACTTGTATAAACATCACCCTGTAAACTACTTCCCCTATCATCTTTTCATTTCTTTCGAGCTAAGTAAAAACTGAGATGAAACTTCATTTAAAATCCTAAAACAAACACTCTACAACAATCTGCAACTCAATAAAACAGAGATCTAGAGGAGCTTCTGATAGAAAATCCAAGCCTGTTTCATCTGGAAGTCTCTGTTCTTCTTTTTCATAAAAACTGTGAGTAACTTTTGTTTAAAATCTTAACAGTAAATCTTTTGAATACTTCTCTGTGAATAGCTATCCATATACATATGGTTTTCTCTGAGTATATTGGTAAGATGGAAGAATTTTGTGCAGACTGCTATTCATGTATGATTCTTGTCTAGAATTAGAAATCAGTTTCTTCATTTCAAAAATCAGTTTCTCTTACTTTACCCATTGTTTGAGCTTAAGGTGAAAATAAACTTGTCTGTTATAGTATATATTAAGTTTTTAAAATTTATACAAGCAAAAACAACTTCGAATTTTTCCTGGAAAACAAGAAACTGAATATAACTTACAATAAGTCAAAATTTCAAACTTCTCAATTCATAGATTCAGGCATGTAGATGGAATTCGCATATCAAAACATGATTTATAAAGTAAAGATCATGATTTTTAGATCTAAGATGAAGGAGCAGTTCAATAATGAACTGAAAATGGGTTTGAGGCTAATTCAGGTGATCGGAGGATTGTTGGAGCTCAGGGTTTCGCGTGGAGGTGAAGAAGCCTAGGGGGTACTGGAGAAAAATGGCCGGAGATGATCTCGATCATCGAGGCGACGGCGGCGAACGTTTAAAATTTTTAAACCTAGTTTTGTCAAGGCTGTTTTCTTTCGATTGATTCGTCGCCAATAATGGATCGAGTGCGATGAGATTGTTGGTGAGGATGGTGGAAGTGTCAACGAAGTAACGGCCGGAGTTTGGTGGCGAATGGGGTTCGGGGCGGAGAGCAGTTGATGATGACAGGTTTGGGTTGGATGATGTGTTGCGTTCCAGGTTTCGTAATTACACTCGAATTTGCGTTCGAGTTGAACTGGAGGAGTTGGGTGGTTGCGACCAAAGCAGGGGATGGTTTGTGACTTGCTCGAAGTTTCGGCGGCAACCGGAGTTGACGGTCGTTGACGTGCACGTGCACGCATATACGTGTGTGTCAGGATGAGTTGATTTGGGAAAGAAGCGAAGAGCTTGGGTTGGTCTCGGGAACATTATCGTGTGGACTCGAAGTAATAAGGCAGAGGGGGTAACTCGAAGTGATGTTCGAGTATTTCAAACATTGGCTCGGGTTTGACTCAAGATTTTCTGAGTTCAGAAATGAAACAGTTTTAAGTTTTATACAAGTCAAGTTTTAAATTTAAAATTTGTTTAACAACCTAAAATATGTAAGTGGGTTGAATTTTAAGAATGCAAATTCAAATTTGAAATGTAAGTTTCAAAGCCAAGTTTAATCAAGTGCTTTGATATGAATTAAAATAAATATTTGAATAAATGATTTAGATTCATTTAAAATTAGAAAGTAATTAAAGGTTTAAATCATTAATTAAAGTAAAAAATTTGAGAAGAATTTATTTATTAAAGGTTAATAAATAAATGAAAGTGATTAAGAAATTGAATTAATAAGGATTAATCACTAATTGAAATTAATGTTAGATATTTTGATTTATTTAAAGTCAATTAATTATGTAACTGGTTTAAAAGGCTGATTTAATTGATAGGATAAATCAAGAATAATTTAATTGATTAAGGTGATTGATAAATTTATTTATACCAAATGATTTGTAATAAATTAATCTGAATTTTATAATTAATTCATAAGTGATTAATTTACTTGGAAATAAATTGAATTAATCAGGATTTAACGATTAATTGATTCTGCTTATAAATAACTATTGAATACTTGACCTTACTTATGAATGATTATATTATATGAGATGCCTTGAATTGATTGTCCTATCTGATTTGTGATGCTTTGTGATACATCCTGATTTATGTTGTGATTTGAAATTCCTATTTCTGTGATATATATTACTTTGTGAATATGAAACCTTTGACCCGTAACGACACTTGAATTTCGATGCGACAGGGAGTCGGATTTCGGTTGGTTATCCGAAACCCACATCGAATTATAATTATGAATCTTTGTGACTGATAAATTTTATTTTATCTATGAATCTGTGAATGAAGATAAGCGTTATCGATTATACCGCTTATCGATATATCTATGATAATTGATGTTGCACTATTGTGTGTAAAACCCTTAGACCACACTCATACACACACAAATATGGATTTCACGTGGAAATCGGTTAAGTCACAGATAATTCAAATTGATATTTTTGAAATTGAAATTTTAATTTCAATTGATTTTGAAATTAGAAATTTGGGTTTAAATGTGAAAAGCTTTTGAAATGGAATTTCAAAGATAAAAGTTATTTTGAATAACTTAATCGAGTTTTGAAAATCTAAATAATTGATTTAAACTAAAATTCAAGATTTGAAATTGAATTCTATGATTTGAAACTAGGGATTAAAGATGTTATACCCATTATAGAAGGGTTAAACTATTTTAAAAGAATTGATTTGGAATGTGAATAAAATTCAAGGGCTTTAACTCGTGCAAATAAAATTGGATTTTTCTGAAACGAAAACTATTTGTTTTCAAATAATAACAGCTTTCATATAAGAAGTGAACTTCTAATTTGTGTTGAAAGGTTTCAAATTTAAAATGATGTTTTGTTTAAAACATTCGAAATGACATTGTTTTGAAAGGCTATGAATGAATTCTTTTTGAAAGATATGAATTGAATCTGTTTATTTTTAACAGATTTAGAATGATGTTTTGTTTAACCCATTCGAAATGAAATTGTTTTGAAAGCTATGAGTTAAATCTTTGATTTAAAGATTTAACGAATTAATTAAATTCGTAATGGAAATTGTTTTGGAAAATCTGTGAATGAATCTTTGTGAAAACTGAGTGAACTTTGTGAATTTAATCTTTTATTTAAAAGATTTAAAATGGTAATGTGTTTAAACCATTTGAAGGAAAGTTTTGGGTAATAAGTTGTGACTTAATTGAAATCCCAATATCCATATGTTTTTAAAGATTGCGCTCGTTATTCGGTTTAGCCGGGAGAGGACCTTTGTGTCATATAACCCATTCCGAATAAGTGATACGTCGTATATGGATCGCATTTGAAGACCGGTGGTGAAGACCGGATATTTGCGAAAACGAAAGGACAACTCGTCGAATGTCTCTGCATCGAATGGCCCCGATATAGAGATTTTATCACCCTTTGTGATGGGAAGTCCGGACGGGATCGTGAATACCCGGAATTGCAAGGGCTTCGTAAGAAGTGCCTTCGGTTCTGTTCGAACCCGGAACAGACTTGTATGGATTGTATGTCTGACATTACACTTTGAGATATAAAGCCGATTTCTTTCAAATACATCTCTGTTGGTGGCGGAGAATTTATTCTCTTAGCTTAACACCCTTCTCTGAGACGTACGAGCTCAGAGGTTATGTAGTTGAAATTTATCAGCGATATATCCCAATTTGGTAATGTGGCATGCTGAGTGTTGCTGTGTGATGATCAATGTTTGATCATTTGTGATATGATCTTTTGTTTGATCATTTATCTTTGTGATCATAGGTTGATCATCTGTTGACCCAAAGCGTGGCTTTTTGAAAAAGCGTAGCTTTGTGGACGAGACTTCGTCGAGCCTCACAACCCGGTAATGGTCGAAACAGGAATTGTGCGGCAAGGTTTTCAGGGGTAGCTCCCCTAGGGTATGACCATTCCTTCTGGAAAAGGGTAGTATCATGGTATGGAGCCCAGATACTTACTCATGTGGATACACTTTCTTTATGATGTGTGATGTTGGTTATCGAGCGCTCGGATAAAGGTCCCAAAGGACCGGGGGTGGCATATCTGAGGTTTCTTTTATCCCTTGGGAAAAGGGGTTGCCGGCCTTGTTTGGCAGAGAACGGTGTGGTTCTCGGAGCGTCCCGCCAGAGGCGTTTCTTTCGTGGAATAGGAAGTTCCTTAGCCTGACCATTTGTTGGAAATCCAAACAAAACAATACGAGCCCTGTACGGTTTTAGTTGTATTACCTGCCATGGAATGTGGTGGTAACCTGCTATTGAACATGGTAGCTATAGTAGGCATAAGTGCGAAATGTCTATGCTGGCTAAGATTTATATTCTACTTTCGAAATTTTTTCTACACTATGCACTAATAATAATATCAAAAATGATTTGATTTTGCGTAGTAAGCATCTTTGACTATCATAAGAAGAAATCTCCTCCAATTCTGCGTTTGCATTGTGTGTGTGGTGGGAGGTCTTATGGTAGTTTCATTTTCCAAAAGCATTGCGAATTGACTTTAAAATTCTCTGCTATTTGTTTTTAAAGATAAACTGTTTTTATTGCTCACACCAGTCCCATGACTGATCCGGAGTTTATTGTTTCTTTCCTAAACTCTGGATGCTCAAAATTTTCTACACGAGCAGTCTAGAGTTTGGTTTTTCAGATATTCAGATTTAGTAGATTATCTGGAGCTAGTTCAGTCTTTGGATCGGACTGCACTTGCTTATCTTTGTGCCTCGTTGTTGGGAGTTCGAGCTATTTATGGATTGGCGCTTTGAAGATGGAGATTATCCGCTGCTGATGTTATCGTTTTCTTTTCCGCTGCTATTTGTTGTATCATATCTCTGATGTATATAGATATTCATTGTATCATCATTGTATCTGGATATTGTATCAGATATTGTATATCTATATTCTTTTATTTCCGCTGTGTTGTTTACTTAATGTTGTTATAAGCTCCCGAGAACCAGATTCGGCATTTGAATCTTCGGCATTTTGAGTACAAGTGAAGTACGGGTGCCGATTTTCGAAGGTCGTCTTTTGGGTCTTGACAAGTGGTATCAGAGCTAAGGTTGAACTTTAGCTCAGGAGTATAACACGTTAAGTAGCTCATTAGAGATAGAGTGAATTAAACTCTAGAATGAGTGATTTCTAAGATATCCGCCTGAATGTCTCAGTAAATTCTCTTACTATCCACTGATAGTGAGTATGAGTACAAGAAGAAGACGAGATAGGGGACAAGGGAATACGACTATAAATGGTAAATACCCTGCAACAGTGGAAACAACTTTCTTATCAATATTCTTTGATTCGTTTCCAAATTCTTTTGATTGCTTCGTACCAGCTCCAGAGAAGAAGTTTCGGTGTGATGATGGCTCTATGAATCGTTGTAGAAAATCCTTACCTCGTATTTCATCGATTTCTTATCAGCTTGTTGATTTAAACCTTAATGAATATGAATTTAAAATTTGAAATTGGGAATTTTAAATAAATTGGAAATTAAAATTTAGGTAAATTGATTAATAGGATATGAAGGCTAAATTGAATTGTATCAATAAAACGATATCGTTTGAAACCAAATTTTGAAATTCTATTGTAATTTCTTGTGAATACCAAAGTCCGAAGAGGGACAAATTGGTATGTATTCTGAGATATTCCGACTTGACTTTGGAATCCATATCGTAAGTTTGAGGAATTATAGGAGATCGAATCTGTCTATATCTCTGTTGTTTTCGTGCCTGCGAATTTCGAGGACGAAATTCTTTTAAGGAGGGAAGTTTGTAACGACCCCATATTTTAATTTATTTAAATTAATAATTTATTGAATTTTTGAATTAAAAATTGTACAATTTATTATAAATGGAAGCGAGTTTCCCCGAATCTAAATAAATTTGTAATAAATCATTTAAATTTATAAATATTGTAATTATTGTATATATGTGTGAATATATATATATATACGATATAAAAGTGATAAAATAAACAAAGTATGTAGATTTAAAATAAAATATAAAACAAGGCCAACATAATAAGTGCAGCCACCATTTTGAAGCAAAAGAAGTAAGACAAGATTTTATACATATAATCATATATGAGTATACTCACCCAAATCATATTGTACATAACAAATCTCAGCCGAAATGCAAAGCTAAAAACAAAGTATAAAATGAAAGTATAACCAGGCAAGTATAAGGAAAATATAGGATAAGTATAAAATATAAACATCAAGGACAATGCCATTTAATGCTTGCTAAGACAATATCTCCTCTAGTACATTAGTATACAATCTCGGCCACCAAAATATAGAACTATCTCTGATAAATTGTACAAACTTGTACACTGTTTGCATAAGAAAATTATACCCTGTAACTTGTATAAACATCACCCTGTAAACTACTTCCCCTATCATCTTTTCATTTCTTTCGAGCTAAGTAAAAACTGAGATGAAACTTCATTTAAAATCCTAAAACAAACACTCTACAACAATCGGCAACTCAATAAAACAGAGATCTAGAGGAGCTTCTGATAGAAAATCCAAGCCTGTTTCATCTGGAAGTCTCTGTTCTTCTTTTTCATAAAAACTGTGAGTAACTTTTGTTTAAAATCTTAACAGTAAATCTTTTGAATACTTCTCTGTGAATAGCTATCCATATACATATGGTTTTCTCTGAGTATATTGGTAAGATGGAAGAATTTTGTGCAGACTGCTATTCATGTATGATTCTTGTCTAGAATTAGAAATCAGTTTCTTCATTTCAAAAATCAGTTTCTCTTACTTTACCCATTGTTTGAGCTTAAGGTGAAAATAAACTTGTCTGTTATAGTATATATTAAGTTTTTAAAATTTATACAAGCAAAAACAACTTCGAATTTTTCCTGGAAAACAAGAAACTGAATATAACTTACAATAAGTCAAAATTTCAAACTTCTCAATTCATAGATTCAGGCATGTAGATGGAATTCGCATATCAAAACATGATTTATAAAGTAAAGATCATGATTTTTAGAGCTAAGATGAAGGAGCAGTTCAATAATGAACTGAAAATGGGTTTGAGGCTAATTCAGGTGATCGGAGGATTGTTGGAGCTCAGGGTTTCGCGTGGAGGTGAAGAAGCCTAGGGGGTACCGGAGAAAAATGGCCGGAGATGATCTCGATCATCGAGGCGACGGCGGCGAACGTTTAAAATTTTTAAACCTAGTTTTGTCAAGGCTGTTTTCTTTCGATTGATTCGTCGCCAATAATGGATCGAGTGCGATGAGATTGTTGGTGAGGATGGTGGAAGTGTCAACGAAGTAACGGCCGGAGTTTGGTGGCGAATGGGGTTCGGGGCGGAGAGCAGTTGATGATGACAGGTTTAGGTTGGATGATGTGTTGCGTTCCAGGTTTCGTAATTACACTCGAATTCGCGTTCGAGTTGAACTGGAGGAGTTGGGTGGTTGCGACCGAAGCAGGGGATGGTTTGTGACTTGCTCGAAGTTTCAGCAGCAACCGGAGTTGACGGTCGTTGACGTGCACGTGCACGCATATACGTGTGTGTCAGGATGAGTTGATTTGGGAAAGAAGCGAAGAGCTCGGGTTGGTCTCGGGAACATTATCGTGTGGACTCGAAGTAATAAGGCAGAGGGGGTAACTCAAAGTGATGTTCGAGTATTTCAAACATTGGCTCGGGTTTGACTCGAGATTTTCTGAGTTCAGAAATGAAACAGTTTTAAGTTTTATACAAGTCAAGTTTTAAATTTAAAATTTGTTTAACAACCTAAAATATGTAAGTGGGTTGAATTTTAAGAATGCAAATTCAAATTTGAAATGTAAGTTTCAAAGCCAAGTTTAATCAAGTGCTTTGATATGAATTAAAATAAATATTTGAATAAATGATTTAGATTCATTTAAAATTAGAAAGTAATTAAAGGTTTAAATCATTAATTAAAGTAAAAAATTTGAGAATAATTTATTTATTAAAGGTTAATAAATAAATGAAAGTGATTAAGAAATTGAATTAATAAGGATTAATCACTAATTGAAATTAATGTTAGATATTTTGATTTATTTAAAGTCAATTAATTATGTAACTGGTTTAAAAGGCTGATTTAATTGATAGGATAAATCAAGAATAATTTAATTGATTAAGGTGATTGATAAATTTATTTATACCAAATGATTTGTAATAAATTAATCTGAATTTTATAATTAATTCATAAGTAATTAATTTACTTGGAAATAAATTGAATTAATCAGGATTTAACGATTAATTGATTCTGCTTATAAATAACTATTGAATACTTGACCTTACTTATGAATGATTATATTATATGAGATGCCTTGAATTGATTGTCCTATCTGATTTGTGATGCTTTGTGATACATCCTGATTTATGTTGTGATTTGAAATTCCTATTTCTGTGATATATATTACTTTGTGAATATGAAACCTTTGACCCGTAACGACACTTGAATTTCGATGCGACAGGGAGTCGGATTTCGGTTGGTTATCCGAAACCCACATCGAATTATAATTATGAATCTTTGTGACTGATAAATTTTATTTTATCTATGAATCTGTGAATGAAGATAAGCGTTATCGATTATACCACTTATCGATATATCTATGATAATTGATGTTGCACTATTGTGTGTAAAACCCTTAGACCACACTCATACACACACAAATATGGATTTCACGTGGAAATCGGTTAAGTCACAGATAATTCAAATTGATATTTTTGAAATTGAAATTTTAATTTCAATTGATTTTGAAATTAGAAATTTGGGTTTAAATGTGAAAAGCTTTTGAAATGGAATTTCAAAGATAAAAGTTATTTTGAATAACTTAATCGAGTTTTGAAAATCTAAATAATTGATTTAAACTAAAATTCAAGATTTGAAATTGAATTCTATGATTTGAAACTAGGGATTAAAGATGTTATACCCATTATAGAAGGGTTAAACTATTTTAAAAGAATTGATTTGGAATGTGAATAAAATTCAAGGGCTTTAACTCGTGCAAATAAAATTGGATTTTTCTGAAACGAAAACTATTTGTTTTCAAATAATAACAGCTTTCATATAAGAAGTGAACTTCTAATTTGTGTTGAAAGGTTTCAAATTTAAAATGATGTTTTGTTTAAAACATTCGAAATGACATTGTTTTGAAAGGCTATGAATGAATTCTTTTTGAAAGATATGAATTGAATCTGTTTATTTTTAACAGATTTAGAATGATGTTTTGTTTAACCCATTCGAAATGAAATTGTTTTGAAAGCTATGAGTTAAATCTTTGATTTAAAGATTTAACGAATTAATTAAATTCGTAATGGAAATTGTTTTGGAAAATCTGTGAATGAATCTTTGTGAAAACTGAGTGAACTTTGTGAATTTAATCTTTTATTTAAAAGATTTAAAATGGTAATGTGTTTAAACCATTTGAAGGAAAGTTTTGGGTAATAAGTTGTGACTTAATTGAAATCCCAATATCCATATGTTTTTAAAGATTGCGCTCGTTATTCGGTTTAGCCGGGAGAGGACCTTTGTGTCATATAACCCATTCCGAATAAGTGATACGTCGTATATGGATCGCATTTGAAGACCGGTGGTGAAGACCGGATATTTGCGAAAACGAAAGGACAACTCGTCGAATGTCTCTGCATCGAATGGCCCCGATATAGAGATTTTATCACCCTTTGTGATGGGAAGTCCGGACGGGATCGTGAATACCCGGAATTGCAAGGGCTTCGTAAGAAGTGCCTTCGGTTCTGTTCGAACCCGGAACAGACTTGTATGGATTGTATGTCTGACATTACACTTTGAGATATAAAGCCGATTTCTTTCAAATACATCTCTGTTGGTGGCGGAGAATTTATTCTCTTAGCTTAACACCCTTCTCTGAGACGTACGAGCTCAGAGGTTATGTAGTTGAAATTTATCAGCGATATATCCCAATTTGGTAATGTGGCATGCTGAGTGTTGCTGTGTGATGATCAATGTTTGATCATTTGTGATATGATCTTTTGTTTGATCATTTATCTTTGTGATCATAGGTTGATCATCTGTTGACCCAAAGCGTGGCTTTTTGAAAAAGCGTAGCTTTGTGGACGAGACTTCGTCGAGCATCACAACCCGGTAATGGTCGAAACAGGAATTGTGCGGCAAGGTTTTCAGGGGTAGCTCCCCTAGGGTATGACCATTCCTTCTCGAAAAGGGTAGTATCATGGTATGGAGCCCAGATACTTACTCATGTGGATACACTTTCTTTATGATGTGTGATGTTGGTTATCGAGCGCTTGGATAAAGGTCCTAAAGGACCGGGGGTGGCATATCTGAGGTTTCTTTTATCCCTTGGGAAGAGGGGTTGCCGGCCTTGTTTGGCAGAGAACGATGTGGTTCTCGGAGCGTCCCGCCAGAGGCGTTTCTTTCGTGGAATAGGAAGTTCCTTAGCCTGACCATTTGTTGGAAATCCAAACAAAACAATACGAGCCCTGTACGGTTTTAGTTGTATTACCTGCCATGGAATGTGGTGGTAACCTGCTATTGAACATGGTAGCTATAGTAAGCATAAGTGCGAAATGTCTATGCTGGCTAAGATTTATATTCTACTTTCGAAATTTTTTCTACACTATGCACTAATAATAATATCAAAAATGATTTGATTTTGCGTAGTAAGCATCTTTGACTATCATAAGAAGAAATCTCCTCCAATTCTGCGTTTGCATTGTGTGTGTGGTGGGAGGTCTTATGGTAGTTTCATTTTCCAAAAGCATTGCGAATTGACTTTAAAATTCTCTGCTATTTGTTTTTAAAGATAAACTGTTTTTGTTGCTCACACCAGTCCCATGACTGATCCGGAGTTTATTGTTTCTTTCCTAAACTCTGGATGCTCAAAATTTTCTACACAAGCAGTCTAGAGTTTGGTTTTTCAGATATTCAGATTTAGTAGATTATCTGGAGCTAGTTCAGTCTTTGGATCGGACTGCACTTGCTTATCTTTGTGCCTCGTTATTGGGAGTTCGAGCTATTTATGGATTGGCGCTTTGAAGATGGAGATTATCCGCTGCTGATGTTATCGTTTTCTTTTCCGCTGCTATTTGTTGTATCATATCTCTGATGTATATAGATATTCATTGTATCATCATTGTATCTGGATATTGTATCAGATATTGTATATCTATATTCTTTTATTTCCGCTGTGTTGTTTACTTAATGTTGTTATAAGCTCCCGAGAACCAGATTCGGCATTTGAATCTTCGGCATTTTGAGTACAAGTGAAGTACGGGTGCCGATTTTCGAAGGTCGTCTTTTGGGTCTTGACAAGTATGATTTATAAAATTTAAAATAGGCAAAATTGCACAAATAAACAAATTATACTAAAAATTGAAATGTACATAACTTTTACATTTTAACTCCGTTTTCAACGAAACGAAAAGTAGTGTTCAAGCTATTACATCAATTTTTATAATAAAAGATAAAATTCATAAATTTCAAACTTTGAAATTTTTAAGTTAAAAGTCGAAGTTTGACTATTTGACCAAAATTCACATTTCTGGAAATATTAAATTTAGTCATATTTGGAATTCAAATCCACATACAAAATCAAAGTTTTTATATTTACAATAACAAAATTTATTCTTTTCATAAATAAAGCTTTTGAATCTGGAAAAATCAATTTAAAAATATTTGTAAAATACAGGGTTGTTACACTATGATATTCTTATGAAATCATATACACTTTTTCAATAATATAAACATGTGGCAACGAATTCATCGTTCATGAGCATAGTCACTATCAAACACATTTATAAATTCATACCTATAGTAAGCCATGGACAATGTCAATGTCATGTCTCTATTTATAATATGGATTAAAATCAAGAGTACAATATACTATAACAACAACAATATTAAAAAAAATCATAATATATTCAAGTGTAATGCATAAAACATACACATTATATACTAGTAACATTGTGCCAATAACAAAATACAAATAAAGTTATTTGGAACTAAAACATGGTTTGAACATTAAAGTACATTGTATTTTTAAGTTTCATCGAAACACTTGGATAAAAGTCAGTTGTTGATCTTCTAAACTTGGTGAGGAATCATGTATATTCCACCCCAAAGTAAGAGAAACTGCACTGGTAAAAAAAATAGTGAGAAATGAAGTACAAAGGCTTAAATTTATTTTCAAATTAACATTAAAGTTACTAATGTATGTAAATCTTCACTTGGGAAAAAAATACATGAAAAAGAAATCAAATTGATACATAAGAGTGAAAAGCAACAGCTTCAAATTTAAAATTGGAACATTTTTAGAAAGTAACTATACAATTAGGCATTTTCAACGAGTTGGTTAGTGAAAAAAAAACAAGCGAGATGAATATCTAGTATCATATTATAGATTTGCACCCAAAAATTATCTTGGAAAGAGACATTATATATATAAAGGAGAGGACATGCTTATTTTGTCTTAGGAAGAAAAGGATTTAAGTATTGTGAGGAGATTTTTATGCAAGAATGGATAAAATGGTGCAAATTTCACGTACTAAAAAAATAGATTTAGATCTTGGACATCATGAACAGGATCGCCATATCCACTCATTGGATTAAAAAATAGAAAAATCACAACCATATGTGTTTAATGTCTAAAAAAAATTTGAGATCTAAATAAAGACCGATTTTTGGTTTTAAAACAATTCAAAACTTATAAACCTATCGAAGACTAATTTTCAATCTTTAAAATTTGGAGTTAAAGTCTAATATGTTTCAATCGCAAAACAGTCTTTATTTTGAAACTAAAAATTTTGGTCTTTAGTTTTCAGTGTTTAATTGATTGTTTTTGGTAGAGGCTTATATCCCTCCACATGTATACCCATGCACAAAGCATCCCAATATTGTTCTTAGTCGTTATCATCACCCCACGAGTTACAACACTGACATCATACATTATCTAATTTTCGATCCCCTCGATCGTCGAAACTCAAGCTTTCCCTATGCATGTAACCCTTTTGGTGGTAAACTCACCACTCATTCCAACTATCCATGCCGGATTTAAACTTTATTAGCACTAGTTTGATTGGAAAGGTTGGACCTAGTGTTCCTATTGTCGTAGGGATGATTCGCCTATAGTCTAATTATTAGAAAACACAACAATGGTGTCATTGTTATTTAAGAAACTTTAGTTGAATTGCATAAATTATCCACCTTGATTAGGAAATTCAACTTTTGTAGAGGAATCCACAACGGGTGAACTAGGATTCGTTGGAGATTCAATTTGCATGCCACTCTTATTCTTTACTCAGATCAAGCGCTTGCATTCTCTATCAACATACTATCCCAAACCCCTCCCTATTTTTTCATATGTGTCTATGCCAAGCGCAGTGCGATGGATAGACAAGAATTGGAGGATGATATTTATAATCCTCTTCATTTAGTTATTCGTCTTGGGTCATTAGTGGAGATTTCGATGTCATCGCAAATGATGTAGAGAAAGTGGAAGGCCTCACTTCCAATTGGCAAGCGATTAATGAAAATTAATGATGCCATTTTATAAGCCGATCTTCGTGAAATCTCATTTTGTGGATCCAATTTCACGTGGTGCAATAATAGAGAAGGACAAGCTCGTTTCTCGGCTACAATTGACAGGGTATTTGGCAACAATGGTTGGTTCAACAACCCCTTCAACATTGTGGTAGATAATCTACATTGCACCAACTTTGATCATGTCCTCATGATTCCTCGATTGACCTCAATCTCTGATTATGTTAATAAGCCTTTATGGATTTAGAATAAGTAGATCACTCGTTGCTCCTTTATCGATATAGTCAAGAAGGCCTAGGACATGCTAAAGCAAGGGTCACCTTTCACTATCTTTGTAACAACCCGCATTATAAGGACTTGGCATTTAAATAATTAATTTAAATATTAAGTCATTAATTAATGGAATGCCCCTTATATTTGACTTTAAGAGGTGTAAGAATTGGGTCTGAAGACATTCGTAGTTGAGACTGATTTTCCGACGTGAGTAAAATGAGTATAAATTTGGCTATATTTGGAATCGAGGAATTTTTGGAGTGAATAGTGATTTTTGAGTGGATAAAATGCACTTGGGCTAAGGAACTCTCTTCATAATTCTCATTCCAATTTCATTTCACGTTACTTCCTCCACTTCGTCTTCTAATCTTTCTCTAATATCCCCTTAATCCCTCCTTATTCCTCAAGCCCTAAATCATTCAAATAAAATTATTAAATTCAAATAAAAATCACCATAATTCCTCTCATCCAATTCTCTACAAAAAAACATCAAGGAATTAGCATGATGTTGTAATTTGGAGCTTCAACTATGATTTAAGATAGGGAAAGCATGGATTTTGGTGATTAGAGCTTGATTTAGGGAAAGTGAAAGTGAGTGAGATGATTCTTCATACATATATTTACTTGTTAATCTTCTTTATTTTGCTTATTGATGATTATGAGATTATATGATGTGATTTGGAGATTTTTTGAGTTGAATTAGGCTTGTATTCATATTATGAACATGATTATATCATCTCATTATTTGTTTATGACCTTAATTACTATTTTTGAAACAGTTAGTAAGGTTATAAATGAGTTTTGGGTTAATTGAATGATAATATGTGATATAGATGACATAATTAAGCGCATGTCATTAATTAGTAATAATAAAACTAATTTATATAGTTTTAGAAAAGTGTAAGCTAATTAAGTGAATTATGGGCTCTACACTCATTATTAAAGTAAATAGAGGTTTAATAAAGCTTAATTGGTAATTATGATATTATTTAAAAAGAAAGGAACAATCTTTGTTTATGAAGGATTTATTTATAGATATTACTTACGTAAAGGAATAATTTTATAAATAAATAAAAGTGATATTTTATAAAACAATGAATTTGTAAAATAGTATAAAACTGGTATTTTATAAAATAGTATAAAACTAATATTTTATAAAAAGAGTGATTTTATAAAATAGTATAAAAGTGATATTATATAAAAAATAGTGATTTTATAAAATAGTAAGAAAGTAATATTTTATAAAATAGTGATTTTATAAAATAGTATGAATGAGATATTTTATAAAGAGTAAGATTTTACAAAATAATATGAAGAAGATATTTTATAAAATGGTTATAAGTTTTTTTAAAAAGTTAATGAAAGGAATACTTAATTCTAAACGAAGAAATTTAATATTTTAAAGGCATAAATGGATTTATAAGCTAGTTTGTATTTTATAAAATGGTATGAAATTTATTCCAAAATTGGCATTAAAGTTGCTAATGTATGAAATCTTCACTTGGAACAAATAAAGGAAATATACGAAAAAGAAATCAAATTGATACATGGGAGTGAAAAGCAACATCTTCAAATCTAAATTGGTACATTTGGGGAAAGCAACTATACGATTAGGGATTTCAGTGAATTTGTTTAGGGGAGAGAACAAGCGAGATGAATATCTAGTATCATATCACCAATTTGCGGCCAAAAAATATGCTGGAAAGAGACTAATATCTAAAGGAGAGGACACACTTATATGTGTTTGAGGAAGAAAAGAATTTAAATATGTGAGAAGATTTTTATGCAAGAATGGAGAATATGGTGCAAATTTTACATACTAAAAGAATAGATATAGATCTTGACACTATGAACTGGATCAATATATCTGTTCATTGGATTAAAAAAAATGAAAAATCACAACCATATGTGTTTAGTGTTTAAACAAAAACTAGAGATCAAAATAAAGATCGAACTTCTGTTTTAGAACAATTTTAAAACTTAAAATCCAATCGAAGGCTGATTTTCAATCTTTATAATTTAAAGTTAAAGACTGGTATTTTTCAGTTGTAAAACAGTCAATTTAAAATTAAAAAATTTTGGTTTTTGGTTTTTGGTTTTTGGTTTTCAATGTTTAACTAATTGTTTTTGGTAGAGAATTATATCCTCCACATGCACACCTATGCACAAAGCATTCCTATATTGTTCTTAGTCGTTTTCATCACCCCACGAGCCATTGAACTAGCACCATACACCGTCGCAGCTCTAATCCCCTCTATCGTCAAAACTCAAGCTTCCCAGGCACCTGCAGTCAGTTCGGTGGTAAACTCACCACTAATCCCAACCATCCATGCTCAACTTAATTTATTAGCAGCAGTTTGATTAGAGAGGTTGGACCTAGTATTTCTGTTGTCGTGGGGATGACTCACTTATAGTTGATTCCTAATAAAGACAAAGCTTAATCAACTTGTAATGCCTCAACCAAATAGAAACGTAGAAAAACCATATACTTCGTTCCTCTCATTGCTCACCGCACCCGATCAGCAATTTCTAGGAACTATAAAGCTTCTTTATCTTCCATCACATCATTACGATTAACATCCTTTTCTGGAATATTAGGGGGGTTAAAAATGATCCCTCTAGAAGTAGGTTGAAGCGTATTATCAAAAAAACACAACAACGGTGTCGTTGCTATTTCAGAGCCCCTAGTTGAATCGCATAAATTATCTCTCCTAATTAGGAAACTCTACTTTTGTGGAGGAATCCGGGTAAATCTGGATTCTCTGGAGATTCTATTTGCATGCCACTCTTATTTTTCACTTGAATCAAGCGCTTGCCTTCTCTATCAACATACTATCTCAAACTCCTCTCCGTTTATTCATATGCGTCTATGCCAAGTGAAAACGGTAGATAAGTAAGAATTGTGTTATGTTATTCATAATCTCCCTATGTTTGGTTATTCTTCTTGGGTCATTGGTGGAGATTTCGATGCCATCGCAAATGATGCTAAGAAAGTGGAAGTCCTCACTTTCAATTAGCAAGCGATTAATGAATTTGATGATGTCATTTTATTAGCTGATCTTCATGAATCTCAATTTGTGGATCTATTTTCATGTGGTGCAACAACAGGGATGGACAAGCTCATGTCTTAGCTAGACGTGACTGGGTATTCGATAACAAGGTAGATTCAACAACCCTTTCAGCTCTATGGTGGATAATCTACACTACACCAACTTTGATCACACCCCCATGATTCTTCGACTAACATCAATCTCTGAATATGTTCCCAAGCTTTTTAGGATTTAGAACAAGTGGATCACTCACCAGTCGTTCATCGATATGGTCAAGAAGGCCCGAGACATGCCTAATCAAGGGTCACCTTCACTATCTTCATCTCCAAACTTAAGAACATCAAGAAAACCGACAAAAATGGAATAAAGATACCATCTCCAATATCTTTGATTGTGTTTTTCATGCCAAAAAAGAAGTTGCCTTGAATTAGGCTATTTATGATGATGATCGATCTCCAACTCGTCATAATGAATGGATTAATGTTGAGGAGTCTTCAATCGTGAAATTTTGTAACAACCCTGAGATTGCAATTACCGAATAATAAATTAAAATTATGATTTTTAAGTTGAAAAGGGAGCTAAACAAAAATTTGGGAATTTAAATTTGCAATTGGTTTGCAAATTAAAGTATTTTGGGTTTAAAATGGGGAAATTAATATTTTTGGAATTTAATATTTAAAAGGGGAATTTTTAAATGTGATAATGGGTTTAATTGGCTAATGAGACAATTATATGGTTTTGATTAAAACTAGGTTGCTACTTAGGATTTTGTTCACATAATAACATCAAACATAGTTGGACTTAGAAAATTTTTAAATTTACATATGCACTTAAGTAATTGAACTAAGCCTTATTAGGTTGTAAAACCCTCATAACAAACCCATTAACCTACCCACTTCTATATAATATCTTAAACCATTCCCTAAACCCTAACCCTCCTCTTCATAATTCCTAAACCTAGATCCAAAAATGACTAATGGCCTCTCTTTGGTAGAAGACCCATCTCCTTCTCTACATGGCTAAACTTGTTTAATCCTAGCAAGGTAATGCAATCCTAGGCCTAATCACCTTGAAATCTCTTTGTAATCCTTGGTTTGTTCTCTTTTAAATTTTGAAGCTCCCTAATCCACATCCTCTTTGCTTTGGAAAGTTGCACTTGAAGTGTTTGCTTATTTGCTTGATTGGTAGAGGTAATTACTATATATTAGTGATTATTGCTAGTTAATTTTGGTGAAAATTTGATGCCAAAACTTGAAAAAAACACCCCAAATCACCTAAAATCACAAAAAACTGGTGGCTGGAAATGTTCAGCCTGAAAACAGGCTGAAAACCATGATCTGGGAGCCCAGAGCAGGCCTGGGTTGCACCCAGGCTGCTGCCTGGGAGCAGTAGCCCAGCCCAGGCGGGCTGAGGCCTGCCCCCCCTCTCCCCAGCCCAGGCGGGCTAGGGCCTCCCTGTAAGGACCCGATTCTTCGACTTCCGAATATCGACATCAATACGTCCACTGTATCAACTGCCGAGCAAACGAATGCCGGAAAACCGAATTCTTAGGGTTTTAAAAGAAGAGGTAGAAGAAAAGATAGAAGAAAAAGAGAAGAACAACAGAACAACATCAGAACAGAAACAATATCAGAATCTCACATGTCGCAGCGGAACAACATATAATAGATAAATGAATAATCTTTAAATCAAAGAACTATATCATTTTATACATTACATCATCATCAGAGTTTACAACAACAATACATCAATGAACAGTTATATAAACTTGTCCTTATACAGAATACACAGCGGAATAAATAATATCATATACAAGTGGTACGTCTCGCCATCCAGCTCGCCATTAAGCTCCACAGCATCCCGTATCCAGAATGACCTGATAACCTAACTCTAGACTGCCCGTGTGGAAATTGGTGGGCACCCAGAGTTTAGGAAGGGAACAATAAACTCCAGGTCAGTCATGGTGACTGGTGTGAGAACTTAAAACAGTTTATCTTTAAAACAAACAACAGGAAGATTTTAAATTAAATTCGCAATGCTTTTGGAAAATGAAACTACCATAAGACCTCCCGCCACACACACAATGCAAACGCAGAATTGGAGGAGATTTCTTCTTATGATAGTCAAAGATGCTTACTACGCAAAAATCAAATCATTTTTGATATTATTATTAGTGCATAGTGTAGAAAACATTTCGAAAGTATAATATAAATCTTAGCCAGCATAGGCATTCCGCACTTATGCCTACTATAGCTATCACCCAAACAGTGGTGACCACCATAAGTGAATGATAGGTTCTACAACTAAAACCGTACAAGTCACGTATTGTTTCTTTGGATTTCCAACAAATGGTCAGGCCAAGGAACTTCCCATTGCCACATGGAAACGCCTCTGGAATGACGTCCCGAGAACCTAACCGGATCTCTGCCAACACAAGGCCGGGTTACCTCTGCAAAAATAGGTAACTACTGACACGCGTATGCCATCCCCCGATCGTAACCGATCTTCCCGAGGATCCTCGATTCGCAACAACCACATAATAATAATAATGCAGTAACCACATAGGTTAAGTATTTGGGCTCCATACCATGATACCACCTCTATCCAGAAGGAATGACATACACTAAGGGGCGCTACTCCCTAGAACCTTGCTGCATCCTTCCTGTTTTGACCATTTCTGGGGTGTGAGGCTCGACGAAGTCTCGTCCACAAAGCTACGCTTTGTCACAAAGCCATGGTTCGGGTCAAACAAATGATCAACCTATGATCACAAAGATATAAGATCAAACAAATGATCATATCGCAAATGATCAAACACAGATCATTTCACAGCAACACTCAGCATGCCACGTTACCAAATTGGGAGTATATTGCTGATAAATTTCAACTACATAACCTCTGAGCTCGTACGTCTCAAAGAAGGGTGTTAAGCTAAGAGAATAAAATTCTCCGCCACCAACAGAAATGTATTTGAAAGAAATCAGCTTTATATCTCAATCTGTAACGTCAGACATACAATCCATACAAGTCTGTTCCGGGATCGAACAGAACCGAAGGCACTTCTCACGAAGCCCTTGCAAATCCGGATAATTCTCTAATCACGTCCGGACTTCCCGTCACTAAGGGTGATAAAACCTCTAAACCGGAGATCAGCCGATGTAGAGTAACTCGACGGTAATCCTTCCGTTTTCAAAAATATCCGGTCTTCAACACCGGTCATCAAATGCAATTCATATCGACGTATCACATATTCGGAATGGGTTATACGACCCCATGGTCCTTTCCCGGCTAACCCGAATAGTGAGCGCTTATTCAAAAATAAGTGTGGCATTCAAATTCATCCAATTCACAACAAATACCTATCTAAAGGTAATTATCGATAGTCGGTTATTTAACTATCAATAAAGATGCGCAACATCATCAGATTCCAAATAATTTTCCAAATTATTTAATTTCCAATAATATCTTTACTAGATATATTATTTCCACACTTAACCATTTGAAAACAATTTCAAATCAATTTCCACATTTCAATTTATATTTAAAAGATAAAATCTCAAAACAGTTCATTTCATATTGGAAAAGCATTTTCATACTTATTTAAAATAAGTAATTCACAAATCATTTATTTTCAACACTTGGAAAATATCCGATATACTTAAATCATAATTAAGTATATATTTCATTTTTTAAGGAAATCATTCTCTTTCACAAATTTTATTTGAGTCAAAACGAATGTTACGTAAAACATCGTTACGACAACTCAAAATCACTAGTATAGGGATTCGAAATTAAGATAGATATATAAATCCCAATACTAGACAAAAACATTTCCTTTCGGAAATCATTTACTATAACAACAGTGTTATAGTCCATCATTTCCTTATTCCTCGAAAACGTCTATTTCAACAATAAATGTTGAAATCTATGTATTCGATACTTAACACGTTTTAAAACATCTTTTAAAACAATTACTTCATTTCGTAATATCACTTCTCCAAAACATATCCATTTTATTTAATAATATATTCACTGTCCAAAATCGTGAATATACTTCGTTATCCAAATTCAACATTTCTACACATTTTATTTAAAGGCTTATCCACTGTCCAAAATCGTGGATATAATTCCTTTAATTAACTTCTACAATTCACTTATCAAAATAAGTGATTTCGGATTTATAAACAACGTTTATAAATCACAATTTTATAATTTATAACAATTTCAAGTTATGAAATCCCTTATTTAAACAATTCCATTTGACTCATTTATATAACAAAAATCCAATTCATAAGTTGATAACTTATAATTCATTTATTTTCAAAATCCTTCATCTTATAACTTCACAAATCGTATATCTATTAATATTACTTACTTATAAAATCCGTTTATAAGTTCATTTTAACATTTATAGAACTCCTAAATAATCTCCTTATTTTTATTTATAAAATAACAATTTCATACATCTTCTATAAATATAATCCATTTGTAATAAGTCAAAAACTTCAATCTAAACCAATTACAATTTAATCAACTTATATTTCAAAAACCACTTTTCGCTTATATTTCACAAATCTCATAATTTTTATAACACGAAAATTATAACATTTATTTATTTAAAATGAATTAATTCCAAAATTCAATAAAACATATATTTTCAAAAATCACTTTGAAATCCTTTTAAAAATAATATCGTTATTTTTAAACTTCAAAAATGGATCCGATGATGCAACAGCACCAAACAATCAATCACAACAATCAATTATCATATATCATCATATGATAACAGAATATATCAAAATATCTATAAATAATCAATACGGTGAGGAATCCAGTCGGATCCCTCCAACCTGTTTCCCTGCATCCACAGATGTTAGCACAATACCAATTCCGCTCCAGTACGGAATTATCGTGGCATATGGGTTTAATAAATATTATCTGCTTACTAACGGCGCAATAGGGTCTCATCCGCTATACAATGCGGGAAATAACAACTGCAATATATACATATGCCAATATATATATTGCTATATACATAAATAATACCAATTTCACACAAAGGTGAAATATTCGCGGTATATGTTTTTAATAATTAACCTCCGCTTACTAACGGCGTATAATGTTTATTTTAACAATCAATAACAGACAAAAATTATCATCCAGGCATACAATCAACAATTTTAAATCTAACTATTTAAAATAAACATCCAAACTGTTCGATTGAGTGAGAAGTTCTCACCGTGATTTTTTGATAGCAATTGTAGCGTTTTATTTCGAATAAATTAAACGGGCGTTTAATTTCACTCAAAATTTTCACTGACTCCAATCGCTTCCAATTCAGTTCCATCGCGATGTACACGACGAGACGATTCCAATGCATTTTTTTCGTCATTTTCTGATAATGTATGAGAGAGATACAATATTTTAAAGTTACGCGAATTAAAATAAAATTAATTTACAAATTCTTTAAAAATCTCTAACCCTACACGCAATCACAGCCGATCATTTTGAAACCCTAGGATCTCGGCCATAGATTTCATCTTCTTCCTCATCGTTCAAAGCAGATCCCCATCAACCCATAGCCGCCTCTTCACGTGAATTATCACCATCCCCACGAGCCACCAGACGTCGATCAGGCACCGCCGTACGAATGCCACTGCCGCCACCTACTACCGCCCCCAGACCGGCCCCACTCGGTCACGCCCCCAGCACGCAATACGAGGTCGAACGCGACGACTTCACGCTCGATTTCTGGCCACCACGTCACGATCCAAGCGATCATCGCCATATAGATTCGAAGGGCTCGTCACCCTCTACGATATTGCAGTTGATCACTTCAGCCAAAAACGTGTGGATTGGGAGAGATTAAGGAATGAATCTCGATGGTTTCGGGCCTTTGAATTTTGAAAGTGGCGGCCGGCTATCACTTAGGGTTAGGGCTTGTGAAAACAAATGGGTATGGGCTTCTATTTATAGGCGATGAGATTACTATTCACGTTTTATTATTTAACTCGAACGGATTCCGAATTTGATGAAACAAAAGTCGTTTACTAGGTTAAACCCCTAATCCGGACACAATGGAACAGGTTTCGAAAGCTAATTCGGACATCTGTGCGAGATATGAAATAAAACGATCAATTTAAATTAAACCGATTTAAATCGATTTCGAGGCGTTTTGGCTTGCCCCGGACAAACGACAACTCCGATTGCTACGAAAATTGAAATCCGATAATAACTAACTATTACGGATCCAATGGAACTAGTTTCGTTCAATTCTGAGACTGTTTGAAAATTGGCTATTTTTCAGTCGATAATTAAATATTAAAATATTCAATTTTCACATATTAACTTTAAATCCAATTTTAAAAGTTCTATAACGTTTCTATAACTCCAGTATGATTTAATATAACTTCATAAATCATTTTTAATCCAATTAAATCCAGAATTCAATTATTTCTGGAATTTCACTATTACATTATCGATTTAATTATTCAATTAAATCCAGATATTCGAATTTAAAATTATTCGACTTATTAATTTCACTTATTAATATTTAAAATCAATTAAATATTCAAGTTTTAATTAATATAAATTCTGGGTCGTTACAAACTTCCCCCCTTAAAAGAATTTCGTCCTGAAATTACAAGTTAGGAAAAAAAAATCCTTAACTCGTCTACTATTTTTCACATCTAATAGTTTTATCAAATTTCAAAACAAATCTTTCTACTAAGGATTCGCTATCATTCAACTAAATTTCTAAACCTTTCATAGTTTTCAAACAACATTGTTTTACTAACAATTCAAATTTAAATTTAAATCGAATTTTAAACTTTCAAAATTTTCTAACACTCGAAATTTTCAAAAATTTCGCCAGTGTCTCCTTTGCGCGGCTAAATCGGTACTACTACAAAACGTCCCTACGGACTCTCAAATTTCAAAAAGAAAAGAAAAAGCCAAGCGGCTAGACAAAAAATCAGCAAATCTCATATCGAAATTCAAATACATACCTTTTGTCGAGCAATTCAATTTTATCTTCGAAATTAAAATCCCAATTCCTTTATACACCTGTATATCCTACTAGCCATAATATCTAGTTACATATTCAAACCATTTTGCCAATTTTATTACAAAATTTTCAACATATACTTCTTATACATTTCTAATTCACTATTGAAGTTATATATTCTTTTCATTCAAGTTTACATTTCAATTTTCATTTGAATTTAATTCACAATTTCAATCTAATTTGAATTCTATTTATCTTCTGAATATTGAATTTTATCGATTATTTTTCATTCATAACTGCACTGTTTTAAATTAGTTCCATTTACTAATTCATTACAAATTCTAATTCACTTTATTCAAATTTGTTTTCAACATTCAGTTTCAATTCCAGTTTTATTCTTTTGTTCATTCCCAAAATTTATTTACAATCCACTATTTTGGTTTATAACCACTTATATTAAACTGGATTTCAAATTTCATACGAATTTTAATTTCTCTTTCATTTATAATTATTCAATTCAATTCTATTACTTACAATTTCGAAATGAATCTCAACTTTCAATTTCCCTTTCATCTATTCAAATTTATTCACTTATACTTTCTTTAATTTAACTCCATCTTTTAAGTTAAATTTATTCTATCAAAATTCAACGTGTATAAGTTATCAACTTAATAATATTTCATAAATATTTTTATATAGTATTCCAGAGTCTTTTCAACCTTTTCAAAACCATTTTGAAAACAATTCAAATTGTCCTTTGAATTTTCTAAAACAAAACTCCAATTTTTCCAAACAACTTTCATTTAAAACAATCGGCAGCAATTCCTCTTCTAGAAACCCGAAAATGAACACCGGTGATGCCGCGGTCATCATCGAAGTTATTTTCCAGCGACCGAAAAGAGTTTAGAGCTTTCATCCCTTCAGAACATTTTTCAAATCAAAAAGAATTTAAACTTTCCAAATCTCCAAAATTTACAAATTCTTTTCAAAACATTTCCAAATACTTCTCTGGAATTCCGTTTCAAATTTTAAATCACATTTATAATTTACATTCCTAAATTTCATTTGTACATGGATTTATTTCTTAACTTTGGAGTTATGATTTCAATTTCTTATTCAATTTCAATGATAATAATTTAATATTATTATTTCCTAACAACCAAACATCCAAATACTATGATAATTCATAGAAAATTATTTCTTTTATAAACAAAAATAGTTTTGGGTAAAATTATTTCATTTACCCAATTTTAAAACAATACTATGCCGAATTGTTCTATATAAGTGTTTAGAGATCCCTATCGATAGAGTTGTATGGACAATACCGACCAGAATCCATATACCACTCAACAAAACAATCATCACAATATAAAACAATTTTATATTAACTAACAAATACGCACTCGTATCTATTATTACACTCAACTCATTCTAGAGTACTACTGACTCTATCTCTAATGAGTAACACCCAACGGAGCAGGGTTGTCGCTTAACCATATGCTCTGATACCACGTTGTAAGGACCCGATTCTTCGACTTCCGAATATCGACATCAATACGTCCACTGTATCAACTGCCGAGCAAACGAATGCCGGAAAACCGAATTCTTAGGGTTTTAAAAGAAGAGGTAGAAGAAAAGATAGAAGAAAAAGAGAAGAAGAACAACAGAACAACATCAGAACAGAAACAATATCAGAATCTCACATGTCGCAGCGGAAAAACATATAATAGATAAATGAATAATCTTTAAATCAAAGAACTATATCATTTTATACATTACATCATCATCAGAGTTTACAACAACAATACATCAATGGACAGTTATATAAACTTGTCCTCATACAGAATACACAGCGGAATAAATAATATCATATACAAGTGGTACGTCTCGCCATCCAGCTCGCCATTAAGCTCCACAGCATCCCGTATCCAGAATGACCTGATAACCTAACTCTAGACTGCCTGTGTGGAAATTGGTGGGCACCCAGAGTTTAGGAAGGGAACAATAAACTCCAGGTCAGTCATGGTGACTGGTGTGAGAACTTAAAACATTTTATCTTTAAAACAAACAACAGGAAGATTTTAAAGTAAATTCGCAATGCTTTTGGAAAATGAAACTACCATAAGACCTCCCGCCACAGACACAATGCAAACGCAGAATTGGAGGAGATTTCTTCTTATGATAGTCAAAGATGCTTACTACGCAAAAATCAAATCATTTTTGATATTATTATTAGTGCATAGTGTAGAAAACATTTCGAAAGTATAATATAAATCTTAGCCAGCATAGGCATTCCGCACTTATGCCTACTATAGCTATCACCCAAACAGTGGTGACCACCATAAGTGAATGATAGGTTCTACAACTAAAACCGTACAAGTCACGTATTGTTTCTTTGGATTTCCAACAAATGGTCAGGCCAAGGAACTTCCCATTGCCACATGGAAACGCCTCTGGAATGACGTCCCGAGAACCTAACCGGATCTCTGCCAACACAAGGCCGGGTTACCTCTGCAAAAATAGGTAACTACTGACACGCGTATGCCATCCCCCGATCGTAACCGATCTTCCCGAGGATCCTCGATTCGCAACAACCACATAATAATAATAATGCAGTAACCACATAGGTTAAGTATCTGGGCTCCATACCATGATACCACCTCTATCCAGAAGGAATGACATACACTAAGGGGCGCTACTCCCTAGAACCTTGCTGCATCCTTCCTGTTTTGACCATTTCTGGGGTGTGAGGCTCGACGAAGTCTCGTCCACAAAGCTACGCTTTGTCACAAAGCCATGGTTCGGGTCAAACAAATGATCAACCTATGATCACAAAGATATAAGATCAAACAAATGATCATATCGCAAATGATCAAACACTGATCATTTCACAGCAACACTCAGCATGCCACGTTACCAAATTGGGAGTATATTGCTGATAAATTTCAACTACATAACCTCTGAGCTCGTACGTCTCAGAGAAGGGTGTTAAGCTAAGAGAATAAAATTCTCCGCCACCAACAGAAATGTATTTGGAAGAAATCAGCTTTATATCTCAATCTGTAATGTCAGACATACAATCCATACAAGTCTGTTCCGGGCGAACAGAACCGAAGGCACTTCTCACGAAGCCCTTGCAAATCCGGATAATTCTCTAATCACGTCCGGACTTCCCGTCACTAAGGGTGATAAAACCTCTAAACCGGAGATCAGCCGATGTAGAGTAACTCGACGGTAATCCTTCCGTTTTCAAAAATATCCGGTCTTCAACACCGGTCATCAAATGCAATTCATATCGACGTATCACATATTCGGAATGGGTTATACGACCCCATGGTCCTTTCCTGGCTAACCCGAATAGTGAGCGCTTATTCAAAAATAAGTGTGGCATTCAAATTCATCCAATTCACAACAAATACCTATCTAAAGGTAATTATCGATAGTCGGTTATTTAACTATCAATAAAGATGCGCAACATCATCAGATTCCAAATAATTTTCCAAATTATTTAATTTCCAAAAATATCTTTACTAGATATATTATTTCCACACATAACCATTTGAAAACAATTTCAAATCAATTTCCACATTTCAATTTATCTTTAAAAGATAAAATCTCAAAACAGTTCATTTCATATTGGAAAAGCGTTTCCATACTTATTTAAAATAAGTAATTTACAAATCATTTATTTTCAACACTTGGAAAATATCCGATATACTTAAATCATAATTAAGTATATATTTCATTTTTTAAGGAAATCATTCTCTTTCACAAATTTTATTTGAGTCAAAACGAATGTTACGTAAAACATCGTTACGACAACTCAAAATCACTAGTATAGGGATTCGAAATTAAGATAGATATATAAATCCCAATACTAGACAAAAACATTTCCTTTCGGAAATCATTTACTATAACAACAGTGTTATAGTCCATCATTTCCTTATTCCTCGAAAACGTCTATTTCAACAATAAATGTTGAAATCTATGTATTCGATACTTAACACGTTTTAAAACATCTTTTAAAACAATTACTTCATTTCGTAATATCACTTCTCCAAAACATATCCATTTTATTTAATAATATATTCACTGTCCAAAATCGTGAATATACTTCGTTATCCAAATTCAACATTTCTACACATTTTATTTAAAGGCTTATCCACTGTCCAAAATCGTGGATATAATTCCTTTAATTAACTTCTACAATTCACTTATCAAAATAAGTGATTTCGGATTTATAAACAACGTTTATAAATCACAATTTTATAATTTATAACAATTTCAAGTTATGAAATCCCTTATTTAAACAATTCCATTTGACTCATTTATATAACAAAAATCCAATTCATAAGTTGATAACTTATAATTCATTTATTTTCAAAATCCTTCATCTTATAACTTCACAAATCGTATATCTATTAATATTACTTACTTATAAAATCCATTTATAAGTTCATTTTAACATTTATAGAACTCCTAAATAATCTCCTTATTTTTATTTATAAAATAACAATTTCATACATCTTCTATAAATATAATCCATTTGTAATAAGTCAAAAACTTCAATCTAAACCAATTACAATTTAATCAACTTATATTTCAAAAACCACTTTTCGCTTATATTTCACAAATCTCATAATTTTTATAACACGAAAATTATAACATTTATTTATTTAAAATGAATTAATTCCAAAATTCAATAAAACATATATTTTCAAAAATCACTTTGAAATCCTTTTAAAAATAATATCGTTATTTTTAAACTTCAAAAATGGATCCGATGATGCAACAGCACCAAACAATCAATCACAACAATCAAATATCATATATCATCATATGATAACAGAATATATCAAAATATCTATAAATAATCAATACGGTGAGGAATCCAGTCGGATCCCTCCAACCTGTTTCCCTGCATCCACAGATGTTAGCACAATACCAATTCCGCTCCAGTACGGAATTATCGCGGTATATGGGTTTAATAAATATTATCCGCTTACTAACGGCGCAATAGGGTCTCATCCGCTATACAATGCGGGAAATCACAACTGCAATATATACATATGCCAATATATATATATTGCTATATACATAAATAATACCAATTTCACACAAAGGTGAAATATTCGCGGTATATGTTTTTAATAATTAACCTCCGCTTACTAACGACGTATAATGTCTATTTTAACAATCAATAACAGACAAAAATTATCATCCAGGCATACAATCAACAATTTTAAATCTAACTATTTAAAATAAACATCCAAACTGTTCGATTGAGTGAGAAGTTCTCACCGTGATTTTCTGATAGCAATTCGTAGCGTTTTATTTCGAATAAATTAAACGGGCGTTTAATTTCACTCAAAATTTTCACTGACTCCAATCGCTTCCAATTCAGTTCCATCGCGAAGTACACGACGAGACGATTCCAATGCATTTTGTTTCGTCATTTTCTGATAATGTATGAGAGAGATACAATATTTTAAAGTTATGCGAATTAAAATAAAATTAATTTACAAATTCTTTAAAAATCTCTAACCCTACACGCAATCACAGCCGATCATTTTGAAACCCTAGGATCTCGGCCAAAGATTTCATCTTCTTCCTCTTCGTTCAAAGCAGATCCCCATCAACCCATAGCCGCCTCTTCACGTGAATTATCACCATCCCCACGAGCCACCAGACGTCGATCAGGCACCGCCGTACGAATGCCACTGCCGCCACCTACTACCGCCCCCAGACCGGCCCCACTCGGTCACGCCCCCAGCACGCAATACGAGGTCGAACGCGACGACTTCACGCTCGATTTCTGGCCACCACGTCACGATCCAGGCGATCATCGCCATATAGATTCGAAGGGCTCGTCACCCTCTACGATATTGCAGTTGATCACTTCAGCCAAAAACGTGTGGATTGGGAGAGATTAAGGAATGAATCTCGATGGTTTCGGGCCTTTGAATTTTGAAAGTGGCGGCCGGCTATCACTTAGGGTTAGGGCTTGTGAAAACAAATGGGTATGGGCTTCTATTTATAGGCGATGAGATTACTATTCACGTTTTATTATTTAACTCGAACGGATTCTGAATTTGATGAAACAAAAGTCATTTCCTAGGTTAAACCCCTAATCCGGACACAATGGAATAGGTTTCGAAAGCTAATTCGGACATTTGTGCGAGATATGAAATAAAACGATCAATTTAAATTAAACCGATTTAAATCGATTTCGAGGCGTTTTGGCTTGCCCCGGACAAACGAAACTCCGATTGCTACGAAAATTGAAATCCGATAATAACTAACTATTACGGATCCAATGGAACTAGTTTCGTTCAATTCTGAGACTGTTCGAAAATTGGCTATTTTTCAGTCGATAATTAAATATTAAAATATTCAATTTTCACATATTAACTTTAAATCCAGTTTTAAAAGTTCTATAACGTTTCTATAACTCCAGTATGATTTAATATAACTTCATAAATCATTTTTAATCCAATTAAATCCAGAATTCAATTATTTCTGGAATTTCACTATTACATTATCGATTTAATTATTCAATTAAATCCAGATATTCGAATTTAAAATTATTCGACTTATTAATTTCACTTATTAATATTTAAAATCAATTAAATATTCAAGTTTTAATTAATATAAATTCTGGGTCGTTACACTCCCCCTCTCCCCAGCCCAGGCGGGCTAGGGCCCTTCCCCCCTCAGCCCGCATGGGCTGGGGCTTCCCCAGCCCAGGCGGGCTGGGGACTGAACCCCCCCCAGCCCGCATGGGCTGGGGACTGAACCCCCAGCCCAAGCGGGTTGGGGACTGGAGGTACCCCAGCCCGCATGGGCTGGGGCTTCCCCAGCCCAGGCGGGCTGGGGCTTGCTCCCAGCCCAGGCGGGCTGGGGCTTCTCTGAACCCAGCCCGCATGGGCTGGGGCTTGCTCCCAGCCCAGGCGGGCTGGGACATGATTGAACCTAGCCCGCATGGGCTGGGCTTGCTCCCAGCCCAGGCGGGCTGGGACTTGGTTGAACCCAGCCCGCATGGGCTGGGGCTTGACTGAACCCTAGCCCGCAGGGGCTGGGGCTTGTTACTTCCCCAGCCCAAGCGGGCTGGGTTCGCGATGCCGCCACGATCGCATCCGAAGTTGGAATTCGACGTTTTTGGTCTCTTTGGAAAGGTGGAGTTTCGAACTCCATCTCTGGAAAGTTTGGGAAATATCGGAGTTCGTTTGGTACTTCAAATTTCGTGTCGAAGTTGAACTCTGGTCGCTGTTGGTAAACAGTATGAATCTTTTTCTGGGTCCAACTTTGAGATGTCGCTGCCACTTCGTCTCAACTCGGAATCCAGAAATTCTTTTTGAATCTTAAAGTAGGGATGTTGTACTACATGCCAGCAAATTTTCATGACATTTGGACACCGTTTGCTGGTCCAAATAAATTGCCGAACTTGGGTTCGCAGCTGTTTTTGAATGTTTACAAACACTTAGAATATTTTTCAGTGATTTTCTGGTTTTATTGATTTCTTTGAGATTTGTCTCTAGATTTCGTACATGGGTTTTATGAATCATTTTCAAAAGATTTTTTTCACTTCTAAATGGCTTTAGAAATTATTATATAATATTATTTTTAATTATTAAATTAATTACTCCATAATAGGAGAGTTTTCAAAAGCCGTTTTAAAGTGATTTCAAAATCAATTATAAATCTGTTTCGCACCATTATTTTCTATAATAAAAATCTCACACTCACTTTTTAGCACGTCGAGCGAAGTGGAAAGGTGCTTAAACGGTTAGGAAATCTCCGGCCTATGGAACCGTGTGTATTTTCTTTTCGGTTAATCCCCTACCTATTCGATTGATCGTTTTGACCTTTGGGTCTAGTTTACCGATGATACGAGGTGGACTTTTTATTGTTTGGAGTGTGAGCTTGCTATTGGTTAGTAAACCGTTTAGTGCGAACGTGGGGTATGGGACTCATTGTTAACACTTTACGGGTTCCTCTCCAAGAAGTTGGTGACACATTAGCCTTTGGGCGGCCAGTACTGGACCTCTGGGTCACCACGCCTCTGGGCAACCGTCTCTGGACACCTGCTCTATGGAGCAGTTTATTTTTCGGCATGCGCCTCAGGGCCTTTATCCTTCTGGGAAGGATCTTGTCGTCTCGCGCGTTCCGCATCTGTGCGAGCGATCGATCACAACTCTATAGTACTTGGCAACAACGACTATGGTCGGTGCACGTGCAATATTGGTATTATTTGATGATTTTTATATCCATTCGAGTACCGCCATTCGGTGTTGGTTCTATGGAACCATACGATGTAAGTGCGATTGCCTTGTGGATTCACAGTGTCTCTGGACACTGCTTTTCAGTGTTGGATTTCATTGACTTTTCAGTATATCCCCATTGCTCTTTGGAGCATCGATCTTTGCTTGGGCATTGATTACAGACTCTGGTCACTCTTGGGATTATTGCCTATGGGCATCTTTTTATAGCTTTGGCTACGCCGATGATATGAGGCGATTTTATTTATTCTACACTTTGGTGTTGATTTCTCTTTGGAGATTTTTTATTGTTTATTGATGATTAGGGATCGTCATTATATTCATGTGGTTCATAATATACTTCTCTTTGGATAAGTACTGTTTTATTTATGTACCGCATTATTATATATCTCAGTTATTACTGATTGTTTAGCTAGCCTGACCCGAGTGTTTTCGCTCGGGTCAGACCGAGTTGTTTTAGGTTAGGTCTCTGGACTTAGCTTCTGTGCTTCCGCTTGGACATTATCTGCTATGCTGATAGATAGCGCTTTTATTTGTCCACTATTCCGCTACTCTGTTATTATTCAGACTTTGATATGTACATATTTTTGACTCACATGTGTGAGCAGTGGCTTTGTACCCACTTATAGTATTTGGATCTGTATTGACGATGTATTGTTTTGGGATTTTATATCTGTTATGTGATTATGTCCTGTGATGTTTATCATTTATTATTATTATGCTTTGTCCTGATAGATCTTTAGCCATTTGTAATTTTGTTATATGTATTTACCGAATATGTCGAACCACTTAAAATATATATATATATATATACCATCCTTTCGACGTATTCAGTAGATAGTTATAGCTTGATTACAAATGGTCGCTTCCACTATACTCTATTCTCCGCTTTAACAGACAGTATTACTCCCGTAATACTCTTTGTTACAGTGGGTCTCAGAGTGGGGCGTTACAAATTTAAACTAAAGAGTTGTTTTAGAAATAGAAAGCTCGCCCTAAATGGACCGTTTACAGGGACTCCAACTCTAAACTCTTCAACTCCATAGTTATTAAGAATGAAAAAATAACCCTAAACGAAATAAAGAAAACCGATGGTTCTGGTACGCTTCTGTAACTAAAATGGAGGAGGCGATCACCACTCACTTTAGGGATCTCCTTGGTACCACTTCCACATCCTACTTTGACCGTGAGATCATGAGTGACATTACCCACATAATGGATAACTTTTAAATCCTCCCTATTATCAATCATTTCTGAGTCACTGAGATCAAAAATGGTGCTTTTGATCTTGGCAATGACATCATGGCTATTCCTATTTATGGATGCTTTTTCCAAATTTGCTGGGAAATTATCGATGTTGATCCCATCTCGATTGTGCAATCTTTATTTGTGGAAGAACATCTCCCATAAAGTTGGACCGCCACTATTGCCATTCACATCCCTTAAATGAGAACACTTGCATGTGCTCTAACCTTCAACTCATTAGTCTTTGTAATTTCACTAATAAGATTGTTGCTCAAATTTCTTACAAGTTTGATTTCAAGCCAGCACATCAAAGTCCGGTCCAAACCCAGGTCATCTAGCACCTACCCAGTTCAGATCTGTCTACGCTTAGCTAGGCTCCATCTCGGTCGATCCAACAAGTAAGTCGCAGATGGTCCGGCTTGGGTTCTTATGCCAGGCCTGGCCCGAAACAAGTTGACAAATAACCTAACCTAACCAGACCAGCTCAAGCACGACACATCTTTTTCCTAGCTTCATCTTAGCATGCCTTCGATCGGTCCTAGGTGGCCCATCTCTTCATCCCATGAACTGCTCGACACACCTTTTACGACTTGGTCCTTAGCAAAATTCAGCTTCACTCAGCAATCTATAGAATGTCTACCAAAATCCTGCCTACTCCTATAGCAAGCCACGTTACTCAAATTAAAACATTCATCTGGTGCGGCATTACAGCTGGCATGCTTCTCAGCCACATATCCATAATGCCTTTGCAGCTGCAATCTATTAGCACATATGTCTAGATCGATGTTCGGGAGAATTTCCCGCCTGTTTTACTGCACGATCTCAATCATCCATGATCAATATCAGCTGCTGTAAATACCCAATGGCATACAACATTAAAGGGGTTAGAATTTAGCTAATCTATAAGTTCATAATTCATTACAGCAAGCAACTCTTCTCAAGGCTCCAAAGTTTAGGATCACTATAAACCAAATGCTAAATTTCTTACTATTTTTTTGCAATCTCTTGTAAGTGTAAAATATAAACATAAAAAGTGATCTTCATAGTGGACGTAGGAAAATCCCAGCTAACCACTCTACGTCTTGTGTCACTTACATTATATACTTGTTTTATTCCTCGTTTACATTTTTTAAACCTAATATTAGCTAGCATCTTTTGCTAATACAACACATTAATTTAATTTTAAGGTTAGTTAATTCTTTAGTCAACATTTTAGCGCTAGAAGTAGGACATTTCCTAAAAGCTCTTACCTTTCTTCACTTTTTCTCCTCTATGAGCATTTATTCCAATTATGACCATCATTAACTCTAATTACCGTGGAACTAACAGTAACACCATCGCCAACGCTGCTGGTGTCATCCCAAGGCTCACTAATGACATGCAGTGGATTATTCTCCAAGGCCTGACAAACATGGGAACTATAGCCCGTAAAGCACAAGATCTGAGGATGAGGTTGGACGCTCATACATTGTGAACTTTGTTCCACTAGCCCCTCCAACGGTTGAACTGACTCCTCTCCAACCCGTTCTCCCCAATGCTTACATCCTCACGAACACTGCCAGGTTCAAGGTAGGGTGGTGCTTGAAACCATGGTCGTGGATGTCAAGCTCATCTAAATAGACATGTCATGCATGAGCCAAGCCACGTTATTGGTGATAGAATTAGGGGCATGCCCTAAAGGCAATTACGTAATTTGTTACATATATCTAACTTGACAATCAGTCTTGTTCGAAAAAAAGGTGTTTTCTTTCTATTATATACTTGATATAATGTGTTATATTAATCAATTAATTTAATAAAATGTATATTTAATAGTAAATCCATAAATGGTACATTGTGTGATAGTAGTTATAAAGTGTTGTAACCATGAGTAACTTATGACAATGAAAATAAATATAACATTTTTAAATGTTCGTAGTCAAGATGCATCGAGACTGGATATCGATGTATCCACTGAGACTAGAATACATAACCCTCTTCAAATGTTGGGCAATGTATCACTCATGACCGCTTGGGGTACCAAGAGGTTACATGCTGATAGTTAATGGATAACCATGGAAAGACTCACTCGATAGTTTTTGTTCGTTAATATAACTAAGTTTAAACAAAAAATATCGCTATGATTGATTTACACGGTTCTCTTAACTTGAAGATATTGTCGATCTTTAATATGAAAGCTTTGCTTTGATTATTGTCAAATCTTCGCACGACATCCATCGAGTGACTGTAGTTCGGTCGAATGGAAGTATTAGAAGTGAAGCTCCAATCAAGAGAGGATTCGTCTCCTCAGTTATATGAGGTTAGTATCACAGTCAACTCAAAGACAAAGTCTCTGGCCAAAGCACTTCGGTTAACAATTATTATTATTATTGAATAAATGACTTTGTGATTAGACTATAGAGTTGAATATGGAAGATATTGAAATTTTGACCATTACCAAATTTCATAATCCAAAGTGATATAGTTTTGACGAAGAGAATTGTTGTAAATAAAATTCATAACCGGGTAACACTTAACAAAGTGAAATTGGATTTTACTGAAACCTTATAATTGATGAACTTAACCAAAATGTCACACCACCTGCTAAGAGACATGTGAACGTTAATACTCGAATAGTTCGATATTAATCACTGACCAAATTTACACATGACGAGTCATAAAATTGAAATGATAAATTCTCTTTTGACCAAATGATGTAATTGATTTATAATTTTTATTAATTAATTAAATTAAATAATATTTATGAAGCATTATTTATAAGTTTGATTTTATTTGATAAATGAATATTAAATGTATTTATAAAGGTTATAAATACATTAATCGATATACGATATCAATAAACATTTTAAATCAGATTTTAAATGCAAAATATTCATTCGGGCCTTAACTAGGTCTAAGGCTCATCATGAGGGACAGTACTTTCGGTATTAATGTAGGCTATAGGGCATCTCATTTAGGGTTAGATAGGCTTGATTTTGGATGGCTCAGATTGATGGAGAAAGAGTATGAGATTGATCCACTTTTCTCTCCTTTCTATTTACTATCCCTAACCCATATTAGATAGAATCCTTTTGCTACCTCCTCCATTGTTTGTTGGACGAAAATGATCCCTAGGGTTTCCATCTCTTTTAGCTCAGATCAAGTCAGATTTGATTGCTATACAATAGCTGAAGGTCAACGTGTAATGACCCTATTTTTGACTAACATTATTTAGAACATTTAATTAGATAAATTAAATAAATAATGTAAAGGGATAAGGAAATTGAGATTTGGTAAGTAAGTTTAGGCCGTTCCTTAATGAATGAACTAATAGAAATAATTAAACTTAAATAAGAGATGGGAAATAGGCAAAAGGTAAAATAGGAAAAGAGTCTAATTTTCTTATACAAACCCTTAAATCTACTCTCTCTTATTCATTTCACATTCTCACAAACATTACCTGAGAAGGCTGGCCATAGCTAGAAGAAATCAAGAGGAAAAGCTAAGGAAAGCAAGTAAGAAGCTAGGAGTAATTAAATCAAAACAAATCTCAATCTTCTTAATCCAAACCAAGGTGGATAATGGATATACATCTCACATTTTTTAATTATGTTTTGGTTTTAAGTATAAATCCATTTCTTTTGCAAGTATTATGCCATGCTTTAGTAGTTTGAATGATTATATGCTAGTTGTGATTTTCTAGAATTTAAATATGAAATTTAGTGATATGTTTGAGTTGGAAAACCTATCATATGATACCTAAATGACTTAAGATTTTGATATGATGTTAGAAATATCAATTTAGAAGTGGGTTTTAATTTCATAATTTTCCAAGCAAGTATGGATTTTGTATGATTTTTCTAAGTGAAGAAATTGGTGATTTTCGGGTTTTAATTATTAAAAATAATAAAAATAGGTCTTTTGGCCCTGAAATTTTTATGTCGAAGAATATGGTTAAATTGAATTACTATGATTTTTGGGGATTTTTCCTAAGTGTTTAATAATAGTGAATAAGTTATTTGAGCTAGAGGGGCTTAATTATTTTATTGAGATATTAAGACGTAGGGTTAAAATGTAAAATGTTTTAATATTTCAAGTTATCATATGATGCAGATTTTCTGTAAAGAAATTGATATAGTTTTGATAGCCAATGAGATTTTGATAAATTATAGCGGTTTGGTGAAAAGAAAATAACTTTTATGGTAATATTGCAGTTTTTAAGTTATTTACAACTCAGCCATGTCGTCATTGTCCATATCAAGCCCATCCCATCGCATCCCAGTGTCATTGATGTGGTATAAAACCATGATGCATGATGTCAATGAGTTTGGCATGAAGTGGATTGGGTTTGAGCCTCGTCGAGGTTGTAATAATAAAGATTAAGGGATGTTCCTCGATGTGGGCAAGTCGATGCGCATAAGTGCCGCATTTTATTTAAAGAAGCATTAGGACGCATACAATTCTTAATGTTTTTCCCTCGCTGAACCAGGTGGTCATCGAGCCTTCTCTATGCCACATTTAAATTATCATCGAGCCTGTGCCGCTTTTAAACTGTTATCGAGTTTAGGCATGCCGCGTTTTAAAAGAGGCGTATAGCCGCTTATGTTTTATATAGTCGCAGACCCTGATGGTCATCAAGCTTAATCTATACTGCTTTTGATTAAATCAACGTCATTGATATCGACACAGCACCTATTCAACCTTTATAATCTCGAGAAGGCCTTGATGCCGAGATTTTGAGTGTCACTGAAGTTTAACCTTTTATAACTTTACAATATGATTTTTGAAGTTATGACTTCGACATCATCCCCATATATATATATATATATTCATTTAAAAGACTACGGCATGCTTTTAAATGGGAAAAGATCTTTGATAGCGATGGCGTCACTGAGTTTTATAATTGTAAAGTTTTTACAAAGACTTCGACATGCTTTTGAATAGGCAAAGATCTTGGATAGCGATGACGTCATCGAGTTTTATAGTAAAGGTATTACATAATTTTGGCTTTGTAGCCTAAGTTTTGAGAGGGTCAAAGACCTAATGATTTCGAGTTTCATCAACAATGTTTTGTAAAACATATATCATGGCATAAGCATTTTAGTAAAGTAAAGAACCAAAGTTTTCCTTGTTTTATGAATGATTTCAAGGGTTAAATCATTTACAAAGATTTTGTTTTCAAGGAAATATGGAGAAGGTAGTTAAACTAGAATTTTACTAAATGAATGACTTAGAGATTTGAAAACCATATGGGACTGGTATGGGATCACGCCCTATACTTTCGCTAGTAGCCCCTAGCTAATATAAGTCCAAGATTCTAGTATGTAGGGCAGTGTCATGGGTAAGACTAAAAGAAGATTGCACTCGGAAAGGAATACACAGAGTAGATATAGGTTATTGGTGAGCCCGCAAAACCATTAGGATCAGTTGACCCTATAAGTAGTAAGTTATGGACGAACCGTCCAGTTTTTCTCTAATAGCAAGTTAGAATATTTGTTATGTCTGGTAGGCCTGAGTTAGCCATAGGTCTATAGTCAGCCTGATAAAACTATGATGTTGAGACATATATTCCACTAATTACCTATATTGTATGCATGCAAGTTATTATTATATTGTTTATGATAACCAGTTTGATTGTAGGATTTTGATTGCAAAAGATATGCTTTTAAAGGATATTAGTGAGGGTAAACTTGTTTCGCTAGGCGGCGTGGTCTCACTTAATATCAATAAATCGAGATGTCATAGTATTATTCAAAGTAGGCTTTTTGTCTGACTCGAAGTTTATATTTTCCCCTTAAACTCTCGAGTACTCAAAATTTAATTTGAGTAGGTTAAGAGTTAAGGTTTTCAGGTTTAGCAGGCTTTAGTGAATAAAGCTTCCGAAGACGTGAATGAGGCAAAGATTAGCTATGCATGAGATTATCTATTTATCTATTCCGCTGTGATTAAATGTTGTATGTAAAGGCAGATGTTATAGTTGTCTATTTAATAACTCTGATCATCTAAGGGGGCATCTTCATATGTCACTCTTGGCATATTCTATAATAATTATATCTGTCTAAACCTAGGCAACATTATGGGATAATATACTGAATATGAAATGCCAATTTGAAATGTAATGAGAAAAGTTGTTTTGAAATTGTGTTTGAACTATTTCATATTCGTGTGCCTCTGATATTATGGATACCATTAATATCATCGCATTTTGTCACCAGAAATTAATACTATAGATGACTACAGCATCTGTAGCACTTAGTTTTAGGCATCAAGATGGGGGATGTTACAACTGTAGCATCTATAGCGCTTATTTTATCATATATGTTAGGTCAGCGCAGCCATATGAAAAATATTATAATTTTTTATATTTTATTAAATTAATATATATTATTAAATTACATATATGTAGTATATAATTAGTTACAACATCATATCACAATTAAAATTAGTCATATAATTTTATTTATAATGTATTATAGTAATATAAATTTTTGATATAATTTTTTTGTGTATTTTTTAGATTAATTTACTTCATTAATAAATTATATTAATTCGAAAATGTTATGAAAATTATTTTTTAAATTTTATATAATTATATTAGCACCAGATAAACTCTTAGCCAAAAAAACTCTATTCCTATTAATAAAAATTAATTGCTTAAAACAGCTGAAAATAAATAAATTTTTATAAAATTAATTTAACTCGAAAAAATTATGAAATCTTTTTTCAAACTATTAAATATTAGTAGGATTTTTTGGAATTTTAAAATTTGAAATAGAAGTTTTGAAATTATTTTTTATTAAAATTCTATTAATTTTCGAATGAATATTTAATTAAAATTGAATTTTAAATTAAAAAATAATAATAAAATTTTTGAGCTATGCACATGACCTGGAAATAAATTTAAATTAAAAAATTGCTTAACTAATTTTATTAATATATATATATATATATATATATATTATTTGTGTGTGTATACATGTTAAAACATTATCATTTTATATATGCATACACATATTATTCACGGCTTATAAAATATAAGTATATTTTTTAATATTTAAAATAACTTATATATATGTAACTGAATATATTATAATAAATGTATATACACAATATTATTATTTCATTTATAAGATGATATATACACAAATATTTATTTATATATTTTATATATATTATACATCTATATATAATTATTTAAAAAAACTTAACATATATATATATATATGTGTGTGTGTGTGTGTTTATAATATTTATATAAAATAATATTTTATATACATACATATATTTGGACAACATATACTTGCATACTGGATGAGCTAACGTATCCATTGCGATGTTAATCCCAACATCTATACACGAGCATATTATAAGTTACACGGGTTGATAAGTTGCACATGCACGCACACACGCATATTATATATATATATATAATTATTTATGTATGTATGTATATGTATATGATACACACACACACATATATATATATATGTATATTAAATAAAACTATATATTTATGAATTTAAATAATATAAAAGATTTTATTTAAATAATATTTAGAAATGTTCTAAAAGAATTAGACTTCTGTTAATAGGGTTTTTAAGTGAGCAAAAGTCAATAGATGTTAGAATGGCAAGACGACGAAAGCACTCGGAAACTTAGAACCACACTTAGAAGTAATAGAGAAACACCTCAAAGGAATTTCATATGAATTGGAGCCAAGGACTCAGCTTGGTACCGATTTGTGTAAGTCGATACTGACCTATATATTCCTTTCGGATCACCTCTCAAACTCTGTACTTCTAATACACTTCTCCAATAGCTCATGATCAAGTGGTTTTCCCAGAGTATGGACAATCAATTACACGGTTAATGAGAAGAAAGGCAAGAAAGCGTGATAACTCAAGTGGTAGAGGACAGACTACTAGAATCAACCAAAAGTCGATGAAAAGTGCTTGGAACCCATCAACTAGAAGATTAAAGAGCAGAGCAAGGTTTGAAATTGGGATAGCACCAACAATTATAGCTCGGTACCAAGCTATGTAAATTGGTACCAATCTATCATATTTGGTCGTGGGTCCCTAGTTTCTCTTGTACAACATTGGGCCTTCATCTAGACTCTAGTGCAAACGGGCTTTTGACCCATTACCTCTATTTTCCTATAAATACGAACTAACTACAACTTAAGAAAGATCAGTTTTTTGCTAACTCGATACATGGAAGCTCTGCCTCTTCTTCATCTCCTACCTCTACATTATAGTCACCTAGGTAGCTATTCTTGGCAGTTCTTAGCCATAGAACTTGTCCAACCCCGGTATTAGTGACTTATACTCTATCTAAATCTTGTAATCTCATACAAACTCTCTCATATCAACAATCAACAAAACTATAAAGTGGATGTAGGTCAGAGATTGCCGAACCACTATAAAAGCCTTCTTTCTGTTTGTTCTATTTTCTTTTATTTTCAATACTATCTGCTAGATCTGAGTCATAAAGGTTCCCTACAACTCAATCTTGGAAGTTAACCCATTTTTAGCATCAACATTTTGGTGCTTTCACTAAGAACTGAACTCAAGCTTAGATCTTGCTCCCTACTTTGGATTGGATAGATCTAGAAGTTAGATCTGAAAAACTTGCTTGAAGTACTTGAAGAGCTTTTAACAAAAGTCATGGCACTAAGAAGATCCAACAGATCCTCAGGAGCTATGGCTGGTGGTGATGAAGGGAATGCTTACTAAACAAAAGTAAACAATGGAAATCCACTATGTGGATCCTTTATTCAATAGGAAGTTGTCACTAGAGTAGAGCTTAATCAGATGATCAATGAACTTAATTGGAAGTTTTTAAGATGGATATGTTGCTAACTTTGCAGCCACCAACAATAAAAGAGTTGAAAGAAAAATTTCTCCTGCAATAGAATAAGTGAACTCTTCAGTTTCTAGCTTAAAAAGAAGAAACGGAAAGCAAAAGTAGAAGGGAGTGACTGTCGGAGTTGTAAGAAATGTTACAGGAGGAAGTATGAGCACTCCCCCTACAAGAAGACAACATGATACCAAGCCAAAACAACTCGGTACCAACCCAAATATTCCACTTAATGATGCTCAAGAGGGAGATTCATTGCTGATTTCTGACTCTGATGATGACATGCAGCTGGATGATGGTGATAATGGGTTGAATACTGGTGTTAACAGACAAAATAATGGAACCGGATTTCAAACTGCAATGGAAAGACCAACCAGATGCCAATGGAACTCTATAGGAGTGGTTCTCCTGGATATTGGAGAACCTATACTTCAGCCACCAAGCTGAGATCGTTTGTGGAGTCAAACAATTAGTACAACCCTTGATAGTCGACCAGTAGATTACCGTGCTAGCGAGGAGTACATAGCTAACATTGTTAAACAGTTGGTGGAGAAAAGAAGTGGTAGGAAGAATGAAGATTGGGATTTCGCACTAAACCGAACCCCGTTTACTGAAAATATTCTGAGAGAAGAATATCCCCGGAAGTTCACCATGCAAAAAATACCATCTTACAACCGAACTACTGATCCTAGAAAACACTTACTCAAATACGAATAACATATGGACAGAGCTAGAGCTATGGATGATGTTTGTTGTAGGTATTTCCCTATCTTCTTGGATGGAGTCACTTCCATGTAGTTTACCAGGCTTGCACCAAAGTCTATTTCCACTTGAAGAACAGGAAAAGAAGTTTCTGGAATAGTTCATACTCCACACTACACGATCAAAGGACGTGATATCCCTATAAGGCTTTTCTCAAGGGCCCAAAGAGTCGTTGAAAGCTTTTCTGAACCGGTTTAACATTGCTGTTATGGAGGTTAGCAATCTGAAGGAAGATCTTGTCTTCATGGCGTTGGAATGGGGTATTCACCTAGACACGGACTTCTGTAGATGGATAAAAATGAAGCAACCAACCACCAGAAAGGAATTCCCTCGAATGGCAAATTAGTTTCTGAGGCTAGACGAAGAAAATATGATTGAGGGAAAGCATGCCGATGAGCAGTCGAAGGAGGTGATTCAAAGTAACATTGCTTTTTAAACAAGTTGGAAATAGTTTCGGAACTGCTACAGGAAATGTAAGGAAAATGGGGAATTGGAAGAAGAGGAGTAAGAATACTGGCAGGCATGATATGAATAGGAAATACCTAAGTAATTTGAGACCCAAGGACTATACACCATTAAATGACAGTCTAGAGAACATTTATCTTGCTACTTAGGGATCTGAGCGGCATAACAAACCGCCTAAGAGGGAAGCGACCAAGCAACAAAGGAGATCGAGGAAGTTCTACTGCTTCTACGAGGATCACAGGTACAATTGTGTGTAACATCATTTTAGTCTTACCTGTGACAAAGCCCTACACACTAGAATTTTGGACTAAATTAGCTAGGGGCTAATAGCTAATGTATAGGGCGTGACCCTATACCAGTCTCATCTGGTATTCTAATATCTGAGTCATTTTACATAGGGTTAACTACCCATAAATTTTCTTTGAAAACCTTTTCTTCTCAAATTGATTTGAACCTTTAAATCATACTATAAACAAGGAAAATATATACTCTATGTTTTACTCAAAATCACATTGCCATGTTATATATACTTTACATAAATCTTTGTTGATGAAAACATTTAAACCTTTGAAAGTACCCCTTTCGAATACATTGAAAGTACCCCTTTCAAAACCAAATAAACCATTTTTTATAACCTAGGCTGAAAGAAAAAACATTCCTTTCGAAACCATTCATATAAATCTTTCGAAACCATTGAAAAACCTTTCCTTCGAAAGCTATAAAACCTTAGACATCCTATCTTTAAAGCACTTAAACATTGTCTTTCAAAAACATTGGAGAATCTTTACTTTCAAACCTTTTGAAATCATTAGGGAACCACCCCTTCGAAACCTTCATTAAAACCTTTCGAAAGCATTAAAACATCAAACCTTTTGAGACCATTTGGGTTTAAGTATAACATGTGGAATAACCTTTCGAAACCATTTAAAACTATCTCTTTCGAAACCTTTGGGTTCTACCTTCAACATAACAAAAAGGTCATAAAACATTTAATTCGAAAGCACTCTTTCGAAAGCATTTCTTAAGTAAATAAGTGATGGTGTCGAAACCAACCCTTCAAAAGCATTGGAGAAGTGGTTTGGGTTTTAAAACAACGTATACCTTCCAAAACCATTTGCTTCGAAAGGTAGAAAAGCGGCAATTAGGGGTTTCGACTCCTTCGAAAGCATTTACTTAAAAAAAAGGTGCAACCTCTTTCGAAACCATTCCTTAAATCAATTTAACCCAATCGAAAGCCAACCAAGTCGAAAGCATTACTTTCGAAGGCAAAGCAGACGCGTTTTCATTTGAAAGTATAATAGCGCTTCGACACCTTCGGAACCCCTTGTTTCGACCTAATACCTTCCGCCTATACCCAATTCGCTACGCACCAAGTCTTTGATGCCATGCACATTGGTTTCGATGTTGATGGTGGCGGTACTACTAAGTCGGAACCCCAGGTGCTGAAAGTGGCAAAACAGGTAAAAAGCCTATTTGAACTGAATTTTATCTTTTTAAAGAAATCTTTTTTACTAACCTGCCTTGTTTGTTAAAGTATGATTGATTGTAAATTTTCTTTCCAAATACACTGTCGAGATTTTAGAATTAAACAATTTAAATAATTTACAAAATACCCATTCTCCTTTTATAAATGTATAGAACATTTAAGTCTCATACCTTAAATAATTTTATATATCTATTAAAACACTTAGGAAAATTCTACTAAAATTCCAAAAAAATATTTTAAATATGTTTTCCAACATATAATAATTTCAGACCCAAAACATATATTATTTAACCATAAATAATTTTTAAACCTAAATAATCAATTTCCTTAGTAGAAAATTTATATAAAATCCACATTAATTTAGAAAATTATGAAAATTGAAATCCATCTCTAAAATATTATTTCTGATCTAAATCTAAAATCGCAAGGCATTTAGATGTAATGTAATAGGTTTTCTCATCAAAACATATTATAAAACCAATATGAATAAGCATAAATCATCAACAAGCATATGTAAACATTTAATCATTCAAAAACATGGCTAAACTTTGCAAGATAAATTGGGTTTAACCTAAACCCAAAAATAATTAGAAAATATGAGATGTAGTCATTATTCACCTTAGCTTTGAGATTAAGGATTTGAGATTTGATCTTGATTAAGTTGCTTAAGCTTTTACTTTGAAATCTTGCTTATCTTCTCTTTTCTTCCCTTAATGGTGGTCGGCTTCAAGTTGGTTTTTCTTTTGGGAATATATAAATGAACGTGTGAATGATGAGGATAAGGGATTAGGGTATAAGGATGTGTCATATTCCTATATTGCCCCTTATCTATTTGCCTTAACATATTAATTCTTTAGTTCATTTGTATATGGCACGGCTACCCTTACTAATCACAAATCTCAACCCAATAACCATTTTACATTATTTCATTTAATTTGCCTAATTAAATGTTTCTAATAATATTGCAAAAAATGGGGTGTTATAGGCTCCCCTCCATAAAGAATTTCGTCCTCGAAATTAGATAAGATACACAACAAATCAAACAAAAAGGTAAAATATACTATCAAACAAATCCAGATAAGCATCTCTAATCCTGCTTTCAGTCTCCCTAGTACAGTCTCTCTCATCATTGCTCCACTGGACTTTCACTAATCCGACTGTCTTGTTTCTAAGCCTTTTCTCATCTCTCGCAACTATCCGAACTGGCTTTCTAACTATAGTCAAGACTGGTTCTACTACCAAGTCATCTAACGCAGTCGGTGCTATAGTAGACTCCGGATGTTTAACACACTTTCTTAGATGAGAAACATGGACAAGATCATGGACTTCTGCCAAAACTATTCGGTAACTCTGCTCTATATGCGAGTTTCCCGATCCTCTCTACAATAGGAAATGGTCATACGAATCTCGTACCAACTTCCCTGATTTTCCAAATCGAATTACACCCTTCATCAATGATACCTTAATAAAAACATGATCTCCAACCAAGAACTATAAGTCTTTCCGTCTTCTATCTGCATAACTCTTTTGCCTTGATTGAGCATCCTTCATTCTAGCTCGAATCAACTCAATCTTTTCTGCAACTTCTCTAACCAAATTTGTTCCAAGAACCAACCGATCCCCGGTCTCTAACCAAATAAAGGGAGATTTGCATGGCCTTCCATATAAAGCTTTAAACGATGCCATCCCTATACTAGTCTGATAACTATTGTTATATGAAAACTCGACTAAGTGTAGATGGTCTTCCCATGATCCTCCAAAATCTAACACAGAAGCTCGTAACAAATCTTCCAAGACTTTGTTAACTCTTTTCGTTTGCTCATCGATCTGTGGATGGTAAGTGGTACTCATCTTGAGCTTGGTACCTAAAATCTCTGGTAGACTCTTTCAGAAATCAATAGTGAATAAGGAATCTCTATCACTTAATATGCTACTAGGAATTCCATAAAGTCTAACTATATTCTTCATAAATAACTTAGCCAAAACAGGTGCCGTCCTGGTTGACTTAACTGGAACGAAATGGGCATTCTCGGTCAATCTGTCCACTATAACTCATATGCTTTCATTCCCTCTGTTTGACCTTGGCAACCCGTCTATAAAATCCATGGAAATAGAATGCCACTTCCATACTGGAATGTCCAATGGCTGAAGCGACCTACTTGGCTTTTGATGTTCGGCCTTTACCTATAGACAGTTCAAACACCGCTTCACCCATAATCATACATCCCTCTTCATACCTTCATAGAAGAAACTTCTCTTCATGGACTGATACAGCTTAGTTCCTCCTATATGAATAGTGAACTTTGAACAATGGCATTCCTCTAAAACTTCCTTCCTAATGTCCCACATTCGGAACACTCAATCTTCCTGTCTTTCTCAACCACCCATTCTGGTCAAGAATGAAATCCTTCAAGTTATCGCTCTCTGTTCCATCCCTTAACTTCTTGATATGTTCAACTAATACTGGATCCTCCTTCTGTTTAGAAGCAATCTTTCCAATCATAACTGGTCGAACTTCTAAACATGACAACACTACAGCTTCTCCACTAGATCCAGCCTCAGATCTCCACTGTACTCTACATGTCGTCAACGCTTCTAAATCCTTCCACTCAGCTATCATTGCCAACACTGCATTCTGATGTTTTCTGCTAAGTGCATTTACAACCTTATTACCTTTCCCTGGTGTATACTCAATTCCAAAGTCATAAGCGCCTAAAAAATCTAACCACCTCTGCTATCTCATATTCAGCTCCTTCTAGGAGAACAAATACTTCAACGACTTATGATCCGCATAAAGCTCAAATCTTTCTCCGAAAAGGTAATGTCTTCACACCTTCAAAGCAAAAATCACCGCAGCCAACTCCAAATCATGCGTTGGATATCTAACTTCATGTGGTCTAAGCTGTCGAGAAGTGTAGGCAATCACTTTACCTCTCTACATTAACACAGCTCCTAATCCAGTTCCACACGCATTTGTATATACTACCCAGTCCAAATTCCCTTCCGAAACAACCAACACAGGTGCACGAGCAATAAGTGTTTCAAGCTCTAGAATGCTTCCTCACACTTATCTATCCAAACAAACTTCACATCCTTTCGCGTTTGCTTGGTCATCGGTGCTGCTATGCGGGAAAAATCCTTAACGAACCTCCTATAATACCCAGCTAATCCAAGTAAACTCTTTACCTCAGTCACTGTCTCTAGTCTCTTCCAATTATAACTGCTTCGATCTTATCTGGATTGACTGATAACCCCTTCTCTGAAACCACAAAACCAAGAAACTTAACCTCTTTCTTCCAAAAATGACACTTTGAAAACTTCGCCTTTACCCGATGCTGCCTCAATGTCTCAAGCACAACTCTAAGATGAACTTCATGCTCCCTTTTATCCTTAGAGTATACCAAAATATCATCTATGACAACCAATATGTACCCATCCAAGTGATCTCGGAAAATTTGATGAAGATCCATAAAGAATGTTGGCGCATTAGTTAGTTCGAACGACATCACTAACTATTCGTACAATCCATATCTGGTTCTAAACGCCGTCAAAGGAATACTATCCTCTGCTACTCTAAGCTGATGGTAACCTGTTGCTAGATCCAACTGGGAAAATACCTTGGCACCACTCAACTGATCGAACAAATCGTCAATTCTAGGCAACGGATATCGATTCTTTATCGTCTTCTCATTCAACTTATGATAATCAATACATAACCTCAACGATCCATCCAGCTTCTTAGCAAACATTGCGGCTGTTCCCTAGGTGAACTACTAGGTCTAATAAAACTCTTGCCTTTCAAATCCACCAATTGCACCTTCAGCTCCCTCATCTCGATAGGTGTCATCCTACTTGGCGGCCTACTTACGGGTTTTGCTCCATGCACTAAATTTATCTAAAACTCAATGACTCATTTCGGTGTCAATCCTACTATCAGCTCGAAGAAATCCGTGAATTCTTTAACCACGAAAACTCGACTCAACTCGTCCTTTAAGTCCATAACACCCAACAAAAGCATTCACCTCACATGTAGGGTTTTCAACGGTATATACAATCCGATCACTACAGTTAGGGTATCTAAGTGATATTTTCCTATCATGGAAAAATATCCTAGCATCGTACTTACTTAACCAATCCTTACCCAAAATAATTCCAAACCCCACAAAGTTAAATACATGCAAACTGCAAACAAAGTTATGACCTAACAAATCAAACTCTAGGTGGTAAAGTGTCGCATACCCTCCTATCGGATTTGCAACCCTTAAGGAAGTAACTAAATATGAGGGTTCTAGGTTAAGCTTATCTACCAAACAACGAGATATAAAAGAATGTGATACACCGGTATCAAACAAAACGCTGACATACCATGAATATGAAGCATACCTCCCAAGGCTCCCTTTCCTTTTTCTTCCATTGTTGGCCTCGAGGTAGCTCGCTCCAATGCATACACCTTGCCATTTCCATCCTTAGAAGGCTCCTTGCACTGGTTCTTGTAATGACCAATCTGATCGCAGTTTAAGCATCTAATATTCTTCTTCCCAATCACTTCTTTCGCCTTTCCAGTACGACATTCATTAGCAAAATGTCCTTTCTTATCGGACTTACAGTAAACAACCTCTGACTTCTCTTTCTTTGTGGCTCTACCTTTCTGTGCACCTTTCTTATGAAAGAACTTTCTTTTCTAACTCTACCCCACCTGAACTTCCTTTGCCTTACTTTTTTCCAGAAAAGCAAGTATTTCGTCATGTCTCAATGCCATCTCTACTACAACATCACAAGGATCCCTAATATGAGGTAAGGTAGCCCTTGCCAACTCAGGCTTTAACCCCCTTATTAACTTCTCGTTCCTCTCAATCACAGTATCCACAGTGGCATATCCAAACCTAGCCAACTCCTCAAACCTTCTAGCATACTCCAACATAGTCATCTTCCCCTGTTCCAACTTGGCAAAATTTCTTATTAAGGTAGACTTCGCCATCACAGATATGAACCTCTCCTCGAACCTCCTCTTAAACTCGGCCCATGTCATCGTTTCTTCATTCACTCCAACGTTCACATTATTCCACCAAAATAAAGCTGCTCCTTGAAGCTGTCTCGATGCAAGCCTTCTTTTTTGCTTATCATTGAACCCTAAGTCTACAAAGATCCTCTCACAATGCAGAAACCAGTTCTCCACCTCAATAGACTCTTCAGTTCCGATAAATGGCTTTCCTCCAAGCCTAACATAGTCTCTACTCATAATAGCATAGTTATTCACCACCGGAGCTTCCTAAAATCCTCCTCCAACTACTCCAGCAGCAACACCCGCCTGCATCATATTCACGAAAACCTAATACATAGCTCCCATATCAATTTGCGGGACTCCAGCACCCACATTTCCTGCTTGTGCCTGACCTGGGTTTCTCCTGGTACTCGGTCTGTCATTTCCATTTGTTGTGGTGCTTCCCCCTCCAAGGTTAACTCTTCCGCTTCTAGCATCCATATCTGTATTCAAGCCTTATGAAATACAAAAGAATAACCTAAGAGAGATAGGAGAATAGAGATATAGTGTATACTTATATATAGCAAATTAAGTACATTACTATAGCGTTATCACATACCCCAACCTTATCTCTAATTCCTTAGGATTATGTGTAACACCCCAGATTTTTGGTACATTATTTAGGATATTTAATTAGTTGAATTAAATAAAATAATGTGTTGATTAGGGGATTGAGATTTGATTTTAATTAAGGTGTAGCTGTGTCATTTAATCATGAATTAAAATAAGAGTTAACTTGAAATAGAGGAGGGGTAGAATAGGGAAGAGGCCATTCCTATATCCTCCAAACCTTGGCCATGTAAAATACTACATGTTGATTTTTCATTCTCAAATTTTAAAATAAGGGGCTAGCCACCATTAACAAGGAAGAGAAGAAGAAAAGCTAGGAAAATGCTAATTCAAATCAAATCTATTCACATCTCAATCTCTATAATCTCTAAAGATAAGGTGAATAATGTTTACATCTCAATTTTGATTGTGTTTTCGGTTTTAATATGAATTCAAAATATTTTGCAATGATTTGCCATGTTTTTGAATAATGGAATGAATATATATACTTGTTGATGAATTATGGTTATTCATATTGAATTTATGATATGTTTTGAGATGAAAACCCTATAAAATGACATCCAAATAGCTTGCGAATTTTTATGGAGATTATAAATATTATTTGGAGATGGGTTTCAATTTTTAGATTTTTTTGAATTTTCATGGAATTAATATGAATTTTCTAGTAAAGAAAATGTTAATTTGGGTTAACAATTATTTTTAATTAAATAATAGTAGATTGGGGTCTGAATTTTTATATGTTGGAAACCATATTAAAATAGATTTTTTAGATTTTTTGTAGATTTTTCCTAAGTGTTTTAAGGGTTATATAAAATTATTTAAGGTATGGAACTTAAAATGTTTTATATAATTAAAAGAGGAGAATGGACTTTTTGTAAAATGATTTAAATTATAAAATCTGAAAAGTCAGCAGTCCTTTTGACAAAGTGCGGTACTTTTTATTGGTAAAGAAAGAGACAACCAATCATAATAGACACGTAAGGCATGTTAGGTGAAAAGAACTATTTGCTACATGTTTTTCACTGTTTCGACATCGTCGACACCACGTTCCGCCTCCTCGCTTTCGACATAGCCGAAACCAATGCACATGGTATCAGTTTACTAGTATGTAGTGAATTGGATGTAGGCAGAAGGTAGGGAGTCAAAACCAGGGGTTTCGTAGGGCTTAAGGCAGTCCTTTGTTTTAAATTAAAGAAATATGCCTGCTTGCTTTCGACTAAATGGCTTTCGACTAAGTAGCTTTTGACTAAATCAAATGATTTAAAGGAAATGGTTTCGATTGGGTTACGCCTCTGTTTTTAAATAGTTGCTTTCGACTAACTCAAAATCTTCTTGCGAGCCTTCTTACCTTTCGAATCAAATGGTTTCGAAGGGGTTGTTTTTTTTTCAAAAACTTGGCCACCTCTCCAATGCTTTCGAAAGGGATAGTTTCGACACCATCACTTCATTACTTAGGAAGTGGTTTCGAAGTAGTTTCTTTCGACTTAAATATCTTAAGACCTTTTTCTATAAGTAAAGTAAAACCCAAATGGTTTCGAAAGAGATAGTTTTATAAGGTTTCGAAACAGATGCTTTCGACTTTAATGGGTGTCTGATCCTTTTGCTCTACTTGAAGGCCGAATCTAAACGGTTTCGACCGAGACGTTTTTGAATGGTTTCGAAAGGTTTCCACATGTTTTAAATTGAACCCAAAGTGCTTTTAAAAGGATTAAGTTTTGGCTGTTTTGAAAGGTTTTAATGAATGGTTTCGAAAGGGGTGGTTCCCTGGGGTTTCGAAAGGATTGAAAGGAAGGTTTTTCCTATGTTTTTCAAAAGGCAATATCTAAAAGGTTTAAAGGGGGTTGTCGGATAATTTGAAGCTTTTTGAGAAAATAAAGGAAAGGTTTTTTCAATGTTTTCGAAAGGCTATATTTAATGTTTTCGAAAGGATCTTTCAATGGTTTCGAATGGGTTACCTTCAAGGGTTTCGAAAGGGTTGTCTAAAGATTTAAAAAAAAGGTTTCGAATGTATTGAATAGGCAATATAGCCTAAGTATTTTCAAGTTAAAAGGAGTTTTAACTTGTTTTGCAAGGATAGCTAATCCTTATTAAAATTCATCAACATTATTTTGAGTAAAGTGTATATAACATAGCAGAATGGCTTAGAGTAAGGTTAAAGATATATTTTCCTTGTATATATATGATTTGAAGGACTAAATCATTTTGAAAAGGCTTTCAAGTAAATTTAAAGGGTTGTTAACCCCAAGAAAATAATTCGGGCAGTTATTCCATTTTGCAAGCAATCAGCCTAGTTTTCGGTCAGTTAGTCCAGTTTGAGGGGAATCAGCCCAGTTGTATGGACAGATAGTCCATTTGTTGCATAACAGACCTTGCTATTATATTGTGGGCAGATAGCTCACATAATACTTGTTTTACGGACAAACGGTCCATTTATTAACATAAAGGATATTGCTATTTTGATATAATCATTTTGATTAACAAGTTTGGTTGTAGGAAAGGATTTGCAAAATATATGTTTTAAAGAGGATATTAGTGAGGGGAAACCCGTTCCACTAAGTGGCGTGGTCTCACCTAATATCAGTAAACCGAGATGTAACAGAATTATTCACACCAGGCTTTATGTCTGACTAGAAGTTTTTGTTTCGCCTTAAACTCTCGGGTACTCAAAATTGATTTGAGTAGGCTGAGGGTTGAGGTTTTCAGGTTTTAGTCTTTTGGCAAATAAAGCATCCGAAGACGAGCAGGTGGCTGACGGATAGCTAATTAGGGTTTGCAGTTTCATTTTATTTTGATTCCGCTGTGTATAAGTCAGATATGACTATATTACTTTAATCAACCAAGGAGGCATCGTCATAAGGTGTATTTTTATAATGATATATTTAATCATTGCCTGGGAAACGTTAAGGGATTATGTAACATGGATATGAATTATTGTTTCGAAATGTAATCATTAAAATGTTGTTTTTTTGAAATTTGTGATTTTGTTCATATTCTGTGCTTCTGATATTATGGATACCATTATCATTACCGTATTTTATCACCAAAAGTTAATACTATTAATGACCGCATCATCTATAGCGCTTAGCTTTTATGGGATGTTACAACTTGGTATCAGAGCATGGTTTATGAAAAACTTTAAAACATAATCCTAATGAATTAGAGTAAGATTGGGGTATGGGATAACACTATAGTCACGTGCTTGTAATTGCTATATATAAGTATACACTTTATCTATAGTCTACTATCCTTGTTAGGTTATTTTTCTGTATCTTATAAGGTTTGAATACATATATGGAAGGAAGAAGAGGAAGAGTTAACTAAGGAGGGGAGGGCACCAAAGGAAATGCCAGGCCTAATGTAAGAAGAGGTCAAGGTCAGGCACAAGCAGAGGATACAGGTGCTGGAGTCCCGCAAGTGGACATAGGGGCTATGTATCAATTTTTTGTGAATATGACGCAAGTTGGATTTGCAGCTGGAATGGTAGGAGGAAATGCTACAGGAGAAGGAGTTCCGGAAGTTTCAGTAGTTAATCATTATGCTAAGCTGAGTGGAGATTACACCAAGCTTGGAGGAAAGCCGTTTGTTGGAATAGAGGATGCCATTGAGATAGAGAATTGGTTGTTTCACTGTGAAAGGATTTTTGCAGATTTGGGGTTCAACGATGAGCAGAAGAGGAGGTTGGCATCTAGACAGCTCCAGGGAGCAGCTCTGTTCTGGTGGAATAGTGTAACCGCGGCGGTGGATGAGGAAACTATGACCTGGGAGGATTTTAAGGGAAGGTTCCAGGAGAGGTTTATGTCTGCAATAGCACAGTCAACTCTGATCAGGAAGTTTGCTGAGTTAGAGTGGGGGGGAATATCAGTTCTGGAGTATGAAAGGAAGTTTGAGGAGTTGGCCCAGTATGGGTATGCCTCAGTGGATATAGTCATGAAGAGAAACGAGAGTTATCAAGGGGTTGAAGCCTAAGTTAGCTAGGGCCATATTACCTCATATTAGAGACCCTTCTGACTTTGTTGTGGAGATGGCCTTGAGGCATGAGGAGGTTCTCGATTCTCTAGAGAAGAGTAAGGCTAAAGAAGTCCATGTTTGGCAGAATTAGAAGAGGAAGTTCTTTCCTAAGAAAGGAGCACAGAAAGGTGGAGCAGCTAAGAAGGGAAAGTTTGAGATTGTCTATTTCAAGTGCGACAAGAAGGGGCACTTTGCTAATGAGTATCGTGCTGGGAAAGCTAAGGAAGTGGCTGGAAGGAAGAATGTTAAGTGCTACAACTATGACCAGATTAGCCATTATAAGAGCCAGTGCAAGGAGCCCGCAAAGGATGGAAAGAGCAAGGTTTATGCATTGGAGCCTGCTGCTTCTAAGCCAATAGCTTAGGAAAAAGGAAAGTCGGTATTAGGAGGTATGCTTCAGATTCATGATGTGATTGTTAGCATTCTATTTGATACTGGTGCATCACATTCTTTTATATCTAGATGTTTGATAGATAAGCTTAACCTAGAACCCACTTATTTAGTTACTTCCTTACGGGTTGCGAATCCAATAGGAGGGTATGCAACTCTAGGGTTGATATGTGACTAGTTAGAGTATGAACTGTTAGGTCATACTTTTGTTTGCAGTTTGCATATGTTTGATTTTGTGGGGTTCGGGATTATTCTCGAGATGGATTGGTTAAGTGAGTACGATGCTAGGATATTTTGCCAGGATAGGAAAATATCGCTTACACACCTAGATTGTAGTGACCGGATAGTTTATACCGTAGAAGGTTCTTACGGTGAGATGTATGCTTTGTTGGGTGCTATGGAATCAGATTATGAGTTGAGTCGAGTTTTCATGGTTAGAGAAATCGCAGATGTTTTTGAGCCTGTAGTTGGATTGCCACCGACATGAGCCATTGAGTTTTAGATAGATTTGGTTCCGGAAGCAAAACCAGTGAGTAGAACGCCAAGCAGGATGACCCCTACAGAGATGAGGGAGTTAAAAATGCAGTGGGTGGATTTAGAAGGCAAGAATTTTATCAGGCCGAGTAGTTCGCCTTGGGGAGCAGCTGAAGTGTTTGCTAAGAAGCTGGAGTGGTCTTTAAGGCTATGTATCGATTATCGTAAGTTGAATGAGAGGACGATAAAGAATGCCACGGATTGACGATTTGTTCGACCAGTTGAGTCGAGCTAAGGTATTCTCGCAGTTGGATTTAGCGACATGTTTCCATCAACTCAGGGTAGCAGAGGATAGTATACCTTTTGACAGTGTTTAGGATCAGATATGGATCATATGAATGGTTAGTTATGTCGTTCTGTAATGACCTGTAAATTTCGATAATTAAATTTATTAATTAAATAAGTTTTGGAATTTAATGTTGTGAAAATTTTAAAAATTTAAGTTTAATAACGAGAATAATAACTAGAATGAAATGTAATAATATTAGTGTAAGTTAATGGATAACCATTTTAATGTAATTTCAATTAATTGAAATTTAATAATGTTAATTTAAGGCAATTGATAACTATTTTAATGAAATCCTAATTAATTGGAATTGTAAAGTTAAAATTGGGTATAAACTGTAAATGAGTAAATACATCAAATGTTGTATTAAACGGTGAAACTGTATGTAATTAATTGGAATTGATTAAAATAGAATAATTAATCCGTATGTGAATTTATTAGTTTTGCTTGTTAACAATAAACATAGAATTGTGTTTGAAATTGTAAGTTGTAACAATGGTTTAATTATCATTGCATTATTTAATCTGTTGAAACTTAATTGTAAATCAATTGCAAATAAATGTAGGTAAATATTGCGTTAATATGAATTAAGATGAAAATTGTAGAATATTGATGTAATAAATGGAAAACCAATGTTAACTATGTCCATAAAGTAATGATTGATTGAATAAAAAGATTGAAATCCAAATGAATCAATTTTTTGGGTTTTAAATTATAATTAATGAATTTATTGTAATTGGAATTGGAACGCTGTAATTAGTGCAATAATAATAGTTGAATTTGACATGAAAAATTTGCTTTAAAAGGTTATAATTACTAGTTAATCAAAAGTGATAAAAATTTGTTAGTTATAAAATTTGAATTTGAAAAGTGATAAATTTAATTTAATAATAATTTATTTAATTAATGTGAAAATAGCCATTTTGGCCACTGTCTCGGATTTCGACGAAACAAGTTTCATCGGATTCGTAACAGTGAATTTTTGTAGGGTTTTAACTTTTGTAGCGATCGAACTTGTCGTTTGATCGTGAGGGCTCGAAACGCATAGAAATCAATTAAAAGGAATTAAATGAGTATAATCTGATTTTTTATGCTAAATTCTATATACAATGGAATTAGGGTTTGAAACTAGTTCCATTGAGTTTAAAAATATCGAAAACCTGTATTTCGATATATTGGATGACCCATTTTCATTTCGGGAACGAAACAGGCTTTTTGGGTCGTTGTTATCGTTTCGATCCAACCCTGCCTATATATAGGCTGCTATAAACCCTAGCTATTTCTCATTTCATTCTTTTTGTGCATACATCTCCTTCCTCCTTCTCAAACGATAGAACATCAAACCTAATTTCCAAATTCCAAAACCTAATTTCAATTTCAAAAAAAAGTATGCGGATCTCTAACGACTTCGGATTCTAGAGACAAAAACCTTGCAGCCACTTTGGATCAGGAAGCAAATGACTTGGGTCGCGGGTCGTTTTGCCTAAAACTCAGAGCAAGCAACGGGGATTTGAGGCGGCGGACCGATGTTGAACCCGAAGTCGACTCAGGACCAGAATTTTTCAATCTTCAAATTATCATAACTTTTTCATATAAGCTCGGATTCACGCACGGTTTGTTTCATTGGGATCGTATCGAAATTCTGGACATTTTGACGCTAGTTTGGATGAATTCTGATACTGCTGAATTTTGGGTCTTATTTTGAATTTCAAATCGATTTGAAACCAAAGGTGAGTGTTTTGACCCACTCACAACTACTAGATTATCTTATGTTAGTTAAATTAAATTTATGATGTGATTAGAAATTAATTGATTGATGTTCGATATGTTTAAATTGTCATTCTAGTTAAATTTGACTTTTATTGCATTTAATCATCGTTTAATTTAATATTAAATTTAATTGTCAATTTAGTACCTGTTAATGGTAATCAGTTATCTATTGATGTTTATTGGTTGATTTGGATGATGATTGTGATGTATGTTTGATTGTTGATATTGGATGAGTGGATGTGGTATTTTATATTGTTATAACACTGCAAGTTCCCTATGGGTTGAAATGATATATACCTGAACGATCTATAGATTAGGGAAAAATCGTGGTGGGTTGAAATGATAGACTTGAGCGATTTTATGGATTTTGAATTTAACTCGGGATTGCGGATTGAAATGATATATATCCGTAAATTTAAATATTTGCGGATTGAAATGATAAATATCCATATCACTTGACCATAGGATAGAAAATTATATACGGACACCGAATTGGTTAAATTAAATGATTTTAAATTCTTAAATTTTGAATTCAGTTAAATTATAATTTGAAATAAAATTTGGTTTATATAAACTGAATTATTTTCGAAATTCCAAGTTTTAAATGTTGAAATGGAATCGATTTAATGAATTTTTTAAAGAATTAAATGGAAGTTTCAAAGTTAGATTTTTGAAGCATAAATGAAATTGATCGAAATCGAGTTATTGAAATTATTTGAGTACAACTTGGAAATCTATTTAATCTGGAGTGGTTTAAATTGATAATTCAAACATGGATTTGAAATTGATATTGATTAAAGGGTTAAATGAGAACTTGAATTCGAAACCAATTTTAGTTAGTTGATTTGAAGAAAAATCTGGACATGGTCCAAATGTGTTGAAATAACAGAAATGGCTTAATGTTGATATTAATTTAAATTTAATTATTTTAATATAAACTATTTAAAGGTTTATTGTTTTAAAAACCCTGATTTCTAAGATTTTCAACTAAAAACAATTTTAAACTATCTTAACCTATTTTAAACTATTTTAACCTATTTTAAACTATATTAAACTATTTTAACCTATATTGAAACCATTTAAACTAATTTAAAGTATTTTAAACCATTTTAAAGTATTTGAAACCAATTTAAAGTATTTTAAAGTATTTAAACTATTTTTAATATTATAAACTATTTTAATCTATTTTCAACTATTAAAACCAATTAAACTATATTTAAAGTATTTTAACCATTTAAAATCTAATTTAAACTATTTAACTATTTTAAAATTATTTTAAACTATCTAAACTATTTCTAAATTTTAGATTGGGTAAAGGTGAAGTGTTTATATTTTAGTCCTTGATTTAATGGATGAAGTTATAACCTAAGTTGGGAATTGAAATGATATTTTCTAGTGAATCAATATATTCGAGTAAATATGATGATCTCGAAAAGAGGATTTAACCTATATTTTCGATATGGTTTTTGAAAGTGAATATGATTTCAAATGTGATATTGTTTACATTGAATATGATATTTTGATATCATTTATGAAACGGTTTTGGAAATGTAAAAGAACCATCTGGTGGGTAATAAGCAGTTGGTTGTTAAAGAGACCGGGATTGGATATTGTCATACTCTCTGCCAATACCGAAAAGCACTTTAACAACTGTGCACGTGGTGGAGATTCTAGAAATGAAGTAGGATGGTTTGGTGTACGATTTTGTATGAGGTATTTACGTGACCCTGACTCCCATGAGTCAACTTAGATGTGACTAAAACAGGAGCTATACCAGGCTAAATGAGGTCATTCCTCCTATCGGGCACATTTCTTTAATATCATATTATGACTATGTGATTGATTTGGTCCCCTCGATTTTGATTATGGGAGTGTGTCTGAGATGGGCGGTAGTAGCTGCTATGCGTTACCACCAGTCCGGGAGTGCAATTAGTATATCTACCCTGGCATTGCCTCGAGTGCCATGTTCACATGCCATATCGCACCTTCTACGAGTTTGTTTTGTACCATACCTATGGAGTGCCCTCTTGGTAAACCACCGGTTTGGTGGAGCGTACGGTACTGTATAGACTATGGGAATATATAAAATGTGTTAGGAGGATATGGGTAACGCCTTAACATTATTTTAATACTATACTTTATATAGACACTATTATAACAGCGTATTGTACTACATAGTAGATATTTTAATGGATCCTTAGGAGATGGAAATCCCGAACATCTCTTAAGTTATTGCACTCACGTTAGACACTGGATAGGAGGTGTCAAAACCCGTCATCTCTGACGCCATTACACTCATATTTATTTATGGTTGATTTACTTATATAAGATTTTTTAGTTCTAACTCGAGTGTTTTGTCTTTTCATTATGCTCGGGTCAGTCTTAGCTTTTCAGTTTATCGAAGACTGCTTTTTGAAGGATGAAGACGAAGATTTTGTACTATTATTATGTATTATATTTATTCCACTGCATCATGGTGTTCCACTGCATTTATTTATTATTTATTCTTGTTGTATGTAACTCTGATCTGTATTAGAAAGGTTTAATCAATGTTATTTGTAAATAGCTTCATGAACTGTTTATTTGATTATTATATTTTGTCATTCCGCTACGAGATTCTGTATTTGTTTTCTTTCTTTCTCTGCTTTTTCTTATTTACCCCATATCAATCTGCCCTTTTTGAATGGTTTGAGTCTAACGTGTGTGTCTGCTTAAAACGTTCAAAAGGCAGGTCATTACACAATCTGACTAACTAATGCGCCGGCTTTATTTGTGGATTTGATGAACCGGGTTTTTCAAGAGTACTTGGATAGGTTCGTATTGGTTTTCATGGACGATATCTTGATTTACTCTAAGGATAAAAGAGAGCATGAAGTTCATCTTAGAATGGTGCTTGAAATGCTGAGGCAACATCAACTGAAGGCAAAGTTCTCGAAGTGTCATTTCTGGAAGAAAGAAGTGAAGTTTCTTGGTCATGTAGTCTCAGAGGAAGGGTTATTAGTGGATCCGACTAAGATTGAAGTAGTGAACAATTGGAAGAGAGCCAAGACAGTGACAGAGATAAAGAGTTTCCTTGGGTTGGCTGGTTATTATCGGAGGTTTATTAAAGAATTTCTACGGATAGCGGCACCGATGACCAAGCTGATAAGAAAGGATGTAAAGTTTGTGTGGACCGCTAAGTGTGAGGAAGCATTCCAGAGTTTGAAACATTTATTGACCCATGCACCTGTGTTGGTTATTCCAGAAGGGAATCATGATTTGGTGGTTTACATCGATGCGCGTGGAACAGGATTAAGAGCTGTGCTGATGTAGAGGGGTAAAGTAATTGCCTACGTTTCAAGACAGCTTAGACAAACATGAGGTTAGATATCTGACGCATGATTTAGAATTGGTTGCGGTTATTTTTGCTTTGAAGTTGTGGATACATTACCTTTTGGGTGAAAGTTTTGAGTTATATACAGATCATAAGTCGCTGAAGTATTTATTCTCTTATAAAGAGTTGAACATGAGACGGCAAAGGTGGTTAGAGTTTATAGCCGCTTATGATTTTGGGATAGAGTACACACCAAGCAAGGGCAACAAGGTTGCAGATGAACTTAGCAGTAAACATCAATGTAGTTTTAGTGATGATTGCTGAGTAGAAGGACTTGGAAGCATTAGCAGATTGCAGAGTGTAGTGGAGATCGAGGCTGGGTCTAGTGGAGATATAGTTTATTATCTTGTTTGGAATTTCGACCAGTGATGATCGAAAGGATTGCTTCTAAATAAGAAGAAGATCCAATATTAGCTGAATGGATCAGGAAGTTAAGAGAAGGAACTGAGAGTGATGACTTGAAAGATTTCAGTCTTAACCAGAATGGGAGGTTGAGAAAGAAAGGAAGATTATGTGTTTCGAGTGTAGAAAACATAAGGAAAGAAGTCCTAGAGGAATGCCATCATTCGAAGTTCTCTTTTCACCCAAGAGGTATTAAGATGTATCAAGATATGAAGAGGTGTTTCTTTTAGGAAGGTACGAAATGGGATATTGGGTTGTGTGTGAAGTAGTGTATATAACGACCCGGAAATTTTAACGATTTTAATAACATAATTAACTAAATGTTTCTTGAAAATAAGCAACAAAAGTTTGCAATGAAAATTTGATATTTGAAATACATCTATTTAAACGTAGCAAGTGTCAGATTTTCATCAGAAAATATATAAGTTTGTTTGTTTGTGAAATTTTCCAATTTAAATTTAAAATCGGTTAATTTGATGGAAATAAAATCTTTTCGAAATCTGAATATTTTTATATAGTAAATCTGTAGATCATTTTCTGAGTGAGACGTCATATTTTGTTTTGCCGAATTTGGAATGCTATAGCCCCATTTATCTAATTTTTGGTGTTTTAGTAGCATTTTGGCAGCGAATATCGACTTTTGATAGGATAATCATATCACTCATATCTGTGTAGCATTCTGTTTGTCTCGTCTTGCTGATCTCCGTAGTATATTTGTTTGTGCATTTCGACGACCGGTACGCGGCGAAACCTGCGAAACGGTTAGCCATAATCGGTACCCATTTTTGAATGTCCATTCCTTTGTCCAGCCATGAGAAAATAAATGGATGCTAGCCTTTAATATTCTCCAAAATTCAATGTTGTGGCTGTAATTATTCCCTATGTCACTTTATATCATGTTGTTCGTTCACTTTTCTATCTGTTCCTTTCCTTTGTCTTCTTCATTCTGAAACGTTAAAAGCAAAAAGAAAAAATAAATAAATAAACATAATATATGAAGTTTGTTTTCTCTTTGCTGGAGATAATCCGCTTGCCTTGTTCCTCTTAGCAACCCAAACCCATAGCCACAGCAGCCTTACTTCTGACCTCCACCAGACCGGCCACGTCAGTTTTCCACGTCCTCCACCACACTCAAATCCACCTCGCGCACAGTCCAGCCACCCACAACCGAAGCCCGTGACCATCTCCTACCCTCCGCCCTCTCTCTTTCTCCCCCTAGCCAACATCACTGTATTCCTGACAGCACCTCGTTCAACCCACAGTCTCCACCACAGCTTCATCTTCATCACCCCATGCACATCCTTCGCCACGTCAGTTTTCCACATCCTCCACCACACTCAAATCCACCTCGCACACAGCACCCTTACTTCTGACCTCCACCAGACCGGCCACGTCAGTTTTCCACGTCCTCCACCACACTCAAATCCACCTCGCGCACAGTCCAGCCACCTACAACCGAAGCCCGTGACCATCTCCTACCCTCTGCCCTCTCTCTTTCTCCCCCTAGCCCACATCACTGTATTCCTGACAGCACCTCGTTCAACCCACAGTCTCCACCACAGCTTCATCTTCATCACCCCATGCACGTCCTTCGCCACGTCAGTTTTCCACGTCCTCCACCACACTCAAATCCACCTCGCGCACAGTCCAGCCACCCATAACCGAAGCCCGTGACCATCTCCTACCCTCCGCCCTCTCTCTTTCTCCCCCTAGCCCACATCACTGTATTCCTGACAGCACCTCGTTCAACCCACAGTCTCCACCACAGCTTCATCTTCATTACCCCATGCACGTCCTTCGTTCCACCTTCACCCATCACCTCTGCCAGCGGAGCAAGCAGCAAACCAAGCCCTCAACCGCCTCCCTGTAGCTACCACCTCCGAGCCTAGTTCACATCGCCGACCACCCTACGCCTCTCCCTCCAGAATGCCTCCGGCCTTTGCACTCATCCATCTTCATCTCAAGCCATTTTTCTCCGACCACCTGAACGTGGACGAGCAGCCGACCTCTATGATCTCCGCCTCCATCTGCCCAACTCCAACAATGCAGCGCTGCAGCTTGCTCCCTTTTTCTCGGAATGCCCCGCCTTGCTTGTCCGTGCCATGTCTTCCCTTATTTGAAAATATATATGTATATTTGCATATATTTAGCAACAAGTTCCTCTTTCTAAAATATATATATATATATATATATATAATAAGTATATTTGTTTGCGTATCAATATAGTCTGCATATGTTTGTTTAAAGAAGCCTGCTTATGTTTGTTGCTTATATATATAGTCTGTATATATGATTTTGATTAGCTTATATATATAATGAATATTGATTTTTAAGAAATATTGGTATTCAAAAAAATATAAGATAGATATTCGATTTTATTAGATGTGTTTTAAGAAGAAAAAATATGATTTTTGAAATAGAATATATATATAAAGATTTTATTTTAATATGAGTTTAAAAATTAAATATTGATTTTAAAACATATATATATATATATATATATAAAGATTTTATTTTGAATGTTGATTTTAAAATATAATATATAAAGGTTTATTTTAAATATGTGAGTAAATTTTAGATTTTTTTAAAATTTATATATTTGGGTTCATCAGTTCAAGTCCATCGTGCTTTGCTTTGTCTGACGAATTCGTGTTCATCGTGATGTGCTTTTGAATTTGTGCTTGGATTCGTAGCTTGTTGTGTGTCTAACTTCTCTAGCCTCGAAAGGTGAGCAATCATTCACGATTAACATTCTTATATTTAGTAAATTCAATTCACATGAAATGACGATGGAAATATATTGTTAAATTTAAATTGTTAGTTATTTAATTGTTAAATATGATTTGTTATTGTTTGCATTAGTTCACCGATGTTAATTGATTGATATATAACACAATAACCTGTTGAATATATACTATATTTAAATTATTAATGACAATATATGCGTGCTATTGATATGTATGTCGTTTTATATTATTATTTTATTGTTATTACACTGCAAGTTCCCTAAGCGTTGAAATGATACATTCCCGAACGATATTATAGATTAGGGAAAATCGTTATGGGTTGAAATGATATATCCCGTAAATATTAAATTTAAATTGTGGATTGAAATGATAAATATCCGTATCACTTGACCATAGGATAAAAAATTAAATACGAACACCATTAGTATATTTTTGAAAATGATTTCCAAAGTCTAAATGGAAATATTTGGGTTTTATTAAATATTGATTTAAAATATAATATAAAGATTTTTATTTTAATATATGTGATAAATTTAGATTTTAAATTATATGTTTGAGAATTTTAAATTATATGTTTGAAAATTTTAAATTTATAAGTTAAGTTTGAAAATGTAAATTTTAAGATTATACTTACAATTTTATAATTTTTAAATATATAAAATAAGATTTAATATAATAAAATTTAATTTAATTAGTATATAATATGTTTAAGTATTTATTTAAATTTATATTAATACTTTAAAAATAGATTTTGTAATAACTTTAATAAATAGAGGTTGGAAGATAAATTAAATTTGACTTGAAATATAAATCGTTTAATAATTGAATTTAAATAAGGATTGATTTGAACTTATTGATTATGAGATTTTAAAGATATGATTTTTATAATTTGGTAACGGGATTTTGATTAAAGATGATTAAATGGATATTTTTGAATTTAAATAAAATTGAAATTGAATATTTAAATTTGATTTAAATGTGTAAATCGATATTTTATTTAAATGTTATAAAAGCGATTAGGTGAATATTTTAGAATTAAAATAATTGAAGTTATATATTTAATTTTTGATTTTATTTAAATTCGTAATTTTGAGATTTATTTAAATGTTATTAGAAATGATTAAGTGAATATTTTCCAATTTAATAAATTTAAGATTGAATTTTTGAAAATATAAATGAAATTTATCAAATTGAGTTATTATGAATTGTTTGAATATTTAAACTTTGTAAACCTATTGAATTGGAAGTGGTTTAAATTTGAAGTCCAAACCTAGATTTGAAATCGATCTACACTAAAAATGGTTTAATGAGAATTCAAATTGATTTGTGAAATTGGAAGAAACAATTCTAATTTGAAACTATTTTGATATAAACTCTTTTAATATATAAACCATTTTTAATCTATAACCTATTTTTTAATATAAACTATTTTAATTTATAACTATTTCAATATATAAGCTATTTTCAATATTTAAACTATTTAAGTTAGAACTGTTATGATGTAGATTTAATGGATTTAAATACTAACATTTTGATATGATAGTTTAAACTGAATATGATTTCGAAAGTGATATGATTTCGGAAGTGAATATGATTTCGAAAGCGATATGATTTTGAAAAGAATATGATATTTGATATGAATTATGAACTGTTTGAAATGATTATAAAAGTGATTTTACAAAACGACCATGGTGTGAAATAAGCATTCGGTTGTTAAAGAGACCGGGATCAGATATTGTCATACTCTCTGCCAATACCGAAAACCACTTTAACAACTGCGTATGTGGTGGAAATTCTAGAATGAAGTAGGATGGTTTGGCGACGATTCTGTATGAGGTATTAACACAGCCCTGACTCCCGCGAGTCAGCTTGATGTGGCTAAAACAGGAGCTATACCGGGCCAAGTGAGGTCGCACCTCCGATCGAGCATGCTTCTTCGATACCATTCTATTACTTTGTGATTTGATTGGGTGCACCTTTGATTTGGGAGTCTGTCTCGAGGTGGGCGGTAGTAGCTGCTATGCGTTACCATCAGTCAGGGAGTGCAAACGGTAGAATCCTACCCTGACATTGCCTCGCGTGCCTTGCCACATGCCTTATTGCACCTTCTACGAGTTTGGTTTGTGTCGTACCTATGGAGTGCTCCCTGATAGCCCACCAGTTTGGTGGAGTTTACAGTACTGTATAGACTACGACATTTATAGAAAAATGTGTTAAGGGGGATATGGGTAATGCCTTAACGCTATTTTAATAGTTTACTTTACTATAGACACATTTATATAGTGTATTCTACTATGTATGTAGATAGTTTAATGGATCCTTAAAGGATGGAATCCCAAACATCCTTTAAGTTATTTGCATTTCACTTGACATTTCACATGAGTTGATTTACTGGCATAAGAATTTTAATCCTGACTCGAGTGTTTTGTGTTTTGCTTTATGCTCGGGTCAGACTGAGTGTCACAGCATTTGAGACTCACCTTTGGAGCTTTGCTTGAAGATTTGTCTTTGTCTATTCAGCTTTCTAGTTATTTCTATTCAGTCTTGTCTATTACTTTTGTATTTGAGACTACTCTGTATTTGAGATTTCTGTTGTATCTTGTTTATACTCTGATGTTTATATAGTAGCTTCATGAACTACTATTTATCTATTCCACTGCTTATTGTTATATTTCTTTGTGTTTGTGATTCTGTGATTGATTTATTTACTGTATATGTTGAGTTTTTCCAAATTTAAATTAACAATCTATTATTTTGAGCAATTCAAGTCTGACATGTGTGGATGATTGTCGATTTGAACGATTCGAATTACCAGGTCGTTACAGTTGGTATCATAGCTTTGGTTTTGGCAAAACTTAGCATATGGAGTAAAATTAATTACAGAATCATCTTCGTTCGAGCTTGAAATTCTTCGTTAGGATCCTCCTGGATTAGGATTTCTTTTGAATTTTGGAACTTTCCCTTTGTTCTAAAATCCATTCTTGTCTTTTCTGGTTCGTGTTCTTCTTGATACTGAAGCATCCCATAGCTCTATTTCCATTGATCTCTCTAATAAATTTGAGCCCATCTTGCAACCTCAATTGGCAACTACATCCTTGTATGACTAATCCCATCGACGGTCCCGCCAACCTTAGTATGATTTGTAAAGGGGTGAAACTCCTTTACAACAGGCATCGATTTACTGGAGATTTTGACGTCCTCGGTTATGATGCCATTGTCTCTTGCAAAGCCCGAACCGTTTCTCTAGTAGACGACCCGGGTAATTCTCTTGTGATCAAATGTCGATTGCCTCAGGATTATGCAGGCAGTTTATCTTTTCGCTTGATTCTCAGCCTAGTGATCTTGACTCCACCCCTGTTGTCCAACTATTTCCAGATGTCTTTGGTGAAGTCACTTCTCTTCCTTCCAAGCAGGAAATTGAATTCCGCATCAATCTTATTCCTGGAGCTCGATCTTGCTATCGGTTTCCACCAGCTTTGGGTAGCTGAGGAGAGTGCTCCCAAGACAGCTTTCCGAATGGAGAATGGTTTCTGTGAATGGCTAGTCATGCCCTTTGGATTAACCAATGCTCCTGCCTTCTTCGTCGATCTCATGAATCATGTGTTCCGCGATGTTCTCAACAAGTTTGTCCTGATTTTTTGTTGATGATATTCTTGTCTTTTCTAAGTCTCGGTTGACCCGGTTAAGGTCGCTGCAGTTAATATAAGTCTATCCATCTTTCCTCTTTGTAATTTAATTATTTTATCTTCCTTTCGAGCCTATCTTCTTAGTTAGAATTCTCTTTGATTAGGGTCCCTCTATTTGAATCTCCATCCTTGTTCTAAATCCATTCTTGAATCATCCTATGAGGGAGCGTATTTGTAATTGATATCAAATTTTTTATATTGTGTTGTTTGAGTTGTTAAGTTTGAATTTTGGGTTTCGATCGATTCGTCTGGCCAACGCTATCGATAGAAATTCCAAAATACTTGAACAGAGTAAACTGACACAATATTGTTTTCGAAATTGATAAATGAAATAATTTTATGTATGATTATATTATATATATATATATAAGTATAATTTTCTAAAATTAGATAGTTAAATGAATTGGTTGTTAGAAATGATAATACTAGATTATCATTTATTGTTTGTCAATATTTCTAAACCATTAACTATTGTTGTATGTTATAAGGAGATGAAATTTTTATAAATATGGTTTATAAATTTGATTTGCAAATAAAATGAATTTAAATTAAGATTTGAGAATTAAATTTCTGGTGGTTTTCAAAGTTTTGAGAGAGAAAAAAATATATTATTTGAAAGTATTTTCAAATGGAAATTGTTTCCCAAGACTTTCAAAAGAAGTAAGTCAGAACTCTTCTCTATTGTCGCTAGAAAATAATTTCGATGATGACTGTAGCATCATCGACATTCATTTCCGAGTCTCAGAGTGGAGAGACCACTTAGTAGCTTCGCTACGTTTTGTTTTGGAAAATGGATTTGATTTTAATTTCTTGAGTATGATTAGATGTATAAGATATATATATATATATATATATATATATATATATATATATTTCAAATAGTTTGAAGTGAAACCGGAAATTTAACTCTTAAGTTCTATATTAAGTGATGGTTTTCAATTATTAAATGGAGCAAAAATTTGAATAATTGAAATGTTTAAAATGAGAAATGAAATTTAAACAAGTTGAAACAGTTAAATTAGGATAAAATTAATTTGTATAATAATCAGTTGCATTCTAAAACACATATATAACTTATCTGGAATATTCTAAAAGTTAAAAATGTTTACGTGAATGTAATTGAAGGTTATACAAGAGAAAATTTAAGTAATAAAATTGTTCAAACTAAATTTTTACTTAATAGAAATGTTTTAAATAAAAGGTAAATTTATATGGTTTTAAAATAATTGTTGTATCCGGTAATATGTATTTCTAATCTATCTTTTTTTCCTGTTGCTTCTATCCTCCTATCTCGTTCCTTTTCGGGGACGAAAAGTTTTGACTGGGGGAGAGTGCAACAACCCGGGAATTTTAACGATTTTAATAACGTAATTAATTAAATTTTTCTTGAAAATAAACAATAAAATTTTGCAATGAAAATTTAATATTTGGAATACGTCTATTTAAACGTAGCAAGTGTCAGATTTTCATCAGAAAATATATATGTTTGTTTGTTTGTGAAATTTTCCAATTTAAATTTAAAATCAGTTAAGTTGATGGAAGTAAAATATTTTCGAAATCTGAATATTTTTATATAGTAAATTTGTAAATCATTTTCTAAGTGAGACATCATATTTCGTTTCGCCGATTTTGAAATGTGTTTGCGCCAAAAATGGTCACAAACCCCAAGTATTGTGAAAGCACCACTGTATGAATACAAATCAGCAATATTCAAACACAAATATCAGATCTAAGCTAACAACAAACAGCAATCCAGAAATAATGAACAGTGACACACAATTTATAGTGGTTCGGCTATCTCCGGCCTACGTCCACTTCAAGGTTTTTATGATTTTATTGCTCGATGCTTGAAGATTACAATTTCTTATCGCGTAGTACAACAGGTTTTATGATTACAATCTGAATCTAAGGTAGCAATGGTGATCTGGAGTAAATCTGGCAGAGTCTGGGCGCTCTTTTGCTCTTAAAATTGTCTGACCCCTTTTCTGAATGACCAGGGGCTCTATTTATTGACGTAGGAGGCTGATATTTCGCCTAAATCTCGGGAGACTCCTTCTGGCACGTGTGGGGGCCCACAAGCCCAGCCTTAGGAAATTGTGGCCCGTTCCGGGATCGATTCGAACTCCATTCGAATCGATTAAGAAATGCTCCAATCGAGCTGAAATTTGGTGTGGACATTCTTCAACATGTACGTAAGCCCTTGTGAAAATTTCATAGCATTTGGACTTGTAGATCTCAAGATATCATCGATTTGAAATGGTGATCTTCGTCGTATTGCTTCGTTCGAATCGATCCTGTTCGAATCGATGGGGTCGAATCGATATGCTTGCGCGTGAGGATGTTGACGTGGCGCGCGCTTCCCGGGTTGATCCAGCTTTTTCTTCGAGTTTACTGGGTCGACTCCATGATTTTAGCCGCCTTGACCTAACAGATTCGAAGGAATGGATTCGAAGCAGGGGTTGGTTCGTATCGATCGTTGTGGACAGTAGTTGATCGATACGAAGCTGTCACTGTGGAACGGATTCGAGGCAAAATTACTGGATGGATTCGAAGCACAGTGACACCTATGGATTCGAAGCAGGGGAAACTTGGTGGATTCGAACATGTGCCTTCGGGCGATGGATACGAAGTTTGGTCGTCTGATGGATTCGAACATACCTCTGCTGATGGATACGAAGGAAATATCATTGATGGATTCGAACAAGATTGTTGTGGTGCTAATGTGATGGATACGAACTTCATGGATTCGAACAGTAGCTCTCCTTTGGATTCGAACATCGCATCTTCCCTAACTTGCATCGATCATATCTCATTCATACGAACCCCGATTGACTCAAAATTTGGAACGCTGGTTCCCATGACTTTGCTTGCCGCGTTCTATCAATTGTAACATGATCCGGGCTTGGAAAAAATTCATCGATTTCCATGGTGAAATAGTTTATAACGAACTTTTACGACGAACTGTCCTTATTTTTCCAGTCAACTTTTTGGTGTCACGGCCTTGCCAAAAGGCGGGATAACATTTGCCCCCCAAAACATGTCTTGCAATAGGAAGGTGTGTTTTGTAATGCCATAAGCTGGATGTTCATATCCTGTTGATGACCTGCAAAGAACTTGATAGTCTTTCCTAACCACAAATGACGATCGTTCACGACCGTACGTCATTTGAGGTAATATGCGACCGTTCGAGGTCGGATGTCGTTCGCGGCAAATAGAGAAATGGGACCGTTCGTGGTCGGATGCCGTTCGTGGAAAATAAAGAAATGGGACCGTTCGTGGTCGGATACCGATCACGGTAAATAAAGAAATGGGACCGTTCGCGGTCGGATGTCGTTCTAGACGAGTTGTGACCGTTCGCGATCGGGTGTCATTCTAGGCGAATTATGATGGATTGTGACCGTTCGTGGTCGTATGGTGCACAAATAAAATGTGATCGTTCGCAATCGGATGCCGTACGAGGCAGGATGTGATCGTTCGCGATCAAATGTCATACTGGGTGAATTGTGACCGTTCGCGGTCGGGTGCTGTATGAGGCAGATTGTGACCGTTCGAGGTCGGGTGCCATTCGAGGCTAATGGTGAGCGTTCGAGGTCGGGTGCAATTCGAGGCTAATGGTGACCGTTCGAGGTCGGGTGAATTTCTGAATCAGCGATCGTGGCGGTTCGTCGCCGTACAAGGTGTGCTTGTGGACCGTTCGCGATCCAAAGCATACGCGAGTAACTTCTTTTACAGAATTGCAAATATCAAATCAACGTTCATAGAAATATCCAAACAAACAAAGTCTAAATGTCCAAATCAATATGAAACGAAAGCAAAGCAAGGATGTTAAAGTGTAAATTCTCACTACGAAACGGTCAATCATTCAGAGCATGCTTGTGGATCATTCGCGATCTCATACATGTGTAAATGGTTTGATGGTGTTAGTGTGAAGTTTACGACTCGTTCATCGTTATTTAAATCAATTGATAACCATACGGTGCCTCGGCTCGGGGTCACCCCTAGCTAATGTAGATGGTGGTCGCTCTGGTTCAACCGCTGGAGCTCGCCTCCTCACATACTGAAGTAGCCTACCGCTCCTGATTTTCCCTTCTACCTCATCCTTCAGGTGTCTACAGTCATTTATGCTATGTCCATTCAGCTCGTGGAATATGCAATATTTGTCTGATTTTTTCTCATCGGTAGTTGGATCCCGTCGTATTGGTCTACGATAGGCAATTTGCTCTCGGGTGTCTTGGTAGATTCGCAACAAACCCTCATTCAGTTCTGAATAGGTGGTAAATCGCGGCTCCCTCCGTTGCCTCTTTGACCTGTCATCATTTTCTTCAGCCTTTCGCTTCCCTTTACCAGTCTCTGCACCTTTTCTAGGTGAATTACCGCCCCTAATTGCGTAAACATCGATTTCTTCTTCTCTTTCCGTACGGGCATCCTCTAATCGCAAAAACTTTTCGGCTTCATGATAGAACTCTCCCAGGTCCGTAGGTGGATCCTTAGTTAGTGAATTCTTGAACTCTGTGCCATCAGATATTCCAGATACAGCTGCCATCATGACCATAGATGGATCTGGCCGATCCACCGATGCTGCTGCTGCATCGAATCGTGTCAGAAAATTCCTCAAAGACTCCCCAGCTTTCTGCTTTAGCGTTACCAAACTCATCACATTCTTGGGTCTTGCAATGTGGACCCTAAATTGCTCCATGAATCTTTCAGTTAAATCTGCCCATTCTTATAGAGCCATTCTCCAACTTCCTAAACCATAATGCTGCGATATCTTTTAAATATAATGGAAAGCACCGGGCCATGACTTCCTGTGATGCCCCCAACACCTCCATATGCCTCATATACTTCATCAGATGGACGGCAGGGTCTGTCCTCCCATTATACATCTCCACTGATGGTAACTTGAATTCTGGTGGGTTCCTAGCCATCCTAATCGCAGGAGAAAAGGGACTCATGTTCACGTCTTCAAGATCTCTGTTTACTAACCCGCCTCTCATGGCTCGCCTAACCATCTCTGCCAATCTATCATTGTCTCCAAACTGTAGTCTTCGTTCACTACCTTCGATCTGCCCCCCGAGTCCGTGTGAGCTTTCAGGTGTCTGCCCCCCTGGCTGAGCATTCATCCCTCTATCGCCGCCAGGTTGCTCGGATGTCCTTGTCTCTCTTTCCGGGTTCGGATCAACATGTCCTAAGTGTGTGCCCCCCAGCTCCGGCGCTGCACCAGATAGTCCTGCTCCTTGATTTTGCGCTCCAAGTTGTCCAATCTGTTGAAGCAAATTCTGGATCATTTCCTCCTGTCTCTTCATCATTGTCTCCATCTCATCCCTGGTGATGAAGATCGATTCTTGGTTTGCCCCCGAGGAAGCCTCTTGACTCCCTTCATGCTGACTTTGCTCTAGCCTTTGTCTTTTACTAGTTTGCCTTGTCATATCTTCTCAGATCTGAGCTCTTAAGTCTTCAAATTCAACTTCAAAATGATAAAACTCCTGAGTTCAGTTCTCAGTGAAAGCACTAAAGTGTTTGCGCTAAAAATAGTCACAAACCCCAAGTATTGTGAAAGCACCAGTGTATGAATACAAATCAGCAATATTCAAACACAAATATCAGATCTAAGCTAACAACAAACGGCAATCCAGAAATAATGAACAGTGACACACAATTTATAGTGGTTCGGCTATCTCCGGCCTACGTCCACTTCAAGGTTTTTATGATTTTATTGCTCGATGCTTGAAGATTACAATTTCTTATCGCGTAGTACAACAGGTTTATGATTACAATCTAAATCTAAGGTAGCAATGGTGATCTGGAGTAAATCTGGCAGATTCTGGGCGCTCTTTTGCTCTTAAAATTGTCTGACCCCTTTTTTGAATGACCAGGGGCTCTATTTATTGACGTAGGAGGCTGATATTTCGCCTAAATCTCGGGAGACTCCTTCTGGCACGTGTGGGGGCCCACAGGCCCAGCCTCAGGAAATTGGGGCCCGTTCCGGGATTGATTCGAACTCCATTCGAATCGATCAAGAAATGCTCCAATCGAGCTGAAATTTGGTGTGGACATTCTTCAACATGTACGTAAGCCCTTGTGAAAATTTCATAGCATTTGGACTTGTAGATCTCAAGATATCATCGATTCGAAATGGTGATCTTCGTCGTATTGCTTCGTTCGAATCGATCCTGTTCGAATCGATGGGGTCGAATTGATATGCTTGCGCGTGAGGATGTTGACGTGGCGCGCACTTCCTGGGTTGATCCAGCTTTTTCTTCGAGTTTACTGGGTCGACTCCATGATTTTAGCTGCCTTGACCTAACGGATTCGAAGGAATGGATTCGAAGCAGGGGTTGGTTCATATCGATCGTTGTGGACAGTAGTTGATCGATACGAAGTTGTCACTGTGGAATGGATTCGAGGCAAAATTACTGGATGGATTCGAAGCACAGTGACACCTATGGATTCGAAGCAGGGGAAACTTGGTGGATTCGAACATGTGGCTTCGGGCGATGCATACGAAGTTTGGCCGTCTGATGGATTCGAACATACCTCTGCTGATGGATACGAAGGAAATATCATTGATGGATTCGAACAAGATGGTTGTGGTGCTAATGTGATGGATACGAACTTCATGGATTTGAACAGTGGCTCTCCTTTGGATTCAAACATCGCATCTTCCCTAACTTGCATCGATCATATCTCATTTATACGTACCCCGATTGACTCGAAATTTGGAACGCTGGTTCCCATGACTTTGCTTGCCGCGTTCTATCAATTGTAACATGATCCGGGCTTGGAAAAAATTCATCGATTTCCATGGTGAAATAGTGTATAACGAACTTTTACGATGAACTGTCCTTAGTTTTCCAGTCAACTTTTTGGTGTCACGGCCTTGCCAAAAGGCGGGATAACAGAATGCTATAGCCCCGTTTATCTTAATTTCGGTGTTTTAGCAGCATTTTGGTAGCGAATATCGACTTTTGATAAGATGATCGTATCACTCATATTTGTGTACTATTCTCTTCGTATCGTCGTGCTGATCTCCGTAGTATATTTGTTTGTGCATTTTGGCGTCCGGTACGCGGCGAAACCTATGAAACGGTTAGCCATAATCGGTACCCATTTTTGAATGCCCATTTCTTTGTCTAGCCGTGAGAAAATAAATGGACGCTAGCCTTTAATATTCTCCAGAATTCAATGTTGTGGTTGTTATTATTCCCTATGTCACTTTATAGCATGTTGTTCGTTCACTTTTCTATCTTCCCCTTTCCTTTGTCTTCTTCATTCTGAAACGTTAAAAGCTAAAAGAAAAATAAATAAATATAATATATACGAAGTTTGTTTTCTCTTTGCTGGAGATAATCCGCTCGCCTTGTTCCTCTTAGCAACCCAAACCCATAGCCATGGCAGCCTTACTTCTGACCTCCACCAAACCGGCCACGTCAGTTTTCCACGTCCTCCGCCGCACTCAGATCCATCTCACGCACAATCCAGCAACCCACAACCGAAGCCCGTGACCATCTCCTACCATCCGCCCTCTCTCTTTCTCCACCTAGCCCACATCACCGTATCCTTGATAGCACCTCGTTGAACCTACGGTCTCCACCACAACTTCATCTTCATCACCATACGCACGTCCTTCGTTCCACCTTCACCCATCACCTCTGCAGTGGAGCAAGCACCAAACTAAGCCCTCAACCGCCTCCCTGTAGATACCACCTCCGTGCCTAGTTCACATCGCCGACCACCCTATGCCTCTCCCTTCAGAAACACCTCCGCCCTTTGCACTCAACCATCTCCATCTCGAGCCATTTTTCCCCGACCACCTGAATGTGGACGAGCAGCCGACCTCCGTGATCTCCGCCTCCATCTGCCCATCTCCAACAACGTAGCGTTGTAGCTTGCTCCCTTTTTCTCGGAATGCCCCGCCTTGCTTATCCGTGCTATGTCTTCCCTTCTTTGAAAATATATATGTATGTTTGCATATATTTAGCAACAAGTTCCTCTTTCTAAATATATACATATATAATAAGTATATTTTTTTGCATATCAATATGGTCTGCATATGTTTGTTTGAAGAAGCTTTTGTTTGAGGAAGCCTACATATGTTTGTTGCTTATATATATAGTCTACATATATGATTTTGAGTAGCTTATATATATATATAGAAAGAATATTAATTTTTAAGAAATATTGATATTCAAAAAAATATAATACAGATATTCGATTTTATTAGATGTTTTTTAAGAAGAAAAAAAATGATTTTGAAGTAGGATATATATATAAAGATTTTATTTTAATATGAGTTTAAAATTAAATTTTGATTTTAAAATATATATATAAAAAAACTAATTTTCAATGTTGATTTTAAAATATAATACATAAAGGTTTATTTTAAATATGTGAGAAAATATTAGATTTTTTTTAAAATTTATATATTTGGGTTCATCGATTCAAGTCCATCGTGCTTTGCTTTGTCCATCAAATTCGTGTTCATCGTGCTATGCTTTGGAATTTGTGCTTGGATTCATAGCTTGTTGTGTGTCTAACTTCTCAAGCCTCGAAAGGTGAGCAATCACTCACGATTAACATTCTTATATTTAGTAAATTCAATTCACATGAAATGACAATTGAAATATGTTGTTAAATTTAAATTGTTAGTTATTTAATTGTTAAATATGATTTGATATTATTTGAATTAGTTCACCGATGTTAATTGATTGATATATGACACAATAACCTGTTGAATATATATTATATTTAAATTGTTAATGATAATATATGCCTGCTATTGATATGTATGTCATTTTATATTATTATTTTATTATTATTACACTGTAAGTTCAATGTTAGTTTAGAATTTCCTATGGGTTGAAATGATACATACCCAAACAATATTATAGATTACAGAAAATCGTTATGGGTTGAAATGATAAACCCTAGTGATTTTATTGAATTTAAATTTTAGGATTGCGGGTCGAAATGATATATACCCGTAAATATTAAATTTAAATTGCAGATTGAAATGATAAATATCTGTATCACTTGACCATAGGATATAAAATTATATACGGACACCGTTGGTATATTTTTGAAAATGATTTCGAAAGTTTGAAAGGAAATAACTGGATTTTATTAAATATTGATTTTAAAATATAATATAAAGATTTTCATTTTAATATATGTGAAAATTTTATATTTTTAAATTATATGTTTGAAAATTTTAAATTAATAAGTTAAGTTTGAAAATGTAAATTTTAATATTTTACTTATAATTTTATTATTTTTAAATATTTAAAATAAGATTTAATATAAAATGAACTTATAATAATATTTAATATAATAAAATTTAATACAATTAGTATATAATATGTTTAAGTATTTATTTAAATTTATATTAATACTTTAAAAATAAATTTTGTAATAACTTTAATAAATAGAGGTTGGAAGATAAACTAAAGTTGACTTGACATATAAATTGGTTAATAATTGAATTTAAATAAGGATTGATTTGAGCTTATTGATTATGAGATTTTAAAGATATGATTTTTTATAATTGATAACATGATTTTGATTAAAGATGATTAAGTGGATATTTTTGAATTTAAATAAAATTGAAATTAAATATTTAAATTTGATTTAAATGTGTAAATCAAGATTTTATTTAAATGTTTATAAAAGTGATTAGGTGAATATTTTAGAATTAAAATAATTGAAGTTAGATAATCAATTTTTGATTTTATTTAAATTGGTAATTTTGAAATTTATTTAAATGTTATTAGAAATGATTAATTGAAAATTTTCCAATTTAATAAATTTAAGATTAATTTTTGAAAATATAAATGAAATTTATCAAATTTAGTTATTATGAATTATTTGAATATTTAAACTTTGAAAACCTATTGAATTGGAAGTGGTTTAAATTTGAAGTCCAAACCTGGATTTGAAATCGATATAAATTAATAATGGTTTAATGAGAATTCGAATTGATTTGTGAAATTGGAAGAAACAATTCTAATTTGAAACTAATATATAAACCATTTTTAATATATAACCTATTTTTTTAATATAAACTATTTTAATTTATAACTATTTCAATATATAAGTTATTTTCAATATTTAAACTATTTAAGTTAGAACTGTTATGATGTAGATTTAATGGATTTAAATACTAATATTTTGATATGATGGTTTAAACTATTTTGTGAATATGATTTTGGAAGTGATATTATTTCGGAAGTGAATATGATTTCGAAAGCGATATGATTTTGAAAAGAATATGATATTTGATATGAATTATGAACTGTTTGAAATGATTATAAAAGTGGTTTTATAAGACGACCACGGTGTGAAATAAATGTTCGGTTGTTAAAGAGACCGGGATCGGATATTATCATACTCTTTGCCAATACCGAAAACCACTTTAACAACTGTGTACATGGTAGAGATTCCAGAACGAAGTAGGATGGTTTGGCGACGATTCTGTATGAGGTATTAACGTAGCCCTGACTCCCGCGAGTCAACTTGATGTGGCTAAAACAGGAGCTATACCGGGTCAAGTGAGGTCGCACCTCCGATCGAGCATGCTTCTTCGATACCATTCTATTACTTTGTGATTTGATTATGTGCACCTTTGATTTGGGAGTGTGTCTCAAGGTGGGCGGCAGTAGTGCTATGCGTTACCACCAGTCTGGGAGTGCAAACGGTAGAATCCTACCCTGGCATTGCCTCGCATGCCTTGCTACATGCCTTATTGCGCCTTCTACGAGTTTAGTTTGTGTCGTACCTATGGAGTGCTCCTTGATAGTTAGTGATAGAGATCCTTTGTTCACTTGTGAATTCTAGAAGAGTATGCAGGAAGTTTTGGGAACCAAGCTTAAGATGAGTACCGCTTACCATCCACAGATAGATGGGCAAGCAGAAAGAGTTAACAAGGTCTTAGAAGACTTGTTAAGAGCTTGGGTTCTAGATTTCAAGGGATTATTGGAAGACCATCTGCATTTAGTCGAGTTTTCATACAACAACAGTTATCAGACTAGTATTGGGATGGCATCGTTTCAAGCTTTGGCCTTGCAATTCTCCCGTATGTTGGCTAAAGACTAGGGATAGGTTGGTTCTTGGTCTAGATTTAGTCAAAGAAGCTGCAGAAAAGATTGAGGTCATTCAAGCTAGAATGAAGGAGGCTCAGTCTAGGCAGAAAAGTTATGCAGATAAGAGATGGAAAGATCTAGATTTCTCAGTTGGAGACCAGATTTTCGTCAAAGTATCACCAATAAAGGGTGTGATTAGGTTTGGAAAATCGGGGAAGTTAGCACCGAGATTCGTTGGACCTTTTTCTATTATTGAGAGGATCGGGAAACTCGCATATAGAGTTGAGTTACCGAGCAGTTTGGTAGGAGTCCATGATGTTTTTAAGGTTTCTTATATCAAAAAGTGTGTTAGAGACCCGGATACTGCTATTGCACCGACTGTGCTAGATGATTTAGTGGTAGAACCGATTTGACTATAGTAAGGAAGCCAGTTCGCGTAGTTGCAAGAGATGAGAAGAGGCTTAAAACCAAGACGGTCAGATTAGTCAAAGTCCAGTGGAGCGAGGAAGATAGGGACTGTACTTGGGAGATTGAGAGCAGGATTAGAGAATCCTGACTTGTTTGATGGTATGTTTTGCCTTATTGTTTGATTTGTTGTGTACCTTATCGTAATTTCGAGGACGAAAATCTTTAAGGAGGTTAGTTTATAACACCCCAAATTTTTGGTAACATTATTTAGGATATTTAATAAGTTGAATTAAATAAAATAATGTGTTGATTAGGGGATTGAGATTTGATTTTAATCAAGGTGTAGCCGTGCCATTTAACCATGAATTAAAATAGGAGTTAACTTGAAATAGAGGAGGGGAAGAATAGGAAAGAGGCCATTCCTATATCCTCCAAACCTTGGCCATGTAAACTTTTACATGTTCATTTTTCATTCTAAAATTTTAAAATAAGGGGCCGGCCATCGTTAACAAAGAAGAGACGAAGAAAAGCTAGGAAAAGGCTAATTCAAATCAAATCTATTCATATCTCAATCTCTATAATCTCTAAAGCTAAGGTGAATAATGTTTACTTCTCAATTTTGATTGTGTTTTCGGTTTTAATATGAATTTCGAATATTTTGCAATGATTTGCCATGTTTTTAAATGATGGAATGAATATGTATAATTATTGTTGAATTATGGTTCATATTGAATTTATGATAGTTTTGAGATGAAAACCTTGTAAAATGACATCCAAATGCCTTGCGAATTTTTATGAAGATCATAAGTATTATTTTCAAAATGGGTTTCAATTTTCAGATTTTTCTGAATTTTCGTGGAATTAATATGAATTTTCTAGTAAAAAAATATTAATTTGGGTTAATAATTATTTTCGGTTAAATAATAATAGATTGGGGTCTGAAATTTTTATATGTTGGAAAACATATTAAAATAGATTTTCTGGAATTTGTGTAGATTTTTCCTAAGTGTTTTAAGGGTTATACGAAATTTTTTAAGGTATGGGACTTAAATGTTTTATATAATTAAAAGAGAAAAAGGGGCTTTTTGTAAAATGATTTAAATTATAAAATCTGGAAAGTCGGCAATCCTTTTGATAGAGTGCGGTACTTTTTATTGGTAAAGAAAGAGGCAACCAATCATAATTAGATACGTAAGGCAGGTTAGGTGAAAAGAACTATTTGCTACATGTTTTTCACTGTTTTGACACCGTCGGCACTAGGTTCCGCCTCCTCATCTTCGCTTTTGACACAGTCGAAACCAATGCACATGGTATCAGTTTACTGCTACGTGGTGAATTGGATGTAGGCGGAAGGTAGGGAGTCGAAACCAGAGATTTCGAAGGGGTTGAGGTAGTCCTTTGTTTATTAAAGAAATACGCCTCCTTGCTTTTGACTAAATGGCTTTCGGCTAAGTAGCTTTCGACTATGTCAAATGATTTAAAGGAAATGGTTTCGATTGGGTTGTGCCTCTGTTTTTAAATAGTTGCTTTCGACTAAGTCAAAACCTTTTTTCTACCGCCTTATTACCTTTCGAATCAGATGGTTTCGAAGGGGTTGTTTTGTTTTCAAAAACCTAGCCACCTCTCCAATGCTTTCGAAGGGATGGTTTCGACACCATCACTTCATTACTTAGGTAATTGTTTCGAAGCAATTGCTTTCGACTTAAATATCTTAAGACCTTTTTCTATAAGTAAAGTAAAACCCAAATGGTTTCGAAAGAGATAGTTTTAAAAGGTTTTGAAACATATGCTTTCGACTTTAATGGGTTTCTGATCCTTTTGCTCTACTTGAAGGCAGAATCCAAACGGTTTCGACCGAGATGTTTTTGAATGGTTTGGATAGGTTTCCACATGTTGTAAATTGAACCCAAAGTTCTTTCGAAAGGATTAAGTTTTGGCTGTTTTGAAAGGTTTTAATGAATGGTTTCGAAAGGGGTGGCTACATTATGTTCCAGATATGGGGTGTTACATTATGTTTCAAAAATCATTTTAGTTTAAAGATTTTCATAATCCTATGCTCTGATACCAAGTTGTAACATCTCCTATCTTGAGGCCAAAAGCTAAACGCTACAGATGCTGCAGTCATCTATAGTATTAACTTCTGGTGACAAAATACGGTAATGTTAATAGTATCCATAATATCAGAGACACATGAATATGAAATAAAATCATTATAGATTAAAACAACTTTTCTGATTATATTTCAAAACAACATTTCATATTTAAAATACATAATCCCATCGCTTTCCCAGGTTCAGTTCAAGTATAATTATTACAAAATACGCCAAGAGCGACATATGAAGATGCCTCCTTGGTTGACCAGAGTACTAAATAGTCATAAATGACGTAATACAACACAACGGAATAAAAACAAAACAACTCCTAAATAGCTAACTTCAGCCTCCTGCTCATCCTCGGAGGCTTTATTCGCTAACCTACTAAAAACCTGAAAATCCTCAATCCTCAGCCTACTCAAATCAATTTTGAGCACCCGAGAGTTTAAAGGGGAAAACATAAACTTCGAGTAAGATATAAAGCCTGGTGTGGATAATACTATACATCTCAGTTATTTGATATTAAGTGAACCATGCCTCTTAGTGGAACGAGTTTCCCCTTAATATTGTCCTTTTAAAACATATCTTTTGCAAATCAATCCTGTAACCAAAACTGGTTAAAACGGTAAAACATTATCATGGAAACATACATATGAGGTAAAAAATAGACTATCTGTCCGAACACTATAGTTTTGTTTGGCTAACTACTAACCTTTGGCTGACTCGGGCCTACAAGACAATATTAACAAATAATATAACATCTATTAGATACTCCTCTTCTAGACGGTCTGTCCCTAATTTACTTTTTCCAGGTCAACTGAAGCTAATGGTTTTGCGGGCTCGCCAATAACCTATCTCTATACAACTGTATGTAACCTCATTTTAGTATTACCTATGACAAATTCCTACACACTGAAATTTTAGACTAAATTAGCTAGGGGCTAATAGCTAATATATAGGGCTCGACCCTATACCAGTCCCATATGGTATTCTAATATCTGAGTCATTTTACTTAAGGTTAACTAGCCATAAATTTTCCTTAAAAACCTTTTCTTCTCAAATTGATTTAAGCCTTTAAAAATACTATAGACAAGGAAAATATACACTCTATGGTTTACTCAAAATCACCGTGCCATATTATATATACTTTACACAAATCTGTGTTGATGACAACATTTAAACCTTCGAAGGTACCCCTTTCGAATCCATTGAAAGTACCCCTTTCGAAACCAAATAAACCCTTTTCCTTATAACCTAGACCGAAAGGCCAAAACATTCCTTTCGAAACCACTCGTATAAACCTTTCAAAACCATTGAAAAACCTTTCCTTCGAAAGCTACAAAACCTTAGACATCCTGGGGGATTCGGCCCTTTCCTTCGACAGCTGGGGGTTTCGGCCCTTTCGAAAGCATTTACTAAAAACAAAAGGCACAACCTCTTTCGAAACCATTCCTTAAATCAATTTGACCCAGTCGGAAGCCAACCAAGTCGAAAGCATTACTTTCGAAGGCAAAGCAGGCGTGTTTTCATTTGAAAGTATAGTAGCACTTTGACCCCTTCAGAACCCTTGGTTTCGACCCAATACCTTTCGCCTATATCCAATTCACTGCTGTAACATCTCATAACTAAAGGCCAAAAGCCAAGCGCTACAAATGCTGCAGTCATCTATAGTATTAACTTCTGATGACAAAGTATGGCAATGCTAATGGTATCCATAATATCAGAAGCAATTGAATATGAACATAATCATAAATTTAAATAACAAAATTTTGTTGATTACATTTCAAAACAATATTCATGTCCAAGTTACAAAATCCCGAAACGTTTCCCAGGCAATGATCAGATATAATTCACAATAATATGCCAAGAGAGACATATGACGATGCCTCCTTGGATGATCAAAGCAATATAGTCATATCTGACTTAATACATAGCGGAAATAAACAAAATAATATGTAGTTCCTAAATTGGCTATCGGTCAGCCATTTGTTCGTTTTCGGAAGCTTTATTTGCCAAAGCAATGAAAACTTGAAAATCTCAACCCTCAGCCTACTCAAATCAATTTTGAGCACCCGAGAGTTTATGGGGAAACAAAAACTTCGAGTCAAACATAAAGGCTAGTGTGAATAATGTTGTTCATCTCTGTTACTTTATGATAAGCGAGACCACGCCACTTAGCGGAACGAGTTTCCCCTCACTAACATTCCTGTAAAATATATGTTTTGCAATTCTTTTCCTGCAACCAAAACTAGTTAAAATCTGTAAAGCATTATTATGTAAACATACATATCAGGTAATAAATGAACTATTTGTTCAACATTTTAGTTTTGTTTGGATAACTATTAACCTTTGGCTGACTTGGGCCTACCAGATAACATATCTAAATTTATCTAACATCTATTAGACACTCCTCTTCTCCTAGACCTTCTATCCTTAACTATTTATTAAATACTTCTTTTCTGGACGGTCTGTCCTTAACTTATCATCTCCCAGGGTCACTTGATCCTAATGGTTTTGTGGCCTCACCAATAACATATCTGTATAGAAACATATATTCCTTTCTGTGTGTATTCATAATTTTAGTCTTACATGTGACAAAGCCCTACACACTGGAATTTTGGACAAAATTAGCCGGGGCTAATAGCTAATGTATAGGGTGCGACCCCATACCAGTCCAATCTGGTATTCTAATATATGAGTCATTTTACTTAGAGATCCCTTCCTAAAATTTTCTTTGAAAACCTTTTCAAAATGATTTAAAACCTTTAAATAAACTCAAACAAGGAAAATATATAATCTTTATTCTTTACTCAAAATATCCTTGCCATGTTATATATACTTTACTCAAATCATAGTTGATGAAAACATTTAACCTTTGAAAGTCCCCCTTTCGATTCTATTGAAAGTAACCCTTTCGAAACCATTGAAAGTACCCCTTTTTAAACCAAGTAAAACCCTTTCTTTTGTCTAGGATGAAAGGCCAAAACCTTCCTTTCGAAACCATTCTTAAAAACCCATTCGAAACCTCTGAAAAACCTTCCTTTTGAAAGGTTTAAAATCTTAGACATCTTTCTTTTAAAACCTTTAAACATTACCTTTCGCAATTCTTGGAAAAGCCTTTTCCTTCAACCCTTTTGAAACAATCAGAAAAATAACACCTTTCGACTACTTAGAAACCATTAGGGAACCACCCTTCGAAACCTTTCTTTAAAACCTTTTGAAAGCACTTGGGTTCAATTTAAAATATGTGGAAACCTTTTGAAACCATTCAAAGCTTACTTCAAAACCCTTTGAAAAATGTTTCGGTCGAAACCATTTGGATATGCCTTCAAGTAGAGAAAAAGAATCATAAACCCATTAAAGTCGAAAGCACTTCTTTTCGAAACCATTTAAATCATCTCTTTCGAAACCATTTGGTTATACTTTAATTATGTAAAAGGGTCATTAAAACCATTTAAGTCGAAAGTATTCATTTACCTCTAGGTCGAAAGGTAAAAAGGCGGTAGCATAAAGGTTTCGACATAGTCGAAAGTATTCATTTAAAAACAAAGGCGCAACCTAATCAAAACCATTTCTTTTAAAACCATTTGACTTAGTCGAAAGCTAACCAAGTTGAAAGCATCTTAGTCGAAAGCAAGCGAACGCATTTTCATTTAAAACAAAGTATTGCCTCAACCCCTTCGGAACCCCTGGTTTCGACCCTATACCTTCCGCCCACATCCAATTCACTACATACTAGTTCCCTAATACCATGTGCATTAGTTTCGCCATTATCGGAGGCGAAGGTAGAGAGGCGGAACCTGGTGCTGAAAGCATCGAAACAGTGAAAAACCTATTTATTTGTCCTTTTAAACTATTTCTTTTGTACCTAACCTGCCTTATTTGCCTAAATCTGATTGGTTTCCATATTACTTTTTCAAAAGTGCTGCCAATTTCCAGAATTAACAAATTTGAATTATTTGCAAAGAGCCCCTTCTCCTTTTAAATATATATAAAACATTTAAGTCTCATACCTTAAATAATTTTACATACCCATTAAAACACATAGGAAAAATCTAGAAAAATTCCATAAAATCACTTTAATATGTTTTCTAACATATAAAAATTTCAGACCCAAACCTTTTATTTAACCATAAATAATTAATGACCCAAAATAACATTTTCTTTACTAGAAAATTCATTTTAAATCCAAATAAATGCCAAAAATTCTAAAAATTGAAACTCATCCCCAAAGTATAATTTCTGATCTACATAAAAATTCGCAAGGCATCTAGGTGTCATTTAATAGGGTTTTTACCTTAAAACATATCATAAAATCAATATGAACATGAATAAATCATCAACAAGTATATATAATCATTCCATCATTCAAAAACATGGCAAAACATTGAAAATCATTTCAGATTTCTCCTTGAAAACTGAAAACAAAAAAAATTAGAGATGTAAGCATTATTCACCTTAGCTTTAGAGATTAAAGAGATTGAGATGTGAATGGATTTGATTTGCTTAAGCTTTTCCTTTAGCTTTTCTCTATCTTCTTCCCCTTTTTCTTGTTAATGGTGGTCGGCCTTAGTTTTAAAATTTTGAGAAAGAAATGAACGTGTATGCATTACACGACCAAGGGATAAAGGTATAGGAATGGCCTCTTTCCTATTTTACCCCTCCTATATTTCATTTTAAACTCTTCTTTTAATTCATTGTTTAAATGGCACGGTTACCCCTTGATTAAATCAAATCTCAATCCCCTAATCAACACATTATTTTATTTAATTTAGCTTGCTAAATATCCTAAATAATGTTATCAAAAATATGGGGTGTTACAAACCCCCTCCTTAAAGAATTTCGTCCCCGAAATTACGATAAGGTATGCAATAAATCAAGAAGGTAAAACATACCATCAAACAAATCGGGATAAGCATCTCTAATCCTGCTCTCGACCTCCCAAGTACAGTCCCTGTCACCGTCACTCCACTGGACCTTGACTAATCAGACTGTCTTGGTTCTAAGCCTCTTCTCATCTCTTGCAACAATACCAAATGGCTTTCTAACTATGGTCAAGTTTGGTTCTACTACAAAGTCATCTAGTACAGTCGGTGCAATAGCAGTCTCCAGGTCTTTAACACACTTTCTGAGATGAGAAACATGGAAAACATCGTGGACCCCTGCTAAACTGCTCGACAACTTAACTCTATATGTGATTTTTTCGATCCTCTCAACAATAGGAAAAGTTCCAACGAATCTCGGTGCCAACATTCCTGATCTTCCAAATCTGATCACACCCATCATCGGTGATACCTTAATAAAAACTTAATCCCCATACTGAGAACTTTATGTCTTTTCGTCTTTTATCTGCATAACTCTTCTGCATAGACCGAGCCTCCTTCATTCTATCCCGAGTGACCTCAATCATTTATGCAGCTTCTCTAACCAAATCTGGACCAAGAACTAACCTATCTGTTGTCTCCAACCAACAAATGGGAATTTGAATAGCCTTCCATACAAAGCTTCAAACGGTGCCATCCCAATACTAGTCTAGTAACTATTGTTATACGAAAACTCGACTAGATGCAGATGGTCTTCCCATGATCCCCCAAAATCTAACACGCAAGCTCTTAACAAATCCTCTAAGATTTTGTTAACTCTCTCTGTTTGTCTATCTATCTGTGGATGGTAAGCGGTACTCATCTTGAGCATGGTTCCCAAAACTTCATGTAGACTCTTCCATAACTCGCTAGTGAATAAAGAATCTCTATCCCTAATAATACTACTAGGAATTCCATGCAGCCTAACCACATTATTCATAAACAACTTCGCTAAAACATGTGCCGTCCTAGTTGACTTTACTGGAATGAAATGGGCACTCATGGTCAATCTGTCCACTATGACCCATATACTCTCATTTCCTCTATTCGACCTTGGCAACCCGTAAATAAAGTCCATAGAAATAGAATCCCACTTCCATACTGGAATATCCAATGGCTGAAGCAATCCACTTGGCTTATGGTGTTCAGCCTTTGCCTGTTGGCAATTCAAGCACAGCTTTACACATAAGCCAATATCTAGCTTCATACCTTCCCAGAAGAAACTTCTCTTCACATCCTGATACATCTTAGTTCCTCCTAGATGAATAGTGAACTTTGAACGATGGCATTCCTCTAAAACTTCTTTCCTTATGTTTTCTACATTTGGAACACATTATCTCCCCTTCTTTCTCAACCACCCATTCTAGTCAAGACTGAAGTCCTTCAAGTCATCGCTCTCGATTCCTTCCCTTAACTTCCTGATCCGTTCAGTTAACACTGGGTCCTCCTCCTGTTTAAAAGCAATCTTTACGATCATCACTGGTCGAACTTCCAAACAAGATAACACTAAGGTTTCTCTGCTAGACCCTGCCTCAGATCTCCACTGCACTCTGCAATCTGCTAATGCTTCTAAATCCTTCCACTTAGCAATCATCGCCAACACTGCATTCTGATGTTTCCTGCTAAGCGCATCTGCAACCTTGTTGCCTTTACCCAGCATGTACTCAATCCCAAAATCATAAGCGGCTATAAACTCTAACCATCTCCGTTGTCTCATGTTCATCTCCTTCTGAGAGAACAAATACTTCAGCGACTTATGATCTGTATATAACTCAAACCTCTCTCCCAAAAGGTAATGTATCCACACCTTCAATGCAAAAATCACTACAGCCAATTCCAAACCATCAGTTGGAAACCTGACATCATGCGGTCTATGTTGTCCAAAAGCATAGGCAATCATTTTACCTCTCTGCATCAACACAGCTCCTAATCCTGTTCCATACGCATCGGTATAAACCACCAAATCCTAATTCCCTTCCGGAACAACTAACACATGTGCATGGGTCAATAAGTGTTTCAAACTCTGGAATGCTTCCTCACACTTATCGGTCCACACAAACTTCACATCATTTCTCGTTAGCTTGGTCAACGATGCTGCTATCCATGAAAAATCCTTAATAAATCTTCGATAATAACCAGCCAACCCAAGGAAACTCTTTATCTCGGTTACTGTCTCGGGTCTATTCCAACTGTTCACTGCCTCAATCTTATTCGGATCTACTGATAACCCTTTCGCTAAGACTACATGACCAAGAAACTTCACTTCCTTCTTCCAGAAATGACACTTCGAAAAGTTTGCCTTCAGCTAATGCTGCCTCAGCGTCTCAAGTACCACTTTAAGTGAACTTCATGCTCTCTTTCATCCTTAGAGTAAATCAATATATCATCTATGAAAACCAATACGAACCTATCCAAGTGCTCTTGGAAAACCTAGTTCATCAAATTTACAAAGAATGTTGACACATTAGTCTGTCCGAACGGCATAACTAACCATTTGTATGATCCATATCTGGTCCTAAACACCATCATAGGTATACTATCCTCTGCTATCCTGAGCTGATGGAAACCTATCGCCAAATCCAACTAGGAAAATACCTTTGCTCCACTCAACTGGTCTAACAAATCGTCAATTCTCGATAATGGATATCGATTCTTTATCGTCCTCTCATTCAACTTACGATAATCGATACATAGCCTCAATGATCCGTCGACTTCTTAGCAAACACTGTGGCTGCTCCCCAAGACGAACTGCTTGGCCTGATAAAACTCTTTCCTTCTAAATCTACCAACTGCATCTTCAACTCCCTCATCTCTGTAGGGGTCATCTTGCTTGGCGGCCTACTCACTGGTTCTGCTCTTGAAATTAAGTTAATCCGAAACTCAATAGCTCATTTCGGTGGCAATCCAAATACAGGCTCAAAAACATCCACAAATTCTCTAACCACGAAAACTCGACTCCACTCATCTTCTAATTCCATAACACCCAACAAAGCATACATCTCACCGCCAGAACCTATGGTATAAACAATCATGTCGCTACAATCAGGGTGTCTAAGAGATATTTTCCTATCCTGGAAAAATATCCTAGCATCGTACTCACTTGACCAATCTATACCAAGAATAATTCTAAACCCCACAAAATCAACTACATGCAAAATGCTAATAAAAGCATGACCTAACAAGTCAAACTCTAACTGGTCACATCTCAACCCTAGAGTTACATACCATCCTATTGGATTCGCAACCCGTAAGGAAGTAAATAAATATGTGGGTTCAAAGTTAAGCTTATCTATAAAACATCTAGATATAAAAGAATGTGATGCACCCGTATCCAATAGAACGCTAACAGACATACCATGAATATGAAGCGTACCTCCCAAAACTGCCTTTCCCTACTCCTGAGCTGTCGGCTTAGAAGCAGCAGGATCCAATGCATACACCTTGCCATTTCCATCCTAGCTGGCTCATTGCACTGGTTCTTATAGTGGCCTATCTGATCGCAGCTGAAGCACCTGATATTGTTCTTCCCGATCACTTCCTTAGCCTTCCCTGTACGACACTCATTGGTGAAATGACCCTTCATGTCGCACTTAAAACAGACCACCTCAGACTTTCCTCTCTTAGCTGCTCCACCCTTCTGAGCACCCTTCTTGTGAAAAAAAATCCTCTTTTGACCTTGCCCAACCTGGACTTCTTTCACCTTATTCTTCTCCTGACAAGCGAGCATCTCTTCGTGCCTCAAAGCCATCTCTACAACCACATTACAGGGATCTCTAATTTGTGGTAATGTAGCCCTAGCCAACTCATGCTTCAATCCCCAGATAAACTTCTTGTTCCTCTTCATCGCTGTATCAACAACAGCATACTCATATCTGGCTAGCTCTTCAAACCTATTGGCATATTCTAGAATAGTCATCTCTCCCTATTCTAGCTCAGCAAACTTTCTAATCAAAACAGCCTACGCTATAACCGACATGAACCTCTCCTGGAACCTCCTCTTAAACTCTGCCTCAGTCATAGTCTCCTCGTCCACTGCCATAATCACGCTATTCCACCAAAACAAAGCAGCTCCCTGAAGCTGTCTGAATGCTAACCTCCTCTTTTTCTCATCATTGAGCCCCAAGTCTACAAAAATCCTTTTTCTATGCAACAACCAGTTCTCCACTTTAATAGCACCCTCGGTTCTAATAAATGGCTTTCCTCCAAGCCTGATATAATCTCTACTTAGAGCAGCATAATTGTTGACTAATGGAGCTTCTGGAACTCCTTCTCCCACTACTCCAGCTACAACTCCCGCTTGCACCATATTCACGAAAAACTGATACATAGCTTCCATTCTAACTTGCGGTATTCCAGCACCCACATTCTCTGCTTGTGTCTGACTTTGGGTTCTATTATGTCCGGCATTCCCATTTGTTCCTCCTCTTCTTGGGTTAACTCTTCCTCTTTTACCATCCGTATCTATATTAAAATCTCATGAGATACAGAAGAATAACCTAGCAAAGATAGGAGCCACAGATAAAGCGTATATTCATCTATAGCAAATACAAGTACATTACTATAGCGATATCCCATACCCCAATCTTACTCTAATTCTTTAAAATTATGTTTTTCAAAAACCATTTTTAGTTAAAGTTTTTCATAAACCTATGCTCTGATACCAAGTTGTAACATCCCGTATCTAGAGGCCAAAATCTAAGTGCTACAGTTGTTGTAGTCATCTATAGTATTAACTTCTGGTGACAAAGTACGGTAATGCTAATGGTATCCATAATATCAGAAGCACTTGAATATGAACGTAATCACAAATTTTAAAAAACAACATTTTGTTGATTGCATTTCAAAACAATATTCATATCCAGGTTAAAAAATTCCAAAATGTTTCCCAGGCAATGATCAGATATAATTTACAATAATACGCCAAAAGCGACATATGACGATGCCCCTTTGGATGATCATATCTGACTTAATACACAGCAGAAATAAACAAAATAATCTGTAGTTCCTAAATTAGCTATATGTTAGCCACCTGTCCGGAAGCTATATTCGCCAAAATAATGAAAACCTGAAAACCTCAACCCTCAGCCTACTCAAATCAATTTTGGGCACCCGAGAGTTTAAGGGGAAACAAAACCTTCGAGTCATACATAAAGCCTAGCGTAAATAATGTTGTTCATCTCTGTTGCTTTATGATAAGTGAGACCACGCCGCTTAGCGGAATGAATTTCCCCTTATTAACATTCCTTTAAAATATATCTTTTGCAATTCTTTTCCTACAACCAAAACTGGTTAAAATCTGTAAAGCATTATTATGTAAACATACATATCAGGTAATAAATGAACTGTATATTCCACACTTTAGTTTTGTTTAGCTAACTATTAACCTTTGGCTGACTCGGGCCTACCAGACAACATATCAAAATTTATCTAACATCTTTAGACACTCCTCATCTTCTGGACGTTCTGTCCTTAACTGTCTATTAAATAATTCCCTTATGGACGGTCTGTCCTTAACTTATCATCTCCCAGGGTCACCTGATCCTAATGGTTTTGCAGGCTCACCAACAACATATCTGTATACAAACATATATTCCTTTCTATGTGTATTCATGATTTTAGTCTTACCTGTGACAAATCCCTACACACTAGAATTTTGGACAAAATTAGCTGGGGCTAATAGCTAATGTCTAGAGCGCGACCCTATACCAGTCCCATCTGATATTCTAATATCTGAGTCATTTCACTTAGGGATCCCTTCCCAAAATTTTCCTTGAAAATCTTTTGAAAATGATTTAAAACCTTTAAATCAAACTCAAACAAGGAAAATATATAATCTCTATGCTTTACTCAAAATCCCCTTACCATGTTATATATACTTTACTCAAATCATAGTTGATGAAAACATTTAACCTTTGAAAGTCCCCCTTTCGGTTCTATTGAAAGTACCCCTTTCTAGACCAAGTAAAATCCTTTCTTTTATCTAGGCCGAAAAGCCAAAACCTTCCTTTCGAAACCATTCTCAAAAACCCATTCAAAACCTCTGAAAAACCTTCCTTTTGAAAGCTTTAAAATCTTAGACATCTTTCTTTTAAAACCTTTAAACATTGCCTTTCGCAATCCTTGGAAAAACCTTTCCTTCAACCCTTTCGAAACAATCAGAAAAACAACACCTTTCGACTCCTTCGAAACCATTGAGGAACCACCCCTTCGAAACCTTTCGAAAGCATCAAATTTAAATCTTTCAAAAGCACTTGGGTTCAATTTAAAATATGTGGAGACCTTTCGAAACCATTCAAAGCTTATTCCTTTGAAACCCTTTAAAAAATGTTTCGGTTGTAACCATTTGGATTATGCCTTCAAGTAGAGAAAAAGAATCATAAACCCATTAAATTTGAAAGCACTTCTTTTCGACACCATTTAAATCATCTCTTTCAAAACCATTTGGGTTATACTTTAATTGAGCAAAAGGGTCATTAGAACCATTTAAGTCGAAAGTCATTCTTTCGAAAGCAATTCCTATGTAAAGAAGTGATGGTGTCGAAACCATCCCTTCGAAAGCATTGGAGTGGTGGCCAATTTTTAGAAAACAAAGTAACCCCTTCGAAACCCTTTGGGTCGAAAGGTAAAAAGGTGGAAGCAAAAAGGTTTTGACATAGTTGAAAGTATTCATTTAAAAACAAAGGCGTAACCCAATCGAAACCATTTCTTTTAAAACCATTTGACTTAGGCGAAAGCTAACCAAGCCGAAAGCATCTTCGTCAAAAGCAAGCAGGCGCATTTTCATTTAAAACAAAGTATTGCCTCAGCCCCTCCGAAACACTTGGTTTCGACCCTATACCTTCCGCCCACGTCCAATTCACTACGTACCAGTTCCCTGATACCATGTGCATTGGTTTCGACTGTGTCAGAGGCGAAGGTAGAGAGGCAGAACCTGGTGCCGAAAGCATCGAAATGGTGAAAAACCTATTTATTTATCCTTTTAAACTATTTCTTTTGTACCTAACCTGCCTTGTTTGTCTAAATCTGATTGGTTGCGATTTTACTTTTTCAAAAGTGCTTCCAATTTCCAGAATTAACAAATTTGAATTATTTGCACAGAGCCACTTCTCCTTTTAAATATATATAAAACATTTAAGTTCCATGCCTTAAATAATTTTATATAACCATAAAATCTTTTTTAATATGTTTTCTAATATATAAAAATTTCAGACCCAAACCTTTTATTATATAACCGTAAATAATTAATAACCCAAAATAATATTTTCTTTACTAGAAAATTCATATTAAATCCACATAAATTCCAAAAATACTAAAAATTAAAATCTATCTCCAAAATATTATTTCTGATTTACATAAAAATTCGCAAGGCATATAGATGTCATTTAATAGGGTTTTTACCTTAAAACATATCATAAAATCAATATGAATATGTATAAATCATCAACAAGTATATATAATCATTCCATCATTCAAAAACATGGAAAAACATTGCAAATCATTTCGGATTTCTCCTTAAAAACCGAAACAAACCAAATTAGAGACGCAAACATTATTCACCTTAGCTTTAGAGATTAAAGAGATTGAGATGTGAATGGATTTGATTTGCTTAAGCTTTTCCTTTAGCTTTTCTTTATCTTCTTCCTCTTTTTCTTGTTAATGGTAACCGCCCTTAGTTTTAAAATTTTGAGAATGAAATGAACGTGTATGCTTTACGCGGCCAAGAGATTAAGATAAAGGAATGGCCTCTTTCCTATTTTACCCCTCCTATATTTCATTTTAAACTCTTCTTTTAATTCATTGTTTAAATGGGACAGCTACCCCTTAATTAAATCAAATCTCAATCCCCTAATCAACACATTATTTTATTTTATTTAGCTAATTAAATATTCTAAATAATGTTATCAAAAATATGGGGTGTTACAACTACGCATCAAGTCTTTGATGCAATGCGCATTGGTTTCGATGGTGATGGTGGCGGAACTACTAAGTCGGAACCCCAAGTGCCGAAAGTGGCAAAATAGATAAATAGCCTGTTTAAACCGAATTTAATCCTTAAAGTAATCTTTTCAACTAACCTGCCTTATTTGTTAAAATATAATTGGTTGCAAATTTTCTTTCCAAAAACACAGTCGAAATTTCAGAATTAAACAATTTAAATAATTTACCAAATACCTCTTCTCCATTATAAATATATAGAACATTTAAGTCCCATATCCTAAATAATTTTATATATCTATTAAAACACTTAGGAAAATTCTACAAAAATTCCAGAAAATCAATTTTATTATGTTTTCCAACATATAATAATTTCAGACATAAAACATATATTATTTAACCGTAAATAATTTTTAAACCCAAATAATCAATTTCCTCACTAGAAAATTTATATAAAATCCACATTAATTCAGAAAATTATGAAAATTGGAACCCGTCTCTAAAATATTATTTCTGATCTAAATCAAAAATCACAAGGCATATAGATTTCATTTAATAGGGTTTTCTCATCAAAACATATCATAAAACCTATATGAATAAGCATAAATCATCAACGAGCATATATAAACATTTAATCATTCAAAAACATGGCTAAACTTTGCAAGATAAATCGGGTTTAACCTAAATTCGAAAATAATTAAAAAACATGAGATGTAGTCATTATTCACCTTAGCTTTGAGATTAAGGATTTGGGATTTGATCATGATTAAGTTGCTTAAGCTTTTCCTTTGAAATCTTGCTTATCTTCTCTTTTCTTCCCTTAATGGTGGCCGGTCTCAAGTTGGTTTTTCTCTTGTGAATATAGAAATGAACATGTGAATGATGGGGTTAAGGTTTAGGGTATAAGGATGTGTCCTATTCCTATATTTCCCCTTATCTATTTTCCTTAACATTTTAATTTTTTAGTTCATTACTAATCACAAATCTCAACCCAATAACCATTTTACATTATTTCATTTAATTTGCCTAATTAAATGTTCCTAATAATATTACTAAAAATATAGGGTATTACAGTGTAGAAGCGCCAACTCTTGACCCAATGGTGATAACAGTTGGGATAAAACCGACAGTTGTGCATCGAGTTTTGATTGACAATGGAAGTTCGGTCAACATCCTATTTCGAAAGATATTTGACTAAATGAAGATTAGCATGAAGGATGTGATTGGCTACAGAACAAAGATTCAGGTATTACAGGTGAACCTAAACAGCCGGTTTGAATGATTGACCTACCTATAGAACTCAGGGAAGGAGAAAGAGGGTGGTTCTCATCCAAACCTTCATAATCGTTGATGAATATTCTGCTTATAATGTTTTCTTATGCCAATTGGCCCTTGCCGATTTCAGAATCACTTTGGCTCCATGGTGTCTGATTATGAAATCCCAATAGAGAATGCGATAGGAGTGGTAAGAGGAGACCAAAGAGCTACAAGGGAATGTTATGTTGCTGAATTACATGAAGCTAAATGCCATGAAAAGGGAAAGAATGCGGGGAAGACTCTTCACATTCAGGAACCGCAAGCATAGCAATTACATAAGTGCCCTTAGCTCGGGGACCATAGTCGCTTCGACAAGTCTATGGATCGTAGGAAGAAGAGTTAAGGGGAAGTGCGTGCAGCACCAATTGAGATTACGGTGGTTCTCCCTGTTGACATGGATGACCCAACTTGGGTCCTTAAAGTAGTTTTGTAGCTTGGAATTAGGATGCGAAAGGAATTGATAAATTTTCTTTGTGCCAATCTGGATGTGTTCGCTTCGACACGTTCTTATATGTGCAGGATATTGCCGAAGAAAGCATGTCATGCACTTAACATTGATCCCAAGTTCATGCTAGTGAGGCAAAAGAGATGCAGCCTGGGTCCGGAGCGATATGCTACGTTGAAGGAATAATGGATAAGCTATTGGCCAATGGCTTCATCTACGATGCAACACATCCTGATTGGGTGTCAAACCCTATGTTGGTTCGAAAATCGAATGGGAAGTGGCAAATTTGTATTGACTACTCAGATTTGAACAAAACCTACCCGAAGGATAGCTTTTCTTTGCCTAGAATCGACCAGCTTGTTAATGGAACTACAGGGCATGAACTACTCTCTTTCATATATGCTTACTTAGGGTACAACCAGATTATGATGCATGAACCAGATCAAGAGAACACCAGCTTCATCACTAACATGGGACTATATTATTATTGCATAATGTCGTTTGTTCTGAAGAATGTCGAAGCTATTACAAGAGACTGGTAAATACAATGTTCAAGGTCCAAATCGAACTAATGATGGAAGTGTACATGGATGACATGCTGATGAAGTCGCGAGTGTTTGGGAATCATTTGGATGATCTCTCGGAGATGTTTGAAATCCTACGGAAGTATGGAAAATTGAACCCGCTTAAATGTTCATTTGGAGATGCTTCAGGAAAGTTTCTTGGTTTTATTGTAAATGCAAAGGGCATTTGAGGTCAATCCAGAGCAGATTAACACCTTACAAAATGTCGTAGCCCCAACCATTACAAAGCTTAAATGGAAAGATTGTTGCATTGAGCCGATTCATTTCTAGTGCGATGGATAAGTGTATACCATTCTTTGATGCGTTAAAGAAGGGTAAGAAGAACTTTGAATGGAATCAGGACTGCCAGACTGATTTTGAAGAATTACTTTGATATATGGAGACACCACTAGTTTTGTCTAAACCGGTAGATGGCGAGGACTTATTCATTTACTTGGCAGAGCTAGGGTTTACTACATTAGCAAGCATTGACTAGAGCTGAACGGAAGTAACCAAAGTTGGAAAAGCTAGCATACTGCTTGCTAATAGCATCTAGAAAACTATGACCATATTTCTAGGCTCACCCGATCAAGGTGTTGATAGATTAGCCCTTGAAACAGGTACTGTATCAACCCGAGACTTCGGGACGGCTTCTAAAGTGGAATATTGAGCTGAGCCATTACAATGACTTACCATCCCCAGAGAGCAATTAATAGATAGGCACTGGCTGACATCATAGCATCGTTCACTATTCGGCATGATGAGGAGAAGGACACAATAGTTACAGTATCCCACTGGAAATTGTTCGTTGATGGTGCGTCAGATGAATTCTGCTCAGGAGCGGGAGTTGTGCTTGAAACTTCCAAAGGACGATCAATTTGCTATGCTCTCAAGTTGGAATTTCCTGCCACCAACAATGAGGCGGAATACGAGGCATTGATGGTGGGATGTAAGATTGTGAAGGTTGGGAATAAAGACTTTGCATATATATAGCGACTCCGAACTAGTCATCTGTTGGATCATAATTGAGTATCAAGCTAAGGGCATGAAACTTGTCTCTTACTTGTCAAAAGCTTGAGAGTTGCTTAATGAAATTGAACACTACATGATATCTCACATTCTTGAAGAGGAGAACATGAAGGCTGATTCCTTAGCCATGCTAGCCAGTTTCGGAGAAACATGGCTAATGGGATTAGTTCAAGTAGAAGTATTGACTTATTCTAGCATAGATAAATTGGACGTCAATTGGGTTGTGGAGACTGTAGAAGAGGAAGAGTAATGGATGACACCAATAAAGGACTACTTGCTCAAGGGAGTACTCCCCAGAGACCGAAACGAATGAAAGAAGCTTCTTCGAAAGACACCACAATTCATAATGCAGGACGGAGTGTTGTGCTAGAAAGGATTCTCCTCTCCTTTGCTTAGGTGTGTAACCAAAGATGAAGCTAGGGAGATCCTTATGGAAATTCACGAAGGCAGCTTTGATAACCACACCAAGGGGCAGACACTGGCGACGAAGATACTCCGCTACGGATATTTCTAACCAATAATAAACCAAGATGCAGCGGACTACACCAGACAATGCAGTTGATGCTAGAGATTCTCAAAAATACCAAGAGCCGCATCTTCAGATCTTAAGCAAATGGTCAATCCCTGGCCATTTTCAATCTCGGGAATCGATATAATCGATGTACTACCAATAGCAAAAGGAGGAGCCAAATACGCTATCGTTGCAGTTGATTACTTTGCAAAATAGGCTGAAGCGGAACAGCTATCCACGATCATTACTAAAAAAAGTAATTAATTTTATAACAAAAAATATTATTTGCGGGTTTGGAGTACCATATAAAATTATCACTACCATTGGGGCTTAGTTTGAGAGCGTCGAGTTCAAGGACTTTTGCAAGCGCTACTGGATTGAGAATTGCTTTTCGGCGGTGGCGCACCCACAAGCAAATAGGCAAGTGGAAGTGGTGAAAAAATCATCAAATCTACCATAAAGAAGCAGCTGACTAGAGCTTGTTGATGAGCTTCCACTCGCACTATGGGCTTACAGAACAATACACAAATCTACGATCTGGCACTCACCATTCGCCTTGGCATATGGTTCAGATGCAATGATCCTAGTAGAATTGGAAGTCCCCTCTCATCGCATAAGACACTTCAATCAAAGAGAGAACAAACAGCTATTGCTCGAGTCCCTTGACCAAATTGATGAGAAGCGGGAAGAAACCGAACCCAGAGTCGCTGCTTACCAGAAAAGAGTGGCGCACCACTATAACGCCAAGGTTCACAACCGTACCTTCGAAGTGGAAGATCTCATCCTGAAACGAATCTTCCTCGGAACAGGAGCACTTGGCCAAAAATAGGAAGGATCGTATGTGATCATCCAGAAGTTTGGAGATGAAACATTCAAGCTAGCTATAGTAAATGGAGTTCCCATCTAACGTGCTTGGAACAACGACTAGCTACAGCACTACTATATCTAATTTTCCTTATTTTTCACAAATAAGCCATCCAAGAACATTGGGGGCATTGTAAGTAGGCAGAATGTTCCATTTCTTCCATTTATCATTAAAGTTAGCTTCTTAAACCAATGTAACCATGTTCTCGTAAGCAAAACCACCGAGTCGATGGGGAAAATCGACTCAAACCGCCGGATCAACAAGGAATATCGACTCGAACCTTTTAAGAACCGATGTTGCTCCAATAGCGTCGGGAAGGTCTAAACCGCTGCGTCGATGAGAAAAATTGACTCAAACCACCGGACTAATAAGGAAAATCAATCCCAACCTTCTGAAATCCTACGTTGCTCCAACAGTGTCGGGAAAGTCCAAACTGCTAAGTCGATCGGGAAAATTGACTCAAATCACCGGTTCAACGGGGAAAATTGATCCCAACCTTCAAAGAATTGGCATTGCTCTGGCAGCGTTGGGAAGATCAAAACCATCGAGTCAAAAGGAAAAACTGACACAAACTGCCGGATCGATGAGGAAAATCGATCCCAACCTTCTAAGAACCGGCGCTGCCCTGGCAACATCGGAAAGGTCTAAATCATCGAGGAAAATCAACTCAAACCCCCATATCAATGGGGAAAATCGATTCCAACCTTCTGGGAAACATCGTTGCTTCGACACGGTCAAGAGGATTCAAAGCCACTGAGTCAACGGGGAAAATTCACTCAAACCGCCGGATCGATGGTGAAAATCGACCTCTGTTTTTAAGTACCGTGTTGCCCCAGCAACACCGGGAACTCCAAACCATCGAGTATTGAAAAATTGGTTCGAACCTCTCGGAACTTGACAATGCTCGGAGATAGGCAATAACAAAAGGAATTAACCGGAGTCCGAAGATAGGCAACGTTAAAGAAAAAACTAAGGAGTTGAGTTGTTCGTGTACAAGTTTATAGAGATAGAAACTGGTGCACTACAGGGATCTCAACACTGTACTTAGAAGAATTTGTTATGATGAAAGATTATGACAGTGCATCTTTACGATACACACATCCAGAATGACATTGGCCGATGATGCCAACTTGGAAGAATTCGAATATAGCTAAGGAATTGGCAACATTACAAATATAATCCTTGGAATCAAGAAGAGGAGTCAATAGTGCCTGGAGATAGGAACTATCATGCGAACCAGACCGAGGCAACCGAATGAATTGCCCAAGATGTTCAATCTCTCATAAGATGTTTGCATCTTAACATTCGGCCCCGTGGATAGGGGCACGCACACAAACCTTGGTCGAAAAGAATTCGACCAAGTCTGAATAGGAATAGCGGCAGAGTGGGCTAAAAACACAGTTCTACTGTTCCAAACAGAGTACTTTGGTGATAAAAAATAGAGCTAAGTAACGAAATATACTAAGGCAATTGCAGGAATATTATTTACATGCAAACAGTTGAAGTAAATAAGCATATGGCATAAAAACAGAAGTATATAATACAGGAAATTGCAATACAAGTAATCATATTATATAAACGACAGTCAAACATAAACACGCATAGTACATGAAATGTAGAAAGTATACAAGAGTGATTACAAAAGTAAAGCTAATCTTTCATTACTACTAAAATCTTTTATGTGCAGGACGAACAACGGAGGCCATGCCCGCACAATGTCGGCCTATTTCAAACCCAAAAAAAATACAGACTCAATCTCAATAACACACAAAAACCTAATGCTCAGTCAGTGAAAGAATGAATCTTTACTTTTGTCACCTCGGATGCCTTTACCATCCTTACCCGGATGAGTTGTGGACTTTTTTTCTCCCTTTGGGTTCCTTATTAGGGGGAGTGTTGCCTTCTAAATGAGTGGACGCTTCACCAGTAGTAGTGTCGGGCTTCCTGGACTTGACGGGGGGATCATTAATGTGCTTTAGCGAACTGATCTTGAAAGTAGGAACTTTCTGATGGGAGCTTGTAAGTTTTGAAGATACGGGCTTAGTGATCCCAGTTTCTTTCTTCACTTTAATCTTCTCCATGTCCTTCCTCGACCTCTTGGCCATTATTTCGTGCTCGATTGGGTATGAAGCGCCCATAATAAAAACATCCTCCTCCTGAGAGACAGAAATGTCCTCCAAGCTCTCTAAAGTGACGATCTTCTCAAAATCGGGACCCAGATCGGAACTGAAAATAGGAATGGATGTAGAAAACCGCGCGGAGACGGTGGTTGACATAGTAATGATCGCTTCAGTCCCTGTACCAAGCATAGCTGGAGGTGGAGGAGGCAATTGAGGTTTACCTATAAGTTAGAAAACATAGTGATAAAGTTTAATGACGGATTCTCATAAGAAATAAAGCTTCTCGAAGGCAACAGAAACAAGAGATATGCCTATAGCAGGATCTCGTTGGGAAACAAAAAATTCACCTTCTTTAGTCCCAAGCTCCGCATGCTGGACCATGACGGGAGGAACGTATTGTTCGTGAGGAGTACCCATTAATAAAGCCAAAAGAATGCGAGTAGATGTAGATCTAACTCCCGTAGAAGCAGGAATGATTGCTACTGGATCTTGAGGTTTTGGAGTGGATGTTTCACCATGACCCAAAAAGGTTGGGCAACAAGAGTTTTAGCAGCATAGGCAGCTGCAGTGTCGGCAACATCTTTAGCAATGATAGCCTTTTCGATGAAAAGAGATGCAATATCTTCATCGTCAAGATACACGACAATAAGCTCCTCTTCAGAGCGATTGTCTCCAGCCTCCGCAAATCTGCATAACACTTCCTTCCAAGCGCCAGAAAGCGCCTTATGATAGTCATTCTTCAACTATCCCATATACTTGAACATTACTACATTAATATAATAGTAAAGTATGTTGGCATCAAGCTCGGCCAGTATCTTGGACTTCTCATCTTGAAGGTCTTTGAGCTCTTGCATTGAAATTTCAAGCTCAAAGTCAATATCAAGCTTTGCCATGGACAGCTCGTCCACCACCTTAGAGAGTTTCTTCTTTTTGTGAACAAGCTTCTGATTCTCCTCATGGAGTCTAGTGAGTTCAACGGCTTGCTCAACAACGGTCAAATCCCAGGCTAGGATTGACTAGTCCTTAGGGGTAAGTTGCCTTTTCATCTTAGCACCCTCCTCATATATGATCTTTAAACAGTTACGAGTTACCATTTCAGTTTTCTCATAAACGCTCTTCAATTCTATCATCAGACTATTGGTGCTTGCATATTGTTTCGATTAAAGGTCTCTCTCTTGTAACCTTGAGCAAATCATCCTCCACTCCTTAGGCATTTTCTCGAAGGCAGGTCTCTCAGACCGGAAGGATTGGATGTTCATATAGACTATCTTGTTAACTTCAGAGAGAGCTATGAATAGTTTCTTTGATTTGTACCCTTTGTCGATGCATTGCTCAACATTCTTTAGAGTTTGCATCACTACCTCTTTCGGCGTGTTTGAGATATCTTGATCGAACTTAACACCATGTAGAAAGAGATTGGGAAAGCAACCGTAAGCATGGAGGACCAGCTGGAAGAGTAAATGAGGGAGCGGAGATTCCCCTGGAGGCAGGTGAGATGGCCATAACCATAGGTTAGGAGACCAGAATTTGTTGGATAGAAGAAGTTTGAGCCTTTATATGAGGCAAAATATTTATAGAAGTAAGCCCACAATGCTTGGAGGAATCTCTAAGGCGCTTAACAGAGTCGCGAGATAGCTCGCCTTCAGCATTTCTCTTCTTTCTCTCCCTCTGACTCTCTCTCTCCTGCTCTTTATCAACCCTACGAGCCATATAGTACTTGCGATCTTTCCAGCTTCTCCTTTCTTCCTCAGATTCATAGCGATGAGGTGGATAGGGGTTAGGGGTTAGGGGTTCGGTCTTTGTGTTCGCTAGCATGGCAGGAGAACTTTTCATAATATCCATGGCCAGTGGAACCTGAAATAAGGAAGAAAATAGTATTAATATTGGAATTTAAAAAAAAACTCGATGCAAGAATGAGTGTCTGTAATTCTTGTGAAGTGTGTGGCGCCAATGACCCCTTAAGTACTCTACCAACCATATTGGGAAAAGGAATTAAAGTAGGGGTCTCTACACCTTTGCTTACAAGTCCACTGGCAAAAGAGAAAATTCTAAACCGATATCCCCTAGAATGTCAGTAACGCTAAAGTTAATCTCACTAATGTCACTTAAGCAAATAAAGATGTTGCCAATGGCGTAGGATCAGGGCGAAATATCTACTAAAGGCAATGCAAATTGATCTTTGGCCATCTTGGAAGTTTTTATGGCAATTTGTTCTTGACGAGGCGAGCTAGGGAGATTAGGATTCATCTCGGGCGATTCACCAAATGATTTGTTCCCTTCTTCGCTAGCGCGATAGTCACCATCATGAATGTCCTCTTCTTCCTCGATCACTTCCTTTCCTTCTCTCCTTAAGAATCCCTCATCTTCTTCTGGGATCAAAGACATCCTTGAGCCTTCATCTCTTCCACTTAGAATGTTGGCTTCGACATGCCCTACAAACTCTTTCATCATGGGCTCCTCTTTACGTACTATGCTCGAAGGACCCGCAACTTCCCGTTAAACATTCTCATCGAAGCTACGAGAGGGGGCAGAAGAACAGGTATGAGACCTAGAGGCACTTTGCACTGGAGATTTAGCAATGAAAAATCTGTCCTCTCAAAGCAGACCAAACCACCGTAGGTTATAATTTGTAAGAAGGAATACGATGGTGCACCAGTTGGGTCTTACTTCCTTTAAAACATTGAGTGTTCTCTCATGTTCATTACTCTTGTATTGGGTCGGAATGCCTATAAAGAAACACATCTTAAGTTAGAAACTTAGAAATTCTGACATAGGGGAGACTACAGAAAAGGAACATACATCCAGATAGCCAGAGCCAATTGAATCTGACTAGGCATCGCAAAAAGAAATATTTTTTCTTGAAATAAGAAAGCTTATTATGAAGTTTCTCAATCACTTTACATCACCTCCAGGATTCGATTATTAGATAGGATAGGGAATCCTGCCTTTTACTGAATCGAATGAGATACGCCACCTCATTTAATCTTAGGGGCTGGTTGAATCTACACATGAAGAGGATGTATAAAGAGCTCAAAATAGAATAACCATTTGGATGAACTTGGAACAGAGCCAATCCAAGTTCTTGCAGCACCGTCATAAGGGAAGGATTGAACTGAGGGACAACACCACCAAAGTACATGTATCGATTGCATGCTGTGTAGTCCGGCGGGAGATTGTGAGCGAATTCAGCCCTTGTCGGCAGACGAACATCATCCTCGAGGATGCTATATAGAAGACATATGTTTTAGAGCGACTTGGAAAAAAGGATTGAAGGCACCCGCTTCGGCGGATTGTTCAAAATTCTCAATCCCAAAGGTAGCTGACCGAATACTGGCTCAACTGGAACTATTTGGCTTTAGGATTCAGAAGTTTCAGGATGACTTGGCTTGATAGCAATAGATGGTGAAGCAGGAGTTGTAGAAGACCCAGCTTCGAGAGGAGTAGACATTACTTCATTAGACTTAAAATGAGGTGATCGAGAGCCATTCTAATAAATAAAACTTAGCGTTCAACACGATCAGGTGCGTTTTACTTTGAATAATTAACCCGTGTGACCAACGCTCGAAATCCAAAGGATGTCAACATGTGTTAACCAATCGAATTCTGAGCATTGACCGAGGAAAGTGCAGTGTGTTAGTCTATGTAATGTGAGTCCAATGTCTCGAACACCTTGAACGGGCCATCCTGTGTATATAGCTCGCTCGTGCTAGAAAAATGAGCCATGCTGTACTTCGAAATTATAATTCGAGACGTACCCATTATCAATGAGTAATCGGTAATGGAGCCACTATCCGTAGCGATGTGGAAACTTTTCTTTTCATGATCATTGGAAGTGCAAAAGCGGGAAAAGCGATACGATGGGATCATCCACTACGTTGGATTTTTAAATAAATCATCACACTAGAATTTAGTCAACAATTGGGGCTTAAGCCAAGTTTTAAAGAGAGATAATTGAATCCAGAAAAAAGAACTTGTCTTTGGAACCACATGCATTCGATCGAGGCAAAAATCAACTACACCATTGATCAAATACAACCCAAAATTTGTCCATCTCCCTTCAGTTGCAATCAACTAAACCCCTATCGCCATCACTATCGTCACCATCATGAAGCTAATCATCGCCAACCTCAAATTAAAAATCAAGTGGAGTCAGAGTTTCAAAATTGGATCGGGCTCGAGTTTTCCAGGTGACGGATCTGGTGGCTGGTGGCGGCAACGCTAATGAACAGTGGCTAGCAGCTCCAGATGATGGCAGTAGGTAGTGGCAACGACAGGAGATGATTGGTGGCAGAATCGGATGGGTCAGTGAGAGTAGATCGGGTCGTGAGATGCAATAAACTTGGGTGTAAGGCAAGCAAGAAATAAAAAAACTTAGAAATTTTTTCTTGGTGTTGAGTTATATAGGTCGGTGGGAAACCTTATAGCTCGGTAACTAGCTATATAGCTTGTTGCATTGTCGTTTTTCTAACCCACACATCACTCAGAAGGCATAGTAAACAGAAGACATGCTAATCTAAAGTGTGAAGCAATCTCTGAAGTGTAAACCACCTTCTCAAATGAAGAAGGATGAAGTTCCAACTATAACTAAACGAAAAGGTTAATGGAAAATCAACCAAGTGATAACTACATCTCTAAACAGCACTTGGGTGATCAACCAGAGTTTACAGAATAGCATTCCAGACTTGTCTCAATCCAGAGCACACTTTGTTTCAACTAAAGCTTACTCTATGGGGCGAGTTTTGAACTGAGCAGAAGTCAACGGAAGTTAGAATGACAAGACATGGATGAAACGACTTGGAAACATAGAAGCACACTTAGAAGGAATAAAGAAACACCTCAGAGGAATTTCTTTACTCTATTGGATCTAAGGACATAGCTCGGTACCGATCTATGTAGGTCGGTGCCGACCTATAAATCCCCTCTGGATCACCTCCCAAACTCTGTACTTCTTATAGACTTCTCCAATAGCTCATGATCAAGTGGTTTTCCCAAAGTACGGACGACCAATTCCACGGCTGATGAGAAGAAAGCCAAGAAAGTAGGGTGACTCAAGTAATAGAGGAATGACTACTAGAATCAACCAAAAGTCGATCATAAGAGCTTGGAACCCATCAACTAGAAGACAGAAGAGTAGAGAAAGAGTTGAAGTTGAGCTTGCACCAACAGTTATAGCTCGGTACCGAGATATGTAGATCGCTACCAACCTATCTTATTTGGTCGTGGTGCTCCGGTTTCTCTTGTACAACATCAGGCCTTCATCTAGACTCTAGTACAAGCGGGTTTCTGAACTATTACCTCTGTTTCCCTATAAATATCAACCTAATTACAACTAAAAAAGGATCGATTTTTTGCTAACTCCATATGCGGAAGCTTTCCTCTTCTACATCTCCTGCCTCTACACAATAGTCACCTAAGCAGCTACTCTTAGCAATTCTTAGCCATAGAACTTGTCAAACCCCTATATTAGTGACTTATACTTTCTCTAACTCCTTGTAATCTCATACCAACTCTCTCAAATCAACAATCAATAAAACTATTAAATGGACGTATGCTAGAGATTGTCAAACACTATAAAAGCCTTTTGTCTCTTTGTACTATTTTCTTTTATTTTCAATACTATCTACTAGATCTAAGTCATATAGGTTCCCTACAACTCAATTTTAGGTGTTGATCCATTTTTGGCGTCAACAACTTCATAGGTCCAATAAAGATCCAATAAGAGAATTTTTTATAATTCACATATAACTTCCATTGCTGACTGATCCAGTTCCAATAACGGTATCGGAGCCCAATTGCTTATGTGGTCTAAATTATTCATATTAGGGTTAACCACTTAAGCTCATAACCCAGTTATTTTGGGTGTCTAAGAAAGGTAGAATCAAATGATTGAGTTTGGGTAATCAAATACTATGCCCTACCTGGCTATCGAAATGGCCCGAATAGATATGTGAGCCCAAAAGATTACCCTTAATAGGAGAGGCCCAATTTAAATTAGACCTTGGGTTATTTTCAAATTTGTTTTGAAATTAAAAATAAAAATTTTTAATTTAAAAAGTTAAATTTAAAATAAGAAAAATATTATAAATGTTATAATATAGATTTTCAAATTGTTTTAAAAATTAAAGATATAAGATTTTAAATTTAACTTTATAAGGTTTAAAATTTAAAAGTTAAATTTAAAACAAGACATACATATATTATAAAAGTAATAATATAATAATATTTTTCAAAATGTTTGAAAATAATATAAATTAATTTCAAAAATTTTAAAATTTATTAATAAGATTAATAAAATATATTAATTAAATAAGTTAATTAATTAATAGATATATATACATGTGTTATATATTATGATATATGTTATGTTGTTTTAAAATTTTAAATTAACATAAGTATACATGTATGTATATTAATGTATTTCAAAATTAATATAAATTTAATTAAAATTATTTAATTAAATAAATTAATTAAAACATTAATTAATTAAATAATATACACATATATATGATATATATGTTATACTATAAAGGTTACAATATATAATAAATATTTAATATAAATATTATATTAAATTAATATAAAATTAATTAAAATGTTAATTAATTAAAATTAAAAAAGTTTAAGTAATATAATATTATAAATAAGACTATTATATAAGTAATATAAAATATAAAAGTTATATAATGATAAAACTTATATGATATGAATGTATGAACTAAAGGCGGAACATTAAAAAATCCCAAACAGAATTAAGGAATAAATACATACGCAAATGTACTTATACCGTGATTTTTGATTTGTCGAACACTTGAATCATGATGGTATTTCGTAAATAATACATTATTCCATAAGTTGATATCACTTAATACAGTATATTGAAGATAATGAATCTTCAATATAATATTGTCCTCTACCATATATATTAATAAATTACTTGCATATTTAGTAGTTGTTGAGCAAACTCAAGCTAGGGCTGTTATGTATAGCATTATTAATATATCAAATAGACGATGTATGATAACTATATGTATTGCTGAGCAAACTCAAGGTACATATACTATACTTAGGCCGTCGTGATATGGTAAATACGAGTGAATAATTTTGTCTCTATTTGTTGAGCAACTCAAGATCGAAGTGAAATTAGGACAAGGTACCAAGGGTTAGGAGTTGTATATGATATAATCAATAAGAAGTTATCCATCGTTCGTGGAGCAATGACTTTTTGAGCAAATTTAAGGTCAGAATTCAAAGACGGACGAGTCGTAACACCCACTAGTAAAGTCAAAAGACTTCTATGTTTCGCTTAGGGTTTGGTGAAACATAAAAGACTAGTGGGAGCCTCATTATAAAAATGAAATGATAACATTTCTAATATGGTAAGAACATATGCTATATAATGTTATAATAATTTACATTGATGAATTTGTGCATTAATATGATTGATAAAACATTTATCAATTAAGATATATAATTGAACTTAATTAAAGATGGGCAAATAGAAATATAACATATACTTACTAATAAATGCTTCTTGCATGTTTATGTTTTTATACCCATGCAAGTACCTGATTTTACTACTACTAAATACATTCGTAAATTTACAAGGTCTATGGATATTTGATCCATTTACTATTGCGTATAAGTGTTATATGGGGAACGGGCATAGTTCATAATGTATGATACTTCGATGAAGTTAGTTCATTCGAAATAAGCTAATAAATTGTGAGATCGAGTATTCAATTTGATTGATTACAAAAGGATCATATTGTGTTAAATGTAACACTAGACCAAAACAACAAGAGAGATATGAGAATTCGATCAATGAAATGTCAGTTTGATCAGTTTACGTAAGGTGCATCATATTTAAGGTGAATCATATTTGATGTCCTTAAATGTTAAGGACGATCAAATGCATATTTGTAAGAGTTTGTTTTGATGTTGTAGTAAGGGTTTTCTTTTGAATGGTTCAGCCATTTAGAAAGAAAAACAAGTGTACAATGGTAGATGTGATTTAAGGTACAGTTGGGATGAATAGAATGAATAGTCACTTCTACTTCATAAAAAACATCAGAAATGGGACTTGGAATAATAATAATAATTGATACTTAACATCAAAAGGAATGTGAAATACGATTTCTATTCTGAAATTCGTTTTCATATGGAAAATTATTTTCTATGAGATTTATTTCTTCGAGTTAAGATATTTGATCAAAGAACTCTCCATTGTAAACTAGTTGAAGTAGATTAAATACATAATCTATATTAAGAGAATAATGGACCTTCGAATCTAGTACGTTGTTATAATAATAGCGGAAATAGTGGGAGCATGCCATGTATCACTTATTGATTGCATAAAATTACGAACTGACCATTATTGATGAAATAATGACTATTATTCATTATCGATTGAAAATAGGCATAGTTATACTTTAGTGTGAATATTATGAATATTTATTATTAAATAAAACTATAATATTTTATTTTTTTCACAACAAAAGTGATACATTGGAAAATGTTGAAGTATCTAAAATTATCTACAATTATTTTGGAATTATAGACTAAACCGTAGTATAGAGAAATAATTTTTATTATATGATTATGAATCTTATGATACTTGTTGATTATATCTTAAATAATTAAAGGCTATGCAACTATTAAGTGGGAGCATCATAAGAGTTGATGAACTCTTCAGATTGATACATATAGATATATGCAATCGTAAATCTAATAATACCAAAACGGTTCCATATACTTTGTCATATTCACTGATGAGTTATCATAGACATGGACATGTGTACATATGTATAAGTCTACGATAAGCTCATAGAATATAAAATGGAAGTAAATATTATAACATGCGACAAAAATGATTCAATTTGATCGATTAAGTGATTATGTTGGAAAGAGTTCTGTGTGTACCTAATATGAATTAAGATTCTGTCTCAAAGGCCACTCCTCTTTATAATACATAATGATGTGTTGGTAAGGAGTAAGCAAACTTTGTTGGACAAAGCATGATTAATGATGAGTGAAGCTGAGTTAAAAATCTTTCTCTAAGGTATGTACTTTAAAGTAGTACAGAAGGATAAAATTAATATCGTACTGATGTGCACGTAAATGTGCATATTTTTACTTCCATATTTTATCGAATTTAATTAAATAAATGGTCATATAGGGTGTTTTAACATGTTTTAACCAAAATTCAAATTATTTTCAAATCATCACATATTCATCTTCATATAGGGGTAAAATGGTCATTTTTGTGCATATATTAATTTGATAAAATTTACTTGGGAATTTCTATGTTGTTTTGTAGGGATTTGAATTCAATTACAAGAGGGTTTCATGAAGAAATATGCACCCCACCTACCCACCTACCTTGATGTACAAATTAGAGCTAATGCACATGCTAATGGCCATTAAAGCTTCATGCACATTTAAATGAAGGATTATCTCATGCTAATGATAACTTGGTGACCACAGTTCCTCAAGGGTAGTTTGGGTAGTTCCCAAAAATAGGATTAGGGTTTTAAAACATATATAAATACCTCATATGTTCATGTAACCTTCCTATCTTCCTCTTAGCCTCTTTAGTTTAGTTTAGCTCAAAAATAAATCAAAGCATTTCTTTCTTTTCATGGCTACTTAGCCATTTCTTTCATGTAACCCTCTTTCTTTTATGCAATGTTAATTTATGTTCTTTTATATTAACATGCTCTCTTTCTTATTTTGTTAGTAGTGTAGTTTTATTTCTCATGCAAGTAGATTAGTTTTTTTTGCTTTTTAATTAGCTCTCTTTTCATTTAGCTTTCATTTTCCTTTTGATTTTGTTTCATGTTGCAATCTATATTTGTTGATATGATAACAAATATGAGATGCTAAACCTCTTCAATTTAAGGGTAATGAAGCTCTCTAATTATGTAGATTCAACATAATTTGTTCATTTTGATCTCTTTTTGTGCTTAATGGAAATGATAGAATGTGGTTTAACTTGTTGTTTTAGCTTTGAATTTGAAAGCCTATGTTGTTGACACCAAATGGGCTATGCTTAAACAAACAAAACACAAATTACCTCTTCATTTACATATGATTATGGTAATAAAGTGAATGTTGAAATCAAAATTTAATGGTCTATATTTCTAATCAATAGTTAATAGGCCATGCTTAAAATAGATTTTATTTTCAACTTCATTGTCATTTTTCATTAGAGTTAGCAAGTGGTTTAAGGGGTGTGTTATAGTCTGATGACTTATGTTGAGCTAATTAATAGCACAAATAGGCCATACTTATGATAAACACATCAATTAAATTCACTAATGATAAAAAAAGATCATAATTTCATGTTGTGTTGATTTATGTTATCTAGAGAGTGGAAATTACCTCTAAATTTCCTTCAACTCTTATATTTTTATCAATTTTCTTTTGCTAGTTTCTCTACATTTTTTCTAGCTTAACATTTCAACATTGGTTAATTTTATTGAATAGAAATTTTAAAATCTAAGAATTCCATGTGGATCGACCCGTACTCGCCACGTACTAGCATAGTACGCCTTGCGCTTGCGGTTATTTTATTTTTAAATTTCGGCTATTTTCTAAACCGATAGAAAAATAGTCGTTAAACAAGTTTTTGGCGCCGCTGTTGGGGAATTGCTTTGATTTTGTTTTTTATTCTTCGAATTATATTCGTTTGATTTTTATTCTGTGTTTGTTTTATTTGTGTTGCATATTAAAAAAAATTGTTTGTGTGTGATTTTTGTTTGCATTTTGATTGTGTGCATTTTTTTTATTTTCTAGTTTCATTTGCATTTGGACATTTCTATAAGAAAAAAAAATTATTCCGTTTTATTTCATTTTACATTTGCATTCGAACTTGCTTTTACATTTTACATACACATTTCATTTTACTACCTGCATTACTGTCATTCCCCCACTGTAATATACTTCCATTTCATTTACATACTTACAAAGACTCAAAATCATCCATCACTTGCTCCATACACAACAATACATTTGACCATATCCTCCCACTGCTACAATTACTTCAACTCTGCCCAAATTGTATGTCAGTTCACTCCACCAGTTTCACTATCTTACCACTGTTCATTCAACTGACTTGCCACAAACACCATAACCATAACTACATTCAACTGCCTACAACTGTCAATTCATCTACAATTCTGCAATCGCCTCCACCTCCTTGTGCATCTACATACAACACTTCCACCTGAAACACTTCAATACAACACCAAAGCAACACTGACTTTCCTCCTTCGATCAAACCAACAATGGGATAACATCAATTTCTATTCCCTGAACATTATTCCACTGCTCTTTCCACTGCCCCACGACCAATTCTCCAACCATCACTGCAATTCCCCACTGTTAACCAAACTGCTCACACCATTCACTTCATTAAGCAACTTCACAACCTCATCTATAAACATCCCCTACCTATGTGCATGTGCTCTGTGCACATACAAAATTGTCTGGCCACCAAGAAACTCCACCTGCCGACAACTACTCCTCTCGCTGTCATTTGCAACTACATTTAAGTCACCCATCTTTGTTTAAACCACACACACCTTCCAACATACAAACCACACCACAATTCCACTTCAACTTCACTGTTAGATACCCCTACTTTAGCCACTAGTCATATCAACATCAAGCATCAATTCCCACGAACCACGCACCTAAAGCGAATTACCACCACAAGCAATCGTCTGCAAACCACTGCCTCGCCACAAGTAGACGTCATCGCAACCCAAAGCTCCGCAAACCACTACCCCCCAATCCACCTCTATAGTCGCCAAATCAAACTCGACATATCCAATGTAACAACCCGTAATTTTTTATAAGTAAAATTGTTAATTTAATGAGATTTGTGACTTAATGTTGGAAGAAATAAAAATTTGTGATTTAATAATAAGAATATAACTAGAATAAAATGGAATAGTATTGATTTAAGGTAATTGATAACTACTTTAAATATAATTCTAATTAAGTAAAAGGATTAAAGAGTTATAATTGATATAAACTGTAAATAAATTATAGTAATGTATGTACTAATGGATAATTGGATTAAAAGAGAAATTGATAATTTAAATGTTGATTTATTAATGAAATAATGTGTATAAATTGTAATTGAATAAAATTAGTGTTGTAGTAGTAATTATAACAATTGTAGAATATTAATTCAATAAGATGTAACCAATGTAAATTTTATTCATGATATGACAATTGATTGAATAAAAAGAATCGAAATCAAGTTTGATAAATTTATTGGCATTTAAATTATAATAAATGGATTTATTGCAATTAAATGTAATCAAATATTACGTTATTGAAGATTAAGATGATAACGGTAGATTATTAGTGTAATAAGATAGAAAAAATGTTAATTATAGCCATGAGGTGACAATTGATTGAATAACAAGATGAAAAGGCAAATAAATAGATTTATTGGAATTTAAAGTAATTATCACTGTATTTATTTCAATTGGAATTAAACACTATAACTAGTAGAATAATTGACATTAAATTGATATGTAGATTTGTTTTAAATTATTATAAATGTTTAAGCAATCAAAAATTATGAAAATTTGTTAGTTTATAAATATTGAATTAAAAAGTGATTAATTAATTTAATATTAATTTATTTAATTAACGTGAAAATAGGCATTTTGGTCACTGTCTCGGATTTTGACGAAACCGGTTTCATCGGATCCGTAACAGTGAATTATTGTAAGGTTTCAAGTTTCGTAGCGATCAGACTTGTAGTTTGATCGTACGGACCCGAAACGCGTAGAAATCAATTTAATTAAATTCAATTGAAATCAAATTGAAATAAGCTTATCTTAAGCTAACTTCTGCATGCCATAGAATTAGGACTTAAAACCTATTCCATTGAGTTTAAAACTATTGAAAACATTTATTTTGATATATGGGATGACCCACTTTCGTTTCGGAAGCAAAACGGGCTTTTCGGGTCGTTATTGTCAATTTGAACCAGTTCATATGTTATTCATTCTTATCGGGCTTCGTTAGTATATATTGTCATGTTTCTCAAAACCCTAGCATTCATTTTTCTTGTTCTGTACGTACATCAACTTCTGTCTGCTCCTCCTTCTCAAATGGCAGAAATCTAAATTCCAAAATTCAATTGCAAATCAAAATCAAATCGAAAAATTAAAACTCCTCAAACTATATCATATTATATACCGATTCGAAGCTCTCGACGAGCGCAAGCCAAATCTGCAGTTTTTTTTCGATTTGAACCTCTATGTGTCTAGAAATTGAAGGATAAGTCTCGGTCGTTCATAGTGTCGTGATCAACTTCGATGGATCGACGATTGGAGGGTACCTTCGCGTGGAGAGTGACGCGCGTAGTTCATCCACGTAGTTTGTTTGGTGAGTCAACGGCTGGATCGAGCTTGATAATTCGATTAGGGTTATGGTACTTACGGCGGCGGTTGGGAAATTCATCGCCGTTAGGCGATGTGACTGATCGCATGGGGGTCGATGGGCCGTAGGGGAGGTCGGCGGTCGATTGGAGGCAATCCAGGCACGTGCGGTGAAGCAAGATCTGAGGCGGCTGGCGATTGATTCTAGCATGCGTGTTAGGGTTTTCCTGGGTGATGGAACGAGATGACAAGCTGACGTGGCACGGTATTGAGTTAATAATTTAATTATTTTATTTTTTTAAAATTTATATCGTATAACGTTCTAACTTAATAACTTTTACGTACGAGGTCCGATTCATGCGCAGTTTGTTTCGCTGGGATCGTATTGAAATTCCGGACAGTATGAAACTGGTTTGAACGAATTCTGATACTGTTGAAATTCGGGCACTATTTTGGATTTCAAATCGATTTGAAATCAAAGGTGAGTGTTTTAACCCACTCACAACTACTAAATTTTCTTATGTTGGTTAAATTAAATTTATGATGTGATTGGAAATTAATTGATTGATGTTTGGTATGTTTAAATTGTCATTCTAGTTAAATTTGACTTTTATTGCATTTAATCATCGTTTAATTTAATATTGAATTAAATTGTCAATTTAATACCTGTTAATGATAATAATTTATTTATTGATGCTTATTGGTTGATTTGGATGATGGTTGTGATGGATGTTTGATTGTTGACATTGGATGACTGGATGTTGTATTTTATAACGTTATAACACTGCAAGTTCCCTATGGGTTGAAATGATACATACCTGAACGATCTATAGATTAGGGAAAAATCGTTATGGGTTGAAATGATAAACTTGAGCGATTTTATGGATTTTATTTAATTCGGGATTGCAGTTTGAAATGATATATAACTGTAAAATTTTAAATTGCGAATTGAAATGAGAAATATCCGTATCACTTGACCCGAGGGTAGAAAATTATATACGGACACTGGATTGGTTAAATTAAATGATTTTTGAATCTTTAAATTTTGAATTCAGTTAACTAGTATTTTGAAATAGAAATTTGATTTATATAAACTGAATTATTTTCGAAATTCCAAGCGTAAGTGTTGAAATTGGAATTGATTTAATGAATTGTTCAAAGGAGTTAAATTTGAATTTCAAAGTTGAGGTGTCAAATATAAATGAATTTATCGGAATTGAGTTATTGAAATGTTGGATATAACTTTGAAATCTATTTTAAACTAATTTAAAATATTTTAATTAAATTAACTATTTTAATCAATTTAAAACTATTTTAATTTATATTAATCTATTATAACTTATTTAATCCAATTTAAATCTATTTTACCAATTTTAAACTAATTAAATTTATTTAATCTATTTTAAATCTATTTAATATAATTTAAATCTATTTAATCTATTTTAAATTTATTTAATCTATTTAAAGTCTATTTAAGATAATTTAAATCCATTGAATCTATTTTAAATTTAAATAAATCATTTTAAATCTAATTATATGAAATTTAAATCTATTGTAAACTATTTCTACTATTTAAACTATACTAATCTTTTTAAACTATTAAAACTATTTATGCCTATCTAAACTATTTTCTAAAATTTCAGACTGTGTAAAGAGAAAGTATTTGCATTTAAATCCTTGATGATAATACAACCTAAGTTGAGTTTTGAAATTGATGCCTTTTTGTGAAATGACATATTTGAGTAGATATGATGATTTTGGAACAAGGATTTAATTAACCTATCTTATCGATAATATCATAAGTGAATATGATTTTTGAAAGTGAATGTGATTTTAAAGTGAATATGGTTTTGGAAGTGAATACGATTTCGAAAGTGATATGGTTTGAAAATCGAATATGATATTTTGATATTAATTATGAATTGACTTTTGAAACGTAAAAGAACCATCCGGTGTGAAATAAGCGGTTAGTTGTTAAAGAGACCGGGATCGGATATTGTCATACTCTCTGCTAATACCGAAAACCACTTTAACAACTGTGTACGTGGTGGAGATTCCAGAAATGAAGTAGGATGGTTTGGAGAATGATTCTGAATGAGGTATTTACGTGACCCTGACTCCCGTGAGTCAGCTTGATGTGGCTAAAACAGGAGCTATGCCGGGCCAAGTGAGGTCATGCCTCCTATCGGACACATTTCTTCGATACCATTCTATTACTTTATGATTGATTTAGTGGCCACCCCTTGATTTTGATTTGGGAGTGTGTTCCGAGGTGGGCGGGAGTAGTTGCTATGCGTTACCACCAGTCCGGATCCGCAAAACAGTAGAATCCTACGCTGGGCATTGCCTTGCGTGCCTTGTCGCATGCCTTATCGTGCCTTCTATGAGTTTGTTTTGTACCATACCTGTGGAGTGCCCCCTGGGTAAACCTCACGGAGTAGCGTACGGTACTGTATAGACTATGGGAATATATAAAATATGTTAAGGGGGATATGGGTAACGCCTTAACGCTATTTTAATACTTTACTTTACTATAGACATATTATAATAGCGTATTGTACCACATAGTAGATAGTTTAACGGATCCTTAGGAGATGGTAATCCTGAATATCTCTTAAGTTATTGCACTCACGTTAGACATTGGATAGGAGATGTCAAACCCCGTAAACATCTCTAACGCCGTTACACTCATATTTATTTACTGTTGATTTAACTTACATAAGATCTTTTATTTCTGACTCGAGTGTTTTGTCTTTTCAATTCGCTCGGGTCAGTCTGAGCTTTTCAGTTTATTGAAGATGGCTTTCTGGAAGATGAAGACGAAGATTTTGTTCTAGTATTATTTATTATATTTATTCCACTGCATCATGTTGTTCTGCTGCATTTATTTATTATTTATTCTTGCTGTATGTAACTCTGATTTATATTATAAAAGTATAATCAATGTATTTGTAAACAGCTTCATGAACCGTTTATTTGATTATTATATTTTGTCATTCCGTTGCGAGATTTTGTATTTGTTTTTTTCTTTCTCTGCATTTTCTTATTTACCCCATAACAATCTGCCCTTTTTAATGGTTTGAGTCTAACGTGTGTGTCTGCTTAAAACGTCCAAAAAGACAGGTCATTACATCCAACACCCTCGAATCCGCAATTGAATTTTTCAAATGATTTTGATCTCACTTTAGACTTCAGATTTCTTTTGAGAATTCAAATTGAGATGCAATTTTATAAATTGAGATTCGATTTTGTGAAATTGAGAATTGATAAGTAATGAAGTGGAAGTAGTTTTATTCGTATAAAAAAAGAGGAATGAGATTGTGGATAAGTGTATGGGTCGGGTAAGAGAATTCATGGGTTTGTTTAATTGGGTAATGGTGAATTTTTGTTTTGTTTTTTTAAGGTGTTTAATTAGTTTGTTTTGAGTTTTATTTTAGAGTTTCTTTCTTGATTAAAAAAAGGATAAAAAACACAAGTTTCAATTTCTTTGTTTTCAATATGTTTTTGTTTTCATTTGCAAATGGTTGACAAAAAAACAAAAAACAAAATTTGCTTTCGTTTTCGTTTGGGTAAACGATAAAAAATTACCTTGTTTTTGTTGTCGTTCGATCTTTAAAAAAACAAAAACTGTATATATATCCTGTTTTTATTTTCAGGTTGCAGAAGCAAATAAGGAAGAATCGTTTGCTTGCTTCGCTTCGCTTGCCAAAAATAATTGCTTGCTTAAGAAAAATTGCCGCTTTAAAATAATTTGTTGACAATTTTTCACGCTCTGGTATCGTGCTTTCATCTCCAGTTTTATTTTAATTGCATTGTGATTGCTTGCATTTTAAAAAAAATATTCAAAAACCAAAAACAAAAACAAAAATCCATTCGTAGTTGCATTGTTAATACACGTTTAATTTCTGATTTGCATTTCATCCTAGAATTGTGATTAATAATAATGGAGACATCGGTAATGCTTAATTGTATATTGACAAGTTGTCTTCTTTAAACAATTTACTATCTTGGTGTCTAGGCTATGGCAGAGCAATAACCATTTATAAATATTACGGTGATTTGTAAATATTATAGTGGTTGTTTCTTTGAAGGTACTTAAACCTTCGGATGCATTGCTATGGCGATTCGTGGTACACCGATAACTCCTGCCTGTTACCTGGCTAGGAACTATGTTGTTGGACTAAGACAAAGTGTGATTATACAATTTTGGGTTAGGAGCTACTAATTTATTTTTTAATTAAGTCATTTGCATTCATTTAGTTGCGTTAGTTCATGCATATTTAAAAGGAAAAAAATTCAAAACCCAAAACTAAAAAAATTGTAAATATTTCTTAACTTAGTTTAAAACCTTTGAAATTTTTCTCAATCAAAATCCAAAATCCAAAAAAATAAAAAATTAAGTTAGTTTCATTTTAGAAAAACAAAAATCCAAAAAAAAATATAAACCTTTTCAAAAAAAATTGAAAATCCAAAAACAAAACAAAAATCAATTTTCCTCTTTTTTTAAAATAAAATAAAATAAAAATAAATTCCTTTGCTAAATAGTTTTCCTTTATAAAAAAACAAAAAAATCCAAAAAGAAAATAAAACTTTTGAAAATGTCTCAATTTCCCTACTCACATGAATAATTACGATAGTTGTGAAAATCAATATAATCCATATAATTTCACTTCAAATTCTTATGGATATTTTAGTAACAACTATTGTACAAACAATTCAAATTTTGAACCACAAAATTTTCAAAATGATGAGCAACCCTCGACTCTTGAAAATAGCATGCAATAACTTGAGTCAAGGATTTCAAAATTTGAATTCAATTCAAAATTCAGATGATTTCGATTATAACTCACGCCAATACAACTTCGAACTCCAAAATGAATTTCAAAATCAAAATAAAAATATGAACCACTTTTCAAATAATTTTGGCAATGAGAATAATCTCAACTATAGTTCAATGGAACATTTTTGTTCTCATCAATTTCAAAATGAGAATCCTCAAGTTAATAATTATAATTTCGATTTTGTTGAGCAAATGAACGAAATTCACAATGATCGCATGGATTTGTTGTTTGAAACATATATGAAACAACGTGAGAAACAAAATCAAATCCCAACGTGTGACGAGTCAAATAATAATCCATCTTTTACCACAATTGACGATTTTCAAATAACAACTTTTGAAATTGAAAATGACAATCTTAATGAAGTTGTTGAAAAAACGGTAATTGAATTGGATTTCAATTCTTTTGACGATGAGAAACTCGATTTGAAATTCGATCTTCCTTTTTTCGATTTCGAAAATTTGAATACAACAACATTGGATTTTAAACTTGATATATGCAATGAAGTTGTTGATAATCCAACAAAGGAAGACGAATTCAATGAACACGAATTTTTTGGACTTTTTGAAAAGAGTTGTTAAATTCCGAAGGGGTAGAGTTAAATCACCATTTTGATTTTGAAATCAACAATTCTGAAGAATTTTTCAATGATAAGTTTGAATTTCAATTTGGTGAAAATAAACTTGAACTTCAACCAATTGTTCTATCGACCCCAAATATCATCGAAAATAAAACAACTCTCACGATTTTTAATAAAACAACATTCGTTTTTTCAAATCAACATTCAACTTTGATATCTTTCATGGTTTGGTTTTCCGAGCTTAAGCTGTGTCTCTCATACTTGACGAGGTAAATGAATTGGTCTCTGAAAGACCGATTCATTTACTTTAACGGTATATTTTCTGGTATCGTGTAAATAATAATCTTTTCATTTTCATGTAAATATAGGTCTTGTTTTTATTTTATTTTTCTCCTTTCACTTGGGTTGACATGTAGGGATACAGTCAAAATCAAGTATGGGGGGAGCCACATCTTCTTTTTATTTTTCATAGTTTATTTTTTGCATTTTCTTTCTAAAACCTTTAAAAAATCCCAAAATAAAATTTCTTTTTAGCATTTTGATTTATTTTTAAAGACGCACTATAGGATAAATATATGGTTTTGGTTAATTAAATTGAAATTTTTGAAAATTTATTTGTCTTAACAAAAATAAAAATAAAGTTTGATTACAAATAACGATGGTTTAACTAAGTATACAGGAAGGTTCATACCTGTTAATTATGAAGTATATCCTAATTGAAATTTTTTTGTTTTAAAAAGTGGTGAATTTAAAGTAAAGGATATAATATTTTTATCTTCCAAGTTAAATGGTGCTAAGATGATTTTGCAAAACTCTCTCTTAAAAAAATGAAAAAATATATATAGCAAAAAAAGAAAAAAGAAAATATTTGTATATATGTATATAAATTTTTTATTAACACCCAGAGTCATGTGTTCACACTTGTGTGTTCACTCGCCATGCTCTGTACCCTTCTCACATAAGCCCGAAAGGCAGTGCACGATCAGCATATCTAGCCTCGGTTTATCAGAGTTAGGTGTATGTATGTATATAAAATAATTCTTTCATTAATAACGCATACAGTCGATAGGTGTTCACACTTGTGTGTTCACTCTACACGCTCTGTATTCCCCTTATGTAAGCCCGAAAGGCAGTGCATGGGTGATATATCTGTCCTCAGTTTTCTGAGTTAGGCATATGTAAATATTGTTAATATCAATAAAACTTTCAAATAAGAGAGAGTAAGCAATTGAAATCCAAGCACTATTTTGACTTTTTTGATTAGATTTGTTATTTAAAAGAAATAGAGATACCCGTTTGAAAAACTTTAAACAACTAAGGATCTATTTCATAGTTGCACTATGTTATAAATCGAAATAACGAGTTAAACTATAGTCTATTTGTTATGATAACTTGATTTTTGTTGGAAATTTTGACATGTAAAAGGACTTAAATTTCTTGATAATAACCAAAACTTATATTTAACTTATTCATGTCGATTTAAAAGTAAACCCTTCATTTGTAAATATTTTCAAAAACTTGCATTCATCCTTTTGTAAATAAATCTTGCATTAAGGAATTTTTCACTTTGCATTTGGATTTTGTAGGTAGTGTCCCCTGAAATCCTCATGAGACTACACTCGTCCTAGTAGGGACACCTAAAGGTTTAACGGCTTGTTGCATACGCTCAATGCAATCATGCTCCCTACGAAAACTGATTTATCTTAGTTTTAGTTTATTCGAGGACGAATAAAAAGATAAGTGTAGGGGTATTTGATGTGCAAGTAAATGTGTATATTTTTACTTCCATATTTTATCGAATTTAATTAAATAAATGATCATATAGGGTGTTTTAACATGTTTTAACCAAAATTCAAATTATTTTCAAATCGACAAATATTTATCTTCATATAGGAGCAAAATGGTCATTTTTGTGCATATATTAATTTGAGAAAATTTACTTGGGAATTTTTATGTTATTTTGTAGGAATTTAAATTCAATTATAAGAGGGTTTCAAGAAGAAATATGCATGCACAAGAGAAGATAAGCAAATGAAGATGGAAATAATTCATGTCATGAATCATGGAGGACCCCACCTACCCACCTACCTTGATATGCAAATTAGATCTAATGCACATGCTAATGGCCATTAAAGCTTCATGCACATTTAAATGAAGGATTATCTCATGCTAATGATAATTTGGTGGCCACACTTCCTCAAGGGTAGTTTGGGTAGTTCCCAAAAATAGGATTAGGGTTTTAAAACATGTATAAATACCTCATATGTTCATGTAACCTTCCTCTCTTCCTCTTAGCCTCTTTAGTTTAGTTTAGGCTCAAAAATAAATCAAAGCTCTTATTTCTTTTCATGGCTACTTAGCCATTTCTTTCATGTAACCTTCTTTCTTTTATGCAATGTTAATTTATGTTATTTTATATTTACATGCTCTCTTTCTTATTTTGTTAGTAGTGTAGTTTCATTTCTCATGCAAGTAGATTAGTTTTTATTGCTTTTTAATTAGCTCTCTTTTCATTTAGCTTTCATTTTCCTTTTGTTTTTGTTTCATGTTGCAATCTATACTTATTGATATGATAACAAATATGAGAGGCTAAACACCTTCAATTTAGGGTTAATGAAGCTCTCTAATTATGTAGATTCAACATAATTTGTTCATTTTGATCTCTTTTTGTGCTTAATGGAAATGATAGAATGTGGCTTACCTTGTTGTTTTAGCTTTGAATTTGATAACCTATGTTGTTGACACCAAATAGGCTACGCTTAAACAAACAAAACACAAATTACCTCTTCATCTACATATGATTATGTTAATAAAGTGAATGTTGAAATCAAAATTTGATGGTCTATATTTCTAATCAATAGTTAATAGGTCATGCTTAAAATAGATTTTATTTTCAACTTCATTATCATTTTTCATGAGAGTTGGCAAGTGGTTTAAAGGGTGTGTTATAGTTTGATGACTTATGTTGTGCTAATTAATAGCACAAATAGGCCATACTTATGATAAACACATCAATTAAATTCACTAATGACCAAAAAAGAGAGGTCATAATTTCATGTTGTGTTGATTTATGTGATCTAGAGAGTGAAAATTACCTCTAAATCGCCTTCAACTCTCACATTTTTATCAATTTTCTTTTGCTAGTTTTTCTATAATTTCCTAGCTTAAAAACATTTCAACTTTGGTTAATTTGATTAAATAAAATTTTAAAATCTAACAATTCCCTACGGATCGACCCGTACTCGCCACGTACTACCATTGTACGCCGTGCGCTTGCGGTTATTTTTATTTAAATTTTTTTGGCTATTTTCTAAACCGATAGAAAAATAGTCGTTAAACACATACAAAAAATAGTTTATAATACCAGGGTTTATACGAAACCATAAATATCTTAGGCCAAGGAGTTGGCAACTTAACACGAGTTAAAAGACTACACGTCATAATTTTAAGCAAGGGATATGGTAAGGATCGACCCAACATAATTTTTGGAATGATAGTCCTTAGATGACTGATTTAGGTTGTGATAATAAATATATTGTGAACTGATGTAAAATCGATTTTATCAAATGCAATTCATAAAATGTGTATAAATGCCTGTTCTGTTGCATTGAGAAACAACTGTTGTTTTAAGAAAAACCAACCTCATCGCAAAGGAATTTCTTTAAAAAATTATTGGTATAAAATGAATTTTAATACGATCCAATGATAAAACTAATTGTAGAGGATGAAATAAAATTAACCAAACCTAAATGAATACAAATACTTTAGAACGTCTAACAAGTATTCTTGTACATTAAAGAGAAACTATGAGTTTCTTATCAATGTCAAGAATAAATAATCCTTGGTAGTTTAATTAAACCATTAAGAGTACTGACTCTATGATATGGTGTGATGAGCTAATCAAAAATAGATCCCAAGTATATTATCAAAATATGATTTTGATAGTTATATCCAAAGGGATATGATCCATTGGACGCAAATGTGTCTTTATGGAGAAGACAAATGCAGTTTGGATACAGTGAGCCACATTAATAAGAATATTACTGTGAATTTCAATTGTTGAATTCATATAACAAATTCGTCCTTCGACGTGCTCAAGTTGGTTTGGAATTACTCGCAAAATTATCGCACAATATGACTTTATGTTTTGTATATGTGTTGAAACAAGAAGTTTGGAATATAGATTTAGAATAGTTTATTTGCACATAACAACCAAAGTGTCTCGAAGGTGGTGGGAGAAATATTGAGTTTATGGGTTTTCGGATACGATCCAAGAAGGGATACGAAATTATCATTTTGAAAAGCATCAAATTGAACAAATATTTTGATAGATGTATTAAATAGTTTGATTATTAATTAAAATAGGGAAAGCGTGTGCTTATAAGAAAGAAAGTTAAAAGGTACATAAATATTTCTAAATCAAAAGTAAACAACACACTACTGATTTTTGATGATCTACTTATATTAAAATTAGTTTTGGTTGTTTTAATACCCAATGTTGGATTTGTAAAGGATGCCTTTTATAGTAAGTATAAAATATATTGGGAATGTCCCAAAACGATATGCAATGACAACTTATAAAATGTTTAATACGAAACATGTCAAATGGAATCCTACGCATTGGCAATAGGAATTATCATACATGTTATGTTATATATGATATCATGATTTATTTATGTATTTGATACATGAAGCAAATATCAAGTCCAAATTCAATCACTAAATGGTAGTTTGGAATTTTCTCGTGTATTTACAAATACTAGAGAAATGTTTATAGAAACAGCAAACTCCTTATGAAACAGTATTCGGACTTAAACTTCATAAATGATATTGAGTATAATATGTCAATAATAAAATTCAAGTTAAGAATATTTAAGTTGGAAATGTTTCAAATTAAAGAGATTGTGGTTAATTCAATGAAAACGCTAAGTGTATTAACTTGAATAGCGTCACAATAAAAGCAATGTATATGTAATAAATGCGCATTATAACTGAGCTGAGGGTGATTCCAAACGTTGAGAATCTCATAACATTGTTATATGATAACAATGTCGTGATATAGTTCGTAACAAAACTTAGAACCACGGGAAGTCGAGAGACATACTCTAAATTGTTCCATATGATAAAAGATAGTTTATTAGCGATGGAGAGAGTTAATTGACAAGTGGATAACTAAAGCATAATATATACCCGTTCATTGAGGAATTGACCTAATTGGTATTAAGGAAACTGATTGTAAAAGTTGGAATAAGATTCCATAATTGACTCCAAGTGCAAGTGGGAGATTGATAGAGTTTGGGGTTTGCCCTAACGGCAATTATGTAATTTATTACATATATCTAACTCGAAAACCAATCTTGTTCGAAATAAAAGGTGTTTTCTTTCTATTATATACTTGGCATAATGTGTTATATTAATTAATTAATTAAATTAAAAGTATATTTAATCAAAAATCCATAAATGGTACATTTTTTGATAGTAGTTACAAAGTGTTGTAACTGTAAGTAATTTATCATAATGAAAATAAATATACCATTTTAAATGTTCTTAGTCAAGATGCATCGAGATGGGATATCATTATCCGTTGAGATTAGAGTACATAACACTCTCTAAATGTTGGACAGTGTATTACTCATGAATACCGGGGGCACCAAGAAGCTGCGTACTGATAGTTATTGGATAACTATGGAATGACTCGCTCGATAGTTTTCTATTAATTAATACAACTAAGGTCAAATAGAAAATATCGATGTGACTAATTTACATAGTTCTCTCGACTTAAGAATATTGTCGATCTTCAATATGAAAGCTTCACGTTGATTATAGTCAAATCCTGGCACGACGTCCATCGAGTGACTATAGTTGGGTCGAGTGGAAGTATTGGATGTGATGCACTATTGAAGATGGTTTGCCTCCTTAGTTATATGGGATTAGTATCACGGCCAGAGCATTTTGGTTAATAATAATTTTTATTATTGAACCAAGACTTTATGTTTGGACTATAGAGTTGAATATGTACGATATTGGAATTTTGACCATTATCAAATTCCATAAGTCCAAAGTGATATAGTTTTGATGAAGAAAATTTGTGTGAATAAAAGTCACAACTGGGTATCGCTTAACAAAGTGAAATTTGATTTTACAGAAACCAAGTAAGCGATAAATTTGGCAAAAATGTCACACCACCTGCTAAGTGACGTGTGAACATTAATATTCAAATAGTTCGATATTAATCGCTAACCAAATTTACACCTGACGAGTCACACAACCGAAACGATAATTCTCTTTTGACCAAATGATTTAATTAATTTATAATTGTTATAGATTAATTAAATTGAATGATATTTAAAAAATATTATTTATAAGTTTGATTTTGATTTAATAAATAATTATTATATGTATTTATAAAAGTTATAAATACATTAATCGATATACGATATCGATAAATGTTTTAACATATTTTAAATGCAAAATATTCATTTGGGCCTTAAATGGGTTTAACCCCATCATGAGGGCTGGTAATTTCAGCAACATAGGATGGGGGTAGCTCATTTAGGTTTAGATAGGCTTAATTCTAGATGGCTTGGATTGAAGGAGAAAGAGTAGGAAATTAGATCCACTTTTCTCTCCTTTCTATCCACTATTTAAGCATCCCTAACCCTAATTATATTGGATTTTTCGCTGCTTTCTCCCTTATTGTTTGCTGGCCAAAAATGGTCCTCATGGATTCCATCTCTTCTAGCTCAAATCAAGTCAGATTCAATTGCTATACTATAGCTGAAGGTCAATGGTTCAAGGTCTAGCACTTTATTAAATCAGAAAGAGTTTCAAAGGTAAGAATTTATCTTTTCAAGATGCACTTCAAGGCTTTTGGATTAAGGTATAATTTTTATAGTTAATAATTATTAGTATAATTTTTCTCATATATTTATATGTATATTATATTGTTGGTTAGTGATGATTTTGATATGCTAGGAATGTTATTACAAATTAGTTTGGTTATGTGCATGTATATATTTATACTTAATGATTTTTTGTTTATTTTATCATATATATCAGGTTAGTGCAGCCATATGAAAAATAAAATAATTTTTATATTTTATTAAATTAATATATATTATTTAATTACATATATATAGTTTATAATTAGTTACAACATCATATCATAATTAAAATTAGTCATATAATTTTATCTATAATGTATTGTAGTAATATTAATTTTGACCGAATTTATTTTTAATATATTATTATTAATATTATTTAAATAAATTTTCTTCATTAATAAATTATATTAATTCGAAAATATTATGAAGATTATTTTTTACATTTTATATAATTATATTACCACCAGATAAGCTCAAGGCCAAAAAACAAAAAATAAATAATTATCTTTTCTATTTTTAAAAATTGATTGTTTAAAACAACTGAAAATAAATAAATTATTATAAAATAAATTTAACCTAAAAAAATGTGAAAATTTTTTCAAACCATAAAATATCGGTTAGTGATGGTGCTCAAGCCATTGGCAAAGAGTCATGGGCCCCATCGACGCACTCCCGATCCCATAGGGGTGCATCTAAGCATAGATCAATAGAGGGGCCAGTTGTTTATTCGTGATTGTGCTTTGTGCATAGGATGAGTAGGTCTCCCACTCCTTCTAACAATCACCCTCGCTCTCCATCACCTCATTGTCGCCAATCTCCCACTTTACAGAGATGCCAATTGGGCCTACAGTCGGTCATTGGCCAGACAATCCCATGGTAGGTCGATGCTGGCCTTTAGGAGGAAATGAACATCTTTCGCTAGAAGCTCAACATAATGCAAGCCCAAAATGTCGGAGGCTGAATCGTTTTCTAATAACAAGAATCGAGAGCCCATTTCCAATGAAATCCTAAACGCTTAAATCCACTGACAATATTCCTTGTCGCGTATTGAAAAGTACGATGGTAGTGTCAACCTATCAAATCATATTGCTGCATTCAACTCCATTACTCGGGCCGGCCGGCTTTTCGATCTAGCAAAGTGCCTACTAATCCTACATACTCTTACATGATCGGCCTCCAATTGGTCCTACATCTACAGCCGCGCAACACCGTTCTTGGATCTTGCTATGTGCAGAATTCAAGACCGGGTTCTTCACCTCAAAGACCTATGTTATAATAACTATTAAGCTAGGCAACATTAGACAGGACCGAACGAGTGTCTTTGGTTGTATGTGAATCACTTCAACAAAGAATCCACCCAGGCTAGGGGCACTAAGAAGATTAACTTGAATATGGCCCTCTACTCGAGGGTCATGTAGAAGTCGAGAATATGGACAAAAATCCAAAAGCAGACGACTATGTCCCTAACTGGCTACTATCAATGGACAAATAACATTATGAGAATGGAGGACATCGATCTTTCTGATAGCGATAGTGAAACCCTGCATACCAGCAAAGCTGGTCCTTATGAAGCTACCGACCAATGAGCCAATGGTGGGTAGAACAACGCCAAAAGACGAGCAGAAAATGGCACCCAATACAGGTTTAGGTGCACTAACTATGCTACTCTTAACAGGGATATGAAAATGACATATCTCAAAACTAGGGACCCGGTGCAATTCCAAAGACCAGCCACCACCAGAGGCGCAAGGATGGAGTAAACTTAAGGCAACGACAAATACTACCAATTCCATCAAATCAACAGTCACTCCACCAATAAGTGCTGGGTTCTTAAAGACAAGATTGAAAGATTAGTCCAAGAAGGGATGGTTTTATAGTTTGTGTGGCATCAAGTGGAACAAAGGATGGCTCAAAATAAGCCACCCACACCATCTTAGCAACTAAACAACAATATCACGATCATAACTAACACCTTGACCATAAGTGTGGGGCCACATGTGGCCGAAAGTAGCCATAGAGCACATTCTTGGTATCAGAAAGAAGTGGGTTTAGCAGGTAGATCTATTCTCTAAAGCATCGAGCGTCCAAAGCACCTAAGTTGGAAACAGATCAGCCCATCATGTTCACCGACGAAGACAAGGAAGCCATCTCTTACCCTCACCATGATCTTACGACCATCACTCTTTCAATGGCATACTCAAATGTGCATTGAGCCTTCATGGATAGAGGCAGCTTGGTCAATGTCATGTTCAAGCATGTTTGTGAGGCTCTCAAGCTCCCTAGCACTAGTCTCACCCCTTACGCTTTACCCATCTACGACTTTAGGGATATGGGCATTGTTCCAATGGGTAGAACCTCCCTCATGAAGAGCCCCTTGTTGTAAAAATTTAGGTAAACATAGTAGTATTTTATTGTCCCTCTACTTACAATCTCTTAATATAACGATCGACACTTGAAAAATGGATGCCATCATCTCTTACAACTAATTCATCGTGAAATTTCCTATTCAAAATAAGACTGGTGAAATCCGGGATAATCAAAAGATGCAAGGGAGTACTATGGGACCTCCCTTAGACAATCCAAGAAGCGTGTCCTCATGCTTCAGTAGGAACTTGCAACTATCGGCGGCGAGCCACTCAAGAGAACCTTGGAGCCAATCAACGCTCTGGTTCATGCCGGGATTGTCGCCAACCCTAAAGTAAAGACAACATAATCAGTAGCACCTTTATGGATAATGACCTACCTGATCAGATTATATCAATCAATGATGTGTCACCTAAGAGAGTGCTCGAGCCGGATAGCACTCACACTCGTGACGAGACCATCCTTGCCTTTGAAGATACAACTACCGACGGTGTGTCACCTAGAAGTAAACTCGAGCCCATCAAAGCTCTGGTTCATGCCTGGACCATCCAAAGCAGTAAAGCTACATTAACCGGCCGTATGTCACCTAAGAGTACGCTCGAGCTTGGCAGTTCTCTACGCCATGTTAGGATCGCCTGCCACAATGAAGATTAGGATGGCAAAATGGTGTCTCTTTAGCCACTCCCCAAGGAACCAAAGAGCTCATTACAGTATGGAATGAGCAAGTCGCACCCTATTGGTAAGTAGAGACATCCAACACAATACTCTTATCCTCTCAATGCTAAGAAGACTCATCCAAGAGGGCAAGGGGCAACCTCAACCCCTCGACTCAAACATAGACATTCTTCCCGGTTGAGGATATCATAGAGCGCATGATTTACGCGTTAGTACAATGTGACTTGGAAATAAGCTCAGATCCCGATGAAGACCCACTAGATCCCCACATGAGAGATTCAAACATTGAAGGTGGGCTGACTATTCCATTGAAGTCGATATCCATAGAATGTGCCGACCCTAGAAGAGTTATTCAAATCATCGCAGAACTAAGCCCGAAAGTTAGAGATGAACTAGTCAAATTTTTATGGCAAAGAAAAGGCATCTTCCTATGGGGCATGCTGACTTGATTGGCATTGATCCTAGGATCATTTTTCATGCACTCAACATTGATCCTAAAGACACTCTCATTTTTTTCAAAAGCATCGAGCACTCAACCCAGAAAGGTACCGAGCTCTTAAAGATGTAGGAAAAAACTTTTAACCAATGGCTTCATTCGGAAGGTAGAATATTCGATCTAGGTGCTAACATGGTACTGGTCAGAAATCCAAATAGATCTTGGAGAACTTGCATTGACTTCTCCGACTTCAACAAGGCCTGCCCCAAATACAACTTTTCAGTGCCTCACATCGATTAGCTAGCAGATGCAACCAATGGGCATGAGCTCCTCACCTTCATGGGTGCTTATTCTAGGTACAATTAGATCACTATGTCCAACTCGGACCATGAGCACATCTCCTTCATCACAAATGCCGACATATATTGTAATTGTGTCATGCCATTTGGACTACGAAAATGTGGGTGCTACATATCAGTGACTCGTTAGCCGCATGTTCTTAGAACAGATCAGTTGATCTACGGAGGTTTATGTGGACGACATAATAGTGAAGTCTGAGAAGGCCAAGGTGCATACATAGAATCTTACCGAGACTTTCAGCATACTACATCAATATAACATGAAGCTGAACCCGAAAAAATGCTCCTTTACTGGCTTTTACCGTCTAGTCCGATAAATTCCTCGGATACTTTTTGAGAACCAAGGGAATTGAAGCTAATCCCAACAAAATCCAAGCCATCCAAGATATGCAAGTCCTAAAAACTATGAAACAAGCACAAAGCCTAAATGGGATAGTTGAAGCTTTGAGTCGGTTTATTTTTAAAGCAACCGACCAGTGTATAGCCTTCTTCAACCTCATCAAGAAGGGAAAGCCATTTACTTGGAGCGACGAGTGCACCAAAACATTCGAAGAACTGAAGCATCACCTAGCAAGATCCTTGTTACTATCTAAGCCCATCGACGGAGAAGATACATACCTTTACCTAGTAGTGTCTGACCATGCGATTAGCGTTGGATTGATCAGAAAAGATGATAAGATTCTACAACTGATCTACTATATTAGTAATAGGTTGTTAGGCCTAGAAACAAGATACATACGGTGGAAGAAGCTTCCTTTATGCCTATTCATAGCAGCTCGAAAACTCTAGCTATTTTAAAGCTTAACCCATCAAGGTACTGACTAACCAACCATTAAAGTAAGTTCACAACCAATCTGACACAGTGGGTCATCTACTAAAGTGGTTCATCGAGCTTAGGCAACATCACATCTCTTTCCAGCCTTGCACTTCCATCAAAGGCCATGTCATTGCAGATTTCATTGTCGAATGCTCATGCCCAGATAATGGTGCAAAAGAGACCATCACCGGTCAATGAGCGTAGCGCCTGTATGTGGATGAGGCATTAAATGAGAAAAAGGCTGGGGCCAGCATGGTCCATTTCACTCTCAAAGGAAGATAACTTTATTTTGCGGTCCACCTCGCTTTCAAAATAACCAACAATGAAGCCAATTACGAAGTTTCCCTAGCCGGCATCGGGTTGACAAAGGAGTTACACATGGATTACATCCATATATTCAGCGACTCCTTATTGGTCGTCAATCAAATTATGGAGCACATCCAAGTAAAGGGCAAGACATTTTCCTTGTAAGTTGTAGAGGCCAAGGAGATAATTAGCATGTTTTCCAAGTTCAAGCTAGAGCAGATACCCATGGAATAGAATTCCAAGGCTGATATGCTAGCTAAAGCAGCAAACACCCAAAAGAAGCCACTTCATGGGTACCATTAGAGATTTGAAGCACCCCTTTCTATGAGTCTAGGGTACCAATAATGGAGATTAATATGTCATCTACCAACAACTGGATGGCGCTCTTGATCAAGTACTTAACAAGTGAAGAACTATCTGCCGACCCTAAAATAGCCAGGAAGATTCCCTACTGGCTCCCCATTACATGATCGTAGATGGAAAGCTCTACAAATGAGGATGCTCCACACCAATTCTGTGGTGTTTTTCTGAAGACGAAGCCGGCCAGATCCTAGAAGAGTTGCATAAAGTGTTTCAAGGGGATCACTCTAGGGGTAAAGCTTAGCAACAAAGGCAGTCCGACAAGGCTATTACTGGCCTGCTATGATCAAAGATTCAATATATTACGTCAAGCAGTGCAACCGGCATCATCGGTTTTCCAAGATCCCCAGAGCCTCTACTACCATCCTTACCCATTTGACTTCCCCATGGTTGTTTGACACATGGGGAATTGACTTAATAGGAGAGTTGCCAAAAGGGAGTGTATAATCACGTCATAGTTTCCATCAAATACTTAACCAAATAGGTCAAGGCTGATCCCCTCACTAGAGTCACCGCCCCCAGGATACTGAACTTCATCATCAAAAACATCATCTGTCGTTTACCCTGCTAAAGAAAAATATTGCTAAAAATTGCATTCAATTTGAAAGCAGCTCTTTCAAGACTATTGTACAACGAATGGGATCGAGAAATGCATCTCTTCTATTACCCATCCTCAAGCAAATGGATAAATCAAGGCCATCAACAAGACCATCAAATTAATGCTCAAGAAGAGCCTTGCAAAATCTAAGGGAAATTAGGCTAAAGAACTACCACTCGTTCTTTGGTCCTATTGCACATCCAACCACACTTCAACCGGTCATGCTCCTTTCTCGCTTTCTTATAGTTACGAAGTCATGCTACCCATTGAAGTAGACATTTCCTTACCCCGACATCTTACTTACGAGCCTGAAAAAATGACCAACTACTCAAGGTCAGGCTAAACACCATAGGAGAATGAAGAGCCAAAGCCAAACTACGCATCGAAGCCTACATGAGGAAGATAGTCAACACTACAAGTAAATGGTAAAGCTTTGGCAATTTATTGTTAGCGACCTAGTTCTGTGTCAGATGTTCACAAATACAAAGAACTCAACTGAAGGAGTGTTTGGCCCATAATGGGAGAGGCTGTATGTTATCGGCGTCGCCTTGATAAATGGCGCTGACCACCTCTCTCTCCCCAGATGGAACCCACTTTTCCTACATTTGGAACTCCTTGCACTTACAGGTCTATCATATATGAGCAGCCATAATTAAAAGGCTATGTAATACATTGTTCATGAAGAATATAATGAAGACTTTAGAGCCAACTTTGTTCAACACACTCACTAAGGATATCCAGTAAGGTTGAGTTATTATGTGCTCACTTTCTGATTTGGGGACTACCAACCTCTACCCTAATGACCATGCTTGTTTTGGTCCCTTCCTTGAATGTCGGCAATGAGAGTAAATTACCATGCATTCACTTCCTTGTTTGGGAATGCCACCTTAATAGGCTATCCAACAAGGATGAGTTATTATGTTCTCATTACCCTATTTGTGGACTACTGACCTATGTTGCTAAGGACTGCGCGAGCCCCGCACCCCTTCTTGCCAATTGGCTATCCAACGATGGTGAATTACAGTGCATTCACTTCCTTGTTCGAAGACAGCCAGACTATCTAACGAGGGTAAATCACCGTGCATTAACTTTCTTGTTTGGGGATTACCAAATCGCTGCGTGAGTTTGGATAAGACGTCTTTTCCCTTCGTGCCGGGGTGCATCGACGACTGTATGGACTGCAACGGCCCCAATTATATTGCCTATGATAATGCTTGCCACTCTGGGGAAAGGGGCACTGTTGTCGAGATTGATGTTATTACCCAGACTGACACCAAAGTTTGGCATTTGTAGTGCACCCGCATAAAAATAAGTTGGGCTTAATATCAACCGACTATGTGTTATCTAGGAGAACCCTCGAGTCACTTAACACTCAAGTTTGTGTTGGGATTACTCGCTACTCAATCTTACCACATGTCACCCAGGAGAACCCTCATGCCACACAATGCTTTGGTTCGAACCGAGACCTCCTAAGAACAAAATGACAAAGAGAGGTCCGACTATCATATGCCAGTCTCGGCATTTGACATCGATAGGGGTTACACGATTAATGCTTGCATCCGATTCTATTTGTCGGCCCATCCTATCAAATAAAATGAGTATTTAGCCAATTTAATACATGATTTGCATGAAGGGGCCGCACTCACCACCGATCCCATACCCTACTTTTCTATATTATCTATCTTGTAAAAATATTCAAGTGCATATATGTCGGAAACCTACTGACTACTCAAAGTATTCTACCCTATAAACAAAGCATGGACAAACAAGAACATATAAGAAAAGAAAGTACTCTACAGTTCACATAACAAAAGAAGCTCATCAATCCATCCAAAAATGTAGGGCACAAAGCCTGCCTCGTTGGGCTTGCAAAAAGGTGGAAGATAATTACAAAGCTAGGTCACTACCCTGCCGGGCCAAGGAGTCAATCTACCCCCTTGTCAAAATGGCTGACACGACCATCCTGGCTGCCTCCATCTTGGCGATTACCTCAGCCCATAGCTCATCGAGGATCTCTTGAAATTACTGATGGAAATCAACATGTGATAATTTTATCTAAGTAGGGCTTTTACCATGTCCATTAGTCGGGTCGTCCACTGTTTCGCCTTTGCCACCCGAGCAGCATCCACATCAACAGCCGATCTGCACTCGGTGGTATGTTGGACCTGGTTTTCATGCATTGATTTTGCCTCCTCCTCGGCTTCCTCCAGCTTCACCCTTAGGTCCTCGACTGCTTTCTCCGCCCGATCCCTCGCCTCCTTTATTGGCTTCTTGGCCACCACTACTACCTCCATGGCCTCTTTTCGAAGCTATTTACTCTTCCAAGTCTCATATTCCGGCTCTAGGAAGTCATCCCGAACATGGAAGCAGTAGTATGCTACCTACAATTTTTATTATTATTATTAGTGTTAGAAAAAATTCCATAAAGAAAGAAAAGTCAAGTTTGGAGCTTACGAGAAGAGTGTCTCATGTGTGCACATCAATTACAGACTCCTTGGAGTACCTACTCGATCCAAACCGACGTCGGCGTGTGGATGAAAGGCCTCTACCGGCATTAGCTGGATTGACCTCAAAAAATTTGTTCCAAGTAGTCGTAATCTGTGGCTCGGTCCATCTCCAGGGACGCTGGCCCCACCGACACCCCTCTATCCCCTTGGCTCAACCCTTCTTTATCAAAAACGGGCACTTGCTTGGCAAAATTGGCACAGACCTCAAATAATGACCCTGAGGACTTCTTTCTACTCTTGCCATCGGCGGAGTGCTTGAGGTTAGGGGCAACTCGATGGTCTCCTTCTCTACCGCTGGTGCTCTAGGCATAGGAGTCGATTAGGTCTGGACATTGGTGTCGACATTGTCAAAAACATCAAAAATGAGTTTGTTAACCACTACAACAGCAGAATAGAGTTGGTCAAAATGAAAGGAGAAAGAAAGTTCAAGTGCAAGTAAATTATCATTTGTACCGGCCCAGCCTTGCTATCTGACAGGGGTGGACATGATGAGGTCGAATGGCATAAACTACTTTGATTTGTCGTTACATAAGGCTGACCCGGATGCATAACATCGTATCCGGGATACAAAGGATCATACTTGGGAATTGGCTCAAAGGATGGACCTGTATCGCTACTAACTCCCGGTTTTGTAACCCTCCCCATACAGTAATTTCTTCGAAGCTCGAGATGACATCTCACACTGAGGGTCGATACACCAACCAACAATTATAGGTCGTATTCTTCCACTATGGCATCGGCAATGCATTACCTGGTTTATGAGAATCAACATGTTTCCACTCTCCCGTCCCTTCACTTGGATAGCATCATCATACCCCTGATCCTCGTCTGTGATCGGCTTGGCCAGAGGGTCACGGAATTCGAACTTGTTATACTCATGCTTCGCCTTGACCATCTTCTTTGAGGAGGGAACTCTCTCAGCAACCATGGTCTGGGTTCCTCTCATTAGCCCGACCCAGTAGGGGTTTACATAGTTGTTGGAACTGGACCAGCCCGCGGCGGAAGCTAAGGGTGAATTTCAAAAAATTTAACCTTATTGGATCTTTATTGGGCCTATGAAGTCTAACTCATTTAGAACATTTCAAAATTTTAAAATAAAATTTCTTTTTTATTTAAATTTAAAAATTACATGGAGTTTGGCTCTAATACCAAGCTGTTCTTTATTGGGCCTATGATTCTTTTCATAATATTCTATATTGTTCCGAAGTTTGGCTTTGATACCAAGCTGTGACGCCCTATCTCTATACTCACACTAATCAACGACACTACTGGGTAATGTTGTCAATTAGTACGAAGAATAAGGTTGTTGAAGAGCGACCAACTGTATGATTGATTTGAGCGAGAACCGATATGTCAGATAGCATGTCATGCATTTCATTTCAAGAGGAAATCCGACATATCCAATCCAAACTCAAATCTACTACACAGTGGCTAAGTGGCCTTCGAAATCAATATAAAATAAGCACAACACAAAATCAGTCATAGATGTTCATATCACTAAGGCAGAAACAGATACGAATATAACATATAGAAATGAACATCATAGTAGCGGTCATACAAGATCCACTACAAGCCAAAAGAATAGGTACATGTACTACACAAAAGAGTAAGTATACATCAAAGAGTCTCTATCTCGTATACATGAAAGACAAAAACTACTAAGCTAAAGTAGTTAGTCAAAAATCAAAAGATAGTCCCTGCTAAGAAGTCAAGTGGGAGCACCTGAAACACCTCGGTCTGACCCGAGTATTATTTAAGAAGAAAAATAATAAACGGATCAGTCTAGCTATAATTATCATGTAAAATGAGATAGGATAAGGGATATGACAAATATATATGATAACAATAATACCATGATGTGACAAGTATATATTTTATAACAATGAAAATCATACAATATCTCGAGTTTTCTCAAATACCCAAAAATAATATCATATTCTTTAGCTTATTCACCAAACCTTAAATATTGACAAAACATATCAATGCAAATCGCAAAAATTGGTGAAACACAAATTCCAGAAATCGTCAATTAAAAATCCAGAAACATAAAAGGGGGAGGCATATCATAAACGGGAGCATGAAAACTCACTAACACGTGTATCATAAACAGGACGCTATCCCATGGGTCTCTAACCCATAGAGCCGGTACAATGACGTAGTACAAAGATACGCCCGAGAAACCTGAAACTCAAATAAGTCAGAACAACGACATAGTACAAAGGTATGCCCGATGAACCGAACTCCATAAAACAGTTAAAAGACCATGGGTCGCTAGCCCATAAAAATGAGACGAAGCTCTACAGAATGAGGTATAGTCCCCCACGCGGACAAAGAGACATCGCATGTCGCTAGTCTAAACCACAAAATGATCATCATAGATCAATAAGTGTAAATTACACTAAGCTAGTAGATAAATGAGTTTAGCTTCATGTCCCATAACCACTAGCTTAACTTAAATATTTATGAACAGATTGTAGATTTCCACTTGAAAATTGTCAATCGAACAAGTCCAAGAATTAACCGACGAAGTAAACGCAAGCGTTTCACACCACTTGTTTTGCTAAGTCGTTTAATTGGATTTCTCATACGAATGAGGTAAAGGTTTGTGCATACTAATAGATTGGAAAACGGTTTTAAAAACGAGCTTTGTATTAAAAGTAATGTTGAAATCATTTTTGTGAAAGAGTTTGAGTATATACTGCTAGCATAGAAACCTTTGTATTTTAAAGTGACAAATCATAGAAACGATTGTAAAAACAATCTATCACCAAAAATCCACATTAGACGACGTGAATTAAAACCATGAAAATCGATATCAAATCCATGAAATGGATATTCCCAAAAAAATCCAGAAAAGAAGTCATCAAAGTCGATAATAAATGACAACAACTAACCGGATCAACAAAAATCGATAAGAAATGGAAATTCGCATAAAAACAGGCAAATTGGCAAAAATTCAACAGGACCAGACGTCTAGTTGGTTTGGCCAGACGTCTGACCCTAGGCTCGGGCATTTTTTCTGTGTCCGTTAATTTTTTTTTCCAGATCACCCTACCAGACGTTTGGAAATTTCAACCAGACATCTGGTTGCCTAGGCCTGGGTAGAATTTGCCTAGGCCAATGATGGCCAAATCAATTCGAAGGCGATCGGACGAGCGATGGAGGCTAGAGATTTATGCCAAACGATAACCCAGTCCTACAGGCTCTTCGATACACCTCAAATAACATGTCCAAACATCCATAGTAGGATTTTCATAAATTTTGACTTCAAAACCAAAATTGGAAAATTCACCAAACCAATTCAAATCAAAAGCAATTGAACATGAAATAGATGTTAGGAATTCATACCTAACAACAATGAAAGCTATAGACATAGATGTGAGTTCAAGAACTCGCTTTTAAACTCAAAAACAAGGAATGAGAAGCTCTAAAACAAGCTTAGATCGATTCCTCTTCACTACACCTCTAGAATCTTCAATCTATTATCAAATGCAAATTATTTTTGTCCTAAGTTAGGTTATAGGAAAAAGCAAGAATTGAAGAAGGATTGAGATGGAGAAGATGAAGAGGATACTTACCTAAGCTTCTCTTTGATTTTAGAACTAGAACTTGAATTCCTAAGAGAACTAAGGCTTAGAAATTTTAGTTTCCTCTTCCCACCATTTTTCCTAGGGCTTGAGTGTTTGGAATTTAGAAAATGGAATGAATGAATGAAGAGGAGTGGAGCGGGAGTTATTAGGTAGAAGAATTTGGGTCTCTTAATGGGTCAATGGGCTAGAACCCAACCCAAAGCCCAATTGAAAATACCAAAATCCTAATCAACTCAAAACATATTTATGTTTATACTTAAACAAGTTGTAAATGTCGTTTTAAACTCACTGGAAGTGGTCTCGAGTCAAGATTCGACTGTATACAAAAAGTCACATTTTGGACTTTAATTCAACTAATGATGCTATATTTAAATAAAACATTTAAATATATAATCTTAAAATTGCGGGTTGTTACATTTATCGCTTACTTGGTTTTAGTAAAATCCATTTCACTTTGATAAACGTTACCCGGTTGTGACTTTTATTTACACCTATTCTCTTCTTCAAAACTACCACACTTTGGACTTATGGAATTTGGTAATGGTCAAAATTCTAATATCGTCCATATTCAACTCTATAGTCCAAACACAAAGTCCTTGGTTCAATAATAACAATTATTATTAACCGAACCACTCTGGCCAGAGACTTTGACTTTAAGTTGACTTGAGTTGACCGCGATACTAACCTCATATAACTAAGAAGACAAATTCCCTCTTGAATAGTGTTTCACTTCCAATAATTCCACTTGACCTAACTATAGTTACTCGATGGACGTCGTGCCATGATTGACTATATCAAAGCAGAGCTTTCATATTTAAGATCCAAAGTATTCTCAAGTCAAGGGAACTACGTAAGTCAGTCACAATGATATTTTCTGTTTGACCTTAGTTATATTAACCAAGAGAGAAATATTGAGTGAGTCGCTCCATAGTTATCCAATAACATCAGTATGTAACCCCTAGGTGCTCCTAGCAGTCATGAGTAATACACTGCTTAATATTTGGAAAGTGTTACGTATTCTAGTCTCAACGGGTACAACGATATCTGATCTCGATGCATCTTGACTATAAACATTTAAAATGGTATTTTTTTCATTGTGATAAATTACTCACTGTTACAACACTTTGTAGCTATTATCACAAAGCATACCATTTATGAATTTTCTATTAAATATACTTTTAACTAAATTAATTAATTAATATAACATATTATATCATATAATAGATTGAAAACCCCTTTATTTCGAACAAGATTGGTGAAGGAGTTACATATATGTAACAAATTACATAACTGCCCTTATGACATAACCCTAAGTCGATCATCAGTTGCCAAGTCCTTCAGGTCCCAGACATTAGCAACGGTCATTTTCAACCACTATACATATTCACTCAGCATTCCGATGGTGAAGCCGGCAAGCTCAATGGAAGTGTTTGTCAAAAGATGCGTTAAGCAAAGGAAAGGAACAAAGAAATATTTCCTCAGCCAGCCCAGGGTGGCCTTGCTCAAAATGTGCGAGAAGAAAACATAATTAATGTTTGCTTAGAAGTGGAAATAAGTGTTGACTGGAGACCCGGCTTTCTTCTGCAGCCGAAAGACCATGTTGATCAATTGAGGGGTTGGCTCAGGAAGACTGATTTCGGCATAAGCAACAAAGAGGATGCAAAGAAACTGCTAGATGTTTGGAGTAAGCTGACTAGGGGAAAGCCTAAAGCATTGAGGATAGAGAAGAAGTAGGAATGGAGAGGTAGCATGACTCCTACGTTAAAGTAGCCTAGAGACAATGCAAAGAAGCTCAGTGGAGCTGGTGAAGACGGTCGACAGCCATAGGATATCTCATCATCCTGATATCGCATCCATGACTGGCTAAACTCTTAGCCAAGTTTACTTTCTCATCTGCCGATTCAAAAGTCATAAGGTTAGAAACACCAGCCGAAGTAGAATCAGAGGTTGCCGTTTGAAACATAGCAGCCTAAGTTAAACAAGTCTCCGACATCTAAGCTCGGCAAGACCCGAGGCTAATGTCCTGAGATAGAAGCTAGACAACCGACATTATGACTTAAACTCATAAGCTAAGTAATAGACCTTACGGCTCATACCTATTAGTCTACGTTTTACTTAAAGCCCATGCTATTAACTTGGGATTAAATCTACAGCCCAACACTAACACTTTTTCTAAAAATCACAGGCCACTGGAAAGTTCACCAGCATCAATTGACCATCGCTGAGATGGCAGCGATGGTCGATTAACATCCCAAAAGATGACTAGAAAAGCATGAATTCTGTCCATGCGTTGACAAAGAATCAAAACACTAAAGCAATGCTTTTAAGTTTTTCAAAAAAATAACACAACAACAAAACTCATTTTCTTTCCATGGCAAAAGCTTAAAGACTCAAAGAAGAAGTGTAAAGGAAACGAAGGGGAAGGAGCTCACTATTTCTCGAAATTGAAAGCTTTGAGAGTTTTTGGGAGTTCTTTGGAATTTATTTAATGGCATAATTCCTTTTTAAGTTTCGATAAAAAATGAAAATGAAGACGGTGAGGGGTATTTATAATACCTACTCCCTCGCTCACAACTGTTACATTCAAAAAGTTAATCAATCTCATCTGTTTAGATATAATCAATACTAGTGTGTAACGCCCCTAATTTTTGATAGCATTATTCAGGAGATTTTATTAGATAAATTAAATAGAATAATGTAAATGTCAGTGATAAGGGGATTGAGACTTGAATTAATTAATTTAGGTCGTGCCTAATGAACTAATTAATGGGCTTAAGAATGGGTTTTGGTTAATGAAGTCACAAAAGGGTATTGGGAATTGCCGCCCCTAGCTTCCACCCTTATATATATTTCATTCCCACTTTCTTACTTCCCATTCACGTCATTTTAAAATGCAAACAAAATAAGAGGAATGGCCGGCCATTAAGAGATCAAGAGAAATTCAAATTAAAGCTAGAAAATCAAGCTTAAGGGAAATCAATCTCAATCCAATCTCCTTATCAAGAGCAAGGTGAATAATAATTCCATCTCTATTTTGGTTGAAATCATATATTTTCGAATTTAAGGGATAAATTTGTTTTTATGATATATTAGATGATGATATGCTTGATTTAAGATTTATTTGATTTAAACAAGATTGTTTAAAGGGTTTTATAAAGTTTTAGGTTAATATTGAGATCTTATAATGTTTAAATGCCATGGGAAAATTTTATGTTATGAGAAACATGATTTTGGAGTTGGGTTTCAATTTTTAGAATTTTCTAAGCTCTGGAAAGATTATTATGAACTTTCAAAGGAAAATATGGTTATTTGGGTCTATAATTTATTCTGGAAAATATATTAAGAATTTGGGTCCGAAATTTTGATATGTTAGACAACATGATTAAAGTGAATTTCTGGAATTTTTGGGGATTTTTAAAGTGTTTTGCTATGCAAAATAAATTGTTTTAGAAGAGGGACTTCTTTACAAAAATTGAAAGGTCTTGTTTGATTAACTTAACCATGGTTTAGATCTAGATTGGCGGCAGTTATTTTTGAAAAGGAATTTGAAAAAGTTAAGGCAACCAATCTGGTGTTGACATTTGGCAGGTTAGTTAGAGAAAAGTTTACTTAAACAAAAATTAAACCTGGTTTGCTTAGAAAAGTGGTTCCTCCTACTTAGGGAAGCATCTTTCGACACGGTAGCTTTCGCCTTCATCTTTGTCAAAACCAACTATTCTAAATCCAATACACAAGGTATCACTATGATGGTACGCAGTAGATTGGAGATAGCGGAAGGTAGAGTGTCGAAAGCAAAGCTTCTGAAGGGGTCGAAACCTTGGTTTGTTTTTAAAATGAAAAGCGCCTACCTATGTTTTGTCTTAAGCCTTCGATAGTGTTGAAGCAATTGGTTTCGCAAGAGGATTTAAAGAGGTTTTGAAAGGGTTGCCATTAATTTATAAGTGCTTTCGACTGGGTTCTATACTCAAGAAAGAATGTTTTAAAAGAAGGGGTTCTGACCTAGTCGATACCCTGCTGTTGTTCTTTGACCTTTCGATGGTATAGAAGATATCTATGTTGCCGAAAGGTATTTTGTTTTATAAGTTCAAGCCACTTCCTAAAGCTTTCGAAAAGGATTAGGGATTTCGAAGGTGATGGTTTCGAAAGGGGTTTCGACACCAACCTTCCAATGTTTTACCCGGATGTTTTATGCTTTCGAAAGGGATGATGCCGACACCATCAAGTTTTCCCCAATGTTTTGTATTGGTTTCGAAACAGATGCTTTCGATTATGTTCACATTGACCTAAATAATGTTTTAAGTATAAACCCAATGCTTTCGAAAGGGGTATTTCAATGTTTTCGGAAGGGTTACTTCCATTAGTGCCGAAAGGGTACTTTCAACTGGTTTCGAAGCTAAGCTTCCAAAGTTAAAAGCTAATACTTTAAAGTATTCAAAAGGTTTCGAAAGGTAGCTATTAAAGTATAAAAAGGTAGGAGCCTATTGTTTTGATGAAAGATTTTAAGGCTTTCGAAGGAGGGTATCCTATGAAGTCAAAAGCTATGTTTCAAAGATATCGAAAGGTTTTATGACCCAAACTCTATTTATTAAGAAAAAACCCATGGCAATATTAAAGGAGTTTTTATAAAGGTTTTTAAAAGAAGCTATCTTTGAGAAATTAAACCCACAGGTGTGGTAATGCTATGTTTTATATTGCTTTTTCTAATATGAATATCTTCACTTAATAATGGACCCATAACTGCATTTTGGGGATAAAGAGTAGGAGAACCAGTTAGGTTAACCCAGTAGTGAATATAAATTGAATAAACTTCTGAATAAGTAGAATTGCATCCAGGAGGTCAGAAAGACCATAATATATGGTGCTAAACATAAAAGAAGGATATTGATAGGGGCTAATAGGTTCACAGTAAGCCCATGAAATCTGTATGATATTGGCATGGGCCAATAGGTTTATAGTTAGCCCATAAAAACTATGTATAAGAGAAGATGTCAGATAGACAGGTTCATAATTAGCCCATGAAAACAATGTGTAAAGGAAGATGTCAGATGGACAGATTCATAGTAAGCCCATGAAAATTATGAGTGGATACTGGCAGGGCCAGTAGGTTTGTCATTAGCCTATAAAAACTATATTGGATGAAATATTGATATATGTTATAGGTTCCTAGTCAACCCATGAAAACTAGGGTAAGCAAAAAGAATATTGGGGTTACCAATAGGTTCCTAGTCAACCCATGAAAACTAGGATAAGAGCAAAATTGGTGTAACGGCCCGTATTTTTGACCATTTAAAAATATTTAATTTAATTTAATCATTGGATAAAGATGGTTAGAAACAAAAATTTATATTCTTATTAATGAAAATATATCGAATGGAAGTGATAATCTAAATTGAATCTGTAAATGACAAAATTGCAATAAGGGAAAAGTTTTAATTAGTATATGAATTGAAACAAACAATATTCAATTGTATTAAATTAATAACTGAAGTATGAATAATAAATGTCATTTAAATAAAGAAATTGAATAAATGTGCAATAAGATAAAAGATGATAACAAATTTCAATATAACCTTTTGATATTGATTGTAATGAATTAATAATAGAATTCGAATTAACAAATGTTTATTCTTAAATACGAGATTGATTGGTTGTTAATAAAAGCAGAACATAAGTCGAATAAATAAATTTTTTGATATTTGAAATATCTGAATCTATAAATTTTGAAAAAAAAACTATATTTAAATTTTAAAATGTAAATTTTTGAATATGAAAAACGTTTATATATATAGCTTCACCATTTCAAATTTATGATAAAAAATATATGTATATATACTTAGACAAGTTTAATTATGGAAATTTTCAAAACTTATGGGAAAATATATATGTATATATACCAATATATATGTATATGTAAAGATGTAAATATATATATGGTCAAAATAGTGTACATGTAAATCTCTATATATATATATATATATATAGGGACATCATGATGGAAAACATCAAATTCAAGCATACCATGAAATCTAATCAAGCAAACGTGAATCAAATCAGCATATAAAAGATCCAATCACTCAAAAATCAAACCAGAAAAAAAAGAAAAATATATAAAATGTGAAAACCTATACATGCACAACCTTAGCACCCATTTTGTTTAAATGTTCCCCTCCCATTCTCTATATATAGACTTGCCTTGTTCCTTCACGTATGAAAAAAAATTATGTCATCAAAATATAAATATAAAAAAAGGGATTGAAAGCTTAAAGAAGGAAGAAGAGTTAAAACAAGCATCAGTTTTCATCCATTTTACTGTGAGTAAAACATCTTAATATGTTTACTGGATATTACTTATATATATAACTGTGTATTTAGATGAATCCTCGATCTATGACATGTGCTTATGTGGTTGTGACGATAATATGTTTATGAATGAATGTGCTCAGCATGATCAGGACCACCTACAACTCCAAGAAACCCTGTACTTCTCCTTCCTTTCATGTTTGTTTTGTTTAAACAGTTAAGTTATTTAACTCTAAAAAATCCATATCTCAACATCTATTCAGTTTTAAATCTTGATTCCAAAATGAAAAGTGTTTGTTTTTTAGTATAGATTATTTTAAAATTTACTTCATCAATTTTCATCAAGCATGGAGGAAGAAAATAACATTTTACGGTGAGTAGGTTAGTTATGGCAAAAATTCAAGTATCATAATTTAATCAAAGGATTTTACGATTGTGTTCAGTGTTGAAAAACTCAATTTTTAAAGGTGGTTTGAAGATTTTTAGTGGTGTGTGGGAGGAGAGATTTGGAGATAAACAAAATTGGGCGAAAGGCAAAATTCCCGTGATCTGATCGATTGTGTGTCAAGGAGTTGGGTGTGGAATTGGCTGAAGTGGTGGCGCAACCTAGAAAAATGGTGCGTGATTTTTTTATGGCATGTGCGAGCTGGACGAGGTGGGTTTAGGGTTAGGTGTGGTTATTTTTGGGTATCGGGTTTTGATCAATGGCAACGAAGAGAGGAAGAAGGAAGCGTGCGCTAGGGGGGAAAAGGAAGAGGAGATGGTGGCGATGTTTGAGGTGAAGTCTGGTGATGGATGGTGGCATGGGTGGTCATGGCGAGGCAGTCGACTGGGACAGTTTTCGTTCCACTGGTGGTGAGCAGTTCGAATTTCAAACTAAGGTTCGATTGCGATTTCCAGTGGTCGAACGTGTTGTGGTAGTGGAGAGCGACTCACGTGGATGGTTGGCGGCAAGGAGGGATGATTGGAGGTCATGTACATGTGCATGGTGTAGTGCACGTTTGAGTTCGTTCAAATGGAAGAAGAGGGGAAGTAAACTGGGAAGAAGTGGACGAAGGCAGGAGTTTTGGGAGGGCCGGTCTTCATTGGATTTGGGCTGGGAACTTTTACAAAGTGAATTAAATTTATTTTTATACTTAATAATCTATAAAATGAATTTGACAATTTCTCTTCCGTTTTAAAACCAATCAATGCGCAGATTGTTGCATTGGGACTCTATCGTCGCATACTTTCATCTGAATTAATATTGTCAAGCTTTCCGTAATGTAAAAAAAATTAATGATTTATAATATTTGAAGTGAACGAATAAGAAATCTCTTATTTGATTAATTATCTGTTAATTAATCAATAAATTTTAAAAATGGACTATTTAATTTTATCGTTTATTTAATTTCTTTGATTAACAAGTAATCGAGATTTAAAAAAATATAACTTGATTTAGTTAATTTAAACAGATTAAGTTCTGAATTGTTAATTTTAAATTGTTGATTGAGTTAATGAGCTATGCTTTGACTGATATTTCCTTTGGATATTGATTTCAATTATCTATTGTCCGTGACATTAAGTAGCCAAACAAATTAAAGTAAATAGAATAAAACGTTGACACGTTTTTAGTGGAAGTAAATCGACGTGTACTGATCACTATTCCGAATTTTGGAAAATGTGATGATTACAAGCGAATCAATTTCGATGGACTAGTCGTGATAAAGTATATATATGGTATGAATTTCCATATGTGAATATTGACACCCTGATTGTGAAATTGTTATTTTAACGACTTGGCTTTTTAAAAATTTATCGTTTGGATTCAAAGAGACCGGAATGGATATCAGCATTATCCGAAAACCACTTCGATTCAATATCCATTACGAACATTTAAGGTTTCGATTGTAGAGCCTAGTGTGCTGAAATTTAATTAATGTAACAAATTTTGGCTATTTTAAATAAGTATTTTTACTTAGACACTATTATAATATCATCAGATTTTCTATAAAAGTGTTTTGGTTATCGTAAGATAAAAACCCGTCGTGTTTATGTGTGACGCGGTCTTACGAGATACCTTTGTTTTTCAAAGGATTTTGATAACTTTAATAATTCAAATTCAGAGTGTTTATTCACGCTGGTTTTTCCAGACTGACTCGGGTGTTATTTTATTATAATGCTCGGGTTAGACAGAGTATTACAGATTCAGGTTAGAGTGCTTTGGAGCTCAGGAGACAAGCTAGAGGATTTCAGATGTATATCACGTACTTGATTATATTCCGATGTGTGTGTAGTCTGTATAGTCAGCACTGGTAAAGACAAGTTATAATAACTGTCGATATTGAGATATTGATTGTTGTAATCCAATGATTGTATATATATTGACAGTTACAGTTTTCCTTGTATAAAGATCTATTATTATATATTATATTTTGTTCCGCTGCAATTGTGAGATTCTGTGTTGTTGATTCTATTTTCTTCTACCTTTTCTTCTTCACCGCTAGTGATTCGGTATTTCTGGCACTCAATTGCTCGGCATTCTATACAATGAATTTATTTTTGTCGATTTTCGAGGGTCGAAGATCCCGGGCAGTTACACTTGGTATCAGAGCTGAATGTTAAGCGAGAACCTTGGCTTTGGTGGGGATTACTCATTAGAGATAGGGTCAGTAGTACCCTATAATGAGTCTGAGTGTATATACGTATAAGAGAGAGAGAGCGTATTTGTTAGTGATATAAAAATATTTTGATATTAATAAATGAAATGATTTTAACTTGAATGCTATACAGAATATAAAAGAATGAACCCTATAAACCGATAAAATCATTCATGACAGTTGATGATGATTGGATGTTATCTCTTTGTTAATTGATTGTTCGATTAATATGGATGTGCATATTGTCGCTTATTGATTGTTGAGTCATGCTCAGCCAGTTTATGAGCATCCATTATTGGCTGTTGATTCGAGCATTCGACTAGGGTTGGAAAATTTTGGTTTTTGAAAAATATTTAACCAATTGAGAAACTGCATGTTTAACATGGATTTTGAAATGAATATATATTTGAATTTCCCTGTATCATTTTAAAGAGTAATGGATTCCATTTGAAAGTGATATATGAAATAAGGTTTATCTAGACATGGTTAATAAATAAACAAAATGTTATTCAAATGATTTGAAAAAAAAAACCCAGTTCAGTTCTCGAATTTTTAATTGAATTATATTATGAACACATGTATTTTATGCATTAGGATTGATTGATTGATTAATTGATTGTGCATCTCGTAGAGATGATTGATTGTTGATTTCCAATTTTTGAATTGGAATTTGATTTTTCCGACTATTTTGAACAGTTGAACACTTCCAAATTGATATTTAATTTTACAGTTTAGTATTTTGAAAAAGTATATACAAGTTTAGTTTATAACTCTTTAACTAATAATAATAATTTAAACATGTTTTAAACCGTTAAATATTTTGGTAGGCAAAATGAATAAGACTATTTTGTATTATTTAAGTATGAATAGGAATGTTTAAATGAAATTTTGTTTTAAGAAATATTCCTGAATAATGTAGAAATTTAAAAAAAACTTATTTATTTTACAAATTTATTTTGAAAGTAATTTTGATTTATAAACTCTTATTTATTTACAAAATGGTTTTAGAAAGAAAATTTGGATTTATATAAATATGACTCTACGAAATATGAAATTGAAATAAAATTTTGAAACTATTGATTTGAAATTATGAAATTTTGAATTTGAATGATATCCGATTTGAAAAAAATGATTGTTGAAATCATATATGAATTTGAAGCTGAACTGATATTTGAAAGTGATTGATTTCGAGGACCTTTGATTGTAAAATAAAAGAAAAAAAATTGATTTGGAAGTTTCCAAACTTATATAAAAATGATTTGTATAAGTACGAAGTTAATTCAAAAACTATTGATTTGAAAGGTACTCGATCTTGAAAGTGATACTCTTATATATAACAAAATTTATACAAGTATGATTTTGAAGTGATGATTTGAAAAGGTACTATGTATAGTATGATATACATTTTGAAATTGTAGATATGGAAAGTACCTTCTGCTTGATTATCCGCTTTGTGGCCACATTGTGGATACATTCTATTGATTTTTTTGTTTGATCCCAGATGGACTTGGGTGGATCCATAAATGGGTCCTAATCGATATAGATTGTCCGGACATAATACTCATGAGTTTCCTTTGACTTGGCTGCATAGCGAAATTCGTAGGGCTGTGAAGGCTTACGGTTACGAATGTTCCCTGGGGGAACCAGGCGAAACCATTGTGTAACTGCGATCTATGGTCGTTTTCGGCATAATCCGCCTGGGCTGAGTGATTGCCCTGAGGTACGGATGTTTCCTGGGGGAACCAGGCGAAATCATTGTGTATCTGCGGTCCACATGACGTAATTCGAGGAGGCAGATGATTGCCTTGAGTCTATGGGTGATAGCGACGTAACCACCAGTGTTACTATTAAGTAGACTACGATCCATGCGATTGTTTTGCATAACGTAATTCGTTGAGCAGTGATTGATCACAGGTACGGATGTTACCTGGAGGATCCAGGTGAAACCATTGTGTATCTGCGATCTATGGTTGTTTTGGATGTCATGGCGTAAGACGTGGGGAAGTGACTGCCTAAAGTCAACTAAGGCCGCATCGCTCTGTCCTTTCGACTTAGCGAGAGAGCAACCTTAGGGACTGCGTTCCATGATGATCCCGTTCATTTGATTTCGGTGATTGGATTGTACTTTCCATATCTGTTTTTAAAAAAGTTTTTCAAGTATTTTCACTGGGTGTTGAAAAGGGTTTACTAAGTACTTAGAGATTTCTAGTCTTGCGCCTGATCCACGTATTACTAGATTCTGTAAGAACAAGGATAAACTTGTTGAAACATCGAGTTATAAAAGTATTTTCGGAAGGAAAATTTTCTTTGATATAGAAGTATTTTGTTATAAAAGAATTTTTAACAAAGAAAATTTTCAAACATTTAAGTATTTTGTTATAAAAGAATATTCTATCTTTCTGTTTATCTTTCTATTCTCTTATCCCGCTCTTTTCGAGGACGAAAAGTATTGAGTGGGAGAGATTGTAACGACCTATATTTTTTACCATTTAAAAATATTTAATTTAATTTAATTATCGGATAAAGATGGTTAGAAACAAAAATTTATATTGTTATTAATGAAAATATATCGAATGGAAGTGATAATCTAAATTGAATCTGTAAATGATAAAATTGCAATAAGAGAAAAGTTTTAATTAGTATATGAATTGAAATAAATAATATTCAATTATATTAAATTAATAACTAAAGTATGAACAATAAACGTCATTTAAATGAAGAAATTGAATAAATGTGCAATAAGATAAAAGATGATAACAAATTTCAATATAACCTTTTGATATTGATTGTAAGGAATTAATAATAGAATTCGAATTAACAAATGTTTATTCTTAAATACGAGATTGATTGGTTGTTAATAAAAGAAGAACATAAGTCTAATAAATAAATTTTTTGATATTTGAAATATCTGAATCTATAAATTTTGAAAAAAAAAAATATTTAAATTTTAAAATGTAAATTAGAATATGAAAAATGTCTATATATATAGCTTCACCATTTCAAATTTATAATAAAAAATATATGTATATATACCTAGACAAGTTTCATAATGGAAAATTTCAAAACTTATGGGAAAATATATATATACCTATATATATATATGTATGTATATATATATATGTATGTAAAGATGTAAATATATATATGGTCAAAATAGTGTACATGTAAATCTATATATATATATATATACACACACACACACATAGGGACATCATGATGGCTAACATCAAATTCAAGCATACCATGAAATCTAATCAAGCAAACAATGAATCAAATCAGCATATAAAAGATCCAATCACTCAAAAATCAAATTAGAAAAAAAAATATAAAATGTGAAAACCTATACATGTACAACCTCAGCCCCCTTTTTATTTAAATGTTCCCCTCCCATTCTCTATATATAGACATGCTTTGTTCCTTCATGTATGAAAAAAAATTCTACCATCAAAATATAAATATAAAAAAGGGGATTGAAAGCTTAAAGAAGGGAGAAGAGTTAAAACAAGCAGTAGTGTTCATCCATTTTACTATGAGTAAAACATCTTACTATGTTTACTAGATATTACTTATATATATATATATATATATATATATATATAACTGTGTATTTAGATGAATCCTTGATCCATGACATGTGCTTATGTGGTTGTGACGATAATATGTTTATGAATGAATGTGCTCAACATGATCAGGACCACCTACAACTCCAAGAAACCATGTACTTCTCCTCCCTGTCATGTTTGTTTTGTTTAAATAGTAAAGTTATTTAACTTTGAAAAATCCATATCTCAACATCTATTCAGTTTTAAATCTTGATTCTATAACGAAAAGTGTTTGTTTTTTAGTAAAGATTATCGTAAAATTTATTCCATCAATTTTCATCAAGCATGGAGGAAGAAAACAACATTTTACAGTGAGTAGGTTAGTTATGGCAAAAATTCAAGTATCATAATTTAATCAATGGATTTTACGGTTGTGTTCAGTATTGAAAAACTCAATTTGTAAAGGTGGTTTGAAGATTTTTAGTGGTGTGTGGGAGGAGAGATTTGGAGATAAACGGAATTGGATGAAATGCAAAATTCCGGTGATCTGATCGATTGCGTGTCAAGGGATTGGGTGTGGAGTTGGCTCAAGTGGTGGCGCACCCTAGAAAAATGGTGCGTGATTTTTTTATGGCGTGTGCGAGCTGGACGAGGTGGGTTTAGGGTTAGGTGTGGTTATTTTTGTGTATTGGGTTTTGATCAATGGCGACGAAGAGAGGAAGCGTGCGCTAAGGGGAAAAGGAAGAGGAGATGGTGGCGATGCTTGGGGCGAAGTCTGGTGATGGATGGTGGCATGGGTGGTCATGGCGAGGCGGTCGACTGGGCACAGTTTTCGTTCCAGTGGTGGTGAGCAGTTCGAATTTCGAACTAAGGATCGATCGCGATTTCTGGTGGTCGAACGTGTTGTGGTGGTGGAGAGCGACTCACGTGGATGGTCGGTGGTAAGGAGGGATGATCGGAGGTCGTGTACATGTGCACGGTGTCGTACACGTTTGAGTTCGTTCAAATGGAAGAAGAGGGGAAATAAACTGGAAAGAAGTGGACGAAGGCAGGAGTTTTAGGTGGGCCGATCTTCATTGGATTTGGGCTGGGCACTTTTAAAAAGTGAATTAAATTTATTTTTATACTTAATAATCTATAAAATGAATTTGACTATTTCTCTTCCGTTTTAAAACCAATCAACGCGCAGATTGTTGCGTTGGGACTCTATCGTCTCATACTTTCATCTGAATTAATATTGTCGAGCTTTCTGTAATGTCAAAATTTTAATGATTTATAATATTTGAAGTGAACGAATAAGAGATCTATTATTTGATTAATTATTTGTTAATTAATCAATAAATTTTTAAAATGGACTATTTAATTTTATCATTTATTAAATTTCTTTAATTAACAAGTAATCGGGATTTAAAAAAATATAACTTGATTTAGTTAATTTAAACTGATTAAGTTCTGAATTGTAAATTTTAAATTGTTGATTGAGTTAATGAGCTATGCTTTGACTGATATTTCTTTTGGATATTGATTTCAATTATCTATTGTCTGTGCCATTAAGTAGCCAAACAAATTAAAGTAAATAGAATAAAACGTTGACACGTTTTTTATTGGAAGTAAATCGACGTGTACTGATCACTATTCAAAATTCCAAAAAATGTGAAGATTACAAGCGAATCAATTTCGATGGAGTGGTCGTGATAAAGTATATATATGGGATGAATTTCCATATGTGAATATTGACACCCTGATTGTGAAATTGTTGTTTTAACGACTTTGCTTTTTAAAAATTTATCGTTTGGATTCGAAGAGATCGGGATCGGATATCAGCATTATCCGAAAACCACTTCGATCCAATATCCATTACGAACATTTAGGGTTTCGATTGTAGAGCCTAGTGTGCTGGAATTTAATTAATGTAACAAATTTCGGCTATTTTAAATAAGTATTTGTACTTAGAAACTATTATAATATCACCGGATTTTCTACAAAAGTGTTTTGGTTATCGTAAGATAAAAACCCATCGTGTTTATGTGTAACGCGGCCTTACGAGATACCTTTGTTTTTCAAAGGATTTTGATAACTTTAATAATTCAAATTGAGAGTGTTACTCACGCTGGTTTTTCCAGACTGACTCGGGTGTTATTTTATTATAAGACGGAATATTACAAATTCAGGTTAGAGTGCTCTGGAGCTCAAGAGACGAGCTGGAGGATTTCAGACGTATATCACGTACTTGATTATATTCCGCTGTGTGTGTGAATTGTATAGTCAGCACTGGTAAGGACAAGTTATAATAACTGTCCATATTGAGATATTGATTGTTGTACTCTGGTGATTGTATATATATTGACAGTTACAGTTTTCCTTGTATAAAGATCTGTTATTGTATATTATATTTTGTTCCGCTGCGATTGTGAGATTCTATGTTGTTGATTCTATTTTCTTCTATCTTTTTCTTCTTCACCCCTAATGATTCGGTATTTCCGACACTCGATTGCTCGGCATTCTATACAGTGAACGTATTTATGTCGATTTTCGAGGGTCGAAAATCCCGCGCCGTTACAATTGGACTTAGCGATAGGTTCATAGCAGTCCCATGAAAACTATTTAATTGAACAAGGAGTCCTTAAATATTTAACCGGTTATTAGTCAGCCCATGAAAACTAATAGGTTAATAGTAATCCTAGATACTATAACTGAGATAGATAGTCTAAAATTGAATGGGGATGAGTAATCCAAAATTAATTCAATTGTTTTGCATATCACCATACTATACTGTTTTGAAATGTTTTAACCATTGTGGATGCCGGAGCACAATATATGGTTTTGTAAAGGTTTTGAGATACTAGTGAGGGGAAACTCATTCCGCTAAGCGGCATGGTCTCACTAGATACCTAAATGATTTGAGATGGTAGATTATTATTCATACCAGGCTTTTTGTCTGACTCGAAGTTTATGTTTTCTCCTTAAACTCTGTGATACTCAATTGGTTTTGAGTAGTTTGAGAGTTGGCGTTTTCAGGTACCTCTAAGACCAATAAACTTACAGAGACGTGCAAAAGGAATAATAGCTATATAGAGTTCTCTTTCTTTTAATTCCACTGTGTTGTTTGTAATGGCAAAGTTGTTATATTGCCTGTATATACTCTGATCATCCCAAGGGGCATCTTCATATATCGCTCTAGGCGTTTGATGTAATAAATGTATTTTCTCTGAACGTGGTTTGCGAACATGGGATTATGTAATGAATTGGAAATGTTTTGATATGGAATGTGATTTTGTTTGAAGTTTAAAAATTTTCAATGTGTTTCTGTGTATCAGTGAATCTAATACCGCCATATTTGGTCGTCGAGGATTAATAACTATGGATGACTGCAGCATCCGTAGCCGTTAGTTTTGGGCCTCCAAATAGGGGGATGTTACATAATGTCACTTCACACATTCGAAACGTGAGCTCTCTGCCACGTTTGGAAAAGTAAACCATCTCAGTTAATGGCATGTCGCCACATATGGCACACATTTAATGCAAAAATCGAAAGAGCCAATCAATGGGATCTTTATGATTTGACAAGCCCGCTGTTGCTTATAGAAGAGCTTAGGAAGCAAAATGTTACTCAAATTTCTCACAAATATGACTAGTCGGCGAGCACATCAAGGCCCAATCCAGAACTAGCTCAGTTAGTACTTGGCCTAGCCTAGTTCAGACCAGTCCATATTCAACATGGCTCCATCTCAACAGATCCAACAAGCGAGTCACAAATGCCTATCTAGGTTTCCATGTCAAGCCGGGCTCTAGCGCAACCCATCTTTGGCCTGACTTCATCTCGGCCCGCCTTTGATCGGTCCTAGGCAACCCGTCTCGTCATCCCATGAACAGATCAGCACAAATCTTTTGACTTAGTCCTTAGCAAAATTTAACTTCACTCCGCAGTCTTCAGCAACAAGCGACCGGCCGCTAAGCTTCCATCCACTTTGCCACCTGGGCAAGCAAAAGTAAATGGCAAATAGTATAGCCAGCGGTACTAAGTGTTGTAGCATGTCTACTGAAAGCATGCTTACTCCTGTAGCAAGCCGCCTTACTCACCTCAAAACATGCGCCTGGTACGGCATTACAGTTGGCATGCTTCTCAGCCACATATCTGTAACGCCTTTGCAGTTGTAATCCATCAGCCCATGTGACTAGATCAATGACCAAGAGCATTTCCTACCTGTTTTACTATGCGAACTAAGCCAACTATGATCTTTTTCAGCTACTATATATATCACATGCATACAACGTCAAAGGGGTTGGAATTCGGCTAATCTATAAGCTCAGAATTCATTTACAACAAACAACTCCTCTCAATGCTCTTAAGTTTAGGCTCTTTTTAAACTTAAGTGTTAATTTTTTTATTATTCTCTTGTAATTCCTTGTAATTGTAAGAGACAAAACAAAGTAAGATATCTTCATAGTGGACGTAAACAAATTCCTACCATGCCACACTACATCTTGTGTCACTTGCATTATTTTGCTCGTTTGACTCCTTATTTTACATTTTAAAGCCTAGTATTAGAAGGCACCTTTTGCTAATACAATGCATTAGTCTAACTCCGAGGTTGACTAATTCTTTAGCCAACAAAAATCCTTTCCAAAATCCTCACAATTAGACTCCCCTCGTGCTCCAAAAAATCATTTCCCCTTCACAAGTAGGACTCATAAGAGGCAAACTGGTTATTGACAACATCCTCATTGCTCAAGAACTTGTTTTCTAGATCAATCTCAAAATATTAGGCTACAACATTGTTATCAAACTTGATACGGCCAAAGCTTACGATCATATTACTTGGTTCTTCGTCGTCAGATTGCTTCGAGCCATTAAGTTCTCCGAACCCTTCATTGACATGATTTGGAGACTCATCTATTTGTTGGTTCTCCTTTCTTATCAACGGAAAACCTGAGACTTCTTTAAGTCAGCTAGGGGTGTGAGGGAAAGGGACCCCTATTCTAGACCTTCTTTGTCACTACGGCAGAAGCTCTTACTCATGGCATTCATGATTTGATGTTGAATGGAAGTATCTGACACTTCTCGCACCCTAGTGGGGCCCCTTGATTTCTTTTTTGTCATTGTACATGATACCCTCATTTTTACAAACAATCGGTCTAGATCGGTCCTAAAACTCATGTGCTTTCTATGTGCATATGAGAATACGTCTGGACAAAAAATTAATACAACCAAAAGTTCCATTGTCATTTCTTCTCGTACCACAGTAGCACAAAAGGTTATAGTACATAACATCACAATCTTCACTATAGCACCCATCCCCATAACCTTTCTAGGAATTCAAATCTATATAGAAACGAAATCGAATCTTTACTTTTGAAGCCTCACGGCTAAATCTCATAAACTAATTGGCAAGTGGATCTCTGCCCACATTTTCCAAGCAAAAAAGTTCAATAACTGTTGTAAACACTCTAAGATCTCATATCTTTGTGGCCTCTGCCCCACCTGAAGCTTTCTTTGCTTAATATCAAAAGTGTTTCTCTGATTATTTTCTCCGTCTCACTTATAAGAATTGGACAAATAGAATAGCTTGAAGTCTATCTACTAGTGCACGAGGGAGTGCGTTATAATACTACATAATGCACTTGGACCAACTACCCGAACAACTAATATACTTGGTTTAGGTAATAAATAACAATGCATAAGTAATATCTAATTATAGATACGCTAGCAATTATTTAATAGTTATCATTTTATTGCCGGGTTTTGATTACTATAACTAAAGACTAGAAAAAGTTATATAAATATACCTATATAGAATCTGATGATATATAAACGCGATTAGTGCATCTAGCTAGAAACATATGTATACACCTTAAATCGTTAATCGTCGCATTAGGACCCGAACCAACATGAATCGGATCGAGTTTCACCTATGTCTACCTGTGAACAGTTCATCTAGCAATTTTGGTTGGTTGCAACGGCATTTCATCGTATTTTGGAACAAAAAGAGGAAAAGGTGAGTAAATAATGAAAAAAGATGAGGCACATGGGCTTAAGTAGCCATTTCCGCTCAAGCGCCTATTAAAAATGCATCTAAACATAAGGGGTCTATAAAATACGGATTCAACATTCAAGCGCTTATTTAATTGGTGCTTAAAGCTTAGGTGCCTATTTAATAGAAGCTTAAACCTTGCGTAGTTATCAATGCTTTTGACAATCAGATGTTTATTAAATGTTAAATCCATTTTATACATTTAGACATTTCCAAAATGTTTCAGAGTTGCACAACTGGTTGTTACAAGAACCAAAAACTGAAGATTGTAAGCCAAACAAGGCTTGATATTTTGTGTTTCGTTCATTGTTTTGTTCTAAATTAAGCAAAATTTATTAAATTATGCATTAATTTCGCCCCCTTAAACTTAGATCCCATTGAATATGATGTTCGGTTTCATCCCAGGTAAAGGCACTATACACGTCTGTAGCATTAAGAGCATTGAATTCCTTTCTTCATCGATATAAAAACCATTGAATTCCATGTAGCTTCTGACATGCAGTCCAGATGAGATGAACAAAGTTGAATGGAACATTAATTCTAGCAGAGGACACCAAAGACTGATGTGAAACTGATTTGATTTTATTCTATTGTTTTGGTCATTTATAAAAATTTGTATTTGCAAGCATGGTACGGGATGATGTTATTTGTAAAATATTGATTTTTACATCTGTTATCCTTGTTAATTCTTTTATTTTTTTCGTTGAAATTCCCCTCAAGCAGCCTTGTAAGCTTTCCAGATGTTGTTCTAATTTATGATTTAGGTTCATCAACACCATTCGAGAAGTTCTTTTGGGATGTCATATGACTTATAAGTATAAAGCCTTGTAAGGAATATAATGTAAAATATAAACATGTTAGGAACCCCAAGAGGTTCAGGTAGAGTTTCTAATTTTTATTTTATTTTTCAGTCATTACAACATATCTTCATCTCTTCTAATAATTATCAATCTTTACAGCCTTCATGCTTCTTTTTATGGAAGTAAATACTATTCAGTTTATATTGTAGGAGTTAATTATATATTTGTCTGTGTGCTTCACTCAAGTTCTACTACATTTAGTCACCGAGCAGTGTTTGGTCCTCTTGCTACCAAAGGATGATATTGTTCAATATATTGTTTTTATCCTTTCATAAGTAAATGGATTATAATGTATACTTCTTTACCTTCTAATTCTGTATGGTATTTCTAACAAACATATATACATACAAAATACATACAAATAACTAAAATGTAATGGACGCTACAACATATATGGTCTTCACCGAGGAACCATATATGTAATGAACAATGTCAATATTTATATAAGATTATTATAAAACATGACAAATCGTGATACTTATAAAACAAACATATACATACAAAACATGACAAATCGTGATACTTATAAAACAAATTACACACCTTGAACATTCGAAAACTCAAGTGTTCTCCTTTAAGCATCAAGAGAAGCATTATCATTAACATCATTACTTGAAAAGTACATTGATATACTTTAATTTGGTACCATAAACGCGTGCTCGTCACTCTGTTATGTATTAGTTCACATATCGAGCAAATTTGTCAATCGGCTTTCCACTGTTGTGTGTTTGTATGAAATTGTGAATGGCTATTGTAGAGACAACCACTTTAACTTTAATTAGAAATTCAATTGTCGGTATAGTACTTAAGATCTCATTTTTTTCTTCTCAAATTCCGAATGTTCTCTCAGTTATCATACGTTAAAATGGTATAAATTAAAATTTTCCTTATCGGATTTTAGTTCATTTTGAGTAACACGATCAAGGATATGATATTTCAAATTTCGATATGGAGGCATAGAACCATTCATTAGCGAATATTCCGAATCAACTAAATAATATTAACCTGATGGTGGATGTGGTGAAAAAAATGATAATATAGGTTAAAGCTTCTACTGGCCTAATAGTGAGCGTGACGGATAGCAACAGACGGATAGCAACAGTTCTCATTCCCGTCTAAAATTGAGCTTACCATGCCCATATTATGTACACCACGGCTAAGATTGCAAGCCGTTAACAACAGTGAGAATGAGCTTTCAAGTTCACGGTTTGCTTCTCTTTGGTGGTATTAAATTGTGGATCATCTGGTTTAATTATATATTTTATCATTAACTTAATAGCTTTTTAAACAGCATGAAAATAAATACACGGTGCTACGTCGGGTCGGATGTGTCGAGCTCAAACGGTCAAATTCCCACATGCTCCTTCAAGGCTTCAACTAACCAAAAAGACATTTGCCAAAAGCATCGAAAGTTGGAACTAACCAGTAGAATCTCTGCGGACACGCCCAAACACTACAACGTAGATACCTTTCATGATAGTTGCATGATGTTGATGATTATTATGGGAAAAGGTGGAACTATATAGAAACGAGTGAAGCTTCAGTTGTCACATCATTTACTTTGTTCCCACTAATGCACAATTATTTTCCTTGAATTGCCACAAATTGCAGCTGTGGGATTACAAAACTTGGCTCCACATACACTTCGCTGTATGTTTGAGTGTGCACGTATGTGTTGATTATCAGTGTGTAAAGTATGATACGATTGGATCAATAAATGATCATCAATGCGTATATCGTTATATTTTCTGCGGCTGACCGTGATGGAGAACATGCACTGAGATAGATTATGGTAACAAATAATCCCTTTTTTCCAGAATAAAAGATCAAGAGCTTTTTCACCATTAAGGAATTTTTTCAAAATAATGAGGCTATAAACTAAACTTGAAATCTTGACATCATTCAGATTAAATGTTTTTCAACAAAAATACATCCTGATTTTCTTTGACAATATATTGCTCTATCATCTATAACAAACCATGTGATAATCATTTATACGACTAAAAAGACATCCAAAATTCTACAAGAAAATAGAATATTTTCACCACACTATATCGCAGAATGGAAATTATATTGAGAGAAAAGACTATATTTTAGAACTTGGTTCAATTTTCACAGATATGCAGTTAGGAAGGTTTAAACCTTCTATCTTACTATGCGGCCATGAATTCAAATCATGCGCAGTCAAATTGAGGGCACATTTGTCTAAAACTAACTGATGTAGCTCATTTATATAAAGCAAAGTAAGATGTAAGATTAAATCACCAGAAATCAAGCACACAAACTCAACTTCGATTATACAGTAGAATATTTTAAGGGTCCATTCTTTACAAAACGAACGGAGCATTTGAACCGGGTATTTGAACAAAAAAATTGGTTGAAAATAGAATGTGTTTAATAATGCGAATGAGACATTTGAACGGAATTTCAAGCTGAATATTGGAATGAATTATTTAATTTATAGTTAATTTGTTATTTGTTTTTTCGTATAATATACGTAAAATAATTGCAATTAAAATGAAATAAATTGCGAAATTTCATTAAAAATACTAAAATATTCAAAAGACAAATACAATAATAAGAGCGTAGACAATTGCAATTAGATAATTCACGATTTATAGTTAGGTCTTATGCTCATTTACAACATTCATCAAACTCAAAGTAACCACAACAATAAGAGCGTAGATAATCACATCCAAATATGCAAGCAATAGACATACACTTCGCAAGTCAATACAAGAGGTTTGCACTTCGCATATTATAACTCGGCTTGAAAACAAATATCACAAGATGGGCCTAAAAACCCATTAATCCGCTTAAACGGATCACCCAAGAACGAGTCTAAAACCCGTCAAATAAGTGCTATCCACTTTCGATTAGTAATTACAAAAGTGTGGACTAATGTCCCATAACCACTTGACGATACTCGAATATCTATTAAAAGCTAGTGAATTCAACTCGTGCAAATAAATGTTCATCCGAACAAGTCCTAGAATTAAACAAGTTCTAGAATTAACCGGTGAAATAACGCAAGCGTTTCATATCACTTGTTTTATTAGACCGTTTAATTCAATTTCTCATTCAAGTGAGATTGTGTATTTTTATAATAAAAATAGTTTTACTTTGAAATCTAATTTAAAAATATTGATTCAAAAAGATTTATAGTACTATAGTGGAAACTACGATTTTATTCATATCTGTACTTATAGAAAATTTACTTCAAAATTACTTTGAAATTTAAAGTATTATAAATATATATTCTCCAAAATCCTTCTTATCCAAACTATTTAGATAATAGAAATCAATTTATTTTCAAAGAGAGTTTTCTTTATAATTAACTTCACAAACAAGTGGAATTAAATCATGTGTTCGACAACAATTATAGAGCAAGACTTCCATGCCAACAAGATTATCAAAAATTAGATTCAAGCATCGGAAATACGCAAATAGTTCATCACAAATCAACTTGAAATCGACGCTAAAATCATCGCAAACATCAAGTTAAACAAACAGTTAACATCTATAAGTCAAATGGACAAACGAACGATCAAACGGGCTCGACTGGAGGGTCAAACAGCATGACCTGGGGCTCAACCAGGTCACGACCGATGCACTGGTCGCGTGGACCGGTTGCAACGCTTTGGCTGAACTCCAGGCGATGCCAGCGGCCCTCCAATGATCCGTTTGCACTTATTTCTCCGGCGTTGTCCCTTGCAACCTCCGGAGCACTGATTTGTCTAACATTAAAGTCTATAAACAACAATAATTGAATGCAATTCATAATTATGTGAAGTGGTTTCAACAAACATATATCACTCAAAATACTCTTTTAAGTTTCAAAATACACACATTTCTTGTTTTAAAAACCACAATTGTTTTTATGTCATTCAAAATGCAAAAAATTTGCACTTTCAAAAAGTGCAAATATTTGCAAACTAAATTCAAATATTAGCAATTTTTCAATATATATATAAAAGAAACTAGTTTTGGTCATTAAAACATGCGACTAAGTTCAAATTTGATAGAAAATGAAAAAAAACAAAAATAAAAATAAAGTGTAGTTTAAAACATGTTTTGAAGGAAGGTTCTTTGTGTATCAAAGTTGAAAATAAAGGGTTGATCCAAATTTCCATAAAATAAAATGCCAAAAATTGTGACGCTGAAAATAAAGAATGAAGCATGAAAAGGTGCGGTGTCCTAGTTTACTTTGATCTCTAACAATCCTGGAAATGTATATGAAATAATGGAAAGATCTTAGTATGAATCTTGTCGACGTATCACCAAAGCATCAAGATTACTCGGATATTTTAGTAGTATGCTCATTTTTCTCAACCTTGTACTGCACAAAAAATAGCTGGAATTTTTTTATATAATGTATAGAACTTACATATATTTACCTAAATCTATCATTAGTAATAGAGTATCTTTATTCTCTAGTTTACTTTGGAGTGAATTACTAAAATTTCAAGGATGTAATTAGGTTTAAGTTCTACTTGTCGCTTCAACTGGAACAACAGAACCCAAACCACATGTCAATATACGTTCGAATCATGCTACGCAAATTTCAAAATTATGACCTCTCGCACCAAAATCGAATCACTTAACCACTGGAACAATAATGCTTGTCTATAAATAAATCTTTAGAATGTTATTTGAGGTGTTTTTGCTACCGTAAACCACGAATGGATAAAATGGTTATCTTGCTGGATTTTTGTACAATAGTACATGGAAATCTTCAACAAAAACCACACCTTATAAAACTGTTTATGGAAGACCACCTCCAATATTACTTTCTCATATACAAATCTGCCTAAGTACTTTTAGTTGTAGATCAATTATTCCCTAGAAACATTTAGCATCGAAGCTCTTTAAAGGCAACATCAATAAAATTCAAGCCTTAAAAGCAATCAATAACTAAGCCTTGTGACAAGTTCACTTTTTCATGGGTAAGGGCAAGTAACATACCTTGCTGTTTCAACTGCAACAGGTAAGAATTTTAAGCACATGGCAATAGAAAATTCTAAGCATTCCCTTAGCAATTCTGCAAATCAAGCCCTCCAAGTTACCCATATATTTGTATCTGTGAAGACATGGATTTCCATAAAAGAGAAGAAGAAGAAGAAGAATCACTATTACAAGACTTCAGGTCATGTTCTATCACCAGCTACCAAAGATCATTAGAATCTCCAGCAGAAGGTCAAGAAAAGCTAAGAAAAAAAGGAAAAAGCTTAGCAAGAAAATAAATAACTAACAAATGGATTATAAATTTATATGTGCACATGCAAAATGTGCATGCATTTTTGTAGATGTACACACTATGCACCTGCACAGGCTGCACTTGACTCATTGTAACAACCTTACACTTGGTAGTCTCTTGTTATCCCCCCACTCTTTTTTACTCATAATCACCATCTATGTAGTAATAATAGTAATACTAAGAATCACTATAATTATAAGCATATGCAACAATCAATTGTTTGCTACATTAACACAACGTTAAATATTTGTTCTCTCTAATGCACATTAACAAGCAAATCTTCTGCAAATTTATCGTCATACATGGATTCAATTCTCTTACTAAAGTTTGCATCAAATTATTGGTGTTTTTGATTGGTAAATAAACATGGTTCTTCAATTGGGAGGGCTCCCACGTACGTAGTAACAGCATTCAGGAAGTGAGTTTCAAGTCCATATCTGCATTTAGCTTGTTTGAAATTAGTAACAAAGAAGAATGCTGTGTTCCTGCTACGACAGTACCATTAAGTGGATGAGCAGCACATCCTATTACACTCTCTGACACCTTGCAATATCTATTCTGTGCAGTTTCTTTCTCGTCATGATCAACATGACATGCTGAGCTTCTGAATGGGAAAAAATCCAGCAGGTAAATACCTCTACCGGAAGATGAACCAACCACGTATATCGAACTTGATGGAAGCCAAGCAGGTCTTCTCAGGTTTGAACAAATACCACTCAGTTGATTTTCAGTGTCATCCAGCCAAACAGGAGGAGGGCAGTGCACGTGCGTCACATTTAGTGTACTAAGGTTCAAAATTCCAGACCAGCCATCGTCGAGATGAAATGCTAACTGATAAGGGCACGATGGGTCAATATCGACTGCATGAATTTCTTTTGGCATTATATTCGTCTGTGCCTTCAAAGATGGTATCTTCTCCAACATTGACGATATTTTCAGAGATATTAATGGAGGGTGATATGCTTCATTAAGACTTTGAAATGCATGTGAGGTTCGTCCACCACGAAGATCCCAACCATAGACGACTCCATGTTTGCTTGCCCCAAATACAATTCGATTTTCCTTATCCAATTCAATGCTGTTAAGTTGACTATGAGATGTAGTGTTGAGTTCGAGACATGGGAAGTCGCTTGATCTCCTGTCCCATACATAAACAGCACCATCTAATCCAGATGCAAGTAACTTTGATTTATCATCTGAAGAAAAAACTATATCTGATAAGCCATTGCATATTTCCCCATTTTGTCTGGAAAATTTGGGCTTTCCTTTATGCAACACTTCAGTGGGTTCAGAAGACACATACCCGATGTCATAAAGAAGGACTTTATTGTTATGCTTAGATGAACAAGCAATCTCATCTTGGTTTGTGGGATTCCATTGAACGGCATCTAATGAGTGAGAAGCAGAGATATGCAACAACTGTTTTGACTCATCTTCTACAGAATTTGCCGATGGACCGAAACTGAGGCAATATAGAGTTTCAAAATCATGAATCGTTAAACATCCTGATTTTGTTACTGAAGCCAGAAATACTCCCTTAGAGTCGAATTCCAGTGACGTAACTCCCTCTTTGAATAAGCAATCAGTTGCATAATTGTTCACAACGTTAGATAGCCGTGCGGTGTATGTTGGACAATTTTCGGATCCAATCCCGTAGGAATGCTCAAATGCCCTAACTTCAGAGTAAGAATTGATGAGAATCTGAGAATCCTCGTGGCGATTGATATGGGAAACCTTCCCGTCCAATTCTGAGACTTCACGCCTCCATTGATTTCTGCATTTGGATTTAGGGTTTAGAGTAGGAGAGACGGGAACGATGTATTTCTCCATAACTGATTCGATCAATTAACTATTTTGAGGAATTAGAGGCGGATTTGGTTAATTTTGCTGAGGCGGCAAAAATTTTATTTCCCGCCAGTAAAGATTTTATTACATGGCCACACTCTTTGGTCAGTGCATGGGCCTATTGAAAGGAAAAATATTTAAAAGAAACGGTTTGGCTAAAGTCTCTATTAAGTTTCAAAACACACCGAACATTCTTTTAAAAAAACTATGTAAATTAGGTCTCTAAAATTAAGTTATTCAATAATTACATACATTTATGCAATTATTCAACGAATAATTGCAGACATTTATGCAATTATATCCAAAAATTGTACACATTTCCGCAATTATTCACTGAAAATTCCGCAATTTTTGGGTGTTATTCACCGAATAATTGCATACGTTTATGCAATTTTTGGCTATTATTGCATAAATGTCAGCAATTATTCAACAATCTAATTAAAATCTTTTTTTTGGAAGAGTTTTCGTGTATTAAGTTTGATTTTAAGGACCTGAGCCTAATATTCACATATTATTTAAAAGTGTTATAAAAAAAACATTTGGCCCATCATAATAACCACATTAAGGCCCATCACCCACTCAAAACGCATATTGTCAAAATATTTACCTATAACTGACCTAATTACCACCGCCTTCACATTCTTCCTTGTAGACGACCGACTTTCTTGTCTGACTTTCACGCGACTACATACAGTTTTTCAGGCTAAAAAGGTGGAAATAAGTTGGGGCTACATGTTCTCTTCTCTACCGTCAATTTTAAATCATGGAATTCATAAGTAGCATTTTCCTTCATTACACTTCTCAAAACATTATAATACTTCAAAGACTCGCCATGGTTTTTGGTAGAATGAAATCAAAGTTGGAAAACGATAACTTTGCACTGCTCATCCTTTATAGTATACTTATAATCACTCGCTCTCAATATGAAAAATTCTCGTTCAGACTGCTCTTCGTATGTTTATTTACGGCATAACACTCATCTTTCTCATTAATTAAGGCTCTATCACCATAGTCTCTTATAGAAACTATGAACTCGTGCATGAAAGCTTATGTATGCACCGAATCTAAAGAAGATCAGCTTTCTAAACTGCTAATATGATGCTTCAATGTCGAGCAAGGTTCTACAATGGGTAGAGCGGCACTTGTTCTTTGATTTTTCCCAATTAATGTGATATTTTTGCAGGATGGAATCAATCATTAATTTCACTCCTAGTAGGAGCACGGTATAGATCTTCAGATACGGGTATTGAAGTCTTGCAATTTTGCAAACAAGTCTTGCAATTTTGCAAACATTCTTTTATCTTTTTATTATCATCGGCGAAAGTCCGTTTATGATATAAGATTTCATATCTTTGTTTGTCTTTGATTTTCTTTATTGATTTTTAAAAGGTACTACCAACTTTGTTTATAAAATTCCATCTTTTCTCCTTGCATAATGCTTTTTTCTCACGCAATCTGAGGTTTCTCCCCCATATATGGTAGACTGTAGCTGTTAAAGTTATATGAGCTAAAATCCTTTCTAATGACTTCGATCGAAAAATATTATTAATTATTTGCACCTCAAATCTTAAATTGATATTATTGCAGCATGTGTTATCTGATTTTTGCTTTTTCGTATACCATAAAAGCTTGAATATTACATTCGAAAATAGATTTTTATTTGACTCGACCTTTAGTCGCACAATAAGCATTTAAAATTAACCAATTTGCTCTAACTACTTATCTTTTATTTTGTTGTTAACTTGCTTGTAATGGCAAAAAACAAGCAGAAAGACATCTTTGAACAGTTTATTTTGTCTCATATTCAATCACCCCATTAGCCAAAAAAAAAGAGAGATAGTGTTGTGCCTTAGAGACAATTATGTGAATGTATTATATAACGAACTCTATTACGATCTTGTGTTCATAATAAAAGTTATTTCTGGTGTTTGATTTATTTTATATGCCATGTAGTATTGTGATATAATTAATTAATTAATTTAATGTATATAAATCAAAAAAATCCTTGAATGAAATGTTATGTAATTGTAGTTGTAAGTAGTTGCATCCATGAGTAATTAATCGTAACTTAAATAACATTTTATTCTAAATATTTCTAGTTAAGATGTTTTGAGAAAAGATATCAACACATTAGTTGAGATCGGAGTACGTATGTGATGACTGCCCTACACTTATGGCACCCAATATACCTATGTATAGAGAGCGTTGCTACAGTGCTCAATCGATGTAGGATGGTTGTCAAGGTTAAAAATGTAAATAAACAATCATAGAACCTACCGTATATCTCACAGCACATCGAATAAAATATAATATCACATAGATGCAAAACAAGCGAGACAGAAAATATAACTGGTTGAATCAAAATCATATTAAAGTGCAGATATCCTTTAAAGTTATATAGCATTAGAGATGGAGTTACACATCAAATAATAACTCAAAAGAAACTGTCTCTAAATAGATAAAAGCACCGATAAGCTCCAGAGAGCTATACAGTGGAATAATAAGCAGTAATGAGCCGAAATAGCAATACGCGGGAGTATAGCCTCCTACTCGTCCCCTGTCCAGCTCCATGTGTCCACCAAACCTGATATCCTTAATTTACTCATTTAGGAGTAATTAGAATAGTAGGAGGTAAAGCATAAAATCCCGAGTCAGATGACAGTCTGTTGTGAGTAGTAGAAAATCTCAAAATACTATGAAGTCAATATAGCAAGACATAGGGTATGGAGAATCATACCCGACCTTCTCCTACATCCAAAGAATTAGCACATAACATAGGATATATGCTACTCTTCATCCTAATCCTCATGGGTGTACTCTACGTCAAGGTACAAATGGGTGTCTAGGCGTCCACGTCAAAAATATTTATGCCACGGTATCCCTAACATACAAAGCGACATAGCATCTATCATCTATCCTCATATTCACTTACTCGGTGCGTTGGATATATGATAACTCACATGATCCATAATGGTCGTGGACTAGACTACCCATCTGATAGTCGACGTCCTAGTTTCTCGGTACTCGAATCCACTTAGTAGGTTAGGAATTAGACTACCTTTTTGATAGTCCACGATAAAATGAATCTCCCGTCTGAAGATTAGGACCCGTCTAGTCCAAGTGGATGGCCACACATACCTCTGCTTTACAAGTACATAACGAAACCTTCAAGCATCAACGATCCCTTTGCACGTGTCATCCATAATAAATCATGTCCTAGAACTTATCCTTTTGGTAATCCTACAAATCCCGTTTGAAGTTGCCAAACCCGAGACATCTCTCGACAATCATCACTAATCGTAGCATACCATCACTTGTCCCAAAAACATCTTCTAGTAATCTTCTAGGTCTTGCCCAAAGCCTTATGCTCTGAATTTCAAGGTGCGACCATCAATCACTGAAGCCATCGCCTTCCATCATCAAGACATAACTCGCAAAAGTTCACAACTTAGTGCGTGACTCCATACCTGAGTTAACTTCCCCACACTAAGCAAAATTTTGGCTAACTGTTTAGGTCAGTGTTGGGCTTTTACTTTTCCCAAATCTAACCCATTACCTTCATCCTTCCACATGCACGTCCCAAGTCCAACTCCATAACTTGTCCCCCTCCACAACTTGGTACCGACTTGGGGTACCAAGTCATAAACTTAGCCAATTTTTGGCTAAGTTCTCCAACCCCGATCCAAGTAGCCTTCTCCAAAATTGACCTGAAGTAATTGCCCATAAAACTCAAAGTTTCCATCATTAGAACCCGAAGTTGTAGCATCGATCCAAGTTACTCACCCTCTCCTCCAAGTCGACTTAAAGCAAATGCCTTCCAAACCCAAAGTCTTTCTCCCTTAGACTCGAAGTAGAAGTTCACTAATCCAACTCTTCATTCCATAGCTGATCCATAGTACCCTTGTCCACGTCTTGAGCAAAAGAACTCCAGATGACTTGAAATTTGAAACGTCGCTTCATAGGGCCTTCCTTATCACCCCCTTCAACTCGCATCCATTTGGCCACAATCCCATTTCTCAAGTTAGTGACGACTTGTAACACCACCTCCTATATTTCTAAGTCACCATTCGATCGGCTTTTCAACCAAATACACAACAAATATACAAGCATTCAACATATATCATACATTCAAATAGAACAAACATACATACATATCGAATCATAGCCTAAATCTAAGTGTAAAGGAGATGAGATAGTCATAAGAACACATGAACGAGTTTGGTTCCAACTTTATATAAATCTTATAAAATCATTTGTAAATGATGTAGGTGTTTAGTTATGACATAAAACATATTTTAAAGACCAAAAATCATTTTAGAAACATTATTTAAAGCATGTAATGACTAATTAGTAAGTGATGAGTTCTAACTACTCACCTAAATCCAGAACAACCCAAAAATGATCCAAATCCCAAAATGAATAATAGTAGCTCGGAGTCCAAGAATCTCCAAATAGCAAATCTCCAAAATTAAGTGCTAATTTCGTTAATCCCCTTCTTAATGACAAGATTAGGCTAATTAAAGTAAGGTTTAGGTGGTTTAGGGCTTGTAGAAGATTACTGGTGAGTTCCTTAACTATTTTGGGAAGTGTGAAATGACTATAGAAAGTCCCATAAGCCCCCACTTGGCTCTAATCCCGAAATGGACCTACTTAGCCACTAGTCCACTAACTACACACTAAGTTGTCTAAAATGAACTGAAACTTAAAACATCCATATCTCCTAAACGGTATGTTCGATTCCCTATTATGACCAATCTACGGAAAAAGAAACCATCATACCGATTTAATAAAGCGGTTTCTAACCCCAATTCAGCTCCTATCAAAAATTATGGGCTCTGCAAGATCTTTAAGGTCAAAACTGTCCAATAAAAATTCTAAGGGAAGAAAATTCCCCTAGTAAACATTCCCCAAAGTTATAGACTCATATGACCTCAAATGAATCAAAATATAATATTTTACGATCCTTCGATATGTAACCGGTTGTTACACTCTCCCCACTTAGGAATTTCACCCCCAAATTCTTTAATAGACCAAAGAACAATCAAACAAAGTAATCCCGCATACTTGACAACCATAAGCGATCATCAAACATATCAAACATGCAACTAAGCAGTCGATAGTATAGATGTACATATCCTAGTATGCAAGATACTAAACTATCCTTTATGATATCAAAGAGAAACTAAATACGATAAACAATAGGCCTTATCATGTAAAGAGCTCTGGGTATGCAGCCCTCATATTCTCCTCGGTTTGCCACATGCAATCGCCTTAACTTTCACCCCATTGAACCTTCACTAACTTCAACATCTTCCTCCTAAGCTACTTCGTATCACGCCTAATGATGTGAATAGGCCTACGAGGTCTTGAAGCTTATGGTTCAATTTTGATATCATCTAGTTGATTCGATGTGATTGGCATGCCTGAATCATGCACAAATTTCCATAAATGAGAAATGTGGAACACACTGTGCATTCCTGCCATCTTCTAGGTTAAGTCAACTATGTACTAGATTCTCGATCCTCTCTAGTACTGGAAAAGGACTTACGAATCTCGGTGCTAACTTCCTTTTAGTACCGAACTGAATTACACTCTTCAATGGAGAGAATCTTGACAAACACCATATCGCCGATAGAGAACTCTAAATCTCTATATCTTTTATCAAAGTAGATTTTCTGTCTATCATGAGCAGTTTTCATTCGTTGTCGAATGATCTCGATCTTCTCTAAAATCTCTCAAATTATATTTGTCCCAAGTATCAGTTTTTCACCTGCTTCTCAGTAACATGAAAGAGCGTTAATGGTTGGCCATATAATGCTTCAAATGGCGCCATACCGATGGTAGATCAATAACTGTTATTGTATGTGAACTCAACAAGATGTAAGTGATCATAGCATGAGCCTCCAAAGTCAAATATGCAAGCTCGTAAAAATCCTTTAAGATACGATTCACTCTCTTAATTTGGCCGTCAATTTGAGAGTGATAAGATGCACTCAGATGCAGCTCTATCTCTAATGCCTCATGTAAGCTCTTCGAAAACCCACTAGTGAACAATGGGTCTTGATCACTCACGATGCTTGTCAGCACACCATGGAACCGCAATATCCACTTCACATACAACTCGACTAATTTGGCTTCCGTCATATTAGACTTCATGGGTATAAAGCTGACGCTCTTGGTCAACCAGTCAACTATGACTAAAATACTATCGTATCCTCTTTGGTCCACGACAGTCATCGACGAAGTTCAAAGATATTTGCTCCCACTTCCACTTGGAAACTTCTAGTGGTTGCATCAAATCACTAGGCTTCTTTTATTATGCCTTCACTAACTGGCAGTTCATACACTTCGAGATTAAGGTCCCAACATCCTTCTTCATCCTTCCCCAATAAAATATCTTCTTCATATCTCTGTACATTTTATTGCACCTGAAATGTATAGTCAACCTCGAATGATGGCACTCTTGTAATACCTCATTCCTCAACCCATCAACGTCGGGCACAAACAAACTTCCATCCTTACGGAGCCAACCATCTCGGTCAACTCCGTAGTCTCATCTCTTCAAACTCTACTCCACTCTCAATCTAAGCAATAATCTTAGCTGTTTGGTATCCCGTCTCTGACTAGTACCGATATGCTTAACCAAAGTAGGTCTTGTAGTCAAGCTCGCCAATATCTCTGGCTCTAGCTCACACCTCAGCCGAAAATCATAACCAACAATATACTCTAACCGTGTCCACTCTAGGAACATAGCTCTTGAGCTTGCATGTCTTCTACTCAATGCATCTTAAACTACATTTCCTTTCCCTCGTGTATATGCAATATCAAAGTCGTAGGATGCTAGGAATACAAACCGTCGCTATCGACGAAGATTAAAATCCTTCTATGAAAAGAGGTATTTCAATGATTTACGGTCGGTGAACAGCTCGAACCTCTCTCCTTAAAAAGGTAATGCTTCCAAATCTTTAGTGCAAAAACGATTGTTACAAACTCCAAATCATGGGTTGGGTATTTCTTGTCATGTGGCTTCAGTTGTCGAGTAGCATATGCGACAACCTTACCTTTCTACATTAATAATGCTACCAGTACTATACCATATGCATCGGTGTATACCATCGTCTCTTCATTCCCGCTCGAAATGGTTAATACCGGTGCACCCATTAACTTTTCTTTCTGACTCACAAATGCATGCTCGCATCTCGCATCCCAAACAAAAGTCTCATTCTTTTTCGTCAAATGAATCAACGGTGAGGCTATTTTAGAGAACTCCAGGATGAATCGTCTATAATATCCAGCTAATCCTAAGAAACTTCTCACATCCATAGCATTTTTAGGTCTATTCCAATCTTGAATTATTACAGCTTTTGCAAGATTTACGATAATGCCCTACTCTGAAACAATGTCGGTCGAAAATCTCACTTTCCTCCATCAAAAGTGATACTTTGAAAACTTTGCCTTTAATATTTTTTTCTCAACACTTCAAGTACAACCCTCAAGTGTGTTTTGTATTCCTCTTCCATCTATGAGAAGATAAGAATATCATCAACGAACACAAATATGAATTTATTTAGTTGATCCTTGAAAATACGAATGAGATCTACAAAGTATGCCAACGCATTGGTCAGCTCGAATGGCATGACCAACCATTCACAAAAAATCAAATGACATATGAAATGATGTAACCGACACACTTTCCTTCACTACTCTTAGTTGGTGGAGCCCTATCGCAAGATCCAATTGAGAAAACACTCTAGCACCATGATGGTGATCGAACAAGTCTTCAATATGCAAGAGTGGGTACTTGTTTTTCTTCATCGCTCTATTTAGCTCACATTAATTGACACACGGTCTAATGGAAACGTCCACCTTCATACCAAATACTATGGGCGCTCCTCATTTCCAGTAGGACATTCACTTTAACCTCAAGCTCTCTTTGCTCTCTTGGTGCCACCCCCCTCGAAGGCATAACCATTAGTCTGGCATCTTTCACTAAATCGATACATAATTCCATCTCTCTGTGTGGTGGAAGTCTAGTCACTTCCTCAAATATGTCCAGATACTCCCTAGTAGGTACTAATGATAACTCGTCGTGTGGGATAATGAACGAATATAGAAATCTAACCATTACCTCATCATATGATAAGCATCCTAACACTACCTTCCACTCATCATCTACCCATTTTGTCACTAACGACCTCTCACAATCCACCACTACTCTATATCCCTAAAGCCGATCCATACCCAGAATAATACCAAACCACACGAAACCTAAAATAAAGCAATTACAAGCAAAAGAATACCCATGACTTAAGTAGATCAAACCGCGACAACCCATACATATGCTAGTAGAGCCTCCAATTGGGTTTATGACAATCAAAGGTCGGTCAACAATTTTGGGTTTCAATCCTAAATTATCTAGCAAGTCACTATATATAAAGGAATATGAAGCCCCGATACCAAACAAAACATGTATGGGAACATCATAAATAGATAGCATTTCGATGGAGCACTCGACAAAGTCGGGATGACGTTAAGAGCCTATGTTTTTACCATCTGTTTCTACTTTAATGGCTCTACACAATCCTTTTGAATATGCCTAAGCTTATTGCAATTGTTGCATTTCTTCCCCTCACCTTTGTAGTCTCTACTATAGTGACCCTTATCACCGCAATTATAGCAAATCAGTGTGGTTTTGCTCTTCTTTTGGTCATCTTTATTCTAAAATGGCTTCCTCCTGTTATTATTCCACTTCTTCTTGCATCCCCCTCCTGGATGCGGCTTTGGATCTTCTTTACAAATAATAGTCTTTGGCTTAAGATAAAGACTCTCATGCCCCCAAAGCCTTCTCGACCATCATTTCAAAGCTCTCATCAATATGGCCCATGAGTCTCTCTACCAAGTAGTCATCCAAGCCAATGATAAATTTCTCATTCTTCTTGATGGAGTGTCGATGAAAGACAAATCATACTTCGGTAGAGTATCGAACTCATCAATTTACTCAAAGACAGAAAAGTCTCCCTGCTTCAGGTCCGCAAAATTATGGAACAAGACCGACTGTTGAGTGCCGGTATAAACTTCTCCTTGAATATGTCTTTGAGCTGGTCCTAAGTGGACTAGTCCTCTGGAATAGCAACTTCACAGCATTCCACCAGTTCATAGCTCGCCCTTGGAGCTGTTGAGAATCCAACCTTCTTTTCATATCATCCTTCAGTTCTAAGTCATTAAAAATTCTTTTGTAGGTGTCTAACCAGTCCTGCACTTCCATAGCCAACTCTATTTCTTGGAATAGTTTGCCATCCAAACTAGTGAAGTATTTATTGTGCTTAGCGAAGTCGATTCTCGACACATGCACCGGAGCACCACCATATATACTTGAGCATTATGCAGCATCATGCACTTGCATTGGGATTCACTAAAGTCTATGTTGATACTGGCACTTCTATATACTTGAGCATCATGCAGCATGTTCCTCATCATGGTATTAAACATCGTCTACAAATCAGGATTTGCAGCTCCTGAGCTAGTTCCTTCCTCTACTCCTAAAATGGAGTTTCTAATATCATTCCTTGTGTGAAGAATCATCCTTCGGTCTATAATAAGGATGATCAGTCTCTCTGTAAGGAATTCTACATAAGTAGTACTCGTGTGTGCAATACGACTTATATATAATATATATACTATATAGTTTTGCAAACTAAAATATATTGCAAGTATGCTCTCTCGTATACTCTCGATCCATTCTAAGGTCATAACTCCTCCTTATCTCTAATGAATCCCAGCATCAACATAGACTTTAGTGAGTTGACCTAAGTCAGAATCGCTTAACCTACCTTTGACACCAAATGTGAAGACCACCCTACACCTCCGCCATTCAATATACCTACATATAATGCACGGTGTCTGGCTAATACAGTACAGATGTCAAGGTTGAAAATATAAACAAAAAAATCACAAAACCTATCGTATATCTCAAAATACATCGAATAAAATATAATATCATACACAGATACAAAAGAGGTAAGATCGTAAATATAACTGGATGAATCAAAATCAGATCAGAGTGCAGAGATCCATCAAAGTTATACAACACAAGAGATGGAGTTGTACATCAAATAATAACTTAAAAGAACTGTCTCTAAATAGATAAAAGAAATGATAAGCTCCACATTGCTAAACAGTTGAATGATAAGCAGTAATGAGCCAAAATAGTAATACACGAGAGCATATCCTCCTACTTGTCCCTTGTACAGCTCCACATGCCCACCAAATTTGATACTCCAAATCTACTCATTTAAGAGTATCTAGAATAGTAGGAAGTAAAGCATAAAATCCTAAGTCATACAATAGTCTGGTGTGAATGGTAGAAAATCTTAAAATACTATAAAGCTAATATAGTAGGACATAGGGTATGGAGAATAATACCTGACCTGCCCCTGCGTCGAAAGACTTATCACATAACATATGGTATGTGCTACTCTAAATTATAATCCTAATGGGTAAACTGTACATCAATGTACAAATGGGTGTCCTGGTGTCTACATCAAAAATATCTACGTCATGACATCCCTAACAGACAAAGCAACATAGCATCCATTATCCATCCTCACATTCACCCACTCGATGCGTTAGATATATGAAAAATCGCATGACCCATCATAGTCGGGGACTAGACTACCCGTTTAATAGTCAACGTCCTAGATTCTCGGTACTCGAATCTATGCCACTTAGTAGGCCAGAAACTAGACAACCCGTCTAATAGTCCAAGATAAAATGAATCTCCGTTTGAAGATAAGGACCCGTCCAGCCTAGGTAGGTGCCCCCTCATACCCCTGCTTTCGAGTGCACAACGAAACCTTTAAGTATCAATGATCCCTTTGCACATGTCATCCATAACCGAGAATGTCCTAAACATTTCCGTCGGGTAATCCTACAACTCCCATTTGAAGTTTCCAAACTCAGGACATCTCTCGACCATCATCCCTAGTCGTAGCATACGATCACTTGTCCCAAAAACCGTTCTCTAATAATCTTCTAGGTATGGACCAAAGTTTATGCTCTAAATTTCAAAGTGCGGCTATTCATCACCGAAGCCATCACCTCCCATCACCAAGTCGTAAATCGACAAAGTTCACAGCTCGGTACCCGATTCATGCATGACTTGGTACCCAAGTTGACTTCCCACACTTAGCCAAATTTTGGCTAAGTGTTTAGGTCGGTGTTGGGCCTTTACTTTGCCCAGATCTAACCCGAGTTGCCTTCATCCTTCCATATGTACGACCTAAGTCCAACTCTACAACTTGTCCCCCTTTATAACTCGGCACCGACTTAGGGTACCGAGTCATATACTTCTAATTTTTGGCTAAGTTATTTAACCCCCGATGTAAGTATCCTTCTCCCAAATTAACCCGAAGCAAATGCCCATAAAACTCAAAGTTTCTGTCCTTAGAACCAAAAGCAGTAGCACTGATCCAAGTTACTCACTCACTCCTCCAAGTCGCTTGAAGAAAATGCCTTCCAAACCCAAAGTCTTTACTCCTAAGACATGAAGTGGAAGTCCACTGATCCAACACTTCATTCCATAGCCGATCCATACTCCCCTTGTCCATTCTCGAGCAAACAAACTCCAAATGATTTGAAATTTGAAATGTAGCTTCATGTGGCTTTCCCCATCACCCCCTTCAACTCCCATCCAATTTGGCCACAATCCCATTTCTTAAGTTGGCGACGAATTGGAATGCCACCTCCTCTATTTCTAAGTAGTCGTTCGATCGACGTTTTCAACCAAATACTCAACAAATAGATAAGCTTTTAACATATATCATACATTCAAACAAAATGACTCGATCGAGGTTTTCTTATTGGTTGATAACAGCTAGGTCAAATAGGAAATCTCATTGTGCCGATGTGTAACACTCCTATATTTCAATAAATACATAATTGTGAATTATTTACGAGATTAAAGATTAAATAATTCAATTATGGAATTGCATGAGAAAATGTATGGGATAAAATAGATAATAATGACATAAATATTTAGAAGACTTTTATTTACTTATTTACATTTAAATTAAGATAACAAATAATTTCTTATGATAAGTAATTGAGTATACATTTACCTGTCATATTCCAATCTAATTTAAGAAATTGAATTGAATGAGAAGAGGGCTAAAAGGGTCGATGACCTAACTCATTAGGGGAAACATGAACAACATATCTCTCATCTTATTCCTGCATTCTTGTTCATAAAATAAAAACTTAAGCTCTAAGCTCTTTAATGGTGGCGCCTTAAAGGGAAAAAGGAGAAGAAGAAGGGAAAAAATGGGAACCTTAAGAAGATTAAAGATCAAGCTAATAAAAATATTTTTATGACTAATATCACTTCCATTTTAGCCGTTTCAATCCATGTTGAACACAACTATAATTTATATGATGGAGACCATATGTGTTAAATGGTTATAAATGATAGATAATGATTTAATGAATTTTTTAGGGTGAAATGACTTTACTACGGGATGTTTAGCTATAATTCATACATTAATGATTTCTAAATAATGTAAAAAATCTAAATAATTCCATACTAGAAAATATGAGAGACTCAAATTGAAGCAAAAGTTCAAATGTTTACAATTGCATTGGAAGAGGCTCCCGCATAGAATCTTTAGCCAACTCGGCTCCAGTTATGAGTTCCATAGAAGAATCATCTTCTATATCAGTGTAATCCGACACCTCCCCGACCCGAAGGGAGGATGATGGCTTGGCAATCGTTCCATTTCTCTCCTTGACCTATTGTGATTTGCAATAATTCAACATAGTTTGATAAGCAAAGGATCCTCCAAGAACTTTAGACTTACCTCCGCTTCTTCATCATCAAGATGCTCCCTGAAGAATTTCCACTTTACTTGTGAATATATCTTGAAGAGGACCAGGTAAGTTGTATGTTCAAGCTCCTTGTCAGCCTTGCTTGGATTTCTGTTCAATTTCTTTACGTCCTACATAAGTTCCTAGCGCTTTCCTCTGCTTCTATTGCTCTCTTCTCAGCTTGCACGGCTTTCTCCACCTTCTCTTCCACCTCCTTAGCTTTCTCGATAGCTTCATCTAGCTTTTCCTTGTAGAAAGTTTCCCTAGCATCCCTCACCTTAAGATCAAGGGAAAGTCCGTCTACTTCCTTCTCATAATGAAGGACATTAGCCTTGGCCTCCTCCAGCTCAGCTTAGGAAGCTTTTGCGCTCTAGTGCAGTTCAAGGGCCAGAGCGCCACCCAATAAAAGAAAAAATAAACGAGGGGTGAAGAGAATATAAATATATAAATACTAAAGTAAATATGAGTGTATCTAAGTTGCAATAGTAACAAATCAAGTAATCAAATAAATAGCATATCGAACACTTACGTGGAAACAGTTCTGTAAAAATCTTCAAAGACTACTGTAGTAGAAAACTGGAAATTAAGAAGTGTAGCTAAAGACGAAGAAGAAAGAGCAGTTGAGTTAGTAAATGAGAAGGTGCCCCATCCTTTCCACCAACTCAATACTAGTGCCCACCTTCGAAAAAGGCAAGAAGCGTGAGGGTAGCCGTAGCATTGCAAGTGGCTCCATAGAAAGCGTGGTAGGAGTGAAGCGCACGGTATCGTATTTTTGTTTCTTGTTCGAACCCTCTTCTATAGTAACATCTTTCCCGGCCCTCTTTAACCGGTTGTAAACACTCTCACCTCAATACCTATACTATCCAAGAGTATTACTAAGTAATATTGTCAGATTGTACAGAGATTGAGACGATATGGGGTACACATGTGAATATTTCCTTAGACTAAAACCGGTACATACCTCATATCATATACTGCTAACCATAAATGTACACGATCTTAGTACAAAGCAATAAACACATGTGCCTCCAGGATAAATCAATACATAGTCACGGAATAATATCATAGTTCACAGAGTCAGAATGTCATAGATAAAATATAACACACAACATAATACATAGTCTAGAGGGCTACAAAATGATAGTCTCTAGCCCATTATATAGTACATCATCAAACACAACATGATAGATACAATGAGGCAACAAAATGTATAGGGAATGTATCATCCTATAACTATACTAGCCTCTCCAAAAGTCCACCAAGCTCTAAATCACTGGGTACCTACACCTACAATCTCTCGGGCTGACCTGAGTATTAAAATAATACACGGGTCAAACTATGTCTATAATTATGTATTAGTGATGATAAATTGTAGTAATAAGTCCATGGACAGGTGTCTTGATCAATCGTTTGAACAAAACATATAGTGGTGTAATATAACAAGCATACATCAATCCATCTATCCATATATATATATGGGGGAATTAATTTAAAGGACAAAGATTTGTATATTTTTTGCCTCAAGGACACAACCTCAATATTTTTACCATAAGGACAAACATTCTCCTAAAAATTATTCATAAGGACAAATATTTTCCAAAATTGTTCATAAGGACAACAAAACTGCTACCAAGCTAAAACTGATACCTAAAAACTGCTACCGATAACTACAAACTGATACCTAAAAACTGCTATCAATGACTAAAAACTGATACCTAAAGAAGGTTGTCCTTCAGGATAAAATATTGAAGGTCTGTCCTTGAGGCAAAAACGCTAAAAAAATTTGTCCTTAAGAATAATTTCCTGTATATATATATATATATATATATCAAGTATATAAATGCTAATCAAATCCAACGGTCATGGGGATCGACTGTACGGCAGACACAAGGTCCAAGTAGAGTCATCTCAATACGAGGGTCACCTAATCCCTATATATACTTAGGTGAGGAGTATAAATAATACATGCCCATCTATCACTCTGTGTAGAATTAGACGGGAGAATGATGGCCATATGCCCGCTCCTGGAACCCAAGGTCACCTAACCAGATCTATTGCTGCAGTCTTCAATTACCTTAATGGACATCGTGACTCATATCCACTAGTGGTTCATCTATGCGTAGCTTCAGTCATGACCCTGCTTTGCCCTTATAGGTAATAGACTACTGGCCTATGCGACACAAGGGGCTGTAACACACCTACTCTATGGGTTACCTAATCTAATAACATAAGGTATTATGGATCTGGGGCGCGACCCCAAGATCAGGCCGTCATGGTGAAAACTGGCCTAATTTGGTTCTTTCCAACGCTAATAACAGGAGTACACAATGATAGACAACTACCTAATATTTATATATAAAGGCTCCAACCTAAGCTCACACCCATGAGATTGTCTACACCTATGAGCATTACATAAGTATAAACATAACATAACATAACTATTCTCGTTATATGATATTATCTACTTACACCGAATAACCAGATAAGTATCACATCGACGTCCCATACCACCATGTGTTACTAGTCCGTTTATTCAACGTCCATAAATTACACTCAATCCACACTACATCTCTATGCAACAAGTTTGATGAATAACTAGAAACGTGTTACTAAAAGGCCCATATCAAGCAGTATTGCTAATCCGTTTACTCAAATTTCTCGTTACATAGAAATGAAAACATATATATAATAATAAAAGTGATTATATAAATATATACGATACTTGAAAACATAAATAATATATTCTATAATAAAATACAATATTAGATATTATATTACATAAATAATATCCAAATGACTATTAAACAACATAAAATTCCTTTATAAGTCCATAATATAGTTTTATAATCATTAAGAAATATTATAAGAACGTTTGATAATTATTAAAATAAGAATTTACTAAATCATTATATTAACTCATTAATATAATGTTATTAAACAATCTAGTTAAATTATTAAACATCTTAAGTTATATTTATAACTAAGTATAAATATAGTATATTGTGATATTATTATTACGTTTGTATTATATATATTTTAATTCATTTTAATTTTGTTATATATATATATAAATAGGTAGTGGCAGTCGACCGGTTCAAGCTACTGGTGTCATGAATTTCTGTGCCCGATTCAACATGTTTTAGGCCATCTCCTTCTTCTTCACTACATCATCTTCTACCTTCAATTGCATACAACCTTGCGCAAACAATCTACAATTTACTCATGTCCAAATAGCCAACAATTATCAAATATTAATCAAATATGGACTGGCGTGGGAAGATACAATGTTGCAGTAAATGAGATATATGAATGCACAGACCCATATTCATCATTCCAGGCATCATCTCATCACCCCAATAAGCATAGAAGTGAGTTAGATTACTCCCCTTGATTTGAAGAAACACAATTGCTCTCCTAGCTGCTACCTGCTCCTCTCTGTGCCCCTCTTCTCTCTCTTACTGTAAATTCCCCTTTTTTATTAAGATGAGCAAAACCTTGAATTCTCGCTTGCTATGTGATGTAGAGATATCAAGAAGCTTGAATTGGGTTGTATAGATTTTATAGGATATATTTTGATTTTAATTTGAATTTTAGGGAGTAGGGTTTGAGTAGGATTTTGATTTTCTAAAGCAAAGCAAAGCAAAGTAAACATTAGGGTTATATTTATATTTGAAAAGCAAAGTAAACGTTAGGCTAAATAATGATGGGCTTTATTTATTTTTTTAATTTATTTCCTTCTTTCTTTCCTTTTCTTTTCCTTTTCATGAATCAATACACAATATTTGAAGCCCAATTACAAATCAAAATCACTTCATTAAATTTCTTACTAATCAAATCATTTTATTAATTATTTTACAAAATTATTTTCTACAACTTATTTATTAATTAACCATTTATTTAAACTTAATTTTGCTAATTAAATTTCAAAATTCATTAATAAATTTTGTTTTATTAAAAATAAATTTCAAACTTATAATATTTAATTTAACATTTTATTCTAATTAACTAATTCATATTTCCTTATTTCAAAATAATCAAATAAATTATTAAATCGATACTTCTTTCATATTTAATTCTTTATCATTTAATAAATACGCTTCATTAAATTTCCAAAACATTCCAAAAAAATATATTTATTAATTCATACAAATTTAATTAATTAACCTTTATAATTAAATGATTAATTTATTGCTTCTCCACAACGGGTTGTTATAGACTCCTCCTTAAGAAAATCGTGTCCTCGCAATTCCTTATTAGGAAAAATCTATAACTAGCTGGATAAATTCTAGCTCATTCATATCATCAATAAATAATAAAAAAGGAAAAGGTTACATACCTGACTCATCCACATCAGTGAATAACTTAGGATAAGATCGTTCCATATGTTTCTAAGTCTTCTAGGTACAATCCAACGGGTTGTCAGATCACAGTACCTTTACCAATGGAACTCTCTTACTTCTGAGATGTCAGATTTCAGAATCAACTATCCGGACTAGATACTGCACATAAATCAGATCAGGAGATAACTCAAGCTCATGAATATCTCTAGACTCGACAATGTCTCTGTATCCCATAGAGACTTCCTTGGTTGAGACACATGATAGACATTATAAATCCCTGAGAAGAAATCAAGCAATGTAACTTTGTATGAAGCTGTTCTTATACGTTCAGTAATTGGGTACGGTCCTACATAGCGAGGTGATAACTTCAACGATTAGCTAAATCTCAAAACTCCCTTCAGTTGCGATATCTTTGCATACACTAGATCTCCAACTGCGAATTTTGTCTCTTTCCTTCAGCATATGATTTCTGTCGATCCTGGGCCTCCTACATCCTTTGTATGATTGGCTCTATCTTCTCAGATGCTTTCCTGATAGAATCTGAACCCATTATAATTTTATCTCCAGTCATGGTCAAGCATATAAAGCTTCAAACGGAGCCATGTCGATGCTATCTTGATAACTGTTAATATAAGCAAACTCGACCAAGTATATATGGTCCTCCCAACTACCACCAAAGTCTAGTACACAGGCATGAAGCAAATCCTCAAGAATATGGTTCACCTACTCCACCTGTCTATCGGTATGCGGATGATATGCTATACTAAAATTTAGCTTCGTTCTCAATGCTTCTTGAAAACTCTTCCAGAATCTGCTTGTAAACAAAGGATTATGGTCGCACACTATGGAGTTGGGAACTCCATGAAGTCTCACAACTTCTTTTACGTATAATTTAGCCAAATATCTTGTGGTTTGGTTCGACTTTACTGGAATGAAATGTGCTAACTTAGACAATCGATCCACTACTACCCAAATGCTATTGTGGCCACCTCTTGATCATGGTAAACCATCTATAAAATCCATTGACGCTTATAACCAAAAAAAGTTAAAATTACTCTGATGAGATTTATGCAAGTGAATTATTGATATACAAATTCACTCGTACATGATCCTATTTCCATTGAGGGACTTCCAATAGCTGGAGCAAACCACTTGGCTTTTGGTGTTCAGCCTTTACTAGTTGACATGTCATACACTCCTTCACAAACTTACTAATATCACGTTTCATACCTTCCCAGTAGTAGAGACATTTCATGTCCATATACATTTTACTACACCTAGGTGTATGGTATATCATGATATATAATAGTCTTCCAACACTTCTCTATGGAGATCATCAACATCTGGTACTACTAACTCGTTCCTTCTCCATACGCATCTATAAGCGTCAAGAGAATAACTGGCCAACTCTTCACTTTCATTTCTAGGTTCCAATTACTGAATAAGTGCTGGAGTAGTCGGATCTTTCTTCTGAGCTTCTGCGATCCGATATCATATATGGCCTAGCTACAAGGTTAGCCATCACTGCCTCTGATCCAGTCATAAAATCTCTAGTTCGAATCTTGTATATAGATAATGTCTCGAGATCCTTTCACTCAGAATAATCAGAGAAACCACTGGTTTGTGTCTCCTTCTCAAAGCATTAGCAACTCAATTACCTTTACCAGGTGTGTACTGGAACTCAAAATCGTAAGCTGCTAGAAATTCTAACCATAGTTGTTGTCTCATATTGAGATCCTTCTGTATAAACAAATACTTCAACGACTTATGATTTATGTGTAGCACAAATATCTCTTCAAGCAAGTAGTGTCACCAAATATTCAAAGCAAAGAAAATAGCTGTAAGTTGCAAATCATGTGTAGCATATCTAATCTCAATAGGCCCTAGTTGCCTTGAAGCATATGACATAACTTTACCCTTTTACATTAGCACTGCATCCAATCCAGAACCACAAGCATCTGTATAGACCTCAGGTCCTGGTTACCTTCTGGTAAAATAAGCACATGTGCATTCGAGAGCAATTCTTTAGCTTTGATAAGCTTCCTCACACTTATCCGTCCATTGGAACTTCGCTCCTTTTTTGGTGTGGTTAGTCAAAGACCGTACGATCTTTGAAAATTCCTTATTGAATCACCGATAATATCCAACTAATCCCAAGAAACATCTAATCTCTAAAACTTTTTCAGGACATTTCCAATTCTGTATCGCTTCTACCTTTAATGGGTCCATAGAAATTCCTGCTTCTGAAATGACATGGCTTAAGAATTTAACTTGCCACTACCAAAAATAACATTTAAAGAACTTGGCTTTTAACTTATTTTGCCTTAGAGTCTCGAATACCATCCCAAGGTACTTCTCATGATCCTTCTCAGATTTATAGTACACCAGAATATCATCAATGAAAACTAAGACGAACTTATCCAAATATCTCTGAAGACTCTATTCATCAGATCCACAAAGTAAGCTGGAGCGTTTGTCAAGCTAAATAGCATCACCAGCTATTCGTATGAGCCATATATAGTGCTAAATGCTATTAGTGGGATGCTTTCTTTAGTAAGTATAAGTAATGGAATCCCATGGCTAAGTCTAGCTGTGAAAAGATTTTAGCTCCAGTCAGCTGTTCGAACACATCATCGATCCTATAAAGGGGATACTTGTTCTTAATAGTCAACTCATTCAACTACCTATAGTTGATACATATCCCGAGGGATCCATCTGCCTTCTTTACAAATACAACTGCATCTCCCGACGGTAAACTTCTCGATCTAATAAAACATTTCGACTTCGATTCGACAACTACTTCTCAAGCTCCTCATTCTCTTTTGTGGACATTCTTATCAGTGGTCGACTAATAGGTTGAGCTTTGGAAACAAGATCAATTTGGAACTCAATAGTATGCTTAGAAGGAAGATCTATAATAGGCTCAAAGATATTTGGGTATTCCTTAACAGCTATTAGCAATCTAATCCTCATCTTAAGCTTCAATAGCAAAAGGAGATCCAGTCAAATCTTCACTAATACTTCGAAGTGCTATACTTATTATCTTCTTGCAATCTGGATGGCCGAGAGTCATAATCCTTTAAAGACATAAAAGAAGTGCCTCATATCGGTCCAGTCAATCCATCCGAATAATGATGCCAAATACCATGTATTGAAATACATGTAGGTCATAATGAAACGAGTAGCCACCAAAAAGCAATTAAACATCTTTACATAACATCCCGAGGGTTGCATATCCTCCAATAGGATTCGCAATCCTCAAAGATGTGACTATTATCACATCAAGACTAAACTTATCTACTAATTCTTTAGACACGGATGAGTGTGACACACCCGTATTGAACAAAACTATAATAGGAAAATCTCTAAATAGAGTTGTACCTTCTAGGACTGCAGGTGCTTTTCCTTTGACCTGAGAAGTTCTACAAGCTGCACCAATAGCATTCAGCACCCCAACTTTCTTTGGACGAGCATTAGCAAGATGTCCAGCTGCTTTACAAATCTTACATATAATCTGAGATGGTACTTTACACGGTTGAGAGCATTCCTTAGAGTAATGTCCTTTCTCTCCACAATTAAAGCATACTATATAATCCTTAAATCGAGTTTTATCTTCCTTCACATCATTTTTTGCCTGCTTCTGCTTAAAGAATCTTGGCCTTTGCTTTTTGAATGAAATTTCCTCTTTCATCCAAGAATGACTTTACTCCTAGGATTTTCCTCTTCACTACTACCATTCTCCTCCTCCCCAAGCCTCAGTGTTGTGTCCAAAAGCTTTTCAAAAGTAACCTCCAGTCGAGGTAGCAAGGGTTTCCTCAAAGATTTCTTTGGTCCATGCATAAATTTCTGATTCTTCTTTAAAGGTGTATTAATGAGCTCAAATGCCATACTTAGATAAGGCTTTGAATGTGGAAACATAATCTTCTACTAACATGTTATGTTGCTTCAAATCTATGAACTTACAAGCCATAACCGCCTTCTCCACTTCTAGAAGGAACTTCTTCTCAGGATGGCTCTTAAAATCATTCTAAGTCAACTCCGACTCATCAATCTTAGCTACCAAAAGCTCATACCAATCCAAGGCTCTCTCTTGAAGCTGGCTGGAAGCAACCTGGACTTTTTATAGGTTCGCAATCTCCATGCATGTGAAGATACGCTGTAATGACCCTAATTTTTACTAACATTATTTAGGGCATTTAATTAGATAAATTAAACGAAATAATGTGGATGGTTAAGGGATTGAGATTTGTAAATTAATAAAGGGTCCGTGCCTTAATAAATTTATAAGCCAAAGAGAATTAAAGTGGAGTAAGTAGGAGGAATATGATAAGGGTAAAATAGGAATAGATTATGTTCTTATACCCTAAATCCTTCTTACCTTCATTCCTTATTCATTTTCAACATTTGCAAACAAAACTAAAGTCTTAAACAAAGCTTGGTCGGCCACCATTAAGAGATTCAAGAAGAAGAAAAGCAAAGATTCAAGAAGAAGAAAAGCTAAGATTCAAGTAGGAAGCTTAAGCAAATTAATCAAAGGACAAATCTCAACCTTCTTAACAACAAGCTAAGGTGTATAATGATCTTACATCTCATTTTTATTGATTTCGGTTTCTAGTTAGATCCGAATTGATTTTGCAACTAATATGCCATGGTGTAATTGTTTAAATGGATATATATGTTTGTTGATGATTTATGTTGCTTCATATAGATTTTATAATAAGTTTGGGTTTGAAAAACCTATTAAATGACATTCAAATGACTTTCGATTTTAATATAAGGTTGAAAACATTATTTTTGAAGTGGGTTTGAAGTTTCATAATTTTATAAGTTATGGTGGATTATTTATGAATTTTCAATGAAGAAAATAGTTAAAATTAGGTTTAAATTAATTACGGCAGATATACGTTGATTTTGGGTCTGAAATTTAAATATGTTGGAAAACATATTAAGAGTGAGTTATGGTAATTTTTGAGAATTTTCCTAAGTATTTTACAATATTTATAAAATTACTTAAGGTATGGGGCTTAAATGTTTTATATGTTTATTCAAGGAGAAGGGCTTATTTGTTAAAATGTTTTAATTTTATAACCTCTGGATTCGGCAACACTTTTTGAAAATGATTTTGATAAAGAAATGGGAAACCAATAACAATTTTACATAAGGCATGTTAGGTGAAAAGCAATTTCTTTTAAAGGTTAAAAGTCAGATTTACTACTTCGCCATTTCCATCTGTTGGCTTTTGACACCATACCTCCACCAAACCAAGTCGAAACCAATGCACGTGGTATCAAACAATTGATACATAGTGCACTGGAGAAAGGCAGAAGGTACAGCGTCGAAACCTAACTTTCGAAGGGGGAGAGGCTACCCTTATTAACTTTGAATTACTTCTGTTCACAAAGGATGCTTTCAAAGGGGTTATATTAGCTTTCAACTTAATCAACTTGTCTTTGTTTATATAAAAGAGATTTTGAATGAGTTGCTGCCTTCATGTTATAAAAGAGGCTTTCGAAAGGATAAAACCATGCTGCCGCATTCTACCTTTCAAACTAGTTAAGGTCGCTTCCATAAAGCCTTAAAATAATGGTTTCGAAAGGGTGCTTTCGCCTCCTTACTTTGAAGCTTCCTTCTCAATGCTTTCGAAAGGGTTGGTTTCGAAACCATCCTCTTTCTTTTACTTAGGACCAATGCTTTCAAAAGCATTGCTTTCGCCCCAGTTCTTTACGACCCTTAGTTATATTAAAAGTTAAACCCAAAGGTTTCAAAAGGAATGATTTTAAATGGTTTCGAAGCAATCCACAAACTTTTACTTGAACCCAATACTTTCGAAAGGTATATAATATGGGTTTTGAAGGGGAGATACCCAATGTTTTGAAAGGTTTATTTTGAGTATTTAAATGGAGGGTTTCCAATGCTTCCGAAAGGAAAGTTTAAAATGGTTTTCAAAGAGGATGTCTAAGGTTCTAAGTAAAGCTTTCGAAAAAGTTGTTTTTAAAGGTTTCGAAAGTGTTGTTTTGGCCCAATAACCTAAAATATTTCAAGCTAAAAAAAGTTTTTTCAACTAACTTTGAAGGGGCAGATAATCCCATTGATAAAGTTTCATCAACATTGTTTTGTGTAAAGTAAATACCATGGCATAAGTGTTTTGAGTAAAGCAAAGTACATGGTTTCCTTGTTTTATAAAGGTATGATTTCAGGGGTAAATCATTTGTAAAGACTATTTACAAGGAAATGAAATTTCAACAGGTTAGTTAACCCTAAGACAGGAAATGAAACATGAATAGGGTAGTTAACCTTAAGTTTATGACTAAAATATTAGAAGACCAGATGGGACAGGTGTAGGGTCGTGCCCTATACTTTAGCTATTAGCCCCTAGCTAAAATAAGTCCAAAATTCCAGTGTGTAGGGCTTATCGCGTGAGGGACTAAACTGAGGTACACACAGAAGGAAATATACTAAGTAAAGATAGGTTATTGGAGAGCCCATAAAACCATTAGGTTCAATTGACCCTAAAAAAAGAAAATTAAGCGCAGTGAGTTCAGTATTGTGTCTAACAGAAGTTAGATTGTTGATTATGTCCGGTAGGTCTGATTCAGCCAATGGTTAATAGTTAGCCAGATAAAACTATAATGTGGACAGATAGTCCATTGATTCCTGTTTATTTTGCATATATGTACTTGCTATTATTGTTATAATCAGTTTGATTGTAGGATTCTGATTTGCAAAAGATATGCTTTTTAAAGGGATATTAATGAGTGGAAACCCGTTCCGCTAAGCGGTGTGGTCTTACTTAATATCAGTAAATCGAGATTTAATAATATCATTTACACCATGCCTTATGTCTGACTTGAAGTTTATGTTTTCCCCCTTAAACTCTCGGGTGCTCAAAATTTAATTTGAGTAGGTTGAGAGTTAAGGTTTTTTAGGTTTATTGTATTGGACGAATAAGCTTCCGAAGACATGCAGGAGGAAAAGTTAGCTATGTAGGAGCCGTTTGGTTTTATTTCTGTTGTGATGTATTTATGAGTGATAAGTCTATCTAGTACTCTGTAGAATCATCTTCACATGTCGCTCTTGACGTAATTTGTAATAATTATATTTGATCAAAACCTGGGATCCGTTTTGGGATTATGTAATTGAATATGAAATAGGGATTTGAAATGTAATCAGAAAAGTTGTTTTGAAATCTGTGATTTTATTTCATATTCATGTGGTTCTGATATTATGGATACCATTAACATTACCATATTTTGTCACTAGAAGTTAATACTATAGATGACTGCACCATCTGTAGCGCTTAGCTTCAAGCCTTAAGATAGGGGATGTTACATACGCTCACACATCTTAAGCCAAGCTTGCACTCCAATCACCCCTTCTGTGCCCTTGAAGGTTTTTCCTCCAAGTTTAGCATAGTCATTGCATGACCTAGCAAAATCAAATCGAGGAGTGGGAGGGTTCGGAGTAGTGGAAGCATAGTCGCTAAAATGCTTTGAATAATTCAAAATAAATTCAAATTTAAATTTTTTTCACAAGGTAAACAAAATTAAAAATTAAGTTTTTTTACTTTATTAAATACCTAATTGAAAAATATAAATTTTTTATAATATATATGTACTAATATATATTTATATATAATTGAAAACATTAAGTATAAATAATAATTTTCATTTATAACTAAACCAAAATTAAGATTTAGCTAAAATAAATTTTGTTGTAATATAAAATAAAATAAATTTGGTTTTTAATAAACACACATACATATACATTAATTTTTTGTAGAAAACATGCTTTGACACACATACACACAAAATAATATATACATGTATATTGACACACATTTTAAAATATTTAAAAAATTAATTTTACATAAATCAAATATGTATGTTTGTATGTATGTATGTATGTATGTATGTGTATGTGTGTCTATATATATGTATATATATTCATCACCATTGTAATGGGTGATGCTTTCTTGATAGCAAAATCTCGGAAGCATAGTAAGAATTCTAGAGACCAAAGATTTCTTCTAAGTATCCTCATAAAAAGTCTAGAGAAGATAGCATAACTTCAATAACAATGGTTGCTTTCGCTGAAATATACGATGACTAAACTCCAATGCTTAAAATGGCATACAGTCCCATTTCTTTTGGAGCTTCTTAACCCTCGTTCATCTCCTTCTCCTTGTTATCCCACATCTTCATCATTTCTACCTTCTTATCCTTCCATATCTCGCACCAGTCACGATGATCTCAAGTCGTCTGATTCTAAGGTGCCTTCCTTGACTATATTTGGCCGCAATTTCAAAGCCTCATCTATTCAAGCTGCCTCTGGTCATTCTCCTCAGTATTTTGTTGCAACTACGATTGAGTTCCCGCCCTTGGGTTCCCCTTCTTCTCGATGTTTTTCTCCAACTTCTAGCTCCATATCTACTGCTTAGTTGGTTGCCTCAATCCGTTCACTGTTTTGGATAATTCTTTTTCCAGTTCAGATGCCACTAAATCTCTGATTTTTGGTATAACTAATTGTTTAACTATGGCTAATACTTCCCCTCTTTTCGCACTATTTAAGGCAGCTGCTAATGGTCATGCTAGCCAGTGGTGGCAAACTAATTCGCATGTTCTAGGTGCTAAGTACGGTGAGATTGTCTCTAACGTTGGTAGTGAAAATGTTATTGGCAGTAATTTTGTTGATAAATATATCAGCACAGAAGATGTTTTTGATCATGCCGACTCAAAAAATCTTGCTCTGTGTAGTTTTGAAATAAATGTGCCATCTTTGCCCTCCATTTTAGTACCTCAACAACCTGTCCAAGCACAAGTGGTCTTCTTTATTTCTTCACTGCCGAGAAATATTGCAGGTCTATACTTCTTGTTCCTTTGATATTATTAAGATTGACGGAGTGATGGTTCCTCCTGTCGAAGTTTTGCAAGTGGAAGTCGATTATTGGTCTGTTTTTTGGTTAGTTTTTTCTTGGATTCTAACCTAGTCTATCGTTAGGTTAAAGAACGTTATCGTCAAACCTAACAATTCAAAGGTAGTCTACAAGTGCATTTCGATAACTTTATGTTCTATTTCAAATTCTTGAGAATTGATGAAAGACTTCATGTTCTAGAGACTGATCTGATCCTTATTGAGGGGAAGCCTATCATTTTTACTACTTGGAGTCCTTTTATGAACAAGTCTAAAGAACATGTTTTATCTATTCCTATTTGGGCACACTTCTCTCATATCCCATCTATTTACAACCCATTATTGGGCTTAACGATCGGTCGGCCTTGTCGGTAACGTTAAATGTTCTAATGCTAATACTGTGGCTAGGAAAAGATTAGTGTATACCAAGGCTTTGATTGAAATCACTCCCGATAAGCTATTTCAAAACTTAGGGTCATAATTACTAAAGGTCATGATGCCAATGTGGAGGTTCTGTAAAGTTGGAAACCGTATACATGCACGACTTGCCAATCTTTCGGTCACTCTATTGAGGCTTGTAAGTGTAACATCCCCTATTTAGAGGCCCAAAACTAAGCACTACAGATGCTGCAGTCATCCATGGTATTAACTTCCGACGACTGAAATTGGCTATGTTAATGGTATTCATAGTATCAGAGGCAAATGAATATGAAACAAAATCACAAATTCAAAAACCAATATTTTTCTTATTACATTTCAAGACACATGTTTCGCATTCAAACTACATAATCCCATCGCTTTCCCAGGTTTAGATAAAAAATAGTTATTACAATATTACACCAAGAGCGACATATGATGATGCCCCCTTGCTTGACCAGAGTACTATATATACAATATAGCGGAATCAATCCAAAATATATCAGCAACTGCTAATTAGCTATCAGCCAGCCACATACTCGTCTTCGGAAGATTTATTCGTCAACCTATTAAAACATGTAAACCTTAACTCTCAGCCTACTCAAATCAATTTGGAGCACCTAAGAGTTTAAGGAAAATAAACTTCGAGTCAGACATAAAGCCTGGTGTGAATAATACTATACATCTCGGTTATTTGATATTAAGTGAGACCACGCCACTTAGTGGAACGAGTTTTCCCATCACTAATATCCTTTTTAAAACATATCTTTTGCAAATTATAATTCTGCAACCAAAACTGGTTAAATCTGTAAAGAAATATCATGTATATGTACATTTCAATTGTTATACGGACAATCTGTCCATACATTGTAGTTTTGTCTGGCTAACTACTAACCCTTGGCTGACTCGGGCCTACCAAAAAACATAAAAATCTAACAACTGTTAGATACTCCCCTTTTAGACGGTTTGTCCTTACTTACTTCTCCAGGTTTATCTGATCCTAATGGTTTTGCGGGCTTACCAATAACTTGTCTTTCCTTTTTAGATTCCTTTCTATGTGTAACAAAATTTTAGTCTTACTACTGCAAAGCCCTACACACTGGAATTTTGGACTAAATTAGCTAAGAGCTTATAGCTAATGAGTATAAGGCGCGACCCTACATAAGTCCCATCTAGTCTTCTAATCTGAGTCATTTTCTTAGCCCTTTAAAATTTTCCTTTAAAACCTTTTCAAACTGATTCAAACCTTTAAATCATACATATACAAGGAAAATATATTCTTTGCTTTACTCTAAACTATTTTCCCTGTTATGTATACTTTACCCAAAATAATGTTGATGAAATTATTAAGGATTTTCCCATCCTTCCAAAATAAGTTAAAACCCCCTTTAACTTAAGACACTTAGGCTTTATTGCAAAAGCAACTCATTCAAAATCTTTGTTTAAAACCTTTAAACAACCCTTTCGAAACCATTGAAAGTACTCCTTTCGAAACCTTTGAAAGTATCTCTTTCAATAAAAGTAAAACCTAAGGCCGAAGGCCAAAACATACCTTTCGAAACCATTTATATTTATCCTTTCGAAAGCATTGAAAAACAACTCCTTCGAAAGCTTTAAAACCTTAGACCTCCTCTTTGAAACACTTAAACATTGCCTTTCGAAAACATTGGAAAACCTTTCCTTTTAGACCTTTCGAAACCATTGGAAAACCCTTCCTTAAAACCTTTCGAACGCATTAAAACATCAGCCCCTCGAAAACATTTGGGTTCAATTTATAACATGTGGAAACACCTTTCAAAATCAATAAAACCATCTCTTTCGAAACCAATTGGATTTTACTTTTTATAGAGCAAAATGGTCATTAAAACATTTAGTCGAAAGCATCTCTTTCGAAAGCATTCCTAAGTAAAGAAGTGATGGTGTCGAAACCATCCCTTCAAAAGCATTGGAGAAGCGGCTTGGTTTTAAAAACAAAGTAACCCTTTCGAAACCATTCTGGGTCGAAAGGTAAAAAGCGGCAGTCAGGGGTTTCAACCTAGTCGAAAGCAGTTATTTAAAATCAAAGGTACAACCTCTTAAAACCATTCTTTTCAAATCATTGACCCAGTCGAAAGCAAACCAAGTCGAAAGAAAAGCAGACACATTTTTATTTAAAAGCAAAGTAGAGCTTCTACCCCTTCGGAACCCCTGGTTTCAATCCAATGCCTTCCGCCTTTGTCCAATTCACTATGTACCAGATATCCGATACCATGTGCGTTGGTTTCGATGGAGTCGGAGGCGGAGGCGGAGGTAAGGAGTCGGAACCTGTTGCCGAAAGCATTGAAATAGGAAAAAGCATGTAGATTTGACTTTTTAAACTGTTTCTTTGTACCTAACCTGCCTTTTTTGTCAAATTATGATTGGTTGCACATTTTTCTTTTCTAAAAGTACTGTCGGTTTTTAAATACATCAACTAAAACACTTAGGAAAATTCTACAAAAATTCCAGAAAATCCTTTTTAATATGTTTTCTAATATATAAAATTTTCAGACCCTAAGTCAATATAATTTGGCCGTAATTAATTTTAAACCCAAAATAGCATTTTCTTCACTAGGAAATTCATATAAAATTCACATTAATTCAAAAAATTGAAAACCATTTCTAAATTATCGTTTCTGATCTAAATCTAAATTCGCAGGGCAATTGGATGTCATTTAATAGGTTTTCTAAATCAATTCTTATCATAAAATGCATATAAAATAGCTAAACGTCAACAAGTATATACATATCCATTTATCATTCAAAACATAGCAAACAATTTCAAATACTTTTGGAATTGATCTGAAACCAAAATAAATCAAAAGTATGAGATGTAGTCATTATTCACCTTAGTTTTTGATTAAGGATGTGAGATTTGTTCTTGATTAAGTGATTTGATTTTTCCTCTTGAATTCTTCTTCTTTTTTGCTCGTCTTAATGGTGGCCGGCCTTAGCTTGTGTTTTTTTTTGAATTGTGAAAAATGAAGTGAATGTGAATGTTGACGGGTTAAGGGTTTAGGTTATAAGGATATGCCTTGTTCCTATTTTACCCTTGCATATTTTCAAACCTTTTTATTCTCTTTCTATTCTTTGGTTCACTCATTTAACATGGCATGGCTACCCCTTATTTAATCACAAATCTCAATCCATTAACCATCTTACACTATTTCATTTAATTTAACTAATTAAATATCATAAAAATAATGTTACTAAAAATATAGGGTGTTACAGTAAGTTTAGGGCTTCCGATATACCTTAGACAATCCCATTCCAAGTGTTGCATACCCTCCTATCAGATTTGCAATCCTTAAAGAAGTTACTAAGTATGACGGTTCTAGGTTAAGCTTATCTACCAAACAACGAGATATAAAAGAATGCGATGCACCAGTATCAAACATAACACTAACTGCTATACCAAGAATCATAAGAGTACCTCCCAACACTACTTTCCCTTTTTCCCCTACTGAAACACTTTACACCCCTTAATATACCCAAAAGGACACATTAAAAGGCGTGGTGCGTTGTAGGTATAACTAAAGCTAACATAGACTAAGATTCACAAGACATAGATAAAAACAGCGGAAACTTAAAATAATAACTTAATTAAAACAAAGCTTCATAATTGCTTTATAAATAAGTCAAATACCAAATACCACATACATATTTAAAGATCCAATATGTCTCATGAAACAAAAACTCATAGTCTCAAAATCAGAGTGCATAATATCCCTCGTAATAAGCTAGCACATAGAAAGAACAAAAGCCGAAATAAAAGAAATACATAGTAGAGAACTCCTCCAAGAAACCGCTAAGCAACAACAATCTACTGACTTCTCCCTTGATTGCCTATGGTGGGAAAAGGGAAAAATAGAGTAGTGGGTCAGACTAAAAATCTGGTGAATGATAGTAATTACTAGAGTCTTTTAGCAAGATAAAAGTAATAGACTCTACAACAGTTCTACATAAATAAGGATAATAAAAGAAATAGGAAAGAGATAAACTGGAAATAAGTACGATTAGATATTGCTCAATTTATAAGATAGGTTAACTTTGATTGCTTGCACTTGTCGTTGATTTCTACTTTGATTAGGCTCAATTCCTAATCCTATAATTAGGATGTAAACCTAATTCTACCCATTTTGATCGGCCTGCTATTCCATAGACCTTACTACGGACCAACCGCTATATAACTTTTCCTACACAGCAGCCAATGGTATCTACGGAAGGTGCACATAGCAACTACTGTGGATCCGGACGACGTATATAGCTCCCTACACAGAAGGAAATGGTGTCTACGAAAGACACCCATACTAAGCGCTTGGAACTATAGCTATTACTGAGCACCCGAAATGGAAGTCGCACGCGTAACTGCCACCATGCCTACGCTACCTTTTGCTACACCTATTGGGTCTTCTTATTACCTCCAACTTCCAGCATAGCGTGCCCCTCATCTCACTTCAAGCTAATGTGAGATCACCGTGTGTCCATAGAAACTATAGGGGAAATGCTGTTGGTACTAGCCCTTTATCCAAACAATATCTAGTTGCGCCCCTTATCCAAATCCCCCGTGATTTGGACTTCTATTTGACCAATTACTACCATTCGTAGCATAAGTGTGTCCTCATCTCACTTCAGACTAATGTGAGACACCGTTTTGTCTAATAGAGAAATGCTATTTGGTACATGTCCTATTTTCATCTTTGCTTATAAACTTAAATAAATTATTTAAATAAGCATTTATTATCATTTTTACTTTCTACGCTTATTAATTTATTCCAAGTCTTAAAATAAGCCCCATTCTATTCTTTTTATTATAACCTATGTTATAATCATGCTTATTACTTAACCCAAGGTCTAAGTGTGAAAATAAGCTTCTTGCATCTTTTACTCTATTTAGTTATAATTCTAAGTTATAGCTATGCCAAATATCTTTAATTAATCCAATTCTAATTATAATTAGGCGTACTTTCAGTCCAATTCCATTATTTATTGCAGTCCAATTCATTATTTGTTGCAGTCCAATTCCATTATTTATTACAGTCTTTATAATCTACATCTTATTTTCTTCATTAATATTCTTACTTATATAATCCATATTCGCGTTTAATTTATTCCAATCCATACGCGAAGAAAAAGAGATGAAGAGAATAGACGCTTGCATAAAATCCAAAACGTCGAAAAAGATGTAAATAAGAAATAAAGAACAGTAAATAAACTTAAATACTGTAAATAAACTATAAATAAATAAAAAGCTATGCTTAACAGTAATAAATTATAATTAACAGAAATAAACTAAAATTACTAAAAAGAATAGCTGGAAGGAAATAGACTGCAAATAATTATAAAAACTGCAAATAAACTACTGAAATGGTTATTCCAAAAATCGTAGTAAAACTACAGTTATTGGAAACCCTATTATTTTAAATTACTAAAAGAAATCTTAAAATAACTATAATCACTCACCTCTGGTCCTTAGCACTTCCCTTTAGGCCTTCACGGATCCACTTAGGGTTGTAAAATAATTTAATTTATAACGATTTTCTCCTTTGGAAAAATTATTCCGTTTAGGTTCCTTCCTAGAAAGGTGAACCCAATTGGAGAAAACCTAGAATGAGAAAAAGTGTTAGGTCTAGGGGTCTATTTATAGGTGTAGAAGTGGATCTCGGACCATTGGATTTGGAGATTGAATAGGATGCAACCAAGTCATAGGCTGAATAGGAACCATCGGATGCAAAACTGGAAGGACCATATTGAAATAAAGGATGCAAATGACGTGTTCAATCGCTGCTGATTCGTTCGAATGAACGAACGTTCGTTCGCTTGCCAAAATGCAAGTCGGGTCGGCCGGCCGGTCGACCTGTGTGTGTGTGTGTATATATATATATTCTTTTTTTTCTGCTTATTTTGTTTATTTTGTAACTTGGTCATATTAGCTCGGTTTCTGACGTTCTATATATGAAAATTGACCAGAAAATTACCACGGACACAATGGTGCAACTCCCGTGGCTCAATTCTGATAATTTCATAAATTTATTTTATTATTTAATTAATTAATAAATTAATTATTACGGGTTAAATTTCGGGTTGTTACATTCTCCCCTCCTTTAGGGATTTCGTCCCCGAAATCTCTAAGGATAAAAGAATGTACTAAATGTTTTCATCCAATTCTACAACCAACTACTCAATCATCAACCATTCATCCACTGTCCTTATGTTTTTCTAATGCAATTTATGATACTTATGTAATTAGTGTAGTGTAAATGTTTCTAACTAATGCAAAACATTAGGCGGTTCACTGATTCAGTTGACCTCCTTTTATGCAATCATGTTCGTGCCATGTATCCAAATGAATGCAAAAATTTCCTAATGATAACTAATAATTCAATATGCATGCTACAAAAATCATCCAAATGCAACAATCATGTGATAAACATCCATTTTTAGCAACCATGGAAATAAAATAAAAATGCGCACACATCCATATGCATATGCTCTAGTGTCTTACTTAAGTCGATCCCTAAGGAACAATGATGCCTAGTGTACCTATATGCATCCATTAGCATCCATTAGCAAACACTTGCAACCACTAGCATACATAATTCATAACATGTTCTATTAACATGTTTACATCAAATCCTACCATGCATAGGTTAAATCCTAAGTTCTACCCTCCCAAAGGATAATAAAGGAAAGAACCTATTCAAAACTAAAGATGGAAAAAGGAAATTCTAAAACCTATTATCAAAGAGACAAGGATATGAGATACGAATTTTCTCCTAATCAAATTAGTCTTCTCCGAGATCTCTCTAACCATGTTGGAACCAGGAAGCAACCTTTCCGTAAACTCCAACCAACATGAAGACGTTTTACACGGCCTTCCCAAAAAGAGCTTCAAAAGGTGCCCTTCCAATGCTAACTTGAAAACTACTACCATATGAATTCCACTAAAGAAAGATGCTTTTTCCAAGTTCTTCCAAAATCAAGAATACTCATTCTCAACCATGCTTGTCTTACTATCCTACTCATTTCATTTTACTGTTCTTCATGAATCAACATTCCTAGGTTCTTACTAGTATTCTATACACTTTACGGAAACTTCCCTTATTACTTCTAAAAGTAATTACTGCTATCTCCTTACACCTTTTCTGTTACTCCTAGGAAATGGTTCTTATCTACTCCACATTTAAGAGTTTGGTTTGGTATTCATCACCTTGTTTTAAAAACTAAGGTTTCTAAAAATTTTACAACATCAAATCCCAAAATCTATATCTTTAAAAGTGTTATCTTTTCACTTTCTATTAATTTCGAAAATACTTAGTCACTTAATATTATTTCCCAAACCTAGAGGAAAAAACTTCCAAATTTTTTTAGTTTAAAACTTATATCTCTCTTTCTTTTAAAGGCTTTTACAGTTTTTTATAAAAATTTGAATTTTCAGATTTCACTTTTATTAAGTTTTTCATTTCAGAAACTTATTTACCTTTTCACCAAACCATTTTCTTTTAAAATATCTTTAAAATGTCCTTTATGTGTTTTCAAAACAGCTTCTTATTACACCTAACAGTTTCATATCTTAATGTATTAGAACTACTTTCTCTTATGAGAAGTTATTAACGCTAAAATCTTCTATGAACCTTTAAAAAGAGAATTTCATGTTTATGTGAAATTACAAGGAACTTATTTTATATTTTTCGAAATAGGCTATACAAAATATGGTGCTTTTCATACCTTGTCTATCTCTTTCATGTATTCCTTATAACTTGCACAAATTTTTTTATTGGTTTCATAGAAAATCATACCATTATTCTTTTCATTCCAATAGATTAAAATATGTTTAAATTATATTCTTCCATGATAAATATTTTCTAATATCTAACTTACATATTTTCCTTTTAGAAAAACTCATCTTCAAAACTGTTTTAATATTTCCATAACTGCAAAAATACTTCCTTATACTTATTAATAAAAAGTGTACTTTACAAACCATTTTGTTTCTATACTTAGAAATTACCTTTTAAAATACATCTTTATTCAGGTTAAAACGGATGTTGCATAAAACACCGTTACTACACCCCAAAAAAATACTAGTGTATGGATTTAATTAAATGAATACCAATAAATCTCATATATCTATGTAAAAATATTTCTCTTAAGAGTCACTTACTATAACAATAGTGTTATAGCCTATGCTCCACTCATTTTCCACGTAAACATTTATTACAACAATAAAAGTTGTAATCTACGTTTTCGATACTTGATACACTCTAGGTTTTTATGTTTAAAATCTTTGTTTACTTATAATGAAACTAGTGAGTTATTTATATGTACTCCATAATTCTTCAAAAAGAATTCCAATTTTTCATTATATAAAAACCAACTTAAATTTCATACCATTCTTTAAAAACCCCATGTTTATTTTCTGAAAGAAAATATTAACAATGAAAATTTTCAATCCCAACAAATACAATTTTTTTTCAACTTTTTAAACTTCAAAATTTTCATTTTATTGGGCTTAGCATAAAGTGGGTCTTCTTGCTTACTACCCTTGGAGTACTTTTCCTAAACTAAAGGCTTTTACTCCCATTCCTCTTGTATACTCATATTTATTCTAAGGCGTCACCGACAAATCCACTTGTCTCTTTGGATTTCCATAATCCCAATTCTAAATGTACAAAACCGTCTCTTAAATCCCTATCATGTGTAGAAATTCTCTATGCCCCAATAAACGAGCTTCAAAAGTGATACTTCAAGAACCCTGCTCTCAACTGACGAACACGAAGCGTACAAAGAACCTCCTTTAGATGAATAACATGTTCTTCCATACTTTTTGGAAAACACCAAAATGTCGCCCACGAATACCACCACGAACTTTATTTTAGGACATCTCTAAAAATATGGTCCATCAAATCTATAGAATGGGCTGGGACATTGGTTAGCCCAAAAGTCACAACTAACCAATCAAAGAATCCATCTTGTGTCCTAAATGCGGTCTTATCAATGTTATCATTAGCGACCATAAGCTGATGAAATCCAGTGGCTAAATCAAGCTTGGAAAACACTAAAGAGCCAACTAACTAGTTGAAAAGATCATCTATCCTAGAGAGTGGATAATGGTTCTTCTTTGTGAGCTTATTCAATTCTCTATAGTCAATGCAAAGTCGAAGAGTACCACCTGCTTTGGTAGCGAAGATGACTGGCGCTTCCTATTTCGATATGTTTCTTCTTATGAAACTTTTCTCCAAAGCTCATGGATCTGCTTACTCAATCCCTTCCTTTCCCTAAACGCTATATGCCCTTCGGGTAATGCTACTTGGTAGCCAAATAAACCCTGAAGTCAATCTCTCTCTTAGGAGGGATAGTCCCCTAACCTCCTCAAAGATGTTTGGAAAAATCTATGACGACAGTAACCGAATCTAACTCTGTTGACGATGAATTGAGGGAATAAAGGAAGCTCAACATAACTGACCCTTGCGGGTCGCAAGAAATCTCAAGAGTCATACTGATGCATGTCTCTTGTCTAACGACTCTCCTCTCACTATCTAATATAGCTCCATATGTGGATAGCCAATCTTTTCCCAAAATCATCCCATACCCCGAAAATCCCAAAATATAGGCGTCATAGTTAAATTCTACGCCTAGGATATAAATTTTCAAACCCCTAAAAACCATAGACAAGAGTTCCGATCCTCCCATGGGGTTTGAAACAATAATGGGTTCTACTACTAAAGAGACGTCTAAGTGCAAAAAATCTACCAAAGAACTAGAGATGAAAGAGTGTGATGCTCTAGGATCGAAAAAAAGTCTGAATGGGAAAATCAGAAATAGAAACCAAATTTTCCTACCTCGATCCGATCTGCTGCTAGAAGGTGTTGCATCCAAAGCCTGAATCTGCGCTGCAGGTGCACTCGCTCCCTGCCCCATCTTCTGAGGACAAAACTTACTAAGATGACCGGGTTGTTCATAGCTGTAACACTTCTTCACCTTCTCTCTCTTGCAGTCTCTTGCATAATGACCAGTCATTCTACAACGGTTACATCTACCACTTTTCTTGATTCGCTTTTGAGGGCATTCCCTTTTCCTCTTATCCTTCCTGCCCTTCCACCATTGTTCTTAGAGCTTGTAAGAACCGCCTTAAGCTCTTCTTCCAGCTGCCAAGATATAGGTTGACCACTTTGTCGGTCCTCCAGACCTAACCGCTTAAACTTTCACTCCAAATCATCCAACCTAGCTTGTGTTTCCTTGAAATCCTTCATGCCAGAAAATGTTCCAACCCCTATGCTAGCGAAGTCCTTGCATAGCTTAGAAAAATCGGCTGGTGTAGGTGGATTAAAGGGATTTCCACCTACCGGTGTTGTATTGGGCGCTTGCCCTTGCAACTCTGGTATCGTAGCTCTACGGAACCAGTCAACCACACTATGCAAATAAAAGGAAACTTAGGTTCGAAAGAATCGAAAGAAGGTTGAACGGACATTGAAAAAACTCTTTTATACTTAAAAACTATTTCTAAGTGTTCTTTTCTAAAAAATACTTTTAAAACAAGTTTTTTTGGAAAATACTTTACTTTTAAAATACATTTTTAGGAATCCTGTAACCTTAGGCTCTGATACCAAGTGAAACACTCCACACCTCTTAATATACCTAAAAGGACACATTAAAAGGCATGGTGCGTTGTAGGTATAACTAAAGCTAACATAGGCTAAGATTCACAAGACAAATATAGATAAAAACAGCAGAAACTTAAAATAATAACTTAATTAAAACAAAGCTTCATAATTGCTTTATAAATAAGTCAATACCAAATACCACATACATATTTAAAGATCCAATATGTCTCATGAAACAAAAACTCATAGTCTCAAAATCAGAGTGCATAATATCCCTCGTAATAAGCTAGCACATAGAAAGAACAAAAGCCGAAATAAAAGAAATACATAGTAGAGAACTCTTCCAAGAAACCGCTAAGCAACAACAATCTACTGACTTCTCCCTTGATTGCCTATGGTGGGAAAAGGAAAAAATAGAGTAGTGGGTCAAACTAAAAATCAAGTGAATGATAGTAATTACTAGAGTCTTTTAGCAAGATAAAAGTAATAGACTCTACAACAGTTCTACATGAATAAGGATAATAAAAGAAATAGGAAAGAGATAAACTGGAAATAAGTACGATTAGATATTGCTCAATTTATAAGATAGGTTAACTTTGATTGCTTGCACTTGTCGTTGATTTCTACTTTGATTAGGCTGAATTCCTAATCCTATAATTAGGATGTAACCCTAATTCTACCCATTTTGATCGGCCTGCTATTCCATAGACCTTACTACGGACCAACCGCTATATAACATTTCCTACACAGCAGCCAATGGTATCTACGGAAGGTGCATAGAGCAACTACTGTGGATCCGGACGACGTATATAGCTCCCTACACAGAAGGCAATGGTGTCTACGAAAGACACCCATACTAAGCGCTTGGAACTATAGCTATTACTGAGCACCCGAAATGGAAGTCGCACGCGTAACTGCCACCATGCCTACGCTACCTTTTGCTACACCTATTGGGTCTTCTTATTACCTCCAACTTCTAGCATAGCGTGCCCCTCATCTCACTTCAAGCTAATGTGAGATCACCGTGTGTCCATAGAAACTATAGGGGAAATGCTGTTGGTACTAGCCCTTTATCCAAACAATATCTAGGTGTGCCCCTTATCCAAATCCCCCGTGATTTGGACTTCTATTTGACCAATTACTACCATTCTTAGCATAAGCGTGCCCTCATCTCACTTCAGACTAATGTGAGACACCGTTTTGTCTAATAGAGAAATGCTATTTGGTACATGTCCTATTTTCATCTTTGCTTATAAACTTAAATAAATTATTTAAATAAGCATTTATTATCATTTTTACTTTCTACGCTTATTAATTTATTCCAAGTCTTAAAATAAGCCCCATTCTATTCTTTTTATTATAACCTACGTTATAATCATGCTTATTACTTAACCCAAGGTCTAAGTGTGAAAATAACCTACGTTATATAGCTACTACACAGAAGGCAATGGTGTCTACGAAAGACACCCATACTAAGCGCTTGGAACTCATAGCTATTACTGAGCAGCCCAAATGGAAGTCGCACGCGTAACTGCCACCATGCCCATGCTACCTTTTGCTCCACCTATTGGGCCTTCATATTACCTCCATCTTCCAGCATAGCATGCCCCTCATCTCACTTCAGGCTAATGTGAGATCACCGTGTGTCCATAGAAACTATAGGGGAAATGCTGTTGGTACTGGCCCTTTATCCAAACAATATCTAGCTGCGCCCTTTATCCAAATCCCCCATGATTTGGACTTCTATTTGACCAATTACTACCATTCTTAGTATAAGTGTGCCCTCATCTCACTTCAGACTAATGTGAGACACCGTTTTGTCTAATAGGGAATGCTATTTTGTACATGTCCTACTTTCATCGTTGCTTATTAACTTAGATAAATTATTTAAATAAGCCTTTATTATCATTTTTACTTTCTACGCTTATTAATTTATTCTAAGTCTTAAAATAAGCCCCATTCTATTCTTTTTATAACCTACATTATAATCATGCTTATTACTTAACTCAAGTTCTAAGTGTGAAAATAAGCTTCTTGCATCTTTTACTCTATTCAGTTATAATTCTAAGTTATAACCATGCCAATTATCTTTAATTAGTCCAATTCTAATTATAATTAGGTGTACTTTCAGTCCAATTCCATTATTTATTACAGTCTTTATAATTTACATCTTATTTTCTTTATTAAATATTCTTACTTATATAATCCATATTCGCGTTTAATTTTTTCTAATCCGTACGCGAAGAAAATGAAATGAAGAGAATAGACGCTTGCATAAAATCCAAAACGTCGAAAAAGATGTAAATAAGAAATAAAGAACAGTAAATAAACTTAAATACTGTAAATAAACTATAAATCAATAAAAAGCTATGCTTAACAGTAATAAATTATAATTAACAGAAATAAACTAAAATTACTGAAAAGAATAGCTGGAAGGAAATAGACTGAAAATAATTATAAAAACTGCAGATAAACTACTGAAAAGGTTATTCCAAAAAATATAGTAAAACTATAACTATTGGAAACCCTATTATTTTAAATTACTTAAAGAAATCTTAAAATAATTACAATCACTCACCTCTGGTCCTTAGCTCTTCCCTTTAGGCCTTCACGGATCCACTTAGGGTTGTAAATTAATTTAATTTATAACGATTTTCTCCTTTGGAAACATTATTCCGTTTAGGGTCCTTCCTAGAAAGGTGAACCCAATTGGAGAAAACCTAGAATAAGAAAAAGTGTTAGGTCTAGGGGTCTGTTTATAGGTGTAGAAGTGGATCTCGGACCATTGGATTTGGAGATCGAATATGATGCAACCACGTCATAGGCCGAATAGGAGCCATTGGATGCAAAACTAGATGGACCAAATTGAAATAAAGGATGCAAATGACGTGTTCAATCACTGATGATTCGTTCGAACGAACGAACGTTCGTTCGCTTGCCAAAATGCAAGGCGGGTTGACCGGGCGGTCTACCGCCCCCTTGCCCAGGTCGACCGACCGGTCGACCAGTATGTGTGTGTGTGTGTCTGTGTATTCTTGTTATTTCTGCTTATTTTATTTATTTTGTAACTTGGTCATATTAGCTCGGTTTCTGACGTTCTATATATGAAAATTGACCAGAAAATTACCACGGAGACAATGGTCCAACTCCCGTGGCTCAATTCTAATAATTTCACAAAGTTATTTTATTATTTAATTAATTACCAATTAATTATTATGGATTAAATTTCGGGTTGTTACACCTACCGTAGGTCTCGAGGTAGATGGCTCCAGTGCATTACTCTGCCCTTTCCATCTTTAGCATGATCCTTGCATTGGCTCTTGTAATGACCCATCTGATCGCAGTTGATGCATTTGACATTCTTCTTCCCAGAAACTTTCTTTTCCTATCCAGAACGACATTCATTTGCATAATGCCCTTTCTTGTCGCACTTAAAATAGACAATTTCTGACTTTCCCTTCTTCTTGGTTCCACCCATCTAGGCTCCCTTCTTAGGAAAGAACTTCCTTTTCTAACTCTGCCCTATCTGAACCTCATTCGCCTTATTCTTCTCCACCGAAGTAATAATTTCCTCATGTCTTAGAGCCATCTCTACTACAATATCACAAGGATCCCTAATATGAGGTAACGTAGCCTTGGCCAACTCAGGTTTCAACCCCATCACGAACTTCTCGTTTCTCTTAATCACGGTGTCCATAGTGGCATGACCATATCTTGCCAACTCCTCAAACCTTGTAGCATACTCTAACACAGTCATCTCTCCCTGCTCCAACTCAGCAAACTTTCTGAGCAAGGTAGACTTTTCCATTACAGACATGAATCTCTCCTCGAACCTCCTCTTAAACTCAGCCCATGTCATCGTTCCTTCATCCACTCCAACTGTCACACTATTCCACCCAGTATAAAGCTGCTCTTTGAAGCTGCCTCAAAGCGAGCGTTCTTTTATGCTCATCACTGAGTCCTATACTTTGAAAATCCTCTCATAATGCAACAACCAGTTCCCCACTTCCATGGCATCTTTAGTCTCAACAAATGGTTTTCCTCCCAACCTAGTATAGTCCCTACTCAAAGTAGCATAATTGTTGACTACTGGAGCTTCCTGGGTTCCTTCCCCAATACTCCAGCAGCAACCCCCGCTTGCATCATATTCACGAAAAACTGATACATGGCTTCCATATCAACTTACGGGGCTTCAACACCAGTATTTCTGCTCGTGCCTGACCTGGATTCCTTCTAGTATTTGGTCTAGCATTTTCATCTACAGAGGTGATTCCTCCTTCAACATTACCTCTTCGAGAGTCCATATCTACTTTCGAACCTTCGTGAGATACAAAAAAAATCTAATAGAGATAGGAGACTAGAGATAAAGTGCATACTTATATATGGCGAATACAAGTACGTTACTATAGCGTTATCTCATACCCCGATCTTATCTCTAATTCCTTAGGATTATGTTTTCAAAAATAATCTGTTTAGTTAAAAAATTCATAAACTTATGCTCTGATACCACGTTGTAACATCCTCTATCTAGAGGCCCAAAGCTAAGCGCTACAGATGCTGCAGTCCTCTATAGTATTAACTTTCGGCGACTAAATATGGCTATGTTAATGGTATTCATAATACCAGAAGCAATGGAATATGAAACAAAATCACAGATTCAAAAACCAATATTTTTCTAGTTACATTTCAAGAAACATGTTTCACATTCAAATTACATAATCTCATTGCTTTCCTAGGTTCAGATAAAATATAGTTATTACAATATTACGCCAAGAGCAACATATGACGATGCCCCCTTGTTGACCAGAGTACTATATATACAATACAACAGAATCAATCCAAAATATATCAGCAACTGCTAATTAGCTATCCGTCAGCCACCTGCTCGTCTCCGGAAGCTTTATTCTTCAACCTACTAAAACCTATAAACCTCAACCCTCAGCCTACTCAAATCAATTTTAAGCACCCGAGAGTTTAAGGAAAATAAACTTCTAGTCAGACATAAAGCCTGGTGTGAATAATACTATACATCTCGGTTATCTGATATTAAGTGAGACCACGGCGCTTAGCGGAATGGGTTTTCCCCTCACTAATATCCTTTTTAAAACATATCTTTTGCAAATTATAATTCTGCAACCAAAACTGGTTAAATCTGTAAAGCAATATCATGTATATGTACATTTCAATTGTCATATGGACTATTTTTCCATACACTGTAGTTTTGTCTAGCTAACTACTAACCCTTGGCTGACTCGGGCCTACCAAGAAACATAAAAATCTAACAACTATTAAATACTCCCCTTCTCGACGGTCTATCCTTACTTACTTCTCCAGGTCTACTGATCCTAATGGTTTTGCAGACTTACCAATAACCTGTCTTTCCTTTTTAGATTCCTTTCTGTATGTAACAAAATTTTGGTCTTACATCTGACAAAGCCCAACACACTGGAATTTTGGACTAAATTAGCTAGGCGCTGATAGATAACGAATATAGGGCACGATCCTACATAAGTCCCATTTGGTTTTCTAATCTGAGTCATTTTCTTAGGGTTAACTACCCTTTAAAATTTTCCTTTAAAACCTTTTCAAAATGATTTAAACCTTAAAATCATACATATACAAGGAAAATATATTCTTTGCTTTACTCTAAACTATTTGCCATGTTAAATATACTTTACCCAAAATAATGTTGATGAAATTATTAAGGATTTTCCCATCCTTCCAAAATAAGTTAAAACCCTCTTTAACTTAAAACACTTAGGCTTTATTGCTAAAAGCTACTCATTCGAAACCATTGTTTAAAACCTTTAAACAACCCTTTCAAAACCATTGAAAGTACCCATTTCGAAACCTTTGAAAGTATCTCTTTCAATAAAAGCAAAACCTTAGGTCGTAGGCCAAAATATAATTTTCAAAATCATACCTTTCGAAACCATTTATATTTATCCTTTCGAAAGCATTGAAAAACATCTCCTTCGAAAGCTTTAAAACCTTAGACCTCCTCTTTAAAACACTTAAACATTTCCTTTCGAAAACATTGGAAAACCTTTTCTTTTAGACCTTTCAAAACCATTGGAAAACCCTTCCTTAAAACCTTTCGAACGGATTAAAACATCAGTCTTTCAAAAGCATTTAGGTTCAATTTATAACATGTGGAAACACCTTTCGAAATCATTAAAACCATCTCTTTTCAAACCATTTGGGTTATACTTTTTATAGAGCAAAAGGGCCATTAAAACATTTAAGTCGAAAGCATCTCTTTCAAAAGCATTCCTAAGTAAAGAAGTGATGGTGTCGAACCATCCCTTCGAAAGCATTGGAGAAACGGCTTGGTTTTAAAAACAAAGTAACCCTTTCGAAACCATTCTGTGTCGAAAGGTAAAAAGCGGCAGTCAGGGGCTACGAACTAGTCGAAAGCAGTTATTTAGAAACAAAGGCGCAACCTCTTAAAATCATTCTTTTCAAATCATTCAGTAATGATGGATTAAAGTTAATTAATCAATTTGCTAATGATGCTTTTAAATTAATAAATCTTTTTAATAAATGATTTTTAAAATTTATCAACTTGTTTTGACTCTAATTAATCTTTCCTTTACTAATGCATATAATTAATAAATCATTTTTTTAAATAATAAGAATTAATAAATTATTTATTTAATTTAATTAATTATATTTAAATTTAATAATTAATTGAATTAATGATGTTTTAAAGGTGATTTACCCTTTTTAATTAAAGGTTATTGGAGTTAACTAATTAACTTGATTTATGAAGTTTCAAAGTGAATTTATCAAAGTAACCGGGATGTTTCGACTTTGTTATTCATTTTAAATAATGATAAATAATTATTCATTAATTTAATTAATTGTATTTTATGAATTAATTGGATTAATAAGGTTTAAAGTGGTTTACCCTTTTTATTATTTAAAGACATTTGAAGTTCAAAAATCAAATTGTGTGATGAAGTTTAAAGTTAATTAATCAATGTAATATGGATGTTGTAGGTTATTAAATCATTTTTAAATTGTTGTAATGAAGTTAGTAAACTCTTTTAACAAAGTATTTTAAAGCTAATGCTTGTAATGTGAGGCCAAGTACGAATTTAGGTTTTTAAAAGAAAAGGTTTGATTCGTTTATGGAAATAGATTAATTTCCGTAAAGCGATTCACTTATATGGGAATGATTTATTTGTACACTTAGCACTAAACGTTGAAGAAGTAGACTCTTTGCTATTTCGAAAGTTAAGAATAATCGTGAGACATGACTTTGAGGTAACACTATCTTGACTTATCCGGTATTATTGTTAACCAAGAAATAGTACAAGTTGGAATTCGATGAGTGGTGATAAGTACACAAGACTTAATTTCCATATACGGTCGTTTTATATCCTCGATAATTGGTTTTCCAACTATCGGTTACCTCAGCCTTCTTTGTATTTTGTCATTCTAAGACGGTGTGTTGCTCGCTTGAGCTTTGTTATCCTTTGTCGGAAATGACTAAACTCAAAGAGCGAGTGGAAGCCAAGCTATGTGGGGTTGCTCCCATTAGGGTATTTTCACATCCACTCTAGATTGGAATTGGATTTTGCGCATTGAGATATGAAATACTCGGATTCTCGGTAACCATTGGCGGGGTCCAGCTTGGACGTTTCCGAGAGCCATCGGAGTTCTTAAGTATATTTCTAGAGGTATACTTTCGGCAGGGGGCACACCCTCCAAGTCATTGTTGGAAATTTTCCTTTCCTTTTTTGATTCAAACCTTTGAATCTATTTTCTTTAATTACAACGGGAAGAGTCAACCACCCTTCGCGGTGTTCAATCATTGGTTTTGTCAATTCTATCGAGTTTGGATGGTTATCTAGTTTAGTCCATTCTATCGAGTTTGGATGGTTATCTAGTTTAGTCCATTCTATCGAGTTTGGACTGTTTCTTATTTTATCCATTCCGTCCAGTTTGGATTTTTATTCAGACTATTTCCATTCTTTCAAGTCTGAATGTTATACTAATTATTGTGAAATACACTTCCATTTGTTTCAGAGTTTTACTCATATCAGACATTTTGTCTGACCCGAGTTGTTTATTTTCCCTATACTCTCGGGTACTCAATTATATTTGGGTAGCCGGAGAATAATAGGTTTTCTTTGGAGCTTTTTAAAGACGCTGATCGAGCAGACGGCTCCTCAGTTATCTAGTTATTTGTTTTCGCTGTTTAGTTATGTATGTGTGTTTTATATCCAAAATGAAAAGTCAGAATGTATAGTACAAGTTTGTTAGATGTAGTACTTTTTTTATAACTCTGATAACTCCTTATAAGGAGTATCCTTTTGTACTATATCATTTTATATTATATGTGACCATTTCGATGTAAGGTTTATCGATTCTGTCTGGTTCTGTTCTTTATTTTACCCCAAGACAAGTTATCTTTCAAATGCTTGGTAAACGACATACGAATACCAATGATGTTTTAGGTGTCGTTCCCAGGGATCAGAAAGGTGGGTCGTCACAGATGGTATCAGAGCTTAGGTTTAGTGAATCCCTGAGCCCTGGTGGGGTAAACTCTATAAGGATAGGATTAGTAATATCCTACAATAAAGTCTGAGGCTATAAGTACATATTGAGTGCATATTTGTTAGTGTTATAAAAATGTTTTATATTGTGTTGTTTGATCCATTGAGTGGTATATGAATTTTGGTTGATGCGTCAAATCAGCATTATCGATAAGCATTCCTAAACACTTGAACAGATCTACCAATACAATATTGTATTAAAATGGTAAATGAAATAATTTTACCTAAGAATATATTTTTATACATAATAATGATTTTCAAAACTAATATAGTTGTATAGTTGAGTTGATTATTTGGAAGTAATTAACTATTTTATTAAAGATAATAAAGAAAATTGTAAATTTGATTAATTATCTTTTGGGATAGTTAATATTGTTTTAGATTTATAAAAGAGATTATAAATGCGATTTATTATCTTTAAGGATATATAATGTTATTTTAAATTTAATAAAAGAATTTAAATTTGATTTATTTTCTTTGGAAAATTTATATGGTTTTAAGGTTTTAAAAAGAATATTATAAATCATCCCCCAGAACAATTAACATTGTTTAGAATTTATAAAAGGTATTTAAATTGTTTTATTATCCTTTGAGATAATAAATATGTTTTAAATTAATAAATGATTGTTTTTAAATGAGAACTTTTAAATAAATTTGTTTATAAATAAATCTAAGTGTAAATTGTTTTGGGATTTTAGTAAATGATGTTAAAACGACATTTGTTTTGACCCTTGTTTTAATACACTTAGTATTATAAATTTGTCTTTTCAAATTACATTTAAAGAGTTTTTGGAAAATTTAAATCCTGAGATTGTTTAAAATGATTTCAAAAGATTTTGAGAAAAGTAATTGCGTTATTATTTGGAATATTTCTAAAGTATAATATTTTGGAAAAGAAATTTTAAGTAGAATGCTTTTTCATTGAATAATTTAGAGGAAAATATTTCGGTTGGTTTCGTGGTAATATGAATAGATATTGCTTAAGCGAATGTTGTGGAGTACTTAGTAAATTATTCTCTTTATCACTGTACGATCGAAATGAATTCGAATCCGAACGAACCCAAAGTTAGTTTTAATAAATAAATTGTTTGAAGTTATTTCATATAAAAAATATATGCAGTATGCTTTCAAAGATGAGTTTTGAAATTTATAACCGGGTATTTAATCTTTAAGTTTCCTAAATGGGAATTAATTTCCAAAATAAAAAGTATTTTTGATAAGAAATTGTTTTGATAAATGAATTTTATCCTTAAATAATATACGAGGTAATTTAACACTTATTTAAATTGGTTAGATTGGATATGAAAGTTTTGATAACATTGTTTTATAAAAACGATAGATTTTATTTAAGTATCTAAGTAGCGTAAACTAATTGGTGTTATTGGGTCAGTCCATAAACATGATTCATTATAACACCTTAATGTGAAAAGGTAAGAAGGTTTTAATAGACATTGTTGTATTAAAACCGTTGCTTTTGTTTAAAACATATAAGTAGTATAAACTATTTGTTATGTTTAGTCAACCCATAAACATTGTCCATCTTAACACTCTAAGTTAAAGAGGTCGAGAGGTTGACTCAATTTTAAAAGACCCAAATTTTGATTTGATCTTCACCTAAATAGTGAAAGCAAAATAAATTTTTTGTTTTGTATATACTCTTAGGATTTAGAAGGGTATTATACAAGTAAATAAAGTGGAATAAGTTATTATTTGATGTTTTATAAAGAAATGACTTTATAAAATATTTTTAAACTTAGATGAAAATTTATGAAATAATTCATAAACAATTTTGGAATTGAATAAAATATAAAATGCAAATTTATGTGATTTAGGAAGATTGGTGTAGTCAAGAAACCAATAATTTTAGAGTATAACTTTTAATTTAGTCCGAGTAAGTTTGGATAATCTTCTAAGCAATAACCAAAGGCTAGTGAGTAAAAAATGGTACACTTTGATAATTATCTATATTTTGGGCAATCAAGAAAGTTTTGGACCTAAGTTAGGAGTTTGTTGTTAATCTTTTGACATTTTAAACAATGTTGAGTGTTAGATTTTTTCCTTATGGAATTTGAATGATTGATAGTATTAGTGTTTGCCTTTACGGAATTTGGTTGATTTGATTAAATTGAATTTGATTCATTGATTGTGTGGTCTAATGTATCGTAGTTTACAAAGTAAAAAAAATTATAAACCAAGGTTTTTGAATTATTATTTATTAGGACTAAAATCCCGATGTTTTTGAAAACGTGATTTGGAAAAAAATTTGGAAAGAGATAAAAATTGTTTGCTCTAGTTGTTGTATTTGGGGGAATCGGAATACCACTGGATGCTCCATGTTGTTTCGATTCTAGAGTTTTACATGTTTTGCTAGGAGGACACCCTCCTAGTCAATTTTGGTTTTGGTTTCAATACATTTCTTTTTGGAAGAAATTTGAAAATAAAATTTGAATATAAGAGCCGGGCATTTAGTTCTAAATTTACCTTTTGATATGAGTGGATGCATAGTATTTTATTTTAGGGTATTCTCTGAATTTGGTTGCATATATATTAATATCATACTAGTTTTTGTTGGATAAGTTACATCTGATTAATTGTTAGTATTTCTAGGATAGTTTTTTTTTCTGGGATGGGACTGTGGTAAATTTCGGGGAAGAAATTCTTTTAAGGGGGGAAGAGTGTAACGATTAGGAATTTCACCACATTAATTTCAAAATATTTAATTAATTTTAAATATTCAAATAATAGGTTTTATAATTAAAATAAAACTCTTTAAAATAATTAATATTGAAGATAAAATAGTTTTCAAATTTAGTTTACAAAAATATTTAGTTCGATGAAAAACAGAAAATATGACCAAAAGTCGTTTTCCGAATTTTCGACGTTTCATCGTATAAAAGTTGTTTGAAATGTTGTGAGTCTTGTTTATATTTTAAACAACATTTAAATGGTTAATAATATAAATTAGTTAGTGTATATTGCTATATACACAGGTATATATACATAAGTATATACATGTATATACTAAAAGATGCCTTAAGAGACATGATTTGACATTTTGGCAACTAAATACAAAACATGTTTAAATATGTTTTCTTTGACATGATGAGGGGGACAAAGTGGAGGCTGAAATGGAATGTGTGGTGGAGGGTGTTGAGGTAGGAAAACAATGTGGAGGGTAAAGGATAAGGGGTGTTTAGGTAATTTACATTTTCACTTGCTTATAAATAGCCTTTCATCTCTCTAAATTTTCCTCTTCTTCACCGACCAAATCTCTCTCATATCTTATCCAAATAAAGTTTTTATCTTCTTCAAATCATGTCAAATTACAGTGGCTACAACTTTTATCTTGATCACTTCTTCAAATTTCGAGCATAACTATGTCAAAATATCAATCGTTTACAAAGTATTTTTGGACCCAGAATTTCAAGTCCGAAAATGGTCCTTCTTCTTTTGACCATGTCTTCTTCAAAACTAATTGTAATTAAGTGATTTTTTTTTTAAAATTATAGAGAAAATAATTTTCTAAAACTTTCTTCTTTATCACTTTTACAAAATCCGAGAGTAAATAGTCCAAAAACCAGTTGTAAAATGACCTATTTTCGGGTTCATTTATGAGAGTTCGATGATTATCCAAAGTCACTCCACCTTACCAAAACAAGTTTCACTTCCTTCTTCTTTCAACGCCAAGCCTACCAACTGCATTAAGGGTCCAAGACTCCATCTTTTGCTTAGGAATAGAAGTGCTAGGTCATACCCTAAGTTAGCGAGAGTTTGGATCGGTGAGTAAAACTACACCTTCTTAAACCAAGCTTATACTATGTTAATGTTCATGTTAATAGCCTATGAAGCTTGTTGTATATGCGAAGAGATTTTTTGGTTGTTTGTTTGTTTCATACTTTGAAAAGTTGTCGCATTTGAAATTTAGTAAGCATGTGGTTAGCTATATGAAAAGTTGGTAGTTAAAGTTAATATAATTGTTAGTAAATACTTATTACATATTGTATCATTATTATTTACCTTGTACTATACTTAAACCATTGCTATTTAATATTTATTTTTATGGCTAATGTCATAAGTTTGTTTGCCGAACAGCCCGTATAACAATAGTCGCTATATCGGCACTTTCGGAAAATCACTTTTTATCGATACCGTTTGGTTTCATCTTCGTGCTTGGAATTGTTTTACAAGTTAAGCAAGATTGTGATTAACGATGTTTTTAAAAGTAATTCACCATTTTAATATTTATTTAATTTAATTAATTACTTAATTAATAAGGATTAAAGTTAACTAACTACTTAGTGAATGAGGTGTTTTAAATTTAACTAATTACCTGGTTAATGATTGTTTAAATTAATTAATCATTTTATTTAATGATGTTTAAATTTAATTAATCATTTTACTTAATGATGTTTAAGGATAATTAATCATTCAATAATGATGGATTAAATTTAATTAATCAATTTGCTAATGATGCTTTTAAATTAATAAATCTTTTTAATAAATGATTTTAAAAATTCATCAACTTGTTTTAGCTCTAATTAATCTTTCATTTACTGATGTTTATAATTAATAAATCATTTTTTTGAATAATGAGAATTAATTAATTAAATTAATTATATTTAAAATTATTAATTAATTTAATTAATGATGTTTTAAAGGTGATTTACCCATTTTAATTAAAGGTTATTGGAGTTAATTAATCAACTTAATTTATGAAGTTTCAAAGTGAATTTATCAAAGTAACCAGGATGTTTCAACTTTGTTATTATTTATTTTAAATAATGGTAATTGATTTTTCATTAATTTAATTAATTATATTTTACGAATTAATTGGATTAATAAGGTTTAAAGTGGTTTCCTTTTTTTATTATTTAAAGACATTTGAAGTTCAAAAATCAAATTGTGTGATGAAGTTTAAAGTTAATTAATCAATGTAATATGGATGTTTTAAGTTATTAAATCCTTTTTAAATTGATGTTTTGAAGTTAGTAAACTCTTTTAACAAAGTTTTTTAAAGCTAATACTCGTAATGTGAGGCTAAGCAAAAATTCGGGTTTTTAAAAGAAAAAGTTTGATTCGTTTATGGAAATGAATTAATTTTTGTAAAGCGATTCACTTATATGGGAACGATTTATTTGTATACATAACACTAAACGTCGAAGAAGTAGACTCTTTGCTATTTCGAAAGTTAAGAATAATCGTGAGACATGACTTTGAGGTAACACTATCTTGACTTATCCGATATTATTGTTAACCAAGAAATAAAACAAGTTGGAATTCGATGAGTGGTGATAAGTACATAAGACTTAATTTCCAGATACGGTCATTTTATATCCTCGATAGTTGGTTTTCCAACTATCAGTTACCTCAGCCTTCTTTGTATTTCGTCATTCTAAGACGATGCGTTGCTCACTTAAGCTTTGTTATCCTTTTTCGAAAATGACTAAACCCAAAGTGCAAGTGGAAGCCAAGCTATGTGGGGTTGCTCCCATTTTGGTATTTTCACATCCACTCTAGATTGGAATCGGTTTTTGCACATCGAGATGTGAAATACTCAGATTCTTGGTAACAGTTGGTGGGGCCGGCTTGGATGTGTCCGAGAGCCATCAGAGTTCTTAAGTATATTTCTAGAGGCATACTTTTGGAAAAGGGGGCGCACCCTCTTCGTCATTGTTGGAATCCTTTCCTTATTTGATTCAAACCTTTGAATCTGTTTTCCTTAATTACAACGGGAAGAGTTGACCACTCTTCGCAGTGTTATATTATTGGTTTAGTCCATTCTATCGGGTTTGGATAGTTATCTAGTTTAGTCCATTCTATCGAGTTTGGATTGTTGTCTTCTTTTATCCATTCCGTCCAGTTTTGATTTTTATTCAGACTATTTCCATTCTTTCAGGTTTAAATGTTATACTAATTGTACCCATCATCTATGTTTGGAATCGTTCCCTATTGTTCATTTCCATTTTTGTTATGTTTGGTTGTTGTTATGTGGGAGAAAACCCATTCCGTATTAGCGGCGTGGTCCCACATATTATTGTGAAATACACTTCCTTTTGTTTTAAAGTTTTACTCATACTAGACATTTTGTCTGACCCGAGTTGTTTATTTTTCCTAAACTCTTAGATACTCAATTATATTTGGGTAGTCCAAGAATAACAGGTTTTCTTTGGAGCTTTTTGAAGACGGTGATCGAGCAAACGGCTCCTTTGTTGTTTAGTTATTTATTTCCTTTGTATAGTTTTGTATATGTGTTTTATATCAAAAAATGAAAAGTTAGAATGTATAGCTGCAAGTTTGTTAGATGCAGTACTTTTTTTATAAATCTGATAACTCCTTATAAGGATTATCCTTTTGTACTATTAATTTTTATAACATGTAACCATTCCGATGTGAGGTTTATCTATTCTGTCTTGTTCTGTTCTTTATTTTACCCCAAGACAGCTTATCTTTCGGATGCTTGGGCAATGGCACACGAATACCGGGGATGTATTAAGTGTCGTTCCCAGGGATCAGAAAGGTGGGTCGTCACAACAGTGTACGTACTCAAGATCGACAGTACTCTCAAGTCAGAAGACTACTTGCATGTCGTTATTCTAAGATCTTCTATTATGACTAAGTTATATAACCTACAGAAAACTCATTGATTCGTTATGCGATTGCTCCAAACAAACACAAGTACATATCCCTTGGTGCCCCAAACAATCATGAGTATATCATCGTATATCGTATGGAGAGCGTTACGTACACTAGTCTCAACAAATATGTTGACATCTTTTTCTCAATACTTCTCGACTACGAACATTTAAGAATTTGGTGTTTTTATTAATATCGCTCCTATGGATTTTCTACTTATATATGTTTAGTTTTGATTATTCCTTACTTATATCACAATATAACAAGCACATATAACAGAAAACAAAATTAGTAACATATTTTATTTCAAACAAGATTGTTTATAAAATTACGATTACATAACAAATTAAAATTGCCCTAGAGCAAACCCCTAATTCTATCATGAACAATGGTCCAAAGAGAGCTTTATTCTAAAAATAGCAATTTAAGAGAGCAACAAAGCAAATGAAAGCATATAACAAGAATGGATTGATCGATTATTTAGTGATGATTATGATGTATGTTGTATTTGGGCATGCGCATGCATGCTCGATTAGATGATATTAAAAATACTTACAACCCTTTAGGAAATGGTTTAGAGAAGAGTAGTGAAAAGGCACAACATAATGGTCAAAAATGTTGATTCTCGAAAACGATAGCGGTTGATTGGTGCTTTCTATAGTGGTTAACTAGTTAGTACTATGGCCAAGTGCTATAGAAAATCATGTTGTTTGCAGCCTGCAACATCTTGTATTTTTGACAATTTACTTATGTTTAAAGTTTGCAAAAATGTCAGAAATCTATTATAAAAATCTAATATGGTATTTTAGGTGTTGTGCTAATATTTGGAGTGATTCGAAGATAAAGCATTGTGATGTTTTAAAAATGTATATGCTAAAGGACTCCATATTAAAATCATGTTGTATCTTGTGTATGGTCCATCTTTGGGTGTTTAATTTGAATCTATTAGGTTTGTTAACTACATTGTTTCCCTTGTAAGCCTATACACTCTATTGTACCCATTTTTGTTCCATTTTTAATGTTATTGCATTTGTACATCAAGTTTTCATTTGTTATTTTCATATATCGATAGCTTATCTCTTCATATTTATACTATTAATTTATAAAACTAGGTAAACTCGTTAGTAGTGTTGTCGTATGGTTATCATCATCAAGACATCAAAATCAAATGGTTCGTGAACATCTACTAGTGTAAAAGTATTAAGTAACATACACATAAATCAACTAATTAACTAGCAATATAACTACTTATAATAATTAAATAAAGTAAAGAGTTAGAAATTCAACTCGGTAATGATGCGGTGAAAAGTAAAGAATCACTCAACAAATTTTCTAATTCTAACAAATGCAACATCATACTTAGAGTAAATGGAACACCTGAGGTAGTTTGAGGTAGCTAATAATGTTTAATTCGGTGCCATAGTAGAAAATAACCGAGTTTAGGCCAACCAGCAACCTCAAGAAAGAGGCTTAGCCTTACTTATACAACATGGGGTTGTGCAAGCTCTATCTTCCAAGAAGGGGTCCGATCATGTAGGCAAGGATGACTATAGATAATATGCTTGTGTTTCAAGCCAAAGTTGTGACGACCCACACCAGGCACCCCCTGAATCTGACACAAAACCACGCGTGTCCAACCCAGAGCGCACCGATTGCAGATTATCATGAGAAAGAAAAGAGAGGGTGAGAAGAAAAAGAGAAGAAAGAAGAAGAGAAGAGAATAAGAAGAGGGAGAAGCGGAACCAAAACAATACAGAATCTCACATCGCAGCGGAATAACATATAATATAGATCAAAAATCTTTACAAAGAGTAACTGTAATATACATAAATCAATATCAGAGTACACAATAAGTAATCATCAGCTTGGATAGTTATAATAACCCGTCCTCACAAATGCTGATAATTTATAACAACAACAACAATGCAAAGCAGTGAAAAAATAACAGATACGTGTATATGACATGAAGATCTCCAGCTCGCCTGCTGAAGCTCCAAAAGCACCAAATCTGAACCTGTAAATATACTCGGTCTGACCCGAGCATTGAAAGGGAAGAACGCTCGGATCAGTCTGGTAAACCAGCGTGAGAAAAAAACACCTCAACTGAATTTATAAAGTTATCAAAACTTTTCTTCCATCGAAACAAAAGGTATCTCGTAAGACCGCGTCTCAAAAAAATACCGACAATGTTTTTACTTTATGATAACCAAAACATTTCATATCAAATTCTCTTATATTATAATAGTGTCTATTATACAAATAATATTAAAATAGCTGAAATTGTTACACATTATTAAATTCCAGCATACACCTTGTAATACAAGGCTTTCCACAATAGAAAATGGCAGGCACGTATTGGATTTTGGATTTCCATATAAATGACTAGGTGAAGGGACTACCTTTCCGAAACTCGGTACACCTATAAAGGGATGTACATAGGGTCCAGATACTGGGCGCCTAAACCAACACAAGACCTGCCTACCTCTCACTGGATAGTACCGAATATGTCATCACTCTGGTCGTTACCGACCTAAAATCCATGGACATAAGCATACATCAACAATAATCAGATACACGACGTCATAGCGTGTAAAGATATATCTAGAAGAGTGATGACATCTCCTAATAGGAGCGACCCATTTTAGCCTTGCTGCTTCTATCCTTGTTTCAGTCATTTTCCAGGGAGTGAGACCAAAAGAGATATCGATTACCTTTCATATATCACATATCACATATCACATATCACATCGTCTTTGAATGCCACATTGCCATTTTCGTTGACTACTAATTGCCTTTCACAAAAATACAACCCTTGAGCTCGTACGTCTCAAGAAGGGTGTTAAGCTAAGATAAGTTGCCTTCTCCACCACCACATGATGTACGTTTGTAAAAACCAATGTACGTAATCTTAGAAATGCAATATCAGATACTCGTCCATACAAGTTGTCCAGAAACAGGACAAACCGAAGGTACTCTCCTACCATGTCTTATAGGATTAGTAGCGATAGCCCTTGCAATGGATATTTCATAACGAAGAGACTACTACTACTATATGTATATTGGGATTTTAACCCCAAATGATCAACAAGCAGTCCTTCACTATGAAAATCCTAAATATCAATATCATCGACCAACCTGCACAATTGTCGCATATATGTTGGTCCGAAGTGGTTTTCGGATAAATCTGATCTCGGTCTTTTCGCACCAACAACGCAAAAGCATTTCTCAACCTCATACAGAAACCAAGTCTCGTAGACTTATCAGGTTTCCAACTTTCAACTTGCTATCCTTCAGCCAAGGAAGCTCGATAGATTAGAGTAATCACTCCACACTACATGAGTCAACATTCTCAACAAAAATGATAATCAAGCCTACACAGTCAGTTACGTACTAAGTGTAAGACTAATTAGTTTCTACATCAAGTCGAGAACTAAAATGGCCAAATTTGATAGTCGGTTATTTAACTATCAAAGCAACAAACAAAATCTAGCACATAAGTAGTCACTGGGCCTGATTTTTATTAATCGTTTATAAATCAAATCACTTTCCAATTATTCACTTCAAAATATCTTTAAAAAGGCAATATTCAAAACCATTTCACTTATTGGATATTTGGAAAACATTTTCATATACTTATTTTAATAATAAGTGAATTCACAAATCATTTTATTTTCAAACTATTTAAACTCCATTTTATAATATCACTTTCCAAAACATTCATTTAAAGAATTATTCTCTTTAAAAACGTGGATATAATTCCAATCCATATTTAACTTATCAAATTAAATTGATTTCGCAGTTATAAAACAGTGTTTATAATTCACATTTCTATTTTATAAAAACTTCCATTTATAAAATTCCATTATCAACCAATTTCCCGATTATATCATTTATTTGTCAAAATCTCATTATAAGTTTATTTACCTATAAATCTCTTTATTTACAAATTCATTCTTTTGTAATCTCATTATTTATAAAGTCCATTATAAGTTCATTTCTAAATTTTAATTGCAAATCCATTTACAATTTGATTACAATTTCTTTTATTTATAAAACATTGTTTATAAAATTTATTTCATTAAATTTATTTATTAATAACATTCCTTTTATAACTTCCTTACTTTATAAATCTTATTTACTTATAAGATTCATTTATAACTTCATTTTAACACTTATAAAAATCGTTTATAATTCCATTACTTTTATTCACAAAATATCAACTTTATAAATCTCATATATAAACCATTTATAATAAGTTCAAACTTCTCAATTTAAATTATTTTACAAAATAGTTAACTTCATAATTTAAAAATCATATTTGAGTATATTTCACAAAACCATAATTTTTAAAACATAAAAATTATAACTTTTTATACATTTAAAATAAATCCATATATTTAATCATTCAAAAATTATTAAAACATATATAGTTTCAAAATCACTTTGAAATCCTTTAAAGTAAAAAATCATCATTTTAATAATTTACAAATCATTATTAAAATTTATATAACTTCAAAAACCATTTAAACATCATTTCACTTTAAATTCATTTTATAGTATTTCAAAATAGAGCCCAATGTTACTACAACACTAAATAAGGGATTCACATCAATCATATCAATCATGGCATCCAACATTATATATCACATGATAAGAGCATATATAACAATTTCTGTAAATAAAAATCAATAATGGTGAGGAATCCAGTTGGATCCCTCCAACCAGTAACCTGCAACAAATATACATATGAGAAAAATATGTACAATGTCTGCTTCGAGGCAGACACACGTACAAAAGGTCACCTTCTCATACACGTGAACGTATAGGGTCTCATCTGCTCCAATAGACAGAAATATATCCAACTACTAACCACTATAGCATAACATCCAAACAATCATCAAACATCATATAATAAATTTATCCCTACTTATATAAAAATATAAGCGGGTCAGAAAGAGAGAGTTTTACTCACTTTGCTTCCAGTCGTCGTTGCAGCATTTTATTCGATTAAAAACGAACAGGCATTCGAATTTAACCAAAATTTTGACTGACTCAAATAAATCCCAATCTAGCTCCATCGTGTAGTATTCTTCGTTACGAACCCAACACAACTTGTTTCGTGCGAAACGGACCTCGTATGAAATAGTTATGAATTTTTAAACATTTGACAATTAAAAATATAATTAACTTAAATTAATTATAAAATTATTTACCCTAATCCTTCTCTTCCCCCTCCTATCGTTTTCACGCCTATACGCAACCCATCATGTGTGTTCCATTTTTTTGATTGTCGCACCTCGCTTGCTCCACCAGAGGTCGATCAGACAACGCCATGATGAAGCCCCAGACGTCTAGTACCAACGCCCAAGGTCAGGTCAAGCTCGGCCTCATCCTTGCCTCGTAAAACATGCACGAACGACGTGTCTTTACACCAAGATCCACGCCGATCCTCTGATCCAAATTCGATCATACCCGTTAGATTTATAGATCTCGATGTGCTCTACAATATTGTAGTTGGAAGTTTTCCATAATAGCTGATGGATTCAGAGATAATTGGGAAAGAAGTTTCGAACGTTTTTGGTCATCGGTTTTAAAGTGGTGGCTGTGACCTACTAGGGTTAGGGTTTGGGGTATGTGGATCCTTATATAGGCAAGTTCAAAACATTATTCACCCTAAAAAATTCCAGACTCCAATCGAGTCATGCCGCTTGGCGTTTATAATGTTTACCCCTATTCTGAACAAAATGGAATATAAATCGGGAGCCAATTCCATCGTATTTGGAAGATAGGTTTTCAAATCGAATTATTTTAATTAAAATTACTTAAATAAATTTCTATGCGTTTTAGCTTCGCATGACCAAACCGTAAGTCTGATTGACACAAAATTTGGAATCCTACAATACTATACTGTTACAGATCCAATGAAACTGGTTTCATCGAAATCCAAGACAGTGTTAAAAATGGCTATTTTTACATGTTAATTAAATATTAAAATTTTCAATTTCTATAAATTAACTTTTAATTCAATTTTAAAAGTTTACTAATTCTATTCTAATTCAAATAGGATTTAAAACAACGTTAGAAATCATTTTTACTCATATTAGATTCAATATTCAATTAATTAACTGATTTAACTTATAATATTCATTTTTCAATATTTAAATTCAATTAAATATTCTAAATTCAAACGACTAAAAAACTGGGTCGTTACAAAAGTAGTGCTAGAAAGCTCGACTTGTTTGCAAACAATCATAGAAGATGGCATTATACATAGGTTTGGATATTTGAGGCATGTGGACTTTACAACGCAAAGAGATGGTAAGGGGGCTTCTACTTCTTAAAGCTACAAACTAGAGCTTGTGGTATGAGGTATCTTTTAACGTTTAACTATTCCAATTTGTGATAAACCTATTAAGTAGAGTTAGACTTTTCTACAAATGAACACTACCTTTCTAATGCTCAATGAATGCGAATCATTTCTCAATTTATGTCATAGATTCGAATTTTGTTGCCAAATACTAAGAATTGGCAACAAGTTTGTGATTTTGGGCAAAATTTAAATCATCCATGAAGGACTATTAACAACAAAAGATATGGTTGCTTCAAGTCAAAAGGCAATGATTTCAAAGTAGTTAATTTCATTACAAACACCACTTGTTTTTGCAGTGATAACAAGAACATCTCATTTTTGTGTTACAATCTCTATGCCATCAGCATGTTAATTTTACCAACGCGTTTGACAAATGTTGGAACAGGATCTCCTTCGCATGCCAAACTATCAACAATCAGTTAGATCAAACCTATGGATTTGATGCATTTTACATTCCTCTTGAGGACATTAACATACAACCTCCAAAGTCTACGTAACCTACTTAAAATTTAGGATCATCTATTAATTTGACACCTTGAGTGAATTATGGCTTATCTTCTTGTAACAACTCCAGTTTTTGGAATTACATGAGTAAGGAAAATAATGATGTAAATTGGAAATTTTAATAAGGAATTATAATTTTTTTGTTTTTAATGATAATGAATTCTCTTGAAATATGAATTCTGAATTTCTATAATATCGAATAATTAATACATATGGTGAATAATTTTGAAGTTATAGATAAATAAGTCTATTTTTATAAAGAATAATAGAGGTCTATTTGGCAAATCCTTTTTATTTTTTATAAGGAGTTAAGAAGCATTCAAATTGTAAATAATCAATTCTTAAAGGATATATTAGGATTTCTAAGGAGATAAAATCCTTATGAATGATTTAAGGAATTTGGAAATGTTTAAGAATCACTTTTGGAAATCTAATAATTGAGATGTTCATGTCATTAAAAAAAATACATTTTAATAATTAAGATTCATATTCTAAAGAAAATAAATATAAATTTCTGTAAGTTTTGAAATTGTTTAATAAACAAAAATGACATATTTTGGATTTTTATAAATGTTAGAAAAGTTATCTCATAATTTAGTAAATGACCTTGAAAATATATATAGAAAACAAAAGAAGAAGAAGACATTATTTTAAATAATATGGTAAAAGGTTGAATTTTATAAAGAAAACAAATAAAAGGATTTACATCCATGTATTAGGTGGGCTTAGATATAACCCAAACCCATTCTAAAGCAAATACGAGAAGTTATCTTCCCTCTCTTATCTAAAAATATCGTGTACGTTCAAATCTGTAGGAAATGAAATTAGGGTTAGCTCTCTCCTTTCAAATTCAATCATTACTTCTATTTTTTAAAATCAAGGAAAATTTAGAAAAATCCTTAGAAAATCAAGGTAAATAATTTAAGCTCATATCCATTCCCTTGAACCATCAATTTTAGTTTTAAGTGAGTGATTGAATCATTTTTGTGTCTTCTTTGAATGAGGGGCTCTAGGATTTTTGCTATTCATAAGAAGGCAAGTCAATTTCAGTAAATTGCTAGGGGAAATCTTAAGAACTAAGGTAAGTAATCATTACCATTCTTCTCTAAATTGTGTTGCATGTTGATTAGAAGGGATTAACTGGTAATTTCTGATGTTATAATGAACCAATTTTTTGTTGTTGAGAAACCATATTTGCTGAAAGTTCTAACATAATGAAATTGAAAATTTAATGATTGTGATGCTATGTTTGATTTTCTATGATGCATGCATGCCCAAGAACACTTGCACACAACCCGGCACAAAAACGCCATCATCGGAAATTGATCTAAGGCATTTCTGGAGCCGGAACAGCTCTAGAATTCACCCCAACCGATCGATTGGTGGCAGCAACTTGGAACTTGCTCCAGGCAACGCAATCTGGTTCATCTGCTTTTCGCCCTACTTGCTGATGTTTGATTTCTATGACTTTAGGTGATTTGTTGCAGCATATACGATGGCCGTTTCAACTCATAATTTATTTTATAAAATAGTTTATGAATTAATATTTGAAAATGGATTTCATAAGCGTATAAACTTTCTTTGACTCCAAACAACTATATGTATGTATATACATTTTCAAATACTGGATTATCAATTCAGCTTTCAACTATTTACGTATGGTAGCAATAAATATGAATGTAAACCTTTATATATACATACATATATATACATATATATATAGTCGCAATTCAAATAGATTTATGAATTTTCAAAAGAATCTTATAATAATATATATATAAATCCATTTATAAAGTTTAAAAGCCTTATAAATGAGTTGAGATTGCAAACCATTCCTTGTGAACAATGATTCATCCATTAATACTTTATTGTATTTATACTAGACTTGTCGAGCTATTATAAATTCTAAATGACCTTAGAAATAATATTTGATGCAATTTACTACTTCTATGGTATAAGAATTATGATTAATAGGTTTGTAGTCCCAAGTGGTATGGTACACCCGGGATCACATCATCGATTAATTATACGACTTATTTTGCAGAATATTTAGTGAGCGGGATTTACCAACTTTTAGTAAATATTCAAGTAAAACCATGTGGTATGGGACGCACAGGCATTACTCGAGTGATTACTATTAGAAGATATATGAAACTTTTGAGTTAGCTTGCGATGTACATGCCTTTAGTTAGATTAGCGAAGAGCTTGTCTTTTGTGCTTTTGCTAAGAGCATGCTTTTAGTTAGACTAGCGAAGAGCTTGTCTTTTGTGTTGGCTTGCGAAGAGCATGCCTTTAGTTCAACTAGTGAAAAGCTTATCTTTTGAGTTGGCTCGCGAAGCGATTGCCTTAATCGAAGAGCATGTCTTTTGAGTTGGCTCGTGAAGTGCTTTCCTTAGTCAAAGAGCTTGTCTTTTGAGTTGGCTCGCAAAGTGCTTGCCTTTAGTATTTGACATGCGAAGCGCTATCTATTTGTGTTGGTTTGTGAAGCGCTTGCCTTTATTATTCGACATGCGATGCGTTGTCTATTATGTCGGCTTGCGATGAGCTTGCCTTTAGTGCTTGACTTGCGATGCGCTCGTCTATTACTTACTTTTATGCTAGCAAATTGATATGATTTAGATAAGGCTGTTATTATGCTTTAAGTGATTGCCAATAATGGAGCTAGCTAACTTTATGACATGATAACTCTAATGATGCCTTATATGTGTAGTGTAGCACGCTATATAGATATTTCTATATCTTTGAAGTTTGTGTATGCTCATTATGTGATCTCATCCTTATGATATTTAGAGAGAGTTTAACCCTTTTATTATTTCTATAATATGCGGGTCAAACCGAGTTACAGGAAACTAGTGACTAAGTTGTGGCTAGCTCTTTCTCCATGGCTTAAGTTATGTATATGCTAGAGTGATTAGGCAACTAGAGTTATCTAATATTAGATATGGATATGTACTTTATGTAGTGTGAGAGATATTGACTTTTTTAATGCATATATACTCATTTGGCACTTAGGTAGCATTTGAGTTGTAACATATTATATATGTCGATTTATGATTCTGTGTTTTCAAATGTATTATATACTGTTCTAATTGATATTATCCAATGGGTATATTGCTTTGTGTCGAGATTGGTCACGCAAAATTTATTGCTTCAGATTTTAAGGTAAAAGTATGGCAGTGTTAGCCCAAAGTAATAAACACGGTTGGTCGCTCCTAACCAGCCTCATTCTCCGTATTACTCGACAATATTACTTGTAATATTCTTGAGTAGTTTGGGTCTAGAGGTGGGGCATTACATTATGGTACCAGAGCCGAGGTTCAAAACAATATAGAATATAAAAAACACGAATCTTGGTCTAGACAGACTTAGGGTCCCGTCCCTTGGTGTATAGGGTAGAATATAAAACGTACTCCTATTTAGGATAGAGATATAAATGACTATTGGGAATAACCGTCGGGACGTATTTGTAAAATTTTGGATTATTATACAATACTAAATTTGGAACTCCCTTTTGTCAAGAGTAAAATTTGATGGTTAGCATAAGTAGACCTTAGATGGCCTAAGATTGAAGTGTGGTGTCCTTTTCTATTAATGATCAGAAGCACAGTGGAAGATTGACTATCTCCCGCTGAGCACATTAATCAGCATGCTCTTATATATGCATGTTTGATTGAATGTAGGATGCTAAGCTGTATTAAAATTTTAGTGACCACTAAAGATTTGATTGAGTAGAAATAATCACTTGAGAGTTTGAGAACTACACGATACTAATACTGGAACCTTGCAGTGTCTTCAACGATGTAGCTACTGTAGGGTATATTGAAATTTTGATATTGATTTAATGGCTCATTAATTGATATGTATGATTAATTAAAAACTAAGATGAAATTTAAAATTTGTATATTTCTCAATGTATGCATGGATGAATAAGAGTATTATCGAATTATTATTAGTGGATTGCTATTTACTTAGAATATAATGATTTATTGGAAGTAGTCTAATAAAAGCAAGACTAGTAAATGATACTGTGTATCATATTGAAAGAAACTTTAGAAATAGATTTTTGTGTTAATTTCTCGTCGAGTGCTTTAAGAATTCTGGTCGGGGCGTCTGGCCAACGTACTCGATAGGGATTCCTAAACACTAAAAAGAAACAGTTTGACCTAGTGTTTTGAGTCATAATATTTTGAAAAACTTAAAAATGTTCATGAAAGTATTATAAATAATATTAAAAATGAAATAAAGTCTTAAAGTAAGTAAATGTTTTCATAAATGAAATGATGATTTGGAAAAAAAGAAAATCTTGAAGATAAGATGTTTTAGAAAATAAATTAGGAAGGAAAATATATATATCTATTATGAAAATAGTATTGTACATGCATTTTAAAGTTTTGATATTTAAAAGCTAATTGAGTTTTAGGGGTGGTAAAGTAATTGTGTAAACAAATTTTGGGAATTTCAAATAAGAAAATACTTGAAGAAAGTGGAACTTTGTATTTTTGATAATTTGAAATCAAAGAGATGAATTTTATTAATAAGGCTTATTTTAAATAATAATAAAAATCAAATTTGGTATAAATAAATACCATGAGAAGCAAGTATACTATTGTAAAATGTATGAATAAATTTATTTTCAGATTAGAAAAAAAAAGAATGAAATGACGATATACTGATTTTGTACATTGATATGCTAAGTTGGAAGGATACTTTGTATTAATAAAGTTTATTTTAAATGAAAAAGAAAGAGATGTTATGAGCTATACACACACAGATATATATATATATATATATATATATATATATATATATATATCTTGAAAGTAGGTATTGTGCAAGTTTGATAATAATATGAAGTAATATGAGGTTGAATAATATTACTTAAAAAGATATTTTAGCAAGTAAAGGAAAAATATATATGAAATAGTCATATATAAATTTATGTATTTAAAATTTAGTGGTTAAAAGCAATTTTAATGAAAATAGTAAAGATACCTTACACGTGTTAACATTGTAGATGACAAATGCAACTATCGAATATTAGCGATAGTCAAGCTCAGTGGCGAGGCAGTGTTGATTGCACTATTAACATTGCAGTCAATTGACAAAACAATATGCTAATAATGGATGGCATAGCAACATCATTATTAGATACATCTAAATGATAATAAATGAAGTATGTTCGTTTATAAGATATAGGTTGAAATGAATTATATGTGATGCTTTGATTGTTTGTGTACACCATATGTTTTCAATGAACATTACCTTATGTATAAAACCTATCTTAAAAGGGGATGAAATGAGAAGTAACTATACTATAAAGAATAAAAGGTAATTTTGTAAACAAAATTTTGGAAACCGTACAATATAGAAACGTCTTTGTAATTTAATAAGCTAAGTTTTAATGGTGCTTAAATAAGATTGGTTTAAATGAATACCTTAGTAAATAATTATATTAATGATAAAACGCAAGAGTCGGAAACCTAATCATTGAGAAGGAAATTTGTAACGACCCTGAATTTCGAATAAATTAAATTTAGAATATTTAATTAATTTTAGATATTTGAACGATGATTTAATTTGAATTTCCGATATAATTCTGAAATCGGCGATTAAATTATAAAATTTAATCGATTGAAGTTGAATAAAAATTTGTATCTTCAGTTTTAAGCTGAAGAAAAATATTTCGAAAGCTTTTAAAATTCGTATTGATAATACTGAAGATAATTGAAGCTTCAGAAATTGATTTGGAAACAATCTGTTCAGTTTTGAAATTTAATTGTTCGAACCGATATTTAAAAATAGCCGTCCGAGGCACAGTCTTGGAATTCGACGAAACCAGTTCCGTTGGGTCCGTAATATTGAATTATTGTCGGATTCCCAATTTCGTATTTTTCGAAGATGATACGTGACCATACGGTGAGAAAATGCATTAAAATGTAAACGGATTCGATTTAAATTTAAATCTGAAATAAGTCAAAAATTTCAGCACGTTGTCTCCCTTTCATCACGCCGAGGATTGCGCCTAACATCACGAGATTTATCGTGCGACCCATTGTTCCATCCATCCTTCTTTCGTTTTAAATACGTCCTCTCCCTCCTCTCGTTCAATCGAAAAAGAAAACCAAACGAAACAAATTAATGGCCGCTCCCCATTAAAAATCGAAGGTTCAAATCGAGTTATAATCAGAAATTGCCGAGCCCCTCATTCTTTTCCCCCTCTCGAACAAATCAAAAATCAAGAGAGCAGTTTCCTCCTTCATTCATTTCGAAGTCGAACGATGACCGCGTTCTTTCCTCTTTAAAGTTTAAACGAATGAATCGAAGAAGGAAGCGGTCGCGTGGGGCGTTATTCAATGGCTCTCGCGAGGACATTAGAAGGCGAAAGCATCGCGATTGGAATTTGAAGCAGCCTCGGTTATCAATGGCAGAGAATGACGATCTCATTCACGCGATTCAAAGGCAGAGTGTGGCGATGGCTTTGGGTTCGAACTGGAGCTAGGGCACATGACGATTTGGGACTCCGAAGGCGGCAGCTTTGGCATGAAGCGGCGACGTGTTTTGGGTCAGGGTCTGACGTTGGGATTCGCAAGGTAGAGGCGCACGTGAAGAGAGGATCGACGTTGGTGGCAGCGACGTGGTAGCACTGGCGTACGATGAAGGGATGATTCCAAGGGAGGGCGACTCGGGGGTGGTTCGATTCGTTCAAAATTGTGCAGTAAGGTATTATTGTTTTTTTTAATTTACAAATATGTATATATATTTACATACATGCAGTAAAATTTACAGTAAGAAATTTAGGACCATCTTGTTTTCATTTAATAAATAGGTGGAAGATGATTTTAGGTAATATAAGATTTTAAAATCTTGTAGAGGTTATAAAGATTTGATTTTTTGAGATATATATATAGTTTATTTATGCGAAAGAAATTTGTTTCATATATATAAAAAAAAAATGGAATTGGTGAATAAATAGTTAGATTAACTTGCTAAATTCATTTTAGCTACTAATGAATTTTTATTTAGAAAGAAAAGTTTAAAATGTAAATTTTTGGTTAATATTTTATTTCAAGAAATTAAATCATTAGGTTATATAAGCAGTTGTTTATATAAGAGGAAAAAAATCAGTTAAAACTATAATTTTTAGTGAAATCAATTATTAAAGAAGGATTTATTTAAAAAGGAAGTTTAATGGATTTATCTAAAACTATTTAGATTACTAGAGAAAAAGTTATATAAAAGAGATTAGTTTGAAATTAAAAGGTTTAGTTAAATAAATTAATTCTTAGTTAAAAGAAATTGGGTTAAAAACAAAATCATTGGATGGTTAAAATTACCAAACGAAAATTGGTTATTCGATTTATTTCAAATATTAATAGAATTGTATAATTGTTTATACAAGGTCTTAAATAAAGAAATCAAAGCAGAAATGGATTGGATTGCGAATAAAAGCAAAGGTGAGATTTTCTCACTCATTTGAAAAGTGGAAATTTTCAGTTATTGATTTGATTGACTGTTTGATTTCTATTGAATGTGCTATTAGATATAATAGGATATATCTATATATATATAGCAATATATACATATTGGCATATGTATATATTGGATTGATGATTTCCCGCCTCGTATAGCGGATGAGACCCTATTGCGCCGTTAGTAAGCGGATTTATAAAAACCTATATACCGCGATAATTCCGTACTGGAGCGGAATTGGTATTGTGCTAACATCTTTGGATGCAGGGAAACAGGTTGGAGGGATCCAACTGGATTCCTCAACTGTATTTATTGTTTACAGATATTGTGATATTTGTTGATTATCATATGTTGATATATGATGTTTGATGTAGTGATGGACTAATTGATGCGTTGCATCATTGGATTCAAGTTTTTTAAAATAACGACTTTGAATTTAAAAGGATTTTTAAAGTGATCTTTGAAATTATACGTTTTATTAAATTTTGAAGTGATTTATTTTAAATAAATAAACGTTCAAATATTAAAGTTATAAAAGTTAAGATCTTTGTGAAATATAATCGAAAAGTGATTTTTGGAATAAATAGTTGAGTGATTTATAAAATGGGTTAAATTGAGATTTTTAAAATGTTATAAACGGTTTACTTAAAAAGGTTTATAAAGTTGACATTTTATAAATTAAGATATTGGAATTATAAAACGAGGTTTTTTTTAAGTGTTAAAAATGAAGTGATAATAAAAATCATATGTGAACGAGATTTATAGATTTATAAATTGTGAAGTATAAATTGTATAGAAGTTGTGGGATAGAAGATTTATAAGGAATTTACTTATAAATTAGATTTTTGCACTTAGATGAGATTTGAACGGAATTTGCTAATAAAATGATTTTATAAGTTGAAATTGTCATGAAATATAAATGTGATTTATAAACGTTGTTTATAAACCCGAAGTCACTTATCTTGATAAGTAATTTTAGAAGTTAATAAAAGGAGAATTTTATAAATCAAAGTTGTTAGAAAATATAAAGGTGAATTTATAAACGTTGTTTTATAAATTCGAAATCAATTGGATTTGATAAATTAAATATAGAAGGTTGTTGAAGGAGATATATTCACGATTTTGGATAGTGAATATATCGTTAAGTAAAATGGATAGTTTTGGGAAAAGTGACATTGAAAATGAAGTTAAACATTTTAGAGATGTTTTTAAAAGGTATTATGTTATCGAATACATAGATTTCAACATTTATTGTTGAAATAGACGTTTTCGAAAAATAAGGAAATGGTGGACTATAACACTGTTGTTATAGTAAATGATTTCCGAAAGGAAATATTTTTATGTAGTATTGGGATTTATATATCTATTTTAATTTCGAATCCCTATACTAGTGATTTTGAGTCGTCGTAACGATGCTTTACGCAACATTCGTTTTGACTCAAATAGATGTTAAAATAAATGATTTCCTTAAAGAATGAAATATATACTTAATTTGATTTAAGTATATCGAATATTTTTCAAAGTGTTGAAAATAAATGATTTGTGAAATACTTATTTTTAAATAAGTATGGAAATGCTTTTCCAAAAATAAATTGAAATGTTTTTGAGAATTTATCTTCTTAAAGATAAAATGAAATTGAATATTTGAAATCGATTTGAGAATCGTATATCTGTAGATATTTGAGAATATAAATTCACTATGGAATTTAAAAAAAGGGAAATTGTTTTAAAAATAAACATTGATTTATTTTTAAGTGTGGGAATTTTATATCTAGTAAATATATTTTTGAAGATGAAATAATTTGGAAAATTATTTGGAATCTGATGATGTTGCGCATCTTTATTGATAGTTAAATAACCGACTATCAATAATTACCTTTAGATAGGTATCTGTTGTGAATTGGATGAATTTGAATGCCACACTTATTTTTGAATAATCGCTCACTATTCGGGTTAGCCGGGAAAGGACCATGGGGTCGTATAACCCATTCCGAATATGTGATACGTCGTTATGAATCGCAATTGAAGACCGGTGTTGAAGACCGGATATTTTTGAAAACGGAAGGATTACCGTCGAGTTACTCTACATCGACTGATCTTCGATTTAGAGGTTTTATCACCCTTAGTGACGGAAAGTCCTGACGTGATTGAAAATTATCCGGATATGCAAGGGCTTCGTGAGAAGTGCCTTCGGTTCTGTTCGATCCCGGAACAGACTTGTATGGATTGTGTGTCTGACGTTACAATTTGAGATATAAAGCTGATTTCTTTCAAATACATTTCTGTTGGTGGCGGAGAATTTATTCTCTTAGCTTAACACCCTTCTCTGAGACGTACGAGCTCAGAGGTTATGTAGTTGAAATTTATCAGCGATATATCCCAATTTGGTAATGTGGCATACTGAGTGTTGCTGTGAAATGATCAGTGTTTGATCATTTGTGATATGATCATTTGTTTGATCTTATATCTTTGTGATCATAGGTTGATCATTTTGTTGACCCGAAGCAGGGCTTTTTATAGAAAGCGTAGCTTTGTGGACGAGACTTCGTCGAGCCTCACACCCCGGAAATGGTCAAAACAGGACGAATGCGGCAAGGTTCTAGGGAGTAGCGCCCCTTAGTGTATGTCATTCCTTCTGGATAAAGGTGGTATCATGGTATGGAGCCCAGATACTTAACCTCTGTGGTTACTGCATTATTATTATCTATGTGGTTTGTTGCGAATCGGGGATCCTCGGGAAGATCGGTGACGATCGGGGGATGGCATACGCGTGTCAGTAGTTACCTATTTTTGCAGAGGTAACCCGGCCTTGTGTTGGCAGAGATCCGGTTAGGTTCTCGGGTCGTCTATTCCAGGGACGTACCCATCGTGGATAGGAAGTTCCTTTGCCTGACCATTTGTTGGAAATCCAAAGAAACAATACGAGCCTTGTACGGTTTTAGTTGTAGAACCTGCCATCTAATATGGCAGCTATAGCAAGCATACTATAATGGTACCTATGCTGGCTAAGATTGATATTCTACTTTCGAAGTGTTTTCTACACTATGCACTAAAAATAATATCAAAAAGAATTTGATTTTTGCGTAGTAAGCATCTTTGACTATCATAAGAAGAAATCTCCTCCAAGTCTGCGTTTGCATTGTGTGTGTGGCGGGAGGTCTTATGGTAGTTTCATTTTCCAAAAGCATTTCGAATTGACTTTAAAATTTTTCTGTTGTTTATTTTAAAGATAAATAACTGTTTTACGATCTCACACCAGTCACCATGACTGACTCGGAGTTTATTGTTCCCTTCTAAACTCTGGGTGCCCACAAATTTTCCACACGGGCAGCCTAGAGTTATGTTATCAGGATATTCTGGAGCTTTGGAGATAAGCTGGATGGCGAGACGTAGTATTTGTATCTGATAGTATTTATTCCGCTGTGTATTCTGTATGAGGACAAGTTTATATAACTGTCCATTGTTGTACTGAGTTGTATATTGACTCTGATGATGGATGTATGTATATAAACTGATATAGTTCTTTGTTTAAAAGACTAGTGTTTATCTATTATATATTGTTCCGCTGCAATGTGTAAGATTCTGATATTGTTTTCTGTTTCTGTTCTGTGTGTTCTGTTGTTCTTCTTCTCTACTTTCTTTCTTCTTCTTCCCTTTTTCTTCTACTTCTTCTTTCTAAAACCCTCACTATTGGAGTTTCCGGCACTCGATTGCTCGGCAGTCGATAAAGTGGGTATCGATGTTGAATTTTCGAAAGTCGAAAATTTTGGTATGTGACAAAGTGGTATCAGAGCATATGGTTAAGCGACAACCCTGCTCTGTTGGGTGTTACTCATTAGAGATAGAGTCAGCAGTACTCTAGAATGAGTTGAGTGTAATAATAGATATGAGCGCGTATTTGTTATTTGAATATAAAATTGTTTTATATTGTGATGATTGGTTTATTGAGTGGTATATGGATTCTGGTCAATACGAGTAATTAACGATCATTGATAGGGATCTCTAAACACTCGAATAGAACAATTCGGCACAGTATTGTTTTAAATAGGGTGAATGAAATAATTTTACCCAAAGCTATTTTCGTATAGAAAAGAAATGATTCTCTATGAATTACTATAGTATATGGATGTTTGGTTGTTAGGAAAGTGATGATATTGAAATGTTATCATTACTATTGAAATTGAATAAGAAACTGAAATCGAAACTCCAAAGTTAAGAAATTAATTCACATACGAATGAAATTTAAGAATGTAAATTATAAATGTGAATTGTAATTTGAAACGGAATTCCAGAGAAGTTTTTGGAAATATTTTGAAAAGAATTTGAAAATTTTGAGGATTTGGAAGTTTAAATCCTTTTTATTTGAAAATGGATTTCAAAGGATTTTGGAAAAAAAAATATTTTGAAGAAATGAAAAGCTCTAAACTCTTTTCGGTCGCTGGAAAATAACTTCGATGATGACCGCGGCATCGTTGGTGTTCATTTTCGGGTTTCCAAAAGAGGAATTGCTGCCAAATTATTTTAAATGGAAGTTGTTTGAAAATTTTGGGTTTTGTTTGAAATTCAAAAGATAATTTGATTTGTTTTCAAAAATGATTTTTGAAACGTTGGAAAGACTCTGGAATACTATAAAGAATATTTACGGAATATTATTGAATTGATAACTTATACGAATAGAAATTGTTAATGTGAAATATGAAATTGTGATTGGAATTAAAGTTCATTAACAAGTGAAATCTATAAATGTGAATTGAAAGTATAAGGAAACGAATTCATATATAAATAAAATGGTAAATATGAAGTGTAAATGTGATTTATAAATGAAAATGGAATTCCAGATAGATATTGGAAAAAAAAAATTTAAAATTCATTAATGAAATGAATTTGTAATATGAATATATAAGTGATTATAAATCGAAATGTAAATAAGTTGATAACTTATAAATATTTGCAAATTTGATAGAGATGAGATTCAATTGAAAATGAAAGAATTTGAGAATGAATAAATAAATTTGCAATTGCAAGTACAAGAAAATGAAGTTGAATGTTAAAAATTCATTTTGAATTTGTCAGTAAATAAAACTGGAGTTAAAACTGAATATTGAAACGAATTTGAATTGTGTGAAATAAAATAAAGTTTTGAGATTAGTTTGAAGTGAACTAAAGTTAATTGATAAAAATTCAATATCCAGAAGTAAACTAAATCCAAATTAGATTGGAATTGTGAATTGAATTCGAATGAGAATTGAAATGTAAAATTGAATGAGAATAGATATGTAACTTCAATAGTAAGTTAAAAATGTGTAAACAGTTTATATTTGAAATTTTGTAATAGAATTTGCAAAATAGTTTGAATGCTGTAACTAGATATAATGGCTAGTAGATATACAGGTGTAAAGGAATTGGGATTTTAATTTAGAAGAGAATTCGAATTGCTCGAAAAAGGTATGTATTTGAGTTTTAATATGAGTTTTTGATGATTTCTCTCTAGCCGCTTGGCTTTTTCTTTTTCTTTTTGAAATCTGAGAGTCCGTAGGGACGTTTTGTAGTAGTGCCGTATTAGCCGCGCAAAGGAGACGCTGGCGAAATTTTTCGGAAATTTAGGGCGTTAGAAAATTTTTGAGAAATTTTGGAAGTTAAAATTTGAATTTAAACTCGAATTTGAATTTTGAAGTAAACAATGATGTTTGAAACTTATGATTGAAGTTAGAAATTTAGTTGAAGTAATAATGAATCTTTAGTAGAAGATTTGTTGTGATAGATTGATAAAAACTATTGGATTGTGAGAAATAGTAGACGAGTTAAGGACATTTTTTTCTTAACTTGTAATTTCGAGGACGAAATTCTTTTAAGGAGGGAAGTTTGTAACGACCCTGAATTTCGAATAAATTAAATTTAGAATATTTAATTAATTTTAGATATTTGAACGATGATTTAATTTGAATTTCCGATATAATTCTGAAATCGGCGATTAAATTATAAAATTTAATCGATTGAAGTTGAATAAAAATTTGTATCTTCAGTTTTAAGCTGAAGAAAAATATTTCGAAAGCTTTTAAAATTCGTATTGATAATACTGAAGATAATTGAAGCTTCAGAAATTGATTTGGAAACAATCTGTTCAGTTTTGAAATTTAATTGTTCGAACCGATATTTAAAAATAGCCGTCCGAGGCACAGTCTTGGAATTCGACGAAACCAGTTCCGTTGGGTCCGTAATATTGAATTATTGTCGGATTCCCAATTTCGTATTTTTCGAAGATGATACGTGACCATACGGTGAGAAAATGCATTAAAATGTAAACGGATTCGATTTAAATTTAAATCTGAAATAAGTCAAAAATTTCAGCACGTTGTCTCCCTTTCATCACGCCGAGGATTGCGCCTAACATCACGAGATTTATCGTGCGACCCATTGTTCCATCCATCCTTCTTTCGTTTTAAATACGTCCTCTCCCTCCTCTCGTTCAATCGAAAAAGAAAACCAAACGAAACAAATTAATGGCCGCTCCCCATTAAAAATCGAAGGTTCAAATCGAGTTATAATCAGAAATTGCCGAGCCCCTCATTCTTTTCCCCCTCTCGAACAAATCAAAAATCAAGAGAGCAGTTTCCTCCTTCATTCATTTCGAAGTCGAACGATGACCGCGTTCTTTCCTCTTTAAAGTTTAAACGAATGAATCGAAGAAGGAAGCGGTCGCGTGGGGCGTTATTCAATGGCTCTCGCGAGGACATTAGAAGGCGAAAGCATCGCGATTGGAATTTGAAGCAGCCTCGGTTATCAATGGCAGAGAATGACGATCTCATTCACGCGATTCAAAGGCAGAGTGTGGCGATGGCTTTGGGTTCGAACTGGAGCTAGGGCACATGACGATTTGGGACTCCGAAGGCGGCAGCTTTGGCATGAAGCGGCGACGTGTTTTGGGTCAGGGTCTGACGTTGGGATTCGCAAGGTAGAGGCGCACGTGAAGAGAGGATCGACGTTGGTGGCAGCGACGTGGTAGCACTGGCGTACGATGAAGGGATGATTCCAAGGGAGGGCGACTCGGGGGTGGTTCGATTCGTTCAAAATTGTGCAGTAAGGTATTATTGTTTTTTTTAATTTACAAATATGTATATATATTTACATACATGCAGTAAAATTTACAGTAAGAAATTTAGGACCATCTTGTTTTCATTTAATAAATAGGTGGAAGATGATTTTAGGTAATATAAGATTTTAAAATCTTGTAGAGGTTATAAAGATTTGATTTTTTGAGATATATATATAGTTTATTTATGCGAAAGAAATTTGTTTCATATATATAAAAAAAAAAATGGAATTGGTGAATAAATAGTTAGATTAACTTGCTAAATTCATTTTAGCTACTAATGAATTTTTATTTAGAAAGAAAAGTTTAAAATGTAAATTTTTGGTTAATATTTTATTTCAAGAAATTAAATCATTAGGTTATATAAGCAGTTGTTTATATAAGAGGAAAAAAATCAGTTAAAACTATAATTTTTAGTGAAATCAATTATTAAAGAAGGATTTATTTAAAAAGGAAGTTTAATGGATTTATCTAAAACTATTTAGATTACTAGAGAAAAAGTTATATAAAAGAGATTAGTTTGAAATTAAAAGGTTTAGTTAAATAAATTAATTCTTAGTTAAAAGAAATTGGGTTAAAAACAAAATCATTGGATGGTTAAAATTACCAAACGAAAATTGGTTATTCGATTTATTTCAAATATTAATAGAATTGTATAATTGTTTATACAAGGTCTTAAATAAAGAAATCAAAGCAGAAATGGATTGGATTGCGAATAAAAGCAAAGGTGAGATTTTCTCACTCATTTGAAAAGTGGAAATTTTCAGTTATTGATTTGATTGACTGTTTGATTTCTATTGAATGTGCTATTAGATATAATAGGATATATCTATATATATATAGCAATATATACATATTGGCATATGTATATATTGGATTGATGATTTCCCGCCTCGTATAGCGGATGAGACCCTATTGCGCCGTTAGTAAGCGGATTTATAAAAACCTATATACCGCGATAATTCCGTACTGGAGCGGAATTGGTATTGTGCTAACATCTTTGGATGCAGGGAAACAGGTTGGAGGGATCCAACTGGATTCCTCAACTGTATTTATTGTTTACAGATATTGTGATATTTGTTGATTATCATATGTTGATATATGATGTTTGATGTAGTGATGGACTAATTGATGCGTTGCATCATTGGATTCAAGTTTTTTAAAATAACGACTTTGAATTTAAAAGGATTTTTAAAGTGATCTTTGAAATTATACGTTTTATTAAATTTTGAAGTGATTTATTTTAAATAAATAAACGTTCAAATATTAAAGTTATAAAAGTTAAGATCTTTGTGAAATATAATCGAAAAGTGATTTTTGGAATAAATAGTTGAGTGATTTATAAAATGGGTTAAATTGAGATTTTTAAAATGTTATAAACGGTTTACTTAAAAAGGTTTATAAAGTTGACATTTTATAAATTAAGATATTGGAATTATAAAACGAGGTTTTTTTTTAAGTGTTAAAAATGAAGTGATAATAAAAATCATATGTGAACGAGATTTATAGATTTATAAATTGTGAAGTATAAATTGTATAGAAGTTGTGGGATAGAAGATTTATAAGGAATTTACTTATAAATTAGATTTTTGCACTTAGATGAGATTTGAACGGAATTTGCTAATAAAATGATTTTATAAGTTGAAATTGTCATGAAATATAAATGTGATTTATAAACGTTGTTTATAAACCCGAAGTCACTTATCTTGATAAGTAATTTTAGAAGTTAATAAAAGGAGAATTTTATAAATCAAAGTTGTTAGAAAATATAAAGGTGAATTTATAAACGTTGTTTTATAAATTCGAAATCAATTGGATTTGATAAATTAAATATAGAAGGTTGTTGAAGGAGATATATTCACGATTTTGGATAGTGAATATATCGTTAAGTAAAATGGATAGTTTTGGGAAAAGTGACATTGAAAATGAAGTTAAACATTTTAGAGATGTTTTTAAAAGGTATTATGTTATCGAATACATAGATTTCAACATTTATTGTTGAAATAGACGTTTTCGAAAAATAAGGAAATGGTGGACTATAACACTGTTGTTATAGTAAATGATTTCCGAAAGGAAATATTTTTATGTAGTATTGGGATTTATATATCTATTTTAATTTCGAATCCCTATACTAGTGATTTTGAGTCGTCGTAACGATGCTTTACGCAACATTCGTTTTGACTCAAATAGATGTTAAAATAAATGATTTCCTTAAAGAATGAAATATATACTTAATTTGATTTAAGTATATCGAATATTTTTCAAAGTGTTGAAAATAAATGATTTGTGAAATACTTATTTTTAAATAAGTATGGAAATGCTTTTCCAAAAATAAATTGAAATGTTTTTGAGAATTTATCTTCTTAAAGATAAAATGAAATTGAATATTTGAAATCGATTTGAGAATCGTATATCTGTAGATATTTGAGAATATAAATTCACTATGGAATTTAAAAAAAGGGAAATTGTTTTAAAAATAAACATTGATTTATTTTTAAGTGTGGGAATTTTATATCTAGTAAATATATTTTTGAAGATGAAATAATTTGGAAAATTATTTGGAATCTGATGATGTTGCGCATCTTTATTGATAGTTAAATAACCGACTATCAATAATTACCTTTAGATAGGTATCTGTTGTGAATTGGATGAATTTGAATGCCACACTTATTTTTGAATAATCGCTCACTATTCGGGTTAGCCGGGAAAGGACCATGGGGTCGTATAACCCATTCCGAATATGTGATACGTCGTTATGAATCGCAATTGAAGACCGGTGTTGAAGACCGGATATTTTTGAAAACGGAAGGATTACCGTCGAGTTACTCTACATCGACTGATCTTCGATTTAGAGGTTTTATCACCCTTAGTGACGGAAAGTCCTGACGTGATTGAAAATTATCCGGATATGCAAGGGCTTCGTGAGAAGTGCCTTCGGTTCTGTTCGATCCCGGAACAGACTTGTATGGATTGTGTGTCTGACGTTACAATTTGAGATATAAAGCTGATTTCTTTCAAATACATTTCTGTTGGTGGCGGAGAATTTATTCTCTTAGCTTAACACCCTTCTCTGAGACGTACGAGCTCAGAGGTTATGTAGTTGAAATTTATCAGCGATATATCCCAATTTGGTAACGTGGCATACTGAGTGTTGCTGTGAAATGATCAGTGTTTGATCATTTGTGATATGATCATTTGTTTGATCTTATATCTTTGTGATCATAGGTTGATCATTTTGTTGACCCGAAGCAGGGCTTTTTATAGAAAGCGTAGCTTTGTGGACGAGACTTCGTCGAGCCTCACACCCCGGAAATGGTCAAAACAGGACGAATGCGGCAAGGTTCTAGGGAGTAGCGCCCCTTAGTGTATGTCATTCCTTCTGGATAAAGGTGGTATCATGGTATGGAGCCCAGATACTTAACCTCTGTGGTTACTGCATTATTATTATCTATGTGGTTTGTTGCGAATCGGGGATCCTCGGGAAGATCGGTGACGATCGGGGGATGGCATACGCGTGTCAGTAGTTACCTATTTTTGCAGAGGTAACCCGGCCTTGTGTTGGCAGAGATCCGGTTAGGTTCTCGGGTCGTCTATTCCAGGGACGTACCCATCGTGGATAGGAAGTTCCTTTGCCTGACCATTTGTTGGAAATCCAAAGAAACAATACGAGCCTTGTACGGTTTTAGTTGTAGAACCTGCCATCTAATATGGCAGCTATAGCAAGCATACTATAATGGTACCTATGCTGGCTAAGATTGATATTCTACTTTCGAAGTGTTTTCTACACTATGCACTAAAAATAATATCAAAAAGAATTTGATTTTCGCGTAGTAAGCATCTTTGACTATCATAAGAAGAAATCTCCTCCAAGTCTGCGTTTGCATTGTGTGTGTGGCGGGAGGTCTTATGGTAGTTTCATTTTCCAAAAGCATTTCGAATTGACTTTAAAATTTTTCTGTTGTTTATTTTAAAGATAAATAACTGTTTTACGATCTCACACCAGTCACCATGACTGACTCGGAGTTTATTGTTCCCTTCTAAACTCTGGGTGCCCACAAATTTTCCACACGGGCAGCCTAGAGTTATGTTATCAGGATATTCTGGATATTTTGGAGCTTTGGAGATAAGCTGGATGGCGAGACGTAGTATTTGTATCTGATAGTATTTATTCCGCTGTGTATTCTGTATGAGGACAAGTTTATATAACTGTCCATTGTTGTACTGAGTTGTATATTGACTCTGATGATGGATGTATGTATATAAACTGATATAGTTCTTTGTTTTAAAAGACTAGTGTTTATCTATTATATATTGTTCCGCTGCGATGTGTAAGATTCTGATATTGTTTTCTGTTTCTGTTCTGTGTGTTCTGTTGTTCTTCTTCTCTACTTTCTTTCTTCTTCTTCCCTTTTTCTTCTACTTCTTCTTTCTAAAACCCTCACTATTGGAGTTTCCGGCACTCGATTGCTCGGCAGTCGATAAAGTGAGTATCGATGTCGAATTTTCGAAAGTCGAAAATTCCAGGATGTGACAAAATTTATCTATATCAAGGTATGTGAAATTTTAAAAGTTTAGTTTTGATGTTTGTTAGAAACAAAATTGTGTTAAATGAGCATTATGAATGGATCAAAATAAAACAAATTTGTTTGGCTTTAAAATTACCTTATTATTAAAAGTTGAATTGAATGGATTTAACTTTCAAAAGAAAAGTTGAAAGCTCAAACACCATAGGGTTGAATTAATTTTTACTCAACATATAAAGGTCTCTAGATAATAAGCTTATAGAAAAGAAAAATAATATCATTATTGTTTTGGACAATGTTCGAAATTTGAAATTAATAGTATGTTGTGATAACAATTAAAGAGAAAGCTTTAGATTTAAATGACCCCCTAAAGTGTTTATTTGTTTTCCTTTCTTTAGAAAAAATTAAGATGTAAGAACAGACAAATTAAGTCTAAAGTTATTTTGAAAAGGGAAACTTTGCTCTTTGTAAATTTATTTTGTAAGGTAAGGCATGAATACAAGAAGTATTTCCATATTGATGAATTTATAATCTAATGGAAATTTGTAATATATAACCTTAGCCTTTGGGAAAAATGAATTTATCATAAAACTTTGTTTAGAGCATGTTAGTTAAAGCATATTGTTTAGTATAGCGTTTTAATGCTATCGAGAACTTTTAAAATGGCCTCGTAACAGAAATTTTTATTCTAAAAGTGGCTATAGTAAAATAACCACACCTTATGAATTTTGTCGAATTTTCATGTTTACTACATGGAAACTACCTATTAAAATGGATAACATGATGATTAGTGTATTTTATTTTACAAGAGAAAATAAATTTGGGAATTTAAAATTTGTAGGTTGTAGTGCTAAATGCAAGATATTTTGGATTTTTGGTTACCCTTTTATAACCAAATTTGATCGATAGGAAACTTTAAGTTAAATAATATCCTTCCTTTAAGGAATGTAAACTTAATTCCAAGGCAAAGAAATATTTGTACTATTTGTAAGGTGAAAAATTTTGTGAAATTTATTTGGAAGAAAGATTTATATGAAATGAACTGTTTCGATTTAAGGGAAACACTTTGGAATTTTATTTTGAAAGAAGGAAAACACTTTGGAATTTTATTTTGAAAGAAGTGACTTTAGTAAAAGAAGATTTTGAGATTCGTCTTAGGGATAAAATAACCCGTTAGCTTTATAGTTGTAATTCTACTAACAAGGACTAAAACTTACAGATTTTTACTTTTCATGGAGTAGTCTTAAAGTTTTAGATATTTTTAGAATAAGCATATAGCTAATAGTAAAATATATATAGGTTATAGACTCTACTCTAAAATGGAATTGCCAAGACACAATTTTTTTAATGGGAGGTGAGTATGTAACAACCATGGTTTTTGGAATTACTTGAGTAAAGAAAATAATGATGTAAATTGGAAATTTTAATAAGGAATTAGAATTTATGTGATTTTAAAGATAATGAATTCTCTTGAAATGTGAATTCTGATTTTTCAATTTCTATAATATTGAATAACTAATACATACGGCGAATATTTTTGAAGTTATAAATAAATTAAACTATTTTTATAAAGAATAATAAAGGTTTATATGGCAAATCCTTTTTATTTGTTATAAGAAGGAGTCAAGAAGCATTCAAACAGTAAATAATCAATTCTTAAAAGGATATATTAGGATTTCTATAGAGATAAAATCCTTATGAATGATTTAAGGAATTTTAAAGTGTCTAAGAATCATTTTTGAAAATTTTAATAACTGAGATGTTCATATCATGGAAAAATAAATATAAATTTTAATAATTAAGATTCTTATGCCAAAGAAAATAAAAATAAATTTCTGTAAGTTTTAAAATTGTTTAATAAACAAAAATGACATATTTTGGATTTTTCTAAATGTTAGTAAAGTTATCTCATAATTTAGTAAATGATATTTGAAATAATAAGGTAAAAGGTTGAATTTTATAAAGAAAAACAAATAAAAGGATTTACATTCTTGTATTGTGTGGGCTTAGATATAACCCAAACCCATTCTAAAGCAAATATGAGAAGTTATCTTCTCATTCTCTCATCTAAAAACATTATGTACATTCAAAACTTCAGGAAGTACAACTAGGGTTAGCTCTCTCCTTTCAAATGCAATCAAAACTGCTATTTATAAAATCAAGTAAAATTCAGAAAATTTCCTAGAAAATCAAGGTAAGCAATTTAAGCTCTTTTTTATTCTTTTGAACCATCAAATTTAGTTTTGAGTGAGTGATTGAATCACGTGTCTTCTTTGAATGAGGAACTTTAGGGTTTTTGCTGTTCATAAAAAGGCAAGCCGATTTTAGTAAATTGCTAGGGGAAATCCTAAGAACTAAGTTGAGTAATCCTCACCACTCTTCTCTATGCGTTACAAGTTGATAGAGGGACTTAACTGATAATTTTTGATGTTATAATGAACCTATTTGTTGTTGTTAAGAAATCCTATTTGCTGAAAGTTTCACCATAATCTGATTGAAATTTTTGATGATTGTGATGCTATGTTTGAGTTGTTATGATGCTTGCATGCTCCAGAACACTTGCACAGAACTCTGAACCAAAACGCCATCATCGGAGATCTACAGGAGGCATTTCTGGAGCTGGAATAGCTCTAGAATTCGCCCCAACCGGTCTACCGATGGTGCTCCACCGATCAATCGGTGGTAGCAACTTGGAGCTATTTCAGCTCTAAGTAATATTGTCTAGTTCGTCCGCTTTTCGCCCTTCTTACTGAAGTTTGACTTCTATGACTGTGTGTGATTTGTTGCAGCACATATGGTGGTCGTTTGAACTCATAATTTATTTTATGAACATATATTTGAAAATGTATTTCATAAGCGTATAAACTTTCAGTGACTCCGAACAACTATATGTATGTATATACATTTTCAAATATCGGATTATCTATTCAGCTTTCAACTATTTACTTATGGTAGCAATAAGTATAAATATAAACCTTTATATATATATAGTTGTGATTCAAAGGGATTTATGAATTTTCAAAAGAAATATATATATATATATATATATATATATCCATCTATAAAGCTTGAAAGCCTTATACATGAGCTGAGATTGCAAACCATTGCTTGTGAAAAATGATTCATCTATTGATACTTTAATCTCTTTATACTTGACTTGTCCAGCCATTATAATTTCTAAATGACCTTAGAAATAATATTTGATGAAATTTCTTACTTCTATGAGGTAAGAACTATGATTAAATGGTTTGGTAGTCCCAAATGGTATGGGACACCCAGGATCACCTCATTGATTAATTATATGACTTATTTAGTAGAGTATTTAGTAAGTGGGATTTACCAACTTCTAGTAAATATTCAACTAAACCCATGAGGTATGTGACGCACGTGCATTACTCGAGCGATTACTATTAGAAGATATACGATACTTTTGAGTTACTTGCGATGCGCTTGCCTTTAGTTAGACTACTGAAGAGCCTGTCTTTTATGTTGGCATGCGAAGAGCATGCCTTTAGTTCGACTAGCGAAGAGCTTGTCTTTTGAGTTGGCCCACGAAGCACTTGCTTTTTAGTATTTGACATGCAAAGTGATGTCTATTGTATTGGCTATCGAAGTGCTTGCCTTTAGTATTCGACATGCGATGCGCTATCTATCGTGTTGGCTTCTGATGAGCTTGCCTTTAGTGATTGACTTACGATGCGCTCGTCTATTATTCGCTTGTATGCAAGCAAATTGATATGATTTAGATGACGTTGTTATTATGCTTTTCAATGATTGCCAATAATGGAGCTAGCTAGCTATATGACATAATAAACTCTAATGATGCCTTATTATGCGTAGTGTAGCAAGCTATATAGATATTTCTACACCTTTGAAGTTTACGTATGATCATTATGTGATCTCACTCTTACGATATTTAAAGAGAGTCTGACCCGTTTATTATTTCTATAATACTCGGGTCAGACCGAGTTTTGACAGATGGTACAGGAACTCAGTGACTAGGCCGTGGCTAGCTCTTTCTCCTTGGCTTAAGTCATGTATATGCTAGAGTGATTAGGCGACTAGAGTTGAAGCAGACATGCACAACTTAATTTCTCTCAGGAGTTTACCAGTCCGTCAGATTCTCCTGAATATATTCGAAAAAAAGTGATTACGCAACTAAAGTTTTCTAATATTAGATATGGATACGTACCCTATGTAGTGTGAGAGATATTGACTTATTTGATGTATATATATTCATTTGGCACCTATGTAGCATTTGACTTGTAACATATTATATATCTCGATTTGTGATTTTGTGTTCTGAAATGTATTATATATTATTCTGATTGATATTAACCAACGTATATATTGCTTTGTATCGAGACTAGTCACGCAAAATTTATTGCTTCAGATTTTAAGGTAAAAGCGTGGCAGTGTTAGTCCAAAGTAATAAACACGGTTTGTCGTTCATAACCAGCTTTATTCTCCGTATTACTCGATAATATTACTTGTAATATTATTGAGTAGTATGAGGTCTAGAGGTGGGGCGTTACACTTCTTATTTCTGGTGCTAAAGGTTGTAATGAGGTGGTAAAGGACGTCATGGTGAGATCAACGAAAATATAAACAAGATTATCGATTTGACATAAGAGACAATCGAATAAATCTGATTTTGAAATGGATAGCCCATTACCCAATCTCACTCTAAGTTTAAATCCAACAATTGGTGTGGACACTACTAGATCATTTTCAACGTATATTGCTCTGGTTACTCATCTAAATCAAATCAGGTGACTTTGTCAAAGTATTACCCTTATTTATGTATGTATGTATATATGTCAAATTAGGTTTTATAGTAGCCCGTCCACTTATACATACAAATAAAAACATATGCTGCCCCAACAACTACAAACTCACTTTTATATTGCTTATTTTATACTTTTCTTTATTATAGTTTCTTGATAGACAACCGGAGCTGTGTAGGCGGTGTTATCCTGGTTTTTAACCCAACAGGACCCACTAGAAAGCAGAACAATCTTGTAACATCAGGATGGCTTAGAACCTAACCAGAAAGGCTAAGGCAAGGAGTGAACGATAGCCAAGCTATATTACTGAGACAACAACCGAGATCGATTAAACCAAGGGACTAGCCTTCTTACAGCCTAATCAGCAGTTGAGTGCAAACAGCTAGTGAACTACTATCAAAATGAAACGACTACGATAAAAGACTATGGAAACATCTCCAATTCCAAACTCCAGAAAAACCCTAAGTGCTTGGATCATCAGCGACCCATGTCTCTCCTCAAACCTTCAAACGAGCTAGCTAAGGAATACTATAAAAAGAGGCCAAAACATTGACGACCATGGGTCACCAGCGACCCATAGACCATGGGTCGTCAGCGACCCATGTTCTTGTCTCGTTTTGCGAGCTAAACCCTCCCTGGGTCGTTTCCTACCTACCTGCGAGCTGATGATGAAGCGGCATGGCCCAAAAGCTCTCTGATCCATATAAATACCATCCTACCTACAACATAAACTGGATCTTCTCCGAACTGGTTGCTGAAGCTCTACTGGAATTATTCTTCACTCTCTGCCTCCCTCATAACAATCTCCAAAGGAATACACTATGATTCTCCAGTGGATTCCAACTCTGGAGATCCAATCTAGCTAGGAAACAAACAAAGCCTTGTAATCATACATCTCTTGTAATAGCAATCAGTCTATAATAAAACTATAAAGTGGATGTAGGCTTCATTAACAGCCGAACCACTATAAAAATTCTCTGACTACTTTCTTTTACCGTTCTTTCTTGATATATGTTATCTGTGATATTGCTCTGTCAGAACAGGGCTGGTGCTTTCAAACTCAAACCAGGGTGTTGGTCCATTTTTTGGGTCAACATTTTGGTGCTTTCACTGAGAACCCAACTCAGGCTTAGATCTAGCTATCTACTTTGGATCAGAAAGGTTCAGAAGTTGGATCCTCAATCTCTTCTTAGAAGGTTTGCTGTTGAGAACAAAAGAACCAACCAAGAAGGATCGGAGAAAAAGCAAGCAAACACATGCTAAGGTGATGTGTTGCTAGCGATCCATCTCATATGGATCGCTAGCGATCCATATGGTTAGCTCGTGGGTCCACCAATCCTCTTGCATCATGATCCAATAGCAGTCTGATGCAACCAGCGTATGTATCATCATCAAAATAAGGCAAAGCTCAGAAATTAACTAAGTACATGTATCGCTAGCGATCCATGCACTATGGATCGTTAGCGATCTATACCTTTTCACCAGACCGCCATAAACTCCAGCAAGCAAAGTCCAATAATATTCTAAGTATATGGATCAATAGCGATTCATATGCTATGCTATGGATTGCTAGCGATCCGTACCGTTTCATTGATTTGCAACGACCAACATGGAATAAGATGGGAGAAGGATGCTAAGGAGTTGGCTCGCTTTCTAGCATACATTTTGGATCGCCAGCGATCCATAAGCTATGGATCGCTAGCGACCCATTGAATTGGCTCGGGTCACTATGCTTTTCTCTAGTGAATATAATCTAAAGGGTTAACCCATTGAATTGGCTCGGGTTTGTAGCCGTCTGGGTCGTTCAAAGGAGATATAATTGAAAGGAAGCAATGAGCGAAGATCCAAGAATGATGATGGAAGAAAACGTTAACCCTTCACCTACTGTAAAAACACCGGCTACAAACCCGAACTTAGGGGTGAAAACCCCACGGGAGGATATAACGATGACTCTCTTCGGCTCTGAAGATGACAAACAATTTGACGAAGACAAATTGGATAAAAATGCTAACATGCAAAACGCTAGAAGAAGCTCTAAAACCCATGTCGTAGCACAGTGCTAAGCAAAGGACGAGGAACTGCTACTCAAACGGTACTCCTAGAGGCAGGAGGACCAAGAAGATATGATACAAACCGAGATCAATTACAATGCCAAGCTCCCTTGGTATATTGTGACCACCCCCAACAAACCATCTTCCGATCCCATCATGGAGCTCCCATTGTCGAATCACGAGTTGTCGTCGTCGAAAATCATCAAAAATCGTCGAAATGGTCGTCGAAAAACTCACTTCAAGGTTGACTCGAAGTCAAACTCGAGTAATCGACTATTTGACTCGAAGTAGATTCTGGAAGTCCGAACTCGAAGTCAAACTCGTGTAATCACCCATTTGACCCGAAGTAAACCTAGGAAATTCTGGTCCGAAATTAGACTCGGGTAAAACCAAGATTTTCTCCAAGAAAACAGGCAAATGGCTTCAAGTAACGTTTGTCACCAAACCAGTACTTCAAATTCTACGACTCCAAGCAAATGGCAAATTTTCTCGGGTCGGACTCCAAGTAAAATACCACCGATCCATAAATGCCGATCCAATCATTCAATCATAGACAATCATGCATATATCATTCTCAATCATTATAAACAACCGTAACTTGAAAACGGACTGGTCTGACAACGATTAGAGTATCTTCCCCAATCGAAACCCATTCACCGAAGCCGTTCAACATGCAGAATATCCAAAGAAGTTTATCATGCCAACTATAACTTTTGTACAGCTGTACAACTAATTCGAAATTGCTTTTTTTACAGGTATGACTAGCATACAGACGAAGCGAGGGCAACGGATGCAGTCCACTGCAAGGTGTTAATGGATGAAACAACCTACTACTCTGGAAGAATTCTATGGGAAGGCATACCAGTTCTAAAGACTAGAAGTAGTGCAATTAGAAGAAGGCAAACCCGATAGTGTGCCAAAGAAAATAACAAACGGTGAAGGAGCTAAAGGACCTCAGGGACCTTCTGCCCAAGCAAGGTTACTAAGACCCAGTAGAAAAGCGCCCCAGCTAACTAATGAAATCAGACGAAAAGATGATTATCAGATAACACTCTAGCTAACTAGCAACTAAGGAATGGGACAACAAGCTAAAGAGATGCCTTATCATCCATCATTGTCTACTTTCCTTTTCCAAATGAGCCGTACCGGAATACTAGGGGCATTGCAGACAGCACGGCGAAAGAAATGCTTCTATACCCTCGACGAGTCATGTCAATCCCCCTTTTAAGAACCGGCATTGCTGGTGGCGTCGAGAGTTCTTGTCCAAAGGATCGTTAAACAGATCCAACACTGTAGCCTACATGAACCGATAAAACTGTGTTCGCTCGAGTTGAATCTGAAAAATTCCCCTTGAAGTCGATGAATCATTGCTTTAAGACCGTCGGGCCGTCGGACACACGACCTAAAACTCCTCTCGGAATCGATAAATCATCATTCCAAGGCTGTCTGGTCGTTGGACATCCAACCACAAAAAACCCTTCGCGAACGTGAAGGTCTTTCACGAACTAAAGCATCGTGAAGGTAAACCAGTAGTACAGCGGTCATCTGATCTTAAAAACCCTCCGCGAACGTAAAGGTCTTTCACGAACTAAAGCGTCGTGAGGGCGAACCGGTAGATCAGCGAAATTTATGTATGACTGATATCCGTGAAGATGAACTGGAAGATCAGTAGTCATCTAATCCAAAGCCCCTTAGAGTCAACGAAGCCATGCTTCATGGCCACAAATCGACAATCATATCAATCACTCGGCATAATTAAACGACCGATGAAACAAACAGTGTTGAACCCTAGAGCTTCAAAGTCGCTCAAAGAAATTAAACCAAAACTGAACCGACCTTGTGATTAATCAGAGGCTGACTCGATCAAGTCAAGACTTTGAACTTGGAAGAACCGCTCCCATTGGACTGGGGGCAACCAAACAAGTTGTGGAGAGACCATGGATACAATTCAAGCACGCCAACAGCCCTGTGGCACGGGGGCACCGCACATACTTGAATAGCCATAAGAAAGGCCGAGACTAATCATACCACAATTCTGTTACGCCCGATCAAAAATTCTGGCATTCTGACAACCGCGGACTTAATGACCTAGCAAGTGCAGCAAATGAAATACTAGCATAATATTTGTCGACTTCTTTCCAACTACTATTTTACCGCTCTTGGTGACCAATTCCTCTTCCTCTTAGACCGTATGCCAGTTAAAGACCAATTCTCTAGAGGCATTTTGGGCCAAGAACTGAGAGTTTTGCCCCGAACTCCTATAAGCTCTTTCTTCATAACCATCTCCATGCGGTCGGCTGTAGATCTCTCTGCCATGGCAATCTTATTTGTTTGGCCAAGCACATCTTCCCGAAATACGGAAGGATTGTCCAAGCCATGACTACTCGATCTAAAAGCTAATTATCTCTTAGAACTGACGAAACTGCGTTCCAGCAAAGTAAAACTGCTGGATTGATGGGAAAACTCGATCCTTAACTTCTATGAACTGGTATCACTCTTCCAGCACCAGGAAGGCCCAAACCACTATGCGCATGCCGTAAGCCATGCCTCGCTTCTTGAACCAATAAAGCCGTGTTTATAGTAAATACCCACCAGGTTGACGGCAGCAAATCGACTCACATCGTTGGATCGGCGGAACACGATCCTTGCCTTCTGAAAACCAATGTTGTCCCGACAATATCGAGAAGCCCCAAAACTTAAACTCCTCGCGTTGCCCACACTATACCATACCGACCGTTTCGCAACTCCCGAAGGTGGAAAATTTGCAACGGCTCTAAGCCGTTGCTATTAAGCAACGGTTAAAGTCTGTTACAAAATCTTATAATACGGCTCATAGCCGTTCTAAATTTTGGAACGGCTCTTACCCGAACTAAATTTGTAGTACAGCCTTCCATACTCCCGTTCCCAACTAGCTACGCCCTTTACTTTCATTATCCACTTCGATCAAAAAAGGAAAAAAGCGATAATATTTTCAGATCATCTCGAATTCGAATTCGCCAGCTTTCGTCAGATCATCTCGAATTTCCAGATCCAGATTTCGTCAGATCTGAAGAAATAGTAATTCCAGAAAAAGTCTTGGTTTTCAATTCAGGTAATCGTTATCACAGTAATCAAAAATGAATCGACACACTTGAAATTATTTCTTCTTACCAGTTTTCACATGACTGAGACTGAGGAATGATCGTTAGTGGTTCTGTAGAGATAAGGGTTTGATTTTGGTCGAGAGTTGTTCTCAATTTTTTTTAGTGGTATCAGTGATTGGATGGAGTTTGTTGTGAGAAGTAGAGGAAGTTGTGGAGGCAGCAGTTTGATTGGACTGGAGGCAGTGTCGGAGTCGATGGGTTCGGGTCGCTTTGATTAGTTGTCATGGATTTTGAGTGCTGTTGATGGCATGAGGAGCAGAATTGGTGATTGAGGAAGTGAGAGGGAGTGAGGAAGTGATTAGGAGATGTAGTCATGGTAAAAGTGTGGATGGTTGTGCGATGACAGTATTTGGTTGTCAAGCAGCATTTGATTGTGGACAGTGGTAGTAGGGGGAGGTAATTATGAGATGGCAAGTGGCGAGGCAGTAGAATGGTTTGAGATGTTGATATGGTTGGTGTGGGATGGTTATAATTGTATGGCTGTTGTATGAGATGTGGTGAATGTAGTGACTATCACTGCAGGGAAGGATAGGTGCTGGTTGGTTAGGAAGTATAATGAATGTGTTAAAGGAAAGAATGGATGTGTATGTGTATAGTGCAGAAGTTGATATGGCGACTGTTGGTAGTGATTGGGTATTGGCTGCTGGAGTTGCAACAGTCGTCAAAGGAAGGCAGGGGAAGTTTGGAGAGGCTGTTGCGAAGTTGTATAATGTTGGAAGAGGCATGTTTTTCTGTGAAGAGGTGGTTGTCTGTTGGTGGATGATGATGTAGAGAAAGTGAGGATGTAGCAGTTTTGTTTGGGTCCGAGGGGAATATGAATGACAGTTGAAGTGTGTGAATCGGCTATGGGGTGAAGTAAGTGTGGAAGGTTTGGACGGCAAGATGATGATTGAAGTGTGATTGTGCAGGCTATAGGCAAAGGGTGAAATGTTGTATGTATGATGGATGAAATGTAGCAAGGTGGTTGCTGGACGTGTTATGCAGTTTTGGTTGTGAGAATGTTGAAGGCAGAAGATTTTGTTTGTTGTTTTGGGGGAAATTTGTACGGAAGTGATACGTACAACGCCAAAATCAAACACTTACCTCTACAGAACCACTAACGATCATTTCTCAGTCATTCGTTTGTTGATCTTAATTTTAGTAAGAAAAAAATTCACATGTTTTCAAAGAGAATCACCTGGTATTGCAGTTTCTTGCTTGAGAAACATGTAAAAGGAATATGAACTAATAAAGCATCTAACGAGCTTACACTATAACCACAAGCGCACAGCCTAAAATGTATATTAATTCTTCGAATTTCTATTTCAATACTCACACTAATTTTATTTGTACTCAAGTTCATGAATTGGTTCATATATTATGTACAATGTAGAATAGCTCAGTAATGCCTTTTGCCAAACTTAGGCAAGAGTTTTGATACATATTGAAGAATGCTAGCTATTTTAAGATAGAATTTTGTTGTTTTTTTTCTTCATTATTTCGTTCAAGTCAACTCACATATGTGTGTTAACTTGTATGTGTAATTTTTCTTTATTGGTCATAGGTCAACTATGATGGGTAGGCTTTAATATGTTTGCTTACAAACAGGCCTAACACGTTCACATTAAACAAAGTTTTGGTAGTCATATACCACTGTAAATCCATTTTATGTACATTGTATTGGTAACTGGGTTAATTAAATAAGAATGTAGGTGTACGCGATGATAATAGTTAAATTTCGGCTTCGATGTTCAAGAGACTATGTGTAATTAAGTACTGTATGTATATATATCCATCATGCAATCTCCTATCCATACATCTACGCAATACTTTCAGATTGTTTACGACCATTGATAACCTTGGCATAGGTGTTGAGTAAGAGAGTTTGGGTTCATTTTCCATGACGCTCGAATGAGAATTTATCTTCGTTTAACGATGATGCGTGCCATCCTGCCTTGTGTTGTTGGGAAGGTATGAAGTGTTTGGAGCTAGGGTTGAAGGGATGTCTCTAGTCATTCCTGTCAAAATTTAACCCAACCTTTCAGTGCGACCATTTTAATCCAATTTTAATATATTAGGCCTTAGGCAATTTAATTAATTTTAGTACTCTGCCAAAACCCATTTTAATGTGCACAGTCTTGTTTGTATACACAGGAAGTTTGTAGAGGAGTGAAAGTGAGGCACAATGTAAAAGTTGTAAAAATTAAAAGGAAATGTAAACTGTAAAAAAAGTGAAAAATTGTAAAAAAATTCTTTCAATGTGTTTTATGTCAGGTTTAAGGTTTTTTTACTAAAATGTTGTATATATTTTAGTTGGCAGATCAATATGTCTTCAAGTATAGATAAAGAGTGGATGAAAGAAGCCGATCAAAGAACCCCACGATATATGGAAGGAGTGCAGAAGTTTAATGATTTTGTTGTAGAAAATGGTGGCAATAAGGAAATCTATTCTTGTCCTTGCACACAGTGCAAAAATATGAAAATGAAAATTAAATTAGATGAAATTCATTTTCATCTGCTTAGATGGGGAATTGTCCAATCATATAATGTTTGGCATTTTCATGGGGAAGAGTCAACAATGAACCAAAAAAAACCTGTTAGTCAAGCCATAAGTACCGATGACTCTGAACTTCCTAGGATGGAAGATCTGGTCAATGATGCTGATAGATTTTGTGATAACCCTGATTTTGGTGAATCATTTCATAAGTTAATTTAGTTTATATTTGTTTAAAATCACATTGAAAAGATAGAAATAGGAAATTGATTTGCAGATACATGGTTTAAAACATGTACATGTGCACAAGACAGTGTACACACATGTACACAGATTTCTGTGTAATAAAATTTAGCAGAAATCAATAAATAAATTAAAATAACTAATTTAGAAATACATATGCATGAAGATAGAATTTTGTCTTTAAATAAAACATGGTACAAAGAAAATAAGAGCTAGGCTGAAATAAACTTAAAATCATTTAAAGAAAGAAAGGAAAATAAAAGACTTGGGTATACATAGGTTATACATGTATACAGTCAATCAATTTCTGGAAGAAAACAGAAGTTACATGGAAATGGCATGAGTCCTTAAAAAAACACTTTATCCATTTCCAGTAATCTCTTTAATTTATGAAATAAGAAGTCATGCATATAACATGACCGGGGAAAAATTAAAAAGGGAGAAGCTGATTTCTGAAAAGGAAGACAAGGACCACATACCCTTTTATTTTCTTGAATCAAATAAGAGGCAGGCTATGTTTTGGATAGGGTAGAACTGACATTAGGTAAATTCCATAAACCCTAGTAACAGCCAGGATTTATATAAGGAGGCTTGGGGTCATACCCATTTGCTCCTCACCACTTAAAGAAAAAAAATATAAGACACAAACCAGAGGAAAATAGGAGAAGGCAGAAGACTAAAAGGGGTTCATAAAGCTTAGGAAGAAGAAGGATTAATGTGAGTAACCTCACTGAAAACTTTGGCATTAAGTCCTGAATATTGAGGCAGCCTATTTGAATTAATAATTCACTTTTTGCAAGTTATGTTCATTTGTATGATTTAATGATTTTAGTTTGTTAATAATCTGTTTAAGTGTAAAACCCTCACAGTGATTTATAAAAAAAATATGATTCATGGATTTCATGTTTTAAAATGTTTATCTGTGTTATGTTTAACTCTGAGATAAAGTAGACTTTTATGGGTTTTTCCTTATGCATTTGTTATCTAAAAACTCAGGATTTATATTGTGAATATATGGTCTAAAAATGGAAAGAAATATGGGGCTGCAACATTGTGTTGTTGCTTATGTCACATGTTAACTGAAACAAAAGAAAATGTAGAAGTGCAATGTTGTACATGTGCTGAGCTTCTATGTTTATGAACTCCCCAAATCAAAATATACTTAGGGTTTATCCAGATCTTCAAGATCATGAAGAAACTGATTGAACCAGAGGTAACAGGAGATAACTAGTAAACTATTTATGACCATATGTTTATAACTTGATCCATTAGAACCCATAGACAAAATGATGTGCCAAGAAATCACATCAGTTTTCATGATTAAATATTTGCTTCTGAGAACATGACCTACCAATGTCTGGATGATTACATGTTGGTTGAACTGTTTATTTTTCTCTGATTGGATAATGATATGCAGAGGGAATTAGCACAATTGTGAAAAGGGAAAATTAACACTTAGTAATTTAATCAAGGATTTTGGATCTTAGGGCTACAAAGTATAGCTTGGCAAGGGGAATATTGCAAGCTCACACATGGTATATTTATACCCATGGGCCTGAGTGTGCTGGGTTAACAGAGAGATGTCCCAGGCAGTGTGTGTTTTAAAAAAAGAGAAAGTAGCTAAAGACCCTATCACATTTGATAATGAAATTTAGAAATAGGTTCAGGAGAGGCCTGGGCAAAATCCCTGATGGCCAGTAAAATTGAAAAGGGGCATGATGACTGAATTGATGATTACATTTGGTTGGTTTATGATGTTTTATGGGTAAATCTTATGATTGTTTTCCATGAACTAAATCATTGTGATCCTATATATAATCTGATTGACACTGATATGGATGCACACACCACACAGAAAACATGCACAGGGATGATACAGAGTTCCTTAATTCATTCAAAGTATTTGAATATAAATAAAAGTTAATATAAAATCATGTTTTCAGGTAGATTACTCATACCAGACATTAGTCTGACCCTTTTGTGTTTGTGCACCATTGGGTGTCTCATATTTGTAAGAGGCAGTTCATGGTGATTATGCAGGTAAATAGGATCTTGGTTGATCAGGCTTTGGATGAGTTAACTACTTAAAGATTTGGATGCTATTTTTAAAAGACTTTGCTGAAGTAAATCAAACATTCATGATGAACTAGATTAAGACATTTTGTTTAAGTTGCTTTGAGAAACCAATGTATTGTTGATTGCTGTTTTGTAAAATGTTGAACTGATATGTGTCAACTGAAACTTGTAATTTTTATTTTGAAAATGCTTCACTAAGTAATGAAATCTCCTAAGCTCTCTGACTAATTGATTTATGATGATAGGAAACCTAAGATTGTAGAGATTTATAAACTAAATGAATGACTAGGTACTGGGCATGAGAAATCCATGTTTAAGTTAAAAGTCTGGCAGAAAGGTTTTTTAGCATGCCTTGAAAAGATAGCACCAAATAACATGTATTTTGGTTGAGAAACAGTTCAGATTGAAAATGGCTAACATAACCATTTCATTGAGTCCGGATTGAGCCTGCACTAAAGAGTTTTAAGTCAAGTTTTTAGCTTTGTTTTATAAGCCTAGCATAGGGTAGACTTAGACATTTTGTTAATAAGAAGGAAAATAAGACACCAGAATTTCTCACAGACACACACATGCACAAGCAAAGGCCCATTTGGTACAGTAATAAAAATTATGGAAACTTATGTAAATTGATAAGTCTTGAGACATAAAAATCATTAGTTATGCATTAACCCAAGTTTACTTTGAAAATATAGTTTAGGAACACTATTGCTATGTAGAGAGTATTTCCTTTAAGAAATACTCAAACAGATTTCTACTCTCAAATCTATGTACTCTGATTCGAGTAGAAAATAACTTATATATCCTCTTATATATAAGTTTAAGATAATTTAAGTAAACCAATATTCTTATTAGTCAAAAGATCCTGGATAGAAGAAAATTGGAATTAAACATTTTCTTGATTAAATGGCCACTGTTAAAAATAATTTTTTTTAGTGGGTCATTTCAGATTTCATCAATTGCAACCTACAAGTTTGTTGCCAGATAATATTGGGGATTCGCCTAAGGTTGATGTTGATTGGCAGGCCAATCAAAGCAAGAAGTATAAATCACTTTTTGATAATGCAAAAGAGCCATTGTATCCTTCATGTCCAAAAGGGATAACAAAATTGTATTTCGTCGTCAAGCTGAATAACTTGAAAACCCAGTATGGCTTTTCCGACAATGGTGTGACTACACTCCTAGAATTCATAAAGGAATTACTTCCTGAAGATAACACACTACCAACAAAGTATCACGACATGAAGAAGATGATTAAGCAAGTTGGTATGGATTACAAAACTTATGATGCGTGCATTAATGACTGCATTTTGTATTGGAAGGATGATGCAAATAGAGTTTTTTGTCCAGTTTGCAAACAATCAAGATATAAAACAACATTCAACAAAGAGAAAAGAGCTGCCAAAGTACCTCAAAAGACGTTGAGACATTTCCCTTTAATTCCTAGGCTAAGGAGTTTGTATACTATACCATGGATAGCAGATGCTATGACTTGGCATGATCGTGCCAAGTCTAATTCAGACGTAATGCGTCACCCATGTGATACTTCTCAATGGCGAGCTGCAGATTCTTTTGACAAAACATTTGCTGTTGAATCACGAAATGTCACGCTTGGATTAGCAACGGATGGTTTCAATCCACATGCATCTCTAAGTAACCGTTATAGTTGTTGGCCAGTAGTTATAGTACCATATAATCTTCCTCCATCCATGTGCATGAAAAGAGAGTTTTCAATGTTGACATTGTTAATTTCTGGACCAAAACAACCAGGAAAGGATATTGATGTTTATTTGCAACCGTTAATAGATGAGTTACAACTGTTATGGGAAGGAGTCGCTGCATTTGACTCATTTAATAATTCTGAGTTTACAATGAGAGCTAGGTTGTTGTGGGCAATTCATGATCATCCTGCACTTGGGACTTTATCGGGATGCACAACTCATGGCTATTTTGCATGTCCTACATGTGGGGAAGACACTTGTTCTTACTATCTTCGTGCAAGTAAGAAGATGTGTTACATGGGACATCGAAGATTTCTTCCTTTCAAACATAAGTTTCGAGACGAAAAAACAAACTTTGATAACAAACAAGAATATCGTCGTCCTCCACGGCCATTGACTGGTTATCAAGTTGAAGAGAAGGTAGCTAATATCAAGATGAAAGTTGGTAAAGACAAACTAGAAATCGGTCGAAAACGAAAAAAGAAAACTGATGAAGACGAAGTTGAGAATGTTCCTACATGGTATAAGAGGTCCATCCTCTTTGATTTGCCATATTGGAAAGAAAATTTGGTCCGACATAATATTGATGTTATGCATACAGAGAAGAATGTCACTGAGCATCTCATTAGCACAATTATGAGTTATAAAGACAAGTCAAAAGACGGCATCAATGCACGTAAGGATTTGAAAAACATGGGTATAAAAAAAATTGTGGGTGAGTGAAAATCCTGAAAGAAATAAAGTAATCATACCAGATGCAACTTTCACCTTAAGCAAAGACGAAAGGCTACGATTTTGCACCATTTTGAAAAGCCTAAAAGTGCCTAGCAAATTCTCTTCCAACTTCAATAACAATGTGAACATCAATCCTCCTGAACTAACAAATATGAAGTCTCATGATTACCACGTCATAATGCAGCAATTACTTCCGGTATTGCTTCAGCATTCTTATCCACAACATAAGGATCTACGTAATGTTGTACATCGTATAAGTCTATTTTTTAACATTTTATGCTCAAAGGTGATCAACAGAGAACATCTTTTAAAAGTAAAGACTAGTTTGGTAGAAGCAATTTGTATGTTTGAAAAATATTTTCCACCTGCATTTTTTGACATCAGCATCCACCTTATGTTTCATTTAGCCGATGAAGCATTGATATGCGGTCCTGTTAGATATAGGTGGATGTACCCTTTTGAACGGTAATTTACTAATCTTAGTTTTGTTCATCATCATTCGATTTAAATAGGTACTAGTTATTTGTAATCGATTTATATTCATAGGTTGATGAAAACATATAAAAGATACGTCCGCAACAAAAAATATATTGAAGGATGTATTGCAGAAGGATATATCGTACAGGAAGCTAGTCTTTACTGCATGGAGTATATGCCAAAAGGAGGCGATGGCACACATAAACATACTCGTGAGGCTTTCTTAGACGAGGATGATGAGTTTGCTGGTGAGATGCCTCTACATAATGGTAAAGACATAACCTTAACCTCGGTGCAGTTTGAACAAGTTCGTAGATGGGTCCTCAATAAGTATGATGGATTGGATGAATGGGAGAAGTAAGTTCACAAATAACTCCTGAATCTCCACCATTGTAAGTATATAAATGTTTTGAAATGTGTTTTTTGCAGGAGGTATAACATCTATGTGAAAAGTACTAAATCTCAATCTCGAAATGAGGTTTCATTCGTGGAAGATTGTCAAAGTTTTACTCTATGGTTACGTGGCGAGGTATATATTAAAGCTTATTTAATATTTCACGCGTACTTAAAGGTATCATACACCTTATTAATCATACTTTTCACATATTTTATTTTTTTAGTTGGTAAAAACAAACAATGTTGATTCAACTCTTTGGCACCTTGTGAATGGGCCGAAGTTCAAGGCGCACGGTTATATGAAGTACCAAGTAAATGGGTGTACATTTTCCCCAAAAATTACGAAGAGCGGATGGTAACACAAGACAGCGGTGTATCTATGAGAGCAATCACAAAATTTAGAGCCAGTGGGAAAGATAAAAATTATACAGAAGCTGAAACACTGTATTATGGAGTTATTCAGGAGATAATTGAGTTGGATTATATAGACTTCAAACAAACGGTTTTTTATTGTGATTGGGTAAAGGTCGAAGACAAGGTCAATGGTTGCAAGATTGATCCTGTTTCAAACTTGATTACAGTTGACTTAGAGAAATTGAAGACCAAAGATCGGATGAACGATGAGCCATTTATTCTTGCGTCAAAAGCGAGTCAAGTGTTCTACTCAAAAGATTTAAAAATAGCGGATGGTTTGTGGTTTTACACACACCTAAGCGGTTGACTACAATCGTGGATGATCTTGAGTTTCCTACCGTCTATCAATCAGCCTTTGAAGATAACAAAAAATTAGAAGATCTTACCAAATGCATATGTTAATATAAGATGTATTTCTTAATTGAATTGAGTTGAATTTCAAATGTGGCTGAATTTAGAATTTTTGATTATGAATTTAGAATTTTTCATGTATCACTATTTAATTATTATTCTAAATTTTAGAAATTTGTTTGCTTAGGGCTATAAAATGACTTAAAGACATGGTGTTGCATGTGGTGATGGACAACGGAATATGTCGATAATCTTATTAATTCTATCATTGCATCGTATAGCATTTCCATTTTCATTATCATTCAGGCGAGCTAATTGATAAGAATATAATGATACTGCAATAGTCACATATTGTTACGGGTAATGTTTGAATAATTAATCTATTCTATATTTACTTTTGTGACTTGCAAAAGTTTCATACTTCAGCTCATAAAGCTAACATTTACATTTTTACTATTTATATTTTTATATTCATAAATTGAAGCAACTTGTACTATTTATATTTTTATAATGCAAAGTGGAACCGCACCTAATATAATATATATAATATGTGTGTTGCTTGGATATATGTGGGTATGTGTTGTGTGCGTGTGAGATTGGCAGATGTGGTGCAGTTGGTGTTTTGGTGTTTGCAGTTGGCTAAAACTGCAGTAAAAAGAGCAGTGAAAGTGAACAAATGCATGTAACAAACACATGTAATGCAATGGAACCAAACTTCATTCCAATACTATTATGGTCTGTCCTTACCCCTAGTCAACATTCCTTTTTATTGTATGTGAAGATAATGATCAAAAGCTGAAAAAATGTTATTTGCATAACGTATTCTGTGAACTATTATGCTGTGAACTCATATATGTTTCTTTCTAAATACTTGCAACAACAATGTCCGAAGCCGCAGAAACGTCGATCCATTCCGTCGCGCATTCGTCAACTTCACAACCCGAGAAAGTTGAGACAAATGCATATGGTGTTCCAGTTTCTGATAATGCTGGGAAAATAGGCAGTAGACTTGGTAAATTGGTACGAATTCATGTGCCGATATCATATGAAAGTTGGGATAAAGTACCCAACAAATGTAAAGATGACGTTTGGGCTGAATTGCGGGTAAGCCATTCTCTTTTTTTCCAATAATTCTTTATATACTGCAAACTGATATTTAACTTATCCATAAATAACAATTATATAAGGATACATAATAAGTTAATCATATACGTGCAAAGATGATTCCTGCTTGAAATTCTATCATTTTTTCTTGTAAAGGAATTCATTCATGAATTGACTCGATCAAATTTTGATGGATTTGTCACTATCGATGACAACAAAACATATAGAACTTTTATTTATCCCTTTTTTTGCAGAAAAAAAATTCACAATAAATACATATAAAAGTTATACAAACAAGGGATCATATATTTACGATTCTGTCAGCCCATTCAAATTACAAAAGATTATGCCGTGTAGCTTAAATATTTTTCATGCAAATTAAAAGGATGCCTCTGCAATATCCAAAATACCGATTACATTTGATCACTAGCTTTCCCCTGCACATTCATTCTCTGCTCTGTAAAACCATATTATCCCCTGTGCATCTGTGCCACTGCCTACCATTTCCACCAAACATATACTTCCTTCCTCAAACATTCACCACCTGAAACCACTTCTGCTTGCAACAGAACGACAGACCATTCACCTCAACCACCTGAACTTTTCACAACCTCTGTGCATCTCATCCTTCTCTGTGCCACAAACATAAACTTCATTCATCACACTTATACAAACTATTGACAATAACTTATCCAGATCTCCAACACTTTCTGTTATCTGCAGCTACTTAACAACCATCCTCCAGACAACTCCACGCGTCTGCTTGCTACAAAATCACGGTCCAATTTTTTTTTAATCTTTATGGATATGTTAACAATTTTTATATATTTTCTTTTTAACGTATTTTTTATGTTCAATATATACAGACATTTTATGAGCTAGAGTCGGATACAAAAGAGTTGTATTTTAAAAAAATGTGCGAATCATTTAAAAGATACAAAAGTGAATTGAGGACAGGGTACTATGACAAATTTGGTAATGATGAAGCTAGAAGGAAAAACTGTCCGCCAAATGTTAGCGTAGAAGATTGGGACGGATTCTTGAAAAATGAAGCAAAACCCGGCGCACGCGAAAGAAGAGAGCTGGGCAAAAAAAATAGATCACAGTACAATTATACTCATCACAGTGGTCGTACAAGTCACGCCGTAGTAGAACATAAAATGGTACATTTTTAATTTTTTGTTATTTCGTTGCATTTTACCATTTCGTTGCATCATTAGTTTTCTTGTGCAGATTAGAATATATGTAAAGTTACGGACTTTGTACTGTCATGTTCATCAATCATTGCAGTGTTATTGCTCGTTGTTCATATTTGTAGCCTATGAGATAACTAGGCTATGTTGGCCTCAAATTAAAACTGAGTTACACAAAATAAGTTAAAGCATTTACAACCATTTTTTATTAAATTCTACAACTTCTCCCCTTTAAGTAATCTTTTATATGGCAAGAGCAAGCTTTTAGCACTAGAAATGACAAAATTGTTTACATATGACAAAATTCTTTAAATTGTTTCTAAATGGTTTCAAGCAAGTTGATAACTTCAGCTGTTTACAAGCATATAAGCCATGCCTGCCTCGGTTTTAAACTAAGTCAACTGCAGCCTCAGTTTTAAACTAAGGCCATTGTGCCTCGTTTTTAAATTGAGACTGCCTCAGTTTAAAACTGAGGCCGTTGTGCCTCAGTTATGAACCGAGGCAATGCCCGCCTCCATTTAAAACATAGGCTATTTAAAACTTCATATTAAAGTTTTGCTGTTAATAAAAATCGATGTTTCGGTTGCAGGCAATTGAAAATCCAGGAAAAGAAATCATACGCCGTGAAATGTGGGAAAAAACTCATACAAAAAAGGATGGCACCATATCGGATTCAAATTCTTCGTACTTTGTAAGTTAAACAATATATTGTTTTAGATGATAAATTAAAAATAATTTACTATTATGACATATATGTTTACATGGTTTATCGGCCTATAACTTATATGCACGTAATATCTCAAGTATTATCATATTTTAGGGTAAAATTGCAAAAGCAAGGGAAACAGTCAATGACGACGAGGAAGAAGATATGTCATTGGATGAAGACATCTTGTCACAAGCGTTCGGCAAAGATAAAAGGGGCCGGACTCGAAGTGTTGGAACTATAATACCAAAGACACAAGTTAAAGCATCTACTATTCCACGTAAACAACTCAGAAGGAGTAAACAAGACTCAAATAGATTGGAAACAAGGATGGAGAAGGTGGAGGGTTCATTGGAGAATGTGAATGGGACATTGAACACATTGGTCGACATATTAAAAGGATATGTGAAACAGATGCCAGACATTGCTTCCAACGAAGGAGGAAGTGGTGGGACACATCATGAAAGTGTTGGAAGAACGTCGAACAATGACGATGCTGCTAACCTGCTTATTTCGCATGTTCAGGAAAATAAAAAATGTGAAGTGTTGAACTTTGATCTAGAAGTCATTGCAACAGGTTTTGTATGCAGAGATTCGACGGCATCCATCATACATGGAAAACATGTACCTCCTACACACGAGAAGTTGATTGTGGACAATATACTATTACCAGATGAGCCCACAGCCAAACAAAATCATCCTCTTGCTATGACCTTTGATGATGTTGGAATCGGTGGTTATGTGTGTCATCCAAAGAGTTCAATTCGATATCTTTAGACGCAGGAGCAGGTATACATTATTATTATCCAATAAATTCAATCTGAATGGAAACCTATATATGTTCTCTGATCTGTTCTTAATATCATAATCCTCCAATCTTAATATCAAAACTGAAAATTCTACAAAATCGGATAATTCTCTGATCTGTTCTTTGTTTCAGGTTTTTAACATTTGTTTCAGGTTGAAGATGCTTTCTCTATGTACCTTTCTGATTTAGAAAAGCTTGATCTGTGAGGTAACACAAAATTTACTTTGCTTCCCATTCTCAGATATTTCGTTGCGGGCTTGTTTACTCCTTTGTTATGTCATTTGCACTATTCTTTCACTCATTTGAAGATTGCACTGTTCTTCACCATTAAAAAATTTTGAACTGCATTTCTCAGTTTGCATTTTTCATCACTCTTAAAACTTCTCATCATATGCAGAATGAAAAATCTATTAACAGAGACATATGCCTTATGGAGATCTATTTTGATATAAATACTCTTGTTATCCTTCCTTCCTAATCCTTTAACTATCTCATGAGTACACATAATGCCACCTCCAATACTTCTACTTTGAATAATAGCATACTGATTTTCCAAAAGCAATGAGTCCATGAAAAGGTTTAGTCTATTATACAACACTTTAGCCATGATTTTGTAAAGCATATTACAACAAACAGTATGCCAAAACTGCAGAATGTTTGTTGTGTTCTTACACTTCGAAATTAGGTGGACAAAAGTATGGTTGGCTTCTTTAAGGATTCTGCCTTCTTAAAACATATCACTCATCGAACCATGCAACATTTCCTTGACTTTATCCCAATGTATTTTGTAAAACTTGGAGTTTAATCCATTAGGCCAAGGAATGGTGTTGATTTTTACGCTGAAAATTGGTGTTATTTTTTCCCAAAGATATGGTCATATTCTACTGAACGAATATTATCCTAATTTGCAACTTATGTGAACACATATGTAAGCAGTCTCCAGACTCACCTCATGCACTAAACTGATGCACATCCACCCTACTAACATCCCCTGATAACAAACTTCGCCCTGCCCATACATACATACTCAGTTCATACATCAATGCACTACCATCCCTCTGCAATATTTGTGTTCACAGTTTTGGAAGGTAAAGGCAAGTAGATTATGTGAAGGAAGTTGTCAAGGATTGGAAGTATACAGTAAATGAAAAGTGAATAATAGTGGTGGAAACAAAGAAGTGTGCACAATTTTGTTTTTATGCTATTTTAGCTGAACTTCATTATTTAGAAAAATAATAAGTTTAAACAAACATATGATATTTGACCTCTTTATAAACAAACATCAATTTCTCGTTTTGTGCAGGCATGAAACTTATGTTGGCAGGAGCATTAGACGATTGGAGGAAGACGTTATGTACCGTATGTACTGTACTATGCATGTAGTATTATGTAATGATGCCGCTGTTGTACTATGTATGTTATGTATACTTGTTGAACTATATAGTGGTATGTGTTGATGTTGAACATTATAATTCAAACATTTGTTATGTTTGGTTCTTGTGTTGAATGTATGAAAAATATTTGGTTTAATAATCTTTCTTTTGTGATAGTGTTAAATCTGCAAATTTTTGTATCAATTATGATAATGAAATGACTGTCACTGGTGTAGAGAAGAAATTTCGAATTTTTAAAATAAAAATAAAAATAAAAATAGTAATTAGCAACGGATTAAAGTCGTTGCTAATATTTAAAACATCAGTTATACGTCCACATTTAACAACGGATAAAAGCCATTGCGAAATAAAATCTGGAACGGCTATGAGCCGTTGCTAAATAACATTCTGCAACGGCTAAGTATATTTAATAACGGATAAGAGCCATTGCAAAATTTTTACCACTGCCCATTTCGCAACGGCTCATAGCCGTTGCGAAATTATTTTGCAACGGCTTAAAGCCGTTGCGAAATGAGGATTCTGGTGTAGTGCCGGAGATAGGAAACGCTGAGGAGCACTAAAAAAACTAACTCCTCACGTTGCCCGGAGATAGGCAACGCTGAGGAGCACTAAAAACACTAACTCCTCACGTTGCCCGGAGATAGGCAACGCTGAGGAGCATCAAAAATTACACTCCTTGCATTGCCCGGAGATAGGCAACGCCAAGGAGCACCCAAAACTTAAACTCCTCATGTTGTTCGGAGATAGGCAACGCCGAGGAGCACTAAAAAACTAACTTCTCGCATTGCCCGGAGATAGGCAACGTCGAGGAGCACTAAAAGACTAACTCCTTGCGTTGCGCGGAGATAGGCAACGCCGAGAAGTATCAAAAGCTAACTCCTCGCGTTGTCCGTAGATAGGCAACGCCAAAGACCATCAAAAGCCATGCATTCCATAAGCCACACCAAAATATACGCTCCCCGCGTTACCCAGAGATAGGCAACGCCGAGAAGCACCAAAAACCACGCATTCCATAAGCCGTGCCAAAACATACGCCCCTCGCGTTGCCCGGAGATGGGCAACGCCGAGGAGCACCAAAAGCCATGCATTTCATAAGCCACGCACTAACTCCTAAAATGTACGCTCCTCACATTGCCCGAAGATAGACAACACCAAGGAGCATGGAAAGCCATGCATTTCGTAAGCCGTGCACTAACTCTTAAAGAGCTTAAACTGCTCACTTTGCCCGAAGATAGGCAACAGCAAAGAAAACTAAAAGCCACACATCCGATAAGTCGTGCATTAACTTTCAAAACACAAACCCCTCACGTTGCCCGAAGATAGGCAACATAGAGGAATTTCATCCCGTGCACTCTCAAAAGCCAGGCACTTCGATTAACAAGGATCAACTCCCGCTACCCGAAAGAACCGACATTGCTTTGGTAGTACCGCAAAGCTCACAAACCAAGAAGTCGGTAAAGAATTCTTATTTTTGACCAAAGTTAATGTACAAAATGTCAAAATTCAAGGCATCCAAGTCACGAGTTCCCAGAGATAGGAGCTACGACGTACCTTTGATTGGGGGCATCTAGAGAGCCGCCCAAAACGTCATCTCACATCAATTGTTCAGAATAATCAGCCATGTGGACTAAGGGGAACAGAACACATTAACATTTAGTCGGGATAAAAGATCGCTCCAACTTGCAATAAAAGGAGAAACTTACCATCGTCCAGAGATAGATGACGACGGAGGGCTGTTTCGGAATCAAATCATCAACGCACCAGTTTTCAAAGAACGGAAGCAGGTGCTCGACTGAGGTCTCAAACCCTAACTTGCAAAAAACCAGCTGTTATACGAAGACAGACCACGATAAGGAGAGAACGCTCGAAATCGAGCAGCTAAACTACTGATTCCCGAAGATTAGAACCAACGAATAAGGTTAATATCCGCAATAATGCTATTAGCCTAGCATAATGCATATGGCATGAAACAAGCTAAGGTTAAGCGCCACGGATTCAACACAAACACTAACGAACTCTACTGGTCCATGATCAGTATAGGAACGAACGCGGTCATACCGGGGGCAATGTGATAACATTCTCCTCAATTTCAGATTTTTTATAAGAACCTGAAATTTGGCACCTGAAAATGAAGGGTTCCGCAGGTAGTCATCGGAACATAACAAAAACCGGTTGGAGGAAATTTGATTTTTCATGAATAAGAATTACTATGGAATTGGTTAAGCAACAGCCTTGCAAATCCAAGCGTAACACTTAACGGCTATAAACAAAGCTAGGCAACGGAAACGCTTGGGACTCTTATCGTTAGAGAACATGGTGCATCCTCAAGTTAAACAACGTTGAGAAAACCACCACATTGGGTTAAAGGGAATCTATTCAACTCTACAGGATCGTATGAATGATTCAACCCTCACCGACATGACTCTAACACTGCCGGAAGACAGGCATCACTAAGAAAATACTTCTACAATCCCACCTTCGAAGTGCTAGTTTTCGAATGCTGAAACTAGTATCCAACTAGATTAAGAGCACCGCTGAATCGACAGGGAAAATCGATCCCAACCTCCTGAGTGTCGGTGTTGCCTCGCCAACGCCAAGGCCTTCTTTTATCTTTTAAGTACTGGTGTTGCTCTGGCAACGCCGGGAAAATTTTCTATTTCCTAAGTACCAGTGTTGCCCCGGCAATGCTAGGAAACATTCTATTCATAAGTACAGGTGTTGCTCCGGCAACTCCAAGAAATATTCTACTCACTAAGTACCGGTATAGCCCCAGCAATGCCAGGAAAACTTTAATCTATAGGGCTGATGAGAAACACTCATTGCGGTGAACCATCGACGCACTAGCTTCCGGAGATAGAAGTTGGTTCTCAACTGAGTTTCTACCTTCTCTTCAGAAAACTACTGTCGCCCAATGACAGGCAATGACCAAAAGACATATCCTTTCATTAGTCAGCCGGATGGTTCGACCTTTCATCACAGGAATCAGCCACTGCACAGGAATAAAGCAGCGTCGAAAGGAAAGCCCAGGATTGAATTGCCCGTGTACTAATTTCTAGGGATGAAAGCTGGTGCACAACCGAATTTCCTAAATTCAACTTAGAAAGAATTTAGACACAGTAGAAAGATGGGCAACCTCGAGGAAATGTTGCTTGGAACCAAGTAGCTAGGTTATCAATTCTCAAAGACAGGAGTTGACATATGAACAAAACTTCCGTCACAACGTCAACAACCAAGAAGAGCAATGCATGGCCAAGGACAAGCGGGAACAGTCATGGAAGGTCGGAAATAAAATCCCCGAACTTCCTCAATTCCAGAATGGGATTGAGAGCCAGACTGGGGGAAATTGAGCAATTCACCCCATAGATTTCCATCGCTCACAATGCCTAAATACAGGCATTCGAAATAGCTAGTCCCTCAAGAAGGGATAGAAGCACAGATACTTGATCGAAAGAAATGTTTCAAAAGTACAAACACGAATAATCGCGAGGTTGGTTAGATAACGAATTTGTATTACTAAACAGAGCATTCTGGAAACAAAATCACCAACAAAGGAAATGAAGGATTTAACATTCAGAAATTCATCGTCGCTCATAGTCTGGCGATGATGAGAAGGATCGATGACCTACTTACGGTCTAACTAGATCATTTGGTTCCAACTTGCAGGATAATGTCATTACTCGAAGTTTGGTCATGCTATTTGAAGATTCACAACATCAAGGAAAAATCCACAGAGTTGAGTCATCCGTGTACGAGTTTCCAAAGATAGAAACGAACACATGATTAGGATCTCAACGTAGGACTCAGAAGAATTTACTTTAGCAAAAGATGCCAGAAATGCATCTTTTTAATACATGCCGACATCATTACAAAACTCAGATCTTGGGATCAAGCAACAAAGTCCCTAATTCCCGAAGAAAAGAGTTATCGTGTCTATCAAACTGGGGCAATCGAACTTATTGCTTAGGAAACCTAGTCTCCCAAAACATGTTGGCTCGGTAGTCAAAGTAATCAGCCCTACGGACTAAGGCATTTACACCAACACTTTGCTGAAACTAACTCAATTGAGCATAAGTAGGGATTAGCTACAGAACTGGCTAGACCAAGCTACTTCATAGTTCTGAACAAAGCCATGAAATAGAATATGTCGAAATGACCGCAGAAATATTATTTACATGTATAGAATTAAAGTAAATGAGTATGCTGCACATGAGCACAAGAAGTGCAACAGCGAGAAAAAGAAATGTTTGGAATCGAGCAATTAAGCCAATAGTCCCAGAGACAGAGGCTGGCGTGCGTTGAATTTCGTAAAACGCAAGAGAAGGGTAATCGCAATCGAACAACTCATGTGCTAGTTTCTGAAGGCTAAAACTGTGCCTGAATGAACTTCAACTAGAACTCTACAAGAGCAACTGTGCCTCGTAATTTAACTGCAATTGGTTCTCCCAATATGATAGGAATAATAAGCGAAACCTAAGTTGTGAAGGACCCAGCTTCTGGAGGAGTGGAAGAACCTCCACCAGGCTAAAAATTGGATGATCGAAAAATCATTTTCAACGACAAAACTTGGCATTCAACCCTGTCAGGTATGTTTTACTTTAAATAATATTCTTGTATAACCAACGCCCGGAATCCAAGGGAAGTCAACATATGTTAACCAATCCGGTCCTAAGCGTTGACCGGGGGAGATGTAGTGTGTTATCTACATGAGAAGAGTCCAGTATCCTGAATACTGCGAACAAACAATCCAGTGTAGCTAGCTTGCTTGCATTTGAAAAACAATCCATATCTTCCTTTAAAATTATCTCTTCCACACTTACCCGTTATCGATCAACGATCGATAACGGAGCCGTTGTCCGAAGCGACGCGGGAAGCTTTTCTTTTCAAGATCACTGAAATACAGAAATAGGAAGAGCAATACGATTGAATCATCCACTGTATCCGATTTGGAATAAATTCTTGCATTGGAACTCAAAAACATCGACGAGAACTTAACCAAATTCTCAAGAAGAAAAAGCTAAAGACAAAGAGCAAGACTTCGCTCCAAAACGGCGTACAATCGTTCGAGACAAACTTAGCTTCACCGCGGTCGAATTAAAACTATATGGGACAACTCCAAACTTACATCATGCACCCACTTACCGATCTAAACCCTTGCGTAAACTACGAAGCAAAGATTGCATCGTCAAATACTAGGAATTAAAATTTGAATCGAAATCAAAAAAACGAACAGCTATCAGAAGTCAATCAGTTGAAAACAACATCTTGAGGTGGACTCCGATGATTCACATTGAAAATTCAACAGATGGCTGAAAAGCCAAAGCCAAATTTGCATGGTAGCCTCGACCCTTACCCATTACTTCAAAGTACCCCAAGAAGCTATGGAGAGAAATTTGATTCGTTACGACAAGTAGTAGCAGTCGAGACCAAAACTAGGTGATCAACAGCGTAACATACTACGTGTCCGCGAGACTCTAACACGATTATTTAGAACCCAGTAAACAGGTGCTATAATCGATAACTTCCAGAGCACGCCTTGTTTCCAACCGAAGACGTATTTTGGGGGGCAAATGTTATCCGAGTTTTTAACCTAGCAGGACCCACTAGAAAGCAGAACAATCTCGTAACATCAGAATGGCTTAGAACCTAACCAGAAAGGCTAAGGCAAGGAGTGAACGATAGCCAAGCTATATTACTGAGACAACAACCGAGATCGATTAAACCAGGGGACCAGCCTTCTTACAGCCCAATCAGCAGTTGAGTGCAAACAGCTAGTGAACTACTATCAAAACGAAATGACTACGATAAATTACTATGGAAACATCTCCAATTCCAAACTCCAGAAAAATCATAAGTGCTTGGATCATCAGCGACCCATGCCTCTTCTCAAACATTCAAACGAGCTAGCTAAGGAATACTACAAAAAGAGGCCAAGAAATTGACTCGCAAACGAACCAAGTCTATGGGTCGCCAGCGACCCATGTTCATGTCTCGTTTTGCGAGCCAAACCCTCCCTGGGTCGTTTCCTACCTACCTATGAGCTAATGATGAAGCGACCTGGCCCAGAAGCTCTCTGATCCATATAGATACCATCCTACCTGCAACATAAACTGGATCTTCTCCGGACTGGTTGTTGAAGCTCTGCTAGAATTATTCTTCACTCTCTGCCTCCCTCATAACAATCTCCAAAGGAATACACTGATTCTCCAATAGATTCGAACTCTGGAGATTTAATCTAGCTATGAAACAAACAAAGCCTTGTAATTATACATCTCTTGTAACAGCAATCAGTCTATAATAAAACTATAAAGCGGACGTAGACTTCATTAATAGCCGAAGCACTATAAAAATTCTCTATCTACTTTCTTTTACTGTTCTTTCTTGAATCTGTTATGATATTGCTCTGTCAGAACAGGGCTGGTGTTTTTAAAATCAAACCAGGGTGTTGGTCCATTTTTTTGGTCAACAAGCGGACTTTAGAATCAAAGGATTTTAGACTTAGCAAAACTAAACAGAGTACATGAAGTGCGAGTTCAGCGGTGTCAGGTCAAAGGATGGAGATGTCACTCTGGTCGGACAAGTAGTGCCCAAAAAAGGATCCTTTCGATATTTAGGATTAATGTTGCAATATGATGGTGAGATTGATGAAGATGTTAGTTTTACAGTTCGAGCGGGATGGGTGAAATGACTACTACCGTCTGGCATTCTCTGTGACGGGAAAGTACCATAAAAGCTTATAGGAAAGTTCTACAGAACGACAATCAGGCCTGCGATGTTGTATGGTGCAGAATATTGGCCTACTAAAAGACAACAAGCCTAGAAAATAAGTGTAGCAGAGATGCGTATGCTGCGATGGAGCTGCGGTCATACAAGACGAGGCCAAATTAGAAATGATGATATTTGCGACAAACTTGAAGTAGCACCAATTGAAGAGAAGCTGTTCAACACCACTTAAGATGGTTTGGACATCTCCAACGAAGGCCTCCCGAGGCACCTGTGCACATTGGAATTATACGGCACATCGAATGCTCAAAGAGAGGTGGAGGTCGACTGAGGTTGACATGGAAGGAAGTAGTAAAAAGGGACTTGAGGGATTGGAATATATCCGAAGAGCTGGTGTTGGACAAGAGCGGGTGGAAGTTAACGATCCATGTACCAGAACCACGAACTATGAATTTTATTTTTTTTAATGTTTTTTTTATGCTTAGGGTTGGTTTAAGGGTGGTGTTACAAGTTTTAGATTATAGGACTAGTGAATAGAAACCTAAGACGTAGTGTTTGGTCTTTGATCTCTATTACTATTGGTACCATCTAGGAATGGCAATGGGGCGGGTTTTTAGTGCCCCATATCCGTCCCGGATTTTTTAGACCTTGCCCTAGACCCGCCCCGTAGACCCGGTGCAGGTCTAGAATTTTGCCCCGTACCCGGAACCCGTACGGGTCAGGGTAGACCCGACCCGCCCCAAGACCCGATGAGTCTCTATGTATTGATTCAAAATTATGTAGCAACGAGCATATATTTATTTGTCTATACTCGTTATCACCAAATATACATGAAATACAAATAACAATGTGTCTATGGGAAGTTAATAAAAATGATGTCTACAATAATAATTCAGAAAATATATACATACGTTATTGTATAATTATCAATGACGCAACTTAATACTCTAATTTTTTCTATAGATATTGACTGGGACATTTTAATATCCATTATAAAATCACTTATATCTAAAAAGATTAATAAATCATTATAGTAAAAAAGCGGTTTCATGAGATGTTAGTAGTGCGGGTCGGGTTGGGGCGGGTCGGCCAAGCCCCGACCCGACCCTAGACCCGGAGTACTCAAGAACGGGTCACGGGTCTACCCGCCCCAATGACCCAATGGGGCGGGTCTTGACGGGCCAAAACAGGGACGGGTCGACCGGGTTTGGACCCTAGACCCGCCCCATTGCCATCCCTACCATCACCATCATCATCATCATGGTTTTTTTTGTTTTTTTATGTATTTACTTTTGTCTTTATTTTTATTTTGCTTATTTATTGTTAGTATTATTATTATTATATTTGTTTAATTATTTTATTTTATTTTATTATTATTATCATGGTTTGTTGTTGTTGTTACTACTTTTAAATTGACTTTGTCATTTAATTTTGAATTTCATCTCTAGCCGACCTTAATTTATTTGGAAATAACGATGTTGTTGTTGTTGTATAGTTTCCTCCCATGCATTTTCCTTTTCCATTTCGTTTTCCTTGTGACCTCCAAGTAATGGGTATGCTATGTAAGATGGTTTCATTTAACACTATGATAGCTCAACAAAAATGTAGTCCTATTTGTGTTTACCTTTTTTTTTCACTTGTCGTTTCTTTGTTTTTATTTTGATGAAAATCTTCTTTTTTATTTTGTTTTATTCAAATATTTCAACATTATACTAGAGCTTGATTTAGAGTTCAACTGACAATACCATCAAAAGCTTACTGAAGGTTGAGACAGCACAGATGCAATTCATCATTCAGTACCAACAATTTATTGATAAAGCTTACTGCCCCTAAAATGTAATATTTTATTGTTTCTTTGCATGTATCATTTTTCCAATCGGCTGTATCATTTGCTTTTTCCAACTCATAGTATTAGTTTAAAATTACTTAAAACAAATATTATTAGTTTAAAATTACTTAAAACAAATATTATTAGTTTAAAATTACTTAAAACAAACATGCGTGTGAAGTGGCTGTTTGAACATAAAATAAAACATAATTGGTGACAAAAGATCCGAATCGTTAAATCTTTTTGTCCTTATATAGAATGTCAAAATCAAGGGAAAATTCAATGATAGAGATTCATTGTGTCTATATTTTACGTCTTGATAGATTTTGCACGCACACATGTATATACACACTGTTGTAAAAATCCTTCTAAGCATCACCTAGACGCTAGGCTAAGCTTATCGCCTAGCTATTTGCCTAGGCCCGTCTAGACAAGATTTATTGCATCCCGTAAGAATCAAAATCTGTATTTAGACACTGGTTAGGTATTATTTAAGGTTCGATGCACCATATAAGCATAACCTCCATGACTACACCAAAGCACATTCAAAATCCAAAAATTTCAATTTACATCAATTCACACTAAACAAAATACTAAAATTTCATCAAAAATACACGAGTTATCAAGAATTCCTAGCTCCAATTAATTCTCAATTAATCCCCGCCTAAGGATTAAGCTCAACTCCGTACTAACCATCCAGCATCCACCTAGTGTGATTTTTACAACCTTGTATGTACATATACATGTCCGTGAAGGATCCACGGTTCTCTCTATTTAACCTCCAACTCCAACGTAGCTCTTTAATTCCAGGTACTCATTCCGATTTAAATAATAATATTTTCTTTCTTTATCACATCTTATTGTGGCTGAAATTAAAGGACTAAATACAAACAACCATTCCCTTCCAACACTCTTCTCACAACACAAAAACATACTTATTTGGGGAACTCCCTTTTCAACTCATTTCAAATTCCTTCACCGCCTTGGTTAAATCAAAGAGGTAGCTTGATATTATAAGCGTCATCAGATATACAGTGTAAACACAAATTTCCGAACCCTTAATCCACCAAATAGATCCATTAATAACTTGTTTTCCATCGCTCTATTTCCTTTTCCAAATAATTTCACCTTATCACAAGAAAATTACGCAACTAAATCATTTTATGCCCCATTTGCTACAACAAACGTTCGAAAATGAAAATAAAAACTTTAAAAAAGTCCCCTCAAACCATTCCAGCATGGTATAACAAATCAAAAACTACATGGCAGTACTGAAACTACTGAACACAGATGTCCAATAATAGCATGCATGATGCAAACGAAATAGGGAATAGTTTAAACAAACCAAACGAATAGCATTTTGCTATAAACTAAGGCTCGCAGTTGATCTCTCTATTGCTATAATTTACCCTATCTATTTTATTTTCCCCACTGCAACACTCTTCTTTTCAATCCATTCACTCATAAAAATATTACAACATATTCTAGCTTGGTCTAAAACAAAACATTACTAATTAACTGTATCAAAAATGTAAACAAAAATAGTAAGGTTACCAATAACCACAAGCTACAAAAATAGCAACAAACCTAACTATCCACCTCTGATATCAACTACTTTGCTAAAAATCCTCCATCTCCATTGCAACAACGGAAAACCAATAAAATCTTCCAAATCATTTTGCAAAAATAATAAATCAAAAAGAAAAGTTGTAAAAAAAAAACAATCATCATTCAACAATGCCAAGCAAAATCAAGAAAGTATTTGGAGCGGTGAAAGACCAAACGAGCATAAGCCTAGCACTAGTCTCGCTCCGGGGCTCGTCGACCAACATCGAGCTCGCGGTCCTCAAAGCGACCAGCCACGACGAAACCCCGGTCGACGACCGCCACGCGACCGAGGTCCTCCTCCTAGCATCCTCCTCCCCAGTGGCCGCCGCTGACGTCGCCATCGCCCTGAAGCGTCGGATCCGCAAGACCTCGAACTGGATTGTGGCCCTGAAGACCCTGACCCTCATCTATGCCACCATGCTCGACGCTGGCCCCGACTTCCGACGCGAAGCCGCCATGCGCAAGCTCCTCGACCTCTCCTCCTTCCGCTCCACTCCATGGGACTTCACTGCCTTCGTCCGCACCTACGCCCTTTACCTCGATGCCCGGCTCCAATCCTCCCTCCAGGGCTACGTCTCGCTCCGGCGTAGGAGGAAACGGACGGCAGGGGAGCTAAAGCCCGGGGTCGTGCTTGATCGGATACAACACTGGATGCGACTGATTGATCGAGCCGTCGGAACCAGGCCTACCGGGAAGGCCAAAACCAACAGACTCGTGCAGATATCGCTCTGGACGGTGGCGAGGGAGAGCTTCGATGTGTATAGGGACGTCTCGCAGGGGATCTCACTTCTTCTAGATAATTTCTTCCAGCTTCCGTATCAGTCGTGCTTCGCAACAGTGGAGGCGTGCACGACGTGCGGAAAGCTGTTCGAGGATTTGGACGAGTTTTATGGGGTGTGTAAGGAGATCGGGGTTGGGAGGGGGAAAGAGTATCCGGTCGTTCAGAAGATATCGAAGAATTTGCTACATAGGTTGAACAAACATCTTAAATCGGGCAGCCCCGAAAAGTTGCCGGCTAATGATGATGAACATAAGAAGCTCGATAATGAAGCTAATTCGGATGCTCGGAGTACCAACAATGAACTTACTACGGATATAGTCACGTATAATCCGTTGCTTGATGATGCAATGGAGCAAAATGAAGAGGGGGATATAGAAGCAAAAAATGCAAAAGATATGGTAAAGGTTGAAAGGAGGAAATCTTCCAGAGAGCAAAAGGAAGAGGGAAGAGGGCAAGAAAAGAGTTCTTTTGCGGAATCTGCATGGATACAGAAGTTAGATGAAAGTGCAAGGGAGAGGTTGATTAGAGAGAAACAGTTGTGGATGCAACATCAGAGTAAGATGGTTGAAACGAACTTGGCATTTCTATAATTAATTCCAAAAGAATACTTGTAAATAGAAGTAGAAAACATGAACAAGAAATATGTTTTTGACAGACGGATTCATAGAAAAATGTGTAGGTATTTTTCAGGGGGAAATTCAGTACAGCAGTAAGACAAATCACCAGTTTTGATAGGTGTCCCCTCTAACATGTGGCAACTTATCTGTGAAATATTGTCCCCTCTAACCAGCAGTAAGATAAACCACTAGTCAGCAGTATTCTTCTTCTATTTGAGAATGGTGAATTTAGAAGAGTTAATATTGTTATAGATGAAATTGGTAGATACAAGATACGCCTATAAGTAATAGGCAAAGGCTATAGTAAAATTGACCTTAGCTTCTATTTGTAAGGCTGACACTATAAAAGCAATTGCTTGTTCTACTTCCTAAGTCTACATACATAAAATATGCATGTCTAGCAATCAACAAAAGTCCTCAAGTCCTCAAGCAAGAAAACTAAATTGGATGCAACTAAAAATGAACATTCATGATCTTCGATGAAAAAAGGGAACATTCAAATAAAATGAGGAAAATTAGCAGGATAACTCCAAAGTCAAATGTACTACCATATAACATATTTATAATCAAGAAATATCTCTAAAAAAGCATGAACTCAGACATTGAAATATAAGTGTAACAGATGTTCTAAACGAAGTTTACGGTAGAAGCTTGTCTACAACACTAACTAACATAATGAATTCAGCGTAAACCTAACCTGAGCAGGCAGATTAGATTCCAGATTAACACATGCAGCAGCTTCACAGATGAAAATTTCAGCATAAAGATTTGCCTCACTCTTCAGCAGCAGCTATTCATATACAAACTAAATCAAATTCGCAGAACTAAAGCTCTCCAAGATATATCTGTTTATCGCTGCTACAAGAACCGATAATAGGCTCAGTTGGATGAAAAGCTGTCTCGTTCACAGACCCATTATGCCCAGGCAGTTTATACAGAATCCTTCTGGAAGTTGTGTCCCAAATATAGACCATTCTATCCGAACTTCCAGCCGTTACTTTACTACCATCCGGAGCCCATGCACACTTCAGTAAATTCTTCTCAAAATTGTGTTGGTGCCCTGCAAATATCTTGACGCATCTATTCTGAGGCGCATAAGGTCTCATGTCCCATATCCTTAAGGTACAGTCCATTCCATTAGTCAGCAAATACGACCCATCAGGACTCAGCTGCATGCCTGCAACCATTATTATCGAAAAATGAATCCTGTTTCAAATTGAATCTATTCAACTAAGATTTGATTCTCAAATTGTGATTCAAAAGCTAGACTAAAATCGTAGTTGAGAAAATCATTCAATTAATGCTAAAGAAAAGAAGAAGAAGAAAAACAAGTTATTTATTTGAATATATAATTTGTATTTTCTAGTTTTCTAAACAAAATAAAGAAGAAATGTGAACACAATTAAGGTTTAATTCTAGAAGCTAAAAAATCAAAATCGATTTCAAAAGTATAAATTTACTACCATGGAAAGAAAAATCAGTGTTCTGACATACTTCAATGTTATTTGACCTATATTGATAAAACTGTAGCATACAAGTAGGCCTGTCAAGGGGTGGGTTTCGGTCAAGGTAGCTTAACCCCCGGACCTGAACTTTGTTACAATAATCAATACCAAATACCCCGAACCCAGTCCAAGCCCGCTGGGTATTTCAACCCAAATACCCAAGCCTGGCCCGTCACAGGCTTATTAAACCCACCAGGTAATACCCGTATACCTAGCTCATAAAATTTATGCTAAAACCATACTTTAAGATCACAGTTTTTTTTAAAATTATACACAAATAATATTATCAGACAAATAGGTAGTGATGAAGTCAAATTCACAATAAAAGCGTGCAAAAATATCAACATCCAAGCAAACAAAACGGCAAACAAAATGGCAAATAGATCCATACACGTTAATGTTTTGGTACTATAGAAAACTAATAGTCGGATCGGTCTTAAATCGGGTCGGGTTGTGATGAAACCGTACCCGACCCTAATGGTAACCGGTCAGGCTTGTGTAGGATCTGGGTAACTAGAGCTGAACCCGTACCCGTATTAATAAGTCGGGATTGGATCGGGTTCGGACCAAAACCCGTACCATTGACAGGCCTACATACAAGCATATAAAATCACTGAAATATGATGAGATATGAACTCCTTGAATCTACGATTCAAGATTTGAATCCAGTTTCAATTTACGAATTGAATCCCATTTCGAAAACCCTTACCTGTAATCATATCAGTGTGCCCCTGAAGAGTCATGACCACTTCATTCCTCCTCAAATCCCAAACCTTCACATCATTATCGATTCCCCCCGTGAATATCTTATCCGATGCATCAGAAAATCCGACAGCAGTGATCTGGTACTTATCAGGCAATGTTTGGACTGCCCCACGCAAACGTAGGTCCCACAGCTTAGCAGTTCCATCATCTGACCCACTGACTACAAGAGGAGGGCCCCTACGGGCAGGGCAGCAGGAGTTGACATGGGAGGAGTGTTCAGACATCTTCTTTATTTGTTTGCCACCGGCCTCGATGTCCCATAAACGTAGGGTACGGTCAGGGCTGGCGGAAATTACATGTGTGCCATCGGGGGTCCACTGTAGGTCAAGGATGGCATTCTTGTGCCCATGCAGAACGCAGAAGTTCTTGCAGTCACCGTGCACGTACCATAGAAAAATGTCCTTGTCGTGGGATCCGGAGGCAATTATTGTTCCGGAAGGGTTGAATTTCATTGTGTAGATCGCGCTTTGGTGGCCGATTAGGAGCATGATTGGGGCCTCGAGGCTGGATGTGCGTTGGGGTTGTTTTGGAGCGTTGATGCCGAAAGGTTGGAGGGCATTGTTGTTTGAAGTGGGAAAGGATAGTGAATTGTTGCCTTCTCTTGGGACAGTAAGCATTTTAGATTGAAAACGTGGGTAAACTGTGAATGAAAAGTTATATATTAGTAAGATGGTAAATCATTTGGTCTTAGTAAATGAGGCTAGCAAATGTTGTGTGTGTGCAAACATAAACATAAAATATCGATATTGTTAATCAAAACTGTTCAAAATTAGTCCTGATATCTGGGTATTAAAAGGTTTGTACATTTGAAGGTTCTGGAGCAAAAAGAAGTAAAATCATGTTACCTTGGTTAAATTTACGCTTTAATAATTATTGTTTTCCTGGTGACAAGTGAAAAATACATTTTCTGGTAAAACATGCAGAAAACACAATACAAGTAAACTTAAAAAGCAATGCGCGGGATAAAAATAAATGCCATATCAGAATGTGAGAAATTATCATATGCATTTCCCTGGAGAGAAAGAGAAACAAGTATACATGGAAGGTGCTGGTGAAAAGAAGGCACTAGAATCATGCTAATAACTCTCTTTTTTATAAGAAGCATGTAAGTACAGCCTTCAATCCAAAGAGTATGGTATCGTAGTATGAAACAATACTCAAACATTGCTATACACAAACCCGAGCAATGGCATTTAAAAAAGTGTTAATCTATAAAAGATCAGGTTTAAAATTGACTAATAAAACTGTATTATTCCATATACGTTAAAAGTGATGAAAACATAGCTAATAATGAAAGAGCCCAGCTATTTACACCATCATATCTACTAAATTTTAACCACTTAACGTTTCTGCCACATTTTACCCATTCAACTGATGGCAATGGCACGAAGTTCTTTGTTCTTGCTTTTCATCTGTAATTATTTGTCGATCAGAAATATATCAACACACTCGACAGTGAATCATCGTACATTACTGAAATTAAATGAAATTCAATTGCCGATCAGATTAGGTAAAAAAGAAGAATTTTGTTAATGGGTGAAATGTAGTAGAGAATATGGTGTAGATAGCACGCTTCTAATGAAACCTTATAACTAAGTCAAAAGTTTAGGTAAAAATCGTTGAAAGTAATACAAAACTCCTATGAAAAGTCAAAATTAGATTGTAAAGCATGAGCCTGTACTAAATCATGCTTGGTTTATATAATATAAAAACTAGAAAGACCGTTGTATATGTAATAATTAGATAATAACATCCCTACTTCATGGACTTCGGATTCACAGATAATACTAATGACCAGTGCGGACTTTTAAACTGCATCTCAACAGGGAAAATAAAAAGTAAAATCAAGATTTGTAACATCTAAGCAATACACAATATTACAAAATAGTTATACGAAATTGAGAATAAACTTGAATCGGGTTATACAGTTGACAACATGATTATTTTCTACAATAAGTAATGCTTGGAAACTAATTTGTAAAGCATGCATACAATGGAGAACCTTAAGTGCCTTCTATCTAAACCTTTTCAGATCAATTAAGGCAAAGCATTCAATAAAGGTTATATACAACTTGTAAAAGTAACATAGTTTGCATTAAACTATCATCTTTCTATAGTGTACATTCTAAAAACATCTTAATCAAAACCTCATATTTAACACCATAATATAGTCATATACTGATGTTTAGAAACATACTGACAATGTTTGCGGACAAGCATGTACTGAAATTTGTCCGAGTTGCAAGGTACCGAGAAATGCTATACTTAATTGCACACCCAAGATCCACAGTATAAGTTGATCGCTTATGGTGACAAGGACATGGGATTACGACACTTGTCTTGTGTATGGTCAGAAAAATCAAGTTATAAACTAGTTTTCATCCAATAACTTATGCACTTTTTAAGCTTATATGCCTGTTCAACACTTTTGGTTGCACTGGCAAAACAAAACAAAGTAAAACTGTAAAACAACCTGGTTACAATCTATAACCTGCAGCAGAAATGAAACAAATCATCTTGAAGGATACAGAATATTCGGTGTGAGTGATGTTTAGGTGTATGAATAGCATTCACGATTACAATTAGAGGTGTCATTTTTACACAATTTCCGGTTGTCATAACATATTGAACTATATTTTCATATGACCGACGATTCAATATTATCGTACCAACGCATATAATACAGTTGTATCTATTTGAATAAATCAGTTTCATTGTTGAACTATTACATTAGATTAAAGATAAGCATATACATTAAGGTTAAGTGTGCGCGTGTGAGTATATAGTCTCAAATCTCCCTTCCTACTCCTAATGTTATGTGAGTTGTATTGTAAGTTTACATGTGATTTGTTGATTTAGAGAAATCTTGACAATCATTCTTGACTCAAATTCAAAAACATGTTATGATATATATGTTATATCATTGCCAAATGGACGTGTGCACACACAAATGTGGTTTAAGTATTTATATAGTGAATTGCTTTAAGGATAACTTTGAGTAGCATGTGCTTTTCTTCTGTATTGTAAAAAAATAGCTTTATAACATATACATGCTTAAATCATGCTAATGGGTTTTCACTGCTGGAATGACGCTTCCTTGTCTCTGTACAGAGCCAATTATCTCAAGGAAGAATATAATGTTCAGGATTCATATTAAGGACATAAAATAACTAGACTTTCTAGAATCAATGATGACGAATAAAAGAAGGTAAAAAACATATCAATCAAGTAATATATGAAGGTCAAGTTTATATACAAGTTTGTGGTATATAGTGAAATACCAACCACCAACCAAACCGATCTTTCAGTGGTGCTTATAAGGATTAACTTAGTTATGTTTTTTTTTCTAATAGAAAAATGACAAAAGCACCAACAACGGTGATAGTCAACTCGGACAACACAAGCAATCGCCAAACCAACACAAATAAGTTTTCCAACAAAGAATCACTTCATTAGCTCTAGAAATTCCTACCGTTAACCAAAAAAAAATTATTAGAAGTAATAACCTAAATTGAAGCAAAATATATTAATCTCCATGCCGAAGTCTTTTTAGCGTTCGGACAATCAACTAAAACTTCTTCGAAAGAGGAACTACAATGGTTAAAAAAACTGCCAACAATGAAAGGTTAAAAACTTAGCCTTAGAGTTTTACTTTGGGGTTTTGAAGTAGTGATTCTTAGGGTTTTTTTAATAGTACCAAGCAATTTCAAGGGTTGTAAAAACCTTTATAAAATAATAAATTTGTATATAAATATATGTATAAATAACATCTGAAAAGGTTAATATGTTTTCTTTAAAGGAATTATATATTTAAAATACACCAAAATTAAAAAGAATAATAAAGTGATATTTATTCCAAAAATATAAATTAGCATCAAAAAATTGCATCATAACAAACAACATTTTTTAAAAAGGTCACATATGAAAGAAACCAAATTGCAATAGTAAAAAAAAAGATAAAATACAACCTGAAATCGATAAATAATTTGATCAACCTTTTGAATTTTTATTTTTATTTTTGAAAATTCAATTTATTGTCATCTCTATATAACGATGAATTCATTAAATATTTTTTTAAACTAGAAATATAAGAAATCAAAATTATAACATTAAGGTATAAAGAACTTTCTAAAAATAGCCAAACCCATCCATTTGACAAGTTGAAAAATACGGTCAAAAGTACATTACACTGGATTTGATTGGTTTTTAAACTATTAAGAACCAATGCTTCGAAAACTCATAAACATAGGCTTTTATATGAGTAGTCCAAAAACGATCAACATCAAAGGAAGAAAATTTTCCAAGCAAATCCTCACGGCTTATCAATTTTTTGTGTAGGCAATCATAAGAAATTATCAGGGTGCTACAATGAGTAGTCCAAATGCCTCTTTTAAGTTTTTATATCGCCTAGAGTGTGATTTTTGTGTTTTTTTTTTTGGGGGACTTGCTGGAAAAGGTTGTGGTTTGGAGAAGAAAGATGAGAGGTGGTGAGAATTAGATCTTGCTTTGCTAATAACATTTGAGTCCAATGTATAAATAGATTAGTTTATATAAAAATTTAACATTATAAATTTGCACTGTAAAAAGTTCTCCTTTAATTTTAGTTGGTAAAACATGGCTTGTACATGTGGTTTCTGAATTAGTTTAACGTATTTACGGTTTTTAGATCATTGCAAACTTCAGAAAAAGAATTGAAAAAAAAATCTAATTCTTTTAATATTCGCAATATTTTTGAAACTTTACCAAAATATATGTCGTTTAAGATATAAAAATACTAAAATGGCTTATTATTCAATATGGATGTATTCTCTTAACACAGTTAATTCTATGGAAGCACATATGAAAGTTCAAGCCTTTTCGTTAATGAAGTTATTGTTTTTCCAAAAATATCATGAATAGGTCCCATTTTGGGAAATATATACATACAAATAATGAGAACATTCAACTAAATTTGAATATGTAGACGATAAAAACCAAATTTTGAGTTTATTGTCTATATTCTATAGACCTCACAACCCCCACCCCCCCCCCCCCCCTAATATAATTACTTAACCAAAGTAAATGCATGTATATGGTATCATGTTTCACCAAAATCTATCGTAAATGCATGTATATGGTATCATGTTTCACTAAAATCTATCGTACGCAAAGAAGTTTTAGTATACTGACCACACTGATTCAATCCTTAAATATGCAATAAATCCACTCTGCCAAAATGATGACTTGTAAACTATGTGTTATAGCATCAAATCAAAAAAAAATTCCCATTTAAGAGTGATGAGAAAACAATAGAAAATTATAAACTGCATAAATTAAAAATAAAGTTAAACGAACCCAAACTTCAACAGCACAAAATTCTATGAAAACCTTTTGACAAATATTTGAATCATAATCCTTGATGCCAATTTATAACCTTAGATCCATTATAAGTTCAAACATCTCAGATTATTAATATTAATTTCACTTGATTCATTGCAGCTCAATGGAAACTTATTCTCCTACATTTGGTTTCACTGGTAAATACTTTGATATTGCCTGAAAATTAGGAATTTTTTATCAACATAATAGCAATGTATTACACGGAATTATAACATACTCTCAATCAAGGGCAGATGCAGTTATGATCCAGGTGGGGCTCATGCCCTATCTCAATGAGCCCTCTTTTCCAAAATTTATAATTTATTCCATTTAGCGCTTGTCTTAAATAATATTGTCCGCTCTATCTGAATTTTCACCCTTATCTTACACTGCTGGGTAGCTCCACCACTGAACTCAACATGTTATGAACTAAATATTTAGTATGATGTGGATGAAACTTATATGAATTCAATACAAATTCAGTCTACATGCTACCACCTAATCGTCAAAATAAGAAACATTCAACAATAAATCGGCTGAGGTGATTTACTTATTGTAACATCAAACATTCAATAGTGAACTCAACATCAAATATTCCAGCACTCCACAAAATTCAATGATTCTCGATAAGAAGGATACTTGAATATAATGTGAGAAGTAACCGATGATGAAACGGATGGCGATGATTAGGAGGTCGACGACTACAACATTTGGAAAGTGATGAAGATAGTAGAAAAGGGTTTTTCTACTCACAGCTGGGCCAAAATAGGGAAATTATAAAGAGTTGGGAGGGTAAGAATTATGGCGATAATTGGGAGGTCGACGACTAAATGGCCCATCTGCCACTTCCATTCAAGTGGATGGATATGGCAAGGCAGTATGAGTTTATGTACACCGTGAGGAAGAATGTGGGACTGAAGGCCCAAATGGATAAAAAAAAGAAGTTCACCCCGTACCAGAAGGGTAAGAAGGACCAACAACAAAAAAGAAAGGCTTAAGAAGGAAAAGCACGGGAAGATGTATCTGGGATCACTTGTTACAATTATGGTCGGATGGGCCACTACGTATCTAAGTGTCCGAATTCGACTAGAGTGGATAAAAGTGTTTCAACTGTGACAAACCAGGTCATAAGAAGAATGATTATCCAGAATTAAGAGAAGCAAAGGTTTATGCTCTGGAAGGACCAGCGGTTGTCGTCCGTGAGAAGAAAAGAAAGGATGTGGTGCTTACAGGTACGATTTTGATTTCTAGTATTTCAGTTAAAGTCGTATTTAATACTTGTATTATACACTTTTTCATTTCGAAAGATTTTGATCGATAGACTGGGGTTAGATGTCACTTACCTAGTTACATCTTTGTGTGTGATTAACCCGATATGTAGGTATGCACTCTCGGTTTGAAATGCACAAATTTAGAATTTGCATTGTGTGAACATTTATTTTCTTACGATCCATTTGTGTTTAACTTTGTTACATGGTAATTTTAGATATGAATTGGTTAGTACATAATAACACTAGAATTTACTGTATAATTACATCAGAATCTATTATGTTAATAGAGTTATCGCTTTACGAAATCCTAGAAGTGGGGAGAAGATCATGGTGGCTTTAAATACGTTGAAAGAATGGTCTGGAACAACGTTGTGTGCAATAGACTCAGGAAAATGAGTTTGGTGGAGTACTAATAGTTCAGGAATTTGCAGATATTTTAAAACCATGATGGGATTACCGTCAAGAAGAACAATAAAATTCTTAGATTTTATATCGAAAGCACTAACTATTAGTAGACCATGTGGCAGAATGTTTTCTAAGAAGATGGAGGAATTGAAGAAACAGCTAGTGGAACTTGAGTATAAAAGTTTCATCAGGCCGAGTAGTTTATCATGGGAAGCACCCGTGTATTTGTAAAAAAGTCTTGGATCGCTTCTAATATGCACTAACCATCGAAATATGTACAATTTAACTGTGAAGAATCATTATCAATTACTAAGGATAGACGACTTGTTTGATCAATTGAGTGGAGGTAGAGTATTCTCATGCTAAATTTGGCAACGAGATTCCATTAACTGAGAGTAGCTGAGGAAAGTGTTCTATCGACCGCGTTTCGAACAGGGTACGGCTCATATGAGTAGTTGGCAAGGTTTTAAATCTCGGATATCAATCACGTTTCGTCTCGGAGATTTTAGTGACTCGGTATCGTATCGGGTGAGTTCCCGAACGAGACTAGTGTATCTCGGTGCCGAAAGTTCATCTCGGAGTATATTTTATGTTTAAAATTAATTTGATTACACAATAATATTTACATATACTAGAATAAATAAAAAATTAAGCTTATTGGATTTGTAAAATCACACCATATACCATTGTCATTGATAGCTCGAAAGAACATTTATATCATTTCTATCTTGGATAAAAAGTAAATTAATAGAGTGTGTAATCTGTATATAAATATTGATTATTGTAATGTGTATAAAATAGTACAGGCGAGTTAATAACTACTTATTATTTGCACGTTGTAATGTGATGAACAAGCAAAGTGTATAAAATGGTACAGGCGATGTGTATAAAATGTACATGCAATGTGAATGTGCAGGCATTGTAATGTGTATAAAAATATTCTATTTTATTTGCAAGTTGTAATGTAAATGTACATGACAAATACTCGTGTGAATAAAAAATGGTACAAGTGGACATGCATTCACTCACAAAGACAGCATATGCTCAAGCATTCTAATATTAGTGTGTAAAAATGTGTGCATGCATTCTAATTTACTAACAAAAAGTGCAGGCATAAAAAAATGTGTGCAGGCATTTTAAAAAAATGTGAATGTACATGCATTCATTCACAAATAATGCTCATGCCATTCACTTGCAAAATGCGTAAGCCATTCACTTGCAAAATGTACGGGCAAAATGTACTTGCAAGATGGGTTCAATTTTTTTGTTTGAAAAAAACAATAAATCGGCTGATATCTCGGTCTAAATATCAGCCGATATATGTAATATCAGCCGATATATTGGAAACGTGAAATCAACCGATATCTTATGTTTTGTTTCGTGGAAGCCTTCAACCGAGATCTCGGCCGAGATATCCAAGATTTGAAACACTGGTAGTTGGTTGTGCTTTTTGGACTGACCAACTCTCCAGCGTTCTTTGATCAGTTGGATAAGTTTGTGTTTGTCTTCATCAATGATATTTTAGAGTATTCTAAGAATGAGGAAGACCGTGAAATTCATCTTAATTGATATTGGAGACTTTGAGACAATATAAGTAGAATGCAAAGTATTTCAAGTGTTATTTTTTAAAACAAAAAATTAAATTTATTGTTCATGCCATTTCAAAGAATGGATTGGCAATGTATTCATCAAAGATAAGAACAATCAATGACTGGAAGAGACAGAAGACGGTCATAAAGATAAGAAGTTTCTTAAGATTGGCTGGTTATTACCACATAATCATTAAGCATTTCTCATGTATAGCAACCAAGGTGTCAAATCTTGGATTTTCGAAAAAATTTCGGGATGATATCTCAACTGAAATGAAGAAGATTTAAAACTCTAGTAACTAACCGATTTGTCAGATCTCGGATTTCGAAGAAAATCTCGAGCTGATATCTCGAACGAAATGAAGGAGATTTAAAACCTTAATAGCAGCAACATTGATCAAGTTGACCGGAAAGAATGAGAAATTTGAATAGACAAATAAGTGTGAAGGATCATTTTAGGAGTTGAGATTATTGACAAATGCTCATGTCTTGGTCGTACCCGAAAGAAATCAGGATTTGGTTATTTATACCAATTAGGGCTGTCAATTTCCAACACGAACAGAAGATTACAGGGAAATTAACAGGTTAACCCAGCCTGGTTCAGTGGGCAAGTCATTTACGGGTCAACCCGAATTTGACCCGTTTATAAACGGACGAGTTTCGAGTTGACCCATGAACACGGATTTGACCCGTTTATACTTATTATATGGGTTGACCAGACCCAATTATAACCCAACCCGACCTATGAACCCGAATTTGACCCGTTTATAACCCGTTTACGATCCGTTTATAGTCCATTTATACCTTATACGGGTTGACCCGACTCATTTACGACCCGACCTGTTTATAATCGGGTTACACAGGTCGGGTCAACCCGTTTATAATCAGGTAGAGTTCGGGTTGAGCTATTTCTGACCTGTTTAATAAACAGGTTGACCCGACCCATTTAAAATCAACCTGAACCTGACTTGACCCAACCCGACTCATTGACAGCCCTAATACTGATGCTAGTGGAATAGGATTGGTAGCGACAAGTAAAAGAAAAGAATAATAGCTTATGCATTTCGAAAATTGAGACTGCATAAAGTACATTATTCAACTATGATTTGGAGTTAACAATGGTAATCTTTGCACCGAAGATTTGGAAGATTATCTGTTGAGAGAACGGTTCGAGTTATATATGGATCATAACTCTTAAGTATTTATTATCTCAAAATGAGCTGAATATGAGGCAACACTGCTGGTTAAAGTTCTTGACAGCATATGACTTTGATATTGAGTATACATCAGAAAAAGGAACAAATTCGTTGATACTCTGAGTAGGAAGCAGCAAAACGGAGTGAGCCATGATTGAGAAATGAAGGGCCTTAGAGGTTTTAACTTCATGTGGAGAATATTTCCGGATAAATGCATAATCGAGTCAAGATCCAAGAGCATTAGCAACAAGTTTGGAAGTGTATCCAACACTTGTAGATAGAATTGCTACAAGGCAAAGGGATACCCCATTGGTAGCCGAAAATCAGACGACTAGAAATGGGTGTGGATATGGAAGACTTAAAAGAGATTTTTGAGACAAACTCGAAATGATGGCTTAAAAAGAAAGATTGTGTGTCCCAAATATGGGAGATTTTCGAAAGGAAGTCTTGGACGAGAATCATCGATCCAAATTTACGGTTTATCCCAAAGACAAGAGTCACGACGATGTATCATGATATAAAGCAAATGTTCTTTTGAGAAGAGATGAAGAGAGATCTAGTAAATATATGAAGAAATGTTTCATATGTCAACAAGTTAAGGCTGAACGTCAGAAGCCAAGTGCTTTACTTCACCTTTGAAAGTACCAATCTGGAAGTGGAATTCTATATCTATGGATTTCATAGATGGATTGCCGAGGTCGAGGACAGGAAATGAACATATGAATAATATTCAATAAATTGACCAAGAGTGCATATCTTATTCTGGTAAAGTCAACAAGAACGACAGCTAGCTTAGCAAAACTTTGGATGAAAAATGTTGCACGACCTCATGGGATTTCGAATAGCATTGTTCGCAATAGAAGTCCGTTGTTTACTAGTGAGTTCCGAAGAAGACAACATAGTACTATAGGCACAGTTGAAATTAACTACCGCTTACCACCCACGAACTGATAGGAAAACGAAAAGGGTAGACCGAGTTCTGACGGATATGCTGAGAGCGTGTGTCTTAGATTTTGGAAGATCTTACGAAAATCATTTGTATTTGATGAAGTTTGCTTCCAATAATAGTTACCAATTGAGTATTTAAAATGACACCGTTTGAGGTGCTTTATGGTAGATCGTGTAAGTCACCGGTATATTGGTTGGACATGGGAGATGGACTCGTGTTAAAACCCGACTTGGTAAGAGAAACCACTGAGAAGGTAGATTTGATTCGCGTCAGAATGAAAGTTGCGCAATCGAGACAGAGAAGTTATGCCGATAAGAGACGAAGAGAACAAGAGTTTATGGTTGGCGATCATGTGTTCGTGAAAATTTCACTGATATTTGGTGTTATGCGCTTTGGGAAGGCAGGGATATTGACTCCTAGATATATAGGCATGTTTAATGATTGAGAGGATTGATAAACTCACATACGGAATTAAGTCATCATGTAGTTCAACGGGAGTGCAAAATGGTTTTCATATATCGCATTTAAGCAAATGTGTGTACGCCCCTAGTACGGTAGTGAAACGGGGCAATCAAAGATTTATCTGTAAAACCAAATTTGACGTATGTTAGACGACCGAAAGGAATAGTAGGTTGTGATACAAAAGAGTTAAGGTGTGCTCTTGTGTTAAACGAAAGGAGCATTTAAAATGAACATTTGAAAGAAGCACGAAAGAAGAATGTGTATTGTATTGCAAAATGAGCATTTGAAAGTGGTAATTGAAAGGGGCATGAAATAAGATTATTAATTTTGTTATTATTAACATATTTGTATTTATTTAAAATAAATGTATTTTGAGAATGTAACTAAATCTGAACATTTGATGATTAAACTATAATGTTATAAATACAGTTATACCAGTACAACAATTTCAAATTACATATACAATAACAATAAAAAGTGTAGTTAAAAATACAAATTATTAGTGTTATGCAAACAGTTCCTAACGTAATCCAACAACTAGTCATTTCGTATATTATCTTGAACGATTGTCATGAAATTCGTTGCATTACTTTCAACTGGTTCACGATCGTTATTTCGGATATTCGAATATTATATGACTCTTCCAAAAAAATTTCCAAAACTAGATCAGGATCATCATCATATATCATAAATTAAGGGTCTTTTTCGTTGCATCTCCGTATGAAATTGTGAATAGTCATTGTAGCGGTAACAACCTTAAACTGTATGTTGGCATATTATGTATGATTGCAAAAAAATTCTTTCAAATTACAAAGGTTCTATCAATTGTCATACGTAAATTCGAATGGTAGTAGTTGAAAATTTCATTTCGGTCTTTAGTTGGTTCTGTTTTCATCAAAATCTAGAATATGGTATCTAACATTGCAATAAGGAGGCAAGTATCCATCCATTAGTGGATATCATGAGTCAACTAAATAATATTGTATTGATGGTGGATGAAGATAATTTAAATTTCTACTGTTTAAAACTAAATAAAATAATTAACGAACTTGAAGATAGAAAAGCAAATAATCAATATAAAGTGCTTATTAAGATGGTAGAAATACACACACCTCCCTCTCTTTGCTTTAGAGTAAAGAGCTCTTTAGCCCGCTCGTAGTTGGTAATAGGAGGCTTCACTGGAAATCATTCATTATACGACCGAAACACTTTCTATTGTTTGCTTTATTGTACTTAGTCCCAGTTACCGAGTATTGTGCTTTATCGAAAGAAACGACTGCTGGTTTCGTAACTAAGAAGTGAGTTATTTATACCAAGCATGATTCTTATGGCTAGATCCAATCTCCTGATCCCTACGGAAAAGAAAAAGAATTTCACGTTCTTCCTTTGGAAATGGAAGATTAGGGAAATCCTACCAATTGTTGCTTTCTTGCCGATGAAGGAATAACGCGACACCGTCCCCTTCGCAATGAATTCTACTTCACCGTTTGTGTTGTTCCTTCCCATCATGCCCTTACAAATATAAATGTTAAATCAAACGTGCATACAACCATGATATTCTACGTAGCAAAGCTTTTACGTCCAGCATATCATTGCATATATGAAGTAGGCATGTGTGCAACTACATGTGTACCATCAATAATCCCGATACAATTTTTAAAGAATGGATGATATCATAGTGATATCCTAATTTGTTTCGAAATTGTAAATTGAGGGTATATCGGCCTAATAAATATCCTTAGACATTAATTCAACAATTTTTAAACCTTCGTGAAAATAAACACAAACTATATTATTTGATCGTTGAAATCTTTCAACAACCTACCATGTAGGAAGAATCAAAGCAATTTTATACAGAAAGATGGCTATTATTTCCCTAACGCATATATCAGACGTTGGCTTCAAACGTAACCTTCCAACCGCTCACACAATGTCAGAAAATAAAAATAAAAAATCATTCGGAAGTCGCATGACGGTACAGTATATCGTTAACACGGTGGATTCCTTTATATTCGAAAGTGTGAATTCGGTCATGTAAAGCTCTAAGTTTTATAATAACTTGTATATCAATCAAATCTTTAACATCGGAATCTGAATGATCACCTTCGTCGTACGATTCCGTCATCGATATTTTTGTTCGGAGTTAAGCAAAGTGGAGATGTAGTGATGGAAGATGGTTTATAAGACGATTGACAGTAATTAGCCGTTGGCGTCAGACGCCTCCAATCATTGATTTTCAATGATTCTCTCCAACGGATCATTTACGTGGGCCTCATCCATGACGCATCGGACGTGACGCCAGCATGACCTGACAAAAAATAGACTGCAAACGCTACCTTAAGGAATCGAATTATTAGTTGTACCTAGATGGTTGAGAATAAAAATAGGGATATACATTCCAAGTTGTTTTAGACATGTATGTTTAAGTATGTATACTTTATTGTCTACTGTATGAACTAGTAGTAACACTAGTATGTTTTACATAATGATACAGTTATGTATTGGCAGTGACGATAATACATCATGTACTTGATGATTTACAATTAGTATGGAACTAGTGTAATGGTTTTACTTATGTATTTTGGTTCTCAATTACTCATGTATTTCAATCTTGAATTGAAGCCAACTATATTTTGAAGGTACATTATTACTCAGATTAGGTCAATATAGGCGCGGCCTCAAGCATAGAAGAGAGAATTAAAAGGGACCATTTATTTGCTCAGAATTCATCATTTTGGTGATGCGCATACCAGCATTCTGGTTCAAACAGAAGTACTGGCAATTTGCATTATTGATTTTACAATTCCATTTTCAACAAGAGAGCAACCTAGGTGATATAAAATTTACCAAGGATGTTAATAAAACAAAAAAATGCTTAAGCTAAACAGCTCCCAAAGAAAGTGGATTTACCTTTATGGGCAACTTTTAATAAGAAGGAGAAGATAACAACCGCCAATGACCACTAGTACAATAGTAAGATCATGCATTGTTGATCTAGAAGATATAGCACAAAACATCATTGACGCCATGTTCAAAAAAAGAAAGAAGGAGAAGACAACGGCCAAGTATTTAATTTTTCTTACGTTAAAAAATGAAACTAATTTCGACTATATAATTACAGTTTTGGATGTATACCGTGACAATGTCAAGGTTTGAGATCTGGGTTTCGGTTTTGATCTTTCAAAATTTTAGTAATTTCGTTCAATTTCGGAAATTTTGATTGTTTCGGTTTTGATTTCGGTTTTGGATTTTGATAAAATTAGATATAAAATAAGTCAGTAGATTGATAAAGTATAACTTTATCCTCTAAAAATATATTTGTTGCACACATATTATTAGTACAACAGTTTGCAATGCATTACATATTATACATGGGCCCGTTACATTATAAAAGTATAGATTAATAAGAGTTGTTGAACTTACTTTACCAAACCCAGAATAGTGCAGCCCATTTTCTCAATTTTAAACTGAAACAGTGCAGCCCATTATTTCAACTGTAAACCCTAAATCTCATTTACATCTTACTTCACAGCTGCAACATGCAACACAAATATGCTAGGGCAAAATATCTCAATAATTAAATCGACAAGAACTCTTATTCGATTAACAAAATTATTGAATAAAAGTAAGAAGAAAGTGCAGGATCGACATCAAAGATGAAATTAGGGTTCTCGGATTTGGTTCCAGGTATGTTTTATTACTTCCATTCATACTACATCGAATTGAATGATTTTTTATGTTTTTGATTTCGTTTCTTTCTTCTAAATTCTGTTTTTTTTTCCTTTCATTTTTTATAATAAAATTGTGAATTTCACTATAGAAATCAATCATTTCGACCGAAATCGGATTCTCCATCGTATTTCGTCTCGGTGACGGTCGGAACTGAATCGAGATGAACAGAATTTCGAGGTTCCGGCGGAAACCTCAAACCATGGATAATATACAATTTAAAATGTTTATTTCTAAAGGGATGGAGAAGTAAATTCTACGCACTCATGAAAGTAGTACTCATGGCTAGCTATAAATTTTTATTGAAGTGGCCAACAGTTGAGTAGTACGTTTACAGAAAGTGTTGGTCATGTCCTATGTAAGAAGAAAAAGAAAATGTACACTAAAGGAACGTTCGTAAAAACATGATCCTCAAGTTTCAAATTACACAATTGTCCCTCCTCAAAAACATGTAATAAAAAAATCTCATTTTAAGATTTCAAGATATTTGCGGAAAACTCTGCAAATAATTCTGCAAATTTTTAAATTTTCTGAACTGCAAATATTTGCAATTTTAAACAAAAAATCGAAAAACAATTGTTTTGATCGTATAAATAAGCGATTAATGTTCAGATTTAATTTAAGAAAAAAATTCTTTTTACCAAAATTAAAAATATGGACGCAATTTAAAATCATGTTTGAGGAAGGGTTTTTCACGTACCATATCTAAAAATAAAGGGCGGAATCAAATTTCCACAAAAAATAATTAGCTTTCATTACCAAATTAAGTAATTAACAATATGTTCCATATATAAATACAATTTCTCATTTCAAAAAAATGCAATGTTTTATGAGAAATAAGAGCACAAACATTGGTTTGATAATGTGGTGGATAAAGTTAAGGTTGGTATAACATATGTTGTGCAAATAGGGTGTGTATGAATGAGAAATATTCCAAGTACAAAAAACATAAAATTGTAAACTTTACAAATTGCAGTAGAAACTAATCAGTTTACCAACTCCATATTATTGATGTACAAAATATTATCCAAAAATTGTAAGCTTTACAAATTACAATGCAACGACAATATTATTATCAGATGCCACGCTCACTCACCTCTACATCAATTTCTGACTACAATTTTTGACAGACTTGAAAAAATACTAATTTTGCAGCTAGATATGTGCATGAATGATATACTTTGTTGGAGTCAAGCTAGCTAAGATATAGAACCCTCCACCGTAAATACAGTCCATCAAAACACGTACAGGAATAAAATTCAATAATACCAAAAATTTCAACGCAATGTTCCAAAATTTGCGTAATACTCCAACTTCAAAAAATGAAACAGAGGTATAAAACATCCAGCATAGTTTCCAAACGATGACAAAATAAATTGTTCAAAGAAACTACCGAAAATGACAGCAAATAAATCCAATAACAAAATTTTGAGCCAACAAAACAAGTTCTCTCAATAAAAACTGAAACTCAAAATTACAAATTAACAAATAAAAATACTAACCGATGAATTAGGCGGAGGTCGGTGGGTCAGCAAGGGTTAGGCGGAGGTCCGTCGGCAAGAACGGAAGAAAACAGGCGAGCGGCAAGGGTTTGGAGGAGGTGATTGATTCAGTCGCGTAATGTTTGTTTTGGTAAGCTAGGGTTAGTTTATTTTGGGGAAATTTTGAGAAGAAGCAAGGACACGGACCAGAACTTCATACTTTGGGACCCGATAGTGGGTCGGCTAAGCTCTTCGAGCAGGGCTTTGTCCGATGTCCGTAACCGATATACGTCTGTTCGAGTTCATTTGATTTTTAATTAAGACACGAGATAAGACAACAAAATTTATATGAGTAAAAATCTTATTCGGTCCGTGGTCGTCCGAATTTCTTATATATATCGTATATGTTTCTCAAAACATATATGACAACTATTTGGTCGGTTAGTTGAGTAGGGATTCATAAAATGCTTATACTTCAATACACATTGATAAAAATAATACGGCAAATGGAAATTTTATTAAACAACATAAATTTGATGTAAATATCAATGTCCGACGGTGTCCGTTCAAGTCTGTGTCCGAAAAACTTATGTACGTGTCCGTCCGATTTCATTTTGGACACGAGCTAGGACAACAAAAATTGTACGAATATAAATCTCGCTCGGTCCGTTTACGGTCCGATTTTATTTAAAACAGAAACTGAACACACCTTCGTTCGGTCTGGTCCGATCGATTTACATCCTTATCTTCTGGGTTGTTTTGGCAACCCGGAAGATTGCCAAAGCAACTCGCGGTTGCTTCTTAGCCGACTTTCTTTTAGCCGGCTAAAAGAAAGCCAGCTAAATTCAAATTTTTTCCTTAGCAGGCCAAAAGAAAGTCTGCTAAGGAAAAATATAAATTTAGCTGGCTTTCTTTTAGCCGGTTTTCTTTTAGTCGGCTAAGGATTGCTACTTTCTTCCTGATTGGGGGTGGGTTTTAGTTAAATGAGTTTGAACGGACGTGTGGTAACACACACGGTTGGGAATGCTCTAAGGGTAATATTATCATGGGGCGCTTGTCACTTAAAGTTCCCCAAATTTCACCCATAATAACTTGTACGATGGGAAAATAAATGTGATGACCCTCACCTGACGCCCTCTGAATCCGATACTAAACTACACATGTCCGACCCAAAGTGCACCGATTGCAAATAATCGTGAGAAAGAAAGAAGGGAGAAGAAGAGAACCAAACAGAACAATAACAACACAGAATCTCACATCCAGCAGAATAACATATAATATAATATCAATGATCTTTACAAAAGAGAAACTGTAATACCATACATCAATCATATCAGAGTACATGAAACAAAATCATTAGCTGGACAGTTATAACAACCTGTCCTCACAAATGTTGATAACATAAACGATAATGCAATGGAATATAAACATATACGGAAATACGATCTGAAGACTTCCAGTTCGTCTACTGAAGCACCAATGCACCAAATCTGATCCTGAAAATATATTCGGTCTGACCCGAGCATTGAAAGAGAATAACGTTCGGATCAGTCTGGTAAACCGGCGTGAGAAAACACATATCAACTGAATTTATAAAATTACCAAAACTTTTCTTTTCAAAACAAAAGTATCTCGTAAGACCACGTCTACATATAAACACAGACGGGTTTTTACCTTACGATAACCAAAACACTTTATATCAAATCATGCTATATTATAATAGTGTCTATTTCATAAATAATATCAAATATAGCCGAATTGGTTACTCATTCATTTATTCGGTTACAAATCCATTTATTTAAATATTTACAAAACTTCTTTTATATAAAATCCTTTTGTTACAAAGTTTCGTTTATAAATCTATTCTTTTATAATCTCATTATTTACCAAAATCCGTTTATAAAACCATTTACAAATTTATTGATGTTAAATCCATTTATAAAACCATCCTTAAAATATCAATAACAAATCTGATTTATAATTAACTTATAAAACCATTAATATACACATCCCTTTTATAAAGGGACAGTTTGATACAGGTCCCTAATAAGTTTTAAAATACACAAAAACCCCAGTAAAAAAAGTTTATAAATTAAGTCCCTATACTTAAGTTACCGAATAATGGCATACACTTATGTAATTATTCAGTGAATAATTGCAGACATTTATTCAATTATATCAAAAAATTGAAGACATTTCCACAATTATTCACTGAAAAATTACGGAAATTTCCGCAATTTTTTCAAAAATTTGCGGAAAATTCCGCAATTATTCACCAAAAAAATTGCGAAAATTTCCGCAATTATTCACCGAAAAAATTGCATAAATTTATGCAACTTTTGTATATAATTGCATAAATGTCTGCAATTATTCAGTGAATAATTGCATGACCGTATGCAATTACTTAGTAACTTAATTCTAGGGATCTAATTTACATACTTTTTTTTACTGGGGTTTTTGTGTATTTTGAAACTTATTAGAGATCTGAGCCTAATATTCACTTTTATAAATCCATTATATAAAACGGTTTACACAAATATTGATTTCAAATCCATTTCTAATACTTATAAAATTCCATTTAGAAATTCATTACTTATTCACAAAACGTTACTTATGAATCTAATATATAAAAACTATTCAAAAACTCAATTTGAAAACATTCATAAAACTGTATATTTAAAATAACAAAACTCATACTTTCATTTTAATTTAAAATAAACTCCTTTTCATAATTCAAAAATAATTATAAACATAAATACTTCGAAATCACTTGAAATCACTTTTAAACCAAAAAAATCGCTTTGAAATCACTTTTAAACAAAAATCAATTTTAAAGCATTTCAAAAATACTGAAAACATGGTCCAATGCTGCTTAAGCACTAAACAAGGGGATAAACATCCAGTTTACAAACATGGCATCCAAACATATCATATATCACATATATATGAAAAATAATCAACAATAATGAGGAATTCAGTTGGATCCCTCCAATATGTTTCCCTACATCACAAATCACATGTTACGACATATAAATAAATATGCGTAAATAAATAATAAATAGTGGTGAGGAATCAGGTTGGATCCCTCCAACCTGTAACCTGCAACAAATATAGCATATGAGAAAAATGTACAATGTCTACTTCAAGGCAGATGCGCGTACAAAGGGTTATCTGCTCATACACGGGAACGTATAGGGACTAATCCGCTAAAATATGCGGGAATATATCCAACCAACCAATACACACACACACACATACATACTTCCAAACAATCATCAAAACAGCATAATAAAAATATTCCCACTTATATAAAATATAAGCAGGCCAGAGAGAGTGAGTTTTACTCACTTTGGTTGCAGTCGTCGCAATAGCGATCCGGTTTAATTAAAAACGAACAGGCATTTGAATTTAACTAAAATTCCTGTTAGTTCTAAATCCATCCAAACCAGCTCTAAAATGTAGTGCTCGACGATACGAATCCAAGCAATTCGTTTCGTGCGAAACGGGCCTCGTATGAAAGAGTTATGAATTTTAAACATTCAAATTATATAATATAATTAATGTTTAAACTAATTACAGTAATTCATTTTAATCACCGTCATTAGCCTAATTCTACTTCCTCTCTCACGCTCGTTTCCAGTTTTTCACCTAACCCATCCACTATGTGCTTTGACCGCTCCTCCTCCTCGTCGTACACCACCGGAAGTCGATCAGAGCCTACCACGTCGAAGCCCCTGTCCCCACGCATCTCTGGCCATGGACCGGCTCCACCCAACCACACCTACGTCGTGCAAAACATCCCTAAACAGCCCTTGAACTCGGCTAATTTCAGCCTCTATTTGTCGATGTTATCCCGATCCAACCGCACGATGTGTTCGTCTTGTCGAGCTCTCCAGCTTTCATGTTGGAGCCGAAGGCTAATAGTGTGTGGATTGAGAGATATTAGGGAAGGAAGTTGGGTGGTTTTTGGCCATTAAAAAGCAAGTGGCGGCTGTTGACTTTGGGGGCTAGGGTTTGAGAAAATGGGAGAGTGTGGTCCTTTATAGCCACTTATTCGACACTATTCGCGCCCAGAATTTTCGAACTTCAAACGAAGTGTGCTGCCTGACGTTCTATATGTTTTACCTTTATTCCGAACACAATGGAATATATATTGAAAGCCAATTCCAAAGTATTCAGAATATAGGCTTCCAAAATCGAGTTATATAAATTTAAATTACTTAATAAATTCCTACACGTTTCAGCTTCGCACGACCAAACGATAAGTCTGATCACCACGAAATTTGGAATCCTATAATAATATACTGTTACGGATCCAATGAAACTGGTTTCGTCCAGTTCTGAGATAGTGTCCCGAATGACCATTTTACACGCTTAATTAAATATAAAATTTCCAATTTCTGTTTAATCACTTTTAATTCAAATTTAAAAGTTTACTGACTCTTTTCTAATTCAACTAGAATTTAAATTAACATTAGAAATAATTTTTATTCACATTAGATTCTAGATTCAATTATTTAACCAATTCAACTTATAAAATTCACTTTTAAATATTTAAATTCAATTAAATATTCTAAATTCAGACGATTGAAAAACTGGGTCGTTACATTCTTCCCCCTTGAAATAATTTCGTCCCCGAAATTACTAAGTAAGAAAAATGCTACAACTCCATTAGCTTTTCAAAACAGATTTAGTTAAAATAACTACCAAATTCACTTAAGTGTTAACTTTCCCAAAATCAATTAGTTACAACTTTTATAAAAACTTTTCTAAGTCTCTAAATTCATACTTAGTTATTTACTAATACCAATCCATAAATCAACAAACATTATTTCAAAAACCAACAAAGCTCATTTCAAGTTATAACTCAAAAATCAAAATTTTGTTATCAAATTTTTTTCCAAAATCTCAAAAAAATTCTAACGCCTTAAATTTTTCGAAAATTTCGTCAAAGTCTCCTTTGCGCAGTCCGATCCAAAAAAATCACAATATATATAATATCACAAATATACATCTCATCATCAAGGATGAGGCATCCCGTAGGGAAAAAAAGTATAAAAGTACGATATGTAATCCGAGATATGTATCTTATATATTATCTAGCGAGCATATACAAGCAATATAGCGCGAAGGCGAGCTCCAAATGCGAAGCAAACGCCATCCGCACCTACTAAACACTCAACAACCAAATGATAAACATGTATATAGCATATGATATCAATATATATAACATATTATACAATAATCATATGAAAATGAAACACATGCAAACCATAAGCAATCAACTAACATACAACAAATCAATTCATTTGTTTACTATTTAGTTTTCGTCCAACTAATTCACATTCAAGTTAACTAACAGTCATTTTATTACATTCATTCTCATTTTGCTTTCATTTGATTCTCATCAAATTAGTTTGCATTCATTTACACTCATCACTTCAATTTGTTTATTAATATCCAATTAGTTTACATTTTACTAATTTGCATTCATTCCAATTCAAATTTATTAACATTCATTTGTTAACATATACTTACTTTCAATTTATTAACATTCACTTTATTTTTGTTAATTTTACTTCCAACTCATGTTTAACAACATTTCATTATTCACTTAGTATAATTCCTTTAATACTAATAACACATACTAACTACTTTATTTCATTCTAAATTTGCTTAAGTTTGCTTAAACATTTTTATAAAACACTTATGTTTATTTTCACTTCCTTATTTAAGTTTATTTCTAATTTTATCAAACAACATTTCAACTTATATCTGATTCATTTATATAGTTAAGTTGAATTTCATTTATTAACTCAAGTTTATATTTATTCTAATTATTTTACTTAGCTCATTTAATTCATTTCATTTAACTTAAGTTAATCTTCATTTATTTACTTCATTTAACTCATTTAATTCATTCATTTCATTAATCTTCGAGTTAAATTTAAATTTAAAAAATAATTTCATTAAACTTACCTTAAGTTTATTCACATTTTATAGTTCCAATTGGTTATATAATCACTTACAAATTATGTTTATACACATTTCATTTACTTGCTTATTAGCTTATTCCAATTAACCTCTTTCCTTAAGTAAATTTTAATTTCATAGCTTAATTTCAAGTTTACTTTTCTTATCTATTCCATTTTCTAAATTATAAGTTTAAAAACTTAATTTCATTTATTTTACAAAACATTTAGATAACAATTTCAGAATTCAAACACCCGTTTATTTCAAGTCGTTTCGAAATCATACACACACACACATATACATATAACTCTTTTGTATATTCAAATCATATTTTAAATTTTTAAATCAAAACTTGTTTTAACAAAACACAATTCCAATAGCAAATCACTAATGGTAGCAATCCGTCACTTAGAAACTCGAAAATGAATACTGATGATGTCGCGATCATCCCCGGAATTATTTTTCAACGAATGAAGTTAGTTCAGTGCTTTTGATCTCTTTTAAATTCTTTTAAAAATCATTTCTAATCAAAATACTTCTACATAATAATATAACATCTTCAACTTTTGAAAAACAACTGTCAAAATCAACGGGATTCAAATTCTCAAATTCTTAGTTTAAATCCATTTTTATTTATAACTCATATTTATAAATATACTCATGTGGTTTCATTTCTTATATATAAGATTATTTCACAATTGTAAATCATTTTAATTATAATTCCATACTTATAATTCACTTGCTTATATAATTTATTCTTTTACAATTGTTGTATTTATTTAGATTATTTAAACAGCTTTTATTAACTTATATATTTTTACATTTTCAAACAACCAAACAATCCATTTATATACACTATAATAATTTTTGGAAATTTTTTCCTTTATATATAAAATATAATCGAGGTAAAATTATTTCATTTACCCAATTTAAAACAATACTATGTCGATACGCCTTGTTCAAGTGTTTAGAAACCCCTATCGATAACGCGACGTCCCACATACCGACCAGAATTCATAAGCCACTCAACAGATACATCAACACAATATAAAACGTTTTTATATCACTAACAAATACACTAATATATATAATATACTCAAACTCAATCTAGGTTGCTACTGACCCTATCTATACCGATTACACATCAAAGCGTAGGAATATACTAAACCTAAGCTCTGATACCAAGTGTGACGACCTGCACCCAACGCCCTCTAAATCTGACACTAAACCACACATGTCCGACCCAAAGTGCACTGATTGTAGATAATCATGAGAAAGAAAGAAGAGAGAAGAAGAGAACCAAACAGAACAATAACAACACAGAATCTCACATCCAGCGGAATAACATATAATATAATATCAATGATCTTTACAAAAGAGAAACTGTAATATCATACATCAGTCATATCAGAGTACATGTAACAAAATCATCAGTTGGACAGTTATAACAACCTGTCCTCACAAATGCTGATAACATAAACGATAATGCAATGGAATATAAACATATACGAGAATACGATCTGAAGACTTCCAGCTCGTCTATTGAAGCTCCAATGCACCAAATCTGATCCTGAAAATATATTCGGTCTGACCCGAGCATTGAAAGGGAGGAACGTTCGGATCAATCTGGTAAACTGGCGTGAGAAAACACATATCAACTGAATTTATAAAATTACCAAAACTTTTCGTTTCAAAACAAAAGTATCTCGTAAGACCACGTCCACACATAAACACAGACGGGTTTTTACCTTACGATAACCAAAACACTTTATATCAAATCATGCTATATTATAATAGTGTCTATTTCATAAATAATATCAAATATAACCGAATTGGTTACTCATATAGCATTTCGAACCTAATCATTTAAGGCTCTACAAAACAAAATGGCAGGCACTTATTGGAATTGGATTTCCAACATGATAGGGAAATAGTGGAAAGATCAATATGTATCCACGGCTTACGTCCAAGACTCAGGCACTGTTATACATCCACATATATGGCTAAAAAAGGATACCCTCTGCGAATAACATTCAAGGACTTAGACATCGATGTATCTCTGCCATAAGGCCCAAAACATCTGGTAACCTAGGGCCTAGAACATCTGGTAACCCAAGTCACTACTATCTGAAATGTGACCATACATCTGACCACATAGTATCCCATCAAAACCTAGGTGTGAGGCTCGCGAGGTTATGATTACTTTCACATATCACTTCTCACAAGTCACATCTCTGAATGCCCCATTTTCATTCCACGTCACATGACTGATTTCTAGAAAAGTATAACTTCCTGAGCTCGTATGTCTCGGGAAAGGGTGTTAAGCTAAGAGAGGTTGCCTTCTCCACCACCGACTGATATACGTTTATAGAAACCACTCAAATGTGATTTAGAATAAGATGTCAGACAAACGTCCATAACAAGTTCGTTCTAGGACTGAACGAAACCGAAGGCACTCTCCTACTACCACTAGTAGCGAATAGTCCTTGCAATCCGAAGATTTCCACAACGAGGAGACCACTGCTATAAATATCTCTATAATGGGAGCGACCTAGAGAATTCCAACAAGCAGTCCTCACGCTATAAAGATCCCCGGTCTTCATAAATCATCATCAATAATCTGCACTTCCGAACACATATATTGGTCCGGAGTGGTTTTCGGATAAATCCGATCCCGGTCTCTCCGTATCAATATCGAAAAGTGGTTCTTAACCTCATACAGAAACCAAGTCTCGTAGACTTATCACGGTTCCAATTTTCAACTTGCTATCCTTCGGCCAAGAAGGAAGCTCGATGGATTGGAGTAATACTCCGCACTACACGAATCAGCATTCTCCACACAAACAATAATCAAGCTTACACAGTTGGCCACGTGTTACGTGCACGACTAATCAGTTTCCACATCAAGTCAAGAAACCAAAACTTTGCCAATATGCATAATCTAGTAATAAACCAATTATTAGGCCCTTTTTATAATTCTTTATAAATCAAATCATTTCCCAAATATATATATATACTCCGAAATATCTTTACAAAAATATATACTCAAAACCATCTCAAATATTCAATAAATTGGAAAACATTTCCATATACTAGATATATATTCAAAACTTCTCAAATATTCAAAAATTGGAAGACATTTCCATATACTAGATATATTTTTAAAACTTCTCAAATATTCGATAATTGGAAACCATTTCCATATACTAGATATATATTCAAGACTTCTCAAATATTCAAAAATTGGAAAACATTTCCATATACTAGATATATATTCAAAACTTCTCAAATATTCGATAATTGGAAACCATTTCCATATACTAGATATATATTCAAAACTTCTCAAATATTCAAAAATTGGAAACCATTTCCATATACTATATATATTCAAAACTTCTCAAATATTCTATAATTGGAAAACATTTCCATATACTAGATATATATTCAAAACTTCTCAAATATTCAAAAATTGAAAAACATTCCATATACTTATCTCAACAAAATAAGCATATTCACAAATCATTCTATGTTCAACACTTAGAAAATAACATCATATACTTAAAACAAAATTAAGTATATAGACAAACCATTTTAGGAAAGCTACAACATCTTTAAAACAATTTAAACTTCATTTTGAAAATATCATTTCAAAATTATCGCCTTAAATATTATTCATTTTCAAAACAAGAATATACTTACTTTATAAAAACCATACTTACTTATCAAAATAAATCATTTACATTTACAAACAAAGTTTATAACTTTCAATTCTCTAAAGTCCATGTATAAAACCATTTCTAAATATCAATTTGCAAATCCCATTATTTTACAACTTATTCAGTTACAAATCCATTTATTTAAATATTTACAAAACTTCTTTTATATAAAATCCTTTTGTTTACAAAGTTTCATTTATAAATCTGTTCCTTTAAAATCTCACTATTTACCAAAATCTGTTTATAAAACCATTTACAAATTTATTGATGTTAAATCCATTTATAAAACCATCCTTTAAATATCAATAACAAATCTGATTTATAATTAACTTATAAAACCATTTCTATACACATCCCTTTTATAAATCCATTATATAAAACGGTTTACACAATATTGATTTCAAATCCATTTCTAATACTTATAAAATTCCATTTAGAAATCCATTACTTATTCATAAAACGTTACTTATGAATCTTATATATAAAAACTATTCAAAAACTCAATTTGAAAACATTCATAAAATTGTATATTTAAAATAACAAAACCCATACTTTCATTTTAATTAAAATAAACTCCTTTTCATAATTCAAAAATAATTATATACACAAATACTTCGAAATCACTTCAAATCACTTTTAAACAAAAAAATCACTTTGAAATCACTTTTAAACAAAAATCAATTTTAAAGCATTTCAAAAATACAAAAAACATGGCCCAACGCTGCTTAAGCACTAAACAAGAGGATAAACATCAATTCATAAACATGGCATCCAAACGGTATCGTGAAAAAAATGGTGCCTCCGTTTACAGCTTCTTGCGATCAATTTTTTCCTCCTCTTTTTCAATCAAATTCGAGATCAAACTTGTCTAATTCTTTTCAGATTTCTCGACGCGTTTCTCAACAACGTTCTTATGCCCATATTGTTAAGGAAGGTTTTCCCGTTCTGCCTTATCAATCTCGTGGTCGTTCTTGGGATCGTCAGCGATTCTGGTCTGATTTGAAGAAAAGGAATAATCGTTGCTTTAGGTGTGAGGATCAAGATCACTATGCATATCAATGTCGAGACCCCATTAGGTGCTTCGCCTGTGGCAACTTCGGTCATAAGAAAGAATCTTGCAAGTTTGTGGTTTTTGAATCCCAAAATAATACCGGTCGTAAGAGAAACTTGATGAAATCAAAATTCATAGCCTCTGGATCACAACTTATTGACCAAAGTTTTCAATTTACATTAAAGTCCTTGATGCTTAAAGGAATCCTTCTTGATAATTTATGGCAACAGAGAAATGAAGGGCTACAGCTCATAGAAGATTTATTTAATCACTTCGATGTGATTAATTCACCAAATATAGGTAAGGGGTATATGGAAAATTTGGAGACCCAAATGAATATTTTGGAAAATCCGAAGTTTCTTTTAATAGATCTGTTGATGGCGAAGAGATAGTTGATGTCCGGGTTGAGGAAAAAAATCTTTTAAATTCTGCCATATCTGCAAATAAGGGGGATGAGATGATAGAACATGATCATATGCTATTGGATGCCTCTGTGATGCTATGTTCAAGTGCACCTATGGCAGATAAAGAGATGAGTTTTTCTAATTTAAATGTTCTTGTTAATAATGAAGATTTTGATTGATTCAAAGGCTTTACTCGTGTTAGTGGTACGAGAGCAATTTCTCAGGAAATGGTAAATTTTGAAATAAAAACTGGCAACAGATTCGAATGCTTGGCTGCTGACATAGTTGACAAGATCTAGAATTGGAACCAATTGATGTTTCAATAGATAGAAATACTTTATCTCACAGAAGAATATCAGATGCAAGAATGAATTGTTCAAAAATCTCTAGAAACAATAACTTGACTGCGGAGAGTAAAGACGGGGTTGGTGGTGACGAAATACAGCATATCATAGATTCCTCTGTTCAGGTTAGTAATTTGGGTCCTTCTTTTAGGAAGTATTTGATTGCTGGATCTTTTGATAATATTGATGAAGTTACAAAGACATATGGTGAGGTTCTCGATGGGATTATGTCATCAATATTGCCTGTTGCATTAGATGAGATGCTAGTTTGTTCATTGTCAACTACTGTTAATTTGCTCACTGGTATCAGTGCACACGGTGTATGTGATACGCAATTTTTTGATCATATAGATGTTGTTTCCTTTATGTTTGATGAAGACAGTAGCGAGTTCATTAATGTTAGTTCAGATTCTGGTGATGAGATTAGATTGTTGTCTATAGAGGGAATGTCTAATTTGGATGTGGAAGTCTTAGTTAACCAGGAGATTGATGTTTCTACATTATCAAATATTTCTTCATTTCAAAATGTTGGGGTGGAGAAAACAGTTTCGTTAGTGGCTTCTTTTGAGAATGAGGGCGTAATATATAATTTGGCTACGCGTGAGTCATTAGAAGATTGGTCTATGAATTACTCAAACTGTGGGGTAGCAGAATTTCATGGAGAACTTGATTTGAGTTATGTTGCTGATAAGGATCATACGGCTTTGAGTGAACTATCAGATGCGGTGATAGATAATGTTGTTAGTGATTCAATTGTTGGTTCCAGCAATATTTCTGCTTCTAACTCTGTTCTTGGAGTTAATTGTTTGGCTATTAGAAATGGTGTGGGTCCTTTGATTGGGAAAACTGATGTTAATGTTTTAGAGTTTAAAATGTTGGAGAGGGGCAGCAGTTCAGCTCCTATGCCTTCGTTGTCGAGAGGAAAGCGTAATAAATCTGTGGCTTCTATTGGTTCCGTTCGTTGAAGTGCTAGGGTTCTCAGTTGTTAGTCTCGGCCTATGGGTGAGTTACCTGGTTCGAGCGCCACGAGTGGTGCTACGAACTCAGGCTCAGGTATGAGTTCTATTTTGGGTAGTACGTATTCTTCTTATGCTTTAGGCAGTCTATCGTCTGCTGAGTTTAGTCAGCTAGCTTGTGATACATCTTTTATTTTTTCTGATGTTGAGATTGATCGAGAGTATATTAGATGTAAGGAATTAGAGAGGGCTAGTACAGTTGGTTTATGAGGCTCATTAGTTGGAACATTAGAGGTTTGAATGATTTAAATAAATGTGATAAGGTTAGAGTGTTTTTTAAAGATTACTCTATTGATATTGCTCTACTTCAGGAAACTAAAATTAATTGTCCACACATTTGTTTCTTTAGAAGATCAGGCGGGTATCATTTTAGAAAATGGGTTTTCTACCTTCTGTGGGTACTTCAGGGGGATTAATGATAGGGTGGGCGTGATAATTATTTTAAGTTGCTTCAATGTATCACTAAGCATCATTCTCTTCGTATTATTCTTATCAATCTTTCTGATAATTCTTTTTTAAATATTTCTAATATCTATGGGCCTAACTCAAAAATTAATCGGAGAAATTTATGAAAAGAATGCCTAGAATTTAGATCCTTAGCTCCGGGGCCTTGGATATTGGGGGGTGATTTTAATGCTACGCGTTTCATTGGTGAGCGTTCTCCTAGGGAAGGGGATTACTCTGCTATGGAGGAATTTGATCAATTTATTATTGATTCTAATTTGATTGAGATCCCCCTTTCAAATAGAGAATTTACATGGAATAATGCAAGAGAGTCTCCTTCTATGGCTCTTCTTGATAGATTTTTTGTTAGTGATGAAATTGAAGATAAATTTCCAATCTGTAGAGTCTTTGGTCTACCTTACACGTACTCTGATCATTGTCCTATTATCCTCACCTGCGAGCATCATAGAGTTATTATTGATAGTTTTAAATTTGAAAAGATGTGGTTTTTGGAATCTAACTTCATGAATTTAGTTAATGGTAAATGGATTTCTTTGAGTTACCATAATATTAGAAATAAGGAAAATTCTGCAAAATCTTTTATTTCAAAACTTAGGGATCTTAGGATTTTTCTTAAAAATTGGAACAAAAATGTTTTTGGTAATATAAAAATCAAAATAGATAATATTCTTAATGACATGCTTAAAATTAATAAGATAGAAGAATCTAGACAATTAAATATAGGTGAACGTAATGTTCTCGCCAATTTAAAAGATGAACTAAATTCTATTTTAGAAAAGGAGGAGGTTATATGGAAGCAGAGATCCAAAATCCAATGGATCAATGAAGGAGATAATAATACTAAATTTTTTCATAATATAGCTAATGGTAGAAAGTGTAGTAATACAATTAATTCTATTATTGTTAATAATGAAGAGTTAGTTGATCAAAGAGATCTTAACAATGCTTTTACAGACTATTATAAGGATATTTTTGGCACTAGAATCAAACATAGAATCAATGTTAGATGGAAAGATCTGTATCCCACTGATTCTATTGTTGATTTATCTGAGCTAGATAATCCTTTTACTATAGAGGAAATTAGAAAAGCTATTAACGACATGCCAGGTGATAAATCCCCGGGCCCAGATGGGTTTCCTATTTTATTTTATAAAAGTTTTTGGGACGTTTTAAAATTTGATTTAGTTAATATGTTTAATGATTTTTATAATTGCAATTAGGGAGATTTAATTATGCAAATGTTATTTTGTTACACAAAAAAGTAGGAGCTAAAAACTTAAAAGATTTCAGACCTATATCTTTGATTAATTGTTCAGTTAAAATCATTTCTAAAGTTCTAGCTAATAGACTTAGTACAAGAATGAATGATTTAATTGATTGTTCACGATCGGCTTTTATTAAAGGGAGAAATATCACCGATGGAGTGGCAGTTGTTCAAGAATATATTAATCACTGTTGTAAGAATAACATAACATGTGCGATTTTAAAATTGGATTTTGCAAAAGCTTTTGATTCGGTAGATTGGGATTTTCTTGTAGATATCTTTCATGCTAGAGGTTTTGGTCATAGATGGATCAGTTGGATTATGAATTTGCTTAGAACTGGTAACTCTAGTATTATGGTTAACAGGATATTAGGTAATAAAATTCAATCTAAAAGAGGTTTAAGGCAAGGGGATCCTTTATCGCCTCTTTTATTTAACTTAGCTGCTGATGTTTTTGCTAAAATTATTAAAAGAGCAGTGGATAATGGGTCTCTAGGATTTGTAGGCAATGATATTTCGCGTAATGGTATATCGGTTCTCCAATTTGCCGTTGATACCTTGCTTTTTTCTTCCCATTTACCTAAACACGTTATCACACTTAAGTTTATCTTATACAGTTTTGAACTTCTATCAGGTTTAAAAATAAATTTTGACAAAAGTTCTGTTTTAGTTTTAAATGATTTTGAAAAAGTTGAAAACTTAGTTGCTAATACTCTAAATTACAAAACCATGATCTTTCCTTTTGACTATCTAGGTTTTGTGATTAGACCTACCAAACTCAAACATGATGATTGGCTTATAATCATTGATAAAATCAAAAATAAGATATCTAACTGGAATGGGAGATTTTTATCTAGAGCAGGTAGATTAGTCTTGATAAATTCGGTTTTATCAGCCCTTCCGATTTATTGGATGTCCATGCATCTATTTCCAGATTGGGTTATTGATAAAATTGATAAAATTAGAAGAGATTTCTTATGGAGTGAGGAAAATCCTAATAATAGTATAGAATGTTTAGTTAATTGGGAAACAGTTTGTAAAGCCAAAAAGGAAGGTAGCTTAGGAGTTATTAATTTGCATAATATGAATTTGTCCTTACTAGGTAAATGGTTATGGAAGTTTAAGGATATAAATGATAACGCTATTTGGAAAGAGATCATTTCTAAATATTACTATAATAGTAATAGTAATTTATATCAAATTGCCTCTCCAGTCACTCAAAATCTATTTAGTTTTTGGAAAAACATTTTAAAATGTCATGAGATTTTTAACTTAGGTATTAATACGATAGTCCATTCTGGTAATTGTACTTCTTTCTGGCACGACCGTTGGATTTCGGTCTTACCTCTTAAGTTGGAATTTAAAGAGATTTATGAAATCTGTAATTTTAAGTTTGCTTTAATTAATGAAGTTTATTCTCCTCAAAATGATCCTCCTTGGAATTTTAGTTTTAACAGAATTTTAGTAGGTTCAACCCTTAGGCAATTTTCTTTGCTTTATGCTAGATTAAACATTTATAATACTGATAATGATATTATTAGTTGGGAATGAGATAAGAGTAAGAAATATACTTCTAATTCTTTTTGCAGGTTTATTAATTTTTCGGGTACAATAAACAACTCTTTTAAATTTATTTGGAAATCTAATGCTCCTCCTAAATCTAAAATTCACATGTGGTTAATACTGCATGGTAAACTTAATACAATAGAATTTTGTAAAGAAAAAAACATTCAAAATGATAATAAATGTTATTTTTGAAATCTTCATCTTGAAGATATTAAACATATATACTATGATTGCATGGATTCTTATTACATTCTAATTAACACTCTTAAAATTTTTAACTTTAATATAATAACTAAAATTTCGGATTGTGACTTCTAATGGAATAATTTTAGATTTAGGTTCAATAAGAATATTAGATTCTTACTTGACACTTTATTCATTATTATTTGTTGGCATATTTGGTTTGAAAGAAATCAAAGAATTTTTAATAATAATAATAGTCATTTTAACAAATTGATTTTTACAATTTCTTCATTTTGTTTTAATTGGATTTCTAATCCAAAATATAAATTAGCTAGAAATAACCGTTTTAAGGGGTATCTTAATAAGGTTAGTTATAATATTAACTTTTTCAAACACAGTAATAATATATTTAACATTCACAATAATAATATTAATATTTTTCAAATTTATATGATGATTTTACTGTTAATCATAATTTACTTATGATTAAAGGTTCATAAGGATTTTTTAAGAGTTGTTTCAATTATTGTACTAGTCATTGTTGGTATTTGTTTTTAAGTAATCTAATTCTTTAGTATTTGTCCAGTTAGTCTTATCTAGGTTTTTATTTCTTACCTCTTCAATACATATATATGTATATAAATTACACAAATATACATATATATGTATTTTTCTAACGTTTCTTCTTAGTCATCCTTCAGATACAGGTATGGGTGATAGGGCGACAGGTTCACTTTGCAGGTACTCATGTCTTCAGATTGTAGGATTTCAGATTGTAGAGAGGTCATCTGAGTAGAGTTTCCCACTCAGGATCACTAGTAGTTCCACCATAGTTATTAGACACTTTCATCTCCATTATGGCATACTGTTTTCAGGAGGATCTACTCTTCTGCTTGGCACTTCTTCCCTTTGTACAGAGTCTTCAGAGCGGATTTTCCATTCAGCATCATAGTCACCTCAGAGTAGATTGATTTCCCATTCCTTTTGTATCAGATGCATGGAGCTCCCTTCTTATTTTTGCGATGGCATCCAGTATATTTGGCTTTTCTTTAGTTTTTTAGGTACTTCTAACACCTTAATATCGGGCGGTGGCCATGCCGGAGCTCGATATCAGGGTGTGATGGGTGGTGGCCTTGCCGGAACTCATCTTAGGGGTACCTTTACTTTTTTTGATACTTGTATCTAGTTTTGTTACCTGCCAGGCATATTGGCAGTGCCTCTTTTGTGTGATATATATAGTTGCATGTGTGCTCTCCTCTATTTATAGAGGATCACACATTTTTCTCAAAAATAAACATGGCATCCAAACATTTCATATATCACATATATATAAAATATAATCAACAATAATGAGGAATCCAGTTGGATCCCTCCAATCTGTTTCCCTACATCACAAATCACATGTTACGACATATAAATAAATACGCATAAATAAATAATAAACAATGGTGAGGCATCCGGTTGGATCCCTCCAACCTGTAACCTACAACAAATACAACATATGATAAAAATGTACAATGTCTGCTTTAAGGCAGACGTGCGTACAAAGGGTCATCCGTTCATACACGGGAACGTATAGGGTCTAATCCGCTAAAATATGCGGGAATATATCCAACCAACCAATATATAAATACACACTCACACACACACATCCAAATAGTCATCAAAACAACATAATAAAAGTATTCCCACTTATATAAAATATAAGCGGGCCAGAGAGAGTGAGTTTTACTCACTTTGGTTGTAGTCGTTGCACTAGCGATCCTGTTTAATTAAAAACGAACAGGCGTTCAAATTTAACTAAAATTCTTGCTAGCTCTAAATCTGTCCAAACTAGCTTGGAAATGTAGTGCTCGACGATACGAATCCAACGCAATTCATTTCGTGCGAAACGGCCCTCGTATGAAAGAGATATGAATTTATAAACATTCGAATTATATAATATAATTAATGTTTAAACTAATTACAGTAATTAATTTTAATCACCGTCATTAGCCTAATTCTACTTCCTCTCTCACGCACGTTTCCAGTTTTCACCTAACCCATCCACCGTGTGCTTTGACCGCTCCTCTTCCTCGTCATACACCACCGGAAGTCGATCAGAGCCTACCACGTCGAAGCCCCTGTCCCCATGCTCTGGCCATGGACCGGCTCCACCCAACCCCACCTACGTCATGCAAAACGTCCCCAAACAGCCCATGAACGCGACTAATTTCAGCCCCTATTTATCGACGATAGCCCGATCCAATCGCATGATATGTTCGTCTTGTCGTGCTCTCCAACTTTCATGTTGGAGCCGATGGCTAATAGTGTGTGGATTGAGAGATATTGGGGAAGGAAGCTGGGTGGTTTCTAGCCATTGGAAAGCAAGTGGCGGCTATTGACTTTGGGGGCTAGGGTTTGGAGAAAATGGGAGAGTGTGGTCTTTTATAGCTACTTATTCGACATTATTCATGCCCAGAATTTCCGAACTCCAAACGAAGTGTGCCGCCTAGCGTTTAATATGTTTTACCCCTATTTCGAACACAATAGAATATATATCGAAAGCCAATTCCAAAGTATTCAGAAGATAGGCTTCCAAAATCGAGTTATATAAATTTAAATTACTTAATAAATTCCTACGTGTTTCAGCTTCGCACGACCAAACGGTAAGTCCGATCGCCACGAGATTTGGAATCCTACAATAATATATTATTACGGATCCGATGAAATAGGTTTCGTCCAATTCTGAGACAGTGGCCTGAATGGCTATTTTTATACGTTTAATTAAATATAAAATTTCCAATTTATGTTTAATCACTTTTAATTCAAGTTTAAAAGTTTACTAACTCATTTCTAATTCAGTTAGAATTTAAATTAACATTAGATTCTAGATTCAATTATTTAACCAATTTAACTTATAAAATTCACTTTTAAATATTTAAATTCAATTAAATATTCTAGATTCAGACGACTGAAAAACTGAGTCGTTACAATAAATACACACACACATGTACATATATTCGTTTTGTTCATATGTAAATAGAGGGACAAACATGTCTGTTACAGTGTAAATATCAACACTTAGATACGAACATGCTAAATCATGCACACTTAATATGGTGTGTGTGCACGTATCCATACATATGTATATGAAACACATTTGCACATTATACAATACAAATATACTATCAAAATAAACTTTTACTTACAAATAAAATGAAATAAAATAATTAGTTTATTTAAAATTAATTTGGATCAACCTAAATAACTTTATACATTATAGATCTAACAAAATCCAAAATAGCAAAAAAAAAATTGAAATTTACGCATTTAACATTTTACGTGCTGACCTAAATCTAACAATAATATCAGTGCCTAAGCCTATGCGGTCTAAAGTATTAAGTATTAGAACTAACTTATTAAGACCTACCTATATAGTAAGGTGTATATAAAAGTAATATTTAAGGTTCGGTTTGGGTAATCAAGTAGCATGTCCTACCTAGCTACTGGATTGGCCAGAAATGATGAGGTAAGCCCAAAGGTTATCCCCAATATAAAAACCAAAATTAATTTGGACCTTGGGTTAAATAAAATAAAAATAAATAAAAATAATATTTTAAATTTAAAAGGTTAAATTTTAAATAAACAATGATTTTATAATGTTATAAAATAAAATAATTATTTTTGAAAATTATTAGTTATTAACTAGATTAATTAATTAAAAGTTAATTACTTAAATAAAAGAACATTATATTTGATGAATGTAACATTATCTTGAAATAATAAGGTAATACATATATATATATATAATATTTTTCAAAATTAATTATAATTAATTAAAATTATTTTAATTAGATAAATTAATTAAATGTTAATTAATAAATAATATAGTACCTATATATAAGATATATGTGTATAACTATAAATATTATAGTGCACGTATGCAACTTAAATGTTTGAAATGAATAAAATAAAACTAATTAAAATGTTAATTAGTTGATTGATTATTAAGATTTAATTAATAAAATTAATTGTAACAACCCACAATTTCAACGATTGAATATTTAAATATTTTACAGTTAATCGACGGAACACCCATTATACTCGATTTTTCAAAGACGGAGAAACTAGGTCTTGAGACACCCATAATTGAGACTGTTTTTCCAATGCGAGAAAAATGAGTATAAACTCGATCATGTTTGGAGTTGATGAGTTTTTGGAGCGAATAATGATTTTTCCGAAAAGGAAATGAATTTGAGCTTAGCCCATAAGTTAGCTTATAAGTGGTTAAGCTCTTCCCACTTTCATTTCACTCTCTATTTAATGTTTATTTTCTTCTTATTCTCCTAATCTTTCTCTAATTTCCCCTTAATCCACTTCTAATCCCAAGCCCTAAACCCCTCAAATAAATTTCCTAAAATCAAATAAAAATCACCATAATTCCTCTCTTCTTATTCTCTACAAAACTCATCAAAGAATTAGCATGGAAGGGAGTTTAGAGCCTAATCTCGAAACTAAAGAGAAGCATGGATTGGGTTTTGTTGATTTAGGGCCTGGTTTGAAGAAGAAAAAGTAAGTGAGACGATTCTCCTTATAAATTTACATGTTGTACTCCATATATTTGTTTATTTGTGATTATGGAGTGATATGGAATGATTCATAGAATGCTAATAATGTAATTAAGATTATGTTTAGGCCTTACACATGTTTAGGTCATCACATTATTTATTTGGATCCTTAAAGATCGTGTTTTGAAAAGTTAGTAAGCTATAGAATTGATTTGGCGTTATGGGTGATTATTTGTGATGCTATAGTTTGATTTGTAATTAATTTAGTAGTATAATGAAGTGATACCATTAGAAAGTAGTAGTTAAACCATTTGAATAATATCTGGAAAAGTTAGCAAGCTAATTAAGCGAGTTAGGAGCTTTACTGTAACAACTCGATTTTGAAGTAATGATTAACTAACGTTAATATTAGAATTTTTTTAATTAAATTGGAATTCGATGGGTTATTTGATAAATTGGTTTGGTAATTATTTAACAAAAGGATTTAAATTAGGAAATTATAATATTTAAATTTTAAAATAAGTTGTAATATAGAAAATAAATTTTATAATAGTGACGTAATTAAAATATAACATTAATTTGTAAAGAACTGATTTTGAAATGTGAATAGTGTTTGTTTAAAATTGAATAGAATATAGTTTTGCATATAAAAGGGAAACAATATATGTACACTCTTATTTATATTTCCCATAGCCAAGCCCAAATAATCAAGTACAATAGTATTTTAGCAAACAACATATATGGATGTGAAGATTTGACCTGAATATTTAGTAATAGATTTTCCATAAATCCAACTGCAAGATCAACCTGTACCAAAAATTAAATTACTAAACAAAGAAAGAAAATATAAATAAATCTACTTGTTTTTATCTTAAGGCCCAAATCCATGTACTATAAGCCCGTGTTAAATAATCTAAATTAGTTTTTTAGAAACCTCTGTTTCCTTCTCTCAATATAAAAATATATGCATTTTGGTTCATCCCAATCTTCCTTCTGAAGCTTATCCACAAACTCTTTTCACTCTCAGATTTTAGGATAAATTATATAAATTAAAACAAAATCAAAAAACTTGCATATTGGTATCTCTATGCTTTGATGTGACTATGGTGTAACTATGCTCTGTACGTGTGTGTTTGAGAGCAAGGATAGAAGAAGACATGGGTGAGGTGAGTTTTTCTCACAATATCTATATCTAATTTAAGTTAGATCATATGTATTTTTGTGTGTTGAGATTGCTCCCATATATGGATATTGAATTTGCCTCAAGTAGGAAATAATCCTGTGAAAATTTGCATTAGTACGTGTACTTGCGTGTTTTATGTTATGTGTGTTGCCTGCCGCGAGTCCTGTACATGTGTGATTGTTGGTTGTGGGTGTGTATGCATTCATGTGTATGCAGGGGCAATTTTAGGTGCAGTTGTTGTGTTGAGTGGAGTTTTACATGCAAGATAGTCTGGGTGTGTGTTGTTAATGTGAAACTATGTTTATGTAGGCTTGCATGTGAGTGTACTTACATATGTGTGTTTATTTGTGTGATGTGTGTGTGTGTGTTATTATGTAGTGTGCTCTGTGTGCTTATAATGTGTGTGTGTGTGTGTGTACTTGTGATGTGTGTGTCCCGGTGAGAGTGATGGATTCATGCATGTGTGTGTATTTGTGTGTGTGTGTGTGTTTACATCTTTATATATTTCTCTAGTCTTGTTGTTGTTAATGTTGAAAAGGTGATTATGCATTGTCATGTTTCGTATGTTTAGACATGTCTGCTTTAACTGCTCTATGAGTATGCTCATCTATGAATATACAAAAGTGGGAGCTGCTGTATATTAGATTGCATGAATTTATGTGCATATTCGTATAAGAATATGTGCCTATTTTTGTATTGTAGTTGCTATTTTTGGTAATGACTTATGTATTTTTTACCGATGTGATTTTGATCGCATTCTTATATGTATTTCTTTGATTTGCTACACCTTAGATGCACCCTGGTTCCATATACATATTTATATACATTCAACCTTGTGTGGAGCTTCATTATGCTGTTGCATGACATCTTAATGTAATTCATTGTGTATTTCTTTTACTTTTAAGGATGAGAGCGTCATTCAATTTTTACAGTATATAATTAAAATAACTTTATATTTATATTTCAAATAAATTTACATAAATATACTTAATTGTTAATAATATACATTTACTAGATATTTTATACATATAAGAACGTGTGTGTGTAAGATTAACAAAATAATAAAGTAATTTTATTTGAGTTATTTAAATGGTTTTATTAATCATGTGGTATAAGATTAACAAAATAATAAAGTAATTTTATTTGAGTTATTTAAATGGTTTTATTAATCATATGGAAAAACTATGAAATATTAATATATATATATATATGTGTGTGTGTGTGTGTGTGTTTATTTATATAGTTATTTGTTGTTATATGCATATATAATTATCTGGAATCATCTATTTTTATGTTTTCATTCTGATAATTCTCTTATAGTTTATTAAATCTTGAAAAGTGAATTTATGGTTTATTTCTAATATTAAGTTTATTATATAAAATTATATGTTGCGAATGATTTATTATTAAGTATTGTTTTATTTATTTTAGATTTATTTAGATAATCTATTTTTATATTACTGTTCTGATATTTCTTTCTTGTTTATTGAATAATAATTATATGAATGACTCACCATTGATATGGATTTGATCAATGACTTTAATGTGATACGGTGATGGAATCCTTTTAATGGTTTGTTGATAATTATTCTATATGACGAGAAATCCGAATAAACGATTTAGTGATACCGTCTGGTTTCGCTAATACTTTTTTGGTTATTTTTTAGACTCGCTATATAGAATAAAGAAGGGCGAGAGTGATGTGTGAGCACTGGATAAATGGACTAGTAACACGTAGTGGTATGGGACGCCGATGTATTATTTATTTAGTTATCCTTTGCTCGTGGATGACACTCAATCTGATGTACATTGTGTGTGACTTGCTATGGTGAGTATAGATGGAGGCAACTTGTTAGCCATACAGTTTGTGTATATTATGTGTCTGTCTACCTTGTCCAACTCCCTTTATGTTTCGAGAGTGAACCAGATTAGCCAGTATTTACCATGGCAGCCTGATCGTGGTGTCGCGCCCTAAATCCACAGCACCGTTGTTGTTTATAATATTTGATGCGCATCACGAGATTGGTAGTTAGTTGCCCATTATGTCGCATATGCCAGCAGTTAGTTACCATAGGGCATATGTCGGTAGTCGTGACCGAAGAGGTTACGCGTTGTCGAGCCATGGTGGATCATTGTCACGATACCAAGAGAGGAGCGGTAATGGTAACCGATGACTGTAGGAGTCGTGTCATATGGACCGCTTGTAGTCTTGGAGCTAGCAAATGTGTTGTTAGTCTCCCGTCTGGTTCCAGTGTGGATGTATGTATGTGGGTAGTTGATAGACATATATTATGTATGGATGGGATTATCCCTGAGACTATGTCCATATTATGATCAGCTTCGTATCCTTCTCAAGAAGACGACCTACTTATTATTAATTTATTGCATCTATCTCTTAGGACCTTCTAATCGAAAGTTTTGCCTCTCCAAGGGCTGTGGGTCGAGATATATGATTTTGCACATTATGACATTGTTATGAGTTGGCTCAAATCTTTCATATTATTTTATTGATTTGATATTGGTATGTTATAATATGAGATTGAGCGAGATAGTGGGCATTGCTTCATTACTGCCTTACTTCACTTGAGGATGTCTCATTATTGATTATTTTGGTTTTGATGTCGATTTCTGGATATGTATGATTTACCCATTTTGTATTGATTCCATGATTTTTGATTCGATGTATTTCTATATAGGCGATGACATCTTTTGGTATTAATGTTGATTGCTCTATATGAAATCAAGTTATTTATGAGACGTTATGCCTTGATAAATATCTATTGTATTATATAAATATTTCAGACATACATCTTATTTAGTTAACTTGACATGCTAGTTAATGATTTGAGTATCTATGATTGTGATATCATTTTGTTATTTCTTGTGCACACTATAACCCTTGTTTATGATTCTTGATTAGACATAGTCTGACCCATATATTATTTTATAATACTCGGGACAGTCCGAGATATTTCAGGTACAGAGACGACATGACCAACTTGTGTTTTATTGGGCTTAGAGTAGTATTGTTATTAGGAATTAATATAGGATATTTGTTCAATGTATGTATGTATGTATATATATATAATTGACATTGAATTGCATTGTATTCTTATAACATTATTGTATATATTATGTATTATCGCTGTGATTGACTCTGTATTCTCTGAGATGTACTGTATATTATGTATTGTTCTGTCCTAGAGACACATGTGTCTATTGCTTTGTACCGATACTGTGTATGTATATGTAAGTTATATATTTGATGTTTTATTATGCACTAGTGTTAGTTTAAGAGAATATTCACGTACGTACCCCATATAGCCTCATTCTCTGTATTATCTGACATTATTACTCAGTAATACTCTTGGATGGTATAGGTATAGAGGTGGGATGTCACAAATGGTACTAGAGCAGGTACAGAATAATACATCGTATATAAGAGACACGAGTCGAGACCTTAGATGAGACTTAGAGTCCTTGACCATTGAGTGTGTTAGGAATTCCCTAAATTAAGCGATATCATATCTATAGATAGGATGATTACTGGGTAGTCATCATGGGAAGTATTTTTGATTTTATATTATATAAGTATTTAAATATATAATTGGTTTCTTTTCTTTCATGTAAGAGCATAAAATGGTTAGAGTAGTAAGGACGAAAGGAGTTAGTCCAACTAGCGATATTTGTGTTTTGATTTTGGATGGTTTTATATTGTATTATTGTGTTTTAAATGATTTTGATCAGAGAGCGCAATGGAAAATTTAATTATTCTACTGGGTATAATTCTTTATGTCTCTTATATTTGTTTGGTAATTTGAATTAGCTAATGTTGAATTTAATTTTGGAAATTTGTATGAATTTAGCAATACTATGAAATGAATTTAATCATTAATTTATATTTATTATTAAGTAAGCTGAGAAAGTGATACTTATAAAAAAATTGGAAATAAAACCGTGTTAATTTGTTTGTTGAGTGCGTCAAGGATTTTGATCGATGCGGGTGCACACATATTCGATAGAGATTTTTAAACACTTGAATAAGGCATTTGAACATGAATTTTTTTAATAAATTCAAATATTTTGAGTAAAAAAATTAAAGAATTTTGGCAGGAACTCATTTTGATAAAAGTGATATTTGAGTTTATGCTTGTAAAACGTATTTTATATGTTGTATATATTTTTAGTGATTATTGCTACCATTGAAGATTAGTGCACTGATGTGATCATTAGCAGGGCAGTATTGATTCTATCAATATTACAGCCAATTGATGTTAGTAATCACGATAATAAATGGCAAGACAACATCATACTATTTCACAGTATTTAAGATTTTGTGAATATAAGTAAGTGTGTGTCATCACTTTTGATATAATTGGAAAGGTGTTAAGTACTTTTACGGAAATTATAAAAAAAGTCTGTAAAATAGTATTTGAAAATAGTTTTAGCTATAATAAAATGTATTGAGATTTTAAAATACATTGGAAAAATATTTTATTAAAGAAAAATGAATTTTAGTGGGAACTTTATTGATAAAATTTTGGAATTTTGTTAAAATAATCTAAAGTTATTTAAAGTGAAATTTGAATTTGAATTGAGTTCGAATGAGAATAAAACGAATTTTAGGAAAAATATAAGTAAGAGACATGATAATTGGATGGAAATTTATTTAAATGAGGGATTTTGATATTTTATAAAGTAATTTTCCTTAAATAAATGTTTTGGCATTTAAAAATAATGTGAAAATGGTATAAGTGAATTAGTATAATTGGCTTATTATAAAATTTTCACTATGGAAAATTGCGAGGACGCAATTTTGTTAAGAGAAAAAGTCTATAACAATCCGATTTTTAAGCAATGATTAACTAACGTTGATAAAATAATTTATTTAATTAAATTGGAATTCGATGGGTTATTTGATAAATTGGTTTGGTAATTATTTAATAAAGAGATTTAAATTGGGAAATTATAATATTTACAATTTAAAATATGTTGTAATATGGAAAATAAATTTTATAATAGTGACGTAATTAAAATATAACATTAATTTGTAAAGAACTGATTTTGAAATGTAAATTTGTGTTTGTTTAAAATTGAATAGAATATAGTATTGCATATAAAAGGAAAACAATATATATACTCTTATTGCTTTGCCAAAAAAATATATATACTCTTATTTATATTTCCCATAGCCAAGCCCAAATAATCAAGTACAACAGTATTTTAGCAAACAACATACATGGATGTGAAGATTTGACCCGAATATTTAGCAATAGATTTTCCATATATCCAACCACAAGATCAACCTGTACCCAAAATTAAATTACTAAACGAAAGAAAGAAAATATAAATATATTTACTTGTTTCTATCTTAAGGCCCAAATCCATATATTATAAGCCCAAGTTAAATGATCTAAATTAGTTTTCCAGAAACCTCTGTTTTCTTCTCTCAATATTAAAACATATGCATTCTGGTTCATCCCACGATCTTCCTTCTAAAGCTTATCCACAAACTCTTTTCACTCTCAAATTCTAGGATAAATTATATAAATTAAAAGAAAATCAAAAAACTTTCATATTGGTATCTCCATACTTTGATGCGACTATAGTGTAACTATGCTTTGTACGTGTGTGTGTGTGTGAGAGTGTAGGGATAGAAGAAGACATGGGTGAGGTGAGTTTTCCTCACAATATCTATGTCTAATTTAAGTTAGATCATTTGTATTTTCGTGTGTTGAGATTACTCTTGTATATTGGTATTGAATTTTCCTCAATTTGGAAATAATCCTATGCAAACTTGAATTAGTACGCGTGCTTTCATGTTTTATGTTATGTGTGTTGCCTACTATGGGTCGTGTATGTGTGTGATTGTTTGACTGTGGGTGTGTATGCATTCATGTGTATAAAGGGGAAGTTTTAGGTGCGGTTGTTGTGTTGAGTGGGGTTTTGCATACAAGATAGCCCGGGTGTGTGTTGTTAATGTGAAACTTTGTTTATGCAGGCTTGCATGTGAGTGTACTTACATATGTGTGTTTATTTGTGTGATGTGTGTGTGTTATTGTGTAGTGTGCTATATATAAGCGTGTGCGTTGTTATGTGTGTGTGTATTTGTGATGCATGTGTATCCTGATGAGAGTGATGAGTTCATGCGTGTGTATGTCTACATCTTTATATATTTCTCTAGTCTTGTTGTTGCTAATGTTGGAAAGGTGATTATGCATTTCCATGTTTCGTATATTTAGACATGTCTACTTCAACTACTCTGTGAGTATGCGCATCTATGAATATACTAAAGTGGGAGCTGCTGTATATTAGATTGCATAAATTTATGTGCATATTTTTATAAGAATATGTGCCTGTTTTTATATTTTAGTTGTTGTTTTGGTAATGACTTATGTATTCTTTTACTGACGTGATTTTGACTGCATTCTTGTAAGTCTTTCTTTAATTTGCACTACAAGAAAATTCACTTTCAACAGCAACATTTATCAGCGTTTCAACAGCAAATGCAGCCGATAGTATTTTGAACGCAAATATTAATCAACAAACGCTGACATTTTAGGGATAGAGCTAAAATTTTAACGCGGGTAATAAAAATTCATTCTAGCCGCCTTTCCTTCTTACTTTCATACCTCATCCCAAAAAATATCAATTATCTTCTTCAACAAAATCTACTGCATTTCATTCTTTGTCCCGATTTCTTCAAATCTAATCTCAGTTCTCTCGTTCACACTTTATTTGTTCCTTTATTCATCTTCATTCTGTAATTTTACACCCGATATCCCCAAATACCAAGCTTAACCCTAAATCAACATCACCAACATCTTTCCAACCATCGCTTCAATTCTACCACCACAACATGCAAACGACTTCTTAAATTTCCATTATGAGCACCATGGTATTAATCGCCATCAAGATCTGGATGATGATTTGGTAATTTATACTTCTAATTAATAGTTATCACAATCAGGAATTTGATAGTTTATGCTTTCTTTAGAATTGGATTATTTCAGTGAGTGTAGTTTCAATCCAACTATTAATTTACAAAGTCATTATAGTTTATACATCCAATACTATACAAAATGAAGCAATATATGCTCAATAACTACATAGTCTTAGGTAGCAAGTATCTCAATCGGAAAATGAAGCAAATATATGTAGAAAACACAAAAAGAAGTAGTTCCATCAAAAGAGCAGTAGAGGTAGAAAAAACTCCAAAGGAATGCTAGTTTGTATCGCTTGTCCATGCTTTCATAGTTTAGGAATAAATGTTTGTGACAAACAAGTGCATATGTAGTAGAATAACATGGATAGTCCTAAATATAGAAATATATTCAATAAGGAGATGTTGTGCATGTTATATTACTGGCAAGTAAAATGATCTTGAACATGAATTCTGGTTAGTCTTTTACTTGCATGAATTCTAGTTAGTATGTTTATACCAAAAATATCTTAAGCATCATTAATCTTTATGACTTATCTGAGCATTATGAAGGAAGAACTTTGCCCTTGCAATGCACATAAATCCATGATATCAATAGTTTTTTCTCATGTTGACTATTTTAGATAAATCCAGAATAAGTAGTGTACACTTTTTTTTAATATATAAACTGATTTTATGTTTTGCTAACATATGATTTTTATTGGTGTAATTATATATATTCAAATCATTTGGAAACAAAATTTGACAGCTAGCTTTCATTAGTGGCTAATAATTTGGCAATAGGTAGGTTACACAGTCTAATAGCTTCAAATTATAAATGTATTTGAATGATCTTATTCTTATGTCACTAGTGATTGGGTTGGTTGGTATGACATATATGCATTGTTAGCTTATTGAACTCAACTTGTTTGCCTGTTGCATTACATGAGTGATTTTATATATAACAAAGAAAATATCACATTTGAAAGAAATGCCATCACACATAGAGAAAATTATGTTTGAGGTAAATGTACAATACTTGTGTTAGAAGACTAACACTTGTTTTTGGTACAACGTATAAAAGAAAAAGAAAAAAGTGTCAAATAGAAATTAGGAAACTCATTCCTCATAACAAGGAAGGTCCTTTTAGAAGATTTCTTGGTCTACTTTGTGCAACCCTTGCCAATTTTAGTAACCTCCATGCCATTACCATTAGGCAACACACCAGATCCAAATATTCCATCCTCCGCAGTACTCATTCCCTTCTTTAACTTAATGCAAGAAGTCGATGCTTTCTTCTTCTTATCCTTCTGATGAAATAAATTGCTTAACACAATCACGGAACCATTAGGATTCATATCCATATCAAACATCACTTGTTCACAATCATCAATCCTAGTATCGACTACTGCAAAATCCACATTCTTGAATTCTTTAGTCACTTCAAAAAGCGCTCCAACTATGAAGTCTGCCACATCTCCAAGCCTGAACCCTTCAAGTTGAAATCTCATTTGCATAGCAACAGTTTGGTCACCGCACATGCAAATCAAATGGCTTCCGGTGTATGTTACAGCGATTGATAATGCTAACGTTGAAGGAGACAATCCTTTTTCGGATGTATTGTTCACCATTAGCTTTGCTTGGTTGCCTGCAGCAATATCTGATAAATACTCCATGCATTCTGGTTCCACTATTTTTTTGCGGCTTTCTTCTAATTCTTAGTTCTTAAAATTCTTGGATTGAAATTATAAATGGGAAAGAATAATTAGCAGACATACACAAATGACTTATAATTTTATTAGTATATAATAACTATTCAAATTTGAAAGTTTAAAAACTTTAATCTACATCTTAGAAATATTTTTAACCCCGCAACACATATATTTAGATTTAATTCTTTAGTACTTATTGGCTTCATTTCACTAGTGACTTATAATTTTATTAGTACACAGTTATTATTTTGGAAAATAAAATGTACAGAAATCGAAACACTAGCAGTAATGTATAGTATAATGAATTCTTTGTCACAGTCAGCTTATTATATATATATAATATGGCACGTCAAGGTGAAGCCTAAACTATGATCTGGTTGTTGTAGACAAATTTGAAAGACTTTACTATAATTGAGTGAGTGCTCCTTAATTTCCAATCTGCTCACCCTTTGCCTATTGCTGAGCAGGTCCAGATGCACTTTGTGTAGGCTCTGCAACACCATACATATGGATTGATTGCTTCATTAACTGGAAGAGGATTGCTAGACGATACATACAATGGTAAGATTTTTTTTGTCTTCACAAGGTTCCTAAATGAAGACAATACCATAATTATGTTTGTATCTCTGCAATCATCTAACATCATCTGCCAATTGTTTTTTTTGTTATATTTTCTTTCAATGATTTCAAGGAAGTTAGAAGATCCTAAGGCAGCAGAGCACTTATATTTAACGTTATTGTCCATCTTCTGCATAATCATGGGGAATCTCTAGACCCTTTGCAAGTCCTCGAGGTATGTATATCAGCTTTGGAAAAACTTCAAAATATTTTCGATATTAGTTATGATCTAGTAACATGTACATTACTTCGTTATACATATTGTGATTGAAGTGTTACCGAACTAGGAAAGTTAAACTAGGAGAGCTGTCCACATCATCGTCCCTAATCAGTGAAGGATTCTTTTAATTGAACTGGATGCTAGGTACTCAACAGAATGATGATGTTAATTTCATTTGACTGCAGGTTTAATATAATTGTGTTTTAGGTTTGCATGTTCTAAACATTACTTCCTCTGGTTATACCACGATTGCATAAAGTTAGCGCAGTGGATAAAGGCACTTCATTTTGTTTCAGTACGTTGTAATCTGATAGTAGCTTGTTTAGCATTGATGGTTCAGACAACAGCTTAATAAGCAAGTAATGATCTATCAAGCTACCTTCACTGTTTTGATTATTGTTGTAAGTGCCACCTTTGCAGCTGCTGCTACATCTGTTTCTGCACCCACTGCACCACTTGATTGCTTTTGAAACTCTTGAGCATTTAAATTATTTGTTGTAGACAATGTGACTGACTCGGACTGTTTGGTAACATCTTCTTCATCATCTTCAGCAGCAGTTAAGGGGACAAGTGGAATGCTGGAATCATCAATGGCTCTAGAGAGTTTGATATCTAGAGAAAAAATGGGCTGATTCAGGTTCCGAAAAGAGCAAACATATTACATCAGGTCAGGTCCATAGTTCAAACTATCAAAATGTAACAAATTACAGAAGAAATAATGGCTCTCCATTAGGCAAAAGCATAAAAGACTTGTATATGATATAAGAAAATCCATTTGTTACACTTGAGAGCTTGTGCTCGTTATTATCGCCATGGACAAGTAAAAGTTATGAATGTTATTTTTGAGATCATTTTTTGCTCCTTTGTTCTTCTATTTATCCTTGAATCGTGTAGCCAAGTGTAGTGGCACTTTATATTTAATAATATGGCCAGACAATTGAAACACAACTTTGCATGCACTAAACATTACCTAATTACTATTTCACTCAAATTTTTATTATCCGTCCGCTTATTGAACTCCTTATATATATGCATATATAACTATCCATTTCAATAATATTTACATCAAATTACTACTAACATAATAAAATATAAAAAATAAAACACCCGCCTAATATTATAAAATTTAACTAAGTTAACTTTGTTTTATGAAAATTAAATTATATTATAAAAATTACAAACATAAATACTAGTATCCTACTCAAAGTACAATAAATAAATAAATAAGTTAACTATAGCGGGCTCTGAGGATGTCGATAATGTACGTAGTCTTTCTCTCGCATTGCGAAGAGGCTGTTTCCGGAAATAACTAAGTTAACTATGTTTTATAAAAATTAAAAGAGTCTATGACAATAATAAATTAACCAAGTTTATAAAAATCAACTAAGTTTTATAAAAGTTCAATAAGTTTATAAAAATTAACCAAGTATTATAAAAATATAAAATATAACTAAATCTTCAATAATAATAATGATGATGATGATGATGTAGTTAACTAAGATCTATAAATATTAAATAAGTTTATAAAACCTAACTAAGTATTATAAATATGTAAATAATAATAATAAATTAACTAAGATTTATAAATATTAAATAAGTTTATAAAAATTAACTAAGTATATAAAAATATAAAATATAACTAAATCTTCCGTAATAATAATAATTAACTAAGATTTATAATAATAATATATAAGTTAACTAAGATGTATAAATATTAAATAATTTTATAAAAATTAACTAAGTATTATAAAATTTAACTATGTTAACTAAGTTTAATAAAAATTAACAAGTTTAGTTTATAAAAATTAATTAAGTACATAAAAATATATAATATAACTAGGACAATAAGGACTCAATCAGTGGCATAACCAGGACTTTTTTCCCAATTATTATTCAAGTAGTTAAAAAGAAATAAAATGGTTCATAATAAATTATCATATAGCCATAACTACATAATTGATACTAATCCTTAGGACACTACTATTAGGTAAATTTTCTTAAATGAAAGAAATCATATTTTCCTTTATCTTGGAACTTAAAAAGAAGAAAAGAACAATAATAAAGAGAGAAGGCCAATATTAGGAAATTGTTTTTTTTTTCATGCTATGGGCAAAATTAGAATATAGTAATTGTTTTTTTCATGCTATGGGAAGAAAAGAAATTCATATCACTAAATTCGTATCACTAATTCATGCTATGGGAAAAATGTGACCACACTTGTCGTTTACAAGCGACCGAGCTCTCTCTCTCTCTCTATTATAATAGCCACAAAGTACAATCAGAAGTATTGAGCGATTAAAAAATTACAAGATGACTAACGTCTTTAGTTTGTTGCATAAACTTACTATATATTCAAGTTATATTGGCAGCTCATCTTATATTACTAGGATTTATTATTCATAACCTATGTATTAATTTAACAAAGCGCTGGCACTAAAAAAGAAAGGGAAAGGTCAGTGACTCAGTATGATTTACTTATTAATCTATTTTGTATCAAGAGTTGTAAATATGATTTTTAAATAATCTGGGAGCAGCGATTCATATAGTAGGAAGGTAATTCATTCAATAGTATATCTTGGTTCAATAACAACAAACATGTGTGTGAAACGACATATGGCAGATGGATAAGTATATCAGTGATTGAAGCTAATATGTACTTTTCCATACAAATATAAAACAACACACATAATCTATTGATTTCAAACAATGCTAGCCTTTATTTCTTTAGTCCAATCTAGTTCATTAGTTTAATTTATGTACTTATTTTATTTTAATTGTGTTACTTAGAGAAGAAGCTGTTGATTACTTGTATTAATGTGCATATTTCAGATTAACAACAGTAATTCTTTGTGGTTAATTGTTTTTAATTTAGACCAAGAAAACCCAATTAAACAAGCACTTGCCTTAATGAGGTACGCCTCTTTTGCTCAGACAGAGAAGGATGAATCACTGGAAAATAAGAGCAGGCAGAAAGATAGTTTAACTCCTCCATAACAGGCTTGTGAATTCGACAGGGAAACTGGTTTCATTTGGTTCTTGGCAGACTGATTAACTTCTCCATCAACAGGGTTGTGAATTCAACAGGAAAATGGGCTTTCATTCGCTTCTTGGCATCTGACTTCAGTCTCAGGAACTATTATTCTCCAAAATCATAGATCCATGATTCCAGAGGTGGTAGCATCGATTGATGGGACAAAGAACTTTACCTGTAATTAAGATGTAATGATAAATTGCAATCCAAATAAGTGAGAAGACATACCGAACAACAAGGTTAGGTGAGAAAGACGATGGTTCATGTTTAGGTAAAATCACTATAATTTAGGCAACCCACTGTTTGCAAATTTACCGGTCCATCAAATTGTTTTCATTGAGTATGTGCTTTGATTTACTTACTCTGATGCCACTGTTTGCAACTATTTTTTTTTTAAATTTGCAACTCAATATTGATATGTACTTGGCAGGCTCTAGAGGTAGAATATGAATGCAAGCTTTGTTTCAGACTACACACAACAAGAGGCGAGGTAATAATATTGATTGTTTATGCATTTTATAATATAGTTTTCAATATACGATGTTAAATTTTATTTTAACATGATTTTCCTTATGATTTGGTTTGGTCAAAAATCATGTTGCAAATTTTTGTTAACTGTACATGATGCCCTTGATTTATCTTCTTTATCAAGTATGCCCTTATGATTTAATGTTTCAATTCTCATGGATATGTATATATGCATCTAGTGGTGAACAATATCTGATCAAAATTGAATATCTTTATTGATTGTTATTTTCGCTTTAAAAAATAACAAAAGAAGAAAATACATCAATTATTGTAAAAGTAGATAAAGGAAACAAATGATCAAAGGTTAATTAATTAACTACTTTACTGCAACAACATAATGATTAAAGGCTATCAAACTTATTTGCACAGCTCAAAGCTGGCATTGTTAGTGATAATTTCATCTGTTTTATTACTGTTACTTACTTCTACTTGTCTAAAGAAAGGGTTAACAAATTATTATTATTTTATCAAACACTATATAATACATACATACAACTGATTAGTGATTGCTTTGAAGAATGTAATATACAAGGTATTAACTATTATGGGTATAATCTATCTTAGTTGCTAAATGTCTCTGGGAATATCATGAAATCTTTAAAGACACGTTGTTGTGAAAACAAAAATGAATCATTCATTTTCACTGATAATAGTGTATATCTTTATGAAGTGTATATAGAGAAAGAACGATATAACTGATTAGCGAATGTACAGAAATAATGTGAGTTTCAAACATAGTACAGACATAGTACACCTTATTTACAGTTTAGTGGCTTCTTGGCAAAAACTTAAGCTAGATAGCTAGCTTGTTTTGCTTGATGAAGTTCAGCAGTAGTATACATCAAATGCTGAAAAGGTAAACAGATAAAATTATTAATCGACCAATTATTTTTTAGCTAGCACATAATGTCTTCTTATCCTGTTAATTAATTTGGGTAGTACATTATAGTTATGGTTTTCATTGAGAGCATTCCTTCACCTTAACCTATCAGGAGACGGTGAAATGGATACGATTCAGAGATACTTTAAGTAATTGACTGGGACTTTTTTTTTGAGTTAATAGATCCAATGTAATATAGTTATATAACCACTCAAATTGCTTTGCAGCATGGAAGATTTTACATAGACTTCTAGCATTGGCAAATTCATGAGGCATCTTCAGCTTCTCCATGCTTTTCATGGTCAACTCAATCATGGTATTTATTGACATGCTTATTTAAGGTAAGTTAAGTATATAAATCTATTGATGTGGTAAATCTGTAGACATTATGTGCTTTAGAAGGCTTAGAACCTGGGTAACATATAGCCAGCAACAAGTTTATAAATATTCTGTTGATTTTATAAATCTTCTAAATCTTGAATCATTTGTCTGTAATTTGAAACATATAGCTAGCAACAAGTTTGCACAAATTCTATTGGTTTTTTAAGTACAACGGGTTGGAGACAGTACAAAACTTTCATGTAAAAGTTTAAAAAAATAAAGAGTCATACAATCGGTTGTTTGGTATTTTGCAAGCAGTTATGCAGGCCTGAGACTGTCCACAGGCCACAGTTCATCCAAGCTTGAATTATGCTATAATAATATATTTTTAATCAAGTATTTGTCACACCTGTTTGTTTCATTGCCTTAACCTGTAGTGTAAGCACCGTCCATAGCCACATACCCTTACTGTGTTGCTTAGTTACACCTTTAACCATGTTAATCCCAAAACAAAATTACAGTACTACATTAACCAAGTAATCATGCTAAGTCATGGTACTGCAAGCTGGCTTTTAGGAGTTGTTTCCGATCTTAAGCTATATCATCCTCCTCCAATTGCCACTGTTCCTCTCGGTACTGGAAACGACCTTCCATTTTTATTTGGTTGGATAAGTTGGTTCCCATGTATTGTTCTCTTGTATTTTCAGTTTTCAACTCCGAACCGCTCATTTTATCCATTAATAATACTAAATCCATGTAAAATTAGCTTTGATTTTAAACTACTAATGGTACATTATCAGGGGAAAAAGAACCTTAATATCGACTGCGAGGCGGTGGAAGTTTTTCTTGAGGACGTGAAACTAGCCACTGAAATGAAGATTGATAGGTAGCTGCATTCATCTTCACTGATTTGAATAAAAAAAGATGATTTTATTCAACATATGTCAACAATTCTTTGATTATTAGAACATGCTCGAGGTTGGGACTTGTTATCTTTTTCAAGACTAGTTTGTAAGTCAATGTATCTGGCCTGTATTTGAACTACTTTTATGCACGTTTTGTCGATAATATTATATGCAAACTTGCTTTCTAGATATTGTGCATTTGTCTAATTTTGTATGCAGTTGGTTTATAAATTTTCTCTCTCTTTACGGGTTTATGTAAACTTTGTTCATGGATATTGTGTTCAACTTATTTTATGGAAGTGATTAATAGTTATGCTTTTATTTTACAATTTTTAGTTTGATTTGTTTATGTTATGTACATTAACTAATTAAAATATAATTAAATGTAGTTTATATTAATGATATGTGTGAATATTGCAATGGCACAACATTGCTGTCAATTCTTTGGAAAAAAATGCATATCCCTACGACAGCGTTTATACATTGCTGTCAATTCATTGGAAAAAAATGCATATCCCTACGACAGCGTTTATACATTGCTGTCAATTCATTGGGAAAAAAATGCATATCCCTACGACAACGTTTATACCTTGCAGTAGAAACTATTAACAGCGTTTATACCTTGCAGTAGAAAAATTATTAACAGCGTTTAAAAAACGCTGTAGAAAGTGGGTTTTTGACAGCGTTTATATTTTGCAGTTAAAAATTTAGGGTCAACGACCGCATGTCGTTATACAGCGTTTTTAAAAACGCTGTGAAAACTTTTAACAGCGTTTTTCAAACGCTGTGAAAAGTCTTTTTTGTTGTAGTGTTGCTACACCTAGATGCACTCTAGTTCAATTTACATATTTATATACATTCGACCTTGTGTATATCTCCATTATGTTGTTGCATAACATCTTAATGTGATTCATCGTGTATTTACAAAAAGTAATCATTGAAGATAGTAAGCTAATTAAGCGAGTTATGAGCTCTACACTTATTATCAAAGTAATTAAAGGCTTAACAAGCTTAATTAGTACTTATAAATATTATTTAAGTAAGAAAATAATTTTATAAGTGAATGGTATATTTTATAAAATAAAATACGATTTTATAATATAAAAATGAAGATAGTAAGTTAATTAAGGGAGTTATGAGCTTTACACTTATTATCAAAGTGATTAAAGGCTTAATGAGCTTAATTAGTACTTATAATTATTATTTAAGTATGAAACTAATTTTATAAGTGAAAGATATATTTTATAAAATAAAATAATTTTATAAAATAATAATGAAGATGTATTTAATACAATAGAGTGAGATTTTATAAAATAGTAATGAAGATATGTTTTATAAAAAAGCACGAGATTTTACAAAATTGTATAAAAGCGATATTTTATATAAGTATGAGATTTTATAAAATAACAGAAATGAAGTATTTTATAAAATTGAGATTTTATAAAATAGTAAGAAGAAATTATTCTATAAAGGGGTTATAAGGTTTTATAAAATAATTATAATATGAATGCTTAATTCTTGATGAAGGGATTTAGTATTATAAGTGCTTAAATATGATTTATAAGCTAGTTCTGTATCTTTTAAAATAATGGAATGATTTTATAAAATAGTAGAAAAATGACTTGACTTTTACAGTGAAGATTTGATATATAAAAGTAAGTGTTTATTATTAAATAGACGAAGTGTTAGTTAAACATATGTGTATGTATACGTATATTTGAAACTATATAATAATTAATACGATTGAAGTATGGTTGTAAGTATGATTGCTAGAATCATTGAATGGTTTGGAATATATATTATCATTGTTTGATTGTGTGATTGAGTATATATGTGTATAAACATGCTAGAGAAATCTCATGTAGCAATAGTAACCACCGGGTGCGCTAATTGCGTGAGAGAGTACCGGATCGAGTAATCGCTTCGGTGAAGCTTGAAATGTGATTTGTGAAGCTTTATGAGTTTGCGTATACATGTTTGCGCATGCGTGCATGTAACGACCCGCAAATATATCACTTTAATAAATGTATTAATTTGAGATTAAAATGATTTAATAATTATATGATTTTGATAACTCGTTTCAAATAATTATAGAGTAATAATTTATCATTAGTTTTATAAAGATGTATACTTGATTTGAAATCATAAGAAAATTTCGTTTCGCTTTATCGATATAACAACAATTTTGTAAATAGTTATTAATATTAATTTATATGGTTTTATAAATGAAATATGATCATTTTAATTAGTTAAAAATGATAAGAAATTTATTTTCAAATTTTTTTTACAAATATATGCATATTAACTAAAAAGTGAAAATATAACCGGAAATTGAAATCGGAATTTGTAACGATACAACGTATAGAATTCGTACAATGTTGTAGAGATATATAACATACATATACACATGTACATGTGCATACATGAAAACTTATTCACATGCACATAAACATACGTATACTCATATATTTAAGTATATAAATATTATATAAAATATATAAGATATTTTTAGTTTTCTTACTTATTAATATGCAAAAGTCAATATATGCATGCCTTAAAGTGATGGGATAAGGGGTGATGGGATTCTAGCCATGCATATGGGGGGGAGTGATGATGAGGATGCATGTGATGGTGATGTATGCATAGATATTTTTACTCTCTTCTTTGTCTATAAATACCATACACTCTCCTCTTCATTTTCATTCATCTTCCTCTTCATTTTCTAATCTCTCTCTCCATACTTTCATGGCTTCCGACCTAAAGGAAGTAATTCCAAAATGTTTCTCAAAAAGAATTTAAATTTATAATATATACTTATATGCACTTAAGCACCTCAAAACGATTCCAAAACTCCACTCTTCCTCTCTACATTCACGGCCTCCACCTCCTCAATTGAAGGCCGAGCCTTCTTCTTTATATACCCTAGGCCATGTGTTTTTCAAGCCATCCCAAGCTTAGGCCAAGTCATCTAGGAGCTTAAGTCCAAAGGATCGTGAGCTTTGAAAACCAAATAGCGGAGCTACAACCAATTTTTAATTAGTCATTTAAACCCGAGGTGAGAAACTCCTAAACTATACTATTATAAGCTATTGGATGTTATATATGTTTGATTATGATTGTTGATGATGGTTTTTTAATATGAATATTGAATATATATATGCTAGTCACGGAAATACACGTCGATAAGCACAAAGGAAATCACTTTCCTTAATTTAATGAATTGGTACATATGGAATGTTATACCACTTTAAAAAGGTTTAAAAATGAGTTTGAAATGTTTTATGAACACATGAAAGTGTTGTGGTGAACTCTGAATGATAATTGAAAATTTAGTCAATAATAGGCGCGTCGGTAACGGTAGTTCGCGATTTTGCGCCATAAAAGCTAAACGAGTATATAGAATGGAATTTAGCTCGGAATTTTTCGAGATAAGAATTTTTCAAACTAGTATATCCATAGTTTTCAAACAAAGAAAATTGAGATTTCGATAAGTAGATTTTGAAATATGGGTAAAATAAGTTTTTGGAAAAATCGTGGTTTTGTAGTTCGGAATTCATAAAAGGATTTCTTTAAAAATGATATTTTAAAATTGTTTAAAATATGAAATAAATTCTAATTTTTTTTTAAATATTTTAAAAGTGATTTTAGTTATAAAAAATAAATTTTCAAATGATAAAAAAGTCGTTTTGATCAATATAGCTTAAAAAAGCACTTTCCGCGGCACTTTTCTACAGCACCTTTTTTACAACTTTTGAAATATGATTTTAAACGCAACCGTTCTTTTCTGAATCTCTTGTTAATGTTTTTAAAGCATTTATAAAGTATGTTAAAGATGATTTTGAATGATTTATGGAATGGTTAAATGTTAAATGATTTAGAGTCGATCAAATAGCTTGACCGTCTTATGGGTGTAAAAGAGATAATGTCTAGGCTTGAGTTTGGGAAACCAGTTTCTTGATCTCCCTGGCTATCCAGACTACCCCGATGGAGGGGTTAGTAAATTTGGTTTGCTCGGATCAATATTTTTCCAAGTGAAAAATGAAATGATTTCAAATTTATTCCCACGTTAAAAAGGTTTAAAGTTATCAAAGGATTTGATAAGAGAGGTTTAATGGTTTTATATATACCAGAAAGAATGTATTAAAAATATATATCTCTAAAAGATTCAAATATTATCCACATATCTCCTTGACCTCTTTTATCAATGATTGGTTCAAAGGAACCAAGGTCGGATTTGGGTATTCCTATCCGAAGACCACTTCGAACCAATTTATGTATTCGAAGTGAAGATATGGATATGATTTGGAAGATGGAATGTAGGATTGCTTGTCGCTAACCCTCGGGGGAAATTTCCCATACCATATTATGTGGTGGTAGTTATTCATTTAAGATCTTCGATGCAAGGACTTCTCCCTACTAATCCTAGGGGTAACTCCCGACAAGATGTGGTAGAAGAGTGCCTTCGATTTGTCCTGTTCCTGGACAACTTGTATGGACTTATGTCTGACGTTGCATTTCTTGTTACATAAGTGATCTCTATGAACGTATCATCTGTTTGGTGGCGAAGAAGGCAACTTCTCTTAGCTTAACACCCTTTCCCGAGACGTACGAGTTCAGGAGTTATACGCTTGTAGAAATCAGTTGTGTAACCATGCAATAACAGTGTGGCATTCAAAGTGAAATGTGCAATGTGAAAGGTAATCGTTACCTCAAGCCTTACACCTGGAAATGGCCAAAACAGGGTAGATGTAGTAAGGCTATGGGGTTCACAACCATTAGTGTATGATCATCCCCTTCTAGATATATTTCTACCCGCTATAACGTTCAAGTTTAAATTTTGTAGTGAATGCTAAGAGACGTCTCAAATAGGTCGGTAATGACCGGGGTGATGACATATTCGGTACTATCTAAGGAGAGGTAGGCCGGTCTTGTGTTGGTAGAGGTGCAGATGTTTTGTAGCCTCGGTACATTCCTCTGGAGATGTATTGCCGGAAGTTAGTCCCTTCACCTGGTCATTTGTATGGAAACTCATTCTCTAGTAAGTGCTTGCCATTTTGTTTGTAGAACCCACTTTGTGGCCAATATGCTGGAATTTAATCAATGTAACAATTTCGGATAAGATTAATAAGTTTACATGCAAATGTTTCAAAGAAATGTCATTAAAAATAATATCCCTTATTTTTACGTATTAAAGATTTGGTTATCATAAGGTAAAAACTCGTTCCGTGTTTATGTGCGACGTGGTCTTATGAGATACCTTTTGTTTTCAACATCGTATTTTGGGTTCTCACGCCAGTCTCATGACTGACCTGGAGTTTATTTTGTTTTCCCTTTAAACTCTGGGTGCCCTATTTTTTTGGGTAGTCAAGTAGTCAGGATCATATTAGGAGCATTTTTGTGGAGCATTCTGGGGGAGTTTTTTTGGAACATCTTATGTGGATATCTATCTATCTTTTATTTCCGTTGTACCTAAGTTTTGTTTATACTAGCAAGTGTGGGAGCAGACAGTTATAACTGTTCCTAGCTGTGTTAGTTCATACCATAACTCTGATGTACCCTAGTGAGAGTGATTGTGTGCACTATCTATCTATATAATTAAACAAAATGTGAAAATTTGTGTTTTTATCTTCTACCTTTACTTTACTTTACTCCTGATAATCTGCCTCCCCGACACTTGGATTTACGGCACGTGAATACCGTGGATGTATTAGTGTGGATTTTCGAGGGTCGAGGAGATGGGTCGTCACATTTGGTATTAGAGCTGAAGGTTAAGCAAGAACCTTAGCTTTGGTGGGGTATGACTTATTAGAGATAGTGTTAGCAATACCATAGAACGAGTTTTATCTTTGATAGTGCGCCTTTAAAACCCCTATCTGAATAAAAGTCAAGTTGTGCTATGCTAAATACCCATTCCCCAAGATAATTTCTTCTTTGTATTCTAAAGTTATCTTGCTAAATTCAGGTAGTAAGACATGAGTACTCATAGAGGACGAAGACGAGAAAATAGCAACACTACAACAACCAACGGTCGAGCTCCAACCGCTGCTGTAGAAGAAGTAGCTCCCGTACAACCCTAGGTTAATTTTGCCACCTTGTGCAAGAATTTTATTAGCTTAGGGGGAAAACCATTCGAAGGCACAGAAGCTATCATTGAAGTACATGCTTGGATCAAATCATGTGAAAGAATCTTTAAGGCATTGGATATTAGTAATGAGCAAAGGAGGTTTTTGGCCTCGTGGCAACTGTAGGAAGAGGCTCTGGCTCGGTGGGAGTCCATTACCCTAAATGATTCAGAAGACAATTTCTTTCGGGAAAGGTTTAAGGAAGTCTTCGAGGAGCAGAACATGCCAGCATCCAGGAAATCTCGTCTTTACAGAAGCTTTACGGATCTAAAGCAGGATGAAATGACCGTTGAGGATTATGCAAATAAGTTCAATGAATTATCTTGTTTTGGGCCAGGTCTGATTGACATGCTTTTAAAGAAAAAAGAGAAGTTTAATTCCGGAATGAACGAGAAGTACAAGAGTAAGATGACTGTTTATGTAAAAGGATCGTTTATAGACTTGGTGGATATGGGATTCCGCTACGAAACATTGGATAAGAAAAATCTGGTGGTAGCTCGGACCAACAACTACACCAACAACTGGAAAAGGAGGAAGTTCAATCATAGTGGGAAAAAGCTGTGGCAAGAAAAACCCGAGGAAGGATCTCAAGGCAACCGCTTTAAGGATTACACTTGTAACAATTGTAAGAGGAAGGGCCATATTGCGAAGGATTGTAGGAGTCTAAAAGTCCAGGATTCCGTCTCTCCTATGGTTCAGAATATTCTCTGCTATGATTGTCATCAACCAGGGCACATGATAAAGGATTTTCCAATTATGAGGAAGGGAGAGCAAGCTATAGTTTATGCTATAAAGGATGAACCTTCAACCTCTCAGGATGTGAAGGGCAAAGGAGTCTTGGAAGGTAATATTCTTATCAAAGATGTTTTAGTTAGAGTATCAGTTGATACAGCAGCTTCTCATAGTTTTGTTGCAAAAGAAATCGTAGATGAATTAAAACTTGACCCTAAATTAGTTGATACCCCTATCTGCATGACAAATCCTATAGGAGGTACTACTAACCTTTATATGAATTATGAAAAAGTCCAAATTTCCCACTCTTCCCATAAATTCCCTTTTGACCTATTTGTCTTGGATTTGAAATTTTACTTGGTATGGATTGGTTGATTGAAAACGAAGCAATTCTAGATTGTGTAAAAAGGACGGTTTCAGTAAAAATGAAGTTAGGGAAGTTTATAGAAATACCTTGTGAAGATCCTAGTCCAAGGAGGGATAGTTTTCTATATGCATTAGATTTATCCCAGAAAGGATTAGAAACAATACCTGTTGTTAAAGAATTTCCAGACGTCTTTGAAGAAGTAAAGAGTTTACCCTCACATCGGGAAATCGAGTTTCGTATCGACTTGATTTCTGGTGTAAGGCCAATTAAACAACCTGATCAAAGGATGGCTCCAAAGGAGAGGGATGAGTTAAATAACCAAACCCTGGAACTATTAAAGAAAGGATTGATAAGATCTAGTCGTTCAAGTTGGAGCTCGGCAGTGGTTTTTGTTGCCAAGTCAGATGGATCTTTAAGGTTGTGTGTAGATTACCAAGATATGAATAAACAAATGATTAAGAACAGGTATCCTCTATCTCGAATAGATGACTTGTTTGATCAATTACATGGTGCTCGGTATTCTTGAAAATGGATCTAGCCATGGGATTCCATCAACTAAGAATCGTAGAAGAATGCATCCATCTAACTGCATTTAAAGGTCCGAATACTTTCTTCGAGTGGTTGATTATGCCTTTTGGGCTGACCAATGCACCCGCTTATTTTGTAGACCTTATAAATAGAGTATTTAGAGATGTACTCAATAAATTCATGTTATTCTTTATTGATGATATCCTTATATATTCTAAGATAAAAGAAGAACACGAAAGGTATATAGAAATTGTGTTGAGATATTGAGAAATAATGTGCTTAAAGTCAAATTCTCAAAATGCCATTTTTGGGAGAAGGAAGTAAGATTCCTTGGACATATAGTGTCAAGGGGCGGAATTTCAGTAGATCCTGTAAAGGTTGCAGCTATTTTAAATTGGAGGCAGCCATAAACCCCTAAAGAAATTCATAGCTTTTTAGGTTTGGTAGGGTATTACAGAAGATTCATTCAAGACTTTTCAAAGATTGCATATCACCTAACGAAGTTGACCACGAAGGATGCTAAAATTATCTGGACTCCTAAATGTGAAGAAGCATTCTAGGAACTCAAAAAGAGGTTAACAACCGCTCCAGTTCTAGTAATTATAAATGGAAATAGTGGACTAACCATTTATACAGATGCTTATGGGGAAGTAGTTGGTGCAGTTTTAATGCAAGAAGGGAAGGTGATTGCTTATGCAAGTAGGCATCTAAAGACTCATGAGAAGAATTATGCAACACACGACTTAGAATTATTAGCTGTGGTGTTCACATTAAAAATATGGAGGCATTATTTGCTGGGTAAGAATTTTTCATAGTGTATTTCAATAAAACTTTGAATTGACCTTAGTAAATAAAAATTTCCTCCTTAAATAGGTGAAAAGTTTGAGATCTTCACGGATCATAAATCTTTAAAGTGTCTTTTCACTCAGAAAGATTTAAACATGAGGCAACAACGTTGGCTAGAATTTCTTGCATCTTATGATCTAGATATTTCATATACACCTGGGAAAGCCAACGTAGTAGCAGATGCATTGAGTAAGAAGAATGTTGTTATTTCTTATTTGGTAGTAACTCCAACTCTTATGAAAAGAATTACCAGCAAGCAAAAATAAGATCGATTCCTAAAGGAGATTATTAAAGATATATACAAAGGGCAGAATTCAAGCTTTGAAATGGATAACCGTGGAGTATTGTGGTTGAATGGGCAAATTTGTGTTCCGGATGTGGAAAATCTTAGGCAGGAGGTGTTAGCTGAATGCCACAATCCAAACTTAACATTCATCCGGGAGTTAACAAAATGTACAAAGACATGAAGCGCACATTTTGGTGGAGAAGTATGAAAAGGACATATCCATTTATGTTAGTCAATGCATAAATTGTCAAAAAGTCAAGAGCGACCAACAGAAAATTGCAGGGTTACTTCAACCTCTGGAGATTCCAGCTTGGAAGCGGGGTCAAATACCAATGAATTTCATTAATGGCTTACCTCGAACGAGAAAGGGAAATGAAGGCATCTGGGTTATCATAGACTGATTAACTAAAAGTGCACACTTCATTCCAGTAAAGCCAACAAGGACCGCTGCAAGCCTTGCTGAGATATATATAAAAGAGATTGTCTGATTACATGGAGTTCTAAGTAGCATAGTAAGCGATCGGGATCCAATCTTTACTAGTCAGTTCTGGGAAGCATTATAGACAGCTTTGGGAACAAAGCTGAACATAAGCACTGCCTATCACCCAGAAACTGATGGACAGACGAAAAGAGTCAATCACGTTTTGAAAGATCTTTAAGAGCATGTATTCTAGACTTTGGAGGCTCATGGTAAAATCATTTGCATTTAGTGGAGTTCTTCTATAACAACAGTTATCAAGGTAGCATCGGCATGGCACCGTATGAAGCTCTATATGGTCACCTATGTAAGTCGCCGGCATGTTGGATCGAGATCGGAGATCGGTTAATACTTGGTCCTGATATGATATATGAAGCTTCAAAAAAGGTTGATATGATTAGAAAGAAGCTAAAGGAAGCCCAGAGCAAACAGAAAAGCTATGCAAACCAAAGGCATAGAAATCTAGAATTCTCGGTTGGAGATTTAGTCTTTTTGAAAGTCTCTTCGATAAGAGGAGTGGTGAGGTTTGGAAGGGCTGGGAAGTTAGCACCTCGATATATTGGACATTTTCTCATTCTTGAACGAATCAGCCCACTAGCTTATCAAGTGAAATTGCCAGAAAGGTTGTCAGGAGTGCACAATGCATTTCATGTATCTCATTTGCGGAAACATGTGCATGACCCAGAGCAAATCATAGAAACAGCTGCTCAGGAAGACTTGTAGGTGGAACCGAATTTGGTAGTTATTAGACGGCCTGTTCGAATCGTTGATCATGATGATAAATAATTAAGGAGGAAGGTGGTATGGTTATTCAAAGTTTAATGGAGTGGGGATGCGGAGGATTGCACTTGGGAAACATAAGATAGAATGAGGAAGGCAAATCCTAAGTTTAGGATTAATGTATAGACTGCATAAATCATATCATTGTAGTGTACTCACCGCCTGTGGTGTAGTCACTTATCCATACACTTGTATATATTCGATCTTATCGTATATATTTCCTTTTGAGCTATTTTCTTCTTATCTTAATTTTGAGGACGAAATTCTTTTAAGAGGGAAGTCTGTAATGACCCACAAATATATCACTTTAATAAATGTATTAATTTGAGATTAAAATGATTTAATAATTATAATGATTTTGATAACTCATTTCAAATAATTATATAGTAATAATTTATCATTAATTTTATAAAGATGTATACTTGATTTGAAATCATGAGAAAAATTCGTTTCGCTCTATCTATATAACAACAACTTTGTAAATAACTATTAATATTAATTTATATGGTTTTATAAATGAAATGTTATCATTTTAATTAGTTAAAATGATAAGAAATTTATCTTCAAATTTTGTTTACAAATATATGCATATTAAATAAAAAGTGAAAATATGACTGGAAATCAAAATGGGAATTTGTAACGATACAACGTATAGAAGTTGTGCAACGTTGTGGAGATATATAACATACATGTACACATGTACGTGTGCATACATGAAAACATATTAACATGCACATAACATACATATACACATATATTTAAGTATATACTATTATATAAAATATATAAGATATTTTTAGTTTTCTTACTTCTTAAATATGCAAAAATCAACATATGCATGCCTTAAAGTGATGGAAGTGATGGCCACATGGGTGATGGGATTCTAGCCGTGCTTAACGGGGGAGGAAGTGATGATGAGGATGCATGTGATGGTGATGTATGCATAGATATTTTTACTCTCTTCTTCGCCTATAAATACCATACACTCTCCTCGATGGTGATGTATGCATAGATATTTTTACTCTCTTCTTCGCCTATAAATACCATACACTCTCCTCGATGGTGATGTATGCATAGATATTTTTACTCTCTTCTTTGCCTATAAATACCATACGCTCTCCTCTTCATTTTCATTCATCTTCCTCTTCATTTCCTATGCTCTCTCTCCATACTTTCATGGCTTCCAACCTAAAGGAAATAATGCCAAAATATTTCTCAAAAAGAATTTAAATATATAATATATAATTATATACACTTAAGCACCTCAAAACGATTCCAAAACTCCATTTTTCCTCTCTACATTCATGGCCTCCACCTCCTCCATTGAAGGCCGATTCTTCTTCCTCTACCCTGGCCATGTGTTTTTCAAGCCATCACAAGCTTAGGCTAAGTCACCTAGGAGTTTTAGTCCAAAGGATCGTGAGCTTTGAAAACCAAATAGCGGAGGTATAGCCAATTTTTAGTCAGTCGTTTAAAACCGAGGTAAGAAACTCCTAAACTATAGTATTATATGCTATTGGATGTTATATATGTTTGATTATGATTGTTGATGATGGTTGTTTAATATGAATGTTGAATATATATGTAAGTCATATGAATACACGTCGATAAGCACAAAGAAAATCACTTTCTTTTATTGAATGAATTGGTACATATGGAATGTTAAACCTCTTTAAAATGATTTAAAAATGAGTTTGAAATGTTTAATAAACATATGAAAGTGTTGTGGTGAAGTTTGAATGATAATTGAAAATTTAGTCAAAAATAGGAGCGTCGCGTAACAGTATTTAGAATGGAATTTAGCTTGGAATTCTTAGATAAGAATTTTCCAAACTACTATATCCATAGTTTTCAAACAAAGAAAGAAAATCAAGATTTCGATAAGTAGATTTTGAAATATGAGTAAAACAAGTTTTTGGAAAAATCGTGGTTTTGCTGTTCAGAATCCACAAAAGAATTTCTTTAAAAATGATATTTTAAAATTGTTTAAAAATATGAAATAAATTCTAAAAATATTTAAAATGTTTTAAAAGTGACTTTAGTTATAAAAAATAAATTTTCAAATGATAAAAAAATCGTTTTGATCAATTTAGCTTAAAAAAGCACTTTCCGCGGTACTTTTCTATAGCACTTTTTTATAACTTTTGAAATATAGTTTTAAACGCAATCGTTCTTTTCCAAATCTTTTGTAAATGTTTTTAAATGATTTATAAAGTATTTTAAAGATGATTTTGAAGGATTTATGGAATGGTTAAATGTTAAATGATTTAGAGTCGATCGAATAGCTTGACTGCCATATGGGTGTCAGAGAGATAGTGTATAGGCTTGAGTTTGGAAAACCAGTTTCCTGCTCTCCCTGGCTATCCGAACTGACCCGACGGAAGGTATAGTAAATTTAGTTTTCTCAGGTCAATATTTTCCTAAGTGAAAAATGAAATGATTTCAAATTATTCCCAGTTTAAAATGGTTTAAAGTTATCAAAGGATTTGATAAGAGAGGTTTAATGGTTCCATATATACTGAAAAGAATGTTTTACAAAAAAAATATCTTTAAAAGATATTTTTGATAAAAAGAATGAATAAATCAAATATTATCCACCTATCTCCTTTACCTCTTTTATCGATGATTGGTTCAAAGGAACCGGGGTCGAACTCGGGTAATTCCTATCCGAAGACCACTTCGAACCCATTTACGTATTCGAAGTGAAGATATGGATATGATTTGGAAGATGGAATGTAGAACCGCATGTCACTGACCCTTAGGGGTAATTTCCTAGATCATATTATGTGGTAGTAGTTCTTCATTTAAGATCTTCGATGCAAGGACTTCTCGCTACTAATCTTAGAGGTAACTCCCGACAAGATGTGGTAGGAGAGTGCCTTCGGTTCGTCCTATTCCTAGACAACTTGTATGGATGAATGTCTGATGTTGCATTTCTATTTACATAAGTGATCTCTATGGACCTATCATCTGTTTGGTGGCGGAGAAGGCAACTTCTCTTAGCTTAACACCCTTTTGTGAGACGTACGAGTTCAGGAGTTATACGTTTGTAGAAATCAGTTGTGTGGCCATGGAATGACAGTGTGGCATTCAAAGTGAAATGTGCAATGTGAAAGGTAATCGTTACCTCAAACCTTATACCCAAAAATGGTCGAAACAGGGTAGATGCAGCAAGGCTATGTGGTTCGCAACCATTAGGGTATGATCATCCACTTTTAGATATATTTCTACCCGCTATAACGTTCGGGTTTAAATTATTGTGGTGAATGCTAAGAGACGTTCGGATAGGTCGGTAACGATCGGGGTGACGACGTATTCGATACTATCTAGGGAGAGGTAGGCCGGTCTTGTGTTGGTAGAGGTGCATATGTTCTGTAGCCTCGGTACATTCCTCTAGAGATGTACTACTGGAAGGTAGTCCCTTCACCTGGTCATTTGTATGGAAAACCATTCTCCAATAAGTGCTTGCCATTTTGTTTGTAGAACCCACTTTGTGGCTAATATGCTGGAATTTAATCAATGTAACAATTTCAGGTAAGATTAATAAGTTTACTTGCAAATGTTTTCAAAGAAATGTCATTAAAAATAATATCCTTTATTTTTACGTAATTAAGATTTGGTTATCACAAGGTAAAAACCTGTTTCGTGTTTATGTGCGGCGTAGTCTTATGAGATACCTTTTGTTTTCAAACATTGTATTTTGAGTTCTCACACCAGTCCCATGACTGACCCAGAGTTTATTTTGTTTTCCCTTTAAACTCCGGGTGCCTTATTTTTCTGGGCAGTCAAGTAGTCAGGATCATATCAGGAGCATTTTTATGGAGCATTCTAGAGGAGTTTTTTCTGGAGCATGGAGTTGGAGCTTCTTATGTGGATATCTATCTATTTTTATTTTCCGTTATGTCTAAGTTTTGTTTGTACCTGCAAATGTAGGAGCAGGCAGTTATAACCGTTCCTGGCTGGGTTAGTTCATACCATAACTCTGATGTACCCTAGTGAGAGTGGTTGTGCGTACTATCTATCTATATAATTAAACGAAATGTGAAAATTTGTGTTTTTATCTTCTACCTTTACTTTACTTTACCCTTGATAATCTGCCTCCCAGCACTTGGATTTACGGCATGTGAATACCATGGATGTATTAGTGTCGATTTTCGAGGGTCGAGGAGATGAGTTGTCACAGTGCATGAGTGGGTGTATAGACATACATGTGAGCATCGTGCAAGGCAAGAAGGTTAGTTTAAATAATCTTGGCGTGTTAGAGGAGGTCGGGTCAAAAGAATCGCTTCATGGAACTCTATGCGTAAAAGAGTGGTTTTACGTATCGAAATTAGTTTTCGAATATTCAAGAGACCACTTCCAAAACATCAACTAATGAACTCTAGAAGAGGTCCAATGTAGTGAAGGCAAGCTAGGAGAGACTTGATAAGACGAATGAATGGCTTGGAGGTAGAGATGATGGGTATACGCTGCTCGAATCGAGATGGAGCTTCAGAAAATCTAGGTTCACTGCCTAGGTGCCAGTTCAGTCGACTAAAATTCCCAACAAGCCGATTGAAGTTAGTCGACTAGCGTAGAATTCAATCGACTGAATGCTGCTTATTTTGGCCGTTTAGCCCTGGCCTGGGGCATTTTCCCGGACCGAATCTTTTATTGCCCGATTGGCTTCAGAATGTTCCATGATGACATTGAGGTGCCTTAGTAGGACGTTTCGGCATATTTTATTATGTGATGCTATATTTGATGTGTGCAGATGTATACGAAATTGGTGTTTCTTCGTGGTCCCGTAGTGTATTACACAAAACACGATCTTCGTTCTCATTTGACGAAAGATGTATACTTGTTATTTGAGAATCCTTAATGTCCTAGAGAGGGATGATGAAAATCATCTGCTATGGAATCCTAGAACACTTATGCTCATTATAAGGGTACGATGGGATCTACAAAGGTCCTAGGTATTTAGAATAGATCATATAAAACATATGCTCATTATAGGGCTACGGTGATTCTATTTACCATTGGGACTAGGTTTCAAGTATATAGAGTAGATCAAAACTTATGCTTATTATAAGGGTACAGTGAGATCTACAGGAGACTTATGGCTCGGGGTCTATGGTATATTCAAATACTGACTCTATAAATCTTGAACTCTCGAAGGGAATTATTAGACTACGATAGATGTCTGGGTATGTTAGTGTACTGGCTCTATTAATTATTGGGGAAAAAGGTAAGTAGGATGATTCTCCTTATAAATTTACATGTTATACTTCATATATTTGTTTATTTATGATTATGAAATGATATAGAGAAAGTTAATAATGTAATTTGGATTATATTTAGGCCTTAGACATGTTTAGATCATCGCATTATTTATTTGAATCCTTAAAGACCGTGTTTTGAAAAGTTAGTAAGCCCTAGAATTGATTTGGGGTTAGTAGGGTGATTATTTGTGATGCTATGGTTTGATCTGTGATTAATTTAATAGTATAATGAAGTGCATATCATTAGAAAGTGGCAATTAAACCATTTGAATAATATTTGGAAAAGTTAGTAAGCTAATTAAATGAGTTATGACTTATGAGCTTTACACTTGTTATAAAGTGATTAGAGGCTTAATTAGCATTTGTAGATATTATTTACAAGAAGTAATCATTTTATAAAACAAAGGAATATTTCATAAAATAAAGATAGTGAGCTAATTAAGCGAGTTATGAGCTCTACACTTATTATCAAAGTGATCAAAGGCTTAACGAGCTTAATTGGTACTTATAAATATTATTTAAGTAAGAAAATAATTTTATAAGTGAAAGATATATTTTATAAAATAAAATAAGATTTTATAAAATAAGAATGAAGATAGTAAGCTAATTAAGCAAGTTATGAGCTATAAACTTATTATCAAAGTGATTAGAGTCTTAACAAGCTTAATTAGTACTTATAATTATTATTTAAGTAAGAAAATAATTTTATAAGTGAAAAAATAGTTTATAAAATAAAATAAGATTTTATAAAAGAAGAATGAAGATGTATTTTATAAAATAGAGGGAGATTTTATAAAATAGTAATGAAGGTATGTTTTATAAATAGTATAAAAATGATATTTTATAAAAGTATGATATTTTATAAAATAACATAAATGAAGTATTTTATAAAATTGAGATTTTATAAAACAGTAAGAAGAAATTATTTTATAAAGCGGTTATAAGGTTTTATAAAATAATTATAAGATGAATACTTAATTCTTGATGAAGGAATTTTGTATTATAAGGGCTTAGAAATGATTTATAATAAGCTAGTTTTGTATTTTATAAAATAATGGAATGATTTTATAAAATAGTAGAAAAGAAGACTTGACTTTTATAGAGGAGATTTGATAGATAAAAGCAATTGTTGATTATTAAATAATCAAGGTGTCGGTTAAATATATGTGTATGTGTATGTGTGTGTATATATACACACACACACACACAAATAAGTATACATATATTTGAAGCTATATAATGATCAATACGATTCAAGTATGGTTGCAAGTATCGCTGTATGGTTTGGATTGTAGATGATCATTGTTTAATTGTGTGATTAAGTACATATGTGTATAAACATGCAATGAGCAATCTCATGGGCCATAGCGACCATTAGATGCGCTAAGTTGCGTGAGAGAGTACTGGATCGAGTAATTGCTCTCGTGAAGCTCGAAATGTGATTTGTGAAGCTTAATGAGCTTGCGTGTGCGCATATGCGTGCACGAGTGCTCCTAAATATGTAGTTATAAAGTCTGTTTGTTTAAATGTGATGATTTTTATTTATTATCACTATTGTTTATTCAGTTATGCTTAAATTAAATAAGAAGCATTGACTGTTGCTTGCTAGTAGTTAAAATTGTGCTCGGTTTATTTAGAAGCATTTATTGCTTTGATTTAAGGCGAACCCTTTGTGAATTAATTTTTCACAATTTGACTATAAGGTGTTCGGAGAAAATATTAACTTGAAAATTCACATTTTAATAATGGTGGGTTAAGGATTAAACTTTAATAAAAAGTTGTTGATATGATCTAAATAGTGGGATAAGATATTTATAGAATAAGTGTTCGAGATAATTGTATTATAATAAAGAGGAATTATTATAATATGAAATGATTTTTATATAAAGGAAATTTTATATAAATTTAGTTATAAAATGTGTTTTAAAAAAAGATTTTTGAATCTAAATCCCGGAATCTTTGAAAATAATTTCAAAAGGTTTTTTTAAGAAAAGAAATAGTACTATTTTTTGGAAGTAATTTGAAATGGAATGCATTTTCTTTAGGATAATTAGGAGGAAATCATTTCGATTAGTGTTGTGGTGATCGGAATAATCTTTTAAGTGACGATCGAATGTTCGCTTAGGCGAACGTTGTGGAATACTTAGTAAATTGATCTCTTTATTATTGTGTGATCGAAGTGAGTTCAAATCCAAATGAACCTAAAGTGAGTTTTTATAAATAAAATTTTTAAAGTTATTTCATATAAAATTATATGCAGTATGCTTTTGAAAGAATGAGTTTTGAAGTTAAAAACCGGGTATCTAAATTAAAGGGAATTGTTTTCCAAAAACATAAAGTATTTCTAATAAGAGATTGTTTTGATAAATAAGAATTTTCCCTTAGATAAGATAGGGGATAATTTAACACTGGTAAATTGGGTTAAATTAAATAAGAAGATTTTGATAAACATTATTTTATTAAAACCATATAGTTGTTTAAAACATCTAAGTAGTGTAAACTATTTGTTGATTGGGTTAACCCGTAAATATTATTCGTTTTGACCCTCTAAGTTAAAAAGGTTAATAGGTTGACTCGGTTTTAAGAAACCATAATTTGATTTGATCTCCATCTAGATCTTTGAAAAAGTAAAATAAAATTTGTATGTACTCTTAGGATATAAAATAGTATTATACAAGTAAATAAAGTGGAATAAATTATTATTAAATGTTTTATAAAGAAACGACTTTACAAAATATTTTAAAATTGGGTGTGAATTTATGAAATAATTCATAAATAATTTTAGTATTGAACAAAATACTAAGTTAAAATATAAGTGAATTAGAATTTTTTAATATAATTAAGAAACTAATAAAATATAGAGTATAACTTTCCATTTTGTCCGAGTGAGTTTGGATAATCTTCTAAGCAATAACCAAAGGCTAATGAGCATAAAGGTATGCTTAGATAATTATCTATATTTTTGGACAATTAAGGAAGTTTTGAATCTAAGCTAAAATTTGTGTGTTAGTCATTTGACATTTCGAAACAATATCAAGTGATAAGTTTTCCCTTATGGAATTTGAATGACTGTTAGTGTTAGTTTATTCCTTCACGTAATTTGATTGAATTGAATTGATTGGTCGTGTGATTTCATATACCTTTGTTTATAAAGTTTAAATTTATAGACAAAGGATTTTAAATTGTTGTTATTAAAACGTAAATCCCGGTGATTTTGAAAAAGGCGATTTTTGAAGATTTTAGGAAAGGAACGATACTTATTCACTCTAGCTGATGTTTTTTGAGGAACCGGAATGCCACTGGATGCTCCATGTTATTTTGATTCGAGAGTTTCACCATACTTTATTAGGAGGAGTTCCCTTCTTGTCATTTTGATTTTGATCCTTGATTTTTATCGTCTGAGAAATTTGAAAATAAATTTTTGAATGGAAAAACCCGGGTATTTAGATCTAAAATTATCATTTGAAATAATTGGATGCATACCATCTATTACAGAATATTTTCTGTATTTTGTTGCATATGATTGAGATATGGTTGTTGGTTGCATGTAGATTTATATCAGACTAGTTTTTGCATGTAAGGTTACATCACATTGCTTTTGTCAGCCTGATTTCTTTTAGATTTCGTAAGTACAAGTATGCAAGAGATTGCTATTTGATTCTTGTGCACCTGCATTTGCATAGAAGATAATAAATTACTTGCCAAAATATAAATCAAACGCAAAAAGGTATGTAATAAATCTAGAAATTTAAATTGGTGGGTGATTTTATGCCTTAGATATGGTTGGCCACTTGGCTTTTGTTTTCTTTGATTGGTTTGGAGCCCGTAGAGGCAATTTGTAGTCGTTCCGATCGAGTCGCACAAAGGAGCCGCTGACGAAATTTTTCGAAAATTTAGGAGTTAGAACTTTTTTGATAATTTTTGAAATTTTTTGATAACTAAAATTTGATTTTCTGAGTTATAACTTTGGATAAATGAATGAATGTGAGAAATTAGTTGGTATAAGTGAATGGATTTGAAAGACTTGGAAATTTTGAAATCTATTCCAGCTAATTGGTTTTGAAAAGTTAATAAGTTTAATAACTTATTTTAATTAATAGTTTTAAAACTTAATGGTTTGGAAATATTTTCTTCCTTAGGAATTTTGGGGATGAAATTCATTTAAGGGGGACAGAATGTAACAACCCAAAATTCTGATTATTTGATTTTAAATGTTTAATTAATTTTAAATATATTTAAATAACTGGATTTTGGAATTTAATAACTTATAATTCAAATATAAGGAATAATTAAATAATTGAATTGTGAACTAAATGTTAATTAAATGGATTTAATAATTTTATTTAACTCCTTTTAACCAATAAATAATATTAGTGAATTCAATCTGTAAATTTATTTACAAATATAAATAGATCAGATAAATATCGATAATTAAATATAAAACGATATTTAAATATGTGAAATTAGCCTTTCGGGGCACAGTCTCGGATTTCAATGAAACCCATTTCATTGGAACCGTAATAGTGAATTATATTACACCGTTAAATTTTATGGCAATCAGAAGTATCGTTTGGCCGTGCGAGTTCAAAATGCGTAGAAATTAATATCGAAAATTTAATATTATAACTGGGTTTAAAAATTTATCTTCTGCATACGATCGAATTAGGTCTCGAAACAAGTTCCATTGTGTTTGGAATAGGAGTATAACATATAGAATGCCAGTCGGCACGCCTCATTTGGAGTTCGAGATTTTCAGATATGTTTGGTTGAATAATTTAAAATTTAAAATAATAATATATATGCATACATATCCACCATTTCTGCCATAACCAGCTCTATTCCTTCACTGTCATGCCCATATCTCCACTTTTCAAGCCCGTACCCCTTTCTCTTATATAATCTTGCCTATGAATGATAAAATAGAATTTTCCCCTTGCAATTTAAACTTCTAAAATCAAAAACTAAATGTATATTCAATGAAAAATTCAGAAACAAAGTCCATCGAGTTTGTTTTGATCTTTGCTTCGATGCTATAGCCTCGAATTGGAGAATGATGAGGTTTTGGCCGAAGACAGTTTTGGGGTAGCAGCTAGGTTTGGAAATTTGGGGTGTGCGGTCGACGATTCGATAAACGGAGCTTAGATTTGGATTCGGGGCAGCGAATGCAGCTAGGCATTGAGTTTGGCATGGTGCATCTAAGGAATGGTTCTCGCGTCCATGTACGGATGAGTGGATGATGTGGTAGGTCGCGAATTGGTAGCTTGGTGCAGCGTCGTTTGCGTGGTGATGTTCGAGTGCGGTTCGTCGAGAGAATTTTGATGGTGGAGTTCGATTTCGATTTCATGGCTCTTAGCTCGAGCATGACCGTGCATGCACACTTGTGTTTTGGGTTTGGCTGTGCATCTCTGTTGCTGTGCACGTTTGTTAGGAGGAAGAAGAAAAAATGCAGTGGAGGGGCATAGTCGTAAATATATATAAGCTATTTGTTTATAATTTAAATTTATCGATAACTTGAAATTTGTATAACTCCTTCATACGAGGTCAGATTCGAACGCTGTTTTTTGTGTTGAACTCATAGCAATGATGGCTACACAATGGAGTTGGTTTGGTCGTATTTGGAGCTAGTGGAATTTTTGGCTAAAATCGAACGCTCGTTCGTTTTTAGCCTAAAATCGGAACATTTCGGCGAAAACGAAAATCGATGTGAGTTTAACTCAGATTAAATTTTATTTATATCATATTAATGATGTTATAAACGTTTATGGATTGCTTAGATGTTAGTTAAATTGTCTGATTGCTTATTTGGATGAATTTCCGTTTGGAAAATGGATGACATATTAATTTGATCTATATGAACCCATATGATTATATATATTATCCACAACCATTGTTTTGCAGGAAAAATTTATAGAGAGACCCTGAGGGGTTTCTTGCCAGTAATTAGTTATTTACATCCTTATGCTGTTATATTGATGGTTAATTGAAAATAAATCCTGATATTCCATTTAATTTGTTAAGTGTCGTTATAGCAATTTTGCTATATCGTCATTTATTCAATTTCATCCCCAAAACCCCATGACATGAAATTGAGCTTGTGTTTTTCGCTAAAAAGGAATATTTAAAAATTCATTAATCATTTTGATTAATGATAATTTAAATTAATTAATCATTTTAACTAATGATTTTGAAATTGATTCACCAATTTAATTAACGATGGTTAAATTTGGTTTATCTTTGGATTTACTAATCATTTTTGCTAATGATGTTTATACTTAATTAATCATTTTAACTAATGATTATTTGTGTTTAATTAATTAATTAATTTAATTAATGATAATGGTGTTTAATTAATTATTTTGATTTATAATAATTGAAATCAATAATCATTTATATTAATGATATTTAAAAGTAGTTAATCATTTTAAATAATGATATTTGAATTTTATTAATCATTTTAATTAATGATTGTTTTAAACCTAATTAATTGTTTTAACTAATGATATTGGGAATTTAGTTAAATCATTTTAATTGAAGGTGTTTTATAATTAAATAAATCATTTTAACAAATGGTATTTTAATTAAACGTTTTAACTAACGAGGCTTGGATTTAATTAATCTAATTAATTTATGATTAGTTGAACTTAATTAATTGTTTTAATTAATGGAATTTAAAATTAGTTATCGTTTTAACAAATGGTGTTTGAGATGACTTATTCATTTTAACTAATGATTATTTGAATTTAATTAATCTTTGTAATTAATGATATTTAAAGTTAATAAATCGATTTAATAAAAGTGATTAAAGTAAATTAACCAATATAATAGAATAGCTGTAGTCAACTGATTTAAAGTTAATAAATTGATTTAACAAAGATTTTAAAGTTAATTTACCAATATTATATAAGTGTTTGGAAATAATTATCTATATTATTAAAGATAATGGATTTGTTTATTTAAAAGGGATTTTAAATGTGATTAATTATCTTTCGGGATAATTAATATTGTTTTAAAATTATAAAAAAGAACCGGAACTCGATTATTGGGATGTTAAGTTGGATAATCTTCTTGGTGTTCGGCCTGATGTTGGTTTAGGCATTTGGGATCGCGCACTTGGAAAAATTATTCTCTTAACGTTTTAATAATCAGGAACTAATTCTAAAAGTGTTTTACCAATATGGAAATCAAGCACAAGTTCAGTTTTTAAAAAGTTAAAGTTCGATTTCGGTTATAGAACAATAGTTCCGTAATCAATATCGCTTATATGGAAAGGATCTAGTCATGCATTTAACGCTAAATGTTGAGGCTTCGACTCGTTTCTATCTCAAAAGTTAAAAATGTCGTTAAGGTGATGCCTAGAGGTAACACTGCCTCAACTTGCCTGGCTTCATTTTCAACCGAGAGATTGGACTTGTCTAGAATCAACGAGTAGTGGTAAATATATGAAATTTGATTTCCATATACGATCATTTTAATTATCCCCGATAGTTAATTTATTAATTATTGGATTCAACTTTCTTTGTGGTGTATCATCACCATAAAAATGATTTACTACTCTTTGAGCTTTGTTATCCTTTGTCGGAAAATGACTAAACCAAAAGCACGAGTGGACGTCTACCTATGTGGGGTTGCTCCCATCAAAAGGGTATTTTACATCTCATCTAAATTTTTGTGTACCGTCATGTGAAAAACGGTTTGATTTTAGATGTGAAATATTCGGATTCTCGGTAAGGTCTGGCTGGTACATTTTCATAAAGTGTCACGGATTATATGGGCTTCTGAGGAGTATATTACTAGAGGTATACTCCAAGGGGGTGCACCTTCCTTGTCATTTGTTGGAAAATTTCCTTTACTTATTTGATTTGGAAACCCTGAATTTGTTTTAGCTATAAATTGCCATGGGTAGAGCCAACTCCTCATCACGGCATTTAAGTATTGATTTTGTCCATTATATCAAGTTGGACTGTTACCTTATTCAGCCCATTCAATCAAATTTGGATTGTTACCTTATTTAGTCCATTTTATCAAGTTAGGTTGGTTCCTTGTTCTATCAATTCTGTCCAGTTTGGATTTTACTCCTTTATTTTCCATTCTTTCGAGTCTTGTTTTAATATTAATTATGCCTATCCCTATTTGCATTTGTTTCCTATTATTTATTTCTGCTCTTGCCTGTATGAATGTTATTCTTGTGAGGTGAAAACCCATTCCGCGTTAGCGACGTGGTCTCAAGAATTTTATACGTTCCCTCATTGTTTGAGTTATCTCACGCTAGTATTTCCAGACTGATCTAGGTGTTATTTATTTATAATGCTCGGGTTAGACCGAGTATTTTCCCAAGTTGTCTTTGAAGTTTTGGAGATCGTGGAGGGGAGCTGAAGATTCACCTATCGTAGTATTTTATTTTCCACTGTATTATACAGTATACCTATCGGCATTTGTAAGGTCAGAATTTTATAACTGTCCAGTTGATAAGGTTTGTTTTTAACTTTTATATACTCTGTATTTTGGAGTGACAGTTTCTACTATCCTTGTTATATTATATGTCGTCGATTCCGCTGTGAGATTATGTTTTTCCTCTGTTCTATGTTCTTTTTTATTTACCCTAACAATCCGCCCTTTGTCGATTGGAAATCGACATTGGAATACAGTGGTAGTGTTCGGTATCGACTTTCGATGGTCAAAAAGGCGGGTTGTTACAATAAGTGTCCAGAATATGATGGATCCTCAAATCTTTATTATATATTGGTAGGTAGCCTATCTTGGTGTATTAATGACGATTATTTTAATGTTGGTATTGAGTGATATCTTTAATTATTGTTGTATGATAATTTGACGATATTTCAATAATAATGGTTTCTTGATTTTAAATAATGATTTCTGGATTTGGATGATTCACCCATCAGATTTTTGATGCATTTGATTTCTGATTGGATTTTCTTTGAGATGGGTAATGACTCCTTTATACATTTATATTTTGTAGTATTTGAAGTTATATAATACATGGAGATTTGTTTATGGTGTTGGGATTATATGCAATACATATAATACGTTTTTATCTATAGGTGTTATTATATTAATTGATGATATTGGATTATAAATATTTTACCCGATGATGTGGTCATAGTTTGACCCGTGCATTGTTTATAATACTTGGGTCAGTCCGAGACATTTCAGGAACATGGACAATACGATTAGTATTTGTTTTCCTGGGACTAGTAGAGAATTATATTAGGATTATTACTTGATACTTGTATAACATTGATTTATTATGTATATCAAGTATTGTTCTATCCTAAAGACACACGTGTTTATTTATTTGTGCCGATACCGTGTACGTATAATGAGTTATATATTCAATGTTTTAACACGTACCAGTGTTAGCCCAAGAAAATATTTCCATGTATACCCCATATAGCATCATTCTTTGTATTATTTGATTGTATTACTTTGTAATACTCTTGGATAGTATGAGTATAGAGATGAGGTGTTTCATTTGGTATCAAAGCAAGGTTTAGAATGATACATCGTGTTACAGAGATACGAGTCATTGACCTAGATGAAACTTAGAGTCTCTATCCCTTTGGGTGACCTGGGTAGTTACCCTAAATGGAGAATAACAGGTATACGGTGATTACCGAGTTAGTCATCGGGGAACACATTTGTTATTTTTTTATAGTATTTGAACATCTTTAATAATGTTGTGAAATTGATTCAATTTTAATCTTAGTATGTTTATTTGCTATGAGAATATGTAAGATGTTTGCTTGGTATTCTATAATGATCAGTGAAATGGTAATTATTTATAAGGGATATTTGGAAATGTTTTGATAAATAAGTGTTTGTTATAGAAAAAAAACTTATATATATTAAAATTTTGGAGCTAGAAGAGTTTTATGAAATCAATATGTATTGGACTTGTATTGTCTTGTGGTAACTGAGAGATATATTGAGATATTATGCACTTGAATAAGTTTATAATGAAAATTTTGGGATATGTGTGTGTGTCTATATATACACATATACATATACATATACATACATTCATACATACATACATACATACATACATACATACATATATATTTAAGAAAATGACCATTGAATAATATTTAGATTAAAAAGAGATTTTTGAGTAAGAATGCTATTAATTATTGGAAAATGAAGTTTGTATTATTCCAACATGAAAATCTGATTTGGAAAGTATTTATTTATAAATTCATGTGGAGTACTTGAATAACTAATGTTAATCAAAGAAAAGTATTTTTGTATAAGAGAGAGTGCTTTCGAAACTAATATTGTGCAATTTAGTTTAAAGTAAAGTTATTTGAGGGAAAAGATTTTGTGCTAGAAGTTTAAGTGGAAATAGAATGTTATGCGAATCGTTTTGATGGTAATTTGATTTATATCCAAATAATTGGTAATAATAGAATAACTAGCTTTGTTATAGATTTCCCTGAGGAAATTGCGATGACGCAATTTTGTTAAGGGGGAAGTCTGTAATAACTTGATTTTTAGGGGTAATGAATAATATATAATTAATTAATTAAAAATGGGTTTTAGAATTTTAAATACATAATTTGAATTTATTTAGAATATCAAAGTTTTATAATGAGAAAATAATGACGAAATTAAATAGTTTCGTGAATAAATGGGTGTTTAAGAATTATGAAAATAATTAATCTGGAAATAATGATAAATCAAAATTATATGATGGTGTAATTATTAGGATATAATTTTATGAAAGAATTAATTTGTGCTTAGAATTGAATATAATACTATCCTAATTTGAATAGTAGAGCTGATAGACACGTACATCATAACTGCTCCATTTATTTAGATTATACGTACATGCTAGAATAATAGAGCTGATAGATACAATATCTAAATATAATACTGTTAACGGTAAAAAGTGAACGCTAACACCCGGTGTGTGTAATAAACTTGTGAAAGCACCACCCGTTGGTACGGGAACAAAAATATGAGCTGAAAATCGCAGAAATGCAGTAAATGAACAACAGATTTATAGTGGTTCGGCCCGTAATTGAGCCTACGTCCACTTTATAGTCTTTTATTGCTGATTCGGTTACAATTCGATACAAATCACTTGTCAAATACAATATAACTTGATCACACAACAATCTAGACTACTAGCTCAATCTTCGGTGATGAATCTTGCTAAATCCGTATCGGATGAATGGAGTTCTTCACGAAGCTTGTTGTGGTGCCTTGAGAGTTGGAAGATCTTTACTTCTTCAGTCAATCTTCAGTGTAGCAGAGCTTGGATGCTTGGAGAAATGAATTGCCCAAAAGTCCCCACCATGTTGGAGGTGATGGAGTATTTATAGGAGCAGATCTGAGTTCTGGGCAGAAAAAATCCTAAGTCCTAGGTCGCGTACGACCTAAGCTAGGTCGTAGGTCGCGAGCGACTTAGGAGATGCAGTGATGAAGTCGTCGTTGCCTTCAGGTGGTAAGTCGCAGGCGACTTATAGCGAGCCATGAGTCGTAGACGACTTAAGGCTTTAGGTCGCAAGCATCTTCAGTAGTTAGGTCGCTGTCTCCCTTAGGTCGCAGAGCCTCTTAGGTCGCGGACTTCTTTAGGTCTTAACTTCCTTAGGTCGCAGAGCCTCTTAGGTCGCGGACTTCTTTAGGTCTTAACTTCCTTAGGTCGCAACTTCCTTAGGTCGCGACTTCCTTAGGTCGCGACTTCCTTAGGTCGCAGCTTCCTTAGGTCGCAACTTCCTTAGGTCGCAGCTTCCTTAGGTCGCCACTTCCTTAGGTCGCGACTTCCTTAGGTCGCAGCTTCCTTAGGTCGCAACTTCCTTAGGTCGCAGCTTCCTTAGGTCGCCACTTCCTTAGGTCGCGACTTCCTTAGGTCGCAACTTCCTTAAGGCGTAGGTTGCTGGATCACTTCAACGAGTTAGGTTGTGACATTCTTAGGTCGCAGCTTTTCATAGCTCGGCATCCTTCTTAACTCGGTCTTAGCTTTTGAGTCACAGATTACCTTAAGTCGGCAGGCTCCTAACTCGGCTCCTGCTAGGTCGTGAATCGAAAAGGGGGTTAACATTTGCCCCTCGAAGTATATGCCTAAACCATAGGTCGTATGCTTCGATTCTCTTAACTCGCTTCTTGGTAAGTGTGTTAGATCGCGACCGACTTAAGATGAGTCGTAGGTCGGTCATGTCGATTCAAATTTGCAAACTAACAATCCTGCCTAATACAACATTCACAAAATACTGGGACGAATATACTATCACCGACTGCCCACATCGAGTGACAGATTAGTTGATAACGAGAAAGTTAAATTAAATGAATATGAACGAGGTGCTGTACAATAACCAATTCAAGTGAAGTATTAAAACAAAATTATAATAGTCAAGTGAAACTGACTTGTCTGTATTAACACTGCACTTGATCATTGACAAGTTCTGAAATTCTGTAATCGATTGATTGTCAACTAATTTAATTCCAGTTATGCTTGTCTTTTATTTTCATTAGTTTTTGCACAACACTTCACACTTTTAGGGAACGTGCACCTTCACATTTGAACATTCAGCTGATTGTGTAGAATGTCTTCTCCACAAGAAGGAACAGAGCAAGCTGAAGATGTATTTCCAGTTGCTATCCCGCTGAACGATCCTCCAGAGAGGACTCCTACTACCTTGAGTCATAAAGCCTTTCGTCAACTATGCATCCAGTTTGGCATTGCTGAGGCTGACGCTTTGCTTCCCGAAATAAATGATACTGCTGACAGACCGCCCCGTGGCTTTGTCGCAGTTAACCGCCAAATGTGCTTGAGCGGAGCTATCCCCCCCTTCAATGACTGCATTCGAGAACTTCTTCTCCAACTATCTATTTCCTCTTTTCAGTTACATCCCAATGGCTACGCCATCTTGCTGGGACTATGCGTGCTTTTTAGGAGAACGCTGGGCCGCTTTCCTACCTTCGGAGAAATCCGCTATCTTTGTACTTTTACCAAAAATAAAGATCATCCCTCCATCATAGTTGTAAGGAGTGCGAGAAATCGTAAGCTGATCACCGGCCTCCCTGAAAGTGTTCATAGTTTCCTGAGCCCGTTCTTCTATGTTCGTTGTCCCCCGGGATTTTACGCCATTTGGAGAGTGGGAAGTACGATTATCTATCTTTTCCCTGTGTTTTTTCTAAAATTCTTCGAAGTTCAAATTGTCAAGTGCTAACTTCTTTCTCTATTGTTTCAGCACTTCCTTCCCCCTCTAGGGAATCTCGTCACAAGACTACCTTTGAGAGGCTTATGGCCGTACCGGTTGAGGAGAGGAGCGTTCAATTTCTATTGAGAGATGAGTTCCTCCACGAATTTGGACTCTTACATCCTTCCCGTTCCACTCAGCCACATGAAGTCCCTGATTCTCCTGCTAAGGAGTCAGATGCCCCTGTTCCTGCTAGAGAATTTTTACAGCAAAATCTTACCGCTGAGACTCCATTGGTAAAGTGTTCTATTTCTACTGACATTGCTGAACCATCCAGTAAGTTAGCACTTGCCCCAGTTGTTGAAGAGGAGGAAAATCTTCACACTCTTGAAAAGACGGCTGAAGTGGAAGTTGAAAAAGAGAATTCTCCCCTGCACCATGGCGATGATACTTTCGACAGTCTGAGCGACATCATGATAACCTCTCAGGAGCTCTTTAAAGATGATGTTTCTAAAGTGGTTCCTCCTGTTATCGAAGCAACTTCTTCTTTGCAACAAACCACAATGCCTTCCACACAACTTATTGCCATCTCTACACCCAAAAGTGGTTTGTAGTTTGACGCGCGTAGTTTGCACATCACACACACTTAAAACTTTGGCACTTATATGCACTTAGCTTCTTCAACTTAAGGATTTCTAAAACTGGTCTTTTTCTTCAATTTCAGGTTCTCTGATGGGGCGAAGCGGCTCTTACTACAACAAATTCCAGCGTTACGGAAGCCGTGAGGCTTATGACTTTAGGAATTATATCAGTGCCGTGAAAGAAACTGATGAGGAGAGAGCTGCTCAAAAGGCTCATGAGAGGAGAGCTCATGAAGAGCGTCGCCGGAGAGAGGATGAGGAATACTATGGGAGTAGAGACGAGCGACGTGATTCTTCCCGCAGAAGCGACGACCCTCATAAAAGGAAATCTTACGATGATAAGGGGAAGAGTCACACTTCTGATGATTCCAGCAAACGTACCAGACTTGGTGAGAAAGACACATCTAACATCTCGGAAAAGACTACCGCTTCTGTTCCTCCTAATACATCTTCCGGTTCTCCTGCCCTTAAAGAGTCTGACATCCAGACCATCATTAATAGGCCACAGTACCAAGCTGGAGATGGTCCTCCCACACTCCAGAGCCGATTTCTGAATTGGTGTCTGAAAGGAGTGCGTTTTGATTTGGACTTGGTCCCCATTGATAAGCAGGCGATGCTGAAAAATGTCGATGCTGTAAAGCTTGACATCGAAAGAATGTCTGGGTGGCAGAAGCTGGTTGATGAACTTCAAAGGGTCAACCATCTGAATCTTGAAGCGATGATGACCATGGAAAATGATAAGTCTGAGTGGGATAAATGGCGTAAGCAGCATGACTTGGAGATGAAAAGCATTAGCGATGGTTATGTGAAGCTCGAAGCTGAAGTTGAAAGACTTAAAAAAGAGCTTGCTACTTCTTCCACTTCTTATTCTCAGAAAGAAGAAATGCTTCAAACAAGTTCGAGACGCCCACGCTGCTCAGAGAGATACTGAAGTCAAACTTGAAGCAGAACAACATGTTACTAGAAAATATCGTGATGACGCTGCTCAACTTCAGGAGAAACTCAGCTCTCGAGACTTAGAAATTGCTAGGCTACAATCCCAGTTACTGAAGGCTGAAAGAGAACGTGATGAAGTTCTCTCTGGTAAAGCTGCAGCCGAAGAATCCCATAGGGCGACCATAGCCACTGTTGACGCGACTTTGTTTGACTTTTATATGCATTGTGTCCTGGGGCGTGGGAGCCTTTCATTTTTGGGACCAGAGTATGAAGTCACCTTAGCGGAGGTGTGGGAGGCAATCATTGACTTATTTGGTGGTGCTGGATACTCTGAAACAGATCTTCAAGCTACCTACTTAAGTGAGAGTGATCGCGCTGCCCTTGCCAAAGGAAAAGAGCAGCTCGTCCGAGTGCGGGCCGAAGCGACGGGAGAGAAGCTTCTTGAGAAAGAAACACCCCCTATTGCTCCTGCTTATACTTCGGCTTTAGCTCATGCGGATATTGCTGGCTCTAGTTCTCATTCCACGCCTCCCGCTAAGGTTGACACAGAAACTGTAACCACCCCTACAGAGGAAGAGGCAATGAAAGACTTCCAAGCTCGGGAATTTGAGATTGATCTCGCTAAACCGGCTTCTCCAGGTAACTTTGACGATTCACGGTCTTCTTTTTTCTCGGAGAATACTGATTTTAATTTCTTTTATTATGCAGCAGTCGTGCCGGAAACTGCACCAAATCTTCCTTCTTCAGCTGTCGTTCCCCCTCCTTCTCAAGTTATACCTCTTCCAGCTTCTCAACCAGGTTCACAGGAAGAACCAATAGCAGCCCTTCAGGGTTTAGACGAACCACTTGCTTTCGAAGAACAGAAGGCAGAAGGTCTGGAGGATAGCGAGAAGACCCCGGAGCAATCTTTTGATTATGACACAAAGCTTTCTACATTTCTTGCTCCGGGGAGTGAGTCTTCTTCCAAGAAGAAGGGGAAGCGTGTGGTTTCAAAGAAAGGAAAAAGGAGTTCTTCTGCCGCTGGGGATGAGGCAGAGATTGATCCGGCTGAGTCTCTTTCTCCTTCTTCTCAGACACGGCCTACGAAGCTAATTACCAGGCCGGGTAAAAACTCCAAGGGTGGGAAGAAGGGGAAATGAGTTCGATTCTTGCATTTTCTGCTTTTTGTATTGACCGGGGATTGTGCGGATACCGGTCTCCGCTTCTTTTTGTAACCTGTATAATGTAAAAATTTCTCATAGTGTTGAAATAAATAGATAATTTTCTTGTACAAATCCTTGTGTATGTAGGAATACATTTGTTTTTCATTTGAAGTATAGAGTAAACGATTCTTTTCACTTGTACAAATTTTTTGTCTGTGTTTCAAGAACGCATTTACTCCACATCTTTATTACGTGATATTGCAATGAACTTGTGGTATGTTGGTTGTATATTACTTTTATTAATGTAACTGAATTGTATAGTGTTGCCCCCATACCACAAGTATATTGTAATATTTCCTGATTTCACAAGACCGATACTCTTATTTTAGAGAATAACTTTCCACTTTTTCAGGGAAGAATTATTCTGCTTTTAATAGAGTATATCTTGTCTTTGGAGAAATCTTTATTTTCTTTTTCTTCCTGAAGAACACTTCGACTTCTGGGAATGATCACTTTTATTTGTTTGAAAGTGAATTTTCCTACACAATGAAATGAGCTTCTGAAGAAGGTTTTGATTTTCGTGCCCCAGTAAAGGGTTTATTTTTGGTACTTCAAGCAAGGTGAAGTACGCCTCTGAAGAGGTTTTTTGGTCTCCGAAGAGAAGCGATTTTGGTCTCCGAAGAGAAGCAGTTTTGGTCTCCGAAGAGAAGCAGTTTTGGTCTCCAAAGAGAAGCAGTTTTTGGTCTCCGAAGAGAAGCAGTTTTGGCATTTCATCTCTGGTGAAGTGGGTCTCCGAAGAGAAGCATTTTGCACTTCTACACGGGTGAAATGTGCCTCCGAAAAGGGCTTGTGCCTCCGAAGAGGGCTTGTGCCTCCGAAGAGGGCTTGTGCCTCCGAAGAGGGCTTGTGCCTCCGAAGAGGGCTTGTGCCTCCGAAGAGGGCTTGTGATTGCCTGGAAGTTACTTTCTCATGGTCGGAGGGGTCCACGGGACAAGCGTAAGTCGTTCGATTGGATGTTTGTTTGCACAAACGATCGCAATCGATTAACAAGGTGCCCCTTTTTGGTAGTCCCACCGATCTTTTTGATTGAGGAAAGCTCTCCATTTATTGGCGTGCCTCGTTAGAGGGCTTTGTTGACCCTTGGGAAGGAGCATCAGTTGGTTGGTGTGCCAGGAAGGTTGCGTCTTAGGGGCAAGTAGATCCATGGGATAGACACAAACTGCCTGATTGGATGCATCACAATCAGCTAGCGAGGGTCTTATTCCTTCTGCTTGGGAAGATATCCCTTTAGTGGATCTACTTGCTTTCCTGTTGAGAGGCATACCTCCCTTTGGCTGCTTCCGTGTTTGCCCGCTCATGCTGTATCATCATCCACCAATCTGCGATCCTTTATCATCGTTTCCAAGCGCATTTTTCTTTCTCTTGCAAGTAAATTGCTTTATCCGAAGAAGTAGACTTCACTGTTGAATGACTCCACAGAGTAAACGCAAGTTATTTGGTTGGATGCCTTTTTATATCAACGATCGCAACCAGTTAACGAGGGCTTGACATAGTGGAGCCGTCAACTTTTTATGTGAAGTTCCTCTTGTATGGGATTCGAGTTTGAAATTTTTGTTGCTTGAAATTTGCTAAATGATTTGTAAGGCTCGCTTAGCTTTGCGATGGGTGAGCTTTGCTTTAATGACCTGCAGTATTAGATCGATATTTTAGCAATACATTTAGAGTATTTACACATCGAAATATAACAGGCATTTTATAACAGAAAACACAATGCATAGTTTTTCATTATTGAGTCACGCTGATTTCTCAGCGGTTTACAATGCAGAAGTTACACATCTATCATTATCTTTACAAATTCAAGCAATGCTGTTAAGTAAAAATGAATGCTAGTTATTGTTGTTTCAGAATCTCCAAGCTGGATTTCCATTTGTGCTCGATTCATAGCTTTTGGATTTTCATGTCAGAGAAAGCGAGAGATGCCCCAGTCGCAGTTTTGTGGGTAATTAGTAGTCATCCCAACTTCCGCTTGCTGGGTATGGTCCCCCTATTATAGCATTAATGACAAGCTTTTCTGAATCTTGCACTGCAGTGTTGTTGCGAGAATCGGATTGATGGGTAGGGTGTTGTTGATCCCGAGTGGATGGGGTTGGATCGACTCCGCTCCTTTTAACGTATTGTTGGAGTTTACCCTGCTCTAGCAATTCTTCAATCACCTTCTTTAATTCGCGACATTGGTCAGTGTCATGGCCAGGTTGATTGTGAAATTGGCAGAATTTCCCGTTACGCTTTGCCCCTCTCGTCATCTCAGGCGGCTTAGGATACCTGACAACGTCCTTTGTTGCAAAAAAGATATTTCTTGGTGTATCAGTTAAAGGAGTAAAGTCCGAAGGATTAAAGCGGCGAGGTTTCTTTTCATTTCCCTGGCTTTTTCCTCCTTCATTCTCCCTTTTCTGACTTTCAGATTCTCTTTTCTTAGGTGGGACATTGTCATTGTTAGTCTGGGCAGTAACCACTTTCGATGTTGCAGAAAGGCTTTCAAGGCGAATGAACTCATCGGCCTTTTTATAAAATTTATCAAGTGAGTTTGGTTCTTTCATCTTTAACCATATCCCAAATTCACTCGATTTATCAATGGCTCTCATCAAATAAGTCAGGATCATGCGTGGTTCTGCATTTTCTACTTCGGCTAAAGCTATATTGAAACGGCTCAAGAAAGATTTGATTGATTCTCCGGGTGCTTGTTCAAGGTTAGACAGTGACATTATATCCTTAGCTTTTGAAGCATACAATCTGAACCGTTCTTTAAACTTTTGCGTTAAGTCGGAGAATTTATCTACAGACCGAACTGGAAGCTTTGTGAACCAAAGTAAAGCCACACCTTCTAGGTATACCGGAAAGTATCGACACTTGATCTCGTCTGATGCTCTTGCACCAGTCATATGCCAATCGTACTTGTAGAGGAAATGATTAGGGTCACTGGTTCCCCTATAAGCTTGGATAGTAGGAGGTGCAAATTTCCTTGGAAACTCTGCTCTTAGGATCCTTTCAGTAAACGGAGTTCTGCTTGGTGCAAATCCCCAGTCAGCCTCATCTTCTTCCCTTTGCATGCTCTCTTTCATGATGCGGCCAACCATTTCAGACAGGTACTCTTTATTGTTCAAAGACACCTCCGGGCAAGTATTAGTTCTTCCCTCGGAATTTTGCCCGGGCATATGCTCATGACAAGTTGGTTGCGGCATAGAGCCATCAGCTTGGAAAGGTGGCGTTTCAGGAAGAGTAGTTCGACGGTTTTCTGGTTGACGATTTGCCCCGAGCAGAGCAGTTAATCTATCCATCATCAAAGCGTTTTGAGTTTCAATTTGTTGGTATAATCCAGAAACTGCGTCATCCAATTCAGCCCTGGTGACCCCAACGGTTGGAGTTGCTTGGTCTGTTATTGGGGAAGCGGAGGTTCCTTCGTGAGCGTTTCCGGATCTGATAGGTCTACCTCTTCTTCCAGGAGCCATTATTTCAGATCTGGTTTTTAAAGAGAGGTTCTTTTTATGAATCTTTGCGAAGCAACGGTGGATGATCGCCTGAGTTGGATTCTCAGTGAAAGCACCAAAATGTTAACGGTAAAAAGTGAACGCTAACACCCGGTGTGTGTAATAAACTTGTGAAAGCACCACCCGTTGGTACGGGAACAAAAATATGAGCTGAAAATCGCAGAAATGCAGTAAATGAACAACAGATTTATAGTGGTTCGGCCCGTAATTGAGCCTACGTCCACTTTATAGTCTTTTATTGCTGATTCGGTTACAATTCGATACAAATCACTTGTCAAATACAATATAACTTGATCACACAACAATCTAGACTACTAGCTCAATCTTCGGTGATGAATCTTGCTAAATCCGTATCGGATGAATGGAGTTCTTCACGAAGCTTGTTGTAGTGCCTTGAGAGTTGGAAGATCTTTACTTCTTCAGTCAATCTTCAGTGTAGCAGAGCTTGGATGCTTGGGGAAATGAATTGCCCAAAAGTCCCCACCATGTTGGAGGTGATGGAGTATTTATAGGAGCAGATCTGAGTTCTGGGCAGAAAAAATCCTAAGTCCTAGGTCGCGTACGACCTAAGCTAGGTCGTAGGTCGCGAGCGACTTAGGAGATGCAGTGATGAAGTCGTCGTTGCCTTCAGGTGGTAAGTCGCAGGCGACTTATAGCGAGCCATGACTCGTAGACGACTTAAGGCTTTAGGTCGCAAGCATCTTCAGTAGTTAGGTCGCTGTCTCCCTTAGGTCGCAGAGCCTCTTAGGTCGCGGACTTCTTTAGGTCTTAACTTCCTTAGGTCGCAGCTTCCTTAGGTCGCAGCTTCCTTAGGTCGCAGCTTCCTTAGGTCGCCGCTTCCTTAGGTCGCAGCTTCCTTAGGTCGCAGCTTCCTTAGGTCGCAGCTTCCTTAGGTCGCGACTTCCTTAGGTCGCAACTTCCTTAAGGCGTAGGTTGCTGGATCACTTCAACGAGTTAGGTTGTGACATTCTTAGGTCGCAGCTTTTCATAGCTCGGCATCCTTCTTAACTCGGTCTTAGCTTTTGAGTCACAGATTACCTTAAGTCGGCAGGCTCCTAACTCGGCTCCTGCTAGGTCGTGAATCGAAAAGGGGGTTAACAAATACTATCCTAATTTGAATTTTTGGGTGCTTACGTGTGGGTTTAGTTTGAATTCATGCGTGTGTATGTCAAGTTTGAAGTTCGTTTTTACATGCATATTTGGTTTTTCTGTAGGCAAGTTGTTGTGGAGTTATATGAGTGCATGGGTATATTTTTAATATACATTAGAGTGCATGAGTTATTTAAAAATATATGGGTATTTGTGTGCGTCAGCATATTTAGAGGCATCAAGCTTTGCTGCTATTCATGTATGGGATGCAAGACTATATAAAGTTGCATATTTCTATGTTGTGGGCCTGGTTTGTTCACTTACTTACTATTATAAAATCTGTTATATTATATTTGCTGTTCTTCATAGATTTAATACTCATTGCTTTAGGACGTGTGCAAGCAATGGGCCTAGTTTGAGTGATTATATTTGCTGTTATGGGCCTTGTTAGTTGCGTATTATATTTGCTGTTCTATTCATATATAAGTTTGTTTTTGTGATCTATCCTTAATATATTTATTTATGTACATTTAAAAATGTATTGAATTAAACATATTTAAATTCCAGAATCTATGTAAGATTGAAATTATAGCTTAAAGATTATTAATCTAATAAAGTGAATCTGAAATATTATCTAATATATAAAATTTGATATGTTTCTAATTTGATATTCTATTATTATTAAAGATGTGTTATTGAAATTTTAACATATATAATATTTATAAAATTTAGTTTTATAAATTAATCCAGTGATTAAAAATGATCAAAATGACTTACTTAATACTTAATTGTTTCTTATTTGTATTAAGGTTTGAGAAATTAATTGATTATCATAAACTATAAAATTAACGTTGAGTTATTTCTTATTATTCATCTTTATCTATTCATTGTTCAATTATAAATAACCATTTTATGGGATTAAAATCATGTGCATGATTTTATTAAGAATTGATTTAATTATTTATAATAATATTTAATTTAAATATTCCTGTTTAATCTTTAATGTACATTGATTTAGGATGTTTGAAATAATTTTGTATGTATGAAGTATTTAACTCTAAAACTATTTTCAAGTAAGTATTTACTATCCATCTTTTGGAATTTATTTTGTTATATGAAATTATCTATTGTGAATGATTTATTCTTAAGTATAGATTCATTTATTTATTTTCATTTGAATAATCTATTTTTATATTAGCACCTCTGATTTCTGATTTCTATCTTCTTTACATTGATTCCAATAATATGAGAGATTCACCGTTGATATTAATTCAGTTAATGATTTGATATGATCTAGTGATGACATCTTTATAATTGATTTGTGAGATTTTATTTCTATGTGATAAGAAATACGAGTAGACGGTATAGTAATACTATCTGGTATAAGACTTTCGGTAATACTTTTCCGATTATTCATCGTACTTGTCATATATAAATATTTAGTGTGGATTGAGTGTAGTTTATGAGTATTGAATAATTATCCAAGTAACATGTGGTGGTATGTGATGTCGTTATGTTATTCATTTGATCATTCTTTGTAAATAAACGTCACTCAAATAGGGATTACTCGTGTATGTGATGACACTCGCTGCGGTGAGTATATTATAGTCACGTGGTGACTTAGGGGTATAACCGTGTGTCGGCATGGGATTAGAGCTCTAGTATATTACTGTCACGTGGTGACTTATACAGAGCCGTGTGTAGGCTTATGGCTAAAGCTGTATGTGGATATTGGATATGAATATTACATGTCATCCACTTGTTGTCCAACTCCCTTTATGGTTCGGAAGTGAACCAGATTGACCATTATCCACCCTACCGGTCCGATCGTGGGGTCGCACCCTAGATCCGCGACACCATTGTTGGATATTTTGGATGCACATCACAGGATTGGTAGTTAGTAGGATATGTGCCCAACAACTCCTTGTGTCGCATAGGCCAGCAGTTTGTTACCTATAGGGGCAAAGCAGAGTCATGACCGGGGCTATGCATAGACGAGCCACTGGTAGATGGGGCCATGATATCCGTCGAGGTAATTGAAGGCTGTAGGGATAAACTGTGCTCTACGGGAGGCGAGTAGTCCTGGATTCCTAGACCATGCTGTGTGCTATCAGTCTCCCTTTCTTGTTCGGGGTTATGTATGTGATATGGATTGGCATATATTATTCACTATCCTATGAGGTGTCTATACTAGAGACCGTGTGTCTAAAGTGTAGTCAGTCCCCGTATATCCATAAAATTCTAATTTATTCATGTACGAGGAGATGAGATTAAATCTGAATAAGTGTCCAGAATATGATGGATCCTCATATCTTTATTATATATTGGTAGGCAGCCTATCTTGGTGCAGTAATGACGATTCTTTTATTGTTGGTATTGAGTGATATATCTAATTATTTTTGTATGATAATTTGATGATATTTCATTAATGATGGTTTCTTGATTGTAAACAATGATTTCTGGATTTGGATGAGTCACCCATCAGATTTGATGCTTCTGATTTCTGATTGGATTTGCTTTGAGATGATGACTCCTTTATACATATATGTTTTATAGTATTTGAAGTTATATAATACGTGGAGTTTTGTTTATGGTGTTGGGATTATATGCAATACATATAATACGTATTTATCTATGGGCATTATTATATTAATTGGTGATATTATATTATAAATATTTTACCCTATGATATAGTCATAGTCTGATCCGTGTGTTATTTATAATACTCGGGTATGTCCGAGACATTTCAGGAATAGGGACAATACGATCAGTATTTGTTTTCTTGGGACTAGTAGAGAATTATATTAGGATTATTACTTGATACTTGTATAACATTGATTTACTATGTATATCCAGTATTGTTCTATCCTGAAGGCACACATGTTTATTTCTTTGTGCCGATACCGTGTACGTATAAGTGAGTTATATATTCAATGTTTTAACACGTACCGGTGTTAGTCCAAGAAAATATTCACACGTGTACTCATATAGCCTCATTCTCCGTATTATCTGATAGCATTACTTTGTAATACTCTTGGATAGTATGAGTATAGAGATATGGTGTTTCATTTGGTATCAGAGCAAGGTTTAGAACGATATATCGTATAATAGAGATACGAGTCATTGACCTAGATGAGACTTAGAGACTCTATCCCTTTGGGTGACCTGGGTAGTTACCCTATATGGAGAATAACAGGTATATACGATGATTACCGAGTTAGTCATTGGGGAACGCATTTGTTATTCTTTTTATAGTATTTGAATATCTTTAAAAATGATGTGAAATAGATCAATTTTAATCTTTATATGTTTATTTGCTATGAGAATATTTAAGATGTTTGTGGTATTCTATAATGCTTAGTGAAATGTTTATTATTTATAAGGGATATTTGGAAATGTTTTGATAAATAAGTGTTTGTTGTAGGAAAAAAACTTATATATATATATATATATTAAAATTTTGGATTTAGAAGAGTTTTATGAAATAAATATGTATTGTAATCGTATTGGTTTGTGGTAATTGAGAGACTTATTGAGATATCATGCACTTGGATAAGTTTATAATGAAAATTTTAGGAAATATGTGTGTGTGTGCGCCTCTGTGTGTGTGTGTATTTAAGAAAATGACCATTTAATAATATTTAGATTAAAAAGAGATTTTTGAGTAAGAATGCTATTAATTATTGGAAAAATGAAGTTTGTAAAATTATTCCAACATGAAAACTTGATTTGGAAAGTATTTATTTATAAATTCATGTGGAGTATTTGAATAGGTAATGATAATCAAAGAAAAGTATTTTTGTATAAGAGAGAGTGTTTTTTAAATTAATATCATGCAATTTAGTTTAAAGTAAAGTTATTTGAGGGAAAAGATTTTGTGCTAGAAGTTTAAGTAATATTGTGCGAATTGTTTTGATGGTAATTTGAATTATATCTAAATAATTAATAATAATAGAATAACTAACTTTGTTATAAATTTCCCTTAGAAAATTACGAGGACGCAATTTTGTTAAGGGGGGAAGTCTGTAATAACTTGATTTTTAGAGGTAATTAATAATACATAATTAGTTAATTAAAAATGGATTTTAGAATTTTAAATACATATTTAAATTTATTTAGAACGAGCGTTACGGCACGCGCTTTGCGCGTGAGTTGTTTTTCTACAAACTGCATATGTTTTAACACATTTAAAATAAGCACAAATATTTAATCATATTTTGCGTTGAAATCATGCGTAATTTTTGAAACTTAACGGTCAGACCAACATATTGTGCTTCTATTTCAACTATTAATAAAGATTATATCTCACAATTATATTTATGTATGTGTATGTGTGTATGTCTGTTAGTACATATATTTTGGCACGTGTAATGCACGTGCATATAAGTTCTTTATTAAATTATTAAATTTGAAAGTTATTTGTAGTTTGATAAAAATAAACTGAAAAACATAAAGAAAAATGTAATTTTTTTGTTGGAATAGTGTTTGAACTTGTAACATTGTTTATGTTTAAAATTTCCATTTGAAAATAGATGTTAATATTTGTTCACAGTGAGATTCGAATTCACGACCTCTTGTTTGCATGAAAGGACATTTTTAAAATTTCACGGTCGGACCAAAAAATTATGTTTTTATTTTAAAGATTAATAAAGATTTATAAACTGGTTGATTTATCTAGGAAGATCTTGCATTACCTATTCTAATGCAGCCATATATATTTGACTCGTTCTCTGAAGTCTAATTATAATTACATTTGAATATGTCTAAAGTAATTGTAGAGAGATTTATCTCCTAATTTATTGGGAAGATCATATGAAATAACAATTTAATATTTTAAAAGGTATATATAGGGGGCATTTTTGAAACTTTGCAGTCAGATCAAAAGTTTGCGCTTCCAAGCCAACTATTAATAAAGATTTAGAATATCAGAATTTTATAATGAAATAGTGATGATGAAATTAAATAGTTTCATGAATAAATGGGTGTTTAAGACTTGTGGAAATAATTAATTTGAAAATAATGATAAATCAAAATTATATGATGGTGTAATCATTAGGATATAATTTTGTGAAAGAAGTAATTTTGTGCTTAAAATTGAATTAGAATTAACCTTATATTTGAGCATGAATTAGGATTGTCACATAAACTAAAGAAAGGAAATGATTTTGTAAAATAAAAGAATAATCATATAATTTAGCAATTGAAGAAATTTAGTGAGTGGGCCTGAATGCATAAATTGATTACATGAAGTAAAAAAGCAAAAGAAATAAAATAAATAAACAATGCCCAAAGCCCAATTACCCAAAACCCAAACCCTGTACCAAGTCTCTTGAGGTTTCTAACTCTAGATTTTTCACTTATCTGGATACTTCACCTTTATTTATAAATACACAATCATTCTCTTTTAAAAAAATCAATCACAACCCATAAATCCTATATCTTTTATAACTTAATTTAAATTCAAGTAAATTATCATAAATTCACAAAAGTGGGGAGCAAGCTTCTGAACGCTGTTGTACTTATACGTTCATATGCGAATCAGATTTCGTGAATGCAAGTGAAGATTGGGTGCGTGCGTTTATAAAGGAAGAAAAAGAAGAATGATGTGTTGAGTTTCACAAGCAAAATGCTACGCTATATCGCCAAGTGCAAGTCTCTATGAGTTGGTGGATAGTTAAATCAGGTAGTTCGGTTTGTATATTATTCATTTCTCTTCATAATCAACAATCAGTAAGGCCATATGGTCGCAAGTTCTTTCATCATAACTGCTCCATTTATTTAGATTATACGTACATGCTAGAATAGTAGAGCTGATAGACAAAATATCTAAATATAATACTATCCTAATTTCCTTGCTATGAGTCAATGCCTATACACGTTGTGCGTTGATTTAGCCAAATTCCAGCGCACTAAAAGGATTAACTGCACCCAGGTTAAAATGTACTGTATGACTTAGATAAGTCAAACTAGCTTCATTTGAACTGTATATGCATGAATTGTTCAAGAATGAGTGCAATGCATCTTTCTTTTAATTTTAACATTTTAAATTATGAATAGTGATACTTTGAATTTGTCTGAACAAGAATTGAAAAGGTAGCAACAAATGAGCTTACAAAGTGCGCATATGGGTTTATGTGGGTTGTGAAATTTGCGTGAGCATTGGGAATATAGCTGTGCAATTTCGTGAGTGTATGCGTGTGTGTCAGTGCTTGTGTTGTGTGCGTTTGCATGAACCAGGGAGTGTGAGTGCACTTGTATAAGTGAAGGTGAGCTTTATGCGAGAGAAAGTAAGGCTATATTTGGTTTATCGTTTTTAGTTTTGAGTTTTCATCCATACAAAAATACGCACGACATATGTATATTATGAAAAATGATCATTTTAAAAAACGAATTTAACACACAAAATAGAAAACATTTTTTTTTTCATTTTTCGTGTTTTGAGAAAAACAGAAGCACGAACAACAATTCATTCTTCCGTCGTTCCTCCATCCACTTCGTGGTCCCCTCCAATCTTCCGTTCATCCCTTCCGACCCCCCTTCATTCTTCTCATATTTTGTAATTAATGTTGAAAACTCAAAACATAAAATACAAAATAAACCAAACGACCCCTAAGTATTTGGAACATTTTACACATATTTAAACTTAAATCTATATTTACCTATATAATAAAAATTTAATTAAGTTATATATATATATATATGTATGAGTTTTTGGGTGCTTACTTCATATTTGCTGTTCTTCATAGATTTAATACTCATTGCTTTAGGACGTGTGCAAGCAATGGGCCTAGTTTGAGTGATTATATTTGCTGTTATGGGCCTTGTTAGTTGCGTATTATATTTGCTGTTCTATTCATATATAAGTTTGTTTTTGTGATCTATCCTTGATATATTTATTTATGTACATTTAAAAATGTATTGAATTAAACATATTTAAATTCCAGAATCTATGTAAGATTGATATTAGGGTGTATGTAATAATTTTTCCTATTTCAGATAACCTATTCATAGTTTTTCCTGTTTAATCTTTAATGACATTGATTTAGGGTGTTTGTAATAATTTTGTATGAAGTATTTTACTCTAAAACTATTTTGAGATAAGTATTTACTATCCATCTTTTGGATTTTATTTTGTCATATGAAATGATTGATTATGAATGATTTATTCTTAAGTATAGATTCATTTATTTATTTTCATTTGAATAACCTATTTGTATATTAGCCTCTGATTTCTGAATTCTGTCTTCTTTACATTGATTCCAATAATATGAGAGATTCACCGCTGATATTAATTTAGTTAATGATTAGATATTGTCTAATGATGACATCTTTATAATTGATTTGTGAGATTTCATTCCTATATGACAAGAAATTTGAGTAAATGGTTCAGTGATACCGTCTGGTATGTGACTTTCGGTAACACTTTTCTGGTTATTCATCGGACTTGTCATATAGAAATATCTAGTGTGGACTGAGTGTAGTTTATGAGCATTGAATAATCATTCAAGTGACATGCGGTGATATGAGACGTCGTTATGTTATTTGTTTGATTATTCTTTATAAGTAAATGTCACTCAAAAGGGGATTACTCATGTATGTGATGATACTCGCTGCAGTAAGTATATTATAGCCACGTGGTGACTTAGGGGTATAGCCGTGTGTCGGTGTTGTATTAGAGCTCTTGTATATTATTGTCACGTGGTGACCTATACGGAGCCGTATGTAGGCTTATGACTAGAGCTGTATATGGATATTGAATACGAGTCTTATATATCGTCCACTTGTTTTTCAACTACCTTTATAGTTCGGGAGTGAACACTATAAAAAAACCAACTTTTAGTTGCAATTATTGGTAGCATTTGTAGTGTGAATGCAACTAATATTATTTTTACCATTTCCTTTTGCTTAATTTTGTTTTATTCCAACGTTGCTAAATTTTGCCGCCTATGCCCGCCAATACTAAAAACTCATTTGGTTTTTTCATCTCCTCCCCCTCATTGTTATGTTTCTACCCTCATTCAACAAAATCAACAGAGTTCCTCTCGCTTCTGTGTCTCGTGCCACTTATCTTCGTCTCGCGCCCCTTATCTCCATCAATCTAGGCCTGTCAACGGATGCTTTCGGATGCGGATAGTGCCATATCCGCATCCGCATCCGAAATCATTTTCGGATATCGGATATCCGCATCCGCGGATACGGACGGATATCGGATAATTATCCTATCCGCTAACGACCAATAAATTAAGAATTATAAAAAGAAAATTTTAGTTTAACATAAATATTTTTCAATCCCATTGATTATAAAAGTGTTAAAATTTAACAAATATGATGATAATAAATAGTTTCAAGCAGTTAATAAACATTTAGTGCATATAATATAAACTACTAACTTAATAAAATAATAAACGAATATCTTTTACTACACTAAAATACACATAATTTGAACTATAATCTTGACAAAAAACGGACGGATAATTTTCGGATGCGGATGTCGTCGTATCCGCATCCGCATCCGTTTTTTCTGATATCGGATATTATCTGCTTTTCGGATGCGGATGCAGACGGATTTCGGATTTTTCGGGTATCCATTGACAGCCCTACATCAATCTGCTCTCCTCCACTTTGATTATCCACTCTTCCTTCAATCAGCTCCCATTTGCTTCCTTGAGATTTGTTCAAAAACCCTAAATTGAGATTTGTTGGTGGCTTAGACAGAAGCATTCATAAGGAAGAATTGCATCGGCTTTTTAGCACCTATCGAGAATTGGTTCATACGAAAATACACACAGGAAAGCGATGTAGTTTGTCCAATTTGTTAACAAGTTCGTATCTTTCATAACCTTTTAACTTATATCAGTTTTGCAACTTACAAGTATGCCCAAACATATAATGGTTTTGAAAATATTAACTTAAGATACCATATTATCTGGTTATGTGAAGAGTAGATTTATACTTTACCTTTTTGAAATTATCTTGTTATGGCACAAGTTGAAATCAAATGCAGAATGCATTACATTATATGCTTGATGTGAACTATCAATTTGTCAAAACCTTAATTCACCCTAGAGAGGTGAACTGCTTACATAGTGACATGATTGCTTCCACTTTTTAGTGGTAGCTTGGCTATAATATTTGAATTGGAATGGATGTGTATGTGTATCTAGGAGTATATTTGGCAATCAGCAGCAAAAATAAATTTTCCTTTTATAATAAAAGTTTTCTTATTTTGAGAAGTCAATAAGTCAAACTATCAATTTGTCAAAACATCGATTAGTTTAGTTACCGTCAAATAAAGTACAATAATCACTTTAAAGTTTTGTTTTTTTTCATTGACTTTTTTTCCAAAAAGAAAGAGTTACTTTTTAAAATTTAAACAATGAGGTCTGGACATGGCTCAATATATTGAATGCATTTTTAGGTTTTACATTTTATCTTTTATTGCAGTCTTGATTGTTTGAGTATGTTTTTGGGTTTTGAGAATTGAGAATTGGTGCATACAAGCCTACTTTGGATTTAGTGCTTTTAGTAAGCTGTTAGAAATTCTATTTGTGACCACATCATCATAATATATATAGTATAAATTTATTATTGACAAGTGTACACTATGTTAATCATTTAAAGATGGACTACACCAATGAATTATGTTGTGCCTAAGGTTGATTATGGTAGTTCCATGATTAGTTGGAGTTATTCAAAGGAGTCCCTTTCCTACACTTTTGTATTATGTAAATTCAACATAAAGTATAATGTTGGAGTGTTTTTATCACTTTCATCAAGAGTTCCATAAAGAAAGTGGGAAAATAATAATAATTGTGTGATGTTTTTCTTCATTCATATTCTTCCATTTGATGTTGTGTTTGTGTACATGTGTATGTATATACTCAACTGAAGATGTGCGTGCGTGTGTTTTTTTAACCCATGATTAGTGTGTTTACTTTGGTATGTGTATATAGTCAGTTGAAGTTGTGTATGTGTACAGGAGTTTATTTTTTTTGTTAATCACACTGTTTGGTAAGAATGTTGATTATTTTCTCATGATTGTATAAGAGCTGTTTGCGATATGGGCATCTCTGAGTTTATGACTAAAGTTAAAGAACTACAGTATGTTCAGCACATGGACTGTGGTCTGTCTTCTTTCAATATTTGTGTTTTTTTAACTTATAAATACGTAAATTTCATGTCATCTTAATGCATATACTTCTTTGCATTTCCAAGTCAAAAGGAAATAGTATTAAACATGTCTACAAGAAAATTTTAAATGATTCCAGTTGAGTACATCCACTGTATTCAAAATTGATTATATTGTTTTACATTTGAAAGCCATATGAGTGCATTTTTGTTTCTTTTATTTAATTTTTTTAATGTGCTTTTCATGATTGGTAATTGAGAAGGTTAATTACTAATCTATGATGCTAAGTTACTTTTAAAGTTCATCTGTGGTCATCTTTCATATGCCCATTATCATTTGCACTTGTGAATGAAGTGATATAATTTAAAAGATGCAACATTGCAACTGCAAATTATTAGTTTCATACTTTCATATCTTATAACTACAAATATAAATGCATGAGTTTGCTCAATTTTAGTTCTTATTCCCTCTCGCGTTCAAGGCGAAAAAGAAATAAATGATCCATTTTGTCCTGTTATTAATTTTCACTTTCTAAATTCATAGACAACGGTTAGGTCACTCGCATCGTGATCTGGGCGTCCAGGTCGAGTTCGGAAACAGTCTCTTTGCAATGCGAGGGAAAGACTGCGTACATTATCGACCTCTCTAGAACCCGCTATCGTGCGGGAGCCTCGTACACTGGGTTCCACCTTTATTTATTTATTTATTACTTATTTTTTTTGGTATAACTGATGTCAAGGCCTTCAAATTTTCAGGGTTAGTGGTGAGCTCATTAGAGGTGGAGGACCTTCAACTTTTTTTAGCTACAGTCAATGATTGTTAGTTCAAAAATAGATGGTAGTGGAGTTTCCATGAACAACTGATTGAAACAAGGGGTAAAAGAAAAGATACGTAGGTTAAAGCATGTATTTTTTCATGAATTTTCTTGTTAATGCACTGTTGATTTACTTACATAAATTAGTGAAATAACTTATTCAAATTATAATATGCATTTCCTTATCAAATTTATGGATAGGGCCATAGGTTAACTTGAAAGGGTTACTCTTGCAAGTGGGTGATAGAGAAACTAGATAGATTGTTTTGGAAAAATCTACCTATATCCTATTAACGAGAGCTGTAAAAGCTTATGTTATTAGAAATGTTAGACACGGTGGCAATGAGATAAAATGGGAGGATCTTAGATAAGGGATTACATCATAACCTTGTAGCAAAACGACAATGGAGGTTTACCTTACCATTAGCATGTCAAAATCAAGGAAAAAAAACTATAAGCATGGGCAGGATTAACATGGAAAAGTTCACATGCAACACATCATTTATAACAGGCCAAAGACAAGGTAAAATGTATTGGTTCTACCATACTAGTTTAGGAAAACCTGTAGGTGTTTTGCATATGACAGAGAAACAAAATAAACTAACAACAATAATACTTCTCCTAATTTTATTTTTACTTGAATAAGGGAGAAAATCAAAGAAATTTGAATCCCTGTCTCAAAACATGTTTAAGAATAGCTTGTTTTTTTATCTTAAAACATATAGTTGAACTGCGATGTCACATACACATCCTGAACATTATATACATTTCCTTTTGCGGTAATACAAAATTGATCAATCTGATTTTGAAGTAAGTTGAATGTAGTTTCTCTTTCAGTCAGACACATTATGACGGATCCTAACTTTTATGTTGTTATGTTATTATACTTATTGCTTAGATGTCATATTATTCTAAATTGTATTTGATCACTAATTTTTAAATTTCTTTACTATAGATAATTAAACGCTTTGGTGTAAAAATAACGAAATGCAGGCATTAATATGCAGGTGGCATCAAAATGCAAGCTGAAAGAGTTCAATTCAGAGTATAATAAGTTACAACTGAAGCATAAAATGACTTGAAACACATGTTGAACTTTCGACAAAGTTGAGATGATAATAGCAGTTTGATGGTATAGACCAAGAGTGTGAGTCACGATAGCCAGGCTTATGGCAGTATATGCGAGAAGTTTGCAGGCTTGCAGCAGTGTGGCATATAGTTGATGATAGACGATGTGAACATGTTGCAGTAGGATGGTGAGGTGAAATTTGTGAAGCACACAAGAGGAATGCAGGATCAGATCAAGGTAATTAATCAAAATGTCCATTTATCATGGGCACTCTTGGTATTTCCACATATGTTGAATAATAGTTATTCAACGATTGTTTCCATGGTTTCAAATATTCATATTTTACTACCAAGATTAGGTGACTTAGTTCCAATTCCTAAACGAAGTTAACTAAGTTTTTTAAAGATCAACAAGCTTATAATAATGACGATGATGATGATACCAATAAACATAGTTTGATAAAAATTAATTAAATTAATAATGATGATGATGAATCGAGTTTAAAAAAAATGAACAATTTAACTAAGTTATATAAAGATTAACTAAGTTAACTTAGTTTTTTAAAAATTACCAAGTTTATGCCAAAAGGATGAGAAAATTATTTCAAGAGCAATGTTGTGTTCTTGCACTACTGGTACTAAATCACCGTTACATACTCATGAAAAATCATACAACTTGCCAATGTAGGATCATCACAGTAGTTTATTTATAGTCCGAACTTATATATTATCTTGATACATGGTTCATAAACTCAAATTACTATCCTAAATAATGGTGTATCTATATCGTATGTGTTTGTTTTAAAACATTGGGTATATAAGATTTTGTATGATTTTATACAGTCTGCTTGCCTAAAATGAAATCAAATCATGCTGCAGCAACTTTGCACTTTTCTTTCTTTCAATAATTGTTTGATGAATAGATTGTTTTTGAATAAATTGTTTGCACAAATCTACCACTTGCAGGCTTATGGCTAACTTGGCTGTAACATGACCTAAAAACAATTTTTTTTTACTCAGACCCATAATGCCAACTATCTATGGTCAGTGTGTGCACTTTCATCAACCATGTTTTTCGTAATGAACATACATGTTATGGTGTTATCCGTTCCACACATGAAGCCCGGACCTCATACTAGTTCATTGTTATTTCAAGATCCTACCAAGGATTTGCTATGTGAACTTTAAGATTTTGGAAGTTTATTAATTTTTCATTGCAAATTGCACATATATATGATTGCAAATAGCAACGAATTTGTAACGAAGTTATATATGAATAGAATCATTATTCATATTGTCTACATTGATCGTTAATTGAAGCTCAACCGAGTGCTAGTGTTTTTAGTCTATTAATTTACATGATAAGCCCAATGATTGCGCCAATATTATACTGTAACTTTATTTGGATCATTTTGTTATAAATAATCTCTTCATATAAACATTGTTATAGTATGTATGACTGCTTATGCTGAGCCAAACTGGTCTTTAAATATTTCTCAAGCCTCTTCTACTTTTGTAAGCAGTGATTTTTCCCTCAATTTGTTTTCTTATTACTTGCTGGCTTTATTCATATAAACTACCTAAGCACTGACAGCTCATAGCTGATGAAGGTGCTTTGACGCGTGTTATCAGGCTTCTCAAAAGGCATAAAACTACTACGAATTCTCGAGCATTTATTGCCATATTAAGGGAATCTGCTGATGCATTGACCAACCTAGCTTATGAGAATCGTTTGTATTTTCATATTATTCAGTGTAATGCCCTCCCAACTTTGTTTCTCATGCTAAGGTTGAAGGATCCTTCCATTCATTATGAGGCTGTAAGTTGTACCATTTAATTTTTATGCTCTTTTTTACAGTTCTAATCATGACATTATTTATGGAATGCAGAGTAAAATTAAGTCAACTTTTATCTTCATTATGTTTTTATGTTGAACATTATTGCTTGAAACATTGACTGTGCTGATGTGAACTTAAGATCGTCCCTAAACTCTAGTGGAAGTTTATGCTAATACATTACATTATTAGTTCTGGGTAATTTGGTTAATTGTTAAACTTCATAACCTACAATGATACGACTTCTTGCATTATAGTGTACTCTGATTGGCTCTAATAGAATGCAATGTGATCAATAGTGTTGGTTCCTCATACCTATCTTAACACGTCTAAAATAAAGTTTGCACACTAGTAAATAATATATGTATCTTTGAAAAAGGAAGTGCAAGGTATTTCTCATACCATGTTTCAGTAATAAAAGCATATTATCATTAGTTATATATACCTTAGATATATCAAGTATTAAAAAATAGAGCTTTTAAAGCATTCATAATCATCTGTTGATTGTTAAACTTGTCTATAGGTAATTAGCTTGTTAGGAGCGAAGACCAGGTGTAGCGAAGAATTGTGGGTAATCAAGTAATGAACATGGCGTTAATTATTATATATACTATAACACTTTGTTAGTACTTGTTGTGTAAACTTGTTTATGAATGGTTATGGATTTTATGTGAATTTGCTCAGTTTGTCGAAAAACTATTATTGAAATGGTTATGGATATTTTATCTGATTATGCGATTAATGTGTTTTTTAATTGTTTGAATACGATGATTATATGATTGATTGATTGTTGGTTTGAATACGACAATTATATGATTGATTGCTAGTTGTAATAAGACTATTATGTGAGAGATGGCTAGAAATGGTACAGGCCATTAACAGGAAATGGTAGGGTGTATAGTATGCTACAAAACAATTAATAACTTTTAGTAGCGTTTTGAAAACGCTCCAGAAATAAATGTAAACAGCTACGATACGACTTTCGTAGCCTTGAAAAAACACTACCAAAATTTTTAGTAACATTTCAGTAAACGCTACAATATGACATGCTACTAAAGGTCTGTAACATTTTGTAGCGTTTCTAAAACCCTACAATAGGTCATGTTTTGGTAGCATTTTCTACAACGCTACAAAAAGTTTCAGACTTTTAGTTGCATGTCGTATCACAGCGTTTACCAAAACGCTACTAAAAGTTTTGGCTGCGTTTTTAAAAGGCTACGAAAGGCCTTTTATGGTGTAGTGGAACCAGATTGGCTAATATCCACCTTGGCGGCTTGATTGTGGGTTCGCGCCTTGGACCGGCGACATCATTGTTGGATATTTTGGATGCGCATCACAAAATTGGTAGTTATCAGGGTAGATGCCTTACATCCCCTTGTGTCACATAGGCCAGCGGTCTGTTACCTATAGGGGAAAAGCAGGGTCGTGACCGGGGCTACGTGTAGACGAGCCAATGGTGGATGGGATTACGATGTCCGTCGAGGTAACTGAAGATTGTAGGGATAAACGATACTCTACGAGAGGCAAGTAGTCCTGGGTCCCTAGAGCATGCTGTGTGCTATCAATCTCTCTTTCTGGTTCAGGGTTATGTATGTGATGCAGATTGGCATATATTATTTACTATCCCATGAGGTGGCTATACTAGAGACTGTGTATCTAAAGTATAGTCGGTCCCCGTATATCCACATTATTCTGATTTATTAATGTACTAGGAGATGAGATTAAATCTGGATAAGTGTCCAGAATATGATGGATCCTCGGATCTTTATTATATATTGGTAAGAAGCTTATCTTGGTGTATTAATGACGATTCATTTATTTATTGTTAATATTGAGTGATATATTTGATTATTGTTGTATGATAATTTGACGATATTTCATTAATGATGGTTTCTTGATTTTAAACAATGATTTCTAGATTTGGATGAATCACCAATCAGGTTTGATGCTTTTGATTTCTAATTAGATTTGCTTTGAGATGGGTGACGACTCCTTTATATATATATTTTGTAATATTTGAAGTTATATAATACGTGGAGGTTTTGTTTATAGTGTTAGGATTATATATAATACATATGATATGTATTTATTTATAAGTGTTATTATATTAATTGCTGGTATTAGATTATAAATATTTTACCCTATGATATAGTCATAGTTTGACCCGTGTGTTATTTATAATACTCGGGTCAGCTCGAGACATTTTAGAAATAGGGACGATACGATCATTATTTGTTTTACCAAGACTAGTAGAGAATTATATTAGGATTATTATCCGATACTTGTATAACATTGATTTACTATGTACGTCCAGTATTATTCTATCCTATAGGCACACGTGTTTATTTCTTTGTGCCGATACTATGTACGTATATCTGAGTTATATATTCGATGTTTTAACATGTACCGGGGTTAGCCCAAGGAAATATTCACGTGTGTACTCCATATTGCCTCATTCTTCGTATTATTTGACAATATTATTTTGCAATACTCTTGGATAATATGAGTACAGAAATGGGTTATTTCATATTGGATCGCAATAGATGTCTGGGTACATTAGTGTACTAGCTCTATTAATTATTGGACTGTGATAGATGTTTGGATACGTTAGTGTACCGACTCTGTTAATTATTGGGCCACAAAAGATATCTGGGTACGTTAGTATATTGACTCTATTAATCATTGGATCATGATTGATATTCGTAGTTTACCTCACCCATTTCCGAGGATGAGTATTGATTGTATTTCCTAGATATCTCTCATTTGTTATGTTATGTGTGTTATTAGCCTGAAAGACACCCGGATTAATATACTTAGCCTTGTCAACCATTGTTGGCAGTAATGAAAAGAAGTTCCGTAATGTTTGAATAGCTATCAAACAACCGGCATGGCCAGAAGGTAGAAACCGGGTGGATATCATACCTATCCTAATAATCAGGAGTAGAACCGTCCCGCCCACAATGTTTATACTGGACTTGGTATACTAGGCGCCAATGTTTATACTGGCCCTATCGGTCTCAACTGTCCCTCCAATAAACCGAGGAACGAGGGAAGCTAAACAACTGGAAGACTGGACTAACAGGAGTGTTCTTCCTACCAGAATGAGGGAAGCATCACTACGGGAAGGACGAAGGGATAAGGCAGCAACTACTGGGGATGCAGCCAGTTGACTGCTTTTGTTATTGCTACATTTACTATCATTCTGTGCTTAGCGATAGACTTATATTATGATTATCCTACTTTTGGATGTTGGGTTACCCGTACCATAGTATGATTGTTATGTTTCAGTCCCATTATATTGGTTGTGCTGACTCGTTGATTTCAAAAGAAGAGCAGGTTATGGTATGATAACCTATCTCTTGTGATGGGCTTACTTGTGCATGGGCTCTCCGGAATACCCATGAGCCACGTTTGTGGAGAGGACCGGATGTGCCTTAGTAGTTCCTGTACTATTTTGTATATAGTTTTGGTATACAGTATTTTAGGATAGTTCCCCTCACACCAGGCTTTATATCTGACCCGCGTTTTGTCCTTTTCTATTTATGTAATGACAACTCTTGGGTAATCGATTGAGTAGTTTGGGAGTCAGGTGCTTTTGGGATATGCTATTAGAGTGGCGTAGCTGAAGCTTTGGAGGCAAAGATGATAGTCAGATATTTATACTTGAGAATTTAATAGTACATGATGGAGATTTTGCATACGAGACTTATTGTATCAGATGTTTTATTCCGACTCTCTATATTGATATTTATTTATCAGTTATTTCCGCCAGCGTAGTCTTTTATATACTATTCAACCTATTTTGTTGATGTATATCCAATATATTATATGTTATTATTTCGATGCGAATTTAGTTGCATTTATTGGCGGTGTTTGGAGTGTGAATGCAACAACTACTACTTTTACCATTTCTTTTTACTTGTTTTTCTTATTCCAACACTGCTAAATTTTTGCAGCCTTCCTGCCCAATTGTAAAAACCTCATCATGTTTTTCCCATCTCCTTCCCTCTCCATTGTTACGTTTCAAACTTCGTTCAACAAAATTCCTCTCGCTTCTGCATTCATGCTACTTATCTCAATCAAATCTGCTTTGCTCCACTTCGTCGATCCACTCTTCCTTCAATCTACTTGCATTTTCTTCCTTGAGATTGTTCGCAAGCCCTGAATCGACAAATCAAGGTACTTGCAAAACCCTAATTTGGCTGAGGTATTTTAATTTCTGTACTATGTTTCTCGTTACTACAAAGCCCTAATCACTATATTTTGTTATTATCATTGGTGTTGATGATAGAATGAGGAAATGTCTTCTGAAATCATTCACGAGTTTTGCATTTTTTTTCTGAAGAATATACCATGGCTATGTATCAAAGCTCTATGATTTAGACGAGCATATGAAACTAGAAGGCATAGAGCCAACAGGTGTTACTTGCGTAGTACATTTGTTAGGACCAAGTGGCTTTTGAAATAGGCAAATGAGTTTACAAAAGAGTAATACTTTTACAGAAGAGTAATTTTTTCTGAAGTCTGGTCGAAATGTAATATACTTTTATGTCGCTTTCGCAAAGCAACTTGAGTTTAGTTTAATTATAATTTCATAATACTGATGAACATGATATATCACAGCATAATAGCATCAGTTGATACAACACGTGCACGACAGGTTACAAGGATTTGAATAATTGCACTGAAGCTATTTTGTTAGAATAAATAGTTCATATTTCTAGTCAGTTCAAAATGTTTGTTCCAAAGAGTTGATAATGTCAAAATTGAATTCAGGGTTGCAGATAATGCATGCTAGTTTACTACTTTAATTAACAATGCACATCTTTAGACAAAAAAATTATTGATCCAGTAGTTGCATCTATCAATTTGGGGAGCTTGAACCAAGGACTATTTATTGTCAGTACTACATACAAGAATAATGAAAAGTATACATGAACAAAATGCTTACAAAAAGTGAAGGACTTGCATTGAGAGTCTGTTCTTAAAATTTTAAGGCTTTGACCTTAAGCACCGGATCTTCATTTTACCATTCATCCAAAAATATTATTTTAGATAGACTAAAACCATAATTATTCACTATGCAAATGATCAAAAATAATATCATCATAATTAGAGCAGTTTTAAAAGAAAATGCATATGGGATGCATTATTTGAAAATAAAAATAAGATGTAAAAATGCGAATTATTTGTAAGGTAAACAAACTTAGAATATGCGAAATCAATGGGATGGAGGTAAAAATATCTATTTTTGTTGATAATTTAAGGACCAAGATTGTTATTAGTTAAAAATTGTCTTTACTATTGGATTTGCTATACTTCGGGAACCAAATGTATCATAGTTAAAATCCTAGCTAGACTTCAAGGACCATGTGTTTTATCGGGTAATAAAATTGTTCTTACTATTGCATTTATAAAGTTCCAATATGACTTTTAAGGATGGCAATGTAGAATTATAGTTTAAGATATACTATAAATAGGTGGTAACCATCTTCTAGAAAATGAATAAAGAATAGTGAATAGTATTGCCCCGTTATGTTTAGTGCATACTGAAATTTGGAACACTTAGTTTAGTAACAAATTTTTTTAGTTGGTAAATGGAAGCCGAGGAGGAAAAAGTGAAATAAATGGTGCTTAGGGCAGATACAAGTCCTAACCACTAAAGCATGGGATCATTTGTACCAATTTAAACTTTGTTTCATACATATAAAAGATACTGTAATTCTTAGAAAACAAGTAAAACAAACTATTGATAAATAAGCAGTAAAGCTAATATGGTTACCATGATAGTAGGCTACTAGCTAAAGAAAGCCCATATTAAAACGATCAATCAATTATTATACATCATTAGCCAATCGTGGAAATAAGTACCACCAAACTAGACAATGATTCTTAATAATCAATTACAAAATGAAAGCAATTACTAGAATAAAACAAATAAGACCGATTTGATTAACAAAATGATAATAGTTTGTTTAAAATATGTATAAGTAATATAAAATGATATTTTTGGGTCTAGCGACTAGATAATAATAGATGACCACCAACCACTATCGGCGGCAATACTTGATAAACTTGATTGTTGGTCTACTGATCAATAAAGTTGGTAACCAAAAAGTCTTTGGTCGGTAATGGTTTGCATTTATAATGCACTGTGTAATCAAATTTGTTTATGTTTCAACCAATTATATAATAGCATTTTATAATTCATAGTTCTATTTCGCTCAGATTAACTAATGCACAAAAGTTTTTCATAAAACAATTAGGATGCTTTTAAGGCCAATTTATTAAGTTGAATGTTGCTTATTGAAAGTTGTAGATAGAACTGTTGTATAATTATAACATTGTTACAAATTAAGTAAACATTTAATTAATATAAATAAGTACACATTTATTTAATTAATTATTAGAATGATAAATATTTAACCAGTAATTAAATGATTTATAATCAAATAAGTGCAGAGAAAATTTAACGATTCTAAGTACATGCCTAATGTGAAATATCACTTACAAATATAAGATCATCACATAGACGATCAACTCAAAAGAAAGCGTAAGAAAATAATAATGAATTAAGTGCTCTTATGTCTTGAGATGCCACGCTGCAAGAAGTGAACTGAGTGCGCAAAGAAGAATTATGTTCGCATGATGAGAGATTAGGCCTAGCAGGTGAAAAGAGGCTCAAAAGAGGGGACTTTCTCGAGTATAGTGTTGCAAGGTATTGACGTGAGGACTGCAGCATGAAAGAGAATGAAATCCGAAGCATGTAAAATTGAGAATATGGAAAGATATGCAGCAATGTTGAAGTTGAAGCGGGGCAATGCAGAGGCATGCAACCGCTGGGTCAAGTAGAGGACACAGGGCTGCATTTGAAGTGGTGGAGCTGAAGATGCATGGACTGAGGTTGATGTGGACCTAAAGTGATGTGAATGACGATGCTGTAGCTGATTGCAAAGCACTGGGCAGGGGAAGTGCATGTAGTTTGCCTGAAGCTGGGTTGATGGTCTGAAAGTAGACGATGTGTTTGAATCTGGGCTGAAGGAGTTAGGGTCACAGATGTTGGTGTTAACAACCTGTGATGATCTGAACTGGATAGGAGGTTGCTGGCGGTGACGCCGAACTGGTCAGAGGGGCATAGCTGAATGCCCGACCATGTATATTATGGAATAGAGCTACCAATAACAGTATGCTATGCAGATAAGAAGTAAGATACTACGCAGCTTTGATGCCTGGTGCGAGAAATAGACAATGCATAAGTAAAAATATTGGAACCAAAGGTGTCACATGGAACTGCTGCCGTGAGAATGAGCTGCTGCGTGACTTTAGACCATTAAAAAACTTAAGTGTACAGATGGATTGTGTCAGAAGTTGATGAAAAGGCTACTACATACAATCTGAAGAATAGGTGGCCTGTTGAAAAGAAGGAGGTGAGAACGTCGATGTTGTTGAATGTTGCTGTCTGGAGAGAGAGGTAGAAATCGAGCATTGAGTAGCTGCATGGAGCGAGGTAATATGTCGCATGCAAGTATGGTTAGGATGGCCACATTGAAAGTTGAGTAGAGAAGCAATCCGGACTTGAGAAAGGCTGAAGGAAGTAAATGCTAAATCTGATATGTGACAGGCGATGCAACTCTGATTGAAGATTACAAAAGTAGATTGAAACGAAACCAGATTCTGATAGGAGTGAGCAGGAAGAGGCCAAAAGCATGCACATGTAGAAGCGAATAATAGCAAGCTGCTAGTGAATGCTGGTACACTGAATGCATAAGTAGACGATATAGTTACCACTGGAACGGCTTTTGGACAAAGTTCTTTGTGCATCTCACCTAAGGTTTACATTACTGGAATGGCCTTTGGACACTCATTTCTCACTTGTGCATCCGTTGGCAAACTACTTTTTAATGTTCTAGCATACTAATTGTCACTGTGCATAAAGCAATCAATGGTAAAACAAATTTATTATGTTTATGGAAAACTCAAAAGGTTTCTTAAAATGAACGCATGGCTAAAAGAGTGAATCAATATGTATTTTGGGATGGTTTTTTTTACGTGGAAACTATTAAAACATGCGCTATGATATGTTTATTTGTCCCCTTCAATTATCTGTCCCTGCCTCATGAGAAGGAGATGTCGTGATATAAGAAAACCCATCCTTATTTTCATTTTTTTATCTTCAACGAAAGTTAATACCTTTGTAGTATTTTGTTCTAATCCTTGGCATACATGGTAGAATTTTTTTATGTCGATCAATTTTTATAGAAGTAATAACCCTGTTTGAATCTCAATCGTAACTATAGGTAAAATTTTATTACATATATAACATTTGGATAACTTTTGACTTAATACTGAAGGTAAACGTCTCTAAACTAATAGTAAATATTTGGATAATTTTTCGCGCACATTACGCTATTTTATCAATTAAATTGCCTAGCCTTGCATATACTTAACTAGGTACCATTAGTTTTTCCAAGATATCATGTTCAAAAAAAGCTAATTACTAGCTATATATAGTTACATGTTCTTGTTATTGTAGATCGGTTCTAATACCTTATGGGGATTTACTTTTTTGATGGCTAGAATATCCATAGTTATGTATTTATCACTTGGCTATGTACTACTTGCCGAACCTACTCACTTCCATTTTTTTATTTCTTGATGTATCAATGATTATGCATTCTTTTGCATTGAAGAAAAGTTTACATTTTAGTTATTATCCTGGTTATGTGGGTTGAATGTGCAGTTATATTTGAAATTCAAAATCAACTTCAAATTCCAATATTCAAAAAGTGAGGGAATACCGATACATTATGACAATGTTAAAGATACATAATAAGCTAGTAATAATATATTGGGTGAGCTGACAGTTGTAAAACAGATGTGGAGTGGTTTCAGGGTAAGAATTACAATAATAGCACATGTTATGGTTAATATTGTTTGGCACCTGTTTTTGCAATACATATCAAGGATTGATCGTAGGACCATTTAGGGCAATTCATATCAAGGATTGACCGTAGGACCATTTAGGGTGCACTCATAGTAAAAAACTAATCGGTTTTAATTTTCATAGATATGTCATGACCCAAAGGTTCAATTTTGATTAACTGATCCTATAAACAGGTTACGTGTTTTATGTTAAGTCAAGAAAAGGCAATTAGTCAATGTAACTGCCACCGAGTCTTATCATATTCTATTGGAAATATCTACAGATTTCTCATTATAGCAACTTGGTTACCAGTATTTCCAAGTAGATTTTAAAATAGATAGTTTTGATATGTGAAATCAATACGGATTTGTACTACTGTAGTTTCGAATAATATTCTTTTATTTCAACTGTATAGCCTTTAGCCGTTTAAAGTACTACAGTATTCTAGAATCTATTTTTTTTTACCATTTTTGTGACTGACTATATATATATATATATCCATGAAATAAATTGAGCATGCATTTATCAAATATTATGTTAAGAGGCAAATTAGGGAGATAGAAACTTGCATATGTCAACAGTTCTTACTTTTCACTTATCGTGAGCTTTAGCAATGATGAGTCATCCATACTATAAGGTAGCCTTCATCATTGTAAAGCTAATATAAAATGTGGTGCACATACTTATGAGACCGAGTTTTACATATTGAATCACAACAGAGTTGTAATTTTCTAAGATAGATGCGTGAAGGAGAGCACTTATGCTTTTGACAAAAGGAAGCTATGCAAGTTATCTTATGTGGGGTCATATACAAAATCTAAATGCCCTTGTCATATGACTCAGGATGAATTTATAAAACCGGCTAAAGGTATATGTTACATGATAGTAATTTATATTGTATTTATCTAGATGTTGAGTTAAAGTAGAAAATAAATAAATTGCTTGAAAAAAAGAACATTTTCAAACAAAAAAGCTTTTGTTTTGGACTGCACTTGAATTTGTAATTTTGTTCTGTTAACACTAAAAAGATATTAACAAGCACAGTTTCAACAATAATGTAATACACCTAAAATCCTTGCCTTTGCAATATATATGTTAATAAAATTACCTCCTATGAATTCAGTTGCATAATCTACCACCAGGTTCACCAGTAGATCATATTCCTCTAACGTTCCTATGGGTGAAAACTAGGGGTGGGAATGTTCCTATGGGTGAAAACTAGGGTAGGCATAAACTGCACCACTATATGAAAACCGTTTGCACCAAACCGCAAAAACGGTGCGGAAACTCACACTAAATCATCTAACCAAAGCGAATACCCCAAACCGGACCGACCCGCATCGATATGGTTCGTAGCGGTTTGGACGATTGAACCGACCATATTAAACCAGACCGAATATTTACACTAGTAATCTTATGATAAAAATATAAGCAACTCCTATCTTATTTTATATTCTAACGACGTATATTCTATTTTTAGCTTATATTAATAATAATCATTGTCATAAAGGAAGAAGTTACAGTTTTAGTATGATATTTTTCAACTCATTTTTTTGGATAAATGCTAATTATAATATTTAGTCATTTTACTTAATGATTACGCATTTATTAGCGTTAATGATTAGTTAATCTACTTAAAAAATCTCACTTGTAGCTAAATGTCAAATTTAGTTATTCATACAATTAAAAACTAATCTTTCATTTCGGTATAACATTGTGTATTTTAATTTTTAAGTATAAAAACTTCATATATTTACCTTTGTAAATTGATTGTTGATAGAAGTAATTCTCTTATTTCATATTTAATATGGGTTCAAACCGGATCGTACCAAAACCAGATCGTACTACATTAAACCAAACTGAAACTGAACCGTTTAAAAAATTGGTATAATGGTTTGTGTTTTTGATTAACCGTTTGATGCGGTGCGGAAGTGGTTTGAGTTTCAAACCGCACTAAACTGACCCTTGCCCGCCCCTAGTGAAAACAGAAAACGTCACAATAGTCAGTATACAAACAAACAACAATATTATATCACAAAACCAAGGGATTAGACATGAATTAACCAATCTCTACAACCTGCTTGCTAAAGGCGCTTAAGAGCAAGAGCTTACTACCATAAAATAACAATGTTCAGTTTATTTATCTATTAGCACTGGTAGCTATTTAATCAAAGAAGCACTCTACTACCTCAGTATCCATACAAAAATATTTGCAAAAATACCTAACTGCATACCTGATGGAGAATGCATTAGGACACTTTCATCCACCGTTATAAACTGCACAGCAAGTGTATATCCAATTCTTGCATTTGTGTACTATATTTAGCAGGCTTATACCTTCATTATCTATAGTGCATGACTGATGAATGACAAACTTTGGTATTAATCAGTAAAAAATAACGATTTAGTGTATTCTTACTTCTTACTAATGCTGAATTTCAGTAGTACTTTTAATGTTTGATAAATCAATGTTATTACCAGGTAGAAGTGCATGCTGATGTGCTAAAGCAAAACTAAATAAAAATTATTTTACAACCAAGTTCAAACATCTTTAAAAACATATATAAAATTTAATTCCAAACATAAAGTAACTATGTATTTGTGTGTAAAGAGAGAGGGGCCGAACATCAAGGTTATATGTTCCAAGCAACTCCTCAGATAACTTTGTTGTCCCTTGTTGTAGTGTTGCCAGACATCAATATCAAATCGATGACTATGGTTTGCAAAGATCTTGGTATAGCAGCACTGATTAACATCAGTGAATTTATTATTTGACGTGTGTTGACCTTTTACTTGCATTTGATATTGAACATAATTGTAGTTGTCATATTATATTCTTCAGTAAACCATGAATATTATGATTTTGCATGTGCACGTGTGTCTACCTATTTACCATAATGAACAGTATTTAGGTAGATCATTGCCAATTCATATTGCTTGATTCAGATGAATTTTTTGCATGTATAATGCTTCATGTTTGGTGCCAATCAAAAAGAGAAAGTGGATATATTGGGGACACATGAAAAAATTTAGGATTTGCATATGATTATAGTGGATTATGAACTTTTAGTATCAGCCTTGTACAACCTCAGCATTTAGCTACGCGGTAATTTTTTTGTTCCGCTATTGTAACTCAGTCCATCCACGGCAGTTTCTATATACAGCCACATTACTTGCTTCACTCTATTTCTATGAATCAGCTTCAGTCTCAATAGTTCCTCTTCAACCCTTTAGCTTGTCTCAACATGTACACATTATGATCTGCTGAATGTCCTAGCCTATAATATTTTAGCTCAGAAGTTCCTCTAATTCAAATCATCTCGTACACATTTTCTGACGATCGCCCTACACCACCGGCATCCAATATACATAAAATAGTGCGCTGCTTTCATGTCAATCGATGTAGGATTATCATCAAAGTTTAAAATGAAGCAAAACATCATAGAATCTGTAGTATATCTCACAGTACACGAAATATAATATAATATCACAGATATAAAAATAGAAGAAACAGTAATAACTAAGTAATCCAAATATCAGAGTATAGATACACAAAATTATACATCATGAAATAGAGTTTATACAACATAAGAAACTCATAAGACTGTCTCATACTAATACTAATAAGTAGCATTGTCAAGGATCTACAGTGTTGCACAACGGAATAAGCATAAAAATCGATATATAATACAAGATGGCTCCCTCTAGCTTGTCCTTTGCACAACTACTGCGTCGCACCTAGACTTACTATCTAGTCCACTCATTGAAGAACACCTAAGATAATAAAAAGTAAAGCATAAAACCCTAAGTCAGACAATAGTTTGGTATGAGCAGTAAATGAATCTCAAAATACTATACAAGTCGATATAGTAAGGAACAAAGGTATACATATCATACCTAATCTATTTCTGCAAGCAAAGAGTTAACACATAATAACATAATATGCTACTCTAAGTGTTATAAAGGTGAAATACAACTACTTATGATAACGAGTGTCCAAGTATCACTATCTCCAATACCTATTTTCAACGACTATTCAAGAGTGATAGACTATAGGGAGAGAAATCAAAGCAATCATAACATCCATCAAACAATCCTCACTATCACTCTATGTACTCTGGATATATGATAACTCGTATGACCATTCTATTGCCAGGGACTAATGGAAATCCCGGTTTTCAGTGTACTATCTTTAGCCCGAAGCTAATACTAGACCCATTCAACCGATCTAGGGTACATGGATTCATTCAACCGATCCGGGGTAACTTTCAACATACCCATGAGCGTCCTTACGACACCTCTGCTTTGAGTACAAAAAAAAACACTCTGAGTATCAACGATCCCTTAGTACGCGTATCCGAGCTCTTTCCATTGCTCCAACTAGCTTCCATTATCCTGGAGTAACAATTTTAAATTCCCCTGCTCAACGACTTCTTTCAACATCAAACCGTCACCTTCAAGGAATCATTCTACATCCCCCACTCAACGACTTCTTCCATTATCCGAAGACTCTAACTTCATCATGCTGTTACATCGCCATCATTCATCATGCGAACGAGCCAACAGCTCTAGCCCGACCTCTCGAACCCCTGTACCAAGTCCCAGAAGTTCCATTCCCATAGGACTAAGCAGGGGAGCTCGGTACCGACCTCTGAACTCGGTACCAACCTCTGTACTTAGCCAACTAGTGACCAATTCTCTTTCCATCTCATTCCTTACTTCTAGTGCTTCTTGCCCATATGCTTTGACCCCGACCTCTCTGCTCTAGATCAAGTTGTCATGTCTTCAAAGCACTCTACTTCCAATCCCAGAAACAAGTCGTCATCACCTCAAGCACTTAGCCAATCTCCAATCCATCACATTAGGCAACCTCTACTAGCTAACATCTCTACCTTCCCTAAGTCGTTGATGACATGGACCAAAGCAGAGAGCTTGTTACCGACATCTGTACTTGATGAATTTTGAGTTGCGACTAGGACCACGAGCTCTTCCCATACTCCAAAATCTGCCTTTCAAGTTTCGTCCAATTTCGACCAATTCTGCCTCTGATTTGCCCAATCTCTCAACCTATCTACCAAGCATCAAAAACATTAGCAAACAACATCAAAGCATAACATACAATCATGGAATAGTATGCATATACATCCATTTATACAACCAATACATGAGAATGTGACAATTAAATTAGTTTCACCCTAAATCTAAGTTTTACATTAGCATTTGCATGTATAAATGATGGGAGTTACACTGGCATGTGAATATGAGTAAATAGATTGCAAAATCAACTTTTAAAGCCATTTCAAAATCTCTAATTTATAGTCATAAACATGTATGAATAAGTGGTTAATTTTAGAAAAACCCCTTTTAGATCAAAATCATGTTAAAAACAACCATTTTAACTATATAAAAAAGTATAGATGAGTGAGAGTCCAAGAACCACTCACCAAATACCTAAAATACCCAATTTCTTCCTTAGATATGAAGTGGATAGTAAGGAAGAAGGACCTAAATTAATAAAAATAATAATCTCTAGCTTCTATATGCTAATCCTCTCTCTAATTAAAAATTTGACTAAGATTAGTAAGGAAAATACGTGATTTTTGATTAAATTAGGGCTAATGGAGGTTTGGATCTATTTTATGGAAGAAGAAAATGACTTAGGTCAGTTTCTACAGCCTCCTTTAGCACAAATTTTGAAATGGGTTAGTGGACCTAAACACGAGCTTAGTTAATTACCCACTAAAACTGGCCAGCAGCAACCAAAAATTAAAAGTGTAATAACTTTTAAATGACGTATCCATTTTTCTATTATGACCACTTTACGGAATTTGAAATCATGACCCTAAAGCAATGGAATTGGTTTGAGAACCTAATTCGGTTCGTATCAAAAGTTATAGCCCAAAAATTCTCAGAGTCAAAATGGTCACATAGAAATTCCACAAAAATTATAGATGTGGAAAATGTCCCTAAGAGTCACTTTCTAAAATCTTAACTTCATACGACCTCATATGAATAAAACATGCAACCATGCAATCAATAATATAGGTTAACCTATCCTAGTATGCGAGATACTGAACTACCCTATATGATATCGAAAGTGAAAATAAATATAATAAACAATGGGCCTTATCATGTGAAGACCTCCGGATGTGTGACTCTTATACTCTCCTCGGTTTCCCATGTGTAATCATCTTCAGTTTAGCCCCATTGAACCTTCACTAACTCCACCATCTTCCTCTTAAGTTGTTTTGTATCGCGTCCAACAATACGAACCAGCCTACGAGGCCTCGAAGCTTCTAGTTCGATCTCGATATCATCAAGCTGGTCCGGTGTAATTGTTATGCCAGAGTAGTGCACAAACTTCCGCATATGAGAAACATGGAAGACGTTGTGCACACCTGCCATTTTCGGAGGTAAGTTGACCCTATATGCTAGGTTCCCATTCCTCTTTGCCATCGGAAAAGGACGTATGGATCTTGGTGCCAACTTCCCCTTGCTACCGAATCGAATAACATTTTTCAAAGGAGAAATTTTCATGAATACCATACCTCCAATAGAAAATTCTAAATCTTTATACCTTCTAGCAGTGTAACTCTTTTGCCTATCTTGTGTGGCTTTCATTCGTTGCTGAATGAATTTTATCTTTTTCGAGGTTTCTCTAATCACATTTGGCCCAAGTATCAGTTTCTCACCCGGTTCCCACCAGCATGAAGGGGGCATTACACGGTCGGCCATACAATGCTTCATATGGTCCATACTGATACTAGACTGATAGCTATTATTATATGCAGTGTTATCAAAGCCCTCGCCTAGGCGCGCTTAGGCTCCAAAAAGCCCTAGGCTCTAAGCTGGGGCTTTTTTGACTTCTGAGGCGCCATGGATGCACGAGGCATCGGAAAAGCTCCAAAAGCCTTAAGGCGCTGGCTTTTGAGGCGCTGTAAAAGCGCGCCTTGGGCTGCTTTGTTGGAGAATTTTTTTTGGGTTCCAATATGAGCCCAAACACATAACTTCCCTTCAATTTATCCGCACCCAGTTAAATCAACCAGCTCAAAAACAAATTCATGCCCAGCCCCAACTCAAAATCCAATCGATCAAATTAAAAGACGTAACCTAGTTCGAACTTCGAGAGCCGTCCAGATTGCTCGCCGCCTCATGCTCAAGGCTCGCAAAAAAGCCCTAGGCGCAAAAAAGCCCTAGGCTCCAGCTTGGCGCTTTTTTGCGCCTTAGCGCCTTAACTACCTTGATTATATGTGAATTCTACTAAATGCAAATGATCATCCCACGAGCCTCCGAAATCGAGAATGCAAGCTCGCAAGAGTTCCTCTAGTATACGATTCACTCAATCGGTCTGCCCATCTGTTTGTGGATGATAACCCTACTAAGATGCAGCTCGGTACCCAAAGCCTCCTATAAGCTCTTCCAAAACCCACTAGTGAACAACGAGTCTCAATCGCTCATAATGCTCTTCAATATTCCATGAAATCGTACAATCCATTTCACATACAACTCAGCTAGTTTGGCTGTCGTTCTGTTGAACTTAATGGGTATAAATATGGTGCTCTTGGTTAATCAATTGACTATGACCCAGATGATGTCGTACCTTGCTCGAGTCCTTGGCAGTCCATCAATGAAATCCATCGATATCCGCTCACACTTCCACTTGGGAACTTCAAGCGGTTGTAATAGGCCTCTCGGTTTCTTTTGCTCCACCTTCACCAATTAGCAGTTCATACACTTCAAGATGAATGTACCAACATCCTTCTTCATCCCTTCCCAATAGTAGATTTGCCTCATATCACGGTACATCTTATTACCGCCGGGATGCATAGTCAATCTCAAATGGTGGCACTCTCCAAGCACCTCATCCCTCAACCTATCGACATCAGGATCAAACAATCTCCCGTCTTTACGGAGCCAACCATCTCGGTCGAGTCTGTGCTGTCTCATATCCTCAAACTCTACCCCTCCTTCTATTTTTGCTATGGTCTCAGCCAATCTAGCATCTCGCTTCTGAGTGGCACCAATCCACTTAATCAAAGTAGGCCCGATTGTCAAACTTGCTAACATCTCTGGCTCTAACTCGCAATGAGGTCCGAAATCATAATCAGTAATATACTCCAGCTGTTTCCACTCTAGGAACATCGTCCCAAAACTGGCACACCTTCTACTTAGTGCATCAACGACCGCATTCCCCTTATCGAACATATATGAAATGCTAAATTCATAGGAGGCTAAGAATTACAACCATCGATGCTGTTGAAAGTTGAGATCCTTCCGAGAGAAAAGGTACTTTAAGGATTTATAGTCCATGAATAACTTGAACCTTTCCCCTAATAAGTAGTGCCTCTAAATTATCAAAGCAAACACTATCGCCGCCAACTCCAAATAATGAGTTGGATACTTCTTCTCGTGCAGCTTCAGCTGTCGACTAGCGTAGGCGACAACCTTTCCCTTCTACATCAATACCGCACTTAATCCAGTACCATAGGCGTCTATGTATACTGTCAGCTCCTCATTTCTGCTCGGAATGGTCAATACATGTGCGCTCGTCAATCTCTCCTTTAGACTCACAAATGCCTGCTCACATCTCACATCCCAAGTAAAAGTCTTATTTTTCTTCATCAAATTGGTTAATGGCGCGGCTACCTTTGAGAAGTCCTTGATAAAGCGTCTATAATATCCTGCCAATCTTAAGAAACTCCTCACGTCGGTAGCATTCTTGGATTGACTCCAATGTTGAACCGCTGCCACTTTGGTAGGATCTACTACGATGCCTTGCTCGGAGATGACATGTCCCAAGGATCTCACTTCCATTCTCCAGAAGTGGCATTTTGACAACTTTGCTTTCAACTTATGCTTCCACAACACTTTGAGTACAATCCTCAAGTGCGCCTTGTGTTCCTTTTCTATCCTGGAATAGATCAAAATATCATCCACGAACAGAAGTAAGAACTTGTTCAGCTAATCCCTGAAGACACGGTTCATGAGATCAACAAAGTATGCCGGAGCATTGGTTAGCCCGAACGACATTACCAACCTTTTATAGAAACCAAACGGTGTACGCAATGCAGTGATCGACACACTCTCCTTCGCTACTCTCAACTGGTGAAATCCCGTAGTCAAATCCAATTAGGAGAACACCTTCGCACCGTGGAGATGATCGAACAAGTCATCAATACGTGGGAGTGGATACTCGTTCTTCTTCGTTACCTTATTCAACTCATGATAATCCACTCACAACCTTAGAGAGCCATCCGCCTTAGTGGCGAATACTATGGGTGCACCCTACGTTGATATACTCCTACAAATGAATCCTATTTTCAACATGTCATTTGCTTGCACCTCCAACTCCTTCTGCTCTCTAAGCCCATACGGCTTAATGGAATCACTATAGGTTTGTCATCCTTCGTCTATATGAAACTCGATCTCTCTATGCGGTGGGAATCTGGTCACTTCCTCAAATACGTTAGGATACTCTCTAATGATAGGCACAAACGACAATTCATCCTATAGAATCTCAAGCGAATATAGAAAACCGACCAGAACCCCATCCTCTGGCAGATAGCCAAATCACTACCATCCGCTCTTCCACGGTCCCAATTGTGACCAACAGCTTCTCACAATCCACTACTGCCGCATATTTCCTTAGCCAGTCCATTCCTAAGATAATCCTGAACCCAACGAAATTTAGAATGAAACAAACATAAACAAATAAGCATCTATGTCTCGATAAGACCGAACCACGAGAAACCATACACAGGCTAGTGGAGCCTCTAATGGGGTTTGCCACAATCAATGGTCGGTCAACTATTTTGGGTTTCAATCCTAGTCTATCTACTAGGTCAATATATATAAAGAAATATGAAGCCCTAGTGTCGAATAAAACATGTATGGGAACATCATAAATGGAAAGTATACCTTGAATAACAATGCCCTCGCCTTTCTCTTTCACCGAGACGAAGTCAAAACAACATCTAACGCATATGCCTTCATAACCTGTTTCTGTTGCAATGGTTCCAGACAATTATTCAGTATCTGCCTAGGCTTTCCGCAGTTGTAAAACTTCTTCTTCCCATCGATTCTACAATCTCTGATCAAATGACCCTTATCTCCAAAACCATAGCAAATAGGATCCTACTTAACCTTTTTCTAAGCATTCTTCTCCTCATTCTTTCCTCGAGACCGCTTCCTCTTTCCAAACCCCTTTTTCTTGCCTCCATTGAATTGTTGCGGTTTCGGCTCTTCCTTAACAACAACAGCTGATTTGGACTTGGGGTATAAAATCTTCTAATGAAGAGCTTTCTTAACGAGTCCCTTCAATGGCTCATCGATATGACTCACTAGCTTCTCCCCTAAATAGTCATTCGAACCCATAGTAAACTTCTCATTCTTCCTCAATAGAGTGTCAATAAAAGATATCTATACTTGGATAAAGTGTCAAACTCAGCAATATATTTAGAAACAAATATATCTCCTTGCTTTAAATGAGCGAATCTCCTGAATAACATCGACTTCTAAGCAGCATGAATGAACATCTCCTCAAACCTAGCCTTGAACTGGTCTCATGTGGACTGATCCTCAGGTGTAGCAATAGTGATCGCATTCCACCGGTTCATGGCCTGCCCTTGAAGCTGTTTAGAGGCCAGCTTCCACTTCATGGCATAATTAATCTCCATATCACCAAAGATATGTTCACAAGTGTCCAACCAATCCTGCACTTCGATGACGGACTCCGTTCCAAGAAATGACTTGCCTCTAAAATAGAGTAATTTTTGCATAGCTTGGCAAAGTCAGCCCTCGGTGCTTGCACTTGAGCATCACCACCAACACCAACATTCGGAACGGTTGCTTGGGCATTTTGAAGCATATTCATCATCATCGCATTGAACATAACTTGCAAGTAAGGATTTGAAACCACTGAACTTACTCCTTGCTCAATTCCAAAGATGGAGTTCCTAACAGTGTTTCTTGTTTGCGGGCTCATTCTCGATCTATAACATGATCAGTCTCTCAAAAAGAAAACTATGTCAATGGTACTCATGTGTGCATGTGACTTATATACTACATATGATACTATATAGTTTTGAAAACAAAAATATATAACAAGTACGCGCTCTCGTATATATATACCCTTTCGATTCAGTCTATGGTGAGAACTTCTTCCCTCTCTCTACTAAATCACGGTATCCCTTAGGTTAATCAACGCAACCTAAGCTCTGATACCAAATGTGACGATCGTCCTACACCACCGGCACCCAATATATATAAGATAGTGCACTGCTGTCATATCGATCGATGTAGGACGATCATCAAGGTTTAAAATGAAACAAAACATCATAGAATATGTAGTATATCTCACATCACATGGAATAAAATATAATATCACGGATATAAAAATAGAAGAGACAGTAATAACTAAGTGATCCAAATATCAGAGTATAGATACACAAAGTTATACATCGTGAAATAGAGTTTATACAACAGAAGCAACTTATAAGACTGTCTCATACCAATACTAATAAGCAGCACTTCCAAGGCCCTATAGTGTTGCACAATGGAATAAGCATAGAAATCCATATATAATACGAGATAGCTCCCTCTAGCTCGTCCTCTGCACAGCTACTGCGTCGCACCTAGACCTGCTATCTAGTCTACTCATTTAAGAGCACCCGAGATAATAAGATGCAAAACATAAAACCTCGAGTCAGACAACAATCTGGTGTGAGCGGTAAATGAATTTCAAAATACTATATAAGTCGATATAATAAGGAACAAAGGTATACGAATCAAACCTGATCTGTCCCTACAACCAAAGAGTTAGTATATAATAACAAAATATGCTACTCTAAGTGTCATAAAGTGCAATACAACTAAGTATGATAATGGGTGTCCAGGTATCACCATCTCCAATACCTATCTTCAACGATTACCTTAGAGTGATAGACTGTGGGGAGAGACATCAAAGCAACCATAACATCCATCAAACAATCCTTACTTTCACTCTATGTACTCTGGATATATTGATAACTTGTATGACAATTCTACTACTAGGGATTAATGGAAATCCCGATTTTCAGTGTACTCTCTTTAGCCAGAAGCTGATACTAGACCTATTCAACTGGTCCAGGGTACACAGATCCATTCAACCAATCCGGGGAAACTTTCAACATACCCATGAGTGCCCTCACGATACCCCTGCTTTGAGTACAACAAAAAATACTCTGAGTATCAACGATCCCTTAGTACGCATATCCGAGCTCTTTTCTTTGCTCCAACTAGCTTCCATTATCCTGGAGGAGCCGTACACATTCCCCTACTCAACAACTCCTTTCAACATCAAGCCATCACCGTCGAGGAACCATTCTTCATTCCCCATTCTACGACTCCTTTCTACATCGAGTCATCTTCTTTGGAACCTAACTCTATTCAACTTGAGTTATCATCCGAAGACTCTAACTTTCATCATGTTATTACATTGCCATCAATCATCATGTGAAGAGCCAATATTTCCAGTACGACCTCTCGAACCCCTGTACCAATCGCTAGAAGTTCCATCCCCATAGGACCAAGTATAAGAGCTCGGTACCGACCTCGGAACTCGGTACCGACCTATGTAGTTAGCCAACTAGTGGCCGAGTCTCTTCCCATCTCATTCCTTGCTTCAAGTGCTTCTTGCCCATATGCTTTGACCCCGACCTCTCTGCTCCAAATCAAGTCATCGTGTCTTCAAAGCACCCTACTTCGAATCTAAGAAACAAGTCATCACAGCCTCAAGCACTTAGCCAATCCCTAATCCATCACATTATGCAACCTCTACTAACTAACATCTCCCCCTTCCCCAAGTCACTACTGACATGGACCAACATAGAGAGCTTGATACCGACCTCTCAAGTCGTACCGACCTTTGTACCTGACGAATTTGGAGTTGCGATTTGCACCACGAGCTCTTTCCATACTCTAGAATCTGCCTTCCAAGTTTCATCCAATTTCGACTAGTTCTGCCTCCGATTTGCCCAATCTCTCAACCTGTCTACCTAACATAAAAAACACTAGCAAACAACATCAAAACACAACATACAATCAGGGAATAACATGCATATACATCCATTCATACAACCAATACATGAGAATGTGACAATTAAACTAGTTTCACTCTAAATCTAAATTTTACATTAGCATATGCATGTATAACCAATGGGAGTTACACTAGCATGTGAATATGAGTAAATAGATTACAAAACCAATTTTAAAGCCATTTCAAAACCTCAAATTTCTGATCATAAACATGTATGAATAAGTGGTTAAACTTAGAAAAATACTTTTTAGATCAAAATCATGTTAAAAACAACCATTTTAATTTTATAAACAAGTATAGATGTGTGAGAGGCCAAGAACCACTCAGAAAATACCTAAAATATCCAATTTCTTCCTTAGATTTAAAGCGATCAGCTAAGAAGAAGGACCCAAATCAATAAAAATAATAATCTCTAGCTTCTATATGCTAATCCCCTTCAATGATTTGGCTAAGATTAGTAAGAAAAAGATGTGATTTTTGATGAAATTAGGACTAATGGAAGTTAGGATCTATTTTAGGGAAGAAGGAAATGACTTATATCAGTTCCTACAGCCTTCTATTAGCACAAGTTTCGAAGTGGGTTAGTGGGCCTAATCATGGGCTTAATTAATTACCCACCAAAATTGGCCAGCGGCAACCAAAACTTAAAACTGCAACTTTCAAATGACAAGTCCATTTTTCTATTATGACCACCCTACAGAATGAGAAACCATGATCCTGAAGCAATACAAGTGGTTTGAGAATTTAATTCAATTCCTATCAAAAGTTATAGTCAAAACAAGATTCTCAGGGTCAAAATGGTCATATAGAAATGCGACAAAATCATAGATATGGAAAATGTCCCTAAGAGTCACTTTCTAAAATCTTAGAGTCATACGACCTCGTATGAATAATTTTTTTTTACGATCATCCGATTTGTAAAACACGGGTTGTTGCACATTCATCATGTATACACTCTGAGCTTGTACACATTCAACATGTCTTCAACCCTTGTACACATTCCGAGCTTCAACTCAAGTAGTTACTCTTAAACACCATCCCTTCTTTTAGCATTTCTCGGTAGATATCATTTAACATGCTCTACTTTGCCACACCGTTAAAAGTTTGCTTCACCATAATTTATCTATATTCAATTCTAAAGTAATTCAGTCGTATTACGATTCTTTCATCCTATGCAGAACTACTACATTGAAACACGGTCCTTTCTCCTCCTTTCATAGTACAGTTCACCAGCTTGCTCACTTGACACGTTTTGAATTATTGTGCTTCGCTTCATAAACAAATTATCAACCTAATTCAATGGTTATATAACATATAGTCGGTTGTTAGCAACATTTGATGCCCCTTGGTTTAGTTGTTTGTAGTAATAACTCTTGTTGATCATCTTTTTTTAATGATCCCTCATTATAAGCTCACATATATCCTTTATTTTTAACATTTATTTTGTCATGTACTAAGAGCTGTGCAGTTAATGCCCCGCTATTATCTCGCTATAACCCTGCTATATCTCATAGCAGATTTCTACCGCTACGCTTTTTCCATATAACCCCAAATATAGCCTTTCCGCTTTAAGCCCCGCTGTATCCCGTTATTTCCGCTATATTCTGTTATTTCAGCTATATCTTCTTTAAAAGAAATGAATTGAAATATGACGTTTATACATTATAAAAATAATGAAATTAATTTATTTAATTGAATTTTTAATATATTTTCAAAAATGAAAATACTCTAATATTCTACTAAATTCAATTATGTTATATAACAGTTTTACATTTATTTACAGTATATTCGCACACGTTTTTATTTAAAATTATTTAGGTATTAATTATAATTCATTTGAATTTGAATTTTTTATTTAATTACCATTTATATATTTGTAAAAACATCAAGTACGAGTTTTATATGCTACAGTAGTACTTCAGTTTTTGCTTTCTTCTTTTTGGTTTCCTTGTTTCTTTTCAATTCTGATAAGTAGTTTCTTTTTTTGTTTTAGTTTATTTACCAATTTTGGCACTGAAACAGGCCATGCTTTTTAAAAGTTGTTTTCCATTAGTTTATAAAATAAACAAGAGACTAAAGTGGAAGTCAAAGCTACTGAACCAAATTAGAATTCAAAAAGAATAGTGCTAACCAAATTATTGTTGTAAAAGAACAAAAATTTATAGGACTTTATTTTTAGTTCAAGGGGAGAAGAGAGCTATTATTTTTCAAAATTAAGCATGGTTCAGTTCATTCAAAACTGCGCATCTCAGTTTTGATTCAAAACCGAGCCTAGCTCAATTTTGATTCATATGAGCAAATGCTCAGTTTTGTCAGTTACAAAACCAAGTGCTCGGTTTTGACACAAAACAGGCTCAATTTTTTGTCAAAAATTGAACGATTTCTGTAATTCCTGAACTGCTCTTCATTGAATGATTTCTGCATCGACCATGATTGAAGAAAAACCGACTTCTCTTTGAACTGCTCTAGCTATGATCTTGAACTGCTCTAAACTTGGTCGCTGGACTACAATAAAGACGATTGGAAATGTAAATTTTAATGAGCTAAAAGTTTCGACATGAAACAATTTTTATGTGTGGATGATCTTGCTAGCACGTAGACTATATAACCAAAGCTTTGTTTCATTTCAGTGTCTTTTGTCAAAAAAGACGAGCGAGAGGCTATGAGATAGTGAGATTGCTAGATTGAAGTTAAGATGATATTATGTTGTATATATCATTAATATTATGTGTTAATAAAAAATAGTAGGTTCTGGAACGATTTTAGTAAAAGACACGCAAACAAAATTAAAATGAACTCGATATGTATCCAAAGAGGACAAAGGTAACATGGTGTTTCTTGCATTCTGTAGGTAGAGTTTGCAAGTCATGGTCACCATACTTCGGAAGTTCGAATGTCTTCAATTCTTGAATTAAGTACCCTTGTAATTTGCAAGTCTAGTATCAAATATGCTAAGGCAATATGATTTCAAACAATCAAATCCTATATGTCAAAAAATATTAAGCTATAGCATAGTAAACATAGAACAGGAAAATCATGAACTTGTCAAAATCCAAAACTCTAAAATAGATGAATTTGTTCGTAATGTACATCAATTTTGTTTACATTGCTTTTATATTTGCTGACTGTAAAAGAAGTTCGATTCAATGAATATGTATAACTTTTTGAACAACGACGTTAATTATCAGGCATCTGGTTTACACTCAAATCTCCCGAGTCCATCTACCAAACATAATTTTTAGTATGGTACCCATCTTATTGGCTGACATTGAAGTTTAAATAATATGGCCTTATATATAAGCCATAAGGGTAGTTGACATCAAAATCAACGCTTGTTATTGGTACTAAAAATTCACTATGTTTTTAGAGACCGTTAAGCCTTGCGTTTATTGTTCAGTTCACGTCTCTGTCGATGGCCTTAGTCCTGAAATATGCAAGAAACGTTGCCTAACTTGACAGATACAGCAGCAACCTCCTTTGGTGTGATGTAATATTTGGTTGTTATATAGAATTTCGACCCAGTCCCAATTCGTTACTATGTAACTATATGCATAATTTTTTTGGAAAAGAATAATGAGATTAAATCAAGTCTTGAGACATACAAATGATAATCATAATTTACCATTGCAAACGGAAAAGTTGAGCAGTTCCAATCTTGAATACATTTACAGACTAAGCTCTTTCCTATATTTAGCAATTAAACTTCCAATTTTATCCTACAATGAAAAATATAGTTCAAAAAGAATGATTACTTTTTTCCACCATTTCCCCGAGTCATAACCATACACATTAAAAGTGTGTAGATAGTATAATCAAGTTATCTTCAGTCAACTGCATAGGATTATAATTGTCTACGCAAGACAATATAGATGTTCTGGTTGGCTAGACAATAATAATAAATGAGAAGCATTCGTTTAAGCTCTATGTAGGCAGATATATTTTACATACCCAGGAACACTAGAAAAGTGGTTAGTAGATGGTTGTTTCTTAGGAGTTCAGAGAGCAGTTCAAAGAGCATCTAAACACAAAGTAGTTCAGAGAGCAGTCCAGTCAAGATTAGGGCACAAAAGTCGTTTCTTGGGAGTTGCTTTAAATTCAATAAAGTTCGTAGATAGCGTGGATTGTTTGAATGTTAGTCGATAATTCATGGTTGAATTCATATGTTTGAATGTTACTTGATAATTCATGTCTGTAATTCTTATTGTTGATTGTTAAACTTATCTATAGGTAATTAGCTTTTTCGAAGTGAAGAGCAGCCGCAACAAAGAATTATTGGAAATCAAACAATGAACATAGCTCTAATTGTTATATATTATAATATTTTGTTAGTAATAGTTGTGTAAACTTGTTTGTGAACGGTTATATTATGTGAATTCATTCATTTTGTCAAAAAACTATTATTGAAATGGTTATGGATATCATACATGATTATGCGATTAACATGTTTTTCAATTATTCGAATATGATGATTATATGATTGATTGATTGTTGTTTTGAATATGATAATTATGTGAGTGATTGTTGGTGTTAATATTTCTATTATATGAGTGATTGTTGAAAATGATACAAGTCATTAACAGGAAATAGTAGCGATTAAAGTATGCGCTAAAACAATCAATAACTTTTAATAGCATTTTATAAATACCGTGGAAATAAATGTAAACTGGTACAAAAAAATCAAAAGCAATAAAAAATATATAGTAGCGTACATAAAACGTTGGGAACATGTACTATAGCAAGATACAAGCGCGACGAAAATTTTATAGTAGCATGAAAAAGACGCTACAGAAACTCAACGAAGGAGTAAGCGAAAGCTACTAAAAAATGTTAATTTTGGTGGCATATCTATAACGCTGCAGAAATAAATCTTTGTAGCATTTAAAATGCCTCTATATGCTAAGTTTTGGTAGCATTTCTACAATATAACAAAAGGTTTCAGACTTTTAGTAGCATGTTGTATCGCAACGTGTACCGAAACGCTACTAAAAGTACATTTTTTAATGCTACAGAAGGCCTTTTCTAGTGTAGTGTTGTAGTATTTAAAAGTTGGGCATTGATGTAAGACGCCAAAATTTTTGTGTTACGAAGGGCAGGTTGTTACATTAATATAAGATTATACATAAGATTATTATATAAGTTAATTAAAATATAAAATGTTATATAAGAGTTAAACTTATATAATACAAATGAATAATAAAAGGTGGACAGTAAGAAACCCAATTAGACTTAAGGAATAAATACATACGTATAATATGCATATCATGATTTTAGATGTGTTCGATACTTGAATCCCAAGGGTATTTACATCACTCAATTAAATATATTAAAGATTATGAATCTTTAATATAAAAGTTGTCTTCTACCATTTATATATTAAAAGATTACTTGCATAATCCTTTATTGTTGAAATTTCTCAAACTAAGTATGTTAGTTTAGTACTATTAATATATTGAATAGACGAGGAAAAATATATGTACGTATTTGTTGATATTTTTCAAGTTACGTACATTTATACTTGGGCCGTCGTGAAATGGTAGATATGAGTAATAATCTCTTTTGATTTGTTGGATTCCTTTAGGTTGAAATGTGATTGGGACAAAGATCATGAGTTATGAGTTGTATATGATACAACCAATAAAGTGTTATTGTGACGACCCACTATTTTTAACATCTAAAATCAATTCTAACGATGTCAAAATATGTTTACATCTAATTCCAAATATTAAAACAGCAGACTGTAGTAGATAAAAATTAAAATTTCTAAACAATGGATAAAAGGAAACCTAGCGGAATTTAAATAAAAAAAATCATTTCATCAATTAAATATTACACAAATTGTAACATCAGATAATATTCACATCAATACATTAATCATTTAATTTACAACTAGGATGCAAGAGATAAATCACACCATACCGTGAATATGAGCTATTCTAGATTCCTTATCCCCTCCTTTGCTCTTGCTTGTAAACTTACAAGTACACAAATATACTATGATAAAAAGGGAAAAAAAGGTTTCAACTATGTTTGGACCACGCCTAACACTATACACTACAGCCATAGGCTCGATAGATATTGCATAGGAAAAGACTACATAAATACCCCTTTTGGGGGACTAAGTTTGACAATCCACCCTTTGTAATACCTTGAATCAACATTGAAGGACAACATCTGACTCTCGAATACCATAAAAGACAGTGTGCCGGGATAAAATAAGAAAAACAAAACACCTAACTAAGATGCAGCGATAGAAAACAAAACACCTTAAATCAACTACCCTGTCTCATCTTTTGAGCGAAGGTACTCACTAGTGGAGTGGCCGTTGAATTGATGAAACTCATGGTATTTCCTGTTTCCTTGGACTCCTCGACTTTGGTATGGGACATGACCCCTTGCGGCAGGATAGATGGTTACCATATTGCAAGTTAACGAGGCATGGCTGGCATACCTAGGTTTGAATTGAGGGTCGTCCCAAGGCACTTTTTGCCGTGATCCCGATGGCCACCCTTTCTATAGAGGCTTTCCTCTTGTGAGTTGCTCTTATTACCTTGCATGCCTTCCTTATTGATGTTAGATAAGTCGAATTCTTCCACTCGCATGATGTCGTTGGCTCTTTGAAAGTCAGTTAAGGACGAGGTGGGCTGCTTTTGTAGTTCCTTCCACATCTTGGACTAGTGCCTCACCCTAGAACAAATGGCAACCACAAGTTATTCTTATCCATTCCTCCCGCACGGGTCATTCAACCCTTATCGTATGTTGCATAGCTAGTTAGCCATTATAACTCTAGTCTAGGAGGCAAAGGAATGGTTCTTGAAATTACCAAATAACTGAGACCAGAAGTGAATACTACCCGCCTATAGATGCAATACCAGTGGAAGGTCGGTCCAGTCAAGGTGGAGGGAAACAAAAGGAACTTTGTGTTGCTTGAGAGCTGGCCAGCTGGGATAATAGAGTTAAAAGTCATGGTGTGGTCGGATGAATCAACATTTCTGTCGTACATATCAATGGGAGGCAAGGCATGTCTTTGGTGAATGTAGGACCCAAAATTTCTTTAGGAAAAAGTTCCCCATTCTCATCATCGGAAAAACCCTCGCCATCATGATTTATGGTCTGGATTCATGGCATTTACTATTGAATATTTCCTCTTGGAGGTTACCTCCATTTGTTGTGGATGGTGCGGAGCCTTAGTCGGGGAGGGACTTCTCTAAAGCCTTTGCTGGGGAAGGGGATCACTGGCATTAGTACGGCGATGGTGAACGACGATGACGGACAAGAGTAGGCGACATCCTATTCCTATTTACAAAAGGGGAACTGGAATACAAGCCTTGCCTCTCACATAATTGAGGTCTGGGGACTTGCCTCCAGGACCAGGAATATACAGAAAACTCTAGATATCACTGTTTTTGGCTCGTTTGTAACTACCCATAAATTTGACACTATTGATATTAAATTAATTCAAAATGAAATATTAATTAAAGGCTGAATTTAAAATTGTATTTAGAATGGTTGTGTAGGTCTTTTCAAGCTAATCGGTTTGGTATATAGTTTCAATGGGTTTGGGTTTACGGTTTACAAAGTAGAGGCGTTATAATGTTAAAATAGACTATATAGCTACTTTTGGGCCAAACGATTACACATAACCAAAATTTCCTTGTTGCATATATATGTGATGTTAAGAAACCCCAGAGAGCAATCATCACATCAAGTCTCATTCACAAATCCCAAAATCATCTTTTAATGGAGATTATCTATAATTATCTTCACTAATTACAACCTTTTGATAATTGAAAATAGTCAAAACCTAACTTGTAGTACATAAATATGATCGTACCGACGTGCCAAATTGACATCGAGTGTTTATTTCTGGAAACAAAGTTTCACGTGGCCTGTGATGACCCACTATTTTTAACATCTAAAAATATTTATAAGCACCAAAATACACTTATTGCTAATTTCAAATATTAAAGATAGTAGATCATGTGTATATAAAATTAAAAATATAAAACAGTGAACATAAAAGAGAAAACTTATAGTGGAATTTAAACATCATTATATATCCTTTAAACAATTAAATGTTATACAAATTCAATCCATCAAGTAGTATACATGATCAAATACATTAAACATTTAAACAAAAACTGAATAATTATTGTTACCCCGCCTTTAGGACAAGGTCGGGATATCAATAAAATTGGCTAAAAAGGATGAATATCAGGATTGGAAATCGATTGGGAATAAGGCAATGATCGATGCCGTCAAATTTGGACCGAGCTCCAATCAAGGTGGGATCGATAAGGAATGATAAACAAGGCTTGGAGAGGCTACACTTTAAATTTCAGGTCAAACGGAGTTCGTATGCTCAAGATATGGATGGATCAATATTGGAAGGAAGTGGTTTCATATCGATAAAAGTGGACTTGGATATTTACTTTGGATCGATGCTTCTGTATCGATCAGGACGAACTTGGGCTGTGGGTTTCGTATCGATACATACGCATCGATTGGATGGATGCGGCAGAACACGTTGGAGCTCTTCGTATCGGTCAAGGCTGGATCGATACGAAGGAAGGAGCAAAGGATGGATACGAGGCAGTGGTTACAAGGAGAAGCATTTCGTATCGACAGCTTGTTGATCGATAGGAAGGACACACTCAGAGATCGATACGAAGAAGGCAGCAAGCAAGCTGAGGATCGATACGAACGTGACATGGATCGATATGAAAGAGGGAGGATGGACACAATCTGATAGATACGAAATCCATGGATACGAAGCCTTCAGCTTACTTGCAAATACAAACTTGGATCGATCATAACTCTCAAACCATAGATCCAAATGCTATGAAATTTTCACAAGAGGTTCATTATTTACTCAGGAGCATCCATGATTGATCTCGGCTTCATTGGGCCATCTTTGGATCGATACGAATTATACTTGGATCGATCAGGATCGATCCCAAACAATCCCGGATCGATCTGGTGGGCCCATTCACGTGTGAGAAGAGGTGTTCCGAGTTTTGGGATAGATATTTTCAGATCTACTCCTGTAAATAACAACTCCATGGAAACTAAAATGGGATCTTCTTCTTCTCTTTTGGGGCTAAACCTGCCATTTTGGTTATTGATATTCAAAGGATTGTAACTGTAATCACAGTATAAAGGAAATAAAAGGGTCATTTCAAAGTGGACGTAGGTCGGAGATAGCCGAACCACTATAAATCTCGTGTCTTCTCTTACTTTCTTTCATTTTAATTTTGTTATTTCTTCATTTTTATTCTCTACATTATCTAGATCTGAGATATGCATTTGGATATTGAGGATTAGTGTATAAATACTAGTGCTTTCACTACTTCTGGGGTTTGTAACCATTTTGGGCGCAGACACTTTGGTGCTTTCACTAAGAAGGACTAGTACCCGCTACATCGGATTTGGAGTTCAGATTTGGAAAGATAAAGGATTGGATCTGAAGCTATGGTTAGGCAATCGGCTAGAAGGACTTTACCAGAAAGGAGCCATCAAGAGGGAAGTCAAGAGGCTTCCTCTAGAGCTGGAGCAGATCAGGTATCCATCTACATCACCAGGGATGAGATGCAGACTATAATGGATTCCATGCAGGAGCACTTGATGAAAAGGCAGGAGGAGATGATGCAGAAACTTCTTGGGCAGTTTGGGCAGGCAGGAGCAGCAGGAGCTGCTGGAGCATAGATCCATGGAGCTGGATCAGAGGGACTCAATTGGCTACCAGATAGAGCAGTTTAGCAGGAGGCATCTCCCAATCAGCAAACAACTATCAATTTGGATGGACCTAGACTCGGGGGCACACTGCCATGTCATGCTCGACCAAGTCATGGAGGAATACCAGGTGATGCTGCACAACATGGTGCCGGCAGAAATACAGAAATGCATGACGAGGAGCACATACCAGAATTCCCTCAAGGACTTGGGGGGCAGTTAGGAAATGAAGACGAGAGGCAACCCTGGATTGGCTAAAATTATCAGGCGAACAATGCACGGAGGTCTGACAAACAAAGATTTGGAAGGAGTAAACAGGAGTCCATTCACCCATAACATTAGGATGGGTAGGAATCCACCAGAGTTCAAGCTGCCTTCTCTGAAGTATACAATGGTAGGACAGATCCTACCGACCATTTGAGGAGGTATAAAAGACACATGGAAGTGCTGGGGGCATCAGAGGTGGTTATGGCCCAATGTTTCCCCTTGTACTTGATGGATATAGCTGCTATGTGGTTCAGGCAGTTGGAAAATGGATCTATTAGGACATGGACAGAATTGGTGGATAGATTTTTGAAGCAGTTTCGGGTTCATATCAAGAGGCCAAAAAATGTGATGACACTGATGTCGGTAAAGCAGAGGATGGGAGAGTCGCTCAGGACTTTCTTAACCCGGTTTAATGCAGTGGTTGCTTCGGTGGATCGGCCGGATCCATCAATGGTTTTAATGGCGGCAGTGTCAGGAGTCAGGGACAATTCAGATTTCCAGATATCGTTGATACGGGATCCACCAATGGATCTCGAGGAATTTTTTCATGAGGTCGATAGATTTCTTCGGCAAGAGGATGCAAACTTGGATGTGTAGTCAAAGGAAGTAAACGTGGTTAAGGATGGAGAACCATCCGGTGAAAGCTCGGGTAAGGATAAGGATAAAGGGAAGAGGAAGTCGAATAACGATTCTGGCAGGGAAAGGAAGCGATGGAGAGAACCAAAATTCTCTACTTACACAGGACTGAATGAGACATTGGAATGGATATACATGGAAACCCAAGATCGCCTTCCTTATCGAAGGCCGACAAGGAGGGAACCCTCGGAACAGAAGATGGCATCAGGAAGGCACCATATCTTTGATGACCTGGACGGGCATGATACTAATAGCTGCAAGCTTCTAAGGATATAATCGAGGAGCATGTAAGGAATGGTTATTTGCGGCAATATGTTGGGACTCGAAATGCGGTGGTGGAACAGGAGCAGCCACCGTCTACCTCAAACGATGACGGCGTGAGGCCTAGGAATGATGGTCGGTTGGTCATCAACTAACCGTGATGGTACGGAATAAGTAGCAAACTCTGGGTAGACGGCTAAGTCACTTACTCATGTACGGGGATGGAGATAGCCCCTAGGCATGCTTTGAGATGATGATAAACCATGATGCTCCAGTTTCTGAAATTTTCATTTTCTAGTTTGGTTTTGGAGTTTGGTTTGAACTTTTGGTTTTGTTGATTTTCTGGTTTGGATTTTGGTTTGGATGCTTGTCCTTTGATTTGGATCTTGGTTTGGATTTTGATATGGATTTCTGGTTTTATGATTCGATCTGGATTTCAGATTGGGTTTTAATTGGTTTTTTATCTGGTTTTTGGTAAAAAGGTCGTCGGGTATGGATTATGCCTGGCAGTGGGTAAGTCGCTTCGTCCGAATGTAGCGAATCGACTTGTTCGAGTCGTCGAGTACGGACTATGATCGGCAAGGGTCCGAAGAGACCAGGATTCGGCCTAGGACTTAGGCTCCATATTATCTATCATTTATTATTTCAGGTCGTCGAGTATGGACTATGCTTGGCAAGGGTCCGAAGAAACCAGGATTCAGCATAGGACTTAAGCCACGACATTACTCAGCGTTCAGGGACACTAAACCAGGATCACCATCAATCTAGGACTTATGCTAAGACATTGCTTGATGCAGGTCATCGAGTGTGTATTATGCTTGGCAAGAACCCGAAGAGGTTATGGATTCAGATATTGGCTATGAACAGCCAATAATTTGGCTAAGGGCCCGAAGCGGTCCCGGATTTGGATATCAACCCAGAGAGGTCATGGATTTGGTTATTGGTTACTGGATATGGATGGATTAGAACTCGGTCGTCGTGTTCGGATGTACATGGAATTGGCTAAGGATTTGGTTACTGGATTCAGAATCGGATATCGACTCAGAGCAGTCGCGGGTTTGGATAAGGATATGGCTATGGCACTTGCATAGAATGGCTTGGTAGTGGATTGGATTATGGATAAGATGATATGGCTATGGATGGAATATGGACTTTAGATGCTGGATTTAAAGCTATTCAAAACACACCTTCCTACCACAAAGCATGTTTTGGGCGGAAAATGTTACCCAGCCTTTTGGATAAGGCCGAGATATCAATAAAATTGGCTAAAAAGGATGGATATCAGGATTGGAAATCGATCGGGAATAAGGCTATGATCGATGCCGTCAAAGTTGGACCAAGCTCCAATCAAGGTGGGATCGATAGGGAATGATAAACAAGGCTTGGAGAGGCTACACTTCAAATTTCAGGTAAAACAGAGTTCGTATGCTCAAGATATGGATGGATCAATATTGGAAGGAAGTGGTTTCGTATAGATACTTTCGTATCGATATAGTTCGTATCGATCAAAGTGGACTTGGCTATTTACTTTGGATCGATGCTTCCATATCGATGAGGATGAACTTGGGCTGTGGGTTTCGTATCGATACATACGTATCGATCGGATGTATGCGGCAGAACACGTTGGAGCTCTTCGTATCAGTCAAGGCTGGATCGATACGAAGGAAGGAGCAAAGGATGGATACGAGGCAGTGGTTACAAGGAAAAGCATTTCGTATCGATCGCTTGTTGATCAATACAAAGGCACACTCAGGGATCGATACGAAGAAGGCAGTAGGCAAGTTGTGGATCGATACGAACGTGACATGGATCGATACGAAAGAGGGATGATGGACATAAGCTGATGGATACGAAATCCATGGATACGAAGCCTTCAGCCTACTTGCAAATACAAACTTGGATCGATCATAACTCTCAAATCATAGATCCAAAGCTATGAAATTTTTGCAAGAGCTTCATTATTTACTCAGGAGCGTCCATGATCTATCTCGGCTTCATTGGGCCATCTTTGGATCGATACGAATTATACTTGGATCGATCAGGATCGATCCCAAACGATCCTAGATCGATCTGGTGGGCCCATCCACGTGTGAGAAGAGGTTTTTCGAGTTTTGGGGCAGATATTTTCAGATCTACTCCTATAAATAGCAACTTCATGGCAACTAAAAGGGATCTTCTTCTTCTCTTTTGGGGCTAAACTCTACCATTTTGGTTATTGATATTCAAAGGATTGTAACTGTAATCACAGTATAAAGGAAATAAAAGGATTAATTCAAAGTGGACGTAGGTCGGAGATAGCCGAACCACTATAAATCTCGTGTCTTCTCTTACTTTCTTTCATTTTAATTTTGTTATTTCTTCATTTTTACTCTTTACATTATCTGGATCTAAGATTTGTGTTTGGATATTGAGGATTTGTGTATAATCACTGGCGCTTTCACTACTTCTGGGGTTTGTGACCATTTTTGGCGCAAAAAATTATGATGTAAGAGATATAACGAATCATCCTGTAGATATGGACTATTCCAAGACCTTTGTTCCCTTCTTTTCTTACACCTACAAACTTGCAAATACACATAATAAAGGAAAAAATGGGCATCTATGTTTGCACTATGCCAATTTCATTACATCCCAACCGCAAAGGAACCATGGGTTATTGCCTAGAAAAAGACTGTCTACGTACCTTTCGGGATCAAGCCCATGTAGTTCTATTTCATGCTTTTCTTCTACATCCAAACAACTATTAGCACACAATGACCATGGCATCAATGCAATCAATTCAACCATTTCGAGCAGAAAACAATACTCTCATTCATCCATCACAGTAAATCATCATATGAGGTAACAACAATAATAGCACACTTAACTATTAAACATCAATAAACTCAATGCCAACCTCAGTTATCAATAGGAAAACAACAAAATTTAATTACATACATATTAATAATTAACTATACCAATACATTACCAATGCAAGTATAAGTCATCAAATGTATACTAATCACCCCGCAATAGTAACACATCATCCATCATTAAGTGTGCACTAATCTAATCATTATTAGTACACAACATAAAACATCAAATGTGTGCTAATTTGATCAATATTAGTAACACAACATCGATCATCAAATAACTGTAATTAACTATCCATCATCTAGTAGTAATAATGATAGAATATCACATACTCATAAAAATGTGATATTGTCATCAAACATCAACCATACGTGGCGACTACGATCAACAATTAATCACACATTCAATAACCATCGAAATAGTATATTTGCAACCATTATTCTATTAAATATAAATATTTATTATTATAGAATCACCTTTATTAGAGCTCTTGTATATTATTGTCACGTGGTGACTTACATGGAGCCGTGTGTAGGCTTATGACTAGAGCTGTATGTGGATATTGGATATGAGTATTATATATCGTCCACTTGTTTTCCAGCTTCCTTTATGGTTCGAGAGTGAACCAGATTGGCCAGTATCCACTTTGGTGGCTTGATAGTGGGATCGCATTTCAGAATCGCGACACCGTTGTTGGATATTTTGGACGTGCATCACAGAATTGGTAGTTGTTAGGGTAGGTGCCCTACAACCCCTTGTATCACATAGGCCAATAGTGTGTTACCTATAGGGGAAAAGCAGGGTCGTGACCGGGGCTACGTGTAGACGAGCCATTGGTGGATGGGGTCACAATGTCCGTCGAGTTAACTGAAGACTGTAGGGATAGACGATACTCTAGGAGAGGCGGGTAGTCCTGGGTCCCTAGAGCATGCTGTGTGCTATCAGTCTGCCTTTCTGGTTTATGGTTATGTATGTGATGCAGATTGACATATTATTTACTAACCCATGAGGTAGCTATACTAGACACTGTGTGTCTAAAGTGTAGTCCACCCCCGTATATCCATACTATTATGATTTATTCATGTACGAGGAGATGAGATTAATTCTGAATAAGTGTCCAGAATATGGTGGATCCTCAGATTTTATTATATATTGGTAAGAAGCTTATCTTGGTGTATTAATGACGGTTCTTTTATTGTTGACATTGAGTGATATATTTGGTTATTGTTGTATGATAATTTGACGATATTTTATTAATGACGGTTTCTTGATTTTAAATAATGATTTATAGATTTGGATGAATCACCAATCGGATTTGATGCTTTTGATTTCTGATTGGATTTGCTTTGAGATGGGTGATGACTCCTTTATACATATATGTTTTGTAGTATTTGAAGTTATATAATACGTGGAGGTTTTGTTTATGGTGTTGGGATTATATACAATACATATAATACATATTTACCTATAGGTATTATTATATTTACTACTGATATTAGATTATAAATATTTTACCCTATGATATACTCATAGTCTGACCCATGTGTTATTTATAATACTCGGATCAGTCCGAGACATTTCAGAAACAGGGACAATACGATCAGTGTTTGTTTTATTGGGACTAGTAGAGAATTATATTAGGATTATTAACTGATACTTGTATAACATTGATTTACTATGAATGTCCAGTATTATTCCATCCCGTAGGCACACATGTTTATTTCTTTGTGCCAATAATGTGTAAATATAGGTGAGTTATATATTCCATGTTTTAACATGTACCAGTGTTACCCCAAGAAAATATTCAAGTGTGTACTTCATATGGCCTCATTCTCCGTATTGTTTGACAGTATTACTTTGTAATACTCTTGGATAATATGAGTATAGAAATGAGTTGTTTCATATTGGACCGCAATAGATGTCTGTGTACATTAGTGTACTAGCACTATTAATTATTGGACCGCGATTGATGTCTACGTACGTTGGTGTACTGGCTCTATTAATTATTGTACCATAAAAGATGCCTGGGTACGTTAGTATACTGACTCTATTAATTATTGGACCGAGATAGACGTCTGGGTATGTTTGTGTACTGACTCTATTAATCATTGGATCATAATGATATTCGTAGTTGACCTCACCCATTTCTGAGGATGGGTACTGATTCATATTACCTAGTTATCTCTCATTCGTTATGTCATATGTGTTATTAGTTGACTGCTTTTGTAATTGCTACATTTACTATCATTCTGTGCTTAGCGATAGACTTATATTATGATTATCCTACTTTTGGATGTTGGGTTACCCATACCATGGTATGATTGTTACGTTTCAGTCACATTTATTGGTTGTGCTGACTCGTTGATTTCTGGAGAAGAGTATGTTATGGTATGATATCCTATCTCTTATGATGGGCTTACTTTACTTGTGCATGTGCTCTACAGAATACTCATGAGCCATGTTTGTTGAGAGGATTAGATGTGCCTTAGTAGTTCCTTTTCTATTTTGTATAGTTTTGATATATAATATTTTAGGATAGTTCCCCTTACACCAGGCTTTATGCCTGACCTGCATTTTGTCTTTTTCTATTTATGTAATGACAACTCTTGGGTACTCGATTGAGTAGTTTGGGAGTCATGTGCTTTTGTAATACACTATCAGAGTGGCACAGCTGAAGCTTTGAAGGTGAAAACGATAGTCAGATATTTATACTTGAGATTTTAGTAGTACATGACGAAGATTTTGTATATGAGACTTATTGTATCAGATGTTTTATTTCGACTCTCTGTATTGATATTTATTTATCAGTATTTCCACCAGTGTAGTCTTTTATATATTGTTCAACCTATTTTGTTGAATGTATATCAAAAATATTATATGTTATTATTCCGATGTGAGATTGCGTCATTGTGCCTGGATATTGTGTTTTGTTTCTCCTTCTTTCTTTATTTTCTCGACAAGCCATTTTTTGCACTACAATAAAATCTATATTTAGTTGCATTTATTGGCGGTGTTTGTAGTGTGAATGCAGCAAATACTATTTTTACCATTTCTTTTTACTTTGTTTTTCTTAGTTCGACACTGCCAAATTTTTGTAGCCTTCCCGCCCAATTGTAAAAACCCTATCATGTTTTTCCCATCTCCTTCCCTCTCCATTGTTACATTTCTACCTACATTCAACAAAATTCCTCTCTTTTCTGCATTCATGCTACTTATCTTTCTCCGCTACTTATCTCGATCAAATCTACTCTGCTCAACTTCGTCGATCCACTCTTCCTTCAATTTGCTCACGTTTTCTTCCTTGAGATTTGTTCGCAAACCCTGAATCGATAAATCAAGGTAATCGCAAAACCCTAATTTGGCTGAGGTATTTTAATTTTTGTACTATGTTTCCTGTTACTACAAAACCCTAATCACTATATTTTGTTATTATCATTGGTGTTGATGATAAAATGAGGTTCTGAAATCATTCACGAGTTTTGCATTGTTTTCTCAAGAATCTACCGTGGCTATGTATCAAAGCTCTATGATTTAGATGAGCATATGAAACTAGAAGGCATAGAGCCAACATGTGTTACTTGCGTAGTACATTTGTTAGGACCAAGTGGCTTTTGAAATATACAAATGAGTTTACAAAAGAGTAATATTTTTACAGAAGTGTAATTTTTTTGAAGTCTGGTCGAAATGTAATATTTTTATCCGACACTTTTATGTTGCTTTTGCAAAGCAACTTGAGTTTAGTTTAATTATAATTTCATAATACCGATGAACATAATATATCACAACATAACAGCATCATCTGACACAGCACGTGCACGACAGGTTAAAAGGATTTGAATAATTGTACCAAAGCTGTTTTGCTGAAATAAATAGTTCATATTTCTAGTCAGTTCAAAATGTTTGTTCCAACACTACACCAGAAAAGCCTCTCGTAGCGTTGAAAAAACGCTGCCAAAAGTTTTAGTAGCGTTTCAGTAAATGCTGCGATACGACATGCAACTAAAAGTCTGAAACTTTTTGTAGCGTTGTAGAAAATGCTACCAAAACTTGACCTATTGTAAGATTTTATAAACGCTACAAAAAGTTGCAGACTTTTAGTAGCATGTCATATCGTAGTGTTTACCGAAACGCCACTAAAAATTTTGGTAGTGTTTTTTCAAGGCTACGAAAGTCGTATCGTAGCTGTTTAAATTTATTTCCGTAGCGTTCTTAAAACGCTACTAAAAGTTATCAACTGTTTTATAGTATACTATACAGGCTGCCATTTCCTATTAATGGCTTGTACCATTTCCAGCAATCAATCACATAATCGTCGTATTCAAACCAATAATCAATCAATCAATCAATCAATCAATCACATGATCTTCATACTCAAACAATTAAAAAACACGTTAATCCCATAATCAAATATAATATCCATAACCATTTCGTAATAGTTTTTCGACAAACTGAGCAAATTCACATAAAATCCATAACCATTCATAAAAAAGTTTACACAACAAGTACTAACAAAATGTTATAGTATATATAATAATTAAAGCCATGTTCATTACTTGATTACCCACAATTCTTCGCTGCAGCTGGTCATTACTCTTAAAAAGCTAATTACCTGCAGGCAAGTTTAACAATCAATGGTGATTATGAAACTGTTTTGCATATTTAAAATATATCAAACATCCTTAGTTAAACTTTTATTAAATTTAAATAATTTTTATAAAACTTAGTTAACTTAGTTAAATTTTTATAAAACTTGGTTAATTTTTATAATAGAATTATTTAATTTTTAAAAACTTATGAACTTAGTTAAATAAATAAAACTTAATTAATTTGTATAAATTTATTTAATTTTTATAAAACGTAGTAAAATTATATAAAACTTAGTTAATTTTAAAATTTTGGTTAATTTTTATAAAAATTAGTTATATTTTTTATAAAGCTCGGTTAATTTATTTATAACTTTATTTACATTAACTCAAACTTATAAATTATCTCAATTGCTAAAACTTAAATGTCATGACTTATATTTTAATTAACTTAAACTTATAAATTATCCCAAACTTAAACTTTATTAAATTGGTTAATTTTTATAAATTATCTCAAACCTATAAATTTTTCATAAACTTAGTTAATTTATTACTATTAGTGTAAACTTAGTCAATTTATTATTATTAGTGTAAACTTAGTTAATTTATTATTATTATTATTATTATTATTATAAACTTAATTAATTTTTATAAACTTATTTATTTTTTTGTAAACTTAGTTAATTTTTATAAACTTAGTTTTAGTTATTATTGTTGTTGTTATTATTATTATTATTAATTATAAAACTTAGCTGACTTTATTAATTTATTATTATTTTAGTTAATTTTTATCAAACTATACTTTATTATTATTATTATAAACTTAGTTAATTTTTTATCAAACTTAGTTTATTCTTATTAAGATTATAAACTTGTTAATTTTTATAATACTTAGTTAACTTTATGCTTATCACCTATATCATAATGCTGTTGAAATAAAACTTTAATAACCATTCTATGCTTATCACCTGGAGAGTACCTTACTATTTTGGTGGGTGGTTCAGACAATATTGCACAAGCCAATTCGTTGGTAACATTTCGAAAAGAAAACAGGCGATAATCGCTGCTTTCGATCAAATCCTGCATCAACGTAAGAGAGCCTTTTCTTTCACTCATTTGCAAGTATAATATACATAAAAGAATTGACAGGCTTCATGTTTACCTGGTAAAGCAGGACATAGATACCACCACGCTTGTTATCCCATCCAAATTCTCCAACAACCGAGGGTACATTTGGTTCAAGCCAATGGATATTATTGAGAATATACTGCCAATATTTGTAGTTGTCTTGCTTGGAAGCCTTGTATAGCCAGGTTGCTCCCCATATCAATTCATCCTTTGCCATAAGATATAATATAGATATGTCATGTACAATCATCTTCTGGTGGGAAATAAAATAGACAGTAAATAATGCAGTAGTAAGATATAATCTACCTCATATCCGCTCCAATCATAGTAGAATGGACATACATTTCTTCCCAGGCTAATATTATAACTTCCTCGATAGGTATCAGCAAATTCAAAAACCTGATGATGAAAGGATGTCAGTGCATTTTCTATATAACTAAAGATGATGAAAAACAGTTGTAAAGAAGGCAGAATTTCAGATGATATTTACCCTAACGGCTCTTCTCAAAAGCAAGTCAGAATATGGAGGATCGATATGTTGAAACACGATAGAAGCAGCAGCCAATGCAGTAGCAGTCTCTCCAGCAACTTCTGAACCAGGCTTACTGGAATCGATGTAATAAACAGTTCGAGGAGTATCGTCCAACTAGCATCCGGAAGAAAGTATGGCCATGAGGAGGCCGTAGTTGCATGAATGCTGCAGACAAACCTCCTATATCCGAACTTGATGCACCAAAAGCAAATATTGCAGGAAAGTTGCATGGCTCACTGAAATTACATAAGGCTTGATAAGAAAATTATAGGAGTAGACATGCAATAAGTACGGGTACACCTGATGAAGTCATTAAAGAGGAAGAGAAAGAAGAAGACGAACTTGAAGGTGTTTCATACCTTTAAAGAATTAAAAAAATTCAAGGACATAGTAGCTAGTGCAAGCGCCTCTCCTATTTGAGCAACTGCATTATCGGTCATGCCAAAGCCATTGAAGAACTCATGATGAGCTTTAAATAATGAAATATACAAGTTATGATTAGATTTACATATTGAAACTTACAAATGTTGTACTATATCAAATGTTAAAATGATATATACCACGTTGGCAGTAACTAGAATAGTTTGCGTAGTTAAAAACAATGTATCGGCCAAATTCACTGTCTCGAACCTTTAGTTCGATTTCAAGGAGTACTCCTAAAGAAGAAATATATAAGAAGGATTCAATACTATATACACATAATTTATCTTCATAAAAAAATATGGTGGACAACAAAAATACACAGATCTCATGCATTGCTGATGTGGTAGAATATATGTGTAATTATGTGTAAAAACTATGAATATCCATGAACTTTAAGGAAATATGCACCAATCTCACACATTGCTGTACATATGTAAATGAGAATGTGAAACAAGTGAAACTATTACTTACAGCAGTTATATTTTTCTGTAGATCGTCTTGAAGGGCATCCATGTCTTTTTCATAATAATCAGTGAAAAGATTAGAGAAGAAGAAAGAGGACCTTTATTTCATAATGGAAAAGCTTAAAGTCTGATACAAGTACACTGATATATATAGGTGTACACAGCACTTATTAGCAGTAATGCAACAGTAAAGGAAAACAAACTACTGAAGTACAAAAGCAAATACAAAAGCAACTACAATATTATTCTAACTCCTTCTTTCAAATTGAACTCTCTTCCTCCTTCATTCTTCCTTCAATCTTCTTCTCTTTGCTGCAGATTTCTTCCTCTTCCTTTATGACATTGAGTCCTTCTCTCAGTCTAGCAAAATGATTAAAAGACAGTGATTTAGTCAAGATGTCTGCACGTTGATATAAGGCAGGTATATGATTAACACATATATTTCCCATTGCAACTTGTTCTCTCACAAAATATAAATCTAACTCAACATGTTTTGTTCTACTATGCAAAACAGGATTGGCAGTCAATGCCACTGCACTAGCATTATCACACCAAACTGTGGCCATGATCTTCTCCTCCCCAAGTATTTCAAACAACAACGATTTTAGCCACATTATTTTAGAAACCACTGCAGCAACACTTCTATACTCAGCTTCTGTACTCGATCTTGAGACAGTGGCTTGTTTCTTCGAGCACCAAGATATTAAATTCTTCCCCAAATATACACAATAACCACTTACAGATTTTCTATCATCCCTATCTGCTGCCCAGTCAGCATCTGCAAAGGCACTGATATTAAGCTTTCCTGGAGCATACAATTTTAGACCATGATCCAATGTTCCAGCTAGATATCAAAGAACTCTCTTTACTACCTTCCAGTGTGTATTCAATGGCTTCTGCATAAACTGGCAGACTTTATTCACGCTGTATGCTATTTCTGGACGAGTTATAGTAATGTATTGGAGAGCTCCTACTATACTTCTATACTGCTGCACGTCTTCTACTGGATCACCATCACTTCTTGTAAGCTGTAGATTCCTGATCATTGGTGTAGGTAAGCTTTTTGCTTTCTGCATTCCTGCCCTTTTCAAAACTGTGTTAATATAATTTCTTTGGTTCAAGAATATTTCTCCCTTGTTATTTCTCTTCACTTCAATCCCTAGGAAGAAATTCAATTCCCCTAGATCTTTTAATTTGAAACTATCATTCAAGTGCTTTGTCAGTCTAGTAATTTCTGCACTATTACTTCTTGTCACAATGAAATCATCTACATACAACAAAACATATATCACTCCATTCTCATTTCTTTGAATGAACAGGGAGTTATCGGATTTCGTTGGTTTAAAATTTAACATCATTAAAGTTTTCTTCAGTTTCTCAAACCATACCCGAGGTGCCTGTTTCAGACCATAGATTGCCTTGTTCAACTGACACACCATTTGTCGATCATCTTTGATAACTTCAAAGCCTTTGGGTTGCTCCATATATACCTCCTCTTCCAACTCACCATTCAAGAAGGCATTATTTACATCTAATTGTCTAATAGACCACTGATTATGTAGAGCTATGGTTAAGACAACACGAATTGTAGTGGGTTTGATGACAGGAGAAAACGTTTCCTTGAAATCAAAACCTGGTTGCTGAGTGTAGCCTTTAGATACCAACCTGGCCTTTCATTTATCCACTGTTCCATCTGCTTTGTATTTCAGTTTGTATGTCCATCGACATCCAATCACAGTTTTGTTCCTGGGCAGTGTCACTATCTTCCAAGTCTTGTTGTGCATCAGTGCTTTGTACTCTTCTTCCATAGCTTTCTTCCACTCTTCATGCTGTATAGCCTGTTCAAAAGTAGTTGGTTCTTGTATATGACTTTGAACAGTGTAAATTTTCGGTTTATCAATACCAGCCTTGGATCTTGTGATCATATGATGACCTTGCTGATGTTGAATTTCTTCCCCAGTCTGAGTAGTTTCTGATGAATTTGATGATTGAATATTTGATGAGGACTCTTGTATATTCTCCTCTTGTATCCTGTCATTGAAACCTCTGTCTTCATATCTTTTGAGCTCATTATTGTTGTTACTGGTGGAGGATAATCTCAGTGAGGAGAGTGCTTCATTTCCTCTATCTTCTTGTGTAGCAGCTGATTCATATTTCTTGGTTTCTGACTCATATATTGGTATTAAAGGCATATGTTGTTTGATATCTGTTACCTGAGCATCTCTTCTTTCTTCAATATTGGCAAAAGGAAATATTCTCTCATTGAACATCACATGTCTGGACATAATAATTCTTCCATCACTAGTCAAGCACTTGTATCCCTTCCGATTCAACCCATAGCCGAGAAAGGTACATTTTGATGATCTAAAATCCATCTTATGTCTATTATATGGCCTCAGCAATGGAAAACACAAACATCCAAAAACTCTTAATCTCTTATAGTCAGGTTTCTGCTTGAATAATGTTTCATGAGGACTTATGTTCTTCAACACACTGGTGGGTAGCATGTTAATCAGGTATACCGCTGTAGAAAATGCCTCAGGCCAGAATCTCAATGGCATACTACCCTGTGCTAGCAAAGTCAGACCCAACTCTACTATATGCCTATGCTTCCTTTCAACAATTCCATTCTGCTGAGAAGTATGTGGGCAGGTGAGTCTATGCAATATGCCTTTTTCATTAAAAAATTGTAACGACCCGTAAATTTCAACTATTTTAATAACGTAATTAGTTAAAATTTTGTGAAATTTTAAACGATAAAATTTTGAAATATAAATTTGATATTTGAAATGCGTTTAGTTAAACATAGCAACTGGTAAATTTTCGTCCGAAAATATGAAAGTTTATTTCGCGTGTAAATTACTTCAATTTAATCAGTTAAAAAGCGATGAAAATAAAATGTTCCCGAAACCTAAATATTTTTACATAGAAAAATTCTAAACCATCTTCTGAGCAAGATGTCAGTTTGTCATTTTTCCAAATTCGGACATCTTTGGCTCCGTCGATCTTATTTTTCAGTGTTTATCTTGCATTTTCGCTAGTAGAAAATTTCGAATTTTTTTTTATAAATTCAACCGCACTACCGATATATGTATACCGTTTTGGTCATCTCGCCATACTGATCTCTACGGTATATTAAATTGAAAAATTCGGCCTCCGGTACATAGTGAAATCAGCAAAACGATTATCGTATCGAACTAGTTTCGAGCCTCTAGAACTTGTTGTATCCGTTCATTTTCAACGGCTAAAAGTATACATCCATTGGTTATTAAACTTTTAGTATTCTCTGACATTTCACCATTCTAATAAAGCTGTATCGGTCTATTTGTTTTCTTGATCACCTATCCATCGGTTGAAGTCCAATATGCAGCCTTTTAAAATTCCCAAAAAAAATTTCCAGCCCGTGACTTTTCATTTTGTATCGGGTAAAACAATAGCCATTGGCTTTTAAAATTTCAAAGAAATCAAACCATTGACTTTTGCCTTTTCCCTTGCTGTGATTACATTCTCGGGTTCATTTATTTTGGTTCATTCGTTTCTTAGTCTACCTTATTCTCTGCCATTTCTATTCTTGCTTGAAAGTGTTCCTTCCCTTGCAAATGGCCAGTACCTGACTTTCTAGCTGGTGCTAATTTTCTCTCACGGACCATCACCCATACTTCTCTCTCTCCCCTGACCTTCCTGGCATACAAACCCCCTCTCCCAAGCTAGTGCCGAGCCTCTCACCACCTCGCGACCACGACAGTAGCACCAAGTCGAAACCCACCACACAAGCACACGTCACCGCGACCCAAGGCCTCCACCATGACTGGTCACGCCCCACATCACCACTGCCTGACCGCCACCCTCTCCGAAGACCGACCCCATAGCCTCACTCCACGTGCAGCACCTCCGACCATGCTTGTTCCGCCTAGCTCCACATAGCCGAGGCCATTCACATCCCTCATCTTCCGCTCGCCGATCACCAAAGACCCGCCTTTCCCTCTCGCCACTTTCATTTTCCAAGCAACTCACGTGCCTCCTCCACCCAGTCACTCTCCCCACCAATCGGCCATAACCACTTCATTGCCTCGCGCTCTGGCCATTGCAGCTCCTTTTCTTCGGTAGGTTTATATTTATATTTTTATTTATATGTTATGTTATATATATAGTTAGACAGGTTTGTTTATATGTTAGCATACATAGATCTGATGTACGTTTATATATATAGTATGCTGCTTTATATAAATCCTTTACATAAATTACATAATATATGTACTGTCTAAGTAGGATACTATGTCAGTTTGTATAATATAGAGTTATGTTGCATTAGATTCTTGTTAGTAAATGCATATTAACAAATAATCGATGAAGTATAGTAGTATTATATAAAGGTTGTTTTGTTCGGTTTACATACTTAGGTTTAAAATGGTACATATTGTATAACGTGTATTTACAAAGCATAGTATAAAGTGTAAATACTGGAAGTATATATATAGGCTGCTTTGCCTCCTTTTGTTCTATTTTAGAGATTTGTAGACTGTCAAAATCTATTTTGTTTTATAGCTATTTGTCTTATGTCGCTTATTTATATATATATCTATTACATATATTGTTATAAAGTTATATAATATATTATATATAAAAAAAAAGTTTCAGCGGCCCATTTGTTTCGTATGCATGTATGTAATTTTCATAAGTCGAGGTTTGTTGGAAGTGGTACTAGTTGTCCTACTTTTACTTCTGCATAGTACATGTGTATTTTATATGTGTCTATTTTGACAATGGAAAAGTTAGTTATATGTTCCAACATTATATAAATTTAGTTAGTATAATATATCATTTTATGCATGTGTGTTAGTCTGTATATACTTTTATAATATGAGTGTGTTTATTTAAACCAATGATTTTTGAAATATATATATAATTTTAAAAGGTGTTTGAATTTAGAATATGTTTTTTAGTTATATATGGTTTTATAAGTTCGCTTATACCGTTGTCTTCATCGTTCCAGTTCTGGTCTGATCCGTTTTCATCAATTCATGCCAATCAGCTTTGATCGTTGAATTCGTGCCGATTTTGCTTTTGCTTGGATTCGTAATTCAAAGTCAGCGTCCATATCAGTGTGCGTATCCATGTCACCTTCTGTATTCTCTAGCCACGAAAGGTGAGCAATCACTCACGATTAACGTTCTTTTATTTATTAAATTTGATTTCAATTGAAACGACAATTGAAATATGCTGCTGTTAGTTAATTACACTGTTATATATGCTATTACCTGTATCAGTTCACCTATGACATCTGACACCATTATCTGTTAATTATTTATGCAATGATAATACTGTTTGGCTGATAATTGATTGATTGTTGATGTTTATATTGGACGTTAAACTGTTAATGTAAATTGATAAATAGTATGCAATTGAACTCGATATAGAATAGTTAAATGTTTAAATTGATTAGTTAAATTTGTATAATATGACCCCTTTCACTGTTAAATCTATTGACACGTATGATTTGCTTAATTACACCTTGAACCACTGAATGTATGTTGTTAAATTGATGATGTATGAAATTGTAATAGATGACAAGTGAAAACCGTAATGTAATAATCTTTAATCTACATGAAATGATAGTGTAGATTCTAGAAATGATTATATTAATTTGCACAAATAACAATGCGAATTAATACGATTATTTCGGGATTATTTGAATTGATTATTGGATTGATATTGGTTGTTGTTATTGATTGTTTATTTACTTTGACACCATCCCAGTTATCACACTGCAAGTTCCCTTTACTATGCTTCGATTTGAATTGAATTGGAATCGGGTTGAAATGATAAATACCCAAATTAAACTTTGACCTAGGATAGAGAATTAAATAAAACCCGATTGGTCAAATAATTTGATTTAAAAATAAAATGAAGATTTATTTGAATAAACAATATGGTTTTGAAATGAAGTTGAAATTTGAATTTTTAATGAAAGGAAAATGTTAATATTTAATAATCTGAAACAAAATATTAACAATGTAATTGATGAAAGAATATTGTTTAATTTGAGAAATGATTGAATTAAGTTTGAAATGATTTAATAATTAAGTTTGAAATTATAATTAAGTTTGAAATTATTAAACTTTGAAATTATTTAATAATTAAGTTTTGAATTATTTAATAATTAAATAAGATTGGATTTTTAATGATTAAATTGAATTGAACTCTTTAATAAGTAAAATTGAACTTTGGAATAAGCGAATTTTACTTCGTAAATAATTGAAATTGAGCTTTCTTGATTAAGTAAGTTTTGGAAAATTATTTAAGAAAGTAAATAAGTGAAATGGAATTTCTTTAACAAGAAATGAAAATGTGATATTTTGGAATTAATGTAAGACTTGTAATTGAAAGAATTGATTTGACGAATTTAGTTTAATTCAAATTGTAAGTTTTGATTTAATGAAGTTGAACTTAAGAAATTGATTTAATGAATTGGAAATTTAATAGAAATTGTTTTGAATGATAAAGTAACTTAACGAATATTGAATGAAATCGATAAATGAATTTAAATCGATTTGAATGATAAATTAATTTAATTTAAATGTTTTCGAAATGAAACTTATATTCGAACTTGAATCAATATTTGAATTGTTTTAAATGAAATTGAAAATTGAATTATAAGATTTTGAAATGGAAATTTGGAAGTTTTGAAACGGAAATTAGGGAAATTGATTTCGAAAGATAAATGAAATGTTGGTTTACGAATTGAAATTGAAATTGAATTTGATTTGGTTTGGAAATATATAAACGACCAATCGGTGAAATAATTACGGAAGTTATTAAAGAGACCGGGATCGGATATGGACATACTCTCTGTCGATACCGAAAACCACTTTAATAACTAACATTCGCGGAGTGTTGATCCAGAACGAAGTGGTTGGAATGATGTACGTGATGACTGAAGAAAGAGAACGATAATGGATAGCCTTGACACTTGTGTCAAATTGGAAATGACTAAAACAGGAGCCGTGCCGGGCCAATGGAGGATTAGCTACCTCAAGTGGACACACTTCTTCGAACTACTCATTACTTGTTGTCGATTGGTGCACCCTTGATTTTGGGAGTGTTGTTTCACGGTGTTGCGGGCGCTGCGGCGTTGCGTTCTCACCAGTCCGGATCAGGCAAACGGTAGTATCACTACCTTGGGTATTGCCTCATGTGCCTTGTCATACTTGTATTCCTGTATACGCGACCACTACGAATTTGTTTTGTACCTTTAGTATATGGATTGCCCTCTGGTGACTTCCGGTTTTGGGGAAACTACGGTCTTGTATATGCTTTTGGGAATAAAAATGTGTTAAGGGTGGAATGGGCCATGACTTAACACTATTTTAATACCTTATATTACTGATAGACATTATCTACTTAGCGTATATTACTACCTAGTAGATAGTTTAGCGGATCCTTAAAGGATGGTTATTCCAAACATCCTTTGAGTTACTTGTATTTCAATTGCTATTTCACTTGAGTTGGATTTATTAATATAAGAATGTTAATCCTGACTCGTGTGTCTTGTGTTTTTGCTTTACGCTCGGGTCAGACTGAGTGAACCAGTATTCGAGACTCACCTTTGAAGTTGGAGCTTTGCTTGAAGATCCAGCCATCTATTCTGCTTTCAGTATTCAATGATTCCAGTGATGTATTCTGATTTGTATCTGATGTATCGTGTTACTCTTCCGTTGTATCTGGTTTAACTCTGATGTATCTTATATATTCATATAGTAGCTTCATGAACTACTATCTCTTTTATTTCCGCTACATTTATTACTCTGTGTCTGTGATCTGTGATTATTTGTTTACTGTATATGTTCAGTTTTGCCAAATTTAAATTAACAACGCGGTATTTTGAGCAATTCAATTCTGGCATGAGTGTCTACCTATACACTTATAATGGATGCGAATGGTCCAAAATAGCGGGTCGTTACAGTTGGTATAAGAGCTTTGGTAGCTCTAGGCAAAACTCAACATATAGGGTAAATGTATTTACAGAATCACTCTCATTCGAGTTTCAATCTCTTCCTTTTGACTCGATTCTTTCGCATTTTGGAACGTTCCCTCGGTTTCGAAATTCATTCGTGTCCCTCACTATTCGTCTTCTTTCGATTATGGAGCATCCCATAACTCCACTTCGAAAGATCTTTATAATGAGTCGGCGATCTCGCCAATCTCAAATTTATTTGTAAAGGAGTGAAACTCCTTCACAGTCGTGTCGATTTACCGGAGATTTCTGTATCCTCGGTTTACGATGCTATCTATCTCCTGCTATACCTGAATTCTATTTCTTGAGATCGAATGTAGATTTACCTCGGAATTCTACACCGATCTTATTTTGAAGTTACGGACGACCCGGTTAAGGTTGCCCGTGAATTAAATAAGCTTATTCATCTCCCGATTCTGTTAATCGAACTATCTTATCTTCTGTTTCGAACTTATTATAGAAAAAAAATTCTCTTTGATTGAGTCCATCAAATTTGAATCTCTATTCTTGCTTTGAATCCATTCTTGTATCGTCGAGCGAGGAAGTGTATTTGTAAATTAAATTAAAATGTTTTATACATTGTGTTGTTTGAGTTGTTGATGTTGATTTGGATTTTCGATCGACTCGTCTGATCAACGCTATCGATAGAATTTCCAAAACACTTGAGCAGAGCAAACTGACACAATATTGTTTTTAAATTTGGTAAATGAAATAAATTTGTTTGATTATATTGTGAAAATATAAGTAAAATTTTCTGGAATTTAATAGGTTAATTAAATTGTTTGTTGAAACGATAATATTTGATTATCATTTATTGTTCTAAATAAATTTATAAATACGGTTTATAAATTGATTTGGAATTTAAAATGAATTTAGTTCAGAATTTGAGAATTTAATTTCCAATGATTTCGAACTATGGTTTTAAAGGTTTAAAATGCACATTAATTAAAGGTATTTTGACTATAATTTGTTTCCAAAGAATTTAATGTATATTATTTAAAGTATTTTCAAATAAGAACCGTTTACAAAGAATTTTTAATTGTTTGAATCAGTGCTCTTCTCTTTGTCGCTGGAAAATAATTTCGGTGATGGCGGCCGCATCATCGACGTTCATTTTCAAGTTTCGAAGTGGAGATACTATTCTGTAGCTTTGCTACGGTTTTGTTTTGAAAATATTTTGATTTGAATTTCTTCAGCATAATTTGATTTATATATATATAGGTATCTTATTTTAAAATTTAATCTGATTTGATATAAATATATTATATATATCTCTAAATTGTTTAAAGTTAATCGAAAATCTAAATCTTAAAAATCATGTTAAAAGATGTTTTCAATTATAAATAAAGCTAAATTTTGAATAAGTATTTAAGCTTGAAATAATTGAACTAAAAAAAAATTATTTGTATAATACTCAATTTCATTTCAATATAACTTACCTAAATTATTCAGAAGTTAAAATGTAATTGGATAATATATAAGATAAATTGAATTTATAAATAAAATTTGAGTGTTTATAATAAATGTTATACACTAAATTTTGATTATAAAGATGTCAATAGAGTTAGATAGGATAATAAGTAAAACTCAGTTAATAACGAAATAATTTTGTTTTGAAAGAATTAATAAATTTGTTTTGAAAGAATTAATAAATTGAAATTTGATCAACTTATGAAAATACCTTGAATTTAAAAGCAATTAGTGAATATAAATTTAATTTAAATTGAAACTTTTATGGTTTAAATCAATTTATATGGGTTAAATATATGTGATTAGATATATTAAGTAGAATAAATTTAATAATAATTTGGAATAAAGAAGAATTTAAATTGCTGGAAAAATATGATTATAATAAAAGACTATTCAAATTTATGGTTTTAGAAATTGTAAATTGAAGATAATTGGATAATAAGATAATGAATTTAGAAATAGTTGAGATTGATTTTAGTGAAATCAAATGGATTAAATCAATTATTGAATATCAATTAATTTAAATTTGAATTTATATGGTTTAAATCAATTGTTATTTTGTATTTCAAATCTATTTTCTTTCTGGTTGTTTCTATTCTCCTACCTCGTTCCTTTTCGCGGACGAAAAGTTTTGAGTGGGGGAGAGTGTAACGACCCGTAAATTTCAACTGTTTTAATAACGTAATTAGTTAAAATTTTGTGAAATTTTAAACGATAAAATTTTGAAATATAAATTTGATATTTGAAATGCGTTTAGTTAAACATAGCAACTGGTAAATTTTCGTCCGAAAATATGAAAGTTTATTTCGCGCGTAAATTACTTCAATTTAATCAGTTAAAAAGCGATGAAAATAAAATGTTTCCGAAACCTAAATATTTTTACATAGAAAAATTCTAAACCATCTTCTGAGCAAGATGTCAGTTTGTCATTTTTCCAAATTCGGACATCTTTGGCTCCGTCGATCTTATTTTTCAGTGTTTATCTTGCATTTTCGCTAGTAGAAAATTTCGAATTTATTTTTATAAATTCAACCACACTACCAATATATGTATACCGTTTTGGTCATCTCGCCATACTGATCTCTACGGTATATTAAATTGAAAAATCCGGCCTCCGGTACATAGTGAAATCAGCAAAACGATTATCGTATCGAACTAGTTTCGAGCCTCTAGAACTTGTTGTATCCGTTCATTTTCAACGGCTAAAAGTATACATCCATTGGTTATTAAACTTTTAGTATTCTCTGACATTTCACCATTCTAATAAAGCTGTATCGGTCGTTTTCTTGATCACCTATCCATCGGTTGAAGTCCAATATGCAGCCTTTTAAAATTCCCAAAAAAAATTTCCAGCCCGTGACTTTTCATTTTGTATCGGGTAAAACAATAGCCATTGGCTTTTAAAATTTCAAAGAAATCAAACCATTGACTTTTGCCTTTTCCCTTGCTGTGATTATATTCTCGGGTTCATTTTTTTTGGTTCATTCGTTTCTTAGTCTACCTTATTCTCTGCCATTTCTATTCTTGCTTGAAAGTGTTCCTTCCCTTGCAAATGGCCAGTACCTCCATCACCCATACTTCTCTCTCTCCCCTGACCTTCCTGGCATACAAACCCCCTCTCCCAAGCTAGTGCCGAGCCTCTCACCACCTTGCGACCACGACAGTAGCACCAAGTCGAAACCCACCACGCAAGCACACGTCACCGCGACTCAAGGCCTCCACCATGACTAGTCACGCCCCACATCACCACTGCCTGACCGCCACCCTCTCCGAAGACCGACCCCACAGCCTCACTCCACGTGCAGCACCTCCGACCATGCTTGTTCCGCCTAGCTCCACACAGCCGAGGCCATTCACATCCCTCATCTTCCGCTCGCCGATCACCAAAGACCCGCCTTTCCCTCTCGCCACTCTCATTTTCCAAGCAACTCACGTGCCTCCTCCACCCAGTCACTCTCCCCACCAATCGGCCATAACCACTTCATTGCCTCGCGCTCTGGCCATTGCAGCTCCTTTTCTTCGGTAGGTTTATATTTATATTTTTATTTATATGTTATGTTATGTTATATATATAGTTAGACAGGTTTGTTTATATGTTAGCATACATAGATCTGATGTACGTTTATATATATAGTATGCTGCTTTATATAAATCCTTTACATAAATTACATAATATATGTACTGTCTAAGTAGGATACTATGTCAGTTTGTATAATATAGAGTTATGTTGCATTAGATTCTTGTTAGTAAATGCATATTAACAAATAATCGATGAAGTATAGTAGTATTATATAAAGGTTGTTTTGTTCGGTTTACATACTTAGGTTTAAAATGGTACATATTGTATAACGTGTATTTACAAAGCATAGTATAAAGTGTAAATACTAGAAGTATATATATAGGCTGCTTTGCCTCCTTTTGTTCTATTTTAGAGATTTATAGACTGTCAAAATCTATTTTGTTTTACAGCTATTTGTCTTATGTCGCTTATTTATATATATATCTATTACATATATTGTTATAAAGTTATATAATATATTATATAAAAAAAAAGTTTCAGCGGCCCATTTGTTTCGTATGCATGTATGTAATTTTCATAAGTCGAGGTTTGTTGGAAGTGGTACTAGTTGTCCTACTTTTACTTCTGCATAGTACAGGTGTATTTTATATGTGTCTATTTTGACAATGGAAAAGTTAGTTATATGTTCCAACATTATATAAATTTAGTTAGTATAATATATCATTTTATGCATGTGTGTTAGTCTGTATATACTTTTATAATATGAGTGTGTTTATTTAAACCAATGATTTTTGAAATATATATATAATTTTAAAAGGTGTTTGAATTTAGAATATGTTTTTTTAGTTATATATGGTTTTATAAGTTCGCTTATACCGTTGTCTTCATCGTTCCAGTTCTGGTCTGATCCGTTTTCATCAATTCATGCCAATCAGCTTTGATCGTTGAATTCGTGCCGATTTTGCTTTTGCTTGGATTCGTAATTCAAAGTCAGCGTCCATATCAGTGTGCGTATCCGTGTCACCTTCTGTATTCTCTAGCCACGAAAGGTGAGCAATCACTCACGATTAACGTTCTTTTATTTATTAAATTTGATTTCAATTGAAACGACAATTGAAATATGCTGCTGTTAGTTAATTACATTGTTATATATGCTATTACCTGTATTAGTTCACCTATGACATCTGACACCATTATCTGTTAATTATTTATGCAATGATAATACTGTTTGGCTGATAATTGATTGATTGTTGATGTTTATATTGGACGTTAAACTGTTAATGTAAATTGATAAATAGTATGCAATTGAACTCGATATAGAATAGTTAAATGTTTAAATTGATTAGTTAAATTTGTATAATATGACCCCTTTCACTGTTAAATCTATTGACACGTATGATTTGCTTAATTACACCTTGAACCACTGAATGTATGTTGTTAAATTGATGATGTATGAAATTGTAATAGATGACAAGTGAAAACCGTAATGTAATAATCTTTAATCTACATGAAATGATAGTGTAGATTCTAGAAATGATTATATTAATTTGCACAAATAACAATGCGAATTAATACGATTATTTCGGGATTATTTGAATTGATTATTGGATTGATATTGGTTGTTGTTATTGATTGTTTATTTACTTTGACACCATCCCAGTTATCACACTGCAAGTTCCCTTTACTATGCTTCGATTTGAATTGAATTGGAATCGGGTTGAAATGATAAATACCCAAATTAAACTTTGACCTAGGATAGAGAATTAAATAAAACCCGATTGGTCAAATAATTTGATTTAAAAATAAAATGAAGATTTATTTGAATAAACAATATGGTTTTGAAATGAAGTTGAAATTTGAATTTTTAATGAAAGGAAAATGTTAATATTTAATAATCTGAAACAAAATATTAACGATGTAATTGATGAAAGAATATTGTTTAATTTGAGAAATGATTGAATTAAGTTTGAAATGATTTAATAATTAAGTTTGAAATTATAATTAAGTTTGAAATTATTAAACTTTGAAATTATTTAATAATTAAGTTTTGAATTATTTAATAATTAAATAAGATTGGATTTTTAATGATTAAATTGAATTGAACTCTTTAATAAGTAAAATTGAACTTTGGAATAAGCGAATTTTACTTCGTAAATAATTGAAATTGAGCTTTCTTGATTAAGTAAGTTTTGGAAAATTATTTAAGAAAGTAAATAAGTGAAATGGAATTTCTTTAACAAGAAATGAAAATGTGATATTTTGGAATTAATGTAAGACTTGTAATTGAAAGAATTGATTTGACGAATTTAGTTTAATTCAAATTGTAAGTTTTGATTTAATGAAGTTGAACTTAAGAAATTGATTTAATGAATTGGAAATTTAATAGAAATTGTTTTGAATGATAAAGTAACTTAACGAATATTGAATGAAATCGATAAATGAATTTAAATCGATTTGAATGATAAATTAATTTAATTTAAATGTTTTCGAAATGAAACTTATATTCGAACTTGAATCAATATTTGAATTGTTTTAAATGAAATTGAAAATTGAATTATAAGATTTTGAAATGGAAATTTGGAAGTTTTGAAACGGAAATTAGGGAAATTGATTTCGAAAGATAAATGAAATGTTGGTTTACGAATTGAAATTGAAATTGAATTTGATTTGGTTTGGAAATATATAAACGACCAATCGGTGAAATAATTACGGAAGTTATTAAAGAGACTGGGATCGGATATGGACATACTCTCTGTCGATACCGAAAACCACTTTAATAACTAACATTCGCGGAGTGTTGATCCAGAACGAAGTGGTTGGAATGATGTACGTGATGACTGAAGAAAGAGAACGATAATGGATAGCCTTGACACTTGTGTCAAATTGGAAATGACTAAAACATGAGCCGTGCCGGGCCAATGGAGGATTAGCTACCTCAAGTGGACACACTTCTTCGAACTACTCATTACTTGTTGTCGATTGGTGCACCCTTGATTTTGGGAGTGTTGTTTCACGGTGTTGCGGGCGCTGCGGCGTTGCGTTCTCACCAGTCCGGATCAGGCAAACGGTAGTATCACTACCTTGGATATTGCCTCATGTGCCTTGTCATACTTGTATTCCTGTATACGCGACCACTACGAATTTGTTTTGTACCTTTAGTATATGGATTGCCCTCTGGTGACTTCCGGTTTTGGGGAAACTACGGTCTTGTATATGCTTTTGGGAATAAAAATGTGTTAAGGGTGGAATGGGCCATGACTTAACACTATTTTAATACCTTATATTACTGATAGACATTATCTACTTAGCGTATATTACTACCTAGTAGATAGTTTAACGGATCCTTAAAGGATGGTTATTCCAAACATCCTTTGAGTTACTTGTATTTCAATTGCTATTTCACTTGAGTTGGATTTATTAATATAAGAATGTTAATCCTGACTCGAGTGTCTTGTGTTTTTGCTTTATGCTCGGGTCAGACTGAGTGAACCAGTATTCGAGACTCACCTTTGAAGTTGGAGCTTTGCTTGAAGATCCAGCCATCTATTCTGCTTTCAGTATTCGATGATTCCAGTGATGTATTCTGATTTGTATCTGATGTATCGTGTTACTCTTCCGTTGTATCTGGTTTAACTCTGATGTATCTTATATATTCATATAGTAGCTTCATGAACTACTATCTCTTTTATTTCCGCTGCATTTATTACTCTGTGTCTGTGATCTGTGATTATTTGTTTACTGTATATGTTCAGTTTTGCCAAATTTAAATTAACAACGCGGTATTTCGAGCAATTCAATTCCGGCATGAGTGTCTACTTATACACTTATAATGGATGCGAATGGTCCAAAATAGCGGGTCGTTACAAAAATTCTTTCAATGGTTTGAACTCTGATCCCCCATCAGTCTGAAATGTTTTTAATTTGTTGTCTAGCTGCCTTTCCACTTGATTAATAAACTGTTTTACAGCTTCACATGCCTCTGATTTCTATTTTAAAAAATACATCCAGGTATGTCTGCTGTATGCGTCTACAAATGTTATGTAGTATCTATAGCTATGGCTAGAATTAATTGGGGCAGGTCCCCATAGATCACATTCAATCAGCTCTAGGGGTTGATGATAAATAGTGTCTGATGCATTGAATGGTAACCTGTGGCTTTTTCCCAACTGACACGGACTACAGACGTATGGTAATTGAGGATCTGAATATGATATATTTTCTTTGTTCATCACAAGTTTCATAATTTTGACATTAGGGTGCCCAAGCTTTCTATGCCAAATATCATATGTATCATCAGTTTTGTTTTCAGCATAGTTGCACAGTCTTACTTCATTCCAGTTCTTTCTACCACTTCTTAGATTGAATTTATACAACCCATCATGTGTTGTGCCTTGAAGTAAAACTTCCCCACTTGTTTTGTCCTTGACTAGACAAACAGTGGGATGAAACTCAAAAAATACCTCATTGTCTTTAGCAAATTGCGAGACACTCATGAGATTTTTTTTAATTTGAGGTACCCTAAGTAAATTCTTTAAAAGCAGCTGTTTATCCTTTTTAATAGATTTAACACAAGCATCTCCTACATGTGTTATGTTTACAGGTGCACCATTTCCCATATAAATGTAATTTTTACCTTGATATGCAGCTCCCCCAAGGTTCAAGTTCTGCAGTTTGTTTGTGACATGATGCGTAGCTCCTGAATCTGGAAACCAAGCTTCATCCTGTATGTCAGAATTTCTTGCTATTGTGTCTTGACTTTCATTGGTTTGATTCAGACCACTGGAGAATGTGCTAGTATTGATTTGAGCTTGATTCAGATTGGCATTGTATATATTTGGTCTTGATGTGCTTTGATTAGGTGAGATCTGCTGATTGCTTGTGTAGTTATTATCAAATCTGAAATAGCACCTCACAGCTACATGACCTATCTTTCCACAAATTTGGCATCTCGGTCTGTTGTTAGTATTTCTTCCTCGTCCTCTTCCTTTACCAAATCTTCCTCCTCTTCCATACCCTTGTCCACCTGATACACTCTGTATATAATTGAAATTCTCATTAGTAGACTCTGGTTTGAAGTTATTTTGTTGTTGAGGTCTAACTTTCATATTTGCCACATAATTGATTGAGAAATCTTGTGCTACTCTTTGTTTTTGTTCCAGTCTACCCTCATGTGCTAACAAAACAGAAGTAACATACTGCACTGAAGGAGTAGTCTCTTTAGATAGTATCACAGCAATCACAGATTCAAAGCTATCATCTAGTCCATTGAGTATATTCAACACTTGTTCGGTTTCATTGACTTTGTGCCCAGATGATTCAAGCATATCGCATAGAACCTTGATTTTGTTTAGGTACTCTCTTATACTCATATTATTCTTCTTCATATTTTGTAGTTGCCTCTTATAACTCATAATTCTAGCAGATGCTTGAAAATTGAAATTGAGATGTATAGCATTCCATACCTCTAAGGATATTTTACTTCCTACTATTTGTGTTAGAAGACTGGGGTTGATCGAAGAGATTAGCCAAGCACACAGTAAGCTATCATGTCTGCTATGCATAATATAATTCGGATTTTCTACAACTTGTCCTTCAGCATTGGTAATCAATTGTTGTGGTATAATAGTATCAGCACTAATGAATTTCTCCAGTCCGTATCCCCTGATAGCAGTTTCTACCTGAAATTTCCATAATAGAAAATTATTTTCATCCAATGTCACAGTAATAAGCTGAGTTTGGGGATTAATTATCGATTTTAAGGATTCTTCAAGGGTTTTAGAGAATTGATTAGTATAGGCCGTGTTGGATGAATCAGTGGTGGATTGATTGTTGGTGTGATCTACCATGATCGATGTACACGAGATATTGGGGATCCAGAAGAGAACAAAGACAACAGTAACTAGGACGAAACAGAACCAGGAGTGAAAACTTAGATCTGATCGAAATAATTTGGATCTGATTGAGATCTGAAGTTAGATGAGAATTTGAATATTGGATCTAAAAAAAAAAATTTGCCGCCAGGTGATTATGCTCTGATACCATGAAAAGATTAGAGAAGAAGAAAGAGGACCTTTATTTCATAATGGAAAAGCTTAAAGTCCGATACAAGTACACTGATATATATAGGTGTACACAGCACTTATTAGCAGTAATGCAACAGTAAAGGAAAACAAACTACTGAAGTACAAAAGCAAATACAAAAGCAACTACAATATTATTCTAACTATCAGCCAAAGCAGTTAGGATTATCTCTTTATCCCATACCTACAACATTTTCAATTTTAAATGCCAATAGCTAATTACTCAAATAAACGTTTCGTACATGTATATATTTTTGGGGAATTAATAGTTATTGAGTTTGCTCCGTTTTAGTAAATTAAAGATATTATAATAATATAAGTGGATTCTTAGATTTTGTATACTTACATGGTGAAGATTGGACTTATGCCTGAACCAATGCAAATTGGTGATCTTAATACAGTGTTGTGCTCAACTGCTCGATCATGCTTTTCGATAGAAATTGTTGGAATAATTATGGTTGATCTAAACTCGTTATTTCTTTTCAAGACACATGCAAAAGAACATGATAATTTGTGCGATATTGATAACTGAAATTATTTCAATAGAAACATCTACTAGATTCAGCTAATAGAAATCATTTTAAGTGCTTTAAAAAAGATAAAACACTTACAGAACTAGAAAACAGTGCAGCAACTTTAAGTTTTTCCTGACACGATTCAATTTACATTTTTAATCAGAACTTCCTTCTTGGTACAAGATTAAAGTACACCAAAACTGGTAAGGGCATGACTAAATTTGACCACCTGATAGACAACTGTGTATGAAATCCCAACTATCACTATAATATGAATCAAGCTTGTAAGCAAAACAAGCATTATGCTAAAGGGCACTTAACTTAAAACTTTGGTGCACATGCATAATTTATTTAGCAAACCAAAAGTTATTAAGGATCTGAAATAAACTGTTATACTTGAAATTTTAAGATACAAATTCTTTCCAGTATAACACAATAATAAGAATTTTCCATTACCTTTTCACTTTCAAGTTAATTTTGTAGAGTTAAAATGATATGTGCTTTTTCTCTACGACCTGGTTAGCAATCCATATACTTCTCATCTTTTCATCTGAACCGCTCACCATATCCAACGGCAGAGATTCTTTTCAGATCTAGTTTAGATCATGGGCTAGTGTATTTAGGCCCATTACTATATTATATATAATGCTCTCTGTTTTAATCAGTGAATACATGTTGTATTACATTCTTGTATCTGATCATCAAAAGCAATAATATTTTCCTTTTACAAAATATTACAAATCAAAACATTCTCATCAACTCACTTTCTCAACTTGGTATCAGAGCAGTTCGTATGCTAACTGCATCAAATTTGTTAGTCCATCAGAAAATTTTCATCATGTGGACTCCTCTCATCAAGAACTCAGAATTCTTTCACTTGAGAGTTGTAACTGTTCTTTAATAAACTGTGCCTCGCCAGAATCTTAGTCTGACTGCACCAGTTTACCAAAGAAAGTAAAATTCCATACTTAAAGAGCAAACTGATCAAGATCTTCAAGAAAAATTCTGGTTGAATCAAGAGCTCAGTGAAAACTCATCAGAAAGCAATTCAGATTCAAGAATTAAAAGGAATCATCATTTAAGTTCTCAGAAAACCATCAAGATTCAACTGCAAAAACTTTCTTGAAAAAAAAAATCTCAATTCAAAGTGAGCTCCAGTTAGGAATTTACATACCATTCTTCAGATTTTGCAATCCGTGTGTTCATCATGGCCAATCAAGATGATGCTGCAAGCCCTCATTTCTCTAGCTCAAGAGTTTCTCAAAGCCAACCACAATCTGATTCTGTAAATGATCTGATGAAGGCTATCATCAAACCCCAGAGCCAAATGATCTCCATTCAGTTGGATGAATCAAATTTCCTGCTCTGGAAATTACAAATAGAAACATCAATTAGAGGATATGGGTTAGAAGATTACATTCTTGGTACAAGAATCACACCACCAAAATTTGTCAAAAATAATGAAGACAAACTGGTGCCTAATCAAGAATATACTGCACACCAAAGGCAAGATAGCCTTGTATGTGCATGGATGATGTCATCCATAAGTGCATCTATTCTGCCTCAACTCATTGGATGCAAAACTTCCCAAGAAGTCTGGACTACAATTGAAAGAAATTTCACTTCAAAGTCATCTGCAAGGATCATGCATCATAAAAGACAGCTACAGAGTATCAGAAAGAATGACATGACAATGAATGAATATCTACTTAAAGTTAAAAATCTATGTGATCAACTTGCTTCTGCAGGACACAAAGTACCTGAATCTGAACAAGTACTACATATAATCAGTGGATTAGACAATGAATATGAAGCTGTTGTGGCCATCATCTCCACTATGGAACCAACACCATCCTTACAGTTTGTATACACTACCCTTCTCTCACATGAAGGAAGGATAGAACACAACAAAAGTATGAGTGCAGATATCTCTGTTAACTACACTTCCAAAGGTAAACAAAATTCAAATACCAAAGGACAATACAATAACTTTCAAAGGGGTGGATCAACAGGCAGAGGAAGAAGAGGAGGCAGAAGCAGCAATAACAAAATAAGGTGTCAGATATGTGAGAGATATGGTCATGGGGCAAATAAATGCTACTTTAGATTCAACAAAGACTACACTCCTTCACAACAAGGCAGCAGTTCAAATGTAAACCTTGCCACTGTATCAAAAGACAACAGTACAACTCAAGCAGAAATTTTGAATACTGAAACCACAACAAATAATGATGCTGGTGATGACTACTGGTATCCAGACTCAGGGGCTACTAATCATGTCACAAACAATCTCAGCAATCTGAACTTGGGAAACAAAGAGTATAAAGGTACACAAAAACTTTTTGTTGGTAATGGTAAGACTGTACACATTACACACACTGGAAATGCTAGCTTACATGGACCCAAACAACTTCTCTTAAAAAACTTGCTAAGGGTTCCTTCAATTAAAAAAAATCTAATGAGTGTTTCCCAATTTGGAAAGGATAATAAAGTCTATTTTGAATTTTATCCTGACACATGCATAGTAAAAGATATAAAAACAATGGACTGTACAGATTTGATTTTCAAATTCAAAAATTTCTGAGAATAGGGAAAATCTTCATGTATTAAATGCTGCTAGTAGTAAAAACTGTAGTAATTTTGAATTGTGGCACCGCAAACTAGGACATCCCAGCATAAAGATTGTTAAGCGAGTCATGAGTAGCAATAAAATTTCTTTTAGTGATAACCCTGATTCTTATTTTTGCACCTCTTGTCAATTGGGAAAGAGTCATAAACTAGCATTTCCAGACTCACACACTTGTTACACAAGACCCCTAGACTTAATTGCCAGTGATCTATGGGGGCCAGCACCTATCAGTTCTGATTATGGTTACAAATATTATGTATCTTTTATAGATGCTTATTCAAGATTTGTTTGGATATACATGCTAAAGTCTAAGTCTGAAACTACTAATATAACAATACAATTTATCAACAAGGTTGAAAACATGACTGGAAATAAGGTTTGTACTTTTCAGTCAGATGGTGGAAGAGAATTCCTACCTTTGAAAACTTACTTTGAAAAAAAGGGTATTAATCATAGAACCACATGTCCATACACCTCGGAACAAAATGGAATTATTGAAAGAAAACATAGACATATCGTAGAAACAGGTTTAACCTTACTAGCACAAGCTTCTATGCCTCTAAAGTTTTGGCCAGAAGCGTTTAATACTGCTGTGCACTTAATAAATATTCTACCTACAAAAACTCTTCAATTTAAGTGTCCTCAAGAAGTGTTAACTAAAGTTAAACCAGACTATGAACATTTAAAAATATTTGGGTGTCAATGTTTTCCTTGTTTAAGATCTTATAACACACATAAATTAGATTTCAGATCTACCCCATGCACATTCTTAGGATATAGCAACAAACAAAAGGGGTATAGATGCTTAGACAGCAAAGGAAAAATTTATATATCCAGACATGTAAGATTCAATGAGCAGATATTTCCTTACAGTAGTTCAGAAATTAAAACTACTGAAAAAATAAGGAACTCAAGATTCATAATTCCTGATCTACCTGAAGAAATTGAGATACAGCCCTCAATTCAGCCCACAATGAATGAGACCATCACAAGTTCTCAACACACCAGGACTGACAGAGAATCAGGCCAAGAGCAAACTGCAAATGAAGACATCAGCAATAATCAAGATGATCAAATTAAAGGCACCTACAGCCCAAATCAGGATCAAGTTATCAATGATGATAATATAGGCTGCAGTAACAACAATCCTAACAGTGGTGTTAGGGATGACATCAATATTCACCCAATGTTAACTAGAGCAAAGTGTGGTATCTATAAACCAAAAATCATGAACAATACAGTTGTTCAAGAAGAACCCTCTTCCTACATAGAAGCTGCTAAAAACAATAATTGGAGAGTTGCTATGCAGGAAGAGTACAATGCTCTAATTAACAAAAAAACTTGGGATCTGGTTGAAAAACCAGAAAACAAAAATATAATTGGGTGCAAATGGACTTTTAAATTAAAGAAAAATGCAGATGGCTCAATTTCTAAATATAAAGCAAGGTTAGTTGCCAAGGGGTATTCACAACAACATGGATTTGATTTTTCAGAGACTTTTTCTCCTTTTGTGAAACCATCCTCAATTAGAGTTATTCTAACCATTGCTTTAAGTAGAAATTGGAGCATCAAACAATTAGATGTTAATAATGCTTTTCTTAATGGTATTCTGCAGGAAGAAGTATTTATGGAACAACCAGAAGGATTCACACAGAAAGCTGACAAACAACAAGTGTGCAAACTCAACAAAGCTATCTATGGCTTAAAACAAGCCCCAAGAGTTTGGTTTGATAAGCTCAAGTCAACTCTAATGAAATTTGGCTACAAATCTCTAAAATCTGATAACTCCATATTTACTAAGATTAATGACTTTGCCACCACTTATATCTTAATCTATGTTGATGATTTTATAATTACAGGAAGCAGTATGCAAGAAATTGAAACAATCACTGCAATGCTCAACTCATAATTCTCAATCAAAGATCTGGGTGATCTGAATTACTTTCTAGGAATTGAAGTTCAAAAAAACTCAAATTCAGAAATACATCTTAATCAAAGGAAGTACATTTCAGAAATATTAGCAAGAGCTAAAATGGACAAAGCAAATCCCTTACCAACTCCAATGATTACAAATCATCAATTATCAAGATACAAGGGTGAAGCAATTCAAAATCAAAAGCAATACAGGAGTATAGTGGGTGCACTTCAATATGTGACTATAACAAGGCCAGACATATCATTCTGTGTTAATAAAGTTAGCCAGTACATGCAAAACCCCTTAGATAATCATTGGAAAGCTATTAAGAGGATACTCAGATATCTCAAAGGAACAAAAAATCATGGTCTCATCTTAAAATCCAGTCACACTCTCAATATAAATGCTTATGCAGATGCTGACTGGGGTATTGATATTGATGACAGGAAATGGACATCAGGTTATTGCATCTATTTAGGTAAAAATCCAGTATCATGGAGTGCAAGAAAACAAAGTACGGTGTCAAGGTCAAGTACTGAAGCAGAATTCAGGTGTGTAGCAAGTGCCGCAGCCGAAGTTATGTGGATAGAGTCATTATTAAGCGAACTCAACATCAAACAAAGCAAAAAGGCGACAATTTGGTGTGATAATGTTAGTGCTATATCATTAACTTCCAATCCAGTTCTTCACTCAAAAACCAAGCATATCGAATTAGACCTCTACTTTATCAGAGAACAAGTTATTAAAGAGAAGTTAAAGATTGGATACATACCATCGCAACATCAAAAAGCTGATATACTTACAAAGCCGCTGTCAAAACCAAGCTTCACTAAATTCAGAGAAGAACTCAACGTCGACGAAGCCGACCGTAGTCAGAGATCGCAAAGAGCTATCTACATTCCTGAATGATTGGATCGATTGCGGATTTCATATCAGATCTCACTGTAGAGAGAAATAAAGGAAAAGCCGCCATTACTTTTCTTTCTTCAGCAAACCCTAGCTCGGGTTTGAAGGGGGGAGTTAAAATGATATGTGCTTTTCCTCTACGACCTGGTTAGCAATCCATATACTTCTCATCTTTTCATCTGAACAGCTCACCATATCCAACGGCAGAGATTCTTTTCGGATCTAGTTTAGATCATGGGCTAGTGTATTTAGGCCCATTACTATATTGTATATAATGCTCTCTGTTTTAATCAGTGAATACATGTTGTATTACATTCTTGTATCTGATCATCAAAAGCAATAATATTTTCCTTTTACAAAATATTACAAATCAAAACATTCTCATCAACTCACTTTCTCAACTTGTAGTCTTCTCACTTTTGCTTCCTGAGCTTCAGACCTCTGTATAAATAAATGAAGGTGGACGGACATGCAAATTAGTTTTATAAGAAAAATCATGACTGTAGTAGCTAATTTGCTTTCACTTATTCCGATTTCCATATATTAATTAGCATACTTGAAAATTAATGTAATGAAAGAGACAAATATCATAAAGGGATGTATTACAAAGATAGCTCTTGTCCATGGTTAATGTTTTGTTTGATTTTATTTTTGATTATATGGGGAAAAACTGATGGAGAGTGATACAAATAAAATGTGCATATTTGTCAAGTAAAATTTTATCAGTCCATATTTTATCCTCAAATCAAAGAAAAATGGTTCAGAGACAAATAAAAAAGGTTAATGTTTATATATATATATAAACATTAATTTTCATTTAACCGTGACTTATATGTTAGCACAAAAACTGCACACCAAGTTTGAAGCCCTACATCTTATTCAGTAAAGTTGTACAAAAACTTGGGAACTCTAGCTTTGGAATACATTACTAGGAACTCAGTCAAAAAACCTAACAAGGTGCAACTCCAAAATCCATATATGTACAAAAGAATAAATAATGAACTTTAGCTAGACTTCCATATAACCTATGAAGTATTAGTTTAGTACATTTTATTATTAAATTGCATAAATGTATGAGATTAGCATGTTTAAGTTACGTAACCAAAAAAAGGAACTCTAGGTTATGTTCATTCATATAAAACATACAAAACCATTAGCATTTTTTTAAAGATCACCTCTTTTCCAGCCATATCCAAAATTAGGGTGAATTTCAATGGTACATACTATCATATTATTATACCCTTTAAGTTCATATTTTCTTTTCAAACATCTGACTTATATAATTCATTAATAAGATCTAATTACATTACAAAATAAAGTTGGGACCATGGTGAGTAATTAGTTCAGTTTAACATGGTTAAGAACAATAAGAATATACATAAGCGACCCCTAAACTTTTGGAATATTTTTAGGCAACTTGTATCAATAAGTTTCGATGTACATATTATTAACCCATGAGATTTTAACAATTTTTGGATAATCATGATAAAAACCGAATGAATAATTATCGGATGCAGATGCCTTTGTATCCGCATCCTTTTTTGAATATTGGATATTTATCCGCTTTTGGGACACGAATGCGGAAAGATTTCGGATTTTTCGGATATCCATTGACAGGTCTACATATTGTATCCATTTAGGTGATAATATTGTTTTCTGTTATTATGCCATTATAGGCATGTTTACTAGTATAGTTTTCCCTGTTATTTATATTTGTTAATAATTAAGGGTCAAAAAATGCCATGATCAATAGAGTTAGCAAGATAAAACAAAGTAGTTCTACATATCTACTACTGTCCAATCACATCTACAAAAATAATTGAATCCTCCAACAACTACATTGTTATAACAAATAGTTGCTCTAGTGTTTTAGTGTTCAAACTTTTACTTTATAGAGCATTTAAATTTTGCATTTAATCTATACTATATTATTATTAGTGAGTTAAATTTCAAGCTCACAGAGGCATCCTTGAAATTTGGCAACTGAATAGTCTCGAGTTAATGTCCTTCCTTTCCCTTCGTCACGTTTGTATTCCAAGACGCAGCAAATGAACAGTCACGTTTTCTCTCTCTTGTATTTGTATCCAGCTTCCGCTTCTTCCTAATCCTCCAAACCCTACATTTTAACGTCTCCATTCCACTTCCTCCTCCTGATGGAAAGCCAAATCTTAATGGCCAAACTTCAAGCGCCTTGCTTTGTCGATCGTTCTCCCAAAATTGCAGTGAGTAGGTAATTCTGCCCTCTCCTTTTACGTTTTTTCTTTTCTTCGGTTCGATTTATGTTTCAACCTGCAGTTTGTACTCCAACTGTGTTCTATTCAAATTTACTTTTTTTTTGTATCGCTCCTCTCAAATTTGCATTTCCCTCTTTTATACGTTTTATTTTGATTTTGCCAGTGCATAATAAATCGTATTAGATTAAAAAATCGTTTTACTAGCTAAAATTTTCTTACTGTGATTTTTCTGTTCCCATTTACCAACCCATTCGTATCCCATGTTCAGCTTTTTGTCCTTCAAGTACTTTTTGTGGGCATGTGTATTAAATATGTTGTATGTGCGCTGCTCATTTGACAATTTGTTTCCATGCAATGTATACTGATTAGTCATGTTCATAATTTCTACTACAATTGTAGTTGTAGCTCATTTGGTAAATCCAGAATAAAATAGAATAATTCTTTCTTCAACTTCATTTTGTCCTCTGCTATTGGCGATTTTGCAGAGGTTATTTTGTAGTTTTGAATTGTTTCAATGATAATGCCAACTTCAAATTAATGTATGTCCCACTAAACTGAATTAATCTCTAATCAGGTGCTTGGAATATAAATTTTTTGTTTACATCTTGGAAATAGGTGAAAAGAAACAAAATGACATCATGATTAGCTTTGTTATTTTCTTCTTAATTTTATTAGCGTTCAATTTCTGTTTACATTTGGAGTTGCTTTATTATATTATATGTATTTGTCCAAGGGTTCGCTGCTTTTGATGCTATCATTATATGGATACTATTTTTAGAAGCTCTAAATTTGGGTACTGTCTTCTTAAGAAAAGGAATTCTTTTGATATACTTTAGTTAATTCCCTATTTAAACCAATATCATTAAAAGCATTATTTGTGAGCAATTCAGTTACTCATACTAGCATAGATTTGAAAAATAAATAAGACTACATATATAAAAAAAGTATCAAGTGGTTTTTTAACATTTGAATACGGTCAAGTGATATTATTATTATTGTAATTTTTATTTAATTACCCCATGTTTAGTGTTAAAATGAGAAAGCGGAAATAAGAACTTGTGGAATTTACTTTTGGTTTGCAGTGTATTTAGATGGAACGTCATTGCTTAGTTACCACCTAAATTGCAGTTATGGATCGGGTACAAATAATTGGCTGATCTACCTAGAAGTTTGCGATTGTTACAGCTTTATTACTTATTTTTTCTATTGTTCACCAAAAAAGTTTTCTTCTTTAGCCGACTTACTAATGGTTAACACTGTTATGTGCAAAACTTATTTACATATTTTATTTGCCCATGGAGTGTTGTCTTCTAACATTACAAACTACATTAATTTTGGTTAATTATTTTTTGTAGGTAAAAAGCGTTATTAAAGAAGGATAAGTAGTTTCAAAGGACTCCAACTGATTGCCGCTAATGAGTTGGGTAATATTTTTATTTCTAATGTTATAAATTAAGTTGGGAGTTATAAATTCTTACATCAACTGTTGCAGTTAACAATTTTTATTACATTCTTAGATGAGTTTGGTTATTTAAGGATTATGGAACTATGGAAATCAAATGAACTAGAATTTGGATTGTTTCTTCTTGAATTCATTTGTTTCAGTAGCTGGATTTAGAAACACTGAAATACAATAGAACTTGTGGTTAGGGGAATCGACAATTGTATATACAAAGAGGGCTGCTAGAACACTTATTGATTTCATGACAACATGCATAGTTATTTTCACTAATAACTCTAAATATATATGAAGTTCCAAGTACGAATTTGTGGTGGGGTTTCAAGACAATTTCTGGCCATTTTTGAATTGGGACGGAAAAACCTATATGAAATCATTAGCGTGGATTTACTATTTACTTGCTATTGTGCTATTTTCTTTTGGACTGAAAGATATATAATGTAGTAGAGTGGGTCTTTCTGTTTTGCAATACTTAAAACTTTTAAGAAATACATGTAGTATTGGATTTTAAATCTATTAACTAAAAGCATACTGTCAAAATATTTATTGCATAAACTACCTTTATATTTTGAACTCTATAAGAAAACATATGTAAATATCATTGATAAAGATAATTGTTCCTATGGAGAAAGATTATGAAGAATGAAATATAGAGTATGGATTTTCGTTTTATTTTGTATTTGACATGAGTGCAACATGAGCTTTCAAGTGGACAGGAAGAGTTAATGATCATCATACATGAAAAAAATTTATTCTGGCTTATTCTTCTCTTTATCGAATTGTTGATCCATTTTTGAGAGAAATAACTCATCTTTTCCCAATATTAATTTGTTTGAGTGATAATCTAAGGTACTCAACACTAATTTGCTGATAAAATGTGAACAAGATAATAAAAGTAGTCATAAACTATACTCTCTAATATCGGGTCTACCGAAAATTATACGTGGAATTAAGGATGATGGAAGCACAACCATTGGCATTGTAATTGCTTATCTATTCTGAAGAGCGAATACAATTTCCAAGTACTTATGCTAAGTAGTGGGAAATGTGTACGCTCACATTCCGATCACAATGTGCAATTCGAGATGCAACCTGACTGCTCACCATTGTACTTCCATATGTGTTTAACCCAAAGTTTTTAGAAATCGAAACATAACTATTCAAAATAGATTAATAAAAGACTATGATTATAATTTTTTTCACATGTTAGTAGGATATGAAAAAGTACTGGTAATTAAATTACCCCAGAAATAATTGTTATTATTGTGGCAAGCAGTATTCCATTGATTCTACGAGTCTTCAATTTCTGAAACCTGTATTCTCAAAAGATGATGTATTATGTTTGGTTACTTCTTATATGGTTGCTAATTTTTCTTCATTAATTATATAATTTTTTTAAAAATATTTTCACATGTTAATTTTCCGTCAACCTACCATTTCATACTCAGCTCTTTCACTAATATTGATACTCGACCTTTTCACTAATACTGATAGAATCCAAAGCTTATCTTATTTGTATGCATTATTGCAGTTTCATCACCTTTCGCAAATAATCTTAGGTGCACTGCTCCAAAAGTTGTTTCATAACAATAAAGTGGTTGCCAAATCTCGCCTGCTTTGGGTTAATTTTTCAGATGAAGAGCTTGAAAGAAAGCACCTGTAAGGTGTGATGGTCGATTTTTAGTAACCAAGTAAAGAAAATTAAACTATGTTGTACTATTTTCTGAGGTGGTATTCCTGTTTTTGTCATGTCAGGTACTTATAAAATTTAATAACGAAACTTAACTATTAAAGATTTTTACCCTGCCTATTCTTTCCTTTACTATACAGTGAAGGTAAACTTTGAATGTCCTTTGTGTAAAAGTGATATGCTGTTGAGATTGAATTCTGTTGTCCCCAATTAATTTCGTTAAAACAGGTAAACTTTTGGACATCGTAGTCTTTTATTCTTTATTAAATGCACGTCAGTTTAGAATGGGATGTTTATGTAATGTAATACTTTTTTACTTGCATCAAATGCCCTAAGATGTATATTTTAATTATTTATGAGTCATAGAACATTGATAATATTCACAACAGGTATTTGATGCAAGTAAAACTGAGTATTTGATAAACATGTATTTGATGCTATAGTACTCATAAATGGCATGTGTCACGCCATTGACAGGTATTTGATGCTATAATATTTGATAAACAGGTATTTGATGCATTTATGCCATTTATGTATGCCATTTAAGAATGATATCTATCAAAGGGCATAAACAGGTATTTAGGAGTATACCTGGTATTTATGCCATTTATTTATAGTAGTCATAGTATCAGTACCTGTTTAAAATGCCATTTATGAGTACTATGCCATACCTGTTTACGAGTACTCATAAATATTATGCCATACCTGTTTAAAATGGCATAAACGTAAACAAGTATTTATGAGTACCTGTTTAAAATGAAACAAACATGTATTTATGATTACTCATAAATACTATGTCATACCTGTTTATGAGGGTTCATAAATACTATACCATACCTGTTTATGAGTACTCATGCATGTTTAAAATACTATGCCAATGAGTACTCATAAATACGGTTCCATACCTTACTACGCCATACCTATTTAAAATGGCATAAATGACTATTAAAATATTTTGAACACGTATAAGTACTTACAGTATGTAAACAGGTTTTACGTAACTCATATGATAAATGGCATAAATCGATACATGCCATTTAATAATATTTATGAGTTATAGAACCCGTATAAACAGGTGTTTGATGCTATAGGAAAATTGAGTACCATGTTTTGGAGAAGAATAGAATGGAAATAGTTTAACAGGTATTAAATCATAATTTATTATTCTTGAGGTTTTTTTTGGAAATGTCATAAATTTTGATTTTATTGACGTAGTTGTTATTTGTTATGACATATCACATATAGTTTTACTTTATTTAGTTTATGGCATATCTTTTAAGCACTTGAATTTGGAAAGAGCGCAAGTACTACGTGTTATGGAATCTATGATTATGTTGTCCCTTTTTCAATCTTATATGCATAGTATATTTATAATTTATTTTTAACCACTAATTTGCTGATAAAATGTGAACAAGATATGATGAAATAACTTTTGTGGTGTGTAACAGATAAATAAAATAATTGGTCAGTTGGGAATAACGTGGACAGACCTTGGTGCTATGGAAGGTTCGGGTAAGGTTCATATTTTTAATTTGCACATTTTTTTAAGTCACTATCACCCAAGCATGCTATGTTATTACATACTAATATAACATCCTCTACACTTCATGTGGACTTCAATTGATGGATCACATATCCTTCTCTCGACCTGCACTTTTGATTAAAAAAAGCATTTTCTCAACATCAGTGAGCATATTTTAGTTTAGATTTTTTCCGTACAAAACAAGTGCATCTTAACAGGACATGTTACACCTATTTACGACTAAACCAATGTTACATGTGCTTTGATCATTTAAAATATGCTCAATAGCGTAAATATTAAACTCTCTCCTACACAATATGATGGCTCTATATGTAACATGCTACAAGCGTACAAATTCGGGTACTTCAAGAACTAGCCCGCTAACTCATGTATGTACCGTCGATTTGATGTGAAAATAGCTATGTACATCTCTCTCTGTTATTGCAATTATGATCTTCACTGCATTTTTCCAAAGGCAGGAAACCACCATGATACAGGTTATTTGGACCCTTCCATTGCTTTGTATTCAAACATATTTCCATGTCTAAATGGTGCTTGAATATTACATTTTTCCATTGGTTATTCATATATGAGTGATAACTAAAAAACATAAAACAGTACACAGCGCGATGAGCAATGATAATCCAACCAATACACGGACATTTTTTATATTGGGTGAAGTCCATGAAAGCATGAGTTCGTTCTTGCGCTTAAACTTAAAGCACAAAACTATTATATATAAATAAACAAATCCATTTATTTTAGCCTAAAGTCCAAATGCTAAACGGTCGATGAATGAAGGAAATACCCTATCATTTGGTAGTTAACTAAGGTTCCCTTTTTATGAGCTAATAGTGTTTTACGATGGAAGGGTAGAAGGAAAGACAATAATTATTTCAGTAGTTAAAGGTGAATGTTATAGTTAAAGTTTGACTTTCCTACTTTTAAATTAATATTGTTGAAATATCTGTTTGATGCCCAACACTAACGATTTTCAGATACATCAATGTTTCACGAATTCTAGCTAATATTAATTATGTCTTTGTACTATATATTATTGTTTTTTAAAACACTTATATTTTATTTCCAAAAACTTACTTTATATTAAAGAATTTTTTATGTTTGCTGCAAAGGCCTTAAAAGAAAATCCCTCCTAGGCTCTTAATGGAATATCCCTCACATGCATTGTTTACTAATAGTTAATTTTAGTTGATCTTCAGTGACTCAATCATTTGTGTATTTGCAACTAAACAAAGTATTAAATAAGATTTATATTTCCAATACATTAAATGGAAATAAATTGTCGTAGGCATTAAGCAAATGAAATATCTTTAGCAACAGCTTAGGCAGTAAGCAAACAAAACATCTTTAAGCAATACAGCAATGAAGACATCTTGACTGAAATTCATTGATATGTAGACCATCTTTTATCCATTTTGTAACGCTAACCTGTACTGTAATCCATTTATTTATTTTGTGTATACATGACGACTGATGAAACGTGGACTGAAGTTGTATTGTTCTAGGCTGTGTAACCAGTTTGATTGTTTCTTATTTTTGGTTCTAAATATCCCAAATCCGAACTTTGAAATGTACAAAACTGAATTTTCTTGACTTAGCTACTTAAGCACTACAATCACTCATAAAACTAAATGATATGTAAAAAGTCACATTTTCTGCTTAAGCCAATCATCATGTAGTATAAAGCGCTAATAGTTTGGACTTTTGGAATTGGTGAATACAAATCATGGGCACGGTACTATAATAGAGTTCAATGTCATGTTACAATATTACGATCGAACTGATAGTTAAATTGTTGTTCTTCAAAATAAAGCGTGTAGTTCTTTGAAAAATACTTTTCAATGTTTTCTTTGAAAAAATACTTCAGTAATTAACATAAGTTATGCCTTTTTTATTCTTTCTCATTTTCTCGCTTCCAGAATGTGAATTATTAAGTATCATTAATGTGTGCTGTTTTATTTTCTGCTCTTTTATTTTCTATGACAGATAGAAGCAATCTTGGTGGAAATAAATTGTGTATATTGCTACGAGATAGTTGAGAACTACTGTCAATGTATTCTTAATCTGCTACCAAACTTACAAAAGCTGAGGTGTATTATCTGAAACTATAACAAACATAGAGTTATTCATTGCTATTTTTTTGTTTAAGTTCATATCATTTTATTACTTAAAAAGAAATATATCAATTTGTTAATGCATGTTACTTTTATAATAATTGACTACATGGTTGTTCAAGTTGTAGTGCAACAAATAAAAAATTATTCTCAAAAAGACTAGATATGAAAGATATTCAATCAAAAGTGCAGTGCTAACATTTTTGAGCAGTTAGTTGAATATGTTACATAGTTTTTTTAAGTGTAAATGGATACTACTTACACACATTTCCTTACTATTCCATCAGAAAAAAGTGCAATACTAATTCAAGCTCCTCTACTGTATAAATTGTCTGGGACTGGCTCTTAACCTTTATATTTTCCTTCTCCGTAAAGTCGCCAATGGTTGTACCGTCAATTTCTTGGATAAGAAATTTTGGTAACACTATCTTTTCCAAGCATTTGCAATGAAATTATATTTGCCACATTCTTTAATCTCCTTTCATTCTTCGAAATATAGGAACCGGTGCATATGCTTTCTGTGTTTCCTCACCAGTTATATTCAATCTTACTTGGACATTTTCATCATCATGATCCGTTGAAGAAGTTTGATCTTAAGGTAATCAATATAGTATTAGTTGCTTTGTGTGCTGTCTATTTCAGAAGATTTTGTTGATTCATAAAAATAAAAATATTGGGTTTTCTTACAACTGATTAGTAAAATGGTTAGATAGTTAATAGTTTACATAGAATTAAACTTTGAACATCACAAGAATTACAAGAGAAGCTTACATAGAGTGTGGTACATAGATAAATGCAGTTTATAATTGTTTAGTGGTACATAGAATTATGTAGTGGATATAAAATCTATCGATGATATAGCTTCTAATATTGATGAAGCGAGACATGAGTTTCTTGAAAAGTAGCATAAGAGAAGTTATTATCTGACGTAGAGTTATCTTTATTCTCATAATATTTTTATTCCACTTGCATATATGATGTGGTATGATGAAATAGGTTATGGGAGCCTATGGCTATAACAAAGACTAAATGCTAATGGTTGACATTATACCTGATCCTTCTGTGCCTACAACAACGAAGGAGATAAATGAAGGTTTGTGCATTTTCGTTTACATTGAAACATTGAAGAAGATATTGTTTGTATATTGCAGTCCATTGTTTTACATATCAACTAACGCGACATATCCCTGTGTACTCCTCCTTTCTTAGTAGTTCACTGTTATCATCTGATGCATTCTGTTTTATTTTGAATATGGGTAACCGGATGTTATTATCATCTAACGTATTCTTTTTTGTTAAGGATGCGATTCTTCATGTTTGGTTCACGATAATTTATTGAACTTCCTATAATTTTCAAGAAACAATATAGATAACTTCTACGTACGATGTGTGTAGACACGCAAATATTTTTACAAATATTAGTCTTAATTTTAACTATCACAATATTAAACAAAATTGATTAAGATCGAGGATTTTCTTGCTAAGCTAAAAATGTTTAGTAAAAGAAGACTTACACCTTGAATGACTTTTATTGTTGACTATTGGTATTATTAGAATGTGAACATGGTGAAAATTAGATTATTGTTAAAGGAGAAGATGCTATTGAACTGAATATCAATTGTTTGTCCAGTTGAAGAATTTGTAGCACTGATTAATAATAGTGTTAATGGGTGTTAAATAGAATGTTTTGTGATATTTTAATATAGATTTAGGTGAGGCACTGTTACCTAAAAATCCATTCAAAATTAATTAAAATATAAGCACTGGTGTCGCCTAAAAATAAACTTTTAAGTGACCGATAGACTAGGTGAATTTAATTCGATTTCTTTCCCTTTATACACATGTTTTGCTATTTTTCAATGATGACATTTGTGATTTTCTTATTTCAGCTAGCATACAGTTGGTTTGATTTGGCATTATGAGAGAATTTATTGATGGTTATGCAAGGGATATAGGGATTTTTCTAACAATAGTTTATTTTAGTTTTATTATATTAGAAAATTTTATTAACAAAACATATGAAGTAGGCAATACCTTTATGTTTTTCTAACAATGTTTGAATATTGTAGTACTTTTAAGGAATAATCGTAATCTAGGAACATGTAGTATGGTTTATATATGGCATTTTCATGTATATACTTTGTTTTCATATGATGGTAATGATAAAAGAATTAAATCCTGAAATTAATTTTTTCTGACTTGAACGTGCTAAATATTGTAAGATGTAAATAAGATGATAAGTTAAAATAGTAACCCATTTTTTCCTACCGAATTATTAGAACCGCCATGATTATGTCACTATTTTGGTATCATCAAGGGAATGTATAAGTTGGTGCGTATATAATTATTTAACAAGTTGAAGATTTGATACAAGGATCAAAGTTGTTTAATTATATGAGAACTGTATTGAGGGGTAGAGCTTTGGCATGGTGGCAGCAAACCAAACTTACACGTGAACGAATGGGGAAGTCAAAAGTTGAATCTTGGGAAAAGATGAAGAAATTAATGAAAGCAACGTTCTTACCTTACAATTATCAATCTTTGATGTATCAACGTTTGCAGAACTTGAGGCAGGGCACGAAGACTGTTAATGATTACGCGGATGAGTTTTACCAGCTTATTGCGAGGAATGACATTATGGAAACGGAAGAGCAGCTGACATCTAGATTCATTGGGGGATTGAGAATGCAGATTCAGGATATGGTTAATATGTTCGATCCAAGATCTGTAGCGGAAGCACATCAGAAAGCGTTGGCTTGGGAGAAGCAGGGACGACGAGGAGGTGGTGTGTTTACGAATTCCAATAATCAAGTGAAGGGTGTTAGTGGAAGTTCTAATGTTTCTAAACCTGTCAGTAAACCAGTGGTGAAGGAGGTTGAGAAGGTAAAGGTTAACAACGGTTTCAAATGTTACAATTGTCAGGAGTTGGGTCATAAAAGAAATGAGTGTCCAAAGCCAAAGAAGAGAGCAATGATTGCTGAGGTTGAGGATGAGGATGAGGAGGTTGAAGATTCTAATCAATTACCAGTTGAGGAGGAAGAATTGTTGTCTGGAGATGATGGTTATACATTAATGATGAGGAGGAATTGCTTAACACCGAAGCAGGAGGAAGAGACTAGCTGGTTGAGGAGTAACATCTTTCAATCGACGTGCACTATCTTGGGAAGGGTTTGCAAATTTGTTATTGATGCTGGAAGCTGTGATAACATTATCTCTACAGAAGCTGTAAAGAAGTTATCATTGAAAACCGAGAAACATCCTAAACCGTACAAGTTAGCTTGGTTGAGGAAGGGTGGTGAAGTGAAAGTTGGACGTAGAGCTTGTGTGAAGTTTTCAATTGGGAAGAAATACAAAGATGAAATCTGGTGTGATGTCGTAGATATGGACGTTTGTCATTTGTTGCTGGGGAGACCGTGGCAGTATGATCGAGCTGTGCAGCATGACGGACGGACCAACAGTTACAGTTTCATGTTTGAAGGTACAAAGATTACTCTGGTTCCGAAGAAACGCCAACAGGAAGAAAACAAACTGGAGGAGATTGAAGAACTGAAAACATTGTTATCTTTGAAGGAGTTTGTTAAGGAGGTCGAGGAGGAACCGGAAGTGTTCTTGTTGATTGGGCGTGAGAGCAGTGAAGAGGTTGAAATTCCAGAAGAAGCGAAGTCAGTATTGAAAGAATTTGAGGATGTATTTCCAGACGAGTTGCCTAAAGAGTTACCGCCGCTGAGAGACATTCAACATCAAATTGATCTTGTTCCAGGAGCAGTATTTCCACATAGACCGCATTACCGAATGAGTCCGAAGGAGCATGAAGAATTAAGGAGGCAAGTGGAAGAATTGCTTGAGCAGGGACGTGTACAGGAAAATTTGAGTCCATGTGCTATGCCAGCTTTGTTGGTACCGAAGAAAGATGGGACGTGGAGGATGTGCACGGACAGTCGAGCATTGAATAAAATCACTGTACGATACAGATTTCCAATGCCAAGATTGGATGACTTGCTGGATCAGTTGAGTGGAGCTACTATCTTTTCGAAAATTGATTTGAAAAGCGGATATCATCAAATTCGGATTAGACCTGGAGACGAATGGAAGACAGCCTTCAAGACGAGAGAGGGGTTGTATGAATGGCTGGTGATGCCGTTCGGTCTTTCGAATGCACCGAGTACGTTCATGCGAGTGATGAATCAAATTTTTAGACCTTTCATTGGGAAATTTGTGGTGGTGTACTTTGACGATATTTTGATTTATAGTAGGAGTCTGGAAGAGCATGTTCAACATCTGAAGGAAGTGTTAATTATTTTACGAGAGGAACAATTTTATGCTGCGACAAAGAAATGCGTGTTCATGACGCATAGTGTTTTGTTCTTGGGGTATATTGTTTCGGAGAAGGGCATCCAGGTAGATCAGAATAAAGTTGAAGCAGTCAGGAATTGGCCACAGCCGAAGACAATTACAGAAGTGAGAAGTTTTCATGGGCTAGCGTCATTCTACCGAAGATTCATTCCACACTTCAGTAGCGTGATGGCACCGGTGACTGATTGCATGAAGGGGAAACAATTTTCTTGGACGGAGGAAGCTGGGATTGCTTTTGGGAAGATCAAGAAGTTGCTGACATCTGCACCAATTCTTGTATTACCAGATTTTCAGTTATTGTTTGAACTGCATACTGATGCGTCAAAGGTTGGAATTGGAGGGGTGTTGAGTCAGAATGGGCGTCCTATTGCATATTTCAGCGAGAAGTTGTCAGGGGCAAAGATGAGATACAGTACCTATGATGTAGAATTTTATGCTGTTGTTCAAGCGGTGAAGCACTGGCGACATTACTTATTCCAGAAAGAATTTGTTTTATACACTGATCACGAGGCGTTGAAACATTTACAAGGACAAGACAAGATTTCAGCAAGACATGCATCGTGGATTGCTTATTTGCAGCAGTTTACTTTTGTCGTTAAGCACAAGTCAGGGGTAACCAATCGTGTGGATGATGCTTTGAGCAGGAGGAGTCATTTGTTGACGACAATGAAAGTTGAAGTGACAGGTTTTGAATTATTACCAGAATTGATTGAAGAAGATCCTTACTTTGTGAAATTTGTTGAAAAAGTAAAGGAAGGAAGCACTGATGAATTTGTGTTGGTGGATGGTTTTCTGTTTAAAGGAAATCGTTTGTGCATCCCAGACTGTAGCTTGAGAATGAAGATTGTTAAAGAATTACATGAAGAAGGCCATGTGGGTAGAGATCGTACGTTACAGTTAATTTCTCAATCTTATATTTGACCGTCAATGAGGAAAGAGATAGAGAGATTTGTGGAAAGGTGTCATATCTGTCAAGTTTCGAAAGGAACAGCGACGAATGCGGGGTTATATATGCCGTTACCTGTGCCTACCAAACCATGGGTTGATATCAGCATGGATTTCGTGTTGGGATTGCCGAGAACTCAGAGGGGAAATGATTCTATATTTGTTGTGGTGGACAGGTTTTCGAAGATGGCACATTTTATAGCCTGTAAGAAGACAGCGGATGCAGTTCGAGTGGCACAGTTATTCTTTAAAGAAATATATCGTTTACATGGTTTACCCGAATCTATTGTTTCTGACCGAGATACTCGATTTCTGAGTCACTTTTGGTTGAGTCTATGGAAGATGGTGGGAACGAAGTTGAAATTTAGTAGTGCATATCATCCTCAGACAGATGGACAAACTGAAGTTGTGAATAGATCGTTGGGAAATTTGTTGCGATGTCTTGTGCAAGATAATTTGAAGAGTTGGGATATAAAGTTGTGTCAGGCGGAATTTGCACATAATCATGCTGTCAATCGAAGTACTGGATTCAGTCCATTTCAGATTGTATATTCAAGCTTGCCTAAGGGGCCGTTGGATTTAACGATAGTACCACAACCAAAGGGGACAGTTAAGCGAGCTGCTGACTTTGTTGATGGGTTGACAGAATGTCATAGAATCGTTCAGGAACAATTGGAGAAGACAAATGAGAAATATAAACAACTGGCCGATAAGAAACGAAGGAAGGTGGACTTCAAAGTGGGTGATTTTGTTTACGCAGTATTGACGAAAGATCGTTTTCCAGTTGGAACTTACAACAAGTTGAAGGCTCGAAAGATTGGTTCAGTAGAAATCTTGAAGAAGATCAATGATAATGCGTACCAGTTAAGGTTGCCGGGGAATATTCATACTTCTGATGTTTTCAATGTCAAACACTTAATTCCGTACTATGAAGAGGAACTTGTCGAAGATGACGGGAGTGTGAATTCGAGGACGAATTCCTTCCAACAAGGGGAGGATGATGAAGCGCTTACCTTGATAGGTCGACCGCGACCTATCCTAGGTCGCAAGGTCGATGATGAAGCCACCCAGGTCGTGAGCGACCTACCAAAAGTCACGGCGCCTCGCAATTCTTCTGCCTCAGGTCGCGAGCGACCTACCGCATCCCTAAGTCGCGAGCGACCTACCACATCCCTAAGTCGCGAGCGACCTACCGCATCCCTAAGTCGCGAGCAACCTACTTCCCACCTCCACAGTAAGTCGCGAATTCCAAGTCGCGTGCTAACCTCCATAAGTCGCCGCTGTGATTTCCCAGATCGAGAACGACCTATGCCTCCTCCAGCCTAACTCGTGAAGGAATGTCGCAGTTCCTCCGTCCTAAATCGAGAAGCCTTATATCTCGCTCATCAACTGCCGCATATCTTCCTTAGGTCGCGATTCCAGACATTATTTTAGGTCGCAAACTGATTTGTTCCAGAAGTTCGCGAGCTATGCCAGATTTTAGGTTGCAAGACTTCTTTAAGTCGCGTGAATATAATTTAGGTCGTAATGTCTTGTAATTCTTAGGTCGCGTACGACCTATGTGTTGGTGTAAAGTGTTGTAATTTTTCTTAAGTCTTTGTGTCGTGTTGTAAACCCTATAAATAGGGACATAATGTCATTGTAAAAAGGTTGTTGATTTTTGAATAAAATTTCCATTTTGATTGCTTTGTGTTTTCTTCTAATTGGTAGTCGAGTGAAGTCTCCTATCTTCACTTACGATATTCGAGTGCGCTCGAATCTTCGTTTGTTGAAGCCGATTCACGGTATCTTGTGCGCAAGATCAACGTTGAAGAATCGTAGATCTCTTTCCCGGTATCTTCGGATCAACGAGTCAGAGATAGCTAGAATTCGGTATCTCCAGATCAACAAATTCAGGCATCGCAGTATTCATCAATCCACCGACTGCTACTTTCATCGATCTACATTGTTTTGAGTAATCCGCTGCGTCACCTTAAGCATTGGATCTTCATTTTACCATTCATCCAAAAGTATTATTTTAGATAGACTAAAACCATAATTATTCACTATGCAAATGATCAAAAAGAATATCATCATAATTAGAGCAGTTTTAAAAGAAAATACATATGGTATGCATTATTTGAAAATGACAATAAAATGTAAAAATGCGAATTATCTATAAGGTAAACAAACTTAGAATATGTGAAATCAATGGGATGAAGGTAAAAATATCTATTTTTGTTGATAATTTGTTGTTAGTAATAATATTATCCTTATTTAGGTTTCGTAAAATTCTAGCAAAATTATAAGGACCAAGATTGTTATTGGTTAAAATATTGTCTTTACTATTGGATTTACAATACGGCTTTGGGAACCAAATGTATCATAGGTAAAATCCTATCTAGACTTCAAGGACCAGGTGTGTTATCGCTTACTATTGCATTTATAAAGTTCCAATATGACTTTTAAGGATGGCAATGTAGAATTATAGTTTAAGATAGACTATAAACAGGTGGTAACCATCTTCAAGAAAATGAATGAAGAATAGTGAATAATATTGCCCTGTTGTGTTGAGTGCACACTGGAATTTGGAATACTTAGTTTAGTAACAAATATTTTTAGTTGGCAAATGGAAGCTGAGGAGGAAGTGAAATAATGGTGCTTAGGGAAAATACAAGTCCTAACCACTAAAGCATGGGATCATTTGTACCAATTTAAACTTCGTTTCATATATATAAAAGATATTGTAATTCTTAGCAAACAAGTAAAATAAACTAGGAGCATGCTACAACGGTCGAAAATAAGCGGTGAAATAGTGCGGATCTTAAAACGAAGGGGAGGAAATCAAGGGGGCTAAATAATCTAACGGCTCGTGGCAGTTTCACATTAAATGATCTACTGATTTTTGGTTAAGGCAGCATTTTCGAATAAACTATTGATAAATAAGCAGTAAAGCTAATATGGTTACCACGATAGTAGGCTACAGGCTGAAGAAAACCCATATTAAAACAATCAATTAATTATTATATATCATTAGCCAATCGTGGAAATAAGTATCACCAAACTAGACAATGATTCTTAATAATCAATTACAAAATGAAAGCAATTACCAGAATAAAACAAATAAGACTGATTTGATTAACAAAATGATCGTAGTTTGTTTAAAACATGTATAAGTAATATAGAATGATTTTTTTGGGTCTAGCTACTAGATAATAATAGATAACCACCAACCACTATTGACGACAATACTTGATAAACTTGATTGTTGGTTTACTGATCAATAAAGATGATAACCAAAAAGTCTTTGGTCGGTGATGGTTTGCATTTATAATGCACTGTGTGATCGAGTTTGTTTATGTTTCAACCAATTATATAATAGCATTTTATAATTCATAATTCTATTTTGCTCAGATCAACTAATGCATATAAGTTTTTCATAAAACACTTAGGATGCTTTTATGGTCAATTTGTTAAATTGAATGTTGCTTATTGAAAGTTGTAGATAGAACTGTTGTATAATTATAACATCATTACAAATTAAGTAAACATTTAATTAGTATAAATAAGTACATATTTAATTAATTAATTATTAGAATGATAAATATCTAACCAGTAATTAAATGTTTTATAATCAAACAAGTGCAGATAAAATTCAACGATTCTAAGTACATATCTAATGTGAAATATCATTTACAAATATAAGATCATCACATAGATGATCAACTCAAAAGAAAGCATAAGCAAATAATAATGAATTAAATGCTCTTATGTCTCGAGATGCCAAGCTGCAAAAAGTGAAATGAGTGTGCAAAGAAGAATTATGTTCGCATGATGAGAGATTGGGCCTAGCAGTTGAAAAGAGGCTCAAAAGAGGGGGCTTTCTCGAGTACAATGTTGCAAGGTATTGACGTGAGGACTGCAGCATGAAAGAGAATGAAATCTAAAGCATGTAAAATTGAGAATATGGCAAGATATGCAACAATGTTGAAGTTAAAGCGAGGCAATGCAGAGGCATGCAACCGCTGGGTCAAATAGAGGATGTAGGGCTGCATCTGAAGTGGTGGAGCTGAAGATGCATGGACTGAGGCTGATGTGGACCTAAAGTGATGTGGATGACGATGTTGTAGCTGATTACAAAGCACTGGGCAGGGGAAGTGCATGCAGTTGGCCTGAAGCTAGGCCGATGGTTTGAAAGTAGACGTTTGTGTTTGAATCTGGGATGAAGGAGTTAGGGTCATAGATGTTGGTGTTAGCAACCTTTGATGATTTGAACTAGATAGGAGGTTGCTAGTGGTGCTGCCGAACTGGTCAGAGGGGCGTAGCTAATGCCTGACCATGTATATTATGGAATAAAGCTACCAATAATAGTATGCTATGCAAATAAGAAGCAGGCTACTACGTAGCTTTGATGCCTGGAACGAGAAATAGACAATGCAGAAGTAAAATTTTGGAACCAAAGGTGCCACATGGAACTACTGCTGCGAGAACGAGCTGTTGTGCGACTTTAGACCATCAAAAAACTTAAGTGTACAGATGGATTGTGTCAGAAGTTGATGAAAAGGTTACTGTATACAATTTGAAGAATAGGTGGCCTACTGAAAAGATACATTATATTTTACATTTTAGTTATTATCCTGGTTATGTGGGTTGAATGTGCAGTTATATTTGAAATTCAAAATCAACTTCAAATTCCAATATTCAAAAAGTGAGGGAATATCGATACTTTATAACAATGTTAAAGATACATTAAGCTAGTAATAATATATTGGGTGAGCTGACAGTTGTAAAACAGATGTGGAGTGGTTTCAGGGTAAGAATTACAATAATAGCACATGTTATGGTTAATATTGTTTGGCACCTGTTTTTGCAATACATATCAAAGATTGACCGTAGGACCATTTAGGGCAATTCATATCAAGGATTGACCGTAGGACCATTTAGGGTGCACTCATAGTAAAAAACTAATCGGTTTTAATTTTCATAGATATGTCACTGATCCTATAAACAGGTTCCGTGTTTTATGTTACGTCAAGAAAAAGCAATTGGTCAATGTAACCGCCACCGATTCTTATCATATTCTATTGGAAATATCTACAGATTTCTCATTATAGCAACTTGGTTACCAGTATTTCCAAGTAGATTTTAAAATAGATAGTTTTGATATGTGAAATCAATACGGATTTGTACTACTGTAATTTCGAATAATATTCTTTTATTTCAACTATATAGCCTTTAGCCATTTAAAGTACTACAATATTCCAGAATCTATCATTTCAACCGTTTGTGTGACTGTCTCTATATGTATATGTGTGTGTGTGTGTATATATATATATATATATATATATATATATATATATATATATATATATATATCCATGAAATAAATTGAGCTTGCATTTATCAAATATTATGTTAAGAGGCAAATTAGGGAGATAGAAACTTGCATATGTCAACAGTTCTTACTTTTCACTTATCTTGAGCTTTAGCAATGATGAGTCATCCATACTATAAGGTAACCTTCATCATTGTAAAGCTAATATAAAATGTGGTGCACATACTTATGAAACCGAGTTTTACATATTGAATCACAACAGAGTTGTAATTTTCTAAGATAGATGCGTGAAGGAGAGCACTTATGCTTTTGACAAAAGGAAGCTATGTAAGTTATCTTATGTGGGGTCATATACAAAATCTACATTCCCCTGTCAAATGACTCGGGATGAATTTATAAAACCGGCTAAAGGTATATGTTACATGATATTAATTTATATTGTATTTATCTAGATGTTGAGTTAAAGTAGAAAATAAACAAATTGCTTGAAAAAAAAGAATATTTTCAAACAAAAAGGCTTTTGTTTTGGATTGCACTTGAATTTGTAATTTTGTTATGTTAACACTAAAAAGATATTAACAAGCACAGTTTCAACAATAATGTAATACACCTAAACTCCTTGCCTTTGCAATATATAGGTTAATAAAATTACCTCCTATGAATTCAGTTGCATAATCTACCACAAGGTTCACCAGTAGATCATATTTAACGTTCCTATGGGTGAAAACCAGGGGTAGGCATGTTCCTATGGGTGAAAACTAGAGGTAGGCATAAAATGCACCACAATACAGAAGCCGTTCGCACCAAACCGTAAAAACGGTGCGAAAACCCACACCGAATCATCTAACCAAAGCGAATACCCCAAACCGGACCGACCCACATCGATACGGTTGGTTGCGGTTTGGACGATTGAACCGACCATATTAAACCGGACCGAATATTTACACTAGTAATCTTATGATAAAAATATAAGCAACTCCTATCTCATTTTATATTCTAACGACGTATATTCTATTTTCAGCTTATATTAATAATAATCATTGTCATAAAGGAAGAAGTTACAGTTTTAGTATGATATTTTTCAACTTATTTTTTTGGATAAATGCTAATTATAATATTTAGTCATTTTACTTAATGATTATGCATTGATTAACATTAGTGATTAGTTAATTTATTTAAAAAATCTCACTTGTAGCTAAATGTCAAATTGAAACATTCATACAATTAAGAACTAATCTTTCATTTTAGTATAACATTGTGTCACTACAAGAAAAAAAGAGATTAAAGACCTCATATATTGGTTTTAAATTAAGATATATGGTCTCAATGTATTGTTTAAGACCCAACAGACACCAATACTTTTGTCTTAAATTTCAGGTCTCTAAAAAACTAAAGACAACCTAAATTGGTCTCAAGTAACTTAGAAACTCCTTAAGAACTAATTGTTTGGTCTCTGATCTAATAACTAATTAAAGACCCAAATTACAATCATTTATGGGTCATAGATTATTTAACATTGGTAGTGTTCATGATATTCAGAAACACATATACGTACACAAATATATATGAATAAAACAAGAATTACATTTTTCGACATATAAATTTAACATTCTCACTATAACTTAAACGATCATAGTTTAAACATGATTGTCATGAACAAACACAATTATCACTATAACTGATTGTCGGTGCATTTATTACTAAATCCAAAATACAACCTATAATCCAAATTATAAAGATTTTACAACATCCAAATTATATATCTTCACTCCTGCATTGACTCGGCAAGTAGAATCAGCTCTTCATTATTCCCTCAAACTTGACTTGTAATCGTTTGCTATTCTTTGCTATCAGCAGCACGTCATACTCATCACCCTTGTTGCACTACTGTGTACTCAAATCAGCTCTACTATTCCCACTCATGGATACACCCTCTATATAGCTCTTGTGTCGTGCTTGACAAATTGTTGCTCATTGCGTGTAACCTGACCTTTCTTGCATTTTCAGTTCATGTCTGCCATACAAATTTTATATTGAAGTCGGCTGTAGTTCTTCTTTAGGCTTAGCTTGCAACTAGTGCATGCAGTCAAACACAGCAGCAGTTCCAATACAAAGCTACTTCAAACCATGGCACTCCGTTTACGCACCTTGCAAAACCCATGACTCAAGTCGTGTTGTTACTGTTCATTGATATGCACTATACACGATGTTGATGATGTGCTTGATAAATTTTCATACTAGACATGATGATGCTCTGATGTTGCCCATTATCAAGCTATTATGTATTATCATGTTGGACTAGACACTCAATCATTTTTGTAACTAGACCCATCATGCACATTCATGCTACGTCTGTTGTATTTCTACGTTGTACCAAGTAAGAATATCACATTCATACAACTAAAATAAACTAGTAAACATACAGATCATTCGGTAGATGTGCTCTGGACCTTCTCTTTTCTTTCCTTTATTCTTGTTTCTCTGCTTGTTCTCCATTTCAATATTATGATAGTTTTTATGTCTCGTGTTCCTTCAAAAATGAAACAATTATAATGTTAAAGGATCAACCAATAAATAGCTACAAGTAGTAAGTAAATTGTTGAGTACTATTAGTACAATATACGTCAACGATCTTATCATATGTTAATCATTACTAAGTGTAATTTACTTGAGTATATTATCATATAAGTAAAACATATGATAATTGTTGAGTATTACCAGGGCTTGAGTTGTGATCTCTTCATGAGATTCTTCATCTTATTTGTTTAGAAGTGCAGTTTACTTAGACCTATAAACTCTATCATCTATTGCTGTTTAACCTCTCATATTTCAACAGAAATTTTATAATTTACACTTCTGCAACTAATATATGTGTAGAGTATATGCATCCAATATATATTAAATAGTTAAGAATGGTTTATCCAATTATTTGGTAATAAGTAATACACATAATATACATCTGTTATATTTACTTTATTAATCAAATTGTATGCATTATGCTTTGATTTTCTACTGTATCATATACTTTTATAGATAAAAATGGCATAGTGAATCATTTTCAATTTGGTTGTAGATGAAAATAATTACTTATCAACTTATAACCATAAATCCAGATCATACAATACATGTGACACAAAATAACAGGGAAAAAATGATCTAAACAGATAATACCACATTATGGGACAAGTTATAACCAACACAATATGCCTAAGCGTCATATGAAGAAAAATAATAGATATTTTTCTAGTTTCTTAGAGAAGCACATAAACAATATAAAGAAGAATGAACTATTACAAGATCAAATTTTTTTTGTTTACTGCTTTCGTGGAAAAAAAAAGCTAGCATTTTATATGATCTGAATAATTTATCTAAGAATGGCATAGGTATCTTGCGTAATATGTACCACTAAATAAAGTCCATGATCTGTTTATAAACTACACACGTACCTACAATCATGGTTCAGCGTATTTTTCACTAAACCACTTATATAGGGATTGACCTATTTTCAATATATTAATGTCCCAACAAATCATATTTCCCTCAAAAATTTATACAAACATACAAACTGCATGTTGCATCTCAGTCGGTGATACTTTAATTTGTAGAATTATATATATATATATATATATATATATATATAGTATCTAGCTAGTAATACAGTAGGAAAATTAGTATTCAGAAGTCCTTATAACTAACATTCAGTGGGTTATAATATTTAGAAAAACTTAGCAAGTAGCATTATTGGAAAAAAAGGTGTCGTTTCAATGATAACTAATCACTACTAATTATCAAATAAGTCGGAAATATGTATCCAAAGTATCTATTTCAAGTTCTGTATTTACCTATGTACCTTCCCTTTTAACGATTTTGTATCATCACAAAAATACATATCCCTCGCCACAACTTCCATCCTTATAATTATAAGTTTGCAGCTATGGTCTACGTATATGAACATCACGCATGTCATTTACTTGTTTGTGGAAAAGAGAAAATGACAAGTAATCTTTTCCAAGTTGCAAAAATCTATGCAAAACAGCCTACGTAGTGCGTTGGTAAAATAAGTTTCTATAATTGCTTGAATGTGTGTAAAAATTAGAGTATTGTTTAACTTACAAATCTTTGTCTAGGAACAATTCAGGTGATAGATATATCTCCTTTTAATGTGAGTACCAACGCAGACAATATCCACCCAAAAATATCGCTATTAATATGTGAAGTTAACTCAAAGTTGTGTGAGATACAGCTCCATAAAATCTGTTGGCATTGCTAGAATCCTAATTCAGTAAGTTCAGCGGACTTTTAGTCGTACACGAAAAAATTTCCAATTTTTAAACCAGATATTTAAACTAGCCATTCTCTAGATTGCAACAGCACATGGATCTAAACTAGGGGGCTTATTTCTAGAGTTGGGTATATTTTGAAAGTGGACAATTCGAATCAAGTAAATTAAGGTGAAGGTTTAACCAGGAACATATAGCTAAATTTTACCATGGCTCATAAGTTGTTGCAAGATACCAAATATATCAACTTTTATTACAGATATATATGTAATTCAAGATAGTAACATCATATTGAAAGCTAACCCTAATGACACTTGATAAAATACTCACAAATAGTTTTCAAGTCCAAGAGAAAAATATATTCTTTTGAAGATAAAGACACTGTAATAATACCAAAGAAAGAGAAACTATAAATAAGAATAGAACTTTGAAAACAATTATTCACTATCAGGATTAAGTTTGTGAATGCCGACAATTATTCAATGCCAACAATTGATTTGATGTGCAATTATCATATTTAATGGTCCCTGACTAATACTTGAATTGCAAATCTGTTCTATGTTCTTCGAATTTAACTAAGGAACATTAAAAAAACTAATCAAATCAAATATATGAAACTATTTAAGGCAATGGATTTTACAAATTAAATTGGGGAAAACTTACCTATTCACTCCTCATCAATCCCTCCTTCCAAGTCGACTGATCTCATGTTGAATCAAAGAAGTCTGTCCAGGAAGAAGATGCCACACAATTGAATAGGCATGAGACGACATGCCCTAGAATGATAACGAGGAGAAAGTGGGCGACTTTTATTTAGTGGGATTTGATTACCTGATGAATTGACGGTCGAGATGAAGTCCCAATGAACGGTCGGGGTTAAGTCCCATAAAAAATAGGGATTGAAACACAAATTGATACTGATTTGAGATTCAACCCAGGTCTCTAGTTTCATTGTTTGAGACAACCTAATTTTGTCCCTAACTTGTTTTTCATTAGAGACAAAATTTTAAGTTGTCCCTGATTTTTGTCTTAAATATAACATTTTCTTGTAGTGTGTGTTTTAATTTTTAAGTATAAAAACTTCATACAGTTGTCTTCGTAAATTGATTGTTGATAGAAGTAATTCTTTTTTCATATTTAATATGAGTTCAAATCGGACCGGACCAAAATCGGACCCTACTACATTATACCGAACTGAAACTGAACCGTTTAAAAAATTGGTATAATGATTTGTGTTTTTGATTAACCGTTTGATGCAGTGCGGAATCGGTTTGGGTTTCAAACCGCACCAAACCGACCCTCGCCCGCCCCTAGTGAAAACAGAAAACGTCACAATAGTCAGTATACAAACAAACAACAATATTATATCACAAAACCAAGGGATTATACATGAATTAACCAATCGCTACAACCTGCTTGCTAAAGGCGCTTAAGAGCAAGAGCTTACTACCATAAAATAACAATGTTCAATTTATTTATTTATTAGCACTGGTAGCTATTTAATCAAAGAAGCACTCTAGTACCTCAGTATCACTACAATAATATTTGCAAAAATACCTAACTGCATACCTGATGGAGAATGCATTAGGACACTTTCATCCACCGTTATAAACTGCATAGCAAGTGTATATCCAATTCTTGCATTTGAGTACTATATTTAGCAGGCTTATACCTTCATTATCTATAGTGCATGACTGATGAATGATAAACTTTGGTATTAATCAGTAAAAAAATAACGATTTAGTGTATTCTTACTTCTTACTGATGCTGAATTTCAATAGTGCTTTTAATGTTTGATAAATCGATGTTATTACCAGGTAGAAGTGCATGCTGATGTGCTAAAGCAAAACTAAATAAAAATTATTTTACAACCAAGTTCAAACATCCTTAAAAACATATATAAAATTTAATTCCTAACATAAAGTAACTATGTATTTGTGTGTAAAGAGAGAGGGGCCGAACATCAAGGTTATATATTCCAAGCAACTCCTCAGGTAACTTTGTTGTCCCTTGTTGTAGTGTTGCCAGACATCAATATCAAATCGATGACTATGGTTTGCAAAGATCTTGGTATAGCAGCACTGATTAACATCAGTGAATTTATTATTTGACGTGTGTTGACCTTTTACTTGCATTTGATATTGAACATAATTGTAGTTGTCATATTATATTCTTCAGTAAACCATGAATATTATGATTTGGCATGTGCACGTGTGTCTACCTGTTTACCATAACGAACGGTATTTAGGTAGATCATTGCCAACTCATATTGCTTGATTCAGGTGAATTTTTTTGTGTGTATAACGCTTCATGTTTGGTGCCAATCAAAAAGAGAAAGTGGATATATTGGGGACACATTAAAAAAATTTAGGATTTGCGTACGATTATGGTGGATTATGCACTTTTAGTATCAGCCTTGTACAACCTCAGCATTTAGCTATGCGGTAAATTTTCTGTTCCGCTATTGTAACTCAGTCCATCCATGGCAGTTTCTGTCTACAGCCACGTTACTTGCTTCACTCTATTTCTATGAATCAGTTTCAGTCTCAATAGTTCCTCTTCAACCCTTCAGCTTGTCTCAACATGTACACATTCTGAACTACTGAATGTCCTAACCTATAATATTTTAGCTTGGAAGTTCCTCTAATTCAAATCATCTCGTACACATTTTCTGACGAACGCCCTACATCACCGGCACCCAATATACATAAAATAGTGCGCTGCTGTCATGCCAATCGATGTAGGACGATCATCAAAGTTTAAAATGAAGCAAAACATCACAGAATCTGTAGTATATCTCACAGCGCATGAAATAAAATATAATATCACAGATATAAGAATAGAAGAGACAGTAATAACTAAGTGATCCAAATATCAGAGTACAGATACACAAAATTACACATCATGAAATAGAGTTTATACAACATAAGCAACTCATAAGACTATTCCATACTAATACTAATAAGCAGCAATGTCAAGGCTCTACAGTGTTGCACAGTGGTAAAAGCATAAAAATCCATATATAATATGAGATAGCTCCCTCTAACTTATCCTTTGCACAGCTATTGCGTTGCAGCTAGACTTACTATCTAGTCCACTCAGTGAAGAGCACCTGAGATAATAAAAAGTAAAACATAAAACCTTGAGTCAAACAATAGTCTGGTATGAGTAGTAAATAAATCTTAAAATACTATACAAGTCGATATAGTAAGGAACAAAGGAACATAAGTGGGACTCGTTTAAAATTTAGACCATAGTCTTGCAAGGTTTGTATCATCCATAAGATTTGAGCAGAGCGACCGCTTAGAGCAATATACTCTACCTCAGTGGTAGATAATGCAATACAATTTTGTTTTCGACTTGATCATGCAACTAATGAATGTCCCAACATAAAACACGTTCCACTAGTACTTTTTCTATCAACTAGACTACTAGCATAATCTGCATCTGAACACCCTTTTAACTCAAAGTTATCATTAGTTGGATACCATAGACCAAACCGTGGGGTGTGCAACAATACCTTATAATCCTTTTTACAGCTTTTAAATGAGGTTCTTTTGGATTTGATTGAAACCGTGCACATAAACAAACAGAGAGCATAACGTCTGGTCTAGAAGCAGTAAGATAAAGAAGCATACCCACATGTATCTAGAGTAATCATCAAACAATACAAAACAATATCTCTTACCACCTAAACTTGCAATATCGTTAGGTCCAAACAAATCCATATGAACTAGTTCAAGGACTCTAGAGGCATGAAAAGATGATTTTTTAAATTTTCCCATAGTACATGCTATAGAATTTCTATTTTGAAATCATGAGATGGTAAACCTCTTACCAAATCTTTTCTTTTTAATTTGTTTAACAGATTCATATTAGCATGTCCTAATCGTCTATGCCATAAGTTTACTTCTTCATCCTTAGCTACCAAGCATTTTGAAAGGGTGAGGTCATCAAAAGATAGAGAGTAAATATTACCTTTCCTCTTACTTGAAAATAATGTTTCTTTTGATGATTGGTCAACAATTTTGCACAAATCAGAATAAAAAACAACATCCATTCCCTTATCACAAAAACTGGCTGATTGAAATCAGATTATGGTGCAGATTTTCAACATATAATACATCGTTTAAGGTAAATGTACTATTACCTACTTTACCTTTACCGATAATTTTACATTTATCGTTGTTGCCCATTGTGACTCTGCCACCTTTGTACTTCTCTAGGCTAAGGAACTTTGATTTGTCGCCCGTCATGTGCCTGAAATAGCCAGAATCCAGGTACCACTCTTGTTGTTCCTTAGCTTGCCAACACACCTACATGAGAAAAGAAATCTGTGACCTATTTGTTTTCATAAGTCCATGATTGTTAGTGACAAAATATTTTGAAAAACAAGTAGAACCAAGACGGTGTATGTTTGTTCCTTTTAGCACCCAGATTTGTTTGATTTTAAGGGATTTTACATTCGTGCCTTTAGGAATCCAAATTGGTATGTTTTTCGTGTGTTTGGGTCTATACCAGCAATTGTTGTGATTATGTCCAGTTTTTCCACAAATCGTGCACTTGGAATTGACATGATTAGTTTCACTTCTACCTTTTTTCAGATTGAGTATACCCAAGTCCTTGTCTAATAGTAGTAACAGTTTGTTTCCCTAATAGCATATTTAGTGATCTTTCTCCTTTGGAGAATTTTTCTAAAGTTGTAGACAATTGTTGGACTTGTCACTTGAGAGATTTATTTTCATTCAATAGCAAAGTGCACTTATTAATAGAATTTTCTCTCCTAGTATTTTCAATTTCTTTCAAAATCAGAATTTCATTTTCAAGCAATTTAATTTTAGTTTCTGATTTTTTATTTCCTCTTCTAATGATGGACACTTATCACACTTAGGGCTCTTATTTCTATAGTTTTGAACCAATTGATCAAGCTGCTTATTTAGTTCTATCAAACTATCCTTTTGTGATTCAATTTTAGCGTGCTTTTCCCTAAGTCTTTCAAAACAGCCATTTACTTAATGAAAATATATAAGTAATTGTGAGTGAGTAAGTTTTGATACCTCGCTTGGCTCGTCATCATCGCTATCATTTGTTTCTCCTGAAAAACATAGATTTGCTTTTTCACTCTCACTGCTAGTGCTTTCATCATCATCTTCATCACTTTCATCCCGAGTTGCTGCAAAACTTCTCCTTATCGGTTTCTTTCCTTTGTTGAATTAATTTTCAGGACAATTTGGCTTGATATGACCAGGTTTATTGCACTTGTGACAAATGATCTCCTGATTTTTTGAGTTGTCTGGAACTTTAACGATTCTGCTCTTCAGTTGTTGATTTAGGGCAGGATTTCCATATTTGCGGTTCCATCTTTTGAATCTCTTTTTTATCAGTGCCAATTCAGCTGCTCCTTCATTATCACCATCGTCATCTTCACTTTCCATCGTTCCTTTGAGAGCTATTGATTTCTTTCGCGTATCTCCTTGTTCACTTTCTTCCTTGACCTTGATTTCTAGCTCATAAGTGGTGAGGTTTCCAATGAGTTCTTCAACTTTAACTTGTTTCAGATCTTTTGATTCTTGGATGGCAGTCACTTTTGCTTCAAAATTTTATGGAATAATTTTGAAGATCTTTCGGACTATTTCCAGTTCTGTGTATGGTCTTCCTAGGGATTTTGATTTATATACAAGATTAGAAAGTCGTCCATACATTTCTTTGACACTTTCATCCTTTGCCATTGTGAAGTTTTCGTACTCACTACTGAGCATGGCAAGGCGAGATTCTTTAACCTGGGAGGTTCCTTCATGAGTCACTTCAAGCGTGTGCCAAATTTCTTGCATAGTTAGACAATGTGAGACACGGTTAAATTCAATTTGATCTAATGAACAAATAATAGAATTCATAGCTTTAGCATTAGTGGTTTGCAGTTTATTTTCAAGATCTGTCCATTGATCCATAGGTTTATCAACTTCTTGATTGCCTACCATTATTGTTGGTGTGATATATCCTATTTCAACAATATTCCATGCATTTATGGTTTTTAGAAAAATTTTCATTCTAGTTTTCCAATATGCATATTCACCATTGAACATGGATGGTCTAGCTATGGACTGACCTTCAGCAAAAGCATTGTTAAAAGAAGCCATTGAAAGAAAAAAATCAATTTTTTTAATGGAAAATGGTTTTTGTTCCTAGCTCCGATACTACTTGTAGGATCGTTTTCACCCTAGAGGGGGGGGGGTGAATAGGGTCTACTTAAAAATTAATGCGGAAATAAAATTAAAAACAAAAGCAATACAGAAAAGATCACATACAGTTTTACCCAGCTTCGGCAAAAACTGCCTACGTGCTGCCCCCAAGGTTTCTACTAGAATTTAGATAATCGGACGCTTACAAAAACACGTAAACTCGCGACACATGCTAACTCGATTAGCCTAACTCTAAGCTCAAAACCCTGCCATAACTCAGCCACTGAGTTGCGAATTCTCAAACTACACCCCGTAGTTTGTACCTAGTTACACAATTAGAAATTTACAAAATTTTAAAATAGAAAATTACAAATAAAATAAAAGCTAAAACAAAACCCTATATTTCTAACTTAAGCCCAATACACATAAAAGCATCGGTCTATATAATTAACAAAAAGACAATCTTCCCTTTTTTCTGTTTGTGAAATGGCTTCGGCCGATTCTTTTGTTTGCTCTCAAAAATTAGGGTTTCGATTTACTTGATGCGGCCGCTTGGAATTAGAAGTTCAAATCGATTAATGCTTTCGTTCTTCAATTCGCTTTACTGCTTCTTCAATCAATGTTCTTCGATTTGCTTTGGCTGCTTCAAGGTCGAGTTCGAATGGTATATAAAATCGATATGTGATTTTGTACTTTATTTGCTCTATTATTTTGCTTGAATTCGAACTCGATGATTTTTGCCGATGATGATTTTAGAATTTATAGGGATCGAAACCCTATAATCACGTTCATATATTTTGGTTTGAATTCGTCAGTTACTTTGCTTGGCCATTCAATTTTCGATTGAATGTTTGTGATGATTTCTGACTTGTTCATTGGTTGACTTCATCATCCTTCATTATATATATTTAAATATATTTGAATTTTTCCTCTTTTTATTGCCAACGATGTTTATTTTGCAGATATTCAGATGCTGGATACAGGCTGTAACAATGTTGAAGATCAAATACAAGTGATGAGTGAATATGTAGTGAGGTGAAATATGTATGTAAAATTGTATAGTGAAAATTGTGTTGTAACTGAAATTTGTATTGTAATTGAAAATGTGTAAATGTAGTGAGAGCTCAAATTTGTACTATTTGAATTTGTAATAAAATATTTGTTTGAATAAAATATTTGTTTAAATATGAATTCCGAGTTATTTATTTTATTCAACAAATATTTATTTAATTATGTGGAAACATAAAATAGTACAATAAAAAATACATTTAAACGAATATATATGTTTATTATCATCAAACAAAAATCATTCACTAGTATATTCTACACACGAGCTCTTTCCATACTCTAGAATCTGCCTTCCAAGTTTCATCCAATTTCGACTAGTTTTGCCTTCGATTTGTCCAATCTCTCAACCTGTCTACCTAACATCAAAAACACTAGCAAACAACATCAAAACACAACATACAATCAAGGAATAACATGCATATACATCCATTCATACAACCAATACATGAGAATGTGACAATTAAACTAGTTTCACTCTAAATCTAAATTTTACATTAGCATATGCATGTATAAACGATGGGAGTTACACTGGCATGTGAATATGGGTAAATAGATTACAAAACCAGTTTTAAAGCCATTTCAAAACCTCCAATTTCTGATCATAAACATGTATGAATAAGTGGTTAAACTTAGAAAAATACTTTTTAGATCAAAATCATGTTTAAAACAACCAATTTAACTATATAAAAAAGTATATAAGTATATATGAGTGAGAGGCCAAGAACCACTCATCAAATACCTAAAATACTCAATTTCTTCCTTAGATTTAAAGTGATCAGCAAGGAAGAAGGACTCAAATCAATAAAAATGATAATCTCTAGCTTCTATATGCTAATCCCCTTCAATGATTTGGCTAAGATTAGTAAGGAAAAGATGTGATTTTTGATGAAATTAGGACTAATGGAAGTTAGGATATGTTTTAAGAAAGAAGGAAATGACTTAGTTTAGTTCCTACAGCCTTCTATTAGCACAAGTTTCGAAGTGGGTTAGTGGGCCTAATCACGGGCTTAATTAATTACCCACCAAAACTGGCCAGTAGCAACCAAAACTTAAAACCGCAACTTTCAAATGACAAGTTCGTTTTTCTATTATAACTACTCTACAGAATAAGAAACCATGATCTTGAGCAATAGAAGTGGTTTGAGAATTTAATTCAGTTCATATCAAAAGTTATAGTCCAAACAAGATTCTCCTCTGTTCCTTAACTGTGATAGAATACCTGCAAAGCTTGGGGGGTCAAAATGGTCATATAGAAATGCGAAAAAATCATAGATATGGAAAATGTCCCTAAGAGTCACTTTCCAAAATCTTAGAGTCATACGACCTCGTATGAATAAAAGAAAAATATTTTACGATCATCCGATACGTAAAACACGGGTTGTTGCACATTCATCATGTATACACTCTAAGCTTGTACACATTCAACATGTCTTCAACCTTTGTACACATTCCGAGCTTCAACTCAAGTAGTTCCTCTTAAACACCATCCCTTCTTTCAGCATTTCTCGGTAGATATCATTTATCATGCTCTACTTTGCCACACTGTTGAAAGTTTGCTTCACCATAATTTATCTATATTCAATTCTAAAGTAATTCAGTCGTACTACGATTCTTTCATCCTATGTAGAACTACTACACTGAAACATAGTCCTTTCTCCTCCTTTCACAGTATAGTCCACCAGCTTGCTCGCTTGACACGTTCTGAATTATTGTGCTTCGCTTTATAAACAAATTGTCAACCTAATTCACAGGTTATATAACATATAGTTAGTTGTTAGCTACATTTGATGCCCCTTGGTTTAGTTGTTTGTAGTAATAACTCTTGTTGATCATCTTTTTTTGATGATCCCTCACTATAAGCTCACATATATCCTTTATTTTTAACATTTATTTTTTCATGTACTAAGAGTCTAAGAGAGTTGGTAGTTTTTGCTTTAATGGTTATAAAACCTTAAAAGTGCTCTCCTTGGGTAAACAAATTTGGTTTGTTATTTTTGTTTGCTATTTTACAACTAAACTTACGCATAATAAAAATTGCAAAATAGCTTTATAATTATGCAAAAATATGATAATTCATGCATTTTTGCTTACCTAACAGTGTGCAAATATAGTAACAAAAATAGATGCAAGTTGATTGATGTGGGTGAAACCGGACGAGTTGTGGCTGAAGGAACTATCACTTCAACTGATCCAACAACGATGGTTCAGTGTGTTACATTGGGAAAAACTGCAATAAAAGTTTGGGTAGGCTTTGTGAGAGTTAATAATGCATTGCTATAGAGACCTACTTTGGAGTGTACATATATGGAAGATGCCTTTGATACTACCGTAGCTTGGTCGGCCGCATATGTCATTGGGGAATCAAGTTATAGTAAGTATTATTTTTTAGTCTGTAATCTTCTTTATTTATTGTCCTGTAAATGAGCTTGCCAGTTCCATTTTTAAACACATCAATAGAATACATCAATAACACAATGAATATGTAAGTCATGGTCTACTTAAGTTTATACTCTCACTTTATAAATTCAATGAATATGCGGTCAGGAATTGGGCATGTACACAATGCATAAATACACTATTTTTGGCGACTAACAATTTGATTGTATTATAAGGAAATTGCACGAGTGAGTTTAGCATATGGGCACTTCACTTTGTTTGATTAGATGATGGACTAACCATTAGCCACTGAACTAGCATATGCTACAGTAGTACTTCAGTTTTTTCTTTCTTCTTTTTAGTTTCCTTTTTCTTTTCAATTATGATAAGTAGTTTCTTTTTTTTGTTTTAGTTTTTTTTTTACCAATTTTGGCATTGAAACAGGCCATGCTTTTTAAAAGTTGTTTTCCATCAGTTTATAAAATAAACAAGAGACTTAAGCAGAAGCCAAAGCTACTGAAGCAAATTAGAATTCAAAAAGAATAGTGCTAACCAAATTATTGTTGTAAAAGAATAGAAAATTATAGGACTTTATTTTTAGTTCAAGGGGAGAAGAGAGCGGTTGTTTTTCAAAATTAAGCATGGCTCAGTTAATTCAAAACTGCGCATCTTAGTTTTGATTCAAAACCGAGCCTAGCTCAATTTTGATTCATATGAGAAAATGCTCAGTTTTGTCAGTTACAAAACCAAGTGCTCGGTTTTGACACAAAACAGGCTCAATTTTTTGTCAAAATCGAATGATTTCTGTAATTTCTGAACTGCTCTTCATTGAATGATTTCTGCATCGACCATGATTGAAGCAAAACCGACTGCTCTTTGAACTGCTCTAGCTATGACCTTGAACTGCTCTGAACTTGATCGCTAGACTACAATAAAGACGATTGGAAATGTAAATTTTAATGAGCTAAAAATTTCGACATGATACAATTTTTGTGTGTGGATTATCTTGTTAGCACGTAGACTATATAACCAAAGTTTTGTTTCATTTTAGTGTCTTTTGGCACAAAAGATGAGTGAGAGGTTATGAGATAGAGAGAATGCTAGATTGAAGTTAAGATCATATTATGTTGTATATATTATTAATATTATGTGTTAATAGAAAGTAGTAGGTTCGGGGACGAGTTTACTAAAAGACACGCAAAAAAAATTAAAATGAATTTGATATGTATCCAAAGAGGACAAAGGTAACATTGTGTATCTTGCATTCTGTAGGTAGAGTTTGCAAGTCATGGTCACCATACTTCAGAAGTTTGAATGTCTTCAATTCTTGAATTAAGTACCCTTGTAATTCGCAAGTCCAGTATCAAATATGCTAAGGTGATTTCAAATAATCAAATCCTATATGTCAAAAAATTATAAGCTATAGCATAGTAAACATAGAACAAGTAAATCGTAAACTTATCAAAATCCAAATCTCTAAAACATATGAATTTGTTCATAATGTACATCAATTTTGTTTACATTGCTTTTATATTTGCTAACTGTAAAAGAAGTTTGATTCAATGAGTATGTACAACTTTTTGAACAACGACGTTAATTATCAAGCATCTGGTTTACAATCAAATCTCTTGAGTCTTTCTACCAAACATAATTTTTAGTATGGTACCCATCTAACTGGCTGACATTGAAGTTTAAATAATATGGCCTCATATATAAGCATAAGGGTAGTTGACATCGAAATCAACGCTAGTTGTTGGTACTAAAAATTTACTATGTTTTTAGAGACCATTAAACCTCGCGTTTGTTGTTCAGTTCACGTCTGTGTGGACGGCATCGGTCCTGAAATATGCAAGAAATGTTGCCTGACTTGACGGATACAGCAGCAACCTCCTTTGGTATAATGTAATCTTTGGTTGTTATATAGAATTTTGACCCAGTCTCAATTCGTTAATATGTAACTATACGCATAAATTGTTTGGAAAAGAATAATGAGATTAAATCAAGCCTTGAGACATACAAATGATAATCATAATTTACCATTGCAAACAGAAAAGTTGAGCAGTTCCAATCTTGAATACATTTACAGACTAAGCTCTTTCCTATATTTAGCAATTAAACTTCCAATTTTATCCTACAATGAAAAATATAGTTCAAAAAGAATGATTACTTATTTTGCCACCATTTCCCTGAGTCATAACCATACACATTAAATGTGTGTACATGGTATAATCAAGTTATCTTCAGTCATTTGCATAGGATTATAATTGTCTACGCGTGACAATATAGATATTCTGGTTGGCTAGACAATAATAATAAATGAGAAGCATTCATTTCAGCTCTATGTAGACAGATATATTTTACATACTCAGAAGCTACTAGAAAAGTGGTTAGTAGATAGTTGTTTCTTAGGAGTTCAGAGAGCAGTTCAAAGAGCAGTTAAACACAAAGCAGTTTAGAGAGCAGTTTAGTCAAGATTGGGGCACAAAGTTATTTCATGGGAGTTGCTTTAAATTCAATGAAGTTAGTAGATAACGTGGATTTTATAGTGTGGATTGTTTGAATGTTACTTGATAATTCATGGTTGAATTCATATGTTTGAATGTTACTTGATAATTCATGTCTGCAATTCTTACTTGTTGATCGTTAAACTTATCTACAGGTAATTAGCTTTTTCGAAGTGAAAACCAACCGCAAAAAAGAACTGTTGTAAATCAAGCAATGAACACGACTCTAACTGTTATATATATTATAATATTTTGTTAGTACTAGTTGTGTAAACTTGTTTGTGAATGGTTATAGTATGTGAATTCGTTCATTTTGTCAAAAAACTATTGTTGAAATGGTTATGGATATTATACTTGATTATGTTATTAACATGTTTTTCAATTATTCGAATATGATGATTATATGATTGATTGATTGTTGGTTTGAGTATGATAATTATGTGAGTGATTGTTGGTGTTTATATGACTATTATCCGAGTGATTACTGAAAATGATACAAGCCGTGAACAGGAAATAGTAGTGTTTAAAATATTGTGTAAAACAATCAATAACTTTTAGTAGCATTTTATAAATACTACGGAAATAAATGTTATCTGGTACAAAATTTATATTGTAGTAGATCAAAAAGCAACAAAAAATATATAACATACAGAAAATGCTGGGAAAATGTACCATAGCATGGTACAAATGCTATGAAAATTTTATAGTAGCATGAAATAGACGCTACAGAAAATCATCAAAGGAGGTAACAAAAAAGCTATTGAAAAATGTTAATTTTGGTAGCATATCTAAAATGGTGCAGAAATAAACTTTTAAGCATTGAAAAACGCTACTATATGCTAAGTTTTGGTAGCATTTCTACAGCGCAACAAAAAGTTTTAGACTTTTAGTAGTATGTTGTATCGCAGTGTTTATCGAAATGCTACTAGAAGTTTTGGCAACATTTTTTCAATGCTACAGATGGCCTTTTCTGGAGTAGTGTTGTCGTATTCGAAAGTTCGGCTTTGATGTAAGACGCCAAATTTTTTAAGTGTTACGAAGGACTGGTTGTTACATTAATATAAGATTATACATAAAATTATTATATAAGTTAACTAAAATATAAAATGTTATATATGAGTTAAACTTATATAATACAAATGTATAATAAAAGGTGAAACAGTAAGAAACCAATTAGACTTAAGGAATAAATACATAGGTATAATACGTATACCATGATTTTAGATGTGTCCGACACTTGAATCATAAAGGTATATCATAAGAAATACATTATTCCATAAGTCGACATCACTCAATTAAATATATTAAAGATTATGAATCTTTAATATAAAAGTTGTCTTCTACCATTTATATATTAATAGATTACTTGCATAATCCTTTATTGTTGAAATTTCTCAAACTAAGTATGCTAGTGTAGTACTATTAATATATTGAATAGACGAGGAAAGATATATGTACGTATTTGTTGATATTCCTCAAGTTACGTACATATATACTTAGGCCTCCGTGAAATGGTAGATATGAGTGAATAATCTCTTTTGATTTGTTGGATTCCTCTAGGTCGAAATGAGATTAGAACAAAGACCACAGGTTATGAGTTGTATATGATACAATCAATAAAGTGTTATTGTGACGACCCACTATTTTTAACATCTAAAATCAATTCTAACGACGTCAAAATACGTTTACAACTAATTCCAAATTTTAAAAGCAGTGGTAGATAAAAATTAAAATTTCTAAAACAACGGATAAAAGGAAAACCTAGTGGAATTTAAATAGAAACATCATTTCATCAATTGAATATTACACAGATTGTAACATCAAATAATATTCACATCAATATATTAAGCATTTAATTTACAACTAGGATGCAAGAGATAAATCAAACCATACTGTGATATGAGCTATTCTAGATTCTTTATCCCCTTCTTTGCTCTCGCCTGCAAACCTACAAGTAATCAAATATACTATGATAAAAAGGGGAAAAAAGGACGTTTCAACTATGTTTGGACCGCACCTAACGCTATACACTACAGCCATAGGCTCGATAGATATTGCATAGGAAAAGACTACATACATACCCCTTTTGGGGGATTAAGTGTGACGGTACGCCCTATGTAATACCTTGAATTAATGTCGAAGGACAACATCTGACTCTCGAATAACACAAAAGACAGCTTGTCGGGGTAAAATAAGAAAAACAAAACACCTAACTAAGACACAGTGAGACAACAAGTCTCATATCTAAACAACATATCTATTTGTACTACCATAATATCAAGTATATATCCAAAGTACCGACTTCATCTTTAAAGTGCTTCAACTATCCTTGAACCGTATTCTCAGAAGCTCTTGGCTCCCAAACTACTTAATAAAGGACCCTAGTGTTTCCATGACATAAATAGATGAAAAAACACGGGTCAAACACAAAGCCTGATGTGAGGGGGACTATCTTAAAATACCATGTATCAAAACCATATACAAATAAAAAGGAAACTACTAAAGTATAGCCTGTCATCTCCATAAACCTGGATCAGGGATAATCCAATTGCCATAAGCATAGTAAAGTCACACTATATTAGTTGTGCATGAGCACCACCACAAATTGATAATATTTCAGTGTTGGTTGCAGCCACATTATTGTAGTCTTCTTGTTGAGTTGGGGCGGGAGGATTTTGGTGGATATTCCTTTCCTCAACCCGTTGCCTTACATACTGCACAAGTACACTTTCGCAAATCAACCGCTCTATCTCGTCTTTTGAGCGATGGTACTCGTTAGAGGAGTGGCCATTGAATTGTTGAAACTTATAGTATTTCCCATTTCCTTAGGCTCCTCGACTTTGGTATGGGACGTGGTCCCTTGTGGGGGGATAGGTAGTTACCATATTGCAAGTTAATAAGGCATGGATGGCATACCTAGGTTTGAATTGAGGGTCATCCCAAGGCGCTTTTTGCTGTGATCCTGATGGCCATTCTTTCTGTAGAGGCTTTCCTCTTGTGAGTTGCTCTTATTACCTTGCATGCCTTCCTTATTGATGTTAGATAAGTCGGCTTCTTCCACTCGCATGATGTCATTGGCTCTTTGAAAGTCTTAAGAACAAGGTGGGTTGCTTTTGTAGTTCCTTTCGCATCTCGGACCACTGCCTCACCTAGAACAAACAATGACCAAAAGTTATTCTTGTCCATTCCTCTCTCATGGGTCATTCGACCCTTATCGTATGTTGCATAGCTAGTTAGCCATTATAACTCTGGTCTAGGAGGTAAAGGAACGGTTCTTGAAATTACTAAGCAACTGAGACCAGAAGTGAATACCACCCGCCTATAGATGTAATACCAGTGGAAGGTCGGTCTAGTCAAGGTGGAGGGAAACAAAAGGAACTTTGTGTTGCTTGAGAGTTGGTCGGCTCGGATAACATAGTTGAAAGTCGTGGTGTGGTTGGATGAATCAACACTTCCGTCGTCCATCTCAATGAGAGGCAAGGCATGTCTTTGGTGAATGTAGGACCCAAAATTTCTTTGGGAAAAAGCTCCGCATTCTCATCATCAGAAAACCCATTGCCGTCATGATTTTTGCTCTGGATTCGTGGCATTTAGTATTGAATATTTCCCCCTGGAGGTTACCTCCATTTGTTGCGAATGGCATGGGGCCTTAGTCTGGGAGGGACATCTCTAAAGCCTTTGCCGGGGAAGGGGATCATTGGCGTTGGTACGACGATGGTGAATGACGATGACAGACGAGGGTAAGCGACATCCTATTCCAATTTACAAAAGGGGATCTGGAATGTAGGCCTTGCCTCTCATATAATTAAGGTCTAAGGACTTGCCTCCAGGACCAAGAATATACAAAAACTCTCGATATCGTGGTTTTTGGCTCATCTGTAACTACCCGTAAATTTGACACTACTGATATTAAATTAATTCAAAATGAAATTTTAATTAAAGGGTGAATTTAAAATTATATTTATAATGGTTGTGTCGGTTTTTTCGAGCTAATCAGTTTGGTATATAGTTTCAATGGGTTTGGGTTTACGGTTTATGATGTGCACGTAAATATGCATATTTTTACCACCATATTTAATCTATTTAAAGTAAATAAATGATCATATTGGGTATTTTAACTTGTTTAAACCAAAATTCAAATTATTTGAAATTGTCACATATTCGTCTTCATATAGGGGCAAAATGGTCATTTTTATGCATTTATTAAATTGTGAAAATTTACTTGGAATTTTCTATGTTGTTTTGTAGGAAATTTGGTGAATTTTACAAGTGGTTATATGATGATATATGCATGCACAAGAGTGAAGAGAACAAATGAAGATGGAAATAATTCAAAGTGAAGATAATGGAGGACCCCACCTACCCACCTACCTTAATGTACAAATTAGAGGCTAATGCACATGCTTATGGAATTAATGGCTTCATGTACACTTAAATGAGGATTATTTGAAGCTAATGATTACTTGGCCTCCACACTTCCTAAGAGGGTATTTTGGGCATTCCCTAAAAATATGAATTAGGGTTTAACACATGTATAAAATCCCCTTATGTTTCATGTAACCTCTTCTCTTCCTCCTTAGTCTCTCTTTAGATTAGTTTAGGCTCAAAATAAAAGAAAGCTTCTCTTTTCTTTTCATGGCTACTTAGCCATTTTTATTTCATATAATTTCTTTTTATGCAACTTTAAATACATGCTCTTTTCTTCTTTTCTTGTTTATTTCCTTTCATGTTGTAGTGTAGATTTCTTTTGTTTATTTATGCAAGTAGAATAGTAGTTCTCTTTTCCATTAGCTTTCATCTTTCTTTTCTTTTGCTTTCATGTTGCTAGCTACATTTGTTGTTTTGATAACAAATATGAGAGGCTAATCCCTTCAATTTAGGGGTAATGAAGCCTCTAATCATGTAGCTTCAACATTTTGATAATTATAGCTCTCTTTTTATGCTTAATGACAATGCTTGAAGTGGTTTAATTTGTTGTTTTTGTTTTGAATTTGATAGCCTATATTGTTGACACCAAATAGGCTATGCTTAAACAATCACTAACACAAATGCCTCTTCATCAAAATATGATTATGGCATAAGAAAGTGATTTAAAATTCAAATTTGATGGTCTATATTTCTAATTAATAGTTAATAGGCCATACTTAAAATAGATTTCATTTTCAACTTTGTTGTCATTTTCATGAGAGTAGTAAGTGGTTTAAAGGTTGTGTTATAGTTTGATGGCTTATGTTGAGCTAATTAATAGCACAAATGAGCCATACTTATAATAAACACATCATTTAAATTCACTTATGACCAAAAAAGAGAGATCATAATTTCATATTTGGTTGAACTATATGATCTAGAGAGTGGAATTATCTCTAAATTGCCTTCACACTCTCATATTTTTATCAATTTTCTTTTGCTAGTTTTCTACATTTTTAGCTAATCACATTTTCAACTTTGGTTAATTTGATTGAATAGAATTTTAAAATCATCAATTCCCTGCGGATCGACCCGTACTCGCCACGTACTTCAATAGTACGCCGTGCGCTTGCGGTTATTTTTATTTCTAAATTCGTTCGACGGTTTTCTAAACCGATAGAATTTCCATCGACGAACAGTTTACAAAGTAGAGGCGTTATAGTGTTAAAATAGACTATATAGGTACTTTTGGGCCAATCAATTAAACATAACCGAACTTTCCTTGTTGCATATATATGTGATGTTAAGAAACCCTAGAGAGCAATCATCACATCAAGTCTCATTCACAAATGCCAAAATTATCTTTTAATGGATATTATCCATAATTATCTCCACTAATTACAAATCTTTTGATAATTGAAAGTACTCAAAACCTAACTTGTAGTATATAAATATGATCGTATCGACGTGCCGAATCGACATCGAGTGTATTTATTTCTGGAAACAAAGTTTCACGTGGCCTATGATGACCCGCTATTTTTAACATCTAAAAATAATTATAAGCACCATCAAAATACGCTTACAGCTAATTTCAAATATTAATGACAGTAGATCATGGGTATATAAAATTAAAAATATAAAACAATGAACATAAAAGAGAAAACTTATAGTGGAATTTAAACATCATTATATATCCTTTGAACAATTAAATGTTATACAAAATTCAATTCATCAAGTAGTATACATGATCTAATACATTAAACATTTAAACAACAATTGAATAATTATGATGCAAGAGATATAACGAATCATTCTATAGATATGGCCTATTCTGAAACCTTTGTTCCCTTCTTCGCTTACACCTACAAACTTAAAAATACACATATAATAAAGGAAACATGGCCATCTATGTTTGGGCTATGCTAATTTCATTACATCCCAACCGAAGGGAACTGTGGGCTATTGCATAGAAAAAGACTGCCTACGTATCTTTCGGGATCAATCCCATGTAGTTCTATTTCCTGCTTTTCTTCTGCATCCAAATAATTATTAGCAGACAATGACCATGGCATCAATGCAATCAATTTAACCATTTCGAGTAGAAAATAGTATTCCCACTCATCTAACACAGTGAATCATCATATGGGGTAACAACAATAATAACACACTTCACTATTAAACATCAATAACACTCAATGCCAACCTCAATTATCAATAGGATAACAACAAAATATAATTACATACATATTAATAATTAACTATACCAATACATTACCAATGCAAGTATAAGTCATCAAATGTATATTAATCACCCCGCAATAGTAACACAACATCAATCATTTAGTGTGCACTAATCTAATCAATATTAGTACAAAACATAAATTATCAAATGTGTACCAAACTGATCAATATTAGTAACACAACATCGATCATCAAATAAAAATAATTAACTATCCATCATCTAGTAGTAATAATGATAGAATATCACATACTCATAAAAATGTGATATTGTCATCAAACATCAACCATATGTGGCGACTACGACTAACAATTAATCACACATTCAATAACCATCGAAATAATATATTTGTAACCATTATTCTATTAAATATAAATAATTGTTATTATTGTTTATTATAGAATCACCTCTATTTATATATCTCAAAACAATAATAATTTTTCCAAAATGATATTATACTTCAAAACCCTTTATTATACATCTATTTCGTCAAATACGTTAAAACAACATACTGTAGTGAAAGGTAGTAAACTTTTTTGATAACAAGAGTGATATTTATTCAAGTAGAGCACTCATTATGATGTCTCAAGGGCTCAAACTCATGACCTCTAGAACATTTATTTAAAGCGTCATACCTCTAACCACTTGAGCTAGAGGTCCTTAACAGTCAAAGGTAGTAATTTACATCAAATTATTTTCAAAATAATAATATTATAATATTACATCAAAATAATAATATATTATAAGCACTTGAATATTTTCCAAATCAATTTATCACTATTTTGATAAAAAAATAATAATATCTTATATTATAATTCAAACTCCCTTTTTTGTTATTTATCTTAAAATGGTAATAATTTACGTCAAAACACTTTCATAAACACATTTTAAAGTTATTAGTATTATTCTAAATTTTATTTTACTAACCAAATAATAATAATAATAATGTTTTCCCATATAAACATGGTAACATCAATTAGATTGTTATTTACTAAACATAATAAATTTTACCAAAACCATATTATTGTTTATGAAATTCTTCTTTATTTTAAAAATAATAATATATTTTCCAATTTAAATTTAGAAATAAATTTTTCGTTATCATTTACGAGTTTCCCTTGAAATTCATAAATAATAACCATATTAAATTACTCATTTTAAATGTAGGAAATTTTGTTAAATTATTTATAGATGCTAGTAAAAAAATCTTTAAACAGTCTCATTCTTATTTATTTATCCATATTTTCTAAACTTACACCATTTCATCCAATTTCTATTATTAATGCTTTTCCATTCATAATTAATTACAATCAAACATCTTAAAATACCAAATTAACAACAAACATCCAAACCAAGGTACAAAACATCATACTAACCAAACAATCATAATCACATATCAAAAATTATTAATTTTCATCAATATATGTGTGTGTGCATGGTCATTTAGTATTTTTAAACCTTAATTAATTAATATAAATAACCCATACCAACGTGCTTTTGCAAACTTCCTCAAAAATCATCAAGCCAAGCGCCAAATCATTCAGAATTTGTCCATGAGTCCAACGAAAGAGACTGTGCGTAAATCGGAGTTCGTATGAAAAAATATGAAGATTATAAATCATAGAGTTTAATTCATAAATATTTATATTACAGGGACTAAATAATAAAAATACTTCGTCCTTCGTTTTGATATAGCCCCCAAATGCAATTTCACCACCGATGACACACGATCGCCATGAGCGCCAGATTACACTAGCTTCCGATCGAACACGATTCACATGATAGCGTCGCCTTCCTCTTCCACCTTTGACCAGTGTGGCACCCTAGAGGTCAGTCGCCACTGCCAATTTTTTCCACCGTCAAACCATAATTTACGATATTTTTCCTCGATTTTCAATAAATCCATTACTTATTTCATTGATCCAACCATATAGATTGACTCCCCTTGACGTCCTTTACATAACTGTACCTTCGATTATCCAATGGTCCATGTTTCACCATCGATCATAAAACCCCAAAACAAATGACTAAAACTTAATTGTAAATTTATGATCAACTAAAAGGATGGATGGAAAAATGAATTTTAGATGCCTTTTCGCCTTATCGAGAGCTTTGAATCCATATATGATATGATAGGGTTTGAGTAGTTTGAATTTTGAATGACTTTAATTAGTTTGTTAATCTGCCATTAAAGTGTGATTAAGGGAATTTTGGTATTAAAAGAGAAGAACTAAGGTGATGGCTGCTCCTTAGTATTTCTATGCATCATTTATATAGGCAAAAAGGTAAGTTCAGTTATAAGTGACCGTTTGGCCCAAAAGTGGCCGTGTACTCCATTTAAACATTACAATGCCTCTATTTCGCAAACCGTAATTCCAAACCCATCAAAATTATATATCTAACTGATCGGTTCGGGAAGACACACGAAATGGTTATAAATATGATACCCAATTCACTTTTTAATTAGAAACTCGTTTTTTAAATAAAATTAGTATTAACAGTGTCAAATTTGCAGGTCGTTACATTGTCCACCCTATAAAGGAATTACGCCCTCGCAATTTCCCAAATACAACCCCCAAGAAAATCAACAAAGCATCATCATCAGTTCATTTAAAAATATGGGGAAATACATCAGTCACAAATTAACTACTTATAAAGTAGTATATATCGACCATATAACATTGACCATGATACAATCAAATTCATTTACAAAATGAATCCAAATTTCTATACACATACTATAGTAACACATAAACTTCCCCAATTATGGAATCATAACTATAGCATGTAAAATAAAAGTTCATCAAAAAAGGGTGAAACAATCTAAATCATAGGTTAACTCCTATCATGCATCTCAACAATTCAACCATAATTGAACATAATAAAGGTCCCCAACAAAACTTAGGTTGATCTAAACATGCATGTACAAATAAATGAATATACATTTATCATTAATCATTATGGCTCATCGAAACAAGCATAAATACCCAAAATAACATGGTATCATCACCACGCTAACCCATCAACCAATTATACATGTGTTACCCCGCCTTTTGGTCAAGGTTGGGATATCAACAAATTGGCTAAAAAGGATGGATATCAGGATTGGAGATCGATTGGAATCAAGGATATGATCGATACTATAAAAATTGGACCAAGTTCCCACCAAGGTGGGATTGATAGGGAATGATACATAAGGTCTGGTGAGACTATGTTTTGAATTTCAGGACAATCAGAGTCTGTATGCTAAAGTTATGGATGAACAAAGAATTGTATGGATCGATTAGAATCAGTACTCGAATCGACGAAGATCGATGGATAACTCAAAATCTACAAGTCCAATTCACTTGGAACTTTTAGGATATCATTAATTTTGAATGTGGAGCCCACATGAAGAATCTTAGGTCAAAACTTGGAAGTTGGATTTTCAGCTTGGATCGATGGATTTTGTATCGATACTTTCATATCGATGTAATTCGTATCAATCGAACGATAGTGCACAATACAACTCACTACTTCAGGATGGATATGGGTATGGATAACGCGCTTTGCACTTATTTCGGATCGACCATGGTTCGTATCGATGCAATTCATATCGATCGAAGGTGGCATTAGATCGATACGAAGAACATATACTTCACCAGAGCACATCAGATCGATATGAAGAATAGCGGCATTGGATGGATTCGGAGGCATACTTCGTATCGATCGATACGATAGAAGTGGTTAAGGAATGGAGCGCAAAACATGGATCACAGCACAAGATTCAGATCGATATGAAAATTAAGGAGCGCATCATCAATGGATACGAAAGGATGGATACAAATCTATGGATATGAAAGCTTCAGCTTCGCTTGCAAACTCAAACTTGGATCGATCATATCTCACAATCTACGTGTTAGAACTTCATGAAATTTGGAGGCAAGGACTTTGCACTATCATCTTTCACCATGATCAATCTCAGCTCGATCAGAGCAGTTTATGATTGATACGAATTCACTATGGATCGATCAAGGATCGATCCCAAATGACTCCAGATCGATCATATAGGCCCATCTGGACTTGAGAAAGAGTATTCCAAGATTCAAGGTAGATATTTCCAACTCCACACCTATAAATAACACCTCCATTGCAACTAAAAGGGGGTCTTTTTTCTCGGCTCCTCTTTATCTTCTTCTCTTTTGGAACAACTCTGCTATTTTTTGGCTATTGATATTCAAAGGATTGTAAATGTAACCATAGTATTAAGGAAATAAAAGGATCAATTCAAAGTAGACGTAGGCCAGAGATAGCAGAAAATTCTAGCGAAAAAAAATAGTGGGTTCCATCATTCACTACACCAAAACAGTCATTTGGCAACACTTTTTTTTTCCATTTGGCGACACTTATATGGGTTGCATTTTAGTCTCGCTAATAAGTGTCGCTATCCAACACAAGTGTTACTGAAAATAAAAATTTACACTTTTAAATACGGCGACACTTATTTTCGTTGTAAGCCTTGGTTTAATTGGAGTTAATTGAAATATACTAGGGCAAAATTGTAATTGAGTTACGTACCACTCTTAACCCTAAACACGCTTATCCCTGGCCGCATTTTCCCCAAATCGTTTCCCTCTCTAACGTTCATTCTCCAACCGCCCCTCCTTCATCATCAACCCCAACGATGTTAATCAAAACTTCCACCATATCTATCTTCTAGAAATCGAGAATGGAAACCGAATACTAAAGAACAATCGAACGTAACATTTGTTTTATTTTGCTTTCCCATTTTCAATGTACTCATTTACTTTCGCAGCCCTTCTTCCCGAAAAAGGTAAAGACGAAAGGAAAAAAAGGAAACAGAAATCTCTCTTCGTTCGTTTGCCAGGCAAGAAGTGAACTTTCCGTCGTAAAGTTTCCAGATCTATCGCCTGTCAAAATCCGATAAGCACAACCATTGATTTGCACTGTGGATCGCCAAGAAGATTCAACTTTCGAGTCTACTGCACACTATACATAAGTTTGAAATTTCTTCTATTATCTCGGTTGCTTATTTTGATTCTCATGTCATGTTTGATTAGTTCAAGCCGTATCCCTTTTGGATTGCTTTTCTGAAATGCTCTCTCTCATGTTTCTCTCATGTCATATGTGCCAAACCGCAGTCATTATTGTAGTGTCGATTAGGTCTGACTCTATGTTGTTCTTGTTACACTTACTTGCTATGTTGTTGAAAATTTCTGTGATATTACTGGTTTGAATCACATCCGATTTTAATTTTTGTTAGATCTAGAGCCATAATGCAGCAGTGGTTACATAACTTAAACCACATCTCTTATCTTGCAACATGTGGCTACCGATCACAAATTAGAGATAAGAGGCTGGGCGGTAGTGGTTATAAATCTTTATCTTAAATCAGTCAATTTGTATTGCAGTAGGAGGTTGAAGCATGCGATGGAGCAGGCAAGGAAAAGTACACAATTGGGTTGTGACAAGATTGCATTGAATTTGTATATAAGGGGAGGAAGTTATTTCGACGAGGTTGTTTAAGTTTCTAATTTTTTAGTTCCATTGTATCCACATTCTTTGATGTCATATTTGATCTGAAAGTTGCGTACTTATTTTTTACCTGCTGCAGTGTGACCATTGTAACCTCTCCCCTTTACAAATATGAAATCGTTCAGGAAAGGATTGGAAGATTGGAAGTTGGTACAAAGACAATAACCGATAAGAGTAGATCGGTTAAGACTTGGCTTATGCAAATTTCTAAGGTATAATTTTCTGTCCAAAGCATAAGAATTTATTTTATAATTGTTCTACCATATAGTCGATATGGTGGCACAACTTACTTTGCTGAGCTCATTGGTGGCATCGTAATAAAAGAATAGTTAAAAATAAATATAATTAGATAAATGTGACATGAATTTTTCTATAAACATAATTCAACCATACAAAGCTAATGCTCTACTCTGGGAATGATTTGATATTTGTATGTGGAACTTTGCTTAAATTTGAAAGTTCCTTGGTTTACCCAGCACTTATAAAACTGAAAACACATTGTGCGGTAAATCAAGTTAAACTAGAGATCAAACAGATGCTGAGAGATTCCTCTACATTTTTTTTTCCAATTTTTTCCAATTTTACATAAATGATTTTAAGGTGGTTTATACGAAAGGACAGAGTGAACAATATTTTATACAAGCAAAGTTTTTCCTTTCTGATAAATCTCGGCATTAAAGTACAATACGAAACAATAAATCAATTGTGCACCAAATAACTAGATATAAAACTTCAAATTAATTTAACGTGCCTACTTTTCCATGATTGCTTTAGTACCTCATGATCTATAAGCTTTGTAGACTGATGAAGTATGGGTCTATCTTAGAGTTTGGTCCTCTTAGTATAAAAGGTATATACATAGTATATTTTCATGATATTTGGAGATGTTAAATTATAGAAATTCCCTAACATTGACTCTTAACTACTCACCTTACAACCGAATTCATTGACTTCATATACCATTAATCTATTTGTGGATAACTTTGCCCATTTTAACAACATCAACACTAAAAAAATGATGTATATCATATGACTGCTGTATACTTTTTATATGATATCAAAAGATAATAAATAAGTATTTGTTTTTTTCTGATTAATTTTTTACTTTGTTTACAGATACCACACCCTTTCAATTTTTGGATGCATTATTATATGATAAGATGAATTTAATCTAAGGATTTGATTTATTTATCAATGCTTGCTTGTCTTTCAAGTCTGTATCTAATCACTTGGTCATATCTTTCTTTTGTCATATTTTCTTTAGATCTTCTTCACGTTTTCTCTTACTTACCAAGAGACCTCAACTTCATTGAGCACAGTAGCAACTTGGGCCGGAAAGAGTGAGCATTTTCCTTCTTGCCAAATTTATTGAACTGTTCTTCATCATACAGTCAAACTGTGTTTGTATGGTTAGAACTTAATTTTTTTTCTAGGAATGAACGTAAATTCTAGATCCAGGTCCGTATGGCTCACAGAAGAAGGATGTGTAATGTGTTTTGGGTCAAGGACAAAAGATTGTTGCTGTTTTCTTTTAAGTTATTTGCAGGTACTACCTCTATTTTGAATTTGTTTCTTTCTAAGATATGGTTCTAGCTAGACAATCTAAGATTGAAGTTAACAGTCCATATAGTTTCACAAATGCTTGTTTCCAAATTGATCTCCTTGCCAGACCTGTTTTTGGCGATACGAACTAAATATTTCGTATATGTGATGGTTTTAGGTTGTCATTTTAAAACCAAATACTGAGTATGATTTCTCCTTTTGGATATAGATTCATCATGGATAACGCTCTCCCGGTCTTACCTTAAATTTTGTATATGGGTATGGGACAAAATGAAGGAGCAGCTCATTTAGCAAGTTATGGAGGAGCAGAAAGAACAAATGAAGGAGCTGGAATTCATTAGGTCTCTGTTGGTACGATTATGTGGTTCTTTATGGACTCGAGAGAGCGGTGTTGGTACGGGTAGTGGGGATAGTGCTTTTGCAACCTCCATTCATTTCAGATAAGATGCTATTTTCACAGCCATCGGTACAAGACTTTCACGCAGGACCTCAGGGAAGTGACGTACCCAGAACATCATTTCAGCATCCTACTGGGATGGGAGCTACTACACAGGGACTTAGACCACTGCATGGACTCAATCATGAGTCTGGATCTCCAACTTGTCCTCCAGCACCAGGAAGACGCCGTACTACTTTTGCAGAGTCTGATCCTACTTCCTCTTTAAGATATAGATCCTTTATTGATGAGGGCTTGGACTGTTGATTTTTCCAGAATCGGTATCCTTGTTATTTGTTTTTCATTTGAATTGTATTCAACATTTGGTCAGTAATTGGTCTATGTATTTGCATATTATTTGTGTTTATGCACATTATGATATTCTATTGTGCTTTTTTGCATATTGTGACACTCAATGCCTTTGCATTTTCACTTTATTCATTCAATCTATATATTCTGTGTTCCGTGATATGCATTCTGGAGTATCATGGTATATTTTCTCAATTTTGTCTTTGCAATTTTTGTTTGGAATTTTTATTTGAATCATTTGTATACTTCAACCCTTCTGTTTTCTGCGGTATACTTGATTTATTGCATAGGCCAACTTGCAGTGTAATTGCTACAACTATATTAGTGACATTGCACAGACAAGAGATGACATTGCAGTGTAATTGCTACAATTAAAATTTACAAACGCTTATAAGCGTCAGCATTGAATATTAAACAATGTTGGATGGTTAATTTGCCAACGTTTATAAGCGTTGCTAAATAATATACACCAACGTTTATAAGCGTTGGCGAATACAACCTTCCAACGCTTATAAGCGTTGGGAAACTAAACTCGCCAACGCTTATAAGCGTTGGCAATAAATTGCGACGCCCATACAGCGACGCTAATAAGCGTTGCTGAAACTGTTTGCGACAGTTATACTCGTTGGGAATCACCTGTTTTGGTGTAGTGATTTCTATGGTTACTTCGTAAACGGTGAGGGAACCACTATAAATCTTGTGCCTTCTCTTACTTTCTTTCATTTTAATTTTGTTATTTCTTTATTTTTACTCCCTACATCATCTGGATCTAAGATCTGTGACTGGATATTAAGAATTTGTGTGTAGGCACCAGTGCTTTCATTACATTCGGGGTTTGTGACCATTTTTGGCGCAAACACTTTGGTGCTTTCACTGAGAAGGCTAGCACACGCTATATCGGATTTGGAGTTCAGATTTGGAAAGCTAAAGGATCAGATCTAGGAGGAACTATGCTTAGGCAATTAGTTAGAAGGACATTACCAGAAAGGAGCCATCAAGAGGGAAGTCAAGACGCTTCCTTTGGAGTTGGAGCAGATCAGGCATCCATCTACATCACAAAGGATGGGATGCGGACAATGATGGATTCCATGCAGGAGAGATTATTGAAGAGCCAACAGGAGATGATGCAGAATCTCTTCAGGCAAATGGGCACGGCTGGAACCCAGAACCCAGGAAATGGAGCAACCGCAGCTGCCGGCAATGTAGAACAAGGAGTTGAAGCTGTAGAAATCTCTGGAGGTCAGATCCAGAACCAGAATGGAGGACATGAAGGGAATCAGCAAAGGCCTGGGGGCAGACCCTCGGGATCAGATATTGGAAGGCCCGTGAATGAAGCTTAGCAGGTGTGCAAACGTGAATGAGCAACATAAAGAGTACTACCCAGAATACCCTCCAGGACATGGGGGCAGGATGGAAACGCATATAAGAGGCCACCCTCAAATGAGGTTGAGTGGATGGCTGGACTAATAAGAAGGATTATGAGAGGAGGGCTACCAAGCGGAGGCTTAGAGGAAGTTAGTCGGAGTCCGTTCACTCCGAATATCAAAAATGCAAGGAACCCTCCAGAATTCAAACTACCAACGCTGGAGGCCTATGATGGGAAGTCAGACCCAACTATGCACGTAACCAGATACATCAGGCATATGGAAGTGCTGGGGGCATCTGAGGAGGTTATGGCAAGATGCTTCCCTTTATACTTAACGAATTTGGCTGCGCTCTGGTTCAGACAGCTGGAGAATGGATCGATCTGGACATGGGGCGAACTAGTGGAATGCTTCATGAGACAATTCAGAGTCCACGTTACACGACCCAAGAAAGTAATGACATTGGCATCGATGAAGCAAAGGATAGGAGAGTCCGTAAGGAATTTTCTAATGCGGTTCAATGTAGCCATGGCTTCGGTGGATCGACCGGATCCATCAATGATTTTGATGGCGGTGGTAGCATGAATTGCAGAAGGAACCGAGTTCAAGAACTCATTGGCACGGGATCCACCATAGGATCTTGGGGAGTTCTATCACGAGGCGGAAAGGTTAATACGATTAGAGGATGCACGCGCCGAAAGGAAAGAGTTGAACATCGCGCAAGGCGAAGGAATGTCTGGAGAAGGACGTGGGACGGATAAAGGAAAGTGAAGGTAGGATGATGGATATGATGGTTCTAACAAACGGAGGAGAGATCGGGAACCCAAATTCACCACATACACAAACTTGATGGAGAATCTGGAACGAATTTACTTAGAAACACAATGGCAACTCCCCTATCGAAAACCACCCAGAAGGAATCCCACAGGGCGGGAGCACAGGAGCAGGAGGTACTGCCTATTCCATGAGTTAGAAGGGCATACCACAGATGAATGCCGCCACTTGAAGGACATGGTGGAAGAACACATCAGGAGTGGCAGATTGCCACAGTATGTGAGGAATCGGACAACAGCGGTAGGACACGAGAAGCTACCGCCTGCACCAAACATGAATGACCCTAGATCGGAATCACGACTTGTCATCAGCTGATCGTGATGGCAAGGGACGAGTTCAGGATTTGAACCCTGGTCATCAAATAATCTTGCTGGTTTTTTTTCTAAAGTAAAACGGCTATGCCACTTACACATGTAAAGGAACCGGAGCAATTCCCAGGCATGCTCTGAGATGGTAGTGGACTGCTTTGCCCGGAGAGGCAGCACTTAGTTTTTTCTGTTTTTTCATCGAACATTTGGAATTTGGATTTAATGAATGGATTTGGATTTTGTGAAACAAATCCCTAACCGGAGAGTTACGGGGTGGATACTGGAAGTCAGTTGGAAATTAATCGCTTTATGCCCCTGATTGGAAAGGCGGGGACCAGAATACAGGAAGTGGGTCGCTTCGCCGGAGAGCGACAGGATCATCTCACTTGACGTTGCTCCCCATTCACCGGAGAGTGATTGGATAGGGGTTCGGCAAGAGCCTAGAGTGGCTGTGATTGGTCTAAGACTTAGGCCATGGCATTTCTAAATGTTCAGGGATACTGAACCGGAGTGTAGGGAGTGACGCCGCTTCATCGGAGAGCGACAGGATTGGCTTGCTCGACGTTGTTTCCCCTTCATCGGAGAGTGATAGGATGAGATCCAGCAAGAGCCCAGAGAGGCTATAATTGGTCTAGGAGGACTAGGACATCGCTATATGCTCCCACCGGGGCTAGAGTGCAAGGGATAGGTTGCTTCGCCGGAGCACGACAGGATCAACCTATTCAATCGTTAAGTTTGGATCGAGCTTAGCAAGGGTCCAAAGTGGTTGTCGATGATCCAGAGAGATCATAGGATTCAGTTATTGGCTTCTAAGATGTGAAATGGATATTGATTCGGCTTTGAACAACTAAGGATTTGGTTAAGGACTCGGAACAGTCGTGGATTTGGCTATCGGACTCGGATGGAATTGCTTGGTAATGGATTGGATGATATGGCTATCGGTGGAGTATGCATTTTGGATATCAGATTTATAGCTATTCAAAACATGCCTTCCTACCGCAAGGCATGTTTTGGGGGGCAAATGTTACCCCGCCTTTTGGTCAAGACCGGGATATCAACAAATTGGCTAAAAGGATGGATATCGGGATTGAAGATCGATTGGAATCAAGGCTATGATCGATACTGTCAAAATTGGAACAAGCTCCCACTAAGGTGGGATCGATAAGGAATGAAACATAAGGTCCAGTGAGACTATGATTTGAATTTCAGGACAAGCGGAGTTCGTATGCTAAAGTTATGGATGAACAAAGAATTGTATGGATCGATTAGGATCGGTACTCGAATCGACGAAGATCGATGGATAACTCAAAATCTACATGTCCAATTCACTTGGAACTTTTAGGATATCATTACTTTGGAATGTGGAGCCCACAGGAAGAATCTTAGGTCAAAACTTGGAAGTTGGATTTTCAGCTTGGATCGATGGATTTCGTATCGATCAACGACATGCACAATACAACTCACTACTTCAGGATGGATACGGGTATCGATAACGCGCTTTGCACCTTATTTTGGATCGATCATGGTTCGTATTGATGCAATTCATATCGATCGAAGGCGGGATCAGATCAATACGAAGAACACATACTTCACCAGAGCACATCATATCGATACAAAGAATAGCGGCATTGGATGGATTCAGAGGCATATTTCGTATCGATCGATACGAAAGAAGCGGTCAAGGAATGGAGCGCAAAACATGGATCACAACACAAGACTAGGATCGATACGAAAATTAAGGAGCGCATCATCAATGGATAGGAAAGGATGGATACAAATCTATGGATACAAAAGCTTCGCTTGCAAACTCGAACTTGGATCGATCATATCTCACAGTCTATGCATTGGAACTTCATGAAATTTGGAGAGTAAGGACTTTGCACCATCATCTTTCACCATGATCGATCTCAGCTCGATTAGAGCAGTTTATGATCGATACGAACTCACTATGGATTAATCAAAGATCGATCCCAAATGACTCTAGATCGATCATGTGGGCCCATTTGGACTTAAGAAAGAGTATTCCAAGATTCAAGGCAGATATTTCCAGCTCCACATCTGTAAATAACACCTCCATTGCAACTAAAAGGGGGTCTTTTTTCTCGGCTCCTCTTTATCTTCTTCTCTTTTGGAAAAACTCTGCCATTTTTTGGCTATTGATATTCAAAGGATTGTAACTGTAACCACAATATTAAGGAAATAAAAGGATCAATTCAAAGTAGACGTAGGCCGCAGGTAGCCAAACCACTATAAATCTTGTGCCTTCTCTTACTTTCTTCCATTTTAACACACATCATCGAGTCATCAAAGTCTGAACATCCACATTGGACTCCATCCTTTACAATCTTCAGATGACGTTGAAAAATATGATTCCAAATCCTTTGATAGTGATTTCTTCATTTGGTGACAATGATAACCCACCTAAAATACAAAAGAAATATCTACTAGCTAGGAGAGTTACAATACATCTTCAAAAAATAATATTTACCGAAACATTTTTATTTTCAAACCAGGGCTTCCATCTTCGTTTAAAAACCAAAATCCTTTTTTCTTCCTAAATATCACTATCATAATATAAAATAATTTCCCAAAATAATTTCGCCATTTAAATCAACTTTAGAATATTTTCTTTAGAAAATATTATTTTCTAAAAATATTCAAAATGGAACTCTTTGTTTAAAATATTTATGGAAGCCGGTAATTTTTTGCAGAAATAGATTTCAAAAACATATTTTGGTAAATGTATCATGAAACTCCTACCCATTGTTTTGATTCCTCAGTGGTACGCATTAGGTCTTTTGCCACCAAAATTCTCTACTAACTATACTCATCTTTAAGGAATGCCATCAAAAGCCTCTTAGTTAATTTGAATATCTAGTCTTCCTCAACTTACAAAACTATGCTTCCCCCTATGACTAAACCAACTATATCCCTCAACAATCCACTAGCTTTTCTAGTGTATATCCACTAAAAAGTTATAATACATAGCAAGGAACATAACCGAGCATATAGTGCAACAAGGCAGATGTAACAACCCGCCATGGAACAAGCCTAAATTCTGACCCAGAAAAGGCCTATCGAAAATTAGGTTCATTTCAAAGCTGGCTGTTGGTTGGTAAAAAGAAAAACTATACAGATCTATCTATCTGTTCTTTTAGAACTCGCAGCGGAAGGAATAAAATATAATAACAATAATAGTACCCATTTATTTCAAATCATTTCAAATGTCATAATGCATAACAACAACCGTTACAACATTTTGTTCAAAAATATATTTCATGGGTACAATAGAAAATAACATAAAAAGATAGATAATAACTGCCATAAGCTTCACTCTCGCCATCTTGAATCTTCAACAACTCCTCTAATCTATGTTGTAATGAGGAGGGAGTCAAAACAACAAGTATCTAATGAATAGAAATCTCGAGACTTACTATTTCAGTACTTGGGTAGTATAATTTAAATAAAAATATGTCTTACGTAACTAAACCATTTAATACTTCATATAAGGAAAAGAGGCGGGTCTCAAACAACCACTTAATACCATCCATTCCTGAAGCAGGTTTCCTAATCGCATAACCTATAACCAACATCATAAATATCTAACAATGCGAGAGATAGAACCTAAGCCACTAAATACCTTTTAAGGAAAAATAAGCAAACTCTGACCATTTAAGACCTCAATTGGCATAAGTCCCTATCATTTAATACCTATTCTCGAGGCAAACTCCACATAGGTATCTATCTAGCTGACATTGGAAGGAAATCTCTTCGAACACTTAATACTTCTTATTAAGGAAGATCTTTTCGAGATATTTTTAACCGTGCCTAAACCCAATCCCGACCATTTAACACTTCATTTGGGGAAAAGAGGCAGCCCTCAAACAACCACTTAATACCTTAAGACCCCAAATCAGGTCCTTCATATCATGACCCGTACTCATAATGACGTCTCACATTAGTCCGACTATTCGTAGGAACTGGTAGCCGGATTAGCTGGGCAGATTTACCTTACAGAATTTGGGACTAACCTCGCGTCATCACAAATATTTATCTAGGAGATGTCTCACATCAATAGGAAGTGTACACAACTGCTGGTAGCTTCAAAGTGAAGGGCAGACTTATGTCGCATAACTGTATTGACCTTGCATCTCTATGACTTAGCTATAATTTAAATACTCCCTCTATATATAATACTCATCCCATCATTCCATAATTAAGGCCATATAAGGAGTCTTCCTTATTACACCTTAAAACATCAATTACTTTCCTAATGGGGATTTAATAACAATATTACCTAATTAACTATGCAATTATACGTTGTAATTATACGTTTATTACGCTAATTAATGTATAAATAAATAAGCATTTATTATTCTATGTGTGCATATATTAGGCCCTAACTAACGTTAACAATCAATTCCTTTTTAAGCATAATAATACAAGTCTTTCCTTTTTCTTCCATTTTACCAATAATGTCCAAATTCCAATATCCATAACAAGGGATTCTACTATCCATAACAAGAATTCAAAACTCATATCCAAAATTGCAATAATTAGACTTGTATATAGAATCTGAATCAAACTTATCTCATATTAAAACAAGGGAACAAATCAAAAATGGAAACTTACAATTTAATCAATTCTACGCTCTATTCAACTTCTTTTACATGAGTTTAGATGAGGGAAATTCTATTAAATTTTATAGAAATAGGCGGTGTAAACTACAAATAAAGATTCATCCTTTACACACCATTTCTCAATTAAATCCCTTAATCAAATCTGGAGAAAAAGAATAAGAAGTGGAATAGAAGGTAGAATACATAAGCAGCAAAAATCCACAAAACCTTATTATTTTAACACAAAACGGTTAAGATTCTATTCCTAAGAATTGACACTTTACTTTGGGAGAATTTTGGGGACTTTTAATATGATGTTTTCGTAATCAAAAATTCCCCAAGGCAGATATCCAATCCAAACTATACTATTCAACTACTAAATAGAAAAAAAAGATTTGCACTCACAGTTGGTCCTTAGATTTGCTTCTCTTTGGATTTGCAACGCCCATTATAATCTCCTTCAGATCTCTTCTTTTTGAGATATAAGACAAGGGATTTGTATACATGTGTGTGTGTGTGTGTGTGTGTGTTAGATTCAGAAAGGTTGGAGGAGAAGAGGTTTGGTAATTAAATAATAAACAAAGATAGATTATGATTTCTTACTTGAAAACCTAATGAAGTTTTTTGAATCTAAGAAGAGATGAATTGACAAAGCATCGTTGATGTTCCTAAAATATTTGTGAACAACAGTGGTGGTTCTATGGTCATATTTATAGTGGTTGAAACGTACCAGAACCGTAGGATGAAACTAGGCCAAGAACGGATAAATCTAGGGCGTTTAACACTAATAAAACCCCAGCCGCCACCTAAATAGGGGTCGACCACCCCTTTGACTGGTCAACCGCTATGGGTTGATTGCTTGGGTTGGGGTGTCAACCACAACACTATTTTGGGACGTTGATTTTTGTTTCCGTTGCTCGTTTATTTTATTCCCTTTTAACTTTTAACGTTGATTGTTAACTTTAATGTTTACTTAATCCCCATGCCTAATCACAATTAATTTTTGAAATTTGAACTTTAAATTTAAATACTCATTTGAATTCTAACTAAATTAATTTAAATCTGAAATCTTCAAACGCTAATAACTTCTTCGTTTGAGCTCCGTTTTCAGCATATTATATATGGAAATAGATCAAAATTTCGCCACGAACGCAATGGAATAACTTTTGTGGTCAAATTCCAACTTTTGTAAGATTTCCATTTTTATCCCAACCCTAATTAACTAAATTTCTCTTAATTTGCTTATTTAATTAGTGTTGATTTTATGGGATGTTACATTCTCCTCTATTAAAAAGGATTTCGTCCCGAAATCTTTCAAGAGGAAAATAGTGTAACACATAATAACATCTATGTTATACAACTAAGTTATCTACATAACCATCTACTCAACCAAAGTGCAATGTGATTATGTACCGCAGACATACTATAAATGAGCTCAATCCTAGCGTAGGTGTGTAATCGTACTATGCAAATATATATATATATATATATATATATATATATATGCAAATACCCTAAACATGCATAAAACTACTATATGAGTGTAAAGTGAGGGTAAAAAAGTGTAACAACCATCTCCTACCATCCAATCTAGCAGCCACGATGTAACCACAATCCTAATTTTGGAGAGAAAATTTATTAGAGAAAGGCTTAGGATGGGAAGTCCTCATGCATTCCACCGGATTTTCTCCATATTGTACTCGGACCAATCTAATTTCTTTATTTCAGAGCTTGCTAGTTCCATGCTCCATAATGCATGTAGTGGCATAGGACATCAACGGCTCCATCTCAAAATCCCCCAATTGATTAGGATCTTCCACAATGGTTGTGCTGTGAAGGTATTTCCTCATATACGAAATGTGAAAAATGACATGGACTTCAGCCAACTTACAAGTTTTCCTCAATAGATCTTGGTGCCAACTTTTCCAACCAAATCTCACGACCTTCGTATGTTGCCAAATCAACTTTGACTTTCTAAAGTCTCACAACCTAAATCTAGTCTGAGTAGAATTTGTAGGTGGTTTTCCACCCATAATTTGGCGATTTGTATGGCTTTCCAAAAAGTGCTTCAATGGTGCCATACCAATCATTTATTGGTGACTACTAACTACACGAATTTTTCTAAGTGTAGGTGCTGCTCCTGATGTCCTCCAAAGTCCGTGATGCAAGATCACAACAAATCCTCTAAGTTCTCATTCATTTCTTCAGTTTGTTCATCGGTCTTCAGTCGGTAAGTGATGCTCAGATTTAAAGAAGTTCCTAAAGCTAGTTCCTAAAGCTACTAGCAAACTCCTTTAAAATTTGCTAGCAAACTAAGGATCCCTATCACTAACGATGCAAACTGCAATTCCATGAAGTTGAATTAGAGATGTCGTGGTTTCATTGCTTCTAATGGAAAATTCTGCCACCTTCTTCTTCATTCTAGATCAGTAGGAAATTTTCTTCATATTCCTATATATTTTATCTTTTTCCTTGAACGGTGATGGTCTGTGAGCTAAATTTTATTTTTCCCACTAAGTTTTAGGATTGAAACATTTATTCACTCTAGGCTGCTAACCTAGTTTCATCTTTAACTTCCAGTCTTACCTATGGTTTATCGCTAGTTAAGTGTCCCCATAAAATTTCCTTATTTACTTTGCTTCTATATATATATATTTGTGTGTGTGTGTGTAAATATCGAGTGGTTTAAATTCCATTCATAAAGTCAACATAGGAATTAAAGAGGGATATATCTTATACCACATTATACACTTTTACAATAGCTAAGGAAGACAATGAACGACTACAACTCGAGAACTCTAAAAGAAAATTTTGCTGGAGGCTGCCATTTATTATCAAGTGGTATGAATGGTGTTAAGGACCTAACATTTCTACTAAATTAAGATGGGTATTTCTCAATATGTCATTCCATCATTACCCATTTTCCTTTTTGGTTTCTAACAAATGTGGTTCATCCATTTCCTCAATTAATATATCCATAGCACTTGATTATTACTATCAAAATTGGACCATTTCCGATTAATCCTTCTTCAATCCTTTTAATCCATAAATGTTATAACAAGTTTCCTTAATCAGTCCTCATTTAATTCCTTTTTCCTCTCATTAATTAGAAATCTATTGTCCGTTAAATTCATAATTAATGTATATAAAACCTAATCCATTAATTACCGACTAATGCGCATATAGTCGTAATCTATACTATATATATTCTAGTCGTTAAGTGTACCTATATGTGTATATATCTCTAACTACTAATTTCTACAACTAGAATACTCATTTCCATATTTTAATTTATCGAAGCTATCCTTCTAAAAATATTACCGTCATAATTTCTCATAAGTTAACCACAAGTGAGATTTTTGCTTTGTTTGAAATTACAAGGAATTATTTATTTTCTTTTTACTAAAATTAACAGTGTAAACTATGGAAAAGAATACCTATCTCTTACACATCTTTTTCCTTTTTAGTTTATTCATTGCTACTTCAAACAACACACATTTATACGTATTTCGAAATTGGGTAATTTATGGAAATTACACGGAAACTGCTCCAAAATTAAAATATAGATATGGAATACCTTTACACTTTACCAACTTCTTCAAATAGAGGTTTGTGACTAATTCCAAATTTTCAAATCAGGTTGTACATTCTATTCTAATTTTATCCATATCCTAAAACCCTTAGTCTATCCTACCTAGGTTATGATCCCTATCTACTCCGTAAAAACTATTCATTATAAAACCCGAATTTCAGCAATTATAGAGAATAGTTTTAAATAAACTATTTTCATCAAATTTAAAATCACCATTAATTACATCATTTCTTGCAAAACTTAAAATTTCACAAACTTGAAATACCAAAATCAAAATCTCCATCTTTGAAAATATGAACTTGGAAACATTTACCAAGAATTCAAAATTTCTTAGTCCCAAATAGGAGCAAAATATTATATCCTCTTAAAACTTTCTTCATCAAAGATTTATCTCTTTAAAAGTAAGACTTTTAACTCATAAAATTCAAAGACTGCTTGGTTTTCAGAAAAAAGGAACCATGGAAAACTTTTCTTTTTAATGTCTTACTATAATAAAGACTTACTCCTTTTGAAAATAGGATCTTTAAAACAAAACATTCAAAACTCAATTATCATCCTGAAATAATAAATTAGACCTTTATTATCCCAAAGAGTTTCCTAGTTACACGAATTATCATTTCCAAAATAATAGTTATATCTAAAATATAGATAAATATCTATTGCCTTATTACTCAAAATATACCGTTATTTGATAAAATATTTTGTGTAAATTTGTTTAAAACTCTTAAAATCCCCTGTAATCCTTTTCTTATCAATTCTAATAATATTCTCACTCAAAAAAGTTGTGAATCTGAATTAGGAAAAATGCATTTATAAATTCTCATCTTTACACAATTGCCTTTTCAAAAATACCCAACTCACTTATTAATCATCATTCAAATCCTTTCAATTGTCAAAGATATCCTTTATAACTTTAAACGATGGATAAATGGGGTAGACAAGATAACTCCAATCTTATTCCTATTACTCCTCTTATAATCCATTTGTTTAAAATTCCCAATTCTATCACTACCTAAATTCAGCTATAATTCTTTGCATTTCCTTATATAGGAATGTTCCTCCTATCTACCTTGTCAAACATTCTTATCCTTCTATTCTTTCTATCCTATGTTAATCAAGTGCCTTTTCCATTTGTACACCCTTTCAAAAGAAATTTAAGAAAAAACCTCTAATTTTATAAGGCAAAAAAATCATGCATTTCACTAAAGAAAAATTCCTTATTAAAATTCATTAGACCAAAAACTTTTGACTCAATAAATTTAAACTAAGAACTTTAAGAATGCAAAATCCCTTTAAGTTAGAACGTTCTAACTCAACCATTCATAAATTATAAATCTTCAAATTTTCTTGCTCTTTTTGTAACAACCCTGTATTTTGTAATTTTTTTAAATTGAATTTTCTGATTTAAAAACTTTATTTTATTTAATTTTTGTTACTTTAAATATAAATTTTGATTTGTATGTGAATTTTAATTCCAAACATGAATAAATAGAATATTTTCCATAAATGTGAATTTTGTCAATGTGGTCAAACTTTGACTTTTAATTTAAAAAAAATTTCAAATTTTGAAATTTTTAAATTTATCTTTATTTTATGAAAGTAAATAAATTTTTAAGAATACTTCTTTTCGTTTCGTTGGAATCTGATTAATATTGTGAAAGTTATGCATTTTAAACTATTGGATGTAAACTGTTTTATTTAACAAAATTGTTTATTTTAATTTATATAAATAATATTTTTGTTTGTCATGTCATGTTCTAATTTATGTTTACATGTGTAACATGACATGTTATGTGCATATATTTTATTTTATTTAACTTGTACATGACATGTAGCCTTGGAAAATCAAGAGTCTTTTGGTTAGTTGTATTTTGTTTGCAATTTTTAAAGCTAGTTTCAATATAATAAGCTATTTTCTTTATTTATTTTCCTATTTTCCTAAAAAAAGTTATTTATTTTCTTTTTCACTTTATTTTAGTTTGTTTTATTTTATTTACTGAGTTTTAGTTGTTTATTTTGTATAAATATAAAGTGGAAATTTGAAGAGACAAAAAGTTTCAAAACAATGACTTTTTGCTTTCTAGACCCTTCAATTTTTGACCGTCCTTTCCATAACTTTTGGCCGTGAGATTTTATTCTCATTTACGTGAAATACATCTCATTTCTATCAGATACTCACGGCAAACATTTCTGAGAAAAAAATTTGGTAATGGCTTTCTCTTTTTCTTTCACTTTTTCTACTTTTTTCCATGGAATTTTGCCTAGATTTTGCTTGATCTTCACCTATGATTCTCGGCCTAACCCCTTCACCATCACCACCACCGACCACCACAGCTTCTTCCCCCCTAATCCACAGCCACACCATCCCCCTCCTCTGACCTGAAGGTGCCATGGCCTCCCCTTGATCAAAATTTCACAAAAATAATGAAAAATACCTTGAAACCTTGCCTAGCCGACCTTATGATCACCTCCCCTTCATTGTTTGCCACGGCCACCTCCTTATACTCCACCACCACCACTTGTACACCACCTGAACATCCCCCTCTCCTCTGATCAGACCTGTAGCAGCCCAGGCCGAGCCCAAAAGTTGAACCAAACCCTCTTTTACTTTGCCTTTTGACCTTCCACACTTTGTAACTTCCAAACCCTTCCTATTCTTGACCAAGCCATGTGTTTTCAGTCCATAACCTGACCTTTTCCACCTGAAATCATGTCATGGCTGAGCCTAAACCATGTTGTGGTCGAGCATATGTTGAGTTGTGGTCAAGCAATCTTGTTTTCAAAGCTTGGTGATCTCTTTGTTAACTTTATTTCAAATTTGTTTCAATATATTTTGTGTTGAAATATATTTATATATTGCTTGTTTTATTTTGAATACAAGATTAACATCTTGGCTCTCTCTCCACTTGAATCTAATCGTGCTGTATCGTGCTTTCTGGAAATTATCTTTGTGTTTGAATCGTTAACTCCAACGTAAAAAGGTGAGTATTCACACACGACATTTATACTTATATAAATTGTGAAGTGACAACAAGTCAATGTGTATAAACTATTATCTCATGTTATACCTGCCTGTGATGTAAATTATATGATGTTAAACCCTGTTATAAACTTGTCACATCATCTGTTATATTTTATTTTATTATACTGTTTATTTATTTCTGTTAATCACACTGCAAGTTCCCTGTAGAATAGAATCACTATGGGTTTGAAATGATAGAACCCGGATTTTTCTCTGTAAATTACAGATTGAAATGATATATTATCCGTATCACTTGACAGGTTAGAAAATAGTATACAGACCCGTGGTTATTTTACATATATTTCTCTGAATATTTTTAAGTATTTTAAAAATGTAAATCATGACATTTTGATTTAATTGGAATTTAAAATGATTTATTAAAGTGTTATTGATTTTTTTTCTATGAATATAAAATGTTAAATAGATGAATGCTTAAAATGGTAATTTGGAATTTAACTTGACTTGGAATTTGTGAGATTTGGTTTTAAAAATGGAAGTTTAAGTAAAGGAAAATAAAATGGAAATTTAGTTTTATTTGTGAAATGATAAATTAAATTAAAGTGTTAAGTGAATGTAAAGAATAGGAAAATTGTACACTTGAATTTAATAAGTGAAGTTATGAAATTTGATATTTATTTGTGGAATTTACTTTATAAAAATCATAAGTTAAAGGGTATTTAAATGACCATTTTAAAGTGGAAAAATATGATTTTTATAAAATTAAATTGATTTAAATTGAAGTTTATTTATGGCTGGAATTCTATTTAAAATCTGGAAATTCATTTAGTAGCACTTCAGAAATGCTATCGTTTTTGGAAATGAACTAAAATCTGAACTAAGTAGAATCTGCAGCACTTTGTAAGTGCTGTAGTTGCAGAAGTGAACTAAAAGGCTAAAATTAACTAAGGCTATGACAGCACTTTGTAAGTGCTGTAGTGGCAGGAACTAAACTTGGAACTGAAACTAATGAAAGAGCTATGGTAGCACTTGTTAAGTGCTGCAGTTGGCTGAAATGTGACTTTTGAATATAATTGAACTATTACAGCAGTTTTTAAACGCTGTCTTTGCTGAATTGATTTAAATCTTTTAATTTGAACCCTGAACTATTACAGCAGTTTTGTAAATGCTGTCTTTTCTGAATTGAACTATTTTTTTCAACTAAACTGAACCATTACAGCAGTTTTTAAATGCTGTCTTTGCTGAATTGAATTGTTTTCAAATGTAACTTACCACAACATCTTCTAAATGCTGTGAAAGTTGAAATTTGAATATTTTAAATTAATTAAGTGAATAAATGAACTCAGAAAAGGCAAAAATTTTGGGAATTGAATATTTGATTCGAAGGAATATTGACTTCACTTTTAATGGTTTAAATGAATGATTTTAATTCGAAATTATAAACCATTTTGAAATCTATAACCACGGGTACACTTCTCTGTATGCTATTTTATTTCCTTATGATTTATTTGGATGCACACCTTTGATTTGAGAGTGTGGCAAGAGGTGAGCGATTACTGCAGCTCTGCGCTACCCTAGTCACATTAGCACTGTTATTTGCATTGTTTACTTTAATATGAACATTTCTCTAGTAGCGTTTATTCCTGCTTAATTGTTTAACGGATCCATAAAGGATGGGCGATCCCAAGCATCCTTTGAGTTATTGTGCATTGCTTTTACAGTTCACTTGAGTTGGTTTACATTATATAAGTATGTATGTCCTGACTCGAGTGTTTGTGTTTTACTTTACGCTCGGGTCAGCCTGAGAATCACAGCTTTGGATTCACCTTCTGGAGCTAGAGATTTGTTGGAGCTTATTTGTCTATCGGTTCTTCGACTTCTATTCCAGTTATTTTCTATTCAGCATTGTCTCTGTATTTTTGTCTTATGTATCTTGACTTCTATTATATTTATTTTGATTATGAGATTTTGTATATGTTTTGAGAGTTTGTATATAGTAGCTTCATGAACTACTATGGTATTTTATTTCCGCTGTGAGTTATTCTGATATTCTATGTCTGTGATTCTGTGAATGATTTTATTTTCTCCAAATTTTATTGACAATCCACTGTTTTGAAGTATTCAAGTCCGACATGTGTGGATTTATGGTCGATTTGAATGGTCCAAAATAGTGGGTCGTTACACTTTTCAAAGTAACAGCTTCCAAATTCATAAAGTAGAAGAAATCATAAAAATAGAAGAATCCATAAATGAAGAATTCAAAAGTTGAAAACTTTTAATTCAACAAATTTTTAAATTGAAAAGTTAATAAATGTGAACCCTTTTTTTCAACTTTTCAAGTAATTAAAAATCATCCACCATTTTGTTTTTAAAATGTTTCACCACTTCTTTCTAAGCTTTTTACATTGTAATATATTTCTAAATCTGTCAAAAATCACTTTCTACCAAAAAAATTCAACCTACAATACATAAGATTTTTACTTAATAACCTTTTGAAAAAGCTCATTCAAAATTTTCAAGGAGTTTTCAAAGTTTTTTTACCACTTTCTTTCTCAAAGGGTAGGATTTAAAATTGGCTTTAATTGCTCTTCCCTTTGAACTCCCTACTCAATCATCTTAAAAACCTAAATCTACTTATGGTGATTAATGCTCACCTTCTTATGGAAGTTTGTTTCACTACTATATTCTTTACTTCCATATGAATACTATGCCTTATAACATCTAAATATTAGCTAAAATTTATATTTACTACTATCATAAATGTCACTTTGTCTGTATTAAATGGTTATTATCTTAACGGACGTTTCCTAAAGACATTTATTTGCCTATTCAATGTTACCTATTTGACTTCTTCCTTATCTTCCCATAACTACCCTAACTGTCTTATAACGACTCGGTACTTTCAACCATTCGCATCCACACATGTCGGACTTGAATTGCTCAAAATATCAGATTGTTAATTTAAAATTTGGCAAAACTAAGCATATACAGTAAATAAATCAAACACAGAATCACAGACACGGAGTAATATAATAATGCAGCGGAATAGATAAATAGTAGTTCATGAAGCTACTTTGTAAACAACAGAGTTTGAAATAAAATACATAGAATATCTCAAATACAGACTGATGACATCTTTGAGCAAATCAAATGGAAAAGCTGAAAGGTGAATCGATAGTTGGATCTCCAAGCGAAGCTCCAAACTTCAAAGGTGAGTCTCAAATGCTGTATCACTCAGTCTGACCCGAGCGTAAAGCAAAACACAAAACACTCGAGTCAGGATTAACATTCTTATATCAATAAATCCAACTCAAGTGAAATATCAACTGAAATACAAGTAACTTAAAGGATTTTTGAGATAACCATCCTCTAAGGATCCGTGGAACTATTTACTAGGTAGAAATATACGCTATTAACAACCAACGTCATTATAACACCATGGTCATTTCAGGATAATTTATACTTCAAAACCAAAATATCATTTCCATTTCAAATATATATATTTCCAAATTTTAGCCCTTTCAAAACTAAATTGATAATTTCATATATAACTTATTTTAACTTCATTATTATTTAGTTTGAAATATTCACTTAATAAATCCATTATCATTTAAATAACCTTAAATTACATTAAACTAAATATTTCCTTCGATTTATTTAAAACTTGAAATATCCATTTAATTACTTTAAATCAAAACCAAGTTATAAAATCATATCTTAAAACCCTCAAATTCAATAAGTTTCAAATCAATTTAATTAAACAAATTCTTAATTAAATACAATTCCGAATAAATTCAAATTTATCTTTCCAACCTTAACTTATAGAAATCAATATAAAAATCTATTTTAAAATATAGTTTAAATAAATACTTAAACATATTGTATTTTACTTAAATCAAACTTTACAAATTTTAAAGCTTATTATTAAATTTATTTTATATTAAAACTTATTCATATACATAATACTTTCAAATTTAAATAAAACCATATATATTTCCTTTCAAACCCATAGAAATCATTTTAAAATATATATATAGACCAACGGTGTCTGTATAAAAATTTCTATCCTATAGTCAAGTGATATGGAAATTTGTCATTTCAATCCGTAATTTAAATATATACGGGTATATATCATTTCAACCCGCAATCCCAAATTCAATTCAATGAAAATCGCTTGGGTTTATCATTTCAACCCATAACGATTTTCTCCTGTTCTACCAGATCATTCGGGTATGTATCATTTCAACTCATAGTGAATTCTATACTAACAGGGAACTTGCAGAGTGATAACAGATATGATAATAATATAACAGGCATATATCATCAATAACAATATAATATAAACAACAGGATATAGTGTCATATCCCACAGGTTAACAATTACATATAGATGCATAACATTTATAACAATTTAAATAATTAACAGTTCAATTTAGCAGTATATTTCAATTGTCGTTTCAATTGAAATCAAATTTAATAAATATAAGAACGTTAATCGTGAGTGATTGCTCACCTTTCGAGGCTAGATAGATTTGACGAAGAAATGAGCTACGAATCCAGGCACGAATCTCAAAGCAAGGCAAGATTGAACATGAATTGGACGAACAAGGCTGTTAATCAAGAATTGATGAACTGAATCAGAATCAGTTTGATATATACATAAATACTTGCTATTTTATTAAAATTAATATTTTAGTCTAAGACAAAAATTAAAATAAAATATATATAGTTAAAATAAAATACATACTAAAAAAATCAATTTAGTTCAAAACCATTTAAAATTCATGTATATTCTCTTTATAAAACCATACTTAAAACCAATATACAAATGCAGACACCACATAATATATGCAGACCAAAGTGTATATGGGAATAACTTAATATGTATAAACAAATATTCAGACTTAACCTTATATTTACTAATATATATAAATATGTGACTAACATATGTATACCGTACCACATTATAAAATTAATATAACTTGCATAAAACACCTAAACACATAAATATAACATATATATCTCCTATACTTACATACATATATAGAGTTAACAAAATTTACAATATTAAAATTTATATACTATACAACATATAAGTATAAGTTTATATATAAAATAGTATAACTTTAAAACAAAAACAGAGACTAGTATAAAACACCCCATATAGCAGACTTAATATTAACTACCAATATATACTATATCCACTAGTATCCTTTATAGACATTGTATAAACTGTATAAAATATATAAGTTATAAACAATTTCATCTTTAACCAAATTAATATAACAGCCTATAACATACACTATAAATATATATACATACTGACATAATTGGATATAATATATGAATGTACAGGATTTTATAAATTTATATATAATAGCCGATTTATGTACAGCCGAGACCACCCTTCAGTATATACACTTGCAGATCAAACAAGACTTGTATAAATATATATAACACAGATTATACGTAACTTATAAATATATATATAGCAAAATCTTTTAACTTATATAAACTTAAAATATATACACTAACATGTATAAACTATATACTTTAACATATATAACTCGTATATACCAATGTATAGATAACCGGCTATAAACAAATATTATGTATATAAAATTTATTCAACAACTGTCACTGCAAACTCACATACATAAAATAAGGTTGCACGTACTACGGGTCTGCGAAGAAGCAGCCTCGGAATGACACTAGATAAGCACGCAGGCTGACTTGCGTTAGAGGGAAGAAACTGCGGGCCAGAGAGAGAGACAGTGAGGCGTTGCGAGTGAGGTTGGTCGAACTGGGAATGTCGGTTGCATGCGGAGATGGTCAGTGGGTCGGGTCATGGTGGCTGAGGGGAGAAGAAGGGTTTTTGGATCGGTGGAGAGAGAGGGTATTAGGGAGATGATAAGAAGCTTTGCAAACGAAAAGAAAGAAAAGAAAAGTGAGAGGGAGGAAGAAAAATGAGGAAGAGAGAGGGTAGTGAAATATATGGCAGAGAGAACGCGAACATGGGAGATGAACAGGTTTTCATAAATGAGATTGTTATTAAAATATATAAAACTTTCAATTGAACCGTTAAGAGAATAAAGAGTATAGAAACGTCAACAATGAATTTAAATATAGAAAACCGTGAAAGTAGAACAAGAATTCAGGGCAATTATTAAAGACAAATGACTGTTTGATGTTCGACAGTTGGGCAATCTGAATGGACACACAAACCAAAAGCACAAACGGTTCCAATACGGTTATCTGTTTTGCAGATTCCGCCATGCACCGGTCATCAAAATACAGAAATAAATATACTGCGGAGATCAGCACGACGAGACGATCAAAACGGTATACAGATATCAGTGGTATGATTATCCTATCAAAAGTTGATAATCAGTACCGAAAATGCTGCAAAACTGTCGAAAATAAGATAAACGGAGCAAGAGGAGTCCAATTTTGACGAAACGAAATATGACGTCTCACTCAGAAGATGATTTACAAATTTATGTATAAAAATATTCAGGTTCGGAAAAGATTTTATTATCATCAATTATTAACTGATATAAATTTAAATAAAATTACACAAGAAAAATAACTTCCATATTATCTGATGGAAATTTACCATTTGCTATATTAAAATAGACGTTGGGAATTGATTACATTTACCAAAATGAGCGTTTCAAAATCTTTTTTTTAAATGATTACTAGCTTCCATAAATATATTGAACAAAGAGTTTCCATTTTGGAAATTTTACAAAATAATGTTTCTCAAAATGTTTTTTGAAATTGATTCAAAATGATGAAAATATTTTACAAAATCGTGGTGATATTCTAGGAAGAAAAGTAAATTGGTTTTAAATGAAGATAGAAGGCTCGACTTGAAAATAAAAATGTTTATGTAAATGTTTTATTTTGAAGATATATATTGGAACTCTCCTTGCTAGCAGATCCCTCTTTGGTATTTTTGGTGGGTTATCCTTATTATCAAATGAAGCAATATAAGAGGATTTTGAAATCAGTTTTCTTTTGACGTGATTTGAAGATTGGAAAAGATGGGGTCCGATTTTGATGTTACAGACTTAATGACTTAATGATGAGAGTTGTAATGATGATCCATAAGGACAAATTCTATGATGCGAACTTGTGAAGTGGAACTAGGACGCGCTCTACTATGGATGTGAAGTGTGCTAATGGATTGTTAATACTCGGAGGTTTCGATGTCTGCTAGTAAAGTAGTGGTATGTGTGTATTCTTACCTAGGCTAGGACGTGCCCAGATTCTTCAGAAGGAAGATATGTCTTACCCTAGACTTCTTGAACGCAAAGTCTATTTCCCGGCCTTTTACTTGGCACGAATTCGAGCACTAAGAAATTGGGACATTGAGTAGTCTCTGACCTAGGATGTCTTCATACGAGTTATCATATATTCCAAAGTACAATACTCTTATGATGGTGGGTATTCATTGACCTTATGATGGTGGTCATTTAGAAGATTCCTTGTGATGTGGGTCTAAGGATCGAAGATTGATGTAGTTGTAATATGAGTGGATGACCATATTATTTTGAGAATGTAGTCATGATCAGACACATACTATTTTTGAGGATGTGATCATGAGTAGGTGCATATGATATTTTGGATGGTGTAAGTATGAGATGGTATGCCAGTTATCTTGAGGATGAGACTATAAGGAAGTTCATCGATAGAGGATACACAAATTATGATGGATGTGCAATCGGTATAAGGATTAGCACACCTATGTTATTAGTTGGTATGATAATGTGATATTACCATTTTTTAGTATGCATGTTTTATTTTATTGAGTTATGTTGATTGTTGATTTATATTCATTTATTTGTACGCATGTTTGAAAGAACCTATGTTTTGTTGTGAACTTTTGATGGTCAATTATGGTTGAATTATTAAGATGCATGATATGAGTTAATATATAATTGAGATTGTTTCAGCCTTGTTGATGGAATGATATTTTATATGCTATAGTTTGAATTGCATGATTGAGGAAGTGTACATGTTACTACAGTATGTGTGTGTAGAAATTTTAATTCATTTTTGTGGATGAATATGCTTCTATTATGGTTGATGTCATTTGGTCATTATACCTACTTTATAAGTAGTTAATTGTTTCTTCATATTTTGTGACTAAACCCATCATGATACTTTATTGACTTGCTTGGGGGTTGTATTTGAGGAATTGCTTCTTTTTACGGCGGAGAATGTAATGATCCACAAATTTGACGCTATTAATGTTAAATTGATTAAAAATGAACTTTTAATTAAAGGGTGAATTTGGTGTTGTATTTATAACCGTTGTGTAGGTATTTCCAAGATGATCGATTTGGTATATAGTTTGATGGATTTGAGTTTATGGTTTGCAAAATAGAGGCACTGCAGTGTTGAAATAGAGTACGTAGTCACTTTTCGACCAAACGGTTACACATAACTAAACTCGCCACATTACGTATATAAATGATGTTAAGAAACCCTAGAGAGCGGCCTTCATATCAATTCTCATTCACAAATCCTAAAAATCCTCTTCCAATGAAGATTATCTCTAATTATCTCTGCTAATTACAAAACATTCAAAAATTCAAAGTGCTCAAAACCTAACTTATAATATATCAGAATGATCGTGTCGACGAGCCAAATAAACATCAAGTTCAAAAATGAAGCCTAACACGACCAGAATTCTCAATCAAAATCAGCGGCAGCGAATTGGGCATGGCTAAATTAGGGGTTTCCAACCTAGGCATAATTGGACGTCGACGATGATCTAGTTCTGGTTGGAATTGCAAGGGGTGTCGAATGGTGATGGTGGCACCGGCCAATTTGACTTGTGGTTGCCAAAATTTACGAATTAGGGTTTAGCTAGGATTTTTCGGTGCGGCGATTTCGGGTGTCCGAGTCGTCATGGACGGTGTCCTTTTGGAAGCAGCTGAGGTGGGCTACCCACTGGAAATGGTCGATGGCAGTAAGGAAGCCGGAGGTGCACAAATTTGATGGTCAAAATCAACCATCAGCGGCGGCGGATTAATTTGAGGAAGGTAATTTTTTAGTTTAGTCCCTATTAATTTATAAATTGCATTTTAAACCTTAAAATGTATAATCTTGAAAACTTATGTACACGAACTCTGATTTACACATGGTTTGATCAGTTGGGATCCTAGCGGAATTACGGACGATTTAGAATTAGGTTTGCGGAATTTTGAGATTGTTTATAAAAGCACGTTGGTATGATTTATTTATTTTAATTAATTAAAGTTTAAACATATTTAATGAACATGTATATATATTGATGAAAATTAATGTTTATTTATATATGATGATGATTATTTAGTTATTATGATATTTGGACGTGTTGTGCTTCGATGGACTGTTTATTGGTGATCGTTCTGTTATTGAATGTTAAATTTCAATTAGCTGTGAATTTTAGTAGAAAATTAATCAATCAAAATAAAATGGCTGAAATTGTGTAATAAGGGAAAACAAATAAAAGATATGGTTATTTGCAAATTTTGGATGATATCTATAAATAATAGTGATATAATGAATTAAATAGTAATTAATATGAGAAATTCAATAAGGTTATTATTTATGAATTTCTGGAGAAATTTAGAAATAATAATGAAAAAACTATTTTTAAATTAAGACTGAGGGATTTATTATTATTTATAAAATAAAGAGAAATTTCATACATAATAATCCATATTGTTTTGAGTAAATAACAATATAATTGATGTTACGGTGTTATAGAGAATTTTTTATTATTATTGTTATTATTATTATTATTGTCGTTATTGTATTTGAGTAATAAAATAAGGTACTTTTCTGAACAATAATAATTATAGTAAAGATATGTTTCTAAAAGTATTTTGTGTTAAATAATTGCTATTTTGATATGAATAGAAATAAAAAGAGCTTTGGGGATTGAAAATAAAATATAATTGTTTTTTAGATAAATAGTAATAAATTGGTTTCGGAAACTATTATAGTGATTTTCAAATATATTACGTTAATTAATGATATTATTTATAAAAAAATTATTTGATGCAAATTATTATTTTTGATTTAAAATATGATTTTTTTGAGATATTTGAAAAAATAGAAGTACAATAAAGGTTCAAAAGTATATTATCGTTTTAAAGAAGTATTATTATTTTGAACTGCAATAAATAAATGGAGCTTTTATAATAAACAATAATGCAACAATTTTATACTTAAGAGAATAATTGTAGTAAATATATTATTTTGATGGTTGTAGGATGTGTGATTAATTGTCGATTGTAACTATCACATATATTTAATGTTTGATGACGATATTGTATTTTGACGAGTGTGTGATATTCTACCATTATTGTTACTATATAATGAATAGTTGATTATGCTTATTTGATGATTGCTATTGTGTTACTAATATTGATTGGATTAGTACACATTTGATGATTAATGTTGTGCTACTATTGTGGAGTGATTAGCACACATTTGATGACTTATACGTATGTTAGTGATGTATCATTATAGTTGATAATCAGTATGTATGTACGTATATTTGTATTATCTTCTTATTTGGTGATTAGGGTTGGAACTGAGTGTTTTGGTGTTTGATGATTATGTACTATTATTATTGTTGTTTTATATAATGATTTGTTGTGATGAATGAGTATGAATAATATTTTCTGCTTACACCATTTGCATTGGTTGCATTGGCATGAAGGTTATGGTTGTTATGTGCAGTGCTAACATGTATCTGGATGCAAGAGAAGAGTAGGAAATAGAACTATGTGGGCTTGATCCCCCAAAAGGAGTATGTAGGTAGCTTTTCCCTAAGCAATTGCTATCAAATCTATGGTCGTAGTTTATAGCATATGACGTAGTCAAAACATACTTGACCATTTTTCTCTTTATTACATGTATATATGTGTATCTGTAAGTTTGTACACGGAAGTAACAGAGGAAATGGAGGGTTTGGAATTAGTCACACCCACGGGATAATTCGCTATATCTCTTGCATTGTAGCTATATAGTTGTTGTTTTAAATAGTTACTGTATTGAAATTCATATATTATCTAATGCATCGAACATCTGTACTATTTAATTATTGAAATGATATATTTATATTCCATTATGAGGTTTATTTTTTTTATGTTCATTGTTTTAGACTTTTAATTTTATATATCCACAGTCCACTATCTTCAATATCTAAATTTAATTATAAGCGTATTTTGATGTCGTTTATAATTGATTTTTTATGTTTAAAATAGTGGGCTATCACATCATCTATCACTACTTAAACGATTAGAACACAGGTCATGCCTATCGTCCATGTCTCGAAGGCGTTCGAATGCAAGTTTCTTTCTTCAAGGGAGAGCGGGGAGTAGCATGAGCTCTTTGATGCAGTGCAGGTTCGAGTACAAGAATATCATGGGCAAAGTCTTGATCATGCGTGATACGCACATCCCTGTTGCGGTCGTGAGCATCCCTAATAGGGTTCTCCAGCACGACCCTCTCAACGGGGTTCATGTATGATGTTGGAGGTCCTGGGGACAGTGAGCTATATAAGGGGTCATGTCTGTTGTAGTTAGGACTCTTGGACCATAGTTGATAGTTTCTTTGGCATCCACCATAGCCCTAAATTCGTTCAAATCTCGAGAATATGCCTAATACTGGTGAACCTGTTAACCAGGCCGAGCCACATTTTGTTGCTCAAGATCGAAATGGAGCTAACGACATCGGCTCTGCTTTGTCATTAGTGTTGTAACTGTCTGAGTTATCGGCATCATTTTCATCGATAGTTTTCATTACGAATTTTTTTGAGGAAGGGTTTGAGGAGAAGAAAAGTAATGAAAGTTGAGAGCATTTTAAGGAAAGCCCTCTCTCTAGCCCCAAAACGTTGACTAAATTTCTAGTCAATCTCAGAATCATGGTTTGAGATAGACATTATAAAAGATAATTTACTAACATCATACTTAAAAAATGAAAAATGAAGAGATTATAATGCTATAGACATAGGTTCTAAGGGTCAAGGTTCCAATCCCGAGTCATCAAAATGAGTGTTCTACTTGAATAAAGTACCACTCTTACTATCAAAAAAATGAAGTGATTATGAGTCATAATGCAAGTAAATGACACAAGATTTGGAGTGGTTCGATCTTAATGAAAATCCATGTCCTCTATAGCTACTGATTTTATTGCTTACATTCAGTTACAAAAGCTTGATTAGACCATTACCAACAATATGGCTTGTTCAGTTCACTCTCTCTCGTACTTTTGGACTGACCGAACGAGCTCCACAACCAGGTAAGGTACATACTAGCCACAGACCAGGGGAAAAAAATTCACTAGGTTCGACGAAGTCTTCGCCGTTATATATTTATAATGGCGAAGAGTTCGCCGTTATAAATTTATAACGGTGAACTCTTCACCATTATAAACCAAACTCTACAACCAGCCGTCGAGCAATTTACCGTCTCTCCTCGTTCCGTTCTCCATTTTCAGCAAACCCGATTCCTTCCACCACCCCCATTTTCTTCAGTTTCAACCCCCAAACGTCCAATTCCGTGCTCCTATACACAAATTAAAGCCTGTTTTTTAAATCTACACCCACAGAAATGTCTGGATTATTCAAAAAATTTCTGAAAAAGTTCATGCATGGAGGCAGTAGCAGTGGCGGTGACCGCGGTAGCGGTGGCGGTGGAGACGACTCTGGCGAAGGTCATATTATTGTGCAGTATGGTCATGAACACGGAATAAAATATTTGCTCAAGGCCACTAAAAATATCGAGCAAGGCGGAGGCAAAGACGAAGGCGGTCGCCGCTGTCGTGGAGGCCCCAAGGGTGGTCGAGCGGGCATGATGCGCAGTGGTGTGGGGGCATACTTTCGATAGAGTCGCCGAACTTGATGGATTTCAGGATCCGAACCTTAGCGCGGCGAATTGCCTATGCTTTCTAACTTTCGCGCACTTCCAAAAGGAGAGGTACATGTCAGCACACATATGAGTTTGGCTGTAAGTATTTCTTTATATAATTAAAATAATTGCAATATGTTGTTAGTTTAAATTTATAAGTATGATTTTATTTAACTTAAACAGTCGTGGAATATCTGTTCGTGGGGTTCTTTAGCGAACACGCTTAGATATTTTCATACGAATTTGGAAAATAAGGATAGAGCAGTAGCACTTTTACACGGGCTTAGATTCCATCATTTCTTAGGTAATCTAATGAACCATTTACTTAAAAACCAGTTAATTTATCACTCCATAATTTAACTTGTTATGTACTCTACAATTCTAGAAATCAACTATGTTATAAAAGGTGATGTGCAATTGTGCACAGCTATTGCTTTACAGTGGTATAAAATCACTCACATGTTCCACTTTCCTTGCGGTGAGCTAGGAATTACACTGCTTGATTTCTCTATGTTTACCGGCATTAGCATTTTAGTGGCCGCTTTTCCATCACTTCCATACGATGATGCTCGATGGCGTGATCCAATACTTGTTCATGATCTTCTACCACACTTTGACGCTTCCGCTGCATCATATCAGGCTGGAGGCGCTATTAGAGTCAGCGCTATTTGTGCTGCCATGGACATCATACTCAGTCATTACTCTCCTGATGATGATCTGGAGCTTGCGAGATTATTTGTTCTATACCTCATGGGTAACTTATTTTTTAGCACCTTGAGCAGTAGTTTAGCGGTCGAGTTTATTGAGGTCGCATCTCATTTGGATTTCGGTGGTGCTGTTCTATATGACCGGGGTACGCCTATTCTTGCGTACTTGTACAGATGTCTCGATGTACAGTGCACCATTATGGACGCACAGGTTTCATTATTTAGCTTTTGTGAGTTACTACAGTACTGGTATTTTGAGTATTCCAGAAATTTTCATTTCGTCACTTTGACTTCAGACGCATCTACTATTTTTCCTCATTTTTCATTTTGGTGTGTGGACAATAGGGGGCCCAGGGATAATGAATCCCGTCATGTTTATTCGGTTGCCCACAATCAAATCAATTTAAGGATGTATAGACATCAAATTATATGGCATTCATTTCATTATAGTGTGCCGATCGGCCTTGATTTTATAGAGATTGCTAGGATGCTTGTCGGGCGGAGATTTCCGCTCCTATCTTATCCCTTGGCGTTTGGTGCATATTGGTATCTTGGTGAGAGGTGTTGGAGATAGTTGTACGACTTTGATGCTATTCCCGATGATCCACACCCTCATACCTATCGCTGTATGATTTATCCTTCAGAGCAGCTAGACCTTGCGAGAGTAGGAGGTTGGTGGCTGGCCGAGACCTTTGTTATTACTGGTCCATCATACGTTGACTTCTGTCATAGATTTTATAGTGGGTCCGGTGATACCATTACCCATGCAGCGGCAATATATTTAGTCGGTCCATTTTCTATACACCACGGGATATCCCTCGATTGTCGAGGATCTTACCCAGCCCAGTCAGGGGTACTGTGCACCCGATTATATGTCGTTTGTTTCTCACTTCGGATGAACCATGGCAGTTCCTACTATTGGACCAGACCTTTATGTTGACGTGTTTCATCCTCGAGCGCATGATCAGTACTCAGATCCGACCCAGATATCTTACACCGATCTATACGATATGCAAATAGGGATCAGACATATAGGATATATAGTGCATATGCGTAGCCTAGACTACTATGATAGTGAACTACATCGGCAGGCAGAGGCAGCAGCACGACTGCAGGCATAGTTGGAGGAAGAGCGTAAGAGATTTGCTGACATGCAGATGTACTATGAGCATTTAGCAGGCCTGAGCGGTAGTGGAGATGATGATGAGACACGTCGTCATCGTCATACACGTCCACGTATGGATGGTGATCTTATTTATTGTATTTCATTTGTGTTTCTACGTTGTTTGTGTACTTATTCTTTTGTTCTGATGTATGATATATCTATTGTATTCGGTTTATGTATCGATGTCATTACCATTTATGTTTCTGTGTCATTGGTGTTATTATTCATGTGCTGTGATGTAAGATATATCTGTTGTATTCAGTTTATGCATCGATGTCATTATTTTTCATGTTTCTATGTTATTGGCAACTATACAGATATTTTTCCAAAAGCATAGATTACCATAACCTAATAGTACAGACAATTACATTCATTGGCAACAAACATACCACTTCCTTATCCACAGCTAACTTGAAGATTGATGTAACATAAATTCTAACTAACTAGTGGTACACCATTTACTATAAAAATACAGATTAAAATCTCCTACAGTTACAAAAGAACCTACATAATTTACTACAGAATTACAGATTCAAAATAACTAGTATAGGTAAGATGAATGAGAATAAGGTTTGGATATTTCCCTACTCTCTTCTTCTTATACTTAATAGTTTGGCATTTTCCGCTTCACTTCTATATATACATATACCAGATTACATCTGCTTATTCACAAACATCTACTCCTTCTTCACTTCTATCTACATCTTCCTCACATTCATTTACACCTCACACCGATGCCATCCTGGACTTCTTCTATTATATATGATATAGGAGGCTACGTGCCTTCGAAAAGTCCATGCACCGATGAGGATTGGCTTATCAAGTATCAAGAGCAGCACTACGAGGACATCCGCTGTGAGTTCCTAGATCTTAGCCAACTAAGACTCTAGGAGGACGTTCAACCTCCATATGAACAACAGGTTGTACAACATCCATATGAACAAGACATAAGACTCCCTACAAATACATAAGAATGCCAGGAAGTCCGTAATGAACGGATTCAAATGGTGCACGAAGTTAACTCTCATCCATTACTATATTGTGTTTGCGGAGTGTCGGTTACGTATTCTATCATGCGAAGCGGAAACGCCATTGGACGGTGTCATTATAGATTCCATAACTTTCTGATTGGTTGTGGTTTATGAGAATGGATTGATGATCCATTCCCTCGGCGAGCAGTGGAATATGCAAACAAATTAGAACAAGAACTTGTCGTGCTTCGTAACAGGCTGAGTGCACTGGAATTTCAACGTGGTGGTGGGCATAACTAACATGGTGAAGTATATAGTATGTTGAAGTATGTCATATGTTGTGGTATGTTTGAGTCTGTCGTATGTTTAAGCATGTTTTTTGTTGTATGTTTAAGTATGTTGTTGTATGTTGTAGTATGTTGAAGTATGTCGTATGTTGTGGTATGTTTGAGTCCGTCGTATGTTGAAGTATGTCATATGTTGTGGTATGTTTGAGTCTATCATATGTTTAAGTATGTCGTTTGTTGTATGGTTAAGTATATTGTGGTATGTTGTAGTATGTTGAAGTATGTCGTATGTTGTGGTACGTTTAAGTACATAGTTTAGTCTCCAAATTATATCGAACATACACAACTCATATTACTACAGGTGGACATGCATTAAACTAATACAACTCATATAATACAAGTTACCCAAACTAATACTCATGGACATAAACCGACCTAAGACACTTGGACAAACACATGGACATACATCGTACGTTGACATAATACTCACTCAAACTGTCTAATATAATTCACCCACAAATCGTACGCATCATGACCGACAAAGTGTGTTTGATGATCCATAAAATGCAGGGAGTCAAAAGTTGATCGGGTCATTTGAAAAACATTATCTCGTTCTACCTCGATTATAATTCTCTAATACCTCCTACAAGCTCTAGTAAATGTAACAAATGTACTTCTAGTATCCAAATTTCGGCTTCTCAGCCTACATTCTAGATGGTTGTTGTAAGCTTCGTTGACGGTGATCCAAAAATCTTCATCGACCTCCTCTTCCATGTGTCTTGTATCAGCCTGTATATAGGCTTTAATCAACACCAAATAATCATGGGGAGTCTATTTCTGATTTTCCATTTCGAATCCTATGAACCTCTCATGCCAATACTTAATGTGTAAATAGTAATCATGGGGATTACAATTGTAGCGACATGGAGCTAACCGAAACCAATTAATGGCATCTGCAAACGTACACTGTAGCCATTATTGTCTTGACCTTTCCAACACTGTAGCTACATTGTGCATCTATAACTCAATGACCTCTGAAAACGTACACTGTAGCCATTATTGTCATGCCATTTCCAACACTGTACCTACACTGTGCATCTGTAACTCAATCAATGACCTCTGCAAACGTACACTGTAGCCATTATTGCCTTGTCCTTTCTAACACTGTAGCTATACTGTGCATCCGTAACTTAATCAATAACCTCTGCAGATGTACACTGTAGCCATTATTGCCTTGTTCTTTCCAACACTGTAGCTACACTATAGCCATTATGGCCTCTACAAACGTATACTGCAACTTTATCAAGTACTACCGACGTGGAGCAAACCATAACCATTCAACGTTGTGTGATTCATTGTCTTTTGTATTCCATATCCTTTTACCTCCTACACTTATATATATACTTGCATTCCGATCTACTCCAACACACAACTGCAAAAAACTAAAACAAACCAATAAATCAAATTACTTACTGCTCAACAACCATGAATCCTAACATATACTACCAGTACAAACAAGACATGAACCAAAGTTACGACAATGAACAAGAAATGGATGATGAAACGGTAGAGTTTCAAATTCAATAAGCAGCAGTAGGATATTCTTACTTTTTTGGGTGAAGGGTGTACGAGCAACCGTGGTGGTAGTGTACCTGGACGAATTGACCGATGATATAAGAGAGACTATAAGGATGGACATGAAAGACTGATGAAGGACTACTTCATTGACAATCCAGCCTATGATATAAATTTGTTCCGCCGTCGATTTCGGATGGGCCCATATGTTTTCTCTAAAATTTATCTCAAACTTCATGAAAACAACTCATATTTCACTTATAGGCTAAATGGAGCACTAGAACCTGGGCTTTCTCCCCACATCAAAATCTCGACTGCTTTACGTATGTTAAGCTACGGAACAGCTGGTGATCAGATGGATGAATATTTCAGAATTGCATCATCAACGGAAATAGAGTGCATGAAGGAATTCTGTAAAACAGTGATCGAATAGTTCGGCGAGGAATACTTACGAACGCCGGGAACGAATGATGTAAATAGAATACTAGCCAGAGGAGAAGCTAGAGGTTTTCCAAGTATGCTTAGAAGTTTGGATTGCATCCATTGGGCATGTAAAAAATGTCCAATAGGTTGGAAAGGAATGTTCACAGGACACAAAAAGGTGCCAACAATGATCCTAGATGCGGTTGCAACCGATGATTTATGGGTTTGGCATGCTTTCTTTGGAGTACCAGGTTCGTTAAGTGACATAAATGTTTTAAAACGGTCATACATATTCTCTGAATTGTCTAACGGACTTTCAACGGACGTTACATATAAAGTTGGTAATGTCGAGCATCAAACTGAATATTACCTAGTCGATGGAATTTACCTAAAGTGGAGAACTTTAACACAAGGCTTTTTGGTCCCAACAAATGACAAAGAGAGGTATTTCATTGAAAAAGTGGTAAGCTACAGAAAGGACATCGAACGTACGTTCGGTGTCTTACAAGCAAGGTTTCAGATTTTACAAAATCTTGCTCGATTTCATGACGCAAGAGTTCTATCTAAAATTATGTATGCTTGTATAATAATTCATAATATGATTGTAGAGTCCGAAAGATGTGGGTATAAAAACCAAAGGACTAATTACCAGGACCTGTTTAGGGTTCTAACAAAAGACCTGAGAGTAACATTAATTCAATGGAGGAATATGTTGCCATGGTACAACATATTAAAGATCAAGCTGCACAGTTTCAATTGCGTGACCAGTTGGTGGACTATTTATGGGCACACAGAGGAAGGAATAGTAGGAATCCATAGTCATGTTTATAGCAACTGTTTATGGAATTGTTGATGAAGTTGTATGTTTGCTAGTGTGTTTACTGTATTATGTTTTAAGGTTTGCATGTTGACCATTTCGTAATATTATTATGGAATTTGTTTAATAAAATGCTATACGACCTTAGTTCAAAATACAGAATGGTACAATAATATTATAACAAGTACAACACAAATACACACATAAACCAAACGACGCATAGAGATACTACAAGGATACAACATAAGTACACACCTAAAACATACGACACAAAGTAACACCAACCAAGTACAATGCAATTGCACATTTAAAACCCATCCCTATACGTGCCACTTCCGCTTCCACCGTCTCTAATTTTCTTATAAGTTTCCAACTGCTCGGTTACTTGTTCTTGCTACAAAGGAGAAAGCCTACTGAAATTACAAGTCATCAGTTTGATATAGTTCTTCTCTCACGTCAAAGATTTCTTCTCCTCATGGGCTCGTCTCTTGAACTCTCAATCTTCCATGATAGCCATCTGAAACTCCATTTCATTGCGAGTTCTATATGCTGAAAAGTTGGCTCTATGCTCTCTTGTTTCTCTAGCAGACGTCTCTAAAGTTCCTACAAATCTTGAAAATTTCGCACTGCGCTGCGCCAACTGAATTAACTTATTTCTACCAAGAGGACGTCTGTCACTGTTTCCAAGTAGTGGAGATCTTTCCTGAAAACTTGGATCGCTTCCTGGACTTGAAACAGAGTAGTTCATTCTTCTGGCTTTATTTTGTTGCTTGAACATGAAGTTGTTAGGATTCTTCCATTTCGGTAAACTGAAGAGAAGCTAAAGCATTCTTGGAATTTGAATGGTTGATCGTATTGCAGCTGATAAGTTTTACGTGATTCTTCAATCTGTAGAACAAATCCAAAAGTGCATGAATATACAAAACTAGTCAAACACATTACCATTTCAAAGAAATGTAAAACAATATTTTACTTACAATGTCATAAGGAGCGGCACCGCTTTGCTGTCTAGTCTGAAATTTGGTAAGTATTGCCAAATAGTTTTGGCATGCGGAGTTCATAACTCGATATCCTTCTTTGAGCGATCCCCATGTTCTCTTCAACGGTTCTAAGGTGTTGTAAAAATCCGCAACTCTTTTCCAAAATTTATGGTCTTTCATATTATTGCCAGAAATACTATCTTGTGAAATGCATATCCATGATTTAGCAAGTGAAATATATTATTCAGAAGTAAATTTAACTTGCTTTTTTCTACCGTCAGTTGCTACTTCTTCCTTTTCGACATTTTCCACGTCAATGTCTTCTATGCCAACGTCTATCTTCGCTGCAACTGAATCTCTGCGTCGTTTGTCGAAAATGCCACATAAGGACTTCCATTTCTTCTTCTTGTTATATTCCGGGCTCGAGGGTGCAAGCATCCCTGCAGCGGCTTCTTCATTGCATTCTTCCGTATTTATTGCATCGTCTTCTTGGTTTTCATCTTCCTCCTCCTCCGAACTACTAACGGTTTCTTCATTAGGCGGAGCCTTGCGTGCATAAGAATATTGCCTTTAGAGATTCTGCATTGCTTAACGGTCATGAATCTCTAAATGTTGCACATTAAGATGATGATGTTGTAGTTGATCGTTTTGCATCATCAAAGATATGTTCAAGGAATGATCGTTGTATGCGCCTAAAGGAGGACGTTGTTGGTAATATGGTTACAGATCAGTAGATTGAATGGGATGAAAGTTAGGAGAAGCGCGCGGTTGGTAAGGTTGGCTATAAAAGAAGTTCGAATACAGCGAATAGCCGTACTCATATGATGGACGAAGTGTTTGTTGTTGGTGTGGTGGACGTTGGTTGGAAAATCCGATGAAGGGTATGTGAACATGAATTTCTTGCTAACAACTTTTTTGGCAGAACATTTGGATGAAGAAAACATTTTCAGAATTAGAGGAGAAAGAAGTGAAGATGAGGTGGTGTGAAAGGAGGAAAATGATGGTGGAATATATAGAGGGGAATTAAGTGGAACGTTGGAACATAGCCGCTGTGTCCACAACGGCTATATTTTATAACGGCAAAGACTTTGCCGTTATACTCACCAGCCCATGTTCAGTTCGCTAGCCACGAGATCAGTTCAAACTAGCCATCGAGAAGTAAACAAATCATATTTGATTGTTCCGTAGCTTGTTTAGCAACTGAACAAGCCATAGTTGGTTATGCCCTTAAAAGATTGTATGCAAGAAATGAAAATTTGATCCTTGTACATGTGAAATTGTATTTATAGCAGCCGAGTCTGATTGGAATGGCTCGGACTAAAACGTGGCCTTGGGAATCCTCATGGTTGTAGACGAAGACGTATGGCACAAATGCGGACCATTCTAAGATGCCAGATGGAGAGAACGGCTTGAATGATGGCCAACTGGCGGACCGTACCAAGATTTGTTTTTTGTCAGGAAGGCCACATGGAGACAGAATGTTGTTGATAGTGACGTTGGTGCTATCTAGGCAATAAAGAACAGGAAATGGTTGCTGCTGGTTGCTGCAGAGACGCCAATATTTTTTATGGGCTAAACTGTTTAGAGATAGCTATGCATGTGGCGGGCCGGACCCGATGTTGACGTGGCAATATTAAAGGCACCAACGGAGCATGAAGTTGATGTTAGTCAGATGGTTTTTTTTATCCATTACATAATTGTGTACCAACTCAAATTTATGCAAATATTTGAATTATGAGTTTGAAATTATTTTGATTTTAAATATAAGTGTGAAGTTTAAGTACTGTAAACTTAATCGTCCAACAAACTCGAGAAAATCCAAGCAGCTGAATGATGCTACCCGATAATCCTCCTATGCAGGTGTAACAAGTGACTTTTTAAAATAAGTTTTTCTACTTTTTCCAAAGATCACGGTTTTTTAGCACATAAATGAGTAAATTCTAGAACTGAATACGGGTATGCAAAATCATTTCACCTACATGCTCATATATGCATACATATATGTATAAACTAACGGGACTGAATTCATGTATCTTTTTGATCAGTTCATAACAAAATAAGACTTTAAAAACATTTCGATAAGTCTGCTGAGGTAGAACTTAAGCAATTCAATGAACTGCACCTAAATACACCCGTTTTTCCTGGTGAATGCTTCAATCTTCCTAGTATGCATTTCAGAGATATTAGAGGGTTGTCTAATTTACTTGCTCTTGCTATCATCGTTGTAGTCATCGATTAGTTTCCCAACATCCTTCCAGAACAATCCTTCTACAAGGACACCGTCCTTGGTAAACCTGGATTTCAAAATACAAATTTATTAAAGTTTACAGTTTCATACAAGTCATGATATAATATTCATATTCCTTTTTAAAATATTTTAGCATTACAGCATGATGCATTGTAACAAAGTAGCAAATTTTGAACCAAATATGTAAAAAAAGAACTAACCAGTTTGTAACACTCTTTGTGAAGTGGACAGTGTGGTTAGCAGTGATAGATTTAGGATCTGCACTTGCAATAGTAAGATTGTACTCCTCTGAGAACCTTGGCAGTTTTGATGATACTATCAACCCGGTGCTGGTGAAAGATCCCTGTGTAACATATATCGTATATTGCAACAAATAAATGAAAATGGCATAATCTGCAAATTACATTTGGATCACCGATCACAAGCTTATACACAATGAATGTGGCGATATAAAAACGAATAGCCAATCTACTGAAGTATGACAACTTGGTTGAAACCCCCAACATTTTTACAATCATCAAATATTAAGGCAGTATGTAGCAATACTGTTTGCGACCAAGATAAAGGTAACTGGGGAGTCTTACCTTTATTTGTAATAAAACCCTATTTATTATAGACGAATTGTGGAGATTATTCAAATTTTATCAAATTCAATGTCAAAATCAAAGAGAAACAATAAAGATTATCATAAGCAATAACTGATTTTCAGCCTACAACTGCATCTGATTATCATATATTATCACACATGAGTCTTTTCTTGTTCCAATGGTTCAAATCACGCTACGTAGGACACAAGCCTATGACCTAACGGATCAAAGCCGGAGCGCGCTTAACCACTAGAACAGTGGTGTTGGACAAAGAGATCAAGTATTTGCATGTTTATATCAATTCTTGATGCCATGTCTTATCCATGGCCGATATTTTCAATGAGAAAAAAGGATCTAAGACAAATTGACAGAGAAAATAATACTAAATTCAACCATATATCGTGTACCATACAACAACATTTAGTGAATGGAGTGTTCACAACAAACTCGATCTAACCACATAGAACCTGTCCAGAAATAGATGGATAAAGGTCAAGGTTACTTGGGTTCATAGTTACTAAAGGTGCATGGGGCAAAAAGAAAAATGCAAAACTTTACGCCTTCTTGGTTTACTGCCCACGTGTTAAAAAATTATATCCTAATTATACATCATAGTTAATTAAAGTAAACCAAAATAATAATTATTTCTTTGGTAATAAATATCCAAAAAGTTTTACTTCAAATACCTCAATACAATAACATTAAATGTAATTTCATAAGCATAAAATATCAGTCAATAATATTACATCGTTTAAATATATTATTAGCAATTATTTTAAGTATAAGGTTACAATTTGATTTTGTACGTCTTAAGTGACAAGAATGAAGAGATGTAATATTTCATTATATTTTGCTATGTTGTGTTATTTTGAAAATTTTATGTTGTTTCATGACATCTATCTATTTTATATTGTATTTTTTATTTTGCTATAATTTTTTAAATACTTATTTAATATATTTTGATCACTTCAAATTATTAAAAAATTCTGTCTTATATCAGTTAACCGTATCAGCATATAAATAAATGTATGCTACATTATAACATTTAGTGTATGCATATATTATATTACAATTTTCATTAAGAACACACACACACATATACATATGATATATCAAACAAATACTTTTTCCATATCAACAACTACCTGCATTTATCTGCAAGCAAAGAGATACGAAGAAAAAAACTATCATTTAGAACCTAAAACCCAAATCAATTTGTAAATACAATTATACGATGAAGTAAACCAATGCACAGTTGGTTGCAAGTATGCTTAGTAGCCATTATGTTTTGGATAGGTTTAGTGAGTTACGATGGAACATTTTCAGTTGTGAGTTTACAATACATAGATTGATACAAGAAACCACTTACGCACCACCAGAAGAAGATTGCATATAGTTTTCAAGGCTTTTAATATCATTTTCTATAACTCTATACTTAATCAAAATAAACTGACTTCAAATACATTCATTTTCCTTTTTTTACAGTTAAGGTTGAAGAAATAAAATGTCAAATAGGATTTTTGGAATTTTTAAGTACCAAAAATCCAGGCAGAAAAATCATGTACTAGGAATACTAAGGTGAGAATTTGTGATTACTTTGATATATAAAAGGCTTATATGAAATAAGGCATGGCGATAACATGTTGAAATTTTAGTATGTCTATGGCGATATATTATACATTATTATTAAAAAAATTGAAAATAATAATCTTATAGTAAATTCCATCGAATCATTTTTTTATGCAATGATCAGAAATATTTCAATAGAGTAGCTAAAAATTAGGGGCAGGGTAAATAAATCAGAGTATCCGAGACGAATAGAGGGAAAAAAACTATTTTAGAGGGGAGAGGGGTGTGAGCTTGCTTTTTCTATAGGTACCATTAAATTGATGCTCTTTACTTTCCTTTAATAAAAAAATGTAGTTCTTAAATTTCAAACTAATTGTCCATATAGTACTTTAAGACGTGTGATTCATGCACAGATTTAAGTAAAAGCATTGAATTATAACAATAAAATCAAACTTACTTTAAATATTTGATTTTTTAAATATTAAAAAAAAAATACGCTGGTATTTGCTTGAAAATGGGTTTTGAGTTTAGAATTTTTAAAATGTACGTCAAAGGGCGTGAGAGAGTAGAGTTGGATAATATAACCATTCCAATAAAGGGGAGAAGGAATGTAGACGATAGTTTCTGCCAGAAAGTAGAAAAAAAATCTTTTCCAAATTTACATGTTAAAACCATCTTCTAAATCCTTTTTCACGCCATGCATTTTAAAGTCCACGTTGAAACGCAAATCAGATAACTCTTTTTCAAACCAAACGCTATCTATCTTTTTCGGTTATTTAGAGATGAAACTACGATAAATGAACATAATTGAATGATAATCATTATTATTATTTTTGGTACCGAATGAACCAAGAAACCGCCCGCAAGTCTCCGAGATGTGTATACCCAAAAATAACCGACATTTGATGAATCATCTCAATGGCATGCTTTTTTGATAAATAAACATAACTAAAATAACAAACTTATGGCGTAATACTTACGTAAACACAATGAAATTTGAGGACTTATTTAGTGGTATTAATGATGTGAGGAAAGAAACTAAGCTAAAAGGAAATTTAAAAAACATTTTTATTCTAGACCTACTACAACTTCAATTTTTTACTTAATTTTACAAACATTAAAGATAATTTATAACAAGAACTAAAACATATATTTTCATGTCTTTTACACAAATTTAGCATTTATAAGAATTGAACTATTTTTTTATTCAAGGGTCAAACATTGAAAAAGGCAATGAATAGATCTTCTCAACAATTCCAAATTTAATTTTTAAACAAAATTATGAATTTACACGGATAATAGTAATCAAAATTAAATTTTTTGAAACTGAACGTTTGATAAAATTCAAATTGAATACTTCTCATAATTGTAACACCTTTTAGATATTTAAATAATCTTGTGTCACAAAAAGAAAGTTCGAAATTAAGGCATATAAAAAAACAGCAAAAGTCTGAATTAAAAAATGCAACAGCCCAAATACTTCTCATAATTGTGACACATTTTAGATATTTAAAATAATCTTGTTCCACATAAAGAAATCCTGAAATTAACTTTTTTAATAACAAAGCTTATACTTGAAAAAAAAGGCTTGTCGAAAATTATGAATAGAAAAAAACTAAAAAATCAATCAAAAGTTTGAATTAAAAAATGTAAAAGCCCAAAAACAAAATTAAAATTTAGAATTAAAAGACCGATATCCAACATTTCTTATATTCAAAATTGAATTTTAAAAAGGTTCAATATTTATTATAATAATATCAAAGTTTTAATATGCAAGGAGTATAAAATCGAAATAATATTGAGGAAAATTAATATGAAATAGAAGAATAAATTTCATAAAAACGAACATAATTATTTTTATACAAAAACAACCCGTTTTCCATTTTTCTTGTATAAAAAGATAATCAAAAGCAAATTTAAAAGCAAAATAAAAAATTTGTTTTGAATATTTAACAACATCCAAACTATAATAACTAATGAAATATTTTGTTCATAAAGAATCAAAATGGTCAAATTTTACAGAAACATCTAATGTAAAGGAGAATCATAGAAATTGGATAAGTTAAGGAAATCAAAAGTTTAATTAAAAAAATTTATGTTAAATAAATTAAAAACCCTACAAATATATCCAAAAAAATGAACAATAAAATCCAAATTGAAGCAAAAAACTATATTTTGAAAGAAAAAAGGTAATAGTTCTTAAAAGTGTCCAAGTAAATCACAATCTCAGTTGAACTATATTTTCTAAAAGTAATTCAAAGGTTATACGTAAATTATATTTTCATCACCCGAACTTTATGGTTAATTGCTTTTTTCATGAAACATGAAATAGTTTAAAATATCATACCTTTCAGAACTATTATGATAAGAATAACAAAAAAAACAAAGAATTATGTAAGAGCATTTAGAACGTAAATCTTCTTTAATATAATAGGCGGGCCCAATATCAGGCAAACAAACATTAAACATAAACATAGGTAAGAACAAAAAAAACCTTTGAAGTATTGAAAAAGGTTACATTTTGTAATAGAAAAAATGTTTTCTAATAATATTATATGTTTTTCTAACAATATGTAATTTTTTTCGCTAACACCTATGAAATGTTCTCTCCTTTTTAAAAAAATATTATACTAATAGTCATCCCATTCTTATACTATATTCTTTTTTTCCTCCTATTATTTTATGTATTATTTATTTCTTGTTTTGAGTGTCATTTATATCTTGTTTTTCATTATACTCTTTTTTCTTCATGCAATTTTTTTCATGATGTGCTGATTCATCAATTTTTTTCATCTTAAAGTTGGGAATGTTATAAAATTTCATGTTTAAATAACAAAGATGTGTTACAACTATAATCAATGATGAATAGGGTTAAATCTCAATTTCAAAACTAAATTATAATATGCATCAATTGAGAATTTGCAAAATTGATTTTGATATGTTAGGCACTATCTGATGTTATATTGATTCAATAAAGTATATCACTATATACTTAACTACTTTGTCATTACGATAATAAAATGTTGTAGCTTATTTTTATATCAAGAAATACATACTTCGTAACTCTATGTTCTGTATATAGATATCTTTTTACAATTAACAAAAAAATTAACTCGATTTAATCATTAAATAATATATACTATACATATGGAATAGGGCCAGTGGCGAAATCACATATATAGCTAGGGATGGTTTGGACCCCTCATATTATAGTGTTTTGTAATCAAGGAGTATATATAATGCAATATTAGTTGGTAGTGTTACAAAATTAATAAAATAAACATAGTTTGAATCTTAATTAGCACTCTGTACCGAACTGAATAACAACTACGTCCAACTATAAAAATTATTTGTTATCGTGAACACATTAGTTATGTTTGCTCATTAACAACTACATCCAACAATTTGGCATCAACTACTTAATCCATGCATATATTCTTTTGGCGCATAATGAATAAGTTGTACAATTTTTTGGGTATACTGTGCAACATATAAAGTATAGTTGACTATCGAGCGATGATGGAGGAAAGATGAATAAACGATGGTATATTGCGAAAATATAGAGTAAGTAGGAGGATGGAGAAAGTTCAAAAGGTGAGTAGATTGGAGGATTGAGAGTAGATGTGGCTATCGTTGGCAGACAGTGGACAAGTGTTGTTGTGGATGAAAGCTCATGTGACCTAGGCTGGAGGAAAGTGGCTTGGAGATTGGAGGATGTTGAAGGCTCTCGAGTGATGCTGATGAGAACTCTAGGTGGAGGCGCTTCTTTAGTGCCATTTCTTGATCCAACCTTACCCGACTTGTTCCAAAAAAACACGACTAAAATGCATAAACATCTGCACATTGATTAATGTTATTATCCAGCCCGACCCTAAAAGATTGGGTTAGGTCTTGCTTTTATAATGTGTAGTTTGAACCGAACAAACCTAGCCAGAGTAGACCTAAAGTCCTGCTAAGTCAGGCCTAGGCATCCATGCTAAATTTTCAACAACTTACTTTATCGATCCCCATAAATTCATCTCTAGCTTCACTGATAACACAAGTTTTCAAGCTTGAATAAGAAAGGGTCGTATATGGAATTGAATAACATTTATGGATTCTCTCAAACCCTGATTATAAGCCAACTACAAGTTGGTGTCATCCCAAAAAATTAAACTTTAAATGTTGCATAATTAAACTTTAAATGTTAAGCATCAACTACTTAATCCAGGCATATATTCTTTTGGCACATAATGAATTAATTGTACAATTTTTTGGGTATACTGTGCAACATTTAAAGTTTAATTATGCACATAATGAATTAATTGTACAATTATGCATCAACTACTAACCTTCTTGTTATTATTGTTATTACTGTAAGCGTTAGGGCACGCGTTTTGCACGTGAATTGCAATTATACGAATTACATATGTTTAACACATTAAAAAAATGATTTGCACAAATATTTAGCCATATTTTTGTGTTGAAATTATATATAATTGGTTTTATTTTTATTTTTAAATTGCAACATCTAATTTTTAGTTAGTTTGATTTTTATTTAGATTATTAATTAACAGAGAACGAAATTGTAAAAAAAGTTCATTTGTTAGATCCTACTTTTAATTAATATTAAAATTTGGTAATATTTCAAGAGAGGTGTTTTGAATTTGTAAATGAAGTTTTTGTTAGATCCTGTTTTTAAACGATATTAAAATTTGAAAATGTCGATATATGGTGTTTTTGGTAGTTCACACTAACACCAAAAAAATGTGACACCAAAGGTATTACAACTATTAATAAAGATTATTATTACTACTATTACGAACGTTACAGCACACTTCCGTGGATTGTTTTTCTATAAATTGTATATGAAACACATTAAAGACAATGATTTATACAAATATTTAGTCATATTTTTATGTTGAAATCACGTGTAGTTAGGTTGAATTTTCATTTCTAGGTTGCATTTAATTTATATTATTAATTGATGAAGTACGATTTTATAATAGAAAAAATGTTTTCTTATAATATTATATGTTTTTCTAACAATATGTAATTTTTTCCTGTTAAACACCTATGAAATGTTCTCTCATTTTTTTTAAAATATTATTCTAATAGTCATCCCATTCTTATACTATATCATTTTTTCCTCTTATTATTTCTTGTTTTGAGTGTCATTTATATCATGTTTTTCATTATTATACCCTTTTTCCTTCATAAAGAATCAAAATGGTCAAATTTTACAGAAACATCTAATGTAAAGGAGAATTATAGAAATTGAATAAGTCAAGGATATCAAAAGTTTAATTTAAAAAAAATATTATGTTAAATAAATTAAAACCCTACAAATAGATCCAAAAAATAAACAATAAAATCCAAATTCAAGCAAAAAACTATATTTTGAAAGAAAAATGGTAATAGTTCTTAAAAGTTTCTAAGTAAATCACATTCTCAGCTGAACTATATTTTCTAAAAGTAATTCAAAAGTTATACGTAAAGTATATTTTCATCACCCGAACTTTACCGTTAATTGCTTTTTTCATCAAACATGAAATAGTTTAAAATATCAAACCTTTTAGAATTATTATGATAAGAACAAACAAAAAAACAAAGAATTATGTGTATGAACATTTAGAACGTAGATCTTCTTTAACATATAGGCCCAATATTAGGCAAACAAGCATTAAACATAAACACAGGTAAGAACAAAAAAACCCTTTGAAGTGATATTGAAAAAGGTTAAATTTTGTAATAGAAAAAATGTTTTCTTATAATATTATATGTTTTTCTAACAATATGTAATTTTTTTCCGTTACACACCTATGAAATGTTCTCATTTTAAAAAAAATATTATTCTAATAATAATCCCATTCTTATACTATATCATTTTTTCCTCTTATTATTTCATGTATTATTTATTTCTTGTTTTGAGTGTCATTTATATCCTGTTTTTCATTATTATACTCTTTTTCCTTGTACAATTTTTTTCATGATTTGTTGATTCATCAATTTTTTTCATCTTAAAGTAGGGAATGTTATAAAATTTCACGTTTAAATAACAAAGATGTGTTACAACTACAATCAATGATGAATACTTAACTACTATATACTTAACTACTTTCTCATTACGATAATAAAATGCTGTAGCTTATTTTTATATCAAGAAATACATACTTCGTAACTCTATGTTCTGTATATAGATACCTTTTTATAATTTACAAAAAAGTTAACTCGGTTTAATCATTAAATAATATATACAATACATATGGAATAGAGCCAGTGGCGAAATCACATATAGCTAGGGATGGTCTAACTCCCTCAAATTATAGTGTTTTGTAATCAAGGAGTATATATAATGCAATATTAGTTGGTAGTGTTACAAAATTAATACAATTAACATAGTTTGAATCTTAATTAGCACTCTGTACTGAACTGAATAACAACTACGTCCAACTATAAAAATTCTTTGTTATCGTGAAAACATTAGTTATGTTTGCTCATTAACAACTAGGTCCAACAATTTGGCATCAACTACTTAATCCAGACATATATTCTTTTGGCACATAATGAATTAGTTGTACAATTTTTTGGGTATACTGTGCAACATTTAAAGTAGAGCTGACTATCGAGTGATGATGGAGGAAAGATGAATAAACGATGGAATGTAGTGAAAATATAGAGTAAGTAGGAGGATGGAGAAAGTTCAAAAAATGAGTAGATTGGAGGATTGAGGAAAGGTATGGCTATTGTTGGCCGACAGTGGACAAGTGTTGCTGTGGATGAAAGTTCATGTGACTTAAGCTGGAGGAAAGTGGCTTGGAGATTGGAGGATGCTGGAGGCTTTCGAGTGATCCTGATGAGAACTCTAGGGGGGCGCTTCTTTAGTGTAATTACTTGATCCAACCCTACCTGACTCATTCCAAAAAAACACGACTAAAAAGCATAAACATCGATTAATGTTATTATCCAGCCTGTATCAACCCGCATATTTATTGATTTTATATTTAAATATTTTATTTAAATATTTCATCGTTCGTCGAATTGAAGTCCGAAAAGCTACTTTTTGCAAACAGTCGAATTAGGACTCGAGACCTCCTCCATTGAGTTCAAAACGTCGTTTGCGATTTTTTTGAGTTTAAGCTTCGATATGTTTGAAGCTAGTCAAAAATTTGACCATTTGCACTTTGGGTTTGGTTTTGGGTTCAGCCCCTTTGCCAACTTAAACTCCAAACTGAACCATCCCTCCCCATTCACTCTCACTTCCTCCTCTTGCTCAGTTCTAAAGCAAAAATGGTGGGAGAGATGGGAAATTAAAACTCTCAAACCCTAGTTTCATCTTCAAATCAAGTTCTAGCTCCAAATTCAAAGAGAACCCATTGGTGAGCATCTCCTTCGTCTTCTCCAACCCGTTCTTCTTTCAATTTCAGAAATTCCTAAACCTAACTTTAGGAATGTTCTTCTTTTTTAGCACAGATTCAAGCTCATTTGGGTTGTGTTGAAGAGGAGTTGATCTTAGCTTGTTTTAAAAGCTTCTTCTTCATTTGTTTGGGTTCAAAGGTGAGATTTTTATCTCACATCTTAATCTATATTTATCTTCGATTGTTAGGTATGAATTCCTAACACTTATTCTTGTGCAATTGCATTTGGTTTGGATTGATTTGGTGAATATTCCAATTTTTAGTGTTTTGAGTTCAATTCTTTGAAAATCCTAACTTTGATGTTTTAATCATGTTTTTGGTGATGAATCGAAGAGCGTATATGGCCGGGTAGTCGATTGGCGTAAACCCTTAGTGCCGTTGCTCGACCGATTGCATTTCGGAAGTGTTTGGCATTCATTTGATTGGCATGGGAGTGCTGGAAACAGGCTCCGGTCGACCGACCTCAGGGTCCGGTCGACCGACCTGCTACTCTAGCATCTCCCTGCCTCTGTTTGGAAGTGCAGGTTACAGGCTTCGGCCGACCGACCTCAGTGTCCGGTCGACCGACCTGCTACCCGAGCACTTCTGTCTCTGGTCCGGTCAGCCGACTCAGGGAGTCCGGTTGACCGACCTGCTCCTATTTGCCAGTTTTTCCTATATTGCCTATTTGTTTGAATTTCCAACTTTAATCGATTCGTGTTGTCTCCTATTTGTTGTTATCATTTCTTAAGACTTTGATGACTCCTCTTTTGGGATTGTACCTCGTTAGGTCGCTCGACCTTATCCCCCCTTAGGTCGTTAGACCTCATTTTGTCCTCTCTAGGTCGTACCGTTTTGACGGGGCGCTGCCCCCTGGACCCCCGCGACCTGACCGGGCAGGTCGAACCCCGTACTCCTCTTCGTAGGGGATCTTATCTGAAAAACATTCAACAGAACTTCCTACTTTGATGGTTTTGGGAATTGATTTCTTTGGATATTATTCACGTCTTCGAAAGTGAATTTTAATGCTTGATTGTTTCTACAATCATTTCTATGATTTGTCACTTTAGAATATAAAGGTTTTCTATACTAGTAGTAAATATCAAAACCCTTTCATTAAAACGATTTCAACTCTATTTTCAATATCAAAGCTCGTTTCTTAAAACCGTTTTCCAATCTATTAGTATATACAAACCTTTACCTCATTCGTATGAGAAAATCTAATTAAACGGCTTAGCAAAACAAGTGGTATGAAACGCTTGCGTTTACTTCGTCGGTTAATTTATGGACTTGTTCGATTGAAACTTTTGTGACAATTTTCTAGTGGAGATCTACAATCTGTTCGTAAATATTTGAGTTAAGTAAGTGGTTATGGGACATGAAGCTAAACTCTTATATTTACTAGCTTAGTGTAATCGACACTTCTTTATGATCGATGATGATCATTTTATGGTTTAGACTAGCAATGTGCGATGTCTCTCGTCCGTGTGTTCGGACTTGCCTTCGGGTCATCCGTGTGTTCGAAAAATTAAATAGATAGCTTCTCATCCGTGTGTTCGGAAAATTAAATAGATAGCTTCTCATCCGTGTGTTCGGAAAATTAAATAGATAGCTTCTCATCCGTGTGTTCGGAAAATTAAATAGATAGCTTCTCATCCGTGTGTTCGGAAAATTAAATAGATAGCTTCTCATCCGTGTGTTCGGAAAATTAAATAGATAACTTCTCATCCGTGTGTTCGGAAAATCAAATGGATAGCTTCCATGAGATAGCTTCTCGTCCGTGTGCTCGGACTTCCCCCTTTTTGTGATTTCTAGATTTCGTGTGTTGATTTCTGAATTTAATGTTTCACCAACTTTTACAATTGACATTAATATGTATGTCATTTATTGTGGCTTGGTGAATTAAATAAAGAATATGACATTCTTTTTAATCTTTGAGAAGATTCTTGTGGTATTGATTAATCTCTTGTTGAATTTCAATTACGTACTTATCACAGTACGGTATTATGGTTATGATACGTTTTTATCATCTCTCTTATTCTATATCACTTTATCTGATATTTATAGCTAGACTGATCCGTTTATTATTTTCTTATAAATAATACTCGGGTCAGACCGAGATGTTACAGGTGCTTCTGCTTGACTTCTCTTCAGGACTATTCTGACTTTTGGTTAACTACATAGATTTGTAGTTTTTGGATGTACACATTTGAGATATAGACTCTATGTTGTGTACTTATTCTTTTGTATAGCACATGTTGCTATTCTTTTTGTATTATCGTGGATCTTTCTGACCACTACTCTGATGTACACTTTCATGTGATGTATATTTATATTCATATCTTCTTCCGCCTTTGTGATATGGATGTCTGTGACTGATTTATGTTATGTTTATTTCTATATTTGTTTCCGAAGATTATATATAGCCACTGTGTGATAGCTTTGAGTTTGTATCGGTATGTCGGATTTCCTCCTTAAATGATATGCATTTTATACTATCTGACATATCGGTACTCGCACAAAGAAGTTACATGGATGGTCGCTCCTCAACAGCCTTATTCTCCGCGCTAGTTGACAGCATTACTCCGTAGTGTTCTTGGCTAGCGTGGGTATAGAGGTGGGGCGTCACACAGCCCGATCCTAAAGGTTGGGTTAGGTCTTGCTTTTATAATGTGTAGTTTGAACCGAACAAACCCAGCGAGAGTAGACCTAAGTCCTGCTAAGTCAGGCCTAGGCATCCATACTAAATTTTCAACAACTTACTTTATCGATCCCCATAAATTCATCTCTAGCTTCACTGATGACACAAATTTTCAAGCTTGAATAAGAAAGGGTCGTATATGGAATTACAAAACATTTATGGATTCTCTCAAACCCTGATTATAACCCAACTTCAAGTTGGTGTCATCCCCAACATTTAGTGGAACATATGAAAACATGGATATAACTCAAAACAGAATTTTATTAACACATTTGTCTAGGATATTAACACTCATTATCATGCATTTGGTTAACACTTAAATATTGAAGTGCATTGGTTGAATTTAAAGCTGAGACGCATCACTCATGGACCCATAAAATCCACCAATACGCCTCAAGGGTTATATTTCTTTGAGGGTGTTAACAAAATTGCTTTCCACTAAATTATGTACCATAATTATATAAATCAGTAACTACAGCATAAATAATTTAAGCTCAATGACAAATGAATCAAACCTTACAAACAAATACAGATTACTTCATAAATAGTTACAATTTCAAAACAAATTCGATCAATTTAAAGCAAAATAATCGTAAACAACACTTACCTCAGGTGGATATGTAAACATAATTGCATTCTTCTCTTTCCTATAGGTAATAAGCTGCAAAATTCCATTTAAAATCACATACTTGCCACAGTCAAGAAAAATATTTGACCCCTGGTTGAAAATAAAAGGAATTCATTTCTCTAAAATAATTTAAAGACAAAAATAATCAAAAAGGATATGATCCAATGCAAACAAGAAGAAGATCCCGATTCTCAGGAAACTTCTTCAGATAAAACTGAGCGAATAATGCGATGGCGATAATCACAGATCCGACTATCAGTTTTAAATTGCTCAGTTTCACGTTTTCCTTATATCCACGGCTTTTGACGATCTGAAAAAAGTAGTCCAGAGAATATATATCAGATAATTCGATTGAGAGCTCGAAAAATGGGAAATTGAAATAGTAAAATACCTCGATGACGGATTCGTCGAGGATGTTCTTAATTGAATGCGGATCCAAGAGATTCGCCTTTTTAGGACCTTTCTTGGCAGTGGAAGACATTTTTACTTTGCTTGTGATTAGTAATGAGAAAATGAAACAAGACTCATAGAGGTTTTTTTTTAATTTTGGCTTTGGGCCTCACTTGCAATTTATTTGTTATTTTTTACTGTCTTTTATTCGTAGGGTTTTCTGCCTTAGATTGGAATCTAACCGTCATTTTTTGGCCGAAAGGAAATCATAAGCGTTAAAACTGCAAGTTGACGTAATACTACCTATGACATTTAATGCCCAAGTTTGAGTGTCCTAACAATTTTTTGTTGAAAATCGTTAGAAGAAGAGATTTTGAACACCACACCTCTCCTTATTACTGAAGTATTATGGCACGCGTTTTGCACCTGGATTGTTATTATATGTATTGCATCCGAGTGTTACGGCACGCACTTCGCGCTTGCATTGTTTTTCTTATAAATTATATATGTAATCATATTTTTAAATGATTAAGATTTAATATTATATAGAGGGTCTTTTTTGATAGTTTACGTTGATACCAAAAAAGTGTGACACCAAACCTATTACAACTATTATTAAAGATATTTAACTCATTAAAAAAATGATTTGTACAAATATTTAGTCATATTTTTGTATTGAAATTATGTATAACTGGTTTTTATTTTTATCTTTAAATTGCAATATCTAATTATTTTTTGTTAGTTTGAATTTTTATTTATATTATTAATTAACAGAGAACGAAATGGTAAAAAAAGTTCATTTGTTAGATCATACTTTTAATTAATACGGGCGTTACGGCACGCGCTTCGCGCGTGACAATAGCACACCGTTCGCGGGTAAATTGGTTTTTTACAAATTATATGTGCTTAACATATTCAAGAGAAATGATATTCATAAATATTTAGCTATGTTTTTACGTTGAAATCATGTATAGTCAGTTTGAATTTTTATTTCTAAGTTGCATCGTTTAAACTTTTTTGTTAATTGAATTTTTATTTCCGTTACCAATTAATAAAGAGCGAAAATGTATAAAAAGTTTATTTGTTAGATCATACTTTTAAGTGATATTAAGTTTGGTAATATATGTAAAAAAGCTTATGAATTTGCAAAAAAGTATATTTGGTAGATCCAATTTTTAAGTGATATTAACATTTGTTAAGATCTATAAAGAGGCGTTTTTGCAAGTTGACGTTGATACCAGAAACGTGCTACACCAAAGCCATTATATTTAAATCATAATGGCATACAATACGCGTGTGCATTTAAATAGTACAAACGACACAGACGTTTTAATTGAGAGCAAATTTAATTATGTTCTATATTATATTATACAATTGTTATTATAACCAAATAAGTATAATATCTACAGGACGGTATGGAAACTATAAGTATGTAATATAATGATAAATTTATAAAAGTGGTTAGCTGTAAATTTCAGATTTAAGTATGTAATATAATCATATGAATATGGTTCAACGTGTGTAAACTCGATTTATTTAACGTTATGTATCCAACCAAAAATAGCAGGTCCCTGAAAGAGGAGGCATAATGTAAGAGCATTACAGTTTTTTTTTGCTTTCTATGAATTATGTTATTTCTTTATAAATTCCTACCGATGTCTATAAATCACTTGTCAAATTCATGTTTAGTATGATTTCATCTATAATTTAAATTTATATTTTGTCTCTTTTAAAGCTTCAAAACATCAAATGTGTAGTATTTCATAGTAGTACACTATTTATTTAGATATAAAGGTATCTCATTATATGATGGAGACACGTAGATGATAAACTATGCGTCCAGTTGTTTTCATTGCTAATTTCTGTGTTTAAATTGCTTTTTGATTGAATTTCATCACTTTAGCTGTGATAATTTATTTAGTTTTTTTTTTTTTTGCTTTTGGATATTTCATATCTTTTCTTCAAATATATGGTTTATTACATTATTCGCAATAATAGATTTGTTACTTGACGTTTAACTTTATTTTTTAAAACAATACTTTCAAATTGATGGCTTCTACTTATTACATTTCTAAAACGATACTTGCAGAATTTTGTCCAATATCAACCAAAACTTAATATAATCATCATAACAACCTTTACTGTCTAATTTATATTCACTGCATATAATTCAAGATAAATTGTGTGCATAGCATGATTCAGAGTTATGAAACAATACAAAAAACAATCGAGGTATGCAGATATCTCAACTTGTACTCTACCGTGCTAAAGTTCCATCTTGGTTTAAACAAAATAAAATAGAGAGAAAAGAAAAATATAAATGAAAAATGGAATATAAATAATGATCGAATACTTCTTCAATAGACAATTGAATAAAAGTTAACCTGAAAGTTATGATGTGTGAAAGCAATGGTGGCCAGCAGCTATGAACAGTGATTAAATAAATGCATCAGTACCATGACAAATATCATGCTTTCACTTAAACTCAGGAATAAAAAAGTTATAATAATAGTTTATGTAACATCCCGCTTCCGAAGGCTCAGAACTAACTACTACGGATGTTGCAGTCATCCATAAGTGTTATTTCTGAGTGACCGAAATCGGAATCTTAAAACTATTGGCAATACAGAAACACAAGAATATGAAAAAATTTAAACTTCAACAAAACAGAATTTCTCATTTCTTATGCATTTCAATTTAAGATTTAATTACATAATCCCAAACGTTAACCACGTTCAGATCACATATACATGTACAAAATACGATAAGAGCGACATATGAAGATGTCTCCTTATGATGATCAGAGAACTAATAAATATGAACTTTACAGTTCTTAGTACATCACAACGGAATACACAAAATAGCTCCTATATAGCTAATACTGCTTACTGCACATCTCTGGAAGCTTATTCGTCCAAAAACTTGAAAATCTTCCACTCTCAGACTACTCAAATTAATTTTGAGTACCCGAGAGTTTGTGGAGAAACATAAACTTCGAGTTAGACAATAAGTCTGGTATGAATAATCCCATATCATCACTTATCATAAATAGGTAGCTAGTGAAACCACGCCGCTAAGCGGAACGGGTTTTTCCCTCACTAGTATCCACAACAAACATGCAAATCATTTACTATGCCCCTGCACCCAAAATAATTAGTCTTAACATAATATGAAATAAAGCCATAAATCATATGTATTGGATATCTCATCCACCCATTTATTAGATATACCATCTAAAGCAATTTATTAGATTTTCCATCTAAAAATCTTTAAAATGACTATCTTTCATAATTTAATAGGACTATCCATCCCAAATCCATTCAAAATAAATGCAGATTATCCATTGTATATTGTTTTATAAAAGTTGGTGTGGGTTATCCACCGCACACTCCATAGTTTTCCTAGGATGACTATGAACCTTTTGGTGCCAAATCCCGAGGCTAACCATTTATAACAAAACATTCTTTACTTTAGAAATTTGATGTGGGCTATCCATCGCACATTCCATGGTTTTCCTAGGTTAACCAAGAACCCATCACTTGGCCAATAAAAATATCACGATCCCCATGATTATTTATAAAAACTCATGATCCCCATGATTATATAATTTTCCCAGGTATTCCACCTGTTTAACCTATTCCCATTGGTAGCCCCAATTAGGTTAAATGAAATAAAAACACATTGATAGCCCTAATATATATTTTCGAAAGCATATTTCTGTTTGTAACCCCAAACTATGTATCGAAACATTAAACCCACCCCGGTGTCCCCAAGGTTTTTATAACATTCAATTTAAATAAGGATTCCCCTTATATATTCAAACAAAGATAAGTATTTTATGCTATAACCCTTCGAAGTAACCCCTTCAAATTAGCAAAATTTTACTTAAGGAAAACGGCTAAAAACAGCCCTTTAAAACCCTTCGAATGAAGTCCCATTCGAAAGCAAATAACCCTCCGAAGTTAGCCCCTTCGGAAACCTTCCTTTTGAAAGTATCACAAAATCATACCTTTCGCAATCATTGAAGGTAACCCCTTCAAAACCTTTCGAAATCAAAACCTTTCGAAATCATTGAAACTCAAAACCTTTCGCAATTATCGAAGATAACCCCTTCAAAACCTTTCGAAATCAAACCTTTCGAAATCAAAACCTTTCGAAATCAAAACCTTTCGAAATTAAACCTTTCGAAATCAAAATCAAAACCTTTCGAAATCAAAACCTTTCGAAATTAAACCTTTCGAAATCATTCAAAAACAATGAAGTGTTGGTGTTGGAACCAACCCTTCGAAAGCATACTTCCGACCATGTCGGAAGGTTAACCCTTTGGCTTGCCGAAAGGTTTTAAAACACCTTTTTGGAAAACATTTTAAAACAATAGCCTTGAAGGTTTAAACTTTCGAAGATACCCTTTGAAACCCTTCTTGAATATAAAATTTTAGTCTTTTATAAAATGATAGAGTCGAAGGATCCCTCTTTAACTTGTTCGAAAGCAATTATATTTCTATCCGAAAGCAAAAGAAGCAGTCTCCCCATCCCTTCGCCCCTCTTCTCTTCGACCCCGTGCCTACCTTTCGACTTATGCGGAGGGTAATTGTTTACCTTCCATCTTAGGCGAAAGGTACCTTTCGACTTCGTCAGAAAGGTAAAAGCGGGCTTGTTGGAGTCGAAGGCAGAACTGGGCCCACTGAAGTGATGTTTTTATCTGTTTGTCTAACTTTGATTGACCGAGGAACCTTCTCCTATACTTCCAAATAGTAAAAAGTATACAAAAGTCAACATTTTTCTTAAAACACTGTACTTCTTCCCTAAATATTTCCAAAGGCAATTTCCTTCTGAATTTAAGTAATTTCGGAAGCAAATTTTCAATTTAGTCCTTTGGCGTAAATAATTTAATTACCTCAGTAAATTACTAAGGAAAAATTCCCAAAAATCATCAAAAATCTGATAAATCATATACTTTATCATATTAAAATTTCAAAGCCTATGAAGATAAAACAATTCGGAATTTAACCAAAACCGAATGAAAGCATGTTAATTATCCCATCAACATTTTAAAACACCTATGTCTTATCCAAACAAAGGTTTAAATGGTTATATCCTAACCAAAATCACAAACATAAATCGGGTATAACCCATAACCGATCCAAACAAAGAAAAACAAGATGATAAACATGATTATTCACCTTGATTAGTTGAGTGGAGAATGAGATAATTTCCTAGCTTTAATTCCTTAGCTTTTTCTTCAACTTAAACTCTTCTTGGAGCTTTTTAATGGCCGGCCGAAGTGATGAGGAGTTAAGAATGAGAAAGTAGAAGTTTATTTAGGTGGAGGAAAAGATATATACTAAGAAATCTAGCCTCATTTCCAAGTTTACCTCTTAGGAAAAATTCCTCCTTCTGAATTTATTTAAGTCCTTTTATTTTAGTTCATTCTTTTAGAATTTATTAATCTCATCTCCCTACTATTCACATTATTCTATTTAATTTATCCAATTAAATATCCCAAATAATGTTAATTAAAATTTGGGGTCATTACAGTTTATTTACTCTCTATTTCAACTTGTTTTGAATCTAACGTATAATAAAAGGTTGAGCTTCTTAATGCTACTCAGCATAATATGTAGTTGAAAATAATATTACACGTAATATAAGTGCAGTGCTATATGCATCGAGTTGAGGATCAGGTATGCAGATGCTATTTTTTAGGACCAACTAATAGATGCACTGAGTTTAGGAACATATACATATTTAGATGCTATTTTTTAGGACCAATTAATATGACAAATTTTTAAAGAATTGTATATAACGGGCAATTTTGGAATTTCACGGTTGGACCAAAAGATTGTGCTTGCAAGCCAACTATTAATAAAGATTAAATTTTAGTAATATTTCAAGAGAGGAGCTTTGAATTTGTAAACGAAGTTTTTGATAGATCTTGTTTTTAAGCGATATTAAGATTTTAAAATATCGATATAGGAGTGTTTTTGGTAGTTCACACTAACACCAAAAAAGTGTGACACCAAAAGTACAACTATTAATAAAGATTATTATTACTACTATTGTAACGTCCTGTGTTTTTAACTATTTTAAATTATTAAATTTAATATTATTATTGAATAAAAATGGTTAGAAATAAAAATTTAATGCTCTATTTATGTAATTTATTTAATATGAACTTGAATAAAATTTTGAAATAACCAATTTCGAAGATTTAGGCAATAACAAGTATTGAAATGGTATATTATACATTGAAGGTGTTCATAGTCAATAAATGGGATTGACTAATAAATGTTGAATTATTTAGATGAAAATAAAATAATTGTTTGATAACTAAAATTCATTTGAAATCTAACATTGGAATTTATTGAAATTCTAACATTAGAATTTATTGAAATTGGATTATTGAAATACTTTAAATAAAGAAGTTAAGCTAAATGAAAGTAGTTGTTTTATTATTTGAATTCATTTTAAAAGTTAAATTTTATAAGTTAAATGACTTATATTAAAAATAAAGCGATTTGTTAGATAATTAAATTTTTTAAATTTAATATTGGAAATTGTTTAAATAATTGAAACATGAATTTAATATGAATGAAAATGATGTCGAAAGTTGATTTAAATTTTATTTAAACATGAATGAAGATTGTTAACGAGTGTTTTGCCTTTTCATTATGATCGGGTCAGCCTTGAGTATTTCAGCGCATTGAAGATTATTTTCCAAAGGACGAAGACGAAGATTTGGTATATTATTATTATTAGTATTATTTCACCACATTGTTTGTTCCGTTGCATTATTTTATTATTCTGTTGTATATATAACTTTTATAGATGTTGTAAAATATTAATCAAACGTATAGTATAAACAACTTCATGAACTATTTATTTGATTATTATATTTTGTCATTCCGCTGCGAGATTCCATGTTTGTTCTTCTTCTTTTCTTATTTTTCTTAATTAACTTCATTGATTATCTGTGTTTCGGATTGTTTGACTTGGACATGTGTGAATTATTATCGATTTAAACCTTTCGAAATGCGGGTTGTCACAACTACTACGGCACGTACTTCGCGTGTGAATTGTTTTTCTACAAATTGTATATGTAACACATTCAAGACAAAATGATTTACATAAATATTTAGTCATATTTTTATGTTGAAATCACGTGTAGTTAGTTTGAATTTTTATTTCTATGTTGCATTTAAATTTAAATTTATATTATTAATTAATGAAGAACGGATTTATAAAAAAGTTTATTTATTAGATCCTGTTTTAAAATGATATTAAGATTTGGTAATATTTGTAGAGGGAATTTTTAATTTATAAAGAAAGTTTGATTTTTGTATTCTATTTTTATGTGATATTAAGATTTGATAATATCTGCAGGTGGGCGTTCGTACAAATTGTATATATTTAACAAACTCAAGACAAAGTGATTTACACAAATATTTAGTCATATTTTTGTGTTGAAATCATGTATAGTTAGTTTGAATTTTATTTAAGCATGAGCATGGGTAGTACTTTATTCAAGCATAGCACTCTTTTGATGTCTCAAAGGCTCGAAGCCATGACCTTTAGAATAATAGTTAGTTTGAATTCTATTTCTAAGTCGCGTTTGAATTTTTGTTTATATTAGTAATTAATAAAGAAAAAATTTATAAAGAAAATTTATTTGTTAGATCCTATTTTAAAGTGATAATAAAGATGATATATATACACACATACATACATACATATATACATATATATATATATATATATGATTTGATAAAAACCTAGCATATTTTCCTTCTCAAAACTGAAATCTTAAAATCAAATTTGGTAAAAACTCAATATCTTAAAAGCATGCAGGTTGATCGAATCTTCATGTAGGCATTACATAATCTAAACATTAATAAAAATCTTTTAATCATAAAACACTAATCTCAAAACAGTAAAATATAGTTTACTCACATTGTTTATCTCTTATTGATCTTCCATTGTAATAAAACCTTATTATGAATGACAAAAGTTAATACTCATAACATGTGCAGTTAAAACCCCACTAAAGCCCCACAAAATGCTCGCTATAGTGCATAGCGCTCTTCAATCGCTACCCTATTTCGATTTAGCACTATTAAACAATGGATCCGCTTTAACCTCCATTATTTTCCATTACACCTATTAAATCAAGGTTGTTTAGCACCCGCTTTAGCAACATTAATATATAAAGATTGATTTGGCTAATTCTTTTTTCAACCAAATCAATAAAGTTAGGGTAAAAACATAATTTTAAGACATGAGTGCTTGATTAAGTTAGAAATCTATTGTAATCATCAAATCTGGTCTGCATAAATCATGATATACTTTGGATTTGTTATATAAAATTAAACAATATATTTTTTCTACACAAATGATGTGAGAAGGGAATAAATTAATTTTAAATATTTGGTTTCATATCTGATGGAGCTTTAAGTACCTTCGCTATTTTCCGCTATATCCCCACTATAACTTTTTGCACATTCACCACTGTATAATCGCTAAGCACTTTAACTGCATAGCTCTAACCTCGACAAAAAAATATTATACAACATTGGTTAAACATTATTTATTTTCACACAAATAATGGAATTGCAAGCATATTAATTGATATTAACATTGTAAAGATAAAAAATCATTCTACATTAATTTATATTTTAAAACTTATTTCTACATGCATTATTTACCTGTCTTTCTAATGCCATTGAAAGTGTCAGTAGAGGAATTTGGTAAATTTAAGAATTAAAGTTTTTTTAATATCTAAGCCGCTTGGTTATGTAAGATTTTCCTTTTGTTTTCTATTTTGTTTTGTCTATCTTAGCATGGTGGGTTTTTGAAATGTTTTTATTAATTTATTATTATTTATTTAAATGGGTGAAATGAGTATTTTGGTGAGTGCATACCATATCATTCTTGAACAAAGAAAGGGTATATATATGGAAATTTTCCATCAAAAGTAAAAGTGTACAGAAAGTGAAATTTTGTGTTATACTTCTTATTTAATACCATCAAAAGTAAAAATGTACGGAGAAAGAAATATTTATGTTATACTTCTTTTTTAATATTATACTTCCTCCCTCCAAAACTACACTCAAATTTCTTTTTCATCCATTTTCATGGTTGTTTAAGTACTTTAGATATATGGTAGTCAAGGATTTTAAAGATAAATAAATATTCATTATAGTTAACATTATAGTGACGTTTATTGTAATATAAAAATTGATAATATTCACTTTAGTAATCGTTAGACCAATTTAATACAACACTGAAAAGTCATTCATCATAATATTATTTAACTACAAATCTCGTTAATTAGAATTAAAATATTGAAAAGGAGGATAATGATTGATTCATATCATATTGTATTGTTGGAGGTTTTAATGAAGATAGGGATAATGTAGATTGAGATGGGTCCTCCATCTTAATTTTATATGATTTTTTGATTAACAAATAACGTTTTAGGAATTTGGAGACCATGAGCAAAAAAGAACGATCTCGAAATGGTATAAAGGTAGGTGAAAGAAGAGAAAGAATGATATTTATGAAAAGCAAAATAGATGATTTAATTCTCTTGTTAATTAAACTGTGTATCTTGAGAAAAAGGCAAAAAAAGACATTTCTCTTATCTAAGTCAATCCTCCCTTAACAATGTTATTTTTACTAATAGTTATTTGAGAATATTTAAACGATTATAAAATATTGTATTTTAATATACCATACTCATCCGAATTAAAGATTGCTCGATAAATTTTTTATCATTTTATTCAATTTTATAATTTTTTTTTGAGAAATGAGTGATCCTCCATGACGAGGAGAACACTCATGTAATTTTATTCTACACTTTAATAATTTCTATCAACAAGCCCAACATGTAATAATACCCCCCTTCCCACCCAAAAAAATAAAATAAAAGGAACCCTCCACTTACAACCTAGTATGCTAAAAGCTAAGGCTGGAGATAAGAACAAAGAACATGAGACAACAATCATGCTCCAAAGGAAGATGTACCTATGAGCGTGCTCTCCAGATGGGACCATTCCGCGAAATGGTTAATCTGAAACAGACTTAATAAAAAGTTAATGGAACAGGGCACATGCACATGTATATGTATACATGTGTGCATAAAACATAATGGAAGAAGAAAGATAAGGTGTATGATGTATATGAGGACATAATGAAAGGCACCACTCAATAGCGCTAATGCCAAGTTAAAAGAAAAGGTGTATGAGTATTTGCGTTAATAAGTTTTAAGACATCAATACGATATTTAAATTTTTTAAGATATCTACTAAAACTAGCAATTTTGGCTAATTTATGGGGTTGGCAATCCAGCTAAAGTAGTATAGTGAGACAATATAAATCAGGTTAGGGAGATAGTATAAGTTTCATTGAAGGTTCGATTATAACATTCAGTCCATATACCAGCTAGTGGTAATATAAACAGTGTCAAGTAAAACCCTATTATCATGAGAAAAATAGTATCTTATGTTATTCCAATAAGAATCACTATTTAAGTTATTATTTAAAATGTTGACATCAAAATTTTTGAGAACTCTCAGAGTGATGTCATTAGTCGTATTGCAGTTAAAATATAAGTGGGAATTATTTTCTAGTTTGAAATTACAATAGATACATCTTTTTATCAATTATCAGGTTTTTCTTTTTTGAATGTTCTATAGTGCTTAGCTTCTTGTGAATAATAAGCCAATTATGCAATTTGGCTTTTGTTTGCGCCAAAATTGGTCACAAACCCCAAATGTCGTGAAAGCACCAGTGTATGAACATAAATCAGCAATATATGATCACAGATCTCAGATCTAAGTATTGTAGAGGATAAAAAGTGAAGAATAATAAGTTTAAAACGAAAAGAGATATGCTATCTTCGGCCTACGTCCACTCCAAAAGTTAATCTTTTATTGATGTTCTTCGCTGATTGCAGTGGATTACAGCAGATTGTAATGGTAAAATTTGAGTACAACAGCAGCTATGGAGTACAAAGTTGAATTGGGCAGAGTCTGGATCTTCCTACTGATCGATACGAAGGCGTTGTTCGTATCCATGCCGATCGATACGAACGCCTTGTTCGAATCGATCAATTATCTTGAGCAAATGAACTCCTTTTGACCTGGAATTTGAAACATAGTCTCTCCTAGCCTTGATCATCATTCCCAATCGATCCTGCCTTGATCGGAGCTCGGCCAAATTTTGACGATATCGATCAAAGCCTTGTTTGCAATCGATTTCCAACCGGGATATCCATCACTTTCCAACTAGTTTGTTGATATTCCAGCCTTGACCAAAAGGTGGGATAACACTTGCCCCCCAAAACATGCCTTGTGATAAGAAGGGTGTTTTGAATAGTTCTGAATCCAATATCCAAAGTCCATTGCCATATCATCCAAGTGCATCGATCTCGACCGCTCCGAGTCGATGTCTGATTCCAAATCCAATAACCAAAGCCTTAGCCAATTCCATATCCATCCGTACTCGATATCCGAGTCCTAATCCATCCTTGTCCAATAACCAATAACCGAATCCAGGACCTCTCCAGGTCGATATCCAAATCCGTAACCTCTCCGGGTTCTTGCCAAGCGCAATCCACACTTGACAACCGTGGTCCAGTGTCCCTGAACGCTGAGTAATTCCATGGCTTAAGTCCTAAGCCGAATCCTGGTCGCTCCGGACCCTTGTCGAGCATAGTCCATACTCGACGACCTGAAATAACAACCGATAATATAAGGCCTAAGTCCTAGGCCGAATCCCGGTCACTCCGGACCCTTGCCGAGCATAGTCCATACTCGACGACCTGAAATTATGACCAATAGGTATTATAGGGCCTAAGTCCTAGGCCGAATCCTGGTCTCTCCGGACCCTTGCCGAGCATAGTCCATACTCGACGACCATTTACCAAAAAACAGAGGAAAATCCAATCGAAATCCAATCCAAAATCCAATCCAAAATCCAAATCAAATCAGAAAACCAAAAATCCACATCCGAAATCAAAACCAATATCCAAAAATGAAAACAATCATTCAAATGAAAATCCAAACCAGAAATCAAACAGAATCAGGAGTTCAAACCAAACTCCAAAACCGAACCAGAAAAAGCAAATGTCCAAACCAAAAGAAGAAACAAATTTCACAAACCATAGCGTCACGGTTTATCGTCAGTCAGAGCATGCCTAGGGGCCATCTCCGTCCCCGTACATGAGTAAATGACTTGGCCGTTTGCTAGTAGTTTGCTACTTATTTCGTATTATCCCGGTCAACTGATAACAAATCGACCATCATTCCTGGGCCTCGCGCCGTCGTCGTTTGAGGTAGACGGTGGTCGCTCCTGCTCCACCGCCGCATTCTGAGCCCCGACATATTGTTGCAGCTGTCCATTCCTTACATGCTCCTCAATAATGTCCTTTAGATGCCTGCAACTGTTGGTATCATGTCCGTCCAAATCGTGAAAGAGGCAATGTCTTCCTGATGCCCTTTCACATTCCGAGGGTTCCCTCCTAGCTGGCCTTCGGTAGGGAAGGCGATTCCGAGTTTCCATGAATATCCATTCCAATGTTTCGTTTAATCCTGTGTAGGTGGAAAACTTTGGCTCCCTCCACCGCTTCCTAGCTTTTCCTGATTCATCATCCAGCTTCCTTTTTGCTTTTTCTTTATCCGAGCCTCCGCTGGATGGCCCTCCATCCTCAGCTGCGTTCACCTCCCTTAACTTCATATCCGAGCATGCATCTTCCTGCCGAAGGAATCTCTCAGCTTTGTGAAAGAATTCCCCGAGATCCATTGGTGGGTCCCGTATTAGAGATACTTTGAAATCTGAATCCTCTCTGACTCCTGATACTGCTGCCATTAAAACCATCGATGGATCCGGCCGATCCACCGAAGCAACCGCTGCATTGAACTGAGTTAAGAAAGCTCTGAGTGATTCATCCATCCTTTGTTTTACTGATGTTAGCGTCATCACATTCTTCGGCCTTTTGATATGAACCCGAAATTGCTTCAGAAAACTGTCCACCAATTCTATCCATGTCCTGATAGATCCTTCCTCCAGCTGTCTGAACCACATCGCAGCTATATCCGTTAAATATAGAGGGAAACATCTGGCCATCACTTCCTTTGATGCCCCTAGCACTTCCATATGTCTTGTATATCTCATCAAGTGATCAGTCGGATCAGCTTTTCCATTGTATACCTCTACCGTAGGTAGCTTGAATTCTGGTGGATTCCGAGCCATTCTGATGTCACGAGTAAACGGACTCCTGTTTACTCCTTCCAGATCTCTGTTCGTCAAGCCTCCGCGCATAGTTCGCCTGATAATCTCAGCCAATCCTGCTTTGTCTGCCAATGGTTGCCCCCCGAGTCCCCGAGGGAATTCTGGTATGTACTCCTCATCCTGTGCTCCTACATTCCTGCCAGCATCCTATTGTGTGGTGTTAACTGGACTTCCTCCATGAACTGGTCCATTGCCGCCGGGTTGTGTGCCCCCATGTCCGGATCCATCTCGATTAGCAGTGGTGTGCTGATCATGGGTTGCGCCTTGTTGAGCTGCTCCATTCAATTGCCTGTTTGGGCCTTCTGCCCCTGTTCTGTGGATCTGATCTATTGAAGCTCCAGCTGTTCCTGCTGTTCTCATCTGATCAAAGAAGTTTTGCATCATTTCTTGTTGACTCTTCAATAACCTTTCATGAATTGAATCCGCCATAGCCTCCATTTTGTCCCTAGTGATGTAGATCGAAGCTTGTCCTTCTCCAGCTCCAGAGGATGCCTCTTGACTTCCCCCTTGTTGGCTTCTCTCGGCTCTTTGTCTTCTACTTGATTGCCTTGTCATAGCTCTTTAGATCTGAACCCTTAAACCTTCAAATCTGAATCCTAAATCTGGTATAGCGGGTGCTAGTCCTTCTCAGTGAAAGCACCAAAATGTTTGCGCCAAAATTGGTCACAAACCCAAATGTCGTGAAAGCACCGGTGTATGAACACAAATCAGCAATATATGATCATAGATCTCAGATCTAAGTATTGTAGAGGATAAAAAGTGAAGAATAATAAGTTTAAAATGGAAAGAGATAAACAGAGACACAAGATTTATAGTGGTTCGGCTATCTCCGGCCTACGTCCACTCCAAAAGTTAATCTTTTATTGATGTTCTTCACTGATTGCAGCAGATTACAGCAGATTGTAATGGTAAAATTTGAGTACAACAGCAGCTATGGAGTACAAAGTTGAATTGGGCAGAGTCTGGACCTTCTACTGATCGATACGAAGGCGCTGTTCATATCCATGCCGATCGATACGAACGCCTTGTTCGAATCAATCAATTATCTTGAGCAAATGAACTCCTTTTGACTTGGAATTTGAAACATAGTCTCTCCTAGCCTTGATCATCATTCCTAATCGATCCTGCCTTGATCGGAGCTCGGCTAAATTTTGACGATATCGATCAAAGCCTTGTTTCCAATCGATTTCCAACCCGGATATCCATCACTTTCCAGCTAGTTTGTTGATATTCCAGCCTTGACCAAAAGGTGGGATAACAGCTTTAAATGGAGCATTAGTTTTCCATACAGATTTAAATGCTTTTGGTTTGATACCTGAGAAATTAAGAAATTGGTAATACAAGTTGCAGGTAAAAACTTTTCTCTTCCCCAATCCCTAGGTAATTATATCACTCTCATTGTTGATGTTATAAAGCGCTAACCTATTACAAAGAAGACTCTTAAGGTGTTACCTTCCAAGGTTCTGTTAAAGGAGAAATCCCAGTGAAACGTTTCGTTAGGTCTATATATTTCTAATATTAGTACATTTTTAAAATTACATATATAAAAAGGTGGTTTAAATTCAACTTTTAAGGGGATAATAGAGATCCAACAGTCGTACCAAAAAGAGGTGTTATTCCCCGAATGAACAATGTGTTTCATTCCTAGTTTAAAAGTATCAACATTATTTAAAATAGATTTCCAAAAATGAGAGAAGCAATTATTACTGTAATCTAAGATGTGATATAGGTTAAAAGAACTTCCATCATATTGGTTGGATATTAATTCTTTACAAATAAGGTTGTTATTAGTTGCGCTAAACTTCCATTACCATTTCCCTAGTACAGATATATTAAGATTATGTAAGTTTATGACTCTTAGCCATCCTTCTTCTTTTGATTTGCAAATCGTTTCCCAATGAACAAGGTAACTTAAACTACTATAATGGTTGTCACTGCCAATAGGAATTGTCTTATACTATTGTCTATTTTATAAATTACCCATTTTGAAAAAAGATAGAAAGACATCCAGTAAATGGGTAGAGCTGATAGGACTGAGTTAATCGACACAATCCTACTAGCCCTAAAAAAGAATTTACCATTCTAAATTGTTAATCATTTATTGATTTTATCTATTATTGTTAGCCAGTCATCATGCTTAAGTTTCGTTGCTCTAATTAAGAAACCTATGTAGCTTATGGGAAATTTCATGATTGAATAGTTTAGGGCATTAGCAATTTGGTTTTCTACATTATGAATGTCATTTTAAGACCAAAACAAAACTTTTATTGAAGTTGATTTTAAAACCAGATATAAAATTTTGAAACTACATAAAATAATTTTGAGAATTCTAATATGCTGGGCTAGAGGAGATGAGAATACGATAATGTCATAAGCAGATTGAAGGACAGAAAGGCTTTTACTCAAAATTCCTTCATTTATTCCCTCGATTAACCCATTTGTAGTTGCCAAGGAAATAATTTTAACAAACACATTGGCCACTAGGTTAAACATAAGAGGTGATAAAGGATCACCCTACTAAGTCCCCTTTTCGATTGTATATTGTTGCCTAGTATCTTGTTGATTATGATGCTAGAGTTACCCATTTTGAGCAACATCTTGATCCAATTTACCCATCTAGCACTAAAGCCCCTAGCCAGCTAAACATCGAAAATAAAATCCTAATCAACAATCAAATTCTTTAGCAAAGTCAAGCATAAGAAAGCCCAAGTAACATTGTTTTTGCAGTAGCAAATGATAAATTGTTGAACCACTGCTACCCATCAGATATATTTTTACCTTTGATAAAAGCAGTTTGAGTGTTGTCTATTAAGTTATTTGTTTTAGGGCTTAATCCGTTGGCTAAAACCTTTAAACTAATTTTATATAATATACTAAGTATCAATATAGGCTTAAAGTCTTTCAACTCATTAGGACCAATTTTTTTATGAAGAAGACTAATGTTGGCGTAATTTAATCAACCTAATTATAAGGAACCATCTTAGAATTCGTTGAAGGTATTAATTAAATCAAGTTTTAGAATGTTCCAAAAGTTCTTGTAAAACAATATGGAAAGACCCTCCGGGCCTAGTGACGAGTCACTCGGCATATCATTAATAGCTTCAAAGATTTTTGTTTCTGTGAAAGAAATATCTAAATTTAGAATGTCTATTCTTGTATTTGGAGGATATAATGCCTTCCATTAGCTCTAGTTTGATGTTCTTTTCTAGTGCCATAGATGCCCTTGAAGTAGTTCGTAAACACCTTATTAAGTTCTTTTTAGTCATAGATCTCAGTGTTATTAATTATGATAGAATTAATAGAATTGCTACGCTTTCTACCATTAGCGACATTGTAAAAAAATTGATGTTTTTATCACCTTCGTCCATCCACCGAACCCTAGCTCATTATTTCCACGTAACTTCTTGTATTAGAATTTATTCAGGTCTTCTTTTAAGCTAGAAAGAATAATTTTCTTAGAGGTATTTAACAAGCTTATTTCCTCTAACTTATTTAATTTTAGAATTTAATATAAAAGGTTTTCTTTTATAATTCAAATATTACCAAAAACATTTTTGTTTCATTCTTTGAGAAAACTTCTTAAAGCTCGAACTTTATAAATAATAAATCTAGTTATGTTATTAGGAAATTTATCATTGTAGTAGGACTTGGATAACCATTTATTCGACACTAAATCCATAAAGTTATTCTCTAGTAGCCACGTTTTTTCAAATCTAAATATTTTGTGTCTATTACGGTGGTTATCACAAGATAAAATTATAGGGCAATGATCCAAAAAAATAGTTGGAAGACTGACAACTTAACTACTAGGGCATTTATCTTCCAATTCTTCTAAAATTAAGAAATGATCAAGAAGCGCAATGGAAGGGATTTTATGGGTATTCCACTAGGTGAAACATCTACTACTTAACGGTAACTCCACCAAGTTACCATTGATAATAAACTTGTCAAACTCTTCCATGGTCGAGAAGTCACCTTTTCTAGGGGAACGTTCCTCTAAAAATATAGTAATGTTAAAGTCACCACCTACAGTCTAGGGACCAAGCACTAAAGCCCTGAATTCAAGGTATTCATGCCAATGTGTTCAACGTTCTATCTTAGTGTGAAGCCCATAAACATTAGAAACATTTAAAATTAGGTCATCATAAGTGTTATCCGGTCACTTGGCCCGGCAACAAGGTGATAATTATAGAGGCTTTGATTCAATTTGAATGGTTCGACCGAGGTAGGAAGGTCATGTGCCACTCGGCCAAGGTGGAAGGTTGCGTGTCGTTCGGTTTAATGCTTCAGCATATAAGGGTCAGTCAAAGTAAAGAGGTTGTATATCGCTCAGCCAAACAAGGATGTTGGTAGGAACTGCACATGTATCGCTTGGCTTAGAGGAGAAGTTCATCGTTTGGTCAATTGTCATTCGGTGTAGAATTGTTCCAACCTTAAAAGCGCATAGTCATTCGTCGCTTGGTTGAGGGAGATATTGTGTCGTTCGGTCTGGATAGTACACTGTATGCCGTTCGGTCCAAATGCTTCAACACGCAGTGCTCGGTCAATGAAGTGAAGCCATACATGGGTCGACTAAGGAGTTTTGTTCGGTCTTATTTCAGTGCTCGTGGTCCGGTCATGATAGTTTAACTTACCTCGTTCGGTGCAGGCAAGCGGAGTTGGTGGTCGATGATTCCACTTCAAAGTAAGGCAGGTTGCATCGGTGCTTACTTCGAGTCCTTAGGAGGATTGCTTCGGGCTATCACCAAGACACCCCGGTTCAGCATTTGCCGCTCGGCCAATGACGCTCGGCAAATGTGGCTTGGTCTGGCATGTAGGAGTTGTCGATAGTGGGCCGAGGTACTTTGTTCCTAGGCCTGAGAAGGAAGTCCAGCCTATCTTCGCCTATAAATAGAGGGGCAGGGGTGTAGTGAAAAGAGACCTTTTTTTAAGAACTCCGGGGAGACTCTGCCATTTTGAAGATTAATCTACTTTCGATCCAATCTTGTAATCAAGTCATTATTATATAGATTGAATCTGTATTCAATAATTTAAAGAAGTAATAAATATTAAACTCAAAGTGGACGTAGGCAGTTACGCCGAACCACTATAATTCTGGTGTTCTAGTTTTTTGTTGTTCTTTGGCATTTAACTGTGTTACATCTCTACTTTAATTTACTTTCTTCATTAGTTTCTCTACATGATTCTATTCAAGGGTGTTAGTGACCAATTTTGGTGCTAACATTTTGGTGCTGCTTTCACTGAGAATTGAATTCTCAACTTGATTGGATCTCACCGTCTACTAGTGGATTTCCATATTCGCAAGATAGATCCAGTTGTTTACCAGCAAACTTCCTATTCTACTCAGATTTGAAAGAGATCTAAGGAAGCTATTAGCCATGGGATTGGATTCACTGATGTACGTAAGATCTTGGGATTGGATGTTGAAGTTTGCACTCAAGCTAAACGAAGGCCGACACTTCTCTGAAGGCAATTCAGCTGATCTCTCATATGGCCGAACCCTCATAAAGGCAAGTGTGTATATGCCGATCGCCCCAGAAAAGGCGTATGCCGATCGCTCCAGAAAAGGCGTATGCCGACCGCTCCAGAAAAGGCGTATGCTGACTGCTCCAAAAAAGGCGTATGCCAACCGCTCCAAAACTGCTGTATATCGATCGCCCCACGTACTCCGTATAGCCGAACGGCCTTGCCCAAGCCACCCTTGGCCGAACGGCCTTTGCCGAGCCACCCTTGGCCGAACGGCCTTTGCCGAGCCACCCTTGGCCGAACGGCCTTTGCCGAGTCAGCCTTGGCCGAGCCACCCTTGGCCGAGCCACCCTTGGCCGAACTGCCTTGGCCGACCCACCTTGATCGACCCCCCTTGGCCGAACGGCCTTTACCGAGCCACCTTGGCCGATCCACCGTGCCTACACTCCAACATCGAACCACCTTCATTCTTGTGCTTTACAGGCATGCCGACCCAATGTTACCGATCGTATGCATACCGATCCCTCTCTTAAAAAATCATCTGACCGGTCCATGTACAAAAAAAATATGGATCGGGTACGACCCCTATTTTCAAAAAATACCTTTTCGGGTACGACCCAAATTTAAGAAAAAGGCTCTAAATTTTTTTTTTCCGCAGCGCAATGCCTTCGAATAGTGAATTTAAAACTCAACCTAATGAAAAAACATTCTATCCACTTCCCTAACATCCTATGACCGACCAGGGCATAGAGGATCAAGCGGCAGCTTCTGAATGGCAACAAGGGAATGGACAAGCAACCGCTACTCAAACGATACTCCCAACGGTTGGAGAACATGGATGATATGACTATAGTCAAATGCTAAGATGACTCCAAGCGCCATTCTTCACTGACCCAACACTTCGAATTTAGTGACTCCAAGCAAACCAATGTTTGAATCTAAGCAATTTGTTCCAAATGCTAACAAGGATATCATACTGATCGCGTTTGAGGGGAGTCAACCTCCAGATATATTTTGGTAGCTAGTTAGCTGGAGAGCCTCCTACGACCGTGGATCGTTTCTGTCACAAAATGAATCAGAACCAAAGTGAGGAGGAGGGAGCAGACTAGGAAAAATAACAACGCATGCCCGTTGGCTAAGGACTTTGATTCTAGTAGATAAAAAAAAGATCTCAAAATTCGACTCATACACTCTTTGAAAGATTCAATCGATAGCCTCTATTTGGAGACTCGCGACTCGAAGTGGTACTAAAAACCAACCTCGAGAGAGTCCACCGAAGTCCAGAGAAAATCAGGGGAATGTTGTATATTCCAAGATGCACACTAATCCTAACATCGGTGATCTGCAAACACCTCCGAGGTGTGATCGGAAATATGATTCAGAAAGGAAAGCTTCAATAGTACGTACAAGCTTTGCAGAATGGCGAACCAGGAACTTTGGATGCCTATCAGTAAAGAATTCTAATTATCAATTGGAAGCTAACAGTCGACATCCCGCTAGAAGGGGCTAGGAGTAGAGTTGAATAGCGAGCACATGATGCTGCTCCCCTTATCAATGAGAGTTATACCAATCTTCTTTGGATTATTTTAATTCCAATTGTGCTTTGAATTACAACCAACTTGAACCAAACTACTTTCAAAACAATGCAGGTGACCATGTACTCAGAGTTGGCCGCCAACCAATCCACGCAAACCTTGATCGGATTTGTGGAGTTTCATCAAGACGAGCATGATTCGATCGCTCATCATCAACCATGTGCCTTTGATTTGGGGCCAAGGACTAGAGATTGAAAAGCTCATCACGGTCAGAGCCCAATACAAAGCGTACATGATTGACCGTCCATTCAACGACCTCCATATTTGATTTGGTGGCCTAAGCAAGGCTTGGAATGAATGTGGCCCGATCATCCACTCCTCGGGTCATAAAGTAAAGTTCGATAAAATACATATGCCTCTCATGGAGCTCAGTGATGCTAGGATCTAACTAGAGTGGACATAATTTGATCATCTACACATCAAATCCTACCCTAAACACAAAAGGTGGTTCGAAAGCCCGACTTGAAGTAGCTGTGATAGACTGCCTACTCGTTAACCATCGCTCTCAATACATGGACGCGACTGCACCTTGAAACATATGCAACTTACTTTGTCTACTCAATAATCCATTATCTTCATTTTCTAGAAAGAGATACGAAGAAAATTGTGCGAGACTTGATTATCCAACCCCAGCATGGATATGATCCAACCATCTATCATATACCTCCTTCCTTAACTTGATTGGAAGAGCTACAATCACTAAGCGGACGAGAATCGACCGTCCATTTTTCAAGTTTCGTCCTTGATGCTGGGGGCATAGTCCCATTCCATGAGCAAACGCGGTTCGACCGTTCATTCGACAACATTAGCCTCGACACGGTAAATGAAATACAAATCAAACGGGTGGAAATACGACTACTCTCAAGAAAAATCTCTAAGTCCCTAAAGCGGACTAGAGTACTCTGAGTCCCCAGAGCGCGGACTAGAGTATAAATGAATTGATAAAAATCTCTAAGTCCCTGAAGCGGACTAAAGTACTCTGAGCCTCTAGAGCGCGGACTAGAGTATAAACGACTTAAAAAATCTCTAAGTCCCTGAAGCGGACTAGAGTACTCTGAGTCCCCAGAGCGCGGACTAGAGTATAAATGACTTGAGAAAAATCTCCAAGTCCCTAAAGCGGACTGGAGTACTCTTAGTCCCCAGAGCACGGACTAGAGTATAAACGACTTGAGAAAAACCTCTAAGTCCCTAAAGCAGACTAGAGTACTCTGGGTCCCCAGGGCGCGGACTAGAGTATAAATGACTTGACAAAAATCTCTAAGTCCCTGAAGCGGACTAGAGTACTCTGAGTACCCAGAGCGCGGACTAGAGTATAAATGACTTGAGAAAAATCTCTAAGTCCCTGAAGTGGACTAGAGTACTCTGAGTCCTCAGAGCGCGGACTAGAGTATAAATGACTTAAGAAAAATCTCCAAGTCTCTGAAGCGGACTAGAGTACTCTGGGTCCCCAGAGCACGGACTAGAGTATAAACGACTTGACAAAAATCTCTAAGTCCCTAAAGATGACTAGAGTACTCTGAGTCCCCAGAGCGCGGACTAGAGTATAAACGACTTAAAAAATCTCTAAGTCTCCAGAGTGCGGACTAGAGTACTCTGAGTCCCCAGAGTGCGGACTAGAGCATAAACGACTAAAAACATCTCTAAGTCCCCAGAGTGCGGACTAGAGTACTCTGAGTCCCCAGAGTGCGGACTAGAGTATAAACGACTTAAAAAGTCTCCAAGTCCCCAGAGTGCGGACTAGAGTATAAACGACTTAAAAAATCTCTAAGTACCCAGAGTGCGGACTAGAGTACTCTGAGTCCCCAGAGCGCGGACTAGAGTCTAAACGACTTGAGAAAAATCTCTAAGTCCCTAAAGTAGACTAGAGTACTTCGAGTCCCCAGAGTGCGGACTAGAGTATAAATGACTTGAGAAAAATCTCCAAGTCCCTGAAGCGGACTAAAGTACTCTGAGTCCCCAGAGCGTGGACTAGAGTATAAACGACTTGAGAAAAATCTCTAAGTCCCTGAAGCGGACTAGAGTACTCTGAGTCCTCAGAGCGTGGACTAGAGTCTAAACGACTTGAGAAAAATCTCTAAGTCCCTAAAGCGGACTAGAGTACTCTGAGTCCCCAGAGCGCGGACTATAGTATAAATGACTTGAGAAAAATCTCCAAGTCCATGAGCGGACTAGAGTACTCTGAGTCCCTAGAGCGCGGACTAGAGTATAAACGACTTGTGAAAAACCTCTAAGTCCCTGAAGTGGACTAGAGTACTCTGGGTCCCCAGAGCGCGGACTAGAGTATAAACGACTTGACAAAAATCTCTATGTTCCTGAAGCGGACTAGAGTACTCTGAGTCCCCAGAGCGCGGGCTAGAGTATAAACGACTTGACGAAAATCTCTACGTCCCAAACTATGGACTAGAGCATAAACCGTTCAACAAATCTCTAAGTCCCCGGAGCATGGACCAAAGCATGAACACAAATTGGGCGCGAGTCGACCGAGGGAAGAACAACTCTGAGTCACCAAAATGCAGAGTAGAGTATAAACATCAATAAATAGATGAGTGGATTCCGACCATTCTCTATTCTGCAAACTTCGGCCTGAAATCGATGGGAGGAGTATTAACTCGCTAAGGATGGAGTTAGACCATCCGACTTGTGGCCTTGCCAAATCAATGTTTGAAGCAGGAGTACAAATCACTAAAAGCTGAATACGACAGCTCATTATAGCTCTAGCTTGGCGTTCTTTACAACTTAAGGCAACGATTGCAAGGAGGCCTCAATACAGAACCAATCGGAATGGCATCCAAAGCTACGAATGACCGACTATATCATACCTCAGATCGAGGGTCAATATCAATCCGCACCAAGCACATACGAATGTGACCCGAATGTCCCTTGAAAAACTATAACTACCAGAGTGTGGAAAGGAGAGTAAACCACGAAGACTTGGTCATTAATTCTCCAGCACCCTCCTTCGATATGTTAGGAGGAATATGAAACTGGATGAGCATGACCCGACTGTACTCGAGCCAACTTTACCTCGAGATCTTATTACAGAACATGAACCAAAGTGGACGTAGCTGACCGTCCAGTACCCAACTTACGCCCATAAACTGACGAGGCATCGGAGTATTACCTTTGGAATGAAAAACCACAAATCAATCCAGGATAGGCGAGACTCAGCCCCCCATCAACTGACCTGATCCCACGATTCAACGGGAAAGAGAATAAAGCTAGAGTGGGCATGGCTGGCCTTCCTACTTATTGATATATGCCCCAGACTTGGGGTCACGAGCGAGAAGCAGAATGAATGTGAACCGACTATTCACCGATCAATTCTATGTCTTTGGAGTTTAGGTGGGGGTATAAACATAGCTAGGACGAGACTCAACCGTCCACGGAGTATATTTATCAACCCGAGACTGGGAGTAGAAGCATGATCATCCAAAGACTGGCTGTGATAGCTCAATATTGAAACTTATATATAGTGTTTACAACTACTCAAGGCTACGACCGAAAGAATGCCTAGAGATAGAATCATTAAATTGATGCCTAAGCTCATAGGCAACTGACTATCACTCCAACCCAAAGGATGGGTAAAGGATCATGAATGCATTGAATGGAAAGCGCATTACTCGAATATACAAGCAAATTCAAACTCAAAGAAAAATCCAGCTATGCAGCTTAACGCAACTCGAGGCTGACTCCTACTCGACATTTTCTTCAATGTGCTTCTAAGTCTGATCTTTGGCCATTTGCAGATAATCAATCAGAGCATTCAGAGCCCTTCACTATCAGACTTAATAACTCATGACAAGACTCTAGGATTTGACCAGAGCAACCATCAACATTGACCATCCCAACCATATTTCACATTGAATGTTACGCAAAATAGTTATATCTGAACTCGAAGAATCCAAGACTGCACCGGCTAAACTGACAATCGACATTACAATTAGCCATGGAGACCCTTCACGGGTGCTGAAGATCGGATCATAGCTCAGTGCAACGATGATAAAAGAATTAGTTGGATTTCTCTGAATAAATGATGATATGTTCCCTTGGACCCATTCTGACATGCGTGTGTGATTTCACCGACTATCGCAGGCCATGCATTAAATATCGAACCGAAGCTACAAAAGCTAGCATCATACAACGCCCTGAGACGTTTGAAAGACTACTTAAATAGAATATCGAACTAAGCCAATTCGATATCGCTTATTTCCCTCGAAGAGCTATCCAAAGACGGAAATTAGCAGACCTCATATCTGAATTCACTACATCAGACTACTACTCGAAGAGTAGTGGAGAACCAACTAACAGATGGAAAATGTACATGGATGGAGCATCCAATGATCAGTGTTATGGCGCAAGAGTCATGTTAATGACTCTTGAGGAACGATCGATCTGCTACGCCCTAAAACTCAATTTCCTTGTAACAAACAACGAAGCTAAGTATGATGCCTTGACCACCAGCCTCAAACTTGCTAGAGAACTTGAAGTGGAAACTTTACGTATCTTTTGTGATTCCTGATTAGTAGTATGCAAAGTTAGGGAAGTTAATCTTGCTAGAGGGCATTGTCTTACTCCTTATCTCGGCCGGGTCTAAGAGCTACTAGCCGACTTCACGTATTACATCATTCTATCAAAGTCGATCCACAATGAGGAATTCTTAATGAACGGAGAAATGGAAAACGACAGATCCTCCTCAAAGCTTCATGCCAAATCATCCAAGAAGAAGTCATGTGTAGGAAGGAGTTTATCCATTCCCATGCTTCAGTGTATCACCTATGATGATATCAAATGAGTCTTGAGTGAAGTCTATGAAGAAGAATGCGGCGATTACATCAGGGGGCAAACCCTGACAAAGAAAATACTCTGCTACGGGTTTTACTGGCCGACTATCAATTAAGATGCGGTTGATCATGCTAGACAATGCGATGAGTGCAAGATGTTTGCAAAAAATTCAAGAGCCCCACAGATGGAAATTACTCAAATAACTAGTCCATAATCATTTGCCACTTGGGGGCATTGACATCATCGTATCCTTGTTGATCCCAAAGGTGGTGCGAAATACATCATCGTAGCAGTTGATTACTTCACCAAATGGGTAGATGTAGAACTTTTAACCATGACCAAGATGAAGAAAATAATCGACTTCGTCGTCTGTAACGTCATTTGTCCTCATGACCTTCCACGATCCATCATAGCTGGTTGAAGCTATGAACAAAATCATAAAGTCTAGTCTGAAGAGAGGTTTGGAAAAGGCTAGAAGTAAATGGGTGGATGAACTCTCAACAACATTATGGGCTTATAGAACTACCCATGAGTCCATGGCTGGCCGTACTCCCTTCACTCTTGCTTACTGCTCCGAGGTCGTCATCCATGTAGAACTTGAAGACCTCTCTCATCAAGTGGTTGATTACAACCATTATTTCACAAAAAATACAAACAAGAAATCGCAATTGAATTGCAATTAAGCTAGATGGAATTGGTGATGACTTATGAGCATATAAAACGCATTCGAGAGCCAATAGCAAGAACATGTACCCGAACATGCATGTGTATATTCGAAAAAGTTCGACTTCTTGAAATTAACAGATATTGAATTCTCACTTAGGGTTATTAAGAAAAGACTGGATCAGATAGCCGAAGCTTACTAGCCCTGTAGAACCGGAGATGGATGGCTACTAATATACTACAACCCTGAATTTATACTACTGGGAATCGACCAAGCGTCTTGACGACCGAAGAAGGATATGACACCTTGGAAGGATAAAATTGAAGGATAATGACTATTCAGGAAGCATGATGGATTTCTTTCTGGAAACAAGGATAGATTACTGGTTCAAAGCGCATCATGTTGGTTCACACGAAGCACTTTGGGGGGGAATGTTATCCGGTCACTTGGCCCGGCTATAAGGTGATAATTATAGAGGCTTTGATTCAATTTGAATGGTTCGATCGAGGTAGGAAGGTCGTGTGCCGCTCGGCCAAGGTGGAAGGTTGTGTGTCGTTCGGTTTAATGCTTCAGAATATAAGGGTCGGCCAAAGTAAAGAGGTTGTATATCGCTCGGCCAAACAAGGATGTTGGTAGGAACTCCACATGTATCGCTTGGCTTAGAGGAGAAGTTCGTCGTTTGGTGAATTGTCATTCGGTGTAGAATTATTCCAGCCTTAAAAGCGCATAGTCATTCGTCGCTTGGCTGAGGGAGATATTGTGTCATTCGGTCTGGATAGTACAATGTATGCCGTTCGGTCCAAATGCTTCAGCACGCACTGCTCGGTCAATGAAGTGAAGCCATACATGGGTCGGCTAAGGAGTTTTGTTCGGTCTTATTTCAGTGCTCGTGGTCCAGTCATGACAGTTTAACGTACCTCATTCGGTGCAGGCAAGCGGAGTTGGTAGTCGATGATTCCACTTCAAAGTAAGGCAGGTTACATCGGTGCTTACTTCGAGTCCTTAGGAGGATTGCTTCGGGCTATCACCAACACCCCGGTTCAGCATTTGCCACTCGGCCGATGATGCTCGGCAAATGTGGCTCGGTCTGGCATGTAGGAGTTGTCGATAGTGGGCCGTGGTACTTTGTTCCTAGGCCTGAGAAGGAAGTCCAGCCTATCTTCGCCTATAAATAGAGGGGCAGGGGTGCAGTGAAAAGGGACCTTTTTTCGAGAACTCCGGGGAGACTGCCATTTTGAAGATTAATCTACTTTCGATCCAATCTTGCAATCAAGTCGTTATTATATGGAATGAATCTATATTCAATAATTTGAAGAAGTAATAAAGATTAAACTCAAAGTGGACGTAGGCAGTTACGCCGAACCACTATAATTCTGGTGTTCTAGTTTTTTGTTGTTCTTTTTCATTCAACTGTGTTACATCTTTGCTTTAATTTACTTTCTTCATTAGTATCTTACACGATTCTATTCAAGGGTGTTAGTGACAAATTTTTTGCTAATAATAAGCATCCGAAAAAATAAGGTAAACCGAATGAGCATTATATATAGTTTGTAAAAGTTTGATATAAGAGCTCATTAACCTAACATTAGACCTCCCGAGCTACATTTAGTTGGAGATAGGCCCATTGGTGAAAATAGAAACCCCTGTTATCCCGCCTTTTAGCAAGGCTGTGACACTAAGAAATTAACTAGAAACCAAAGACAGTTCATCCCGAAGATCGGTTATACATAGGTTTACTATGGATACTGGTAAATTTTGCCCAAGTCCAGATCGAGCTACAATTGATATGACATGACAAGCAAAGCTGTGGAAGCCAATGTTTCAAATTTCAAGTCGATCGGAGTTCATATGCTCAAGATATTGATCGATCAAGGTCAAGAAGATCGACTCTATTCGTATCCATTCTCGTTCGTATCCATCCAAGGCGACCTCCTTCGTATCCATCAGAATCAAGCTAATTCATATCTGTAGGGAATTGTCACTTCGTGTCAATCCATGCACTTCGTATCGGCCCATTCATTCACATATTTCGTATCGATCAGCCGTTGATCGATACGAAGAGCGCGTCATGGATCGATACGAATGTCATCCCTTTTCAATCGATACGAAAAGGCCATTGAATCATCGATGCGAAATAGGCATCCCAGGACTGATACGAAATACTTGAGCCTATATCGATACGAATGGGAGTATAAGCCATCGATACGAATCGAACTCGAACAAACGATACGAAATGGATATATCTGATCGATACGTAGTGGACGACAAGGGATTGATACGAAGGAGATTGTTCCAGCTCGATACGAACGAGGCACAACGAAGAAGGAAGACTAGGTCACTCGGCATGAAAGGTGGACCGATCCTAAAAGTTAGCGACACGTCATCGGTCATCACGTGCCTAAGAGCGATGCGAATTTGACAGCACATTGAAAGTTCAAACTTGCATCGATCATAACTCGAGATCTACAAGTCCAAATACCACCAAATTTTCACAGGAGCTTGCCTACAACCTCAAGAATGTACCTGACAAATTTCAGTCCCAAAGGACCATTTATGGATCGATACAAACTAAATTTGTATCCCTCCCGAATCGAGTCGAAATCACCCAAAATCAATCCCGTGGGCCCACTCACGTGAGAGAAGAAGTCTTCCGAGATTTGGGCGAGATATTTGCTGTCTAGACCTATAAATAGTGACCCTGGACCTACAGAAAATAAACTTTTGGCTTCTCTACGCTGATACTCTGCCGGAATCATTATCAAACTTCAGTTGTACTGTTGTAATCTCTTGTAAACAACGAGTGAAATTCAATAAACATCAGACATTTCATAGTGGACGTAGGCAATACGCCGAACCACTCTAAATCCGTGTATTTTAGTGCATTTTCTTATCTGTAGATTGGTGTGTTTTTTAGATCTGCCTCATTTTACATTTATTTTCTTCATTTTATCTCTTCAAACACATCCGAAGAGTGTTGTGCCCAATTTTGGTACAAACACTTTGGTGCTTTCACTGAGAAAACCCAGCTTTTCTCCTGCTCTTTGGATCTACTGTCGATATTGGATTGCAAGATCTAAGGAGAAGATCCAGATCTCAAGCCTAGAAGATCTTCCATCCTATTTAGATTTGCACCAAGTCTAGGAGAGAACTTTGATATCCACCATGGTCAACACTAGGACTACCTCAACAACTGCAGATCCAGAAGGACGGGATAGGAAAAACCCCACGCAACTTCCTCCTACAGACCAAAATGATGCCGGATCTTCGAATCCACAAGGCCCTGTCACCAGGGAAGAGTTCCAACTGCTAATGCAAGAGCTGATTCAAAGCCGCTAGCAGCTTACCCAGCAGCTCTGTGCCAACGCGGAGTTAACCAATAGGCTGAACCATGAAAGACGAAGGAGATCCAGAAGGGATCAGGCTTCCTACTCATCCACTGAGAGTTCGGCTTCTTCTGATTACAATCACAGATCCACGCGCCCACGGCTGGATGGAATCTATACACAGGCTACCGAACATCAGTGCACTTTGACTATTGAACAACCGAGAGTTGGTCCGTCAAACAGCCACCAGACCGGACCCTCTTCCCGAGGAGGGACGGTTCCTTATCATGCTACCAATAACCGCGCTGCTGCCACTGCCACCGAGTTAGAAGCTGACACTCGGAACCAAATAGATCCGAACCTTCGCCAACGTGATTATACTCCCGAACCTTATGTACCCGAAGACCTAGAACTAAAGAGGCGAGGTATGGATCGACGACCGCGCTCGGCCCATCCTCGCATTGTGGAACCCGACCACACCTTGGCCCAGCATGCCCAGAATGTCCAGATGCCAGATATCCGTCAGATGATCCGTCAGATGATCCGTGAAAGTCAGGGCCTCACCAATGATGACTGGGGAATCTCCCGGAGTCATACCCCTTTCACTGATGATATCCTCTATGCTGAACTACCTCAGCAATTCAGAATGCCAACTCTACCTATTTACCAAGGGATCTCTGATCCTAACCAACACATTTTAAAGTATGAATGGTTAATGAATGTCGCGCGTGCTGATGATGCGGTCAAAGGCTGAAGTTTCCTAATTTCCCTAGGGCAATCGTAACTATGTGGTTTACTCGCCTACCACCTCGATCTATCTCATGTTTTGACTAGTTGGCAACGAAGTTTGTTGAACAGTTTTGCATGCATGTCACAAGGCCCAAAGATGTTAATACCCTGTCCAGTGTTACTCAAGCTCCCGGAGAGACACTCAGATGTTATCTGGAGAGGTTTCATGCTGCATGCGCTGAGATTAGTAATCCTAATGACAAATCAATTCTGATGGCACTAACTAAGGGAATTGATCCTGATTCCAAATTTGGCAACTGGTTGGCCAGAAAACCTCCTGTGTCATTGGACCGTTTCTATTCCAAGGCAGCTCAGTTCTTGAGAAGGGAGGATGCGAAACAATCTAGGAAAAAGGATGATGTAGGGCCTAGTGTGGAAGGAATCCAAAGCAATGTCGCTATAAAACAAACTAGGGAGAGTTCTGAAAAGGTGCAGTTAAACATACAGAATAAACAGAAAGGCGATGGAAATCAGGGCAGGAAACGGGATTAGAATCACGGACCGCGACGTAGAGCTCCCATGTTTGACACTTATACTCCTTTAAATACGTCTCTGGAAAATGTGTACTTGCAGACATGCAATACTATTTAATATAAGAAACCTGCTCCGAAGCAATCGTCAGAAAAACAGATTCAAACGGGGAAGTTTTGTAGATTTCACGAGAGTTATGGCCACAACATGAACGAGTGTCGTCATTTATAGGATATTATCGAGAAATTGATACGAGAAAGAAAGTTGGAACAGTTTGTTCGGGCGCCGCAGTCTGGAGGTGCGGGCCCATCGAATCAAAACCAAATACCAAATCAGGTTAGACCGGAGGAACCCGCTCGTACCGGCGGGAGGTCAGTGATAAACACTATTAGTGGTGGTCCTCATCCAATGGATTGGAGCTGGAGGGAAATGGAGTCGTATGCCAACTCTATTAAGCATGCAAGCTTCGAATGTTGTAGTAATTTGGAAGACGGGGCTCCGGCTAAACAACAGAAAACGATGACAGATGATATCATATTTCGAGACAGGGATGCTGATAGAGTCGAATCCCCAATTTCAGCTCAGATAGGTCCTGCTTGGATGAAGAGGATCTTAGTGGACAATGGAAGTTCAGTAAACATACTCTTTAATCGAGCCTATGACCAGATGAAGATGGAAGCGAAGATTTGAAGCCTTGTCAGTCTCATATTCATGGCTTCAATGGAAGTGCAACTATACCTACTGGGATGGTGGAGCTACCGGTGGAGTTAGTAATTGGAGAACGCCAGAGAGTCCGGATATTACAATTTATTGTTTGGATATAGACTCACCGTACAACGCTTTCTTTAGCCGACCGGCTCTAGCTGAGTTCAGGGCTGTTATCGCCCCTTGGTGTCTGACTTTGAAATTCCCTACCAACAATGGAGTCGGAGTCGTTCAGGGAGACCAGGCTGCTAGATGAGCCTGTTATGTTGCTAAGCTGCGGGAAGCACAGTGAAAAGAAAAGGGAAAGGGCGTAGAGGAATCTCTCTACATCCTCTTTACGGAGAATTGACAGCTAACGCCTGGGCCAAGGCCCGGGCACGACAAACAATTCCCAAGAGATCTTGACCTGAGAGATACCGAAAGTGAAGACGAAGTCAAAGACAGTCAGGCTTCTCCGGTAGAGTTGATGATCGATGTTCCGATCGATAATGATGACAATTCTAAAATGGTAAAGATAGGATCTCCGCTAAGCCAACAGATGAAAGAGGAATTGGTTGAATTTCTATGAGCAAACCTCGACGTGTTTGCTTGGACGCACTCCGACATGTGTGGGATCTCGCCAGATATCGCAAGCCATACATTGAATATTGACCCGCGGTATGTCCCAGTCAAGCAAAAAAGGCGTGGTATGGATCCAGAGAGTTCTTCCGCCCTTAAGGAAGAGGTAGACAAACTCAGGTCGAACTGGTTTATCCGAGATGCATTAGATCTGAAATGGGTGTCCAATCCTGTACTTGTCAGGAAACCTAACGGGAAATAGAGGACATGCGTTGACTACTCAGACTTGAATAAAGCTTGCCCTAAAGACAGTTTTCCACTTCCTCGAATTGATCAGTTTGTAGATTCAACGGCTGGACATGAACTCTTATTCTTCATAGATGTGTATTCTGGCTACAACCAGATACCCATGCACTTGCTCGATCAGGAGCATACCCGCTTCATCACCGATCTGGGACTTTACTACTACAAAGTGATGCCATTCGGACTTAAGAATGCCGGGGCAACCTATCAGAAACTCATCAACCGAATGTTCGCTAACCAGATCGGAAATACCATGGAGGTGTATGTGGACGGCATGCTTGTGAAGTCACGATTCTCCACCAATCATATCAAAGACCTGGAAACGATGTTCAACATCCTCCGAGATTACAGAATGAAACTCAACCCATTGAAGTGTCACTTTTGGGTCGCATTTGGAAAATTCCTTGGATTCATCGTCAATGCTCGAGGAACGAAGCCAATCCAGAGAAAGATCTGGATGATCAGAAATCTTGAGACTCCAAAGACTATAAAGCAAGTTCAAAGCCTCAACGGGAAAGTAGCAGCACCGAGCAGGTTCATTTCAAAATCCACCGACAAATGCATTCCCTTCTTCGATCTGATCAGAAAAGGGAAACAGAACTTTGAATGGACTGCAGAATATGAAGACGCATTTTGAGCACTGGTCCTACACCTGTCCACACCACCCATTCTGCCAAAGCCCATTGATCACGAGAGATTGTACGTCTACGTGGCGGTGTTAGAAAATGCAATCAGTGCTGCCTTAATTCTGGAGGAGAACCAGATGCAACGGCCAGTCTATTACATTAGCAAGCGACTGACCGGAGCAGAGAGAAATTATCCAAAGCTGGAAAAGTTGGCTTGTTGTCTTGTCATTGCCTCGAGGAAGCTCCGTCCATATTTTTAGGCTCATCCTATTACTGTGTACACCGACCAGCCATTACGACAGGTCCTTACGCGGCCTGAGACGTCTGGTAGGTTGCTGAAGTGGAATATCGAGCTGAGTTAGTTCGATATCGCTTACACACCGAGACGAGCTATTTAGGGGCAAGTGCTAGCAGACTTCATCGCTGAATTCACTATCTCCGAGGACTTGCCCGAAACCAGTGAATCTCCCAAACATATCTGGAAGCTACATACTGATGGTGCATCGAATGACCGCTACTCAAGCGCTGGAGTTGTACTTGAACTCCTGAAGGCCGATTTATTTGCTATGCTTTAAAATTTGATTTTTGTGCGACCAACAACGAGGCCGAATACGAAGCCCTACTTGTCGGACTAAGACTTGCCAAAGATTTAAGAATTATTACTGTGGAGATTTACTGCGATTCACAATTGGTCGTGTGCCAAGTTCGGGGGGAGTACCAGGCCAGAGATTGAAGACTGGCCGCTTATCTCGCTCAGGTTCAGGAAATATTAAATCGGTTCGATTATTAGGCAATATATTGTATACCCCAAGAACGTAATCAGAAGGCCGATTCCTTAGCAAAATTGGCCAGTACCGGTAAGGCACAGCAAATGGAACTCATTCCTGTTGAGACATTATCTTCCCCGAGTGTTGATCAAATGGAGATTGACTGGGTATTTGAAGTCATTCCCGACAAGGAGTCATGGATGACTCCATTCAAAAATTATCTCTAGCATGGGACCCTGCCAGAGCATAGGAGTGAAAAAGAAAAGTTCTTCGGAAAGCTTCGTGGTTCATCATTTAGAATGGAGTCATGTATTGAAGAGGATACTCTGTTCCTTTACTCCGTTGTATCGCCCACGATGAAATCAAACGAGTATTGCATGATGTACACGAGGGAGAATGTGGCGATCACACCAGGGGGCAAGCTCTTGCCAAGAAAGTACTCCGATATGGTTATTATTGGCCGATTGTAAATCGAGACGCATCGGATTATGCCAAGAAATGTGACAGATGTCAGAAACATGCTCGGATTCCAAGAGCTCCACCTACCGAAATAACTCAGATGGTCAGTCCATGGCCGTTCGTAGTATGGGGCATCGACATTATTGGGTCTCTACCTCTACCCAAAGGTGGCGTGAAGTACGCCATCGTTGCAGTTGATTACTTTACCAAATGGGCGGAAGCCGAGCCCCTTGCTACTATCATAACGAAGAAAGTGATCAACTTTGTTGTACGCAATATTATCTGTCGATTTGGTCTCCCACATACCATCATCACTGACAATGGAGCCCAATTCGATAGTGTCGAATTCAAGAATTTCTGTCAGCGATTCCATATCCAAAAGAAATTCTCTGCAGTTGCACACCCTCAAGCGAATGGAAAGGTTGAAGCTGTTAATAAAGTTATAAAGTCCATCCTGAAGAAATAATTGGAAAAAGCCGGGGGCAATTGGGTCGATGAACTTCCTATGGCCCTATGGGCTTATCGAACAACCCACAAGTCCATGACCGGCCACACTCCATTTTCTCTTTCCTACGGTTCAGAAGCCATTATTCCAGTCGAGATGGAAGTGCCTTCTCATCGTGTGACATGTTATGACCCGAAGACAAATACTATATTACTTGCCAAATCTCTGGACTTATTGGATGAGAAGCGAGAAGAGGCTGATTTAAGGGAAGCCGCATACCGAAGCCGAGTCGCCCAATTGTACAATTCCAAGGTCCAACCCTGAACCTTTGAACTCGGCGATCTCATCCTCAAGAGAATTTACCCGGTTCCTTCACATATGAAAACAATGTGGGAAGAGCCATATGTTATTGAACGAAGACTCGGAGATGACACATTTAAATTATCGACCATTGACGGTCACACTCTACTGAGAGCCTGGAACAACGAGAGTCTTTGTCGCTACTACACATAACAGGCTTTATTTATTCATTCAGTCCGCTTTTCATTTGCAATTTGTTTATGCATTTCGAAATTTGAATTTGTAATAAGGCAAATGACTTTGCCATACTTTCTTCTTTCAGCAATAAAATGCAATCTCTTCGAGCCAGAGTAGTGTTTTTGAAATGCGTCATGCGACCATCACAATGCATGGAGAGCTAAGTTCCATCCTACGGTGGGACTTATTCAAATAGGGAGTGACTGTGATACGACCAATCACTCGCTAAGTGAAACCCGAGCTTGAGGGAAAACCATCACACTAAAGCCAAGAAAGGATTGATACACGATAATCCTCTAACTATCTCCAGCTCCCAGAGTGCGAGCTGGAGTATGAACTTACAAAAGCGGGCTCGAAGAGGGTGGATCCGTCCACCTAACGACTTCGCCCGTATTTAACCAAGTCTGAGGAGGATGGATCCGTCCATCTAACAACCTCGCTTGTTAACTCAGGGTGGATGTGATCCAACCATCCACGATCCTGGTACATCTATCGTTCCTGGAGTGCGAACAAAATCCTAAAACTCAAAATGGATGTGATCGACCGTCTTTTAACCGACTCCAGATTCCTAGAGTGTGAATTGGAGCATAAACATTAAAATTGGTGTGACTGACTGCCCATCAGCTAACTCTAAGTCCCGAGAGTGCGGACCGGAGTATAAACACAAATTAGGTGTGACTGACCACCCACGAATCAATCCAAGTCCCCGAAGCGCGGGCATATCTCTAATCATTAAACGGGCGTGATTGACCGCCGACATACAAGTGCAATCCCAGAGTGTGGATGCAATTATCAATAGATGAGCGAGTGTGATCCGACCACCCGAGCTCATCTCATTTTAGCTTCGTTTCAACAAAGTCAAGCCCGATGTATTAAAGGTGAAAGGCGACCACCGACCGACCATTTCGGTTTATCCCCGGGACAGGGGGCAAAACTTAGGTATCGGCTACTGATCGAGACAGTGCAGTATTGGAACTTGACTTGACGTTCGATTATGACTCGAAGCCATAACTTCGGGACTTAATAACCGAACCCAGGTCCGATTCAGAGACTAAAGTTTCACAAGTACATTGAATGGAAGTTTGAGCGCTGAAATACTTAAGCAAATAAACACAAAGTTATGCTGGAAACAAAATGGAATTTTATTTTAACTACTTTTTGAAAAAGAAGGATAAGTACAAAAATCTTTCCAAGAATTCCTACTAGCAGGGGTCGAACCCGCATCTATACACGGCCTACAAGAAGCAAAAAGAAATTCCTATCTATCTACCAAAAAAGGGAGCGAGAAGATACGTCTACTCCCTCAGTTTCTTCTTCTTCCCCCCGGCATCGACCCACTGGAGCTACCACTTGGATGCCTCTTCGAGCCTTTGCCTTTTGGTGGTTGGTCTCCAGCCGGGGGAGTTATGGTAATATCTTCCTCCGAGCTCACGGAAATTGGAATACTTTCTGGAGGCGGAGGGACAGGATCGACATTAGAAGACGAGGGAGGCACATCGTTGTCGACAACTGTGCCTCCCGGAGAAATCATTCGCAGAGGGGCTGGACCAGGACGCGCCATCCGACCTCCAATACCACCGGCCCGCGCTGCCGCTTCCATCTCGGCATTGATCTCAGCTATCGTCTCTTCTTCATGGATTGTTTGAGCGTCCACGGGGATGCTGGAAGTTGGGTCCGAAGAGCTGACCATGGGTGTGCCTCTGCCCATGACAAATGGCAGGTCGGCAAAAGGGTCTCTTTGATGACCAAGAAGTTCCTCCATCATCTGCTCATCAAAAGTAAAAGTGCTCCTCTACGCTCTATCGGTTGGTGCAATGACCGTTGTTGTGGTCGCCTCTGTTATAAGGGCCTCCTGCTCGTGATGTGGCTCTTGGGTTGCAAGGGGCACAATCGATGCAGCTCCTATCGCTGAATAGGGATAAGAAAAAAAGTGTTAGTGATTACTTCAAGCAACGCTCCCGACTTTGAATAAGTGCGAGAAATGTTCAAAATACCTTCCTCGGAATGGCTTGTGGATGGAGCCGGAACAACTTCAGTGACCTGCTCACGAGTTGGAGATAACTGCGGTTGATCAGGATTGTATGCGGGCACAGATTGAGGATCAACCGCATGGGTAGATTCGGGCAGGGTTGGCACAAGAGTTTCAAAACCCACATCGTGATGCTCAACGCCAGAACCCTCTCCAGCTTCCGGGTGCTGAGTACTGAGCCTCTCCTTCTCGAATGTGATAGTGATGTCGTGGAGAACTCTTCTTTCATCCTCACTCAGCACCCGATTCTCCAATTCAAATTCATCGATAGATTCAGTGTGGTGCTCCGCTTTTTCATCTTCAACCAAGCGACACCAAGCATTGTATAGATGTGATGGATAGCCTTCGAGCCAGCTTAGATTTCGATGCTTCAGAACGTTGGCATTATATGTAATAAGGAGATCATCGATGTCACCCTCTAACCTGGCCTCTGCCGTTCTCACTTCACCCTCAACTCTGGCTTCGGCTTCCTGAGCCTTCAGCATTGCCGCATACCTCTCATCCCTGAGCACTACAGGCTGCTTGCATACCTTCTGGGAAGCTTTATTTGCATCATCTTTCTCTTTGACGACTTCAACAAGTTTGGCTTTAAGTTCCTCAAGCTCTTTTAGCGCTCCATCCCTTTCGGCCACGACTATGGTGGTTCGGTGCCCCATTTCCTCAACCAGGGCTAAGTGTGTTCGCCTTATTTCCTCCATCCTCCGGGTTGCATCATCGGCTCTTTTATTGGCCTCCATTTTCGAATTTCTCACTGACTCGTTTTCGTCATTGAGCACCTGGATTATACGGTCCTTCTGAGCAAGATCAGTCCTTAATTTCTTGATTGTTTTCACCCGCTCAAAAGACATCGCTGATACTTTGTCCACGGTCTTCATCCATTCCCGGTACTGGCCGTAAATATCATGTATATAGTCATGCATCGTCTGTTCTGCCTTGATGGGAATTCGCTTTAAGTGCAGGGGAAAGACGAAGCCGTCAAAGCAGATATTTGGAAAATCTATTTTCAGCTTAGCGGTTCTAATCGCTCCTTCCCCGATGGGCTCTGTGATGGCTTGTTCAGTAATGACACGAATTTCAGTTTCAGTCCTCCAACGCTGTTGGTCAGGCCTTGGTGCTAGGGAAGGTGGTATTTGACGCAAAGATTCATGGGTTTGTTTACCAGAACCAGAAGGTTGAGTTGGACCTCTAGATGGCGGAGAGCACGACTGAGAATGGCGCCTATACTCTTTCTCTCTCTATCCCTCTCCCTCTCCCTCTCATAGCACTCCCTTTCTTGACTAGAGTAGCCACGATCGCGGTCTCTATCGGCCTCATGTCTGCGAGACTCATAATATAAGCTAGATGAATGGCGTGCAGAATGGAGGCTGCCAAGCATAGATCCTCGCTTTGACATAGTGCCTATAAAATGAAAAGAAAAACAGAGTTGGTATTTCCTAGAAATGAATTGCTTGTGATTAGAAACTATATGGTGCCGTGAAGTGTGTATATGCATGTGCAAACCCCCCGACCAACTGGTTATATCGGCCATACTCGAAGGAATTGACTCGCCTAGATCTAAAGCGGGCCCTTCCAATCTTGTATCTTATTGGAGCGACACATAGTCTAGAATTGGGATGTCTGCAAGTCCTTTAAAAGGATTCTCCATATATGGAGGGGGAGCCTCCGAAATTATAACACCGACGGCTAGTAGAGATATGACCACAGATTTCCATCTTGAAGACTTACGAAGCTTATGAGCAATCGCCTTGCCTTTCCTCTTTCCCTCTGAATGTCGAGGACTATCTGAGGGTTCGACTACGGGTTCATCTTCAGTGGGCGTATCCTCTTCACCACCCTGCTCAGCAATTACAATCCCAGGCGCCCTATGCCTAGCCCATCTTATCGGAGCTGCCCTAAGAGATCCTTCAAGCCCTATGCTCTGGTCTTTGTCAATCAGCCCAACAGCCCTCAAATTTTCATATGTAAGAACCGCTTCGATCTCTCTAATCTCGCCTGACACCTCTTGAAGAATTTGCACTATTTCCTTGAATTGGGCACCTTCAGGTCATGGAATTGAAGCTGTAAAGGAAAGAAAATGTTAGACTCAACATCGATTACAACTATCCCATTGGTCGCTAGAGAAATTGCGGTACTTACGTCTGACTAGCCACCGTCTAGCGAATCCTGGCGGGCATCGAACATAGAACCACTCAGTTTTGAAGTAGCTAAGTATGGTCCAAGTTCCAATCATGATTTGACAGTTTCTGGCTCCCTCTAAGAATGTGAAAGAGGGATTATCTCTCCGACTCTTTACATTGAACAAGAATCTGACTTCCTCTTGAGTCGGGGACCGAAAAAGGTGCTCCATGAAGATAATAAATAAGCTGTTCAACAATGCGTATCCATTCGGATACAACTGTGACGGAGCAATTCCTAAGTAAGATAACACTTCTTGAATATATTGGTTGAATGGAGGAAGTGTCCCAGCTGTACATGAATGTCTGTTAAAAGCAGTGTACCCCTTCTGGAGAACATCATCCAACGATAACCCGTGCCGCAAACAAATTCTCCCCAGCAGATCTTCAGAAACATTGGATGGTACAGAATCTTGTGGATTCAAAATGAAGGTTGCTCCTACTAGTTCATCCGTAGCTGGACTTATGACCCCGACTTCAATTTCCGGTATCTCTATTATCAACAAGGGAGGACTTTGAACCTCCAGTTGCTGTGAACTCCCGGGTTCCATAGCTAATCAACCCATCAAAAACAATCGTTAGGTGACAATAATCTCGTGTTTCCCCCTAGTGTGAAATGCATGAGTGTGTTGTGCAATGCAATATTATATAGTACTTAAGAAAGTTCTACAAAGGTTAGCAAGATGTTCGAAAGACGAGACTTTGAAATTCAACCGGAATGACCGTCGTTGCTGACTATCACAACCATGCCATCCAGACTTTGGAGACCGATCCAAGTTAAAATTTGTTAAATTTTGTCAAGTTACAAGTTCCATCAACGAGCTTCGAAAGGCAGTCAAATATGTGATGAAACGACTAAGTCCTATGATGCAAGGCAGAAGCTCGTCGGAGTCAAATGTTCAAATGTGCAAGGGGTTTCAAGTTCATCAAGGTTCGACTCGTATCGATCACCAAAGCTCCAATTCGTATCGGTCAAGGAAGCTATTCATATCCATCAAGCTACGAATTCGTATCGATCATCAAAGATGCTTTCGTATCGATCTCCTAGCATGTAGTTCATATCGATCGGGAACATTGGATTTCGTATCGATCAAGCGCAACCCCTTTGTATCGATCAGCAAGTCCAAAGCCTTCGTATCGATCATTTCGAGTCGATACGAAACCCCATTATCACTCGATACGAAGGCCTCCACTTCATCATCACGAAGTCCTATTACCCAGATCGATTCGAACGACTCTCACCCCGAATAGATATGACCCATCCTTCCTCCATCATCGATACGAAAACAGGGCCAATCCATCCCCTCACAGATCCTTTGTATCCCGAACTTCACCTTTTTCAAATCCATTCAGGCATCGTCCCTCCATCATCCTCGACCTCACTCCGGCCATCCATAGCCGCCACTTCACTAGAGTAGGTTACGGAAATGAATGAGATGGCCAAGGATTCAGAGTCTCATCGTTCTAACATAAGATTTGTGGCCTAATTACCTAGGTTTAACAGACGGTTAAAGAGATTGGAGCATGGTTCGATTCGAAGGCGAAGGCAATTCATGTTTCTTTCGACTCAAAGTGATACGAAGTGTAACAGAAAAATGAGCAAGTGAAAGAAAATGGCTAAGTACAAAAGGTGTTTATATGGACACGAGGGATGAGGGAAAATGACGATTCGACCCCCAGTTGTTTCGACCGGTTAAAGCAAGTTTCCTATCCAATTGATGCGAAGAGAGCTGTTCGTATCCATGTGCCCTCTATCTAAAGCAACGTTCATTTGTATCCATCGATCGATCAATATGAAGTACAAGGCCATGGCTTATCTGAGCCATTCAAAACCGTTAAGGATGCACCGATATGAAATGACGAGTTCGTATCCATCAACTTAATGTCCAAAGAGGTTCATGTCCATCGATACGAGCTGCCCTGTTTGTATCCATCAACGTAAAGCCTAAAAAGACTCGTATCCATCGATACGAACGACATTGAAACACCAAGCAAATTCGTATCAACCGTTATCGATATGAAAACAAATTTTCAACTTTTCACATCGATCCAGGAGAGGATCGATATGGAAAGATACTGCAAAATAACCTTCGAACGTTGTTACAACTTGAATTTCACATCGATTCAAGAGAGGTTCGATACGGGATCCGATACAAGAAACAATGACAGCGACTCGGGAATGTGAAAATGTTAACGGGAGTTTGGTTAACATACATGCATGCATAACGAACTAATATACAATTTTCAAAATTCACAGGAGTGGAATGCTCACCCGGTGACAATTACAACAATGAAAAACAGATTGCTAGCGCTCGACACTCAGTTACAACAATACACTGTACAATCATTGGCAGCCAACAATCCAGTATTTATATTGCTGGGAGTCAATCAAAGGTAACACCTTTTGACGAAGAGACAACGAATACTCAACGAATTGGGCAGAACTTTTAAGATTAAAGATTGCAGCATTTCAAAGCATGTCATGTCCACACAAGACATACTTTGGGGGGCAAATGTTATCCCGCCTTTTGGCAAGGCTGTGACACCAAGAAATTAACTAGAAACCAAAGATAGTTCGTCCCGAAGATCGGTTATACACAAGTTTACTATGGATACTGGTAAATTTTTCCTAAGTCCGGATCGAGCTACAATTGATATGACATGACAAGCAAAGCCGTGGAAGCCAATGTTTCAAATTTCAAGTCGATCAGAGTTTGTATGCTCAAGATATTGATCGATCAAGGTCAAGAAGATTGACTCTATTCGTATCCATCCAAGGCGACCTCCTTTGTATCCATCAGAATCAAGCTAATTCATATCCGTAGGGAATTGTCGCTTCGTGTCAATCCATGCACTTCATATCGGCCCATTCATTCACAAATTTCGTATCGATCAGTCGTTGATCAATACGAAGAGCGCGTCATGGATCGATATGAATGTCATCCCTTTTCAATCGATACGAAAAGGCCATTGAATTATCGATACGAAATAGGCATCCCAGGACCGATACGAAATACTTGAGCCTATATCGATACGAATGGGAGTATAAGCCATCGATATGAATTGAACTCGAACAAGCAATACGAAAGGGATATATCTGATCGATACGAAGTGGACGACAAGGGACTGATACGAAGGAGATTGTTCCAACTCGATACGAACGAGGCACAACGAAGAAGGAAGACTCGGTCACTCGGCATGAAAGGTGGACCGATCCAAAAAGTTAGTGCCTTGTCATCGGTCATCACGTGCCTAAGAGCGATGCGAATTCGACAGCACATTGAAAGTTCAAACTTGCATCGATCATAACTCGAGATCTACAAGCCCGAATGCCACCAAATTTTCATAGGAGCTTGCTTACAACCTCAAGAATGTACTTGACAAATTTTAGTCCCAAAGGATCATTTATGGATCGATACGAACTCAATTCGTACCACTCCTGGATCAAGTCAAAATCACCTGACCTCAATCCCATGGGCCCACTCCCGTGAGAGAAGAAGTCTTCTGAAATTTGGGCGAGATATTTGCTGTCTACACCTATAAATAGTGACCCTAGACCTACAGAAAATAGACTTTTGGCTTCTCTACGCTGATACTCTGCCGAAATCATTATCAAACTTCAGTTATACTGTTGTAATCTCTTGTATAAACAGCGAGTGAAATTCAATAAACATCAGTCATTTCATAGTGGATGTAGGTAATACACTGAACCACTCTAAATCCGTGTGTTTCTATGCATTTTCTTATCTGTTGATTGGTGTGTTTGTTAGATCTGCCACATTTTACATTATTTTCTTCATTTTATCTCTTCAAACACATCCAAAGAGTGTTGTGTCCAATTTTGGTACAAACAACCCCCTAGACTTTTAATTAGCTGATAAAAGAGGACTTCAATTTTGGTCTCTTATAACAAGGAAATATCAATGTTTTTATCTTTAAAGAGAGATCTAATTTTACTACACTTATTTAAATTATGTAGACTTCTAACATTTCAGCTAATAACTTTCAAGATCTAAGAGTGTTAACCCTTTCTTTATCCATATTTTTGATATATTTAGTATTTAATTGGATATCATCGAGAATTAAACCTAAATTAAGAGCTAGATGATGCATGGTAGAAGGGGATATATTAGATAAGGTGTAAGGACTATAAACACTATCAAACACCTCGGTCATGCCTGAGCTAGAATAAAGGTCTACTCTAATGGCTACACGTCGAACTCTAGCACTTCTTCTAATAGAACTCTCACGGGGGCACGAAACTAGTTTCTTGCCTTTGAGATCAGGAGTCGAAGGACCTTTAGTTGCTACTGCATTGACCTTCACAGCTTCAATATTGTTCGGAGTTGCATCTATAGGAAGACCAGATAGGTCATTCAATTCTATCCTACAGGAAACCTTTGAATGCGATACAGACTCACAGGCTATAGCATTGGCGGTATGCACAACCAACCTCAAAATTTTAGCCCAAATAAGTAGGCTAGATGCTCTTGGCCCAACCCAATGAAATTCAAAATGGAAATTGATACAGGAAGTGAAGGAGGTAAGCCAAGATTCAGTTGCGTGGATAAAGATGCATGCAAACTAAATAAAGTAGGTGCATAGGATACATGCACATGAAATGTGAAGTGGTATTTACTAGGGGAGTTGCTACTCTTATTTATTCATTTCACAATTATATTGCTTAGTTCATCACTACTCTTATATATTTCATCATCATACTGGGCCCTAGCCATACCTTTATGCGGCTCAAATTCAAATGCACGCTACCAAAATTAGTGATATCAGCGGATTTAGGCAAGGAGAGAACATCGTCAAGGCCATCCAAACAGTGGTGAGTTTCAGGTGTAAAAGAATTATCAGTTATTAGTCATCACGAGTGGTTGTCTACAAGCAGGAAAAACATCAAGCAACGTCTCATATTCACTAAAGGCCTCAAAATGATTAAATGTGACAAAGTAAAGTTCCATTATAACACCCACAAATTGAATAGTAATTAATTCAAAAGAAATTAATTAATAATTAGTAAAGCCAAAAATTAAATTTTCACAAACATCAAATTTGGCTACAAAACTTGCACCGTTGTGTTCATGGTGATTTTATGATCAATTTTCATATATAAAGTTTTACGATCGGAGTTCAAACGAAAAAATTATTAACATATGAAGATTTCGAGTTGGAATAATTATATATGTAATTAAAGAATAAATATAATTAATTAACATTAACAGTTACTTAACTTCTAAGAAAAATTAACGTTAAATCAGATAGGTTAAAAACGTAAAAAATAACGTGTAAAAGGAAACAAATTAATGTTAATAACATTTAACATAAATAGGCAACCGATTGACCTCTTATTGGGACCGACCGCTAGCAGTTGACCGGTGGTAGTGTAGAAGTCGACCACTTATAGGTTGGTGGCTGCATATTGAACCTACGTCAAATGGGCCAGATTTAATATAATATAATCTAACGGCTAGCATTGATTCGAACCCTTATAAGTACATACTTAACTTCTCACTTTACTTCTCATATTTTCTGAAGCAATCGCGAAGCTCTGCCATTTTCTTTTCTCTACAAATTCTTAAATCCATACAATCTATAATATATATATATAAGTGGAGAATAACGGAGAATAGTAGAGAAGAAGAATAAGATCGAATTGAATTGCCAAAGCCGAAGTAAATTGTAAATCCAAATCTAAATTAAATTCAAATATCTTCTTGAATCTAAATTTGTAATAAATATGTATATGTTTTTTATATGTATTTTGGTAGGAGGAAAAGGGAGTCAAACAAAAATAAAAAGATTTAGATCTGAAGATCTGAAAACTTAGAGGTGAGTGGAAAATTATATATTTTTATATGATATTGGATTTATATCAAATCAATTTCTTGTATGCCTAAATGTAATTTTGGAGTTATAGGCTCAAATATATACTTGTTATGAATTTGAAAACCATGCATACAGATTCTGTGAATTGTTAACTTTGATTAAATATTGCATATACTTGAATATGGAAAGTAAGGGTGAAAGTAGTCCCTAAATTAATGAGATTATATAGTAATTTCACGTTTGTTGATTAAATGATATATATTAGTAAACATGATTTAGAAGTTATTATAATGTGGATTGGGATTTAAATAGTATTTTAATTCATTGAAATGAAGTGCGTTGCAATATAAATTTCTATAAATTATCCAGTTTTATAATATGAATAAAAATGTACCGTTTGAAATAACAATGAATATGCAGAAAGAAAGAGATGTACAAAATATGGATATTTACGTACTTTGTACCTTCTAGTTTAATAATAACTGAAAAGGTAATTCCTTGTAATTCCTAACATAACATAAGTCCTCTTTTATTTAATTTATGAAAAATTACAGTGTTAATGTTTTCTCTTTGGAAAGATGTAATTCCAATGCATTAAATGTAAAAATCTATAAGTATAAACCAAAGTATGGTAAGTGGGGATAATAACAACAATTTGATTATAGATCTAACATATGCAGTTTAAAATAAGTTGGAAAATAAACAATGACCAATGAAGCGTAAGTAAAGCGACGAAACGAGTAATTAATAAGTTATAGTAATCAAAGAAAGACGATAATGATTAAAAAGGGAACATTAGAATATACTGAATATAAGTTGGTGGAATTCAAATAGTAAGGATATTTAATCTATCAAATTGGAAGTGGGCGGTAACTGACATTAAACGACGTTAATGAAATAAGAAGTAAGTTATGTAAATATAACTGAATATTAGCAGTTAAACATAGGAGGCGTAGTGATTAAATAAAATTTATATAGCCTCATGTATGTGTTTATGACGAGTTTGAATGATTGAATCTAGTCAATAACTTAGATTAATCAAAAATGACTTAGTCATTAGTATGGGTTAGAATGCAAGGTCAGTAGTGTTGCATAACAGAGTCTGCCCTCCAAAAGGGACTACCAGCAGTTATGTGGAGACATCTCCAACTGTAGGACCCATGGGATTATACATTCACGTATATGTGAAGGGAATATATCAAAGTGAGTTTTCCTTGGTTTGAAGTGTCAAAGGGCTAAGTAAGGTCTGCTTCAATCCGTTTTGAAGGTACGTATTAGGTAACCAAGCAAGCATTTCCTTGATTGCATTGGGCAATCTAAATAAGACAGTGAGCATAGGCTCGACACTATACAACAAGGTTGGTACCATATATATGAGGAGCACGGCTATACACATAGGTCGAGAGCATCATCGGTCCTGAAAGCGGTCAATAGAAAGATTAGGGTTACGCCTAAACAGGCTACACCTCCTACCAGTGTAGATCACGTTTGGGACATGCACCGCCTCACAACTGTTAGTTAGTTAGTTTGTTTTTAGGAGGCAATGCTAAATAACTCTTAGTTGATGTATTTCAAGCGAATATGATAGTTTGAGGAGCCGAGTCCTCAATAGTTTGAGGAGCTGAGTCCACGATTAGTCCGAGGAATGGAGTCCTCAATACGAAGCGATTAGATGAGTCTTCAAAGCAAGTAGAACATGGATAATAGTTGTAATGTCATTATTAGGCACTAACGGGAAGATCTTCGGTGTATGCAAATAATTCGATTTAGACACAAATGGTGGATACCCGACGCAGGTGCATAATTACAGATACTAGTGGTGAAAGTATATTGGTCCGAAGAGGGACTATAGTGCTTACACATATACATAGAGATGTATGTACACCCACACATGCAGTTATTGTATACGTCGAATAGGCGGGGTGTACCATACGCATATATGAAGTCAAGGTGACTAAGTTTAAAAAGTAGACATAACATGTAATGGAAAGCAATCGACATATACTAGTGTTATGTATAAAGTATATAATTTACCAATCACCGGAATGTTGTTCTGACCCCTCCTCATTCTCATTACAACCCACTGAGGTGAGGGGTGTTACACTTTAGTATCAGAGCTCAGGTTAATCGACCATAGGAATTAAAATACGCTGAGTGTATTTGTATTTTTGCCTATATATATTATGCACTGAATCCTACGAATTCCTACAATAGAAATAGTTGCAACCATATTTTAAAAAGATTGACGATACAACTATAAGTTGGAATAGTAGTTGAATTTGAAAATATATACCTGATCACCTCATGGGAGATAGGTTGTATCAAAAAGGCATTGACTTAAGTAGAGCATGAATGTGACACATAAAAGAGTCCCTGAAGCTGGATAGTACTAGACTCCTTTGTTGAAGGACTGCCCAATGGTTGTAGATCCCCGTAGGATTATCAATTGATGGTGTACAGTAGATCCAAATAAGGGAAAAGTAAGAATCTATATATTGCAAATTTCCTGAAAGTAAGAATTAAATAAGTTCCCAAAGTAAGGTGTGCAGGAATCACTCCAAGATGATAGCAGGATTTTGATATTCTAGGAGAAGATAAGTCAAAAAGTAAGGTGGAAAAGAAGAAAGGTCCAAAAGTAGAGACAATTAAAATCCACTCCGAGTCAAACCCATAAGAAAGAATTTAATAAAAAGGTTTGAAAATATATGTTAATAATATATATGAAATGACTTTTCAAAGGATTAAGTTAAAAGTAGAAAAACCCTATTTTTAGAATGTAAATAAATAATAATTTTTCTATAAAATAAAATATCTAATTATATTTAAAAGAAAATTTTTAGTAAAAATTAAAAAATTATTTAGATCAGGAAATTTCAACTAAGAATAGATTTCAATAAAGAAATATTTCTCTTGAAAAAAGTAGTAGAGCGTATATATAACTAATTGATTTTTCTGAGATGAAAAATTTTAAGCTTTAAAATTCTTTTAAAGTGGTGGACAATAAATAGTGGTATATGTTTTAAATAGGGTAAAATGAACGAGAAATTAGATAAGAACCTGTAAACAAAGCGGTAGGCACGCGCATCGCTATGAGTAGATAGGAATTTTTTAGAGTAATCAGAATGAAGATGAAGAAGACGGAAGTGAAATGAACCAACGTTAGTTATAATTAGTAGTTACGATTCGACTCGACCTGTAAAGGGTCCAACTTCAACCTAGCCCAAATAGGTCAGCAACGGTCGATCCCTTGGGATCAACTGGTCGGCCAGTAGTAGTCGACGACCCCAAGATAAGCGGTTGGCCGGTTACGGGTTTCAGGCATAACCTGAACCTCGAACGCGACATAAGTCGCATCCAGGTCGAGCCACCACTTCATTTCTCATCCTCTCATTTTCCTCTTAAATTATGATGGCACCCCTCCTCCTCTCTCCTCCTCAGAATAGCCAATAGCGACACCACACCAAGAAACATGAGTGATGACTATAGTAGTTCCTCCGACCACAAGAACCAATGCGCTCCATCCTATTCAGTCCCCTGATCTAGATCTAAAACTCCACACTAAATCAAATCATGACCCATCCACAAAGCAGCTTTCTCCTCTCGCCACCCAAATTTGGTCCTGCAAGTGATCCATGGCTGCCGCATGATAAAGAGAAGATAAAAGTATATGAAGCAGCAGCTGATTTCGCATTTCTATAAGGACGACCGTTGAAGTTTGAGGACTTCGCCGGCCGCCTATGATTTAGAGGGTTCATTTGTGGCTATAGGATTACTGCCGATCCTTAGCCATGATATGTTTGAGAGGGAATGCCACCAGTGATGCATCCATCTGTTTGACGCTAATATAGAGTATTCTTTTGATGAGGACGACAATGGCTTCACATCCAAAGTAAAGGGAGTAGAGTATAATAACCCTGCTTTTTACGCCATAATAATAAATGAATTTAATTAAAATAAAATGTTCAAATTTTAGCAATTATTATTTCTAAAAATAAATTTTACTTGATTAGATCCAATTTAATAAATGAATTTGTTTTAATAAATTGAATTAAGTTAATAAATCATTTTCGAATAATTTATTGGAATGGAATAAAATGTTTTAATTGAATATAAAATATTTTGAAGTGTATATTTTTTTTATATACGATCGAAATTATTGGGAAATAAATTTATTTATGACAATATAATGAGTAAATAAATAAAAATAACCAAATATTAAATTGAATAAAAATTATCTAATTATTGAAATATATCTTGTAAAATGAAGTTTAAATTAATATGAACTAGATTGAAATATTTTTATGAACAAATGGAAATAATTAAAAAATTTAAATTGAAATGTGAAGAAAAGTTAATTAAACTAAAATAATTTAGAATTTAAGGCCCAAAATTAAATCAAGCCTAAGCCACCTTCATTTCTAGCAAATTCATCTCCCTTCCCTACATACTCAAACCCGAACCCCTCTCCTAACCCATCCCCTAAGCCTAATTTCCATTTTCAGAAATCATGACCTATAAAAAAAGATGGAAGTTGCGTATCGCAACCTGATGGAGCCACGATTGGCGACGACAAACGGTGCATAGGGGGAGGGCAGCAGTGATGGCGGTGGCTAGAGGAAAGGTCGAGGTGACCTGGGTCTACGTGATGAAGGAGGAGGCGCGTGAACATTGAGACAAGGTTATCGGCGTTGAAGGCTAAGGGATGCTGTCAACACAGAGGAGATATTGTAATATGGTGGAGGTGCTCTTGACAGTTCTGTGTAAGGTGCCATGCATGGTGACAGGCAACATGGATTAGGTGGGGTAGCATGAGGCGATGTTGGAGGCGTTTGGACAGTGCAGGTGGTGACTGATGTGATGCTGGTTCGTGTTCGAGCAGAGGGTAATTGCTAATTTGGTTATTCAAGCATATATTCGATGAGTTATTCTCCAACTCTCAACTATATCTTAATGCCCATACAAGTTATGAATATACCCCATTTATTTCTTGAACTAGTTGGTTGAATCTATTGGTGGAATTATTTGTTTTGGATTGATTATTATTTGCATGTTTGTTGATTGTGTAAATTGAAAGTGTCAATTTGCAAATGGAATTCTGTCCGATTGCAAATTGAACTATATATATTTTTATATGTTGATATGTGTGTATTTTTATTGATGACCGGGGTTTGATGGAACTCAACTCGGGTCATGCGATAAATTCTGAGTGTTGATTGGGCGATATATATTTTTAGAGTAATTTTACTCTATAATTTATATATCATATATATGTTTATTTCTTATTTAAATTATTTTTTGAAAAGTTTTGAAAAATTTATTCAAAGGTTTTGAAATTTTATTAGAAGTATTTTATAAATAATTTATTAAATTTTATTAAATTAGCTATTTTTACACCTACAAATATAATTTGAATTATCAATATACATATAACTTACTTTTGGTTAAAAAACTCCTTCTAGAATCAATATTATAATATATATTAAAAGTATGTAACTATTTTAAAGAAAAATATAATATATCGCTATTTTATAAAATATATTATGAAAATAATAATATTGTTTTAAGTGATTTTTATTATAAAGTTTATTAAAATATTATTGAAAGGGCTTTCAAACCTTAGTAAAATATAAAAATCTCTTTTATAAAGTAATTAAATGATTATGGATATGTTTTGAACAGATAAAAATCTCATTTTATAATATGAGAAATTTCTAGTATGGTAAGATTTAAAAGATAATGTTTTATTTTTAATTAGTTTGAATATTAAGTGAAGATTTTAAATTATATTTTATGGTTAGAAAATAAACATAAGTTATTTTGAAGTTTACAGATTTATTGAGTGAAGTTTAAATATTAAGTGGAAATAAATATAAGTTATTTTCAATTAATTTCCCCTCCTCAAAAACAAAAACCTTTTCTTTCTCTTTAATGGCCGCCCACTCTCCCACTCTTCTCCCCAACTCTAGCATTTCAAAACTCTCGTCCATAATCCCTCCATCTCCTTCTCCCTGCCAGCTAGACCCTGACCCTTCCTCTCTTCTCTCTTCTTCTATGCCATCTTTTTCTTCCATTTCATATATTCCTTCCTCCTCTATTTTCCCTCTCGACCCTCCTCCCGCTTCTTCTACTCTGTCTGCTCTGCCTTTGTCTTCTTCTAATGTCACTCCTCCAAACCGAAACTGGTGCGCTCTCTTTAAACTAAAACCTAGAAATACATGCAAATTTATCTTTTCGGATATGAAGATCTTATTCTCTGGTGAAGCCATGGTCCCATATGTAGACATTATCCAAGGTGGAAATGCGGTTTGGCAGGAGTATCGATAGGGTTTTTCCTCGATCAACCAAATCTTATATAGCTGTAATTTAGCATCTCAAACGTATCTGGAAATTGAAGGGTTCTATCAAAGTGAAACCTTACGGATTCACCATTTTATTTTTGTTTACTTGTGATGAGGATAAAAGGAGAATTATAGAGGGTGGTCCCATCATAATGAGAAACAAGCTATTCATTGTGAAACCTTAGGATCTACCAATGGCAATGGGTGCGATACTATTCGATCTTTCCCTGTAGGATCCCACCAATGGCAATGGGTGTGATACTATTCGATCTTTCCCTGTATGGGTTAAACTTTATAATATCTCTATCTTTGCTTGGTCTCGTACCGGGATTAATCGGCTTGCCTGTGGATTAGGGAAGCTACTATGTATGGATGAATCGACTTAGAAGCTTGAAAGGATCGAGTTTGCCAAATGTCTAATTAAAGTAAAGCCTGATGCTAAACTAGTTGATTACTGTTCAATTAGTGGAAGGAGGAGAGCAAGTTTTTCATGTATGAGATATGTGTCTCATGCAAATGATTTGGACATGTTATTTCTACATGTTCTAATAGGAAGCAAGATAGAGTTAAGACTAATGAAGAGCAAAAGCTGGATGGAAAAGAGGTTGTGCCTGAAAGAAAGGCCAAAGAAGTTGCTGTGACAAAAGGAAACTCAAAACAAACTTGGCTAAAGGCAAAAGCGTGGAGGAGGAAACATAACCTGAAAGTGGTGAGCAAGAATAACAACACTGGGGTGGTTAAATCTATTAAATCTAGTCTGGAGGTTCCATTGGCTGCACCTCTTCATGGCACCGCTTTGAGTGCCTAGAGCTCAAATATTGAGAATATTAATAAATTTTAGGTATTGGAAGAAAATAAGGACATGACGATGATGCTAACTGCAAAGATGACGAAGGAGCCAGGGAAGAAGGTGAAATTTTGGATGATAGATTACCCGAGGATTTTGTTTCTGCTATAACAGCTCTAGTTAAACATATACACGCACAATCTGATGTGTGCACCTCTGTTTCCCAGGATGTGTACACCATAAATGAACTTGTAACCGAACCTATACCACATCATATCTCAAACCCAAACATGGACCCCACGATCATGCGATTCCTAAACAAATCCTAATCCCTAGCACCTTTCCCACTCTTTACTTCTACCTGGGGAAAGCAATATTCCCATGCAAGAGTTGCTGCATGATAACTCTTCCCTAAAAGCAAGTAATACCTCCCTGACACCAATTATAACTTCTGCCCCTTATAACTCAACCTCTTGCAAATTTAACCTATTTCCATCCTTGATGACAGAATTAAATGTTCTTGAAACCTCTTCTCCTCTCAACTCTTCAATATTTATTCCGGGAAGGATCTCACCCTCTTCTACCTCCTAACATTCCATTCAGGCCAATGATAATCTCCTCCAAACCAACCAAGACAATACCACAACTTGCAAGAAAAATAGAAAACCTAGAAAGGGCAGTAAGAACGATTCCAATAGTCTGGATGTCACAGGTAGCCTTCCTCCTTTTAGGATAGTTCTTAAAAATATCACCTCCAACTCTCCTACAACTAGAAGCAGCAAGCTTAAGGCCCAAAAGCATTAGTATATTTAATGATACACAACATAGCTGCCTGGAACTTGCGGGGTGCTCACAATGACATTAAGTTTGATCAAGCTAAAAACCTTATCCAATCTCACAAACTTCACCTACTTGCTCTTCTTGAAACGAAGCTTAACTCTACCCTTACCACTAGAGTTGCTAAATACATCAATCCTTCTTAGCATCTCTCTCACAATATTTTTGAAGCTTCATATGATAGGAATCTTATTCTACACAACCTTTTAACCTACTGTCTAACTCCTATTTTAGCTACCTGTCAAATATCCACTTTCATACCATATAGATTCCCTCCTCTACTTCTTTCTATGTTTCCCTCATTTACTCTTATAACTCTCTAGCCTTAAGACAAAACCTCCTTAACCTGCTTACTGCCTGCCTAAACTTTAGTGACAAATGTGGTGGCATCCCTCTATGCCCCAGAGATATCCTTCCTCTCAATGAATCCATTTGTTATGCTTCTTTTATGACCATCAATAGTTCTGGTGCTCTTTACTCCTGGAATAATTGTAGTAGGAGTGGTGCTAGAACTTTCACTAGAATTGACTATGCTTTCTGTAATTTCAAAGCCATTTCATCCTGGCTGCCCTATCTAATTTACTTTTTGTGCCTATCCTTTCAGATCATTCTCCTCTCATAATTTCTTCTGGGCTAATTTTTGAGAAAGATAAAGCTAATTTTAAATTTTTTAATGCTTCGATCAAAGATTCTGATCTTATTAACATTGTCTCCTCTGCTTGGTCTAACAGGTTTTATGGAAACCCTGTATATATTCTCTTGCAAAAGTTGAAAGCAACCGAAGCTGCCTTGAAGGTCTGGATAAGAAACAGACATGGAAATGGTGATCTGTTATCTACATCCATTAAAGCTAACTCAAAAACAAATGCTGGATTACCCGGATGAAGTCAGTGCTCTACTACCGAAGCTATCTTATCTGCTGAGTATGCTCAAGCGCTGCATTATGAACAAAGCATGTTGAAGTAGAAGTTAAGACAAGACTGGAATATTTATGGAGATAGAAACTTTGAATACTTCCATGCCTCTGTGAAATCCAAGCAGTCAAGACAGAATATATCTTCTATCTCTGATGAACATGGTTAGCTTCACTTTACTCCTCAATTTGTTGACGATGCCCTACTATCTTATTTTTAGACCTTTTAGGTAATGCTGGCAATTTCTACCTTGATCTTAACATTATTAATAACATTGATCTACCTACTCTTTGCTCTGATGACATCAGGTTTCTAAACTCCCCATTCTCTGACGAGGATATAAAAAGGTAATTTTTGGAATGAATAAGAAGGCCTTATGTGGCTTAGATGGCTTTAATGTAGTATTTTATACCCACCGCTGGACTATAATAGTATCTGATGTGCTCAAAGCAGTGCACAATATATTTAGGAAAAGCAAAATGCTTGGAGTTATAAATGCGATCAATCTTGTTCTCATCCCTAAGACCAACCCCTTCTTCTGTAGCATCTTTCCGTCCAATTGCTTGCCACAACGTTATATATAAGTGCATCTCTAAGCTAATTGCCACAAGACTCAAGCTGGTTCTGCCTAAACTCATATCCAATAGCCAATCTCCTTTTCTTCCCCAGAGGAGTATATGGATAATGTGTTGTTGTCACATGAATTAATCAGTGCTTACAATAGAACTCATATTTCCCCTAGGTCTATGCTCAAGCTCGATTTTAGAAAGGCGTTTGATTCCATACATTGGTCTTCCATTGTTAGAATAATGGCCAAGATGCTCTTTCTGAAACAGTTTGTAACCTGGATCTACCTATGCATGTCCACTCCTAAATTTTCTCTATATTACAATCGAAAGTCTGTTGGTTTCTTCAACAGCAAGCAGGGAATTGGACAGGGCGACCACATGCCCACTTACCTGTTTATCATGGTAATGGAGGTCTTTACTCTACTAGTCAACAAAAGGGTGATGTCTAAGGAGTTTCTCTTGCATCCTAAATGCAAACTTCCTTTATTTACCTCATTAATGTTTGATGATGATGTTATAATATTCACCAAACCTATGCTCAGTTCCATTCATTGCATCCTGCAAGTCTTTGAAACCTTCCATAAAATCATTGGTTTAAACGTCAACCTCTAGAAATCCCACTTCCTTGCTGTTGGGATCTCTTAATCCGTTGTCACTAATATCCTTCAGCTAACCAACTTCAACCTTATGATAGCAGTACCAACTACCTTAGCATCCCTCTAGCTATTTCAAGAGTTAAAACGTCATAGTGCTTACCTCTTTTTGTTAAGATTACTACCACTATGGACAATTGGGCTAATGTATTCTTGTCTTAGGCCGGTAGACTTGTCTTGATCAAGTCTGTCATATTTTCTATGATGGTGTATTGGTCCAGAACCTTTATACTACCTAACTGACTCCTTAAAATGGTGAGAAGTGCTATGTATAAATTTCTGTTGTCTGGTAGCATGCACCCTAAGAAAATGATTCCTTGTGCGTATAAAAAGATTGAACCGCCAAAAATTAATGGTGGTCTAGGCCTGATAAATCTCCAATAATGGAATAGTGCCGCTTTCGGTAAACACTTTAACCCCTTGCTCAACCTGAGGGATAGTATTTGGGTTCAATGGACTATCACTCATGACGTAGAAAAGAAGAATTTCTGGTCTATGAGCATGCCTCAGTCCTATAGCTAGAATTGGAGAAGGATATTAGGCTTGCGAGACTCCTTGCTTCCTCATATCAAATTAAAAATAACTGATGAAAGTAGGGCTAGCTTTTAGGATGATCCTTGGCTCAAACAGGGTGTTATTCTATCTAACTTCCTATCTTATCAATAAATCTTGTTGACTGGCATATGTAGAAATGCCAAAGATATTGACCATGTAAGTAATGGTCGCCTTAGATTGCCTTACACTAGCAACCAGTTCATTAAAAGCCTCTAGGATGCCATAACCGAGCAGTCTTTTTTAATTGCTGATAAAGATCATGTTGTTTGGACAGCTAAATGCCATGAACACTCCATTGAATTAGTGTATAAACACATAGTTGGGCTGCCTCTCTTGCCTGTTTCCTGTTGGTACAAAAGGATCTGGTTTAACCAGTCTCCGCCTAAAGAAAATCTTCTTCTTTGGAAAATCTTATGAAATGCTCTACACACTAAAGACAATTTGATCAATAAAGGATTCGACATGTGCTTAATATGTACTTTTTGTAATAGTGAACATGAAAATACTTTTCACTAAGTCTTTGCATGCAAGTTCATTTATGAGATACAGAGGAAGGTAATGAACATATATGGTAGAAATGATGTGGCTAGGCAAAGTAATATTGAGTGGGCTCTTATTTATAAAGCCACCAAATGGAAAAGCATGAAGTCCTTTGCCCTGATTCTTATCTTGCAAAGTTTGTGAAAGTAATACGGGAGGAAAGAAATGGTAGGGTATTTAATAATAAGGTAGGAGGATCAAATGTCATTATGCATCAACTGCAACATGAAATAGCTAAGGGCTTTAGAGAGTCTGGGTTTGCCTTTGACTTCTCCTTCATATCTCCTTGGCTCTGAGTTACAGCTTTGTAGCTCTCAGTGTCCTGTCTGTCTGTATCTTCTTATGTTTATGTGTGTGTCCATTATTATATTGCCTTGATTTATTTCTTGAGCTCATAGCATATTATTAGTCTCATATTCTGTTGTACTTCTTCCTTCTCTAGGCCTTGCAATAAAACTAGAAAGGGTCCAATCACCTCTGCTAGCTTTGCCAAAAAAGAAGAAAGAATTTTATAGATTTATTTTAAAATAGTACTTAATTTTAGAAAATTGTGGAATGACTTTAATAAAGGATATTTGATTTGAAAAGTGTTTTTGAATGTTTTATAATATATAAGTGTGGATTTGGAAATGAATTTTGGTATTTAAATCTTTATTTTGGAATTATATAAAAAAGTTAAATTACTATTCTATATATAATATATTTTAAAGATTTTTATTATTTTCAGAATATAAAATTGATTTAAGAAGTTTTATTACGTTTTTGTAATCTCTTTCCTCATTTGTATTTGAATGCTTTGGAATTATTTTATGGTTTGGGTTACAATTATTTTGAATTTAAAATATATATTTAAAGTAAATAACAATGTTTTAATCTTTTATTTGGAAATTATATAAACGAGGTAAACTTATTTGATATATACATGTTTTACCAGATTTTACTAGTTTTGGTATATAAAATTAATTGAAGAAAGTTCTATTCAAAATTATTAATTTATTGAAAAAAATTGATAATTGGTTTAATTTTTTTTTTGGAAAGTTTATATAATTACGAAAAGTAAGTAGTTTATTCTATGTATTTGTTTAATGGAGTTTTACAAACTTTGTCTGATTTCTTATTACTTCCAAATTGATTTTTGTTGTTGTGAATGATTTATTACTAAATATTGATTTGATTATACTATGTATATATTTAACCAATCGGCTTTTAATACTTTTCTGATTTCTCCTTTCTTTTATAATGAATTGGATAATATGAATGATTCACCGTTGATATTGATTTGAATAATTTTTTAATATGATACGGCGATGACATCCTTCTATATAGAATTGTGATATTGTTATTATTGGTATTTTTGGTTATGATGATTTTAGTTCTGTATAGCGAGGAATCTGAATAAACAAAGTTATAATACCATTTGGGATGGGCATTCAGTAATATTTCTCTAGTTATTCTTCGGACTCGTTATATAAAATATTGGAGATTGAGTGTAGTTTATGAGCAGCGAATAAATGTTTGAGTATCATGTAGTGGTGTAGGACGTTGTTATGATATTTATTTGGTTATTCATTATAAGTAGATGATACTTACATGATGGGAATAGTATGATGAGATTGTACTCACATGAGGTGATGCTCATAGCTGTGAGCATGGTATGTGCCCTTATATTTATTGATATTGTATGCCACTATCATGCTGTACTCCTATTATTGGCGTTGGAGAGAATTGATGGCTAGAATCCACCCTAATGGCCTGATCTTGGGGTCGCACCCCAGATCCGTAACACCTTTTTATTAGATGTTTTATTTGATGCGCATCATAATATTTGGGTTAGGTGACCCATAGGGTAGGTGCCCTATATCACGAGATTTTGTTTAGGTGATTCGTAGGGTACATGCCATATAACCCATTTGTGTTGCATATGCCAGCAATCTATTACTTATAGGGAATAAGCATGGTCGTGACCAAGGCTATGTGTTGATGAGCCATTGGTAGATATGGGTATAATGTCCATCAAGATAACTGAAGACTGTAGAAGTAGATCCGGTTAGTTGACACTAGGTTCCTGGAGTAGGTAGATGGCCATCAGTCTCCCTTCTGGTTCTAACGGAGTGGTAAATTAGCATATTCTATTGATACACCTCACTTAAGTACATATATGGGTTAGGCGACCCAGGGTTAGGTGACCCACCTATTGATGTATATATGACTCTACTTAGGATTTCATGTCTATTTAAAGTCATTCACCTGTCATGATATATTTAGATTTATATATGAGGAGATGAGATTATATCTGGATAGGAATCCACAGTATAGTGGATTCTCATATCTTTTATTTTATCCGACTGAAGGATAGGTGGCCTATATTTTACGAATAGACTGTCTACTGTACATTGGTTGATGATATTATTTTAATATTTGAAATTGAGAGATATATTTAGGCATTACTATATGCTAACTTGACTATCCTTGATGGTATCTCGAGTATTGATGATTTTGATATAGATGATTCACCTATTTGATATTGTTTCGATTGGATAATATCTGATGTGATTTTATATGGGTGATGACATCTTTATGTTTTGTTTCATGAATGTTACCATTTTGTTATACTATTGTTTGTATGTCATCACTATTATACTATGTAGATTCTATATCTACATATGTTCACCCCTTGATTTGGATAGTCTAACCTGTGTGTTATTTATGTAATACTTGGGTCAGTCTGAGACTTTTCAGGTTCAAGGACAGTGAGACTAGCTTGTGTTTTGGGTATAGAGGAGACTGATGTGTTGTACTATTGTGTATCATCTGAGTATTATGTAGTTTCATGTATATATCCTTGTATTATATATTGGACAAACCTTGTATATATTGTATTATATATTATCACTACGATTGACTCTATGATCTTTGATATTATATATTGTGTATTATTCTATCCTGGAGTCACACGTGGTTATTGTTTTGCGTCGATACTGTGTACGTATAGGTAAGTTATTTATTTGATATTTATATACGTACTAGTGTTAGCCTAAGGGCATATTCACCTGTGTACCCCATACAGCCTCATTCTTCATATTATCTAATGATATTATTCACTAGTACTATCGGATAGTATGGGTATAGAGGTGGGGTGTTTACAATTTGGTATCACAATAGGTTTAGAACAATACATCATATATGAGAGACATAGTCTTGACCTTAGATGAGACTTAGAATCCCTATCCCCTGGGGTGTATTGGACAGTTACCCTATATTAAAAGGTCAGTAGGAGTCTATATAGTTAATATCGAATTATATTGCTGATATATCACCGATATATCTTATATCGCTCCTCAACCGATATTTTTTCCAAAATATTGCTATCGATATTCATTCGATTTTTGCCGATATATCGCTCTGATATTTAGGATAAATTCTTGATATTTCTTAAGAATATCATTCATTATTATATTCTTGAAGAAAATAAATTTACAAATAAGTATCTTCACATTCTCAATATTTGTTTTTTGTATATGGTGAATGACAGTACGTACAAATCCCAATGGACTAATTCTTTTAGTTTTAACCATAATATTTTTAGTCTATTTTATTCGTCTTTTAATAAAGAAAACTCTATTTATTCCATTATTTTATTTTTTTTATTTCGTGTGAAGACTTTATCACTAAATACTAGATCATTTAAGAGCTACTTTTCTTTTTAGTTATGTTTTGGTTCACTATTTCTAATTGGTAAGTTAGGTTATAAAAATGATTTTATTAGTTATTATCATGCACTAAGAACTAAAACTTTGAAGCATAGTAAAGTTATATATTTGAAAAATTGATAAAGAATAGGCTAGAAATTGTAATCAATCTCAAATCAACTTTACTTCTCTGGTAAATTAAGTGAAAATGAAAATGAAGAAACTATGAATTTGGAAAAAATTGCAATTAATATAGACGATTAGATGACTTAAAAAACGAATATGGTATAAAAATGAATAAAATAATTAAAATGCTAATTTTACAAATTTCTTGATTTTTATAAGCTTATTATATGACTTGTGTTTAATAGAATATCTCAGTAAACATATTGTAATTTGTTAACTACATGTAATTGCTCTTTAATAGTAATTTGGCAATATTAATCCAATATTTAAAAACATAACCTCGTTATAACATTATAAAATAGTACAATATGGTTTATAACATGTTCTACACATGTCTGATATGTCATAGATATTATCATGATATATATCTCATATCGGTACTTGACCGATATATACCCGATATCCATATTAACTACTTAGGTAGGAGTATACAATGATTACTGGGGTAATCATCTGGGTATGTACTCATTATTTTTCCTACTATATATATTATTTTGTGCCTATTACATTGGTATATTAATCTTTATGTGGAATTTAAATTGTTGATAGAGACAGTGAAATAAAGAGTTGTTAGCCAGACCAGTAGTGTCGGCATTGGTGAAGATTAATAAACTTCTGTGTGGCAACTTGAGTGGATGGACAATAGTGATCAGAGTGCGCAGCGGATACTGATAAATAGCTTTCCACTGAAGGCATTTTTTTTGTTTGTTTGATGTATGTTTGGTTGAATTTAATTTTTATTTTCAATTGACCTAGTTTAGAATGTGAGAATTTAGTAGGAGTTATCACTCAGATATTTATAAACTCTTTGAATTTAGACAGAGCCAAATAATAGTAGGAGCCAGTGGTTTATCCAAAATCCGAATCCCTAGAGAATAATAGAACTATTTAAGAAATAAAAATAAAAATATTATTATTAAAGATGTGAAAAATTAAATCAAATTGATAGAATGTTTGATTGATATTATGGATGTGTGGCAATTTGAATTGTTATTAATGGTTGCTGTATTGAATGTATATATGAACTTTGAAATTAGATATTTTATTTAAAACAAACAAATGATTTAATAAAATATGAAGATGGTTTATAAAATGATGGAAAAATATTTTTATAGTTTGTTTTGGTGTTAGTTTGTCCGTAGAGTAATTTAAGAATTCTAGTC